>SRKS01000001.1:3764503-5019338 GCA_004802645.1 Amesomyces nigricolor
TGACGGGCCATGCGTGGAGAAAAACAAGAACAAACGAGACAAGCGCCATGGATGCCATCTTTGGAACAAATTGCAACGGGTCCGTTTAAAAAGAGGTGGTTTGTTGAGACTGTCCCCGGGGCATCACAGGAAGAATGGCAACATAAATACCACACAAACCGCATCCATGGGTACACAGCTACCCCCACGCTTTTTTAGAACTTACCTCTCTGTAGCGGCTGATGGTGACAAACTATTATGTGTGTTTTCGACACTATTGAAATACCCAGATGTAGACGGAGAGGTTCTCAACCAGGGTCACAACCAGGACATCTCGCTGCTGTTCTGGTCGTTTAACTGAAAAGAACATGGTTGAGGTGAGGGTGACCAACTGTGGTAAAAGAATTGAGCACCATCAAGGTACCTATTTGCAAGGTGTCACCATACTTGGCGCGCGGGGGCTTCTTGAAGGAAGCAGAGCAGGCACTTCTCTCTTTTTCCCCCTTTGTTCTTCTTGGGCCGGCGGACCAGCAAGGTTCTCGCCTTCGAAAGACGTGACGAAGAACGCAACGGAATAAGACTTGGCGTGGGATGTCATTGTGTGATCGAGGCATGCCATATGAGGAGCCTTATGAACCTTGATGGCCCATGGCTGCACCATGCCACTGCGGGAAAGGTGGGGATTTGGTAGTGCTCCTCGACATATAAATCCAAGAAGGGTAAGATGGAATGGATGGAATTCTTGAGCAACCTGTGAAAACAGTAAAAACCGTTTCCAAGCCGGCCTCAAGCTCAGCTCTTCACTCCAAATTCGACTTCCTCGGCTCTCTTTTACCCAGTGGTCAGTCAGTATGGTCTCAGTCAAGCTCATTCTCACCGCAACTGCTCTCGCCACCCTGGCGGCTGCCTCGCCCGCGGAAAGACACATCCTCATATCACGCCAAACAAATTGCCAAAATGTGCGCAACACCATTGCTGCCAACGGCTGGCCCTGTGGCGAGCTGACTGCTCCATCCTGCGAGTTCTGTTGCGAAGAATGGCTGGATCTCTCACTCGCCTTTGGCAACCCGCCGTGCCATGAAAACCACGGTAATTTTGAGTGCCCTTCGGGTCAAAATGGCTTTCACTGCGAGGCTCACTGAACAATGTTTACCCCGAGTCTGAGAATGTCTGTGATTTCGATCTGTTTCCGTTTTCTGCCTTGCTGAGAGATTACTAGTGGCTGAAGGAATCGTGGTCCGCTTGGACGGGTTGATTGAGGTGGCCAGCTGAATTTGCGGGATATTGCTATGGAGAATGGGACGGTCTTGGGTTCTCAAGGAAGGGCAAACCATCCCAAAAAGAAAAGACATCATGAATGGGTTGGGCGCAGTTGGGAATTCCAAGAGTGAAAACAGCGCAAGTCCAGACGATTAAATTTGCACTATTTTTGTCAGCTGTAGCAAGTTTCTACCTTCTTGCTAATTGCGAATGAGGTTGGGCTTTAACTTTTACAGTTTCTGTTCCATTATCCCCACCAAGTTTTCTTTTTTTTCTTTTTTCTTTATCGCCCCCTACCCACCAGTTGTTTCCCGTTCCTTGAACACGGGCTGTCGGCTTATCGCTCAGCACCACTTGCCCAATCACGTCCTGACAAGAAGAGAAAGTGGGTCACAAAAGTCTTGACCCCAAACTGCTGGAGCCGTCTCATCTGTTCCCTCCGAAATAAACCCAATCCAAAATGCATGCACTTACACGACGGCCTTTTTTACTATTAAGGACAACCGCCCGACAATGGCCCTCACCCCCTTCTCCAAACCATCGTTCTTTTCCTTTACCCTCTTGGCTTGTACGCCGAAACCATAATGTAACAACAACGGAACTTGAAGTCGCGTCAGGGCCCCCTTTGAAGGCTTCCGCCATTGTCATCGGGGGTGGGCCGGCCGGCATCGCCGCCGTCGGCAACCTCCTTGAGCACATGCCAGAAGGCAATATCGTATGGGTAGACAGGGCTTTTGATAGCGGCAGCATTGGCGAGTTGTATCGACATCTGCCCAGGTGAGCTACTCAACTCAATCTTTGATTTCGAACCACGAACACTAATCAAACACACCCCAGCTACTCTCAAGCAGGCGACTTCGTGCAATTTGCCCGCGCCCTGCCCATCTTCCGGCAGATCTGCGATGCAGCCCCCAAACCCAACATCATGCAGACCCTCTACAAGCTCGATCCCGAGATGACCTGCTCACTCAGCTTCGCCGCCGACATGCTCCGCATCATCTCCGACGGCCTCCTCGACCACGAGCGCGTCGAGCCCGTCCTCGGCACCGTCACCGAGGCAGTCCGTGACTCCAAAGTACGCCCCTCCCCCTTTTCTCCCCCCCTCACCCACTAACCCCCAACTCCAGACCAAAAAATGGACCATAACCCTCTCCCCCACCAGCCGCACGCACCTCCCGGCCGACCCCTCCCTCCTCGCCCTCTCCCCCCCCTGTCCCATCCAATTCACCGCCCCCCTCCTAGTCTACTGCACCGGGACGGTCCCCGCCGTCACTCCCCTCCCAAACCCCTCCACATCCCGCCTCTCCCTCCCCACCGCGCTCCACCCGCACCGTCTATCCTCCCTCCTCCCGCGCTTCGACAAGCGCACCGTGGCCGTCATCGGCGACGGGCATAGCGCAGTCCTGGCGCTGCGGAATTTGTTCAGATTGGCTGCTGTGTCGCACAGGGGGTTAAGGATTAAGTGGTTGACGAGGAGTGCGAAGTTGAAGTATGCGGAGGAGACGGAGGAGGGGGTGATTCGGAATGAGTATGATGGGTTGATGGGGGAGGCGGCGCGGTTTGCGTGGGAGCAGTTGGAGGGGGACAGGTTGGGGAAGGGGGAGGCGAGGGGGTTTATCAGGAGGGTGCTATTGACGGGGGAGAGTGAAGAGGTGGTGGAAGGGGAGGGGATGGTTGGGGAGGTTGAGGGTGGTGAGGGAGTTGGAGGTGCCGAGGCAGCCCGGGAGGGCAGCAGACTTGACGACGCGACAAGAAGCTCAAACACCAAAGTCTTCGGGGTCACCAACGAAGCCGAGGATTTCGACGTTCCCCAGCGATCCTCACACTCCAAAACCCCCTCACCCCGAGACGACTTCAAAGACACCGACACCTTCGGCGCATGGGAAGGCAGAACCAGGGGCGACGACGAAGTCCAAGAAACAACCTGGGCCAGGCGTCAGCGTCTCTCCGACAAAGAAAAGGAGCGCGAGCTCCTTGAAACCTCTATCCTGCGCCGGGAACTAGAAGACGTCGACTACGTCGTGCAAGCCACGGGCTTCGTGCGCGCAAAACTACCAGACGTGCGGCCAGGGATAGGGCCGCGGGAGGGACCCCTGGGAAAACCCAAGCGGATGGTGTTCAACGCTTACACGGGCGGGTTCTTCCCCAACTTTGGGTCGCGCTATGATTGTGTTGGGTTGTTTGGCGCGGGCAGCGCGTTCCCAGAGTCGGTGTTCACGTCGGAGGGGTGGCGGCAGCCGGCTGTGAGCGTGTGGAAGTTTATGTGGTTCCTGAAGAGGATGGTGCCGAGGTGGTTGGAGGCTACGAGCATGGGGAGGTTTGAGTCGAGATATCAGAGGAGGATGAAGGATACGAGGAGTGAGGAAAGGAAGGTTAAGGGGGGAGTTAGGGCTGAGGGGTGGTGATGGGCTGGTTCAGATATGTTGTAGGATTATTGGGACATAAGGGGTGTGGCAACCATGCAAAGGACATCAGTGCATAAATATTGTGAGCAGGGAATACAGATGGATAAGATATGTACAGCACATTAACATTAACGCTAAAAAACAAGAAATCGCTCCACAGCCCGTCCTCTCCAACCACTTCCACCCCCAGCTTCACCTCGACAAATCAGTCGTGGCAATCATCGTAAACTCTCCCCCGAACCCTACTGGGGCACAACAACAGCAGAGTACACATTGAGGCGCTCGGCAGCACCACACCACTCCAGAGCGTTGCCCTCGCAAATATAGCTGCACTGAGCCTCCGGCGCAACCTGACCAGCGAGCTCATTACCACAGAAGCACTCGTTACCATACTCCACACCGAAGTACTGGAACCCAGCGCAAAAACCCGCACACTTCTCAACGGTCATTGCATCATCGCGGAGCACGTTGCCGGTCAGGGCGCGGGCGGCGACATCATCGGCCCAGCACGACTTGTAGGTGAACCCGGCGACGGTAGCGACATTCTCGGGCTCCTCCTTGCACTCAGCGCTGACGAAGACGTTGAGGCGGTCGGCGTCGCCGCAGACGTTGTTGTAGTCGCCGCCGCAGCGCAGCGAGCACTCGGCCTGGGGGCGCTCCTCAGCGGACGCCTCGAGCTCGGTGCCGCAGAAGCATTGGGACGCGAACTCGACGCCGAAGTAGGAGTAGGCGCTGCAGATGGATGCGCACTTCTCGAGCGTCATGGTGGAGTCGTACGTGACCTTGCCCGTGAGGGAGTGGGCGTCGCCCTTGTCGGTGAAGCAGCCGGCGTACTCGAAGTCGCCGACGGTGGCGGGCGAGGGCAGCGGGGAGCCCCACACGTTGATGCGGCCGCCGGCGCCGCAGAGCTGGGAGTCGTCGCCGGCGCAGGTGAAGGAGCACTCTGCGGCGGGGGCCGGGGTCTTGGGCGGGCTGTTGCCGCACCAGCACTCGCGGCCGTACTCGACGCCGAAGTAGCTGAAGTTGGCGCAGTGCGCGGCACACTTCTGGGCGGTCATGGTGTCGTCGCCGAGGAGGTTGTCCGGCAGGGTGCGCGCGCCCTGGTCGACGAAGCAGCCGAGGTAGGGGGCTTCGAGGGTGGCGGGCTTGGGGGCGACGTAGAGGTTGTTGAGGTAAACGTCGAGGCGGCCGCCGGCGCCGCACTTGGCGTCGGCGTTGCCGCCGCACGGCATGGAGCACTCGCTGTCGGGGACGAGGGCGGCGGTGTATGAGTCGCCGCAGTAGCACTCCCGGCCGAACTCGACGCCGAAGTACTTGGACTTGGAGCAGTAGGCGGCGCAGCTCTCGACAGTCATGGCGTCATCCGAATAGCTCTTGCCGCCGAGGGCGCGCTTGTTGCCCTCGTTGTCGACGAAGCAACCCTCGCGGGTGAAGGGGGCGGTCTCACGCTTGGTGATGGCCTGACGGGGCAGGGCCTGGGCGACAGCCACCAAGGCGAGGAGGGAGACAGCAGCGCGAGCCATGGTGAGTGAAGGACTCAATGGATATGGGAATGTCCAAAAATTGACGGAGTGGTGGTCACTGTGGTGGTGAGGGTTGATTGATGGCTGGCACGAACTCTTCCAAGCATTTCTCCCTCCCCAGGGGGACACTCCCCCTTTTTATCGCAGTGGTAGCCCTCGGCGACCATGTTCAGGTTGTTTTGGCTCATGGCGCCAGAGTGAGTTGAGGAATCCGGAATCGATAGACCGCAAACCTCTGCGAAGCTCCATTCAGCTGCAAGGGCCCTGCCGGGTCTGGCCCGCAATTTCTCGGCAGCCTCGACCGGATCACCATGATGCCCAGAAGGCATGGTGGTGGTTAGCGAGCCAATGGCAGCGGGCCATGGCACACAGCGCAGCGCCCATTGGCCAATTCCCGCAAGTCTCCACGCGACTCCACAGCCCAGCTGGTGGAGTCTCGGACGACGCGCCGCCCAAAGTGGAAAGCCCTTAGCGGACTAGTGGTTTCCAGCGGGTTTTCAGCGCCTGGTGACGGTAATGGTCTAGCCCAATCTGGCATTCCCCAAGGGCTCGACCAGGCGGTTGGGTCCAGGCTTGGCAATGTTTCTCTGAAGTCGGCTGCCTGCGTCGTGGCGCTCTCCTTCTGCAGGAACCGAGCTGCATCACAGAGGAGGGCGGCATGGAGCCATGCGCTCGGTTTTCGGCATGATCAACGGTATTTTTTTATAGTTGGGAGGGGGCTTGATTTGACTGTGTGCGTCAGCATCATGATGTCTTAGGTTCTTCTGGGATGTATTGAACTCAGCTGCTGCTGACTGAACCAGATTTATTGGCAACATATTACTTGGCACAAGGCGGCCTGGCCGGCGTTGTTGTTCGTTGTTTATTCTGCACTCGGTTGAGAGATGCATAACTTTTGGTGTTGTGCTGTACAATTGTTCAAGTTGCACTCTATGTCAAGGCTAGGTAGTGAGATGGATGGATCGTGGATGTGGCATTTCTGGTGGTTCTGGTTGGATTGAGTGATGCTTGCGAGGGCCTCCCCCCCACGACTAAGTAGATCTGTAGCGTTTTCCCGCGTGGCCAGTGCCGCCCAATGGGCTCAGGCTGGACGGAACACTTTCATCTTTCACTTCCATTACCTAGTTCTTGAATACGCGAAGTTGTTGACGCCGCCCCGGTCCGATAAGTTATGGGTTAGTTAACTAACTAATAGGCTTTGAACTACCATGTCTGGGGACTGGCGCCGACGGTCAGAGTCAAGGTTGGGTCGCGGAGATTGGGTTGGCTTACGATTTGTGTTCCAATGATGAAAATGACCGTGGGGATCGAGAGAAATGTTGTTCTGGGTCTATGTTAGAATGTTGTTGAGAATTAAAACCAGGGCAGTGGGCATTTGAACACGCTCCCACCTTCCTTCCGATGCTGGGATTTCACGGCCAAAGGAGCCACGACCCAGTCAAAACGACTCAACGGCTGCCTTGCGTATTTATTCTCTCCGTTTGAAATTCTTTCTGCCAGTCCCGCGTTGACGAAACGAAACCTCAGCTTCCTCGGGGCAAAGCGGTGATCCGGACCAATCAGTCTTGTATTCGTTGCCTAATTCTTGTCAACATCGTCTGCTGCCGCACCAAGACTTGAAAGCTGAGCAGCTCGTATTTGCTTTTGAGCGGTTTGAAGATGCCTTCGGGCCGTTCCTTCATGCTAACCATTGAGAGCCTCATCTTTCCCGACAGAATGGCACTGATGTCCCAAGCTACCGGATTGGCTTCGTCGATGCCGGAGCTAGCAGATGTGCTTCGTATTTGCAACTTGGCGGCTTTGGTTGCAGGACACCACAGTAGAGCTTCTGAGCTGGGTCTTTCCGCTCTCTCGTGTCACCATCCCACGCTCTGTCAATGTGCTGACGGAAAGAACAAAAGAGATGAACACTTAGCAGGAAAATCCACGCCGTCATCGCAAACTAGAGAAGCGCCCAGGACAATGAATATCCCCCTACCTTTCCACCTTCTAAGGGCTTCTCCCTCGTTCAGGCTCCCAGGCTCTATGTCGACAACCGCAGGGTTCTATTAAAAAGGTCTCTGTTCTCCTTCTCATCTATTTCTCCCACCGTTTACTACCATGAGTTCAATTCTCTTTGTCTTGGCTGCCATCGCCGGGCTCATCCAGGGCGCCGCCGTCAACAAAGGGTGCTGCAACCCAAAGACGAACAAGTGTTTCAAAGGTAGGAAAAGACCAGTCTTGAATTCAAGCCTCCATACTCACACTTTTCTTAAATTTCGACCATCGAGTCAACGGTGCCCAGGATTGCTCTTCACTGCTTGTTGTTATCGTCACCCCAGCTGCTACGTAGGAGCCCCTTCAACTCGCACCAGTTGGTATTTAATCTTGGTTAACAACCGGACCACAGCACCGTCACCAACACTGTCGCTATTGTGCCAACCCAGTATACTACCGTCGTCAATACCAAATTGAACACGGCAATCGAGACCACCCCGGCTTGGTCCGAAACTGTCTTCTACACAGTCAGCACCACCGTCACCGCCACAACCCAGACGAATGTAATCATTGAGACCCAGACGGTTGCGGCTTCGACCCAAACCGTCTGGCAGACGGTGACTGTCGGTCCGGCCGCCGCTCTCGAGGCCCGTCACCGGCACAGCACGACTCGGACCGATCCCAAACCAACGTACCCGCCGTACGCTGATAAATGCAAGTCCTGAAAGAACTATGTTGAGGCATGTTCTTGTCTCGGCGTTATGCCCACTACGGTGACTCTCGCCACGCCTACGAAAACTGTGGTTGTTGAGCAGACTTCGGTAAGTCAGCCAACAAGCGTCCGCGTGGCTCTGAAAAACAGGCCTTTTTGACACAGAGAAACAATCCCAGACCCACGTCAACTCAGCCTTCACCACTGTCACCAATACAGTGACCCAAACTGTCTCAGTCATAGCCACAACCTCCGTTACCAAAGTCACCACCATCTCCGCAACAGCCACTTCCCTCCTAACCTCAACCCGTACCGTCCCCATCATCATAACCACCACCGCCACTACAACCACCACCCTCCCCCCTCTGCAGTGCACAAACCCCACCCCCGACATCGCCTTCCGCGCCCGCCTCACTATCTCCGACACCCCCCTCCTCATGATGGCCTCCACCTCCCCCAACAACCGCGCTTTCCCGGTTTTTGTCCCCCCACCCTCCAACCTAGACACAGCCACCCGCAGCCAATTTGTCTGGGCCCTGGCCGCTGAAGGCCGGCTGTACACAGCTCGGGAAATCCTCGACGCGGGCGGGAACGCCATGCTCCGGCTGTATGCCTACGCGATTACAACGAAGGCGTTTACAGGGCGGTTAACTTTGGGACGGAGGAGATGGTTGATGCGGATGGGGGGGTTGATTATGTGCGGGGGTGTGTGGATGCGGCGGGAGGGATGTTGGGGTTGGGGATGGGGGAGTTGACGAAGGTGATGTTTTGTGGGCAGGTTGGGGGGGGGGGGATGATTTGTATTTGGAGGTGGAGGGGGAGGAGGTGTTGGAGGGGGCGGGGTGTTTGGCGATGATGCCTGGTGTTGAGTTTGCTTAGGGGTGAGGGTGCTGGGTTGGTGTGTTGGAACGGGGGGAACTTGGGTCGTTGGTGAAGTAGTTGATGCTTGGTTACTGAAATCATGCCATGTTGATGATTTAGATGTTCCGTTTGTGGATGCAGGATATTGATTCTCTTCCTTCTATTTGGCACAATCGAGGCTGGCATGGATGGTTCATCGTGGTGAGCTGTCTTGATTACATCGTCGTCTGCCTCTGGCTCGTCCATGACTCCCGGGACCTGGCCCGGCAGTTACTCTGGGGCAACCGCTGCCAAGTGATGGTTGCAACTGGTAATCTGGAAGTAACATTGTGGCACGCGCTGGCTAAATTGGCTTTGACTTGTTGACTTTAGCCTGCTGCTACCTACCTGCCGCGTCCAAATTCGGAAATGTTGACGGCTCGGTCCGAGATATGAGAAAGCATTTACGCCATCTCGTGCTCCCAAGGTTTCTTGGTGATTTGACCCATGGCTAAGTGACTGACCATTTTGAGTTTCTTGATTCTTGTCTTTGATGTTTTTCTTCTGCCCTTTTCCCTTTCACCACGGCCCCTTGACTACCCATTTACACCACACGTCCGCCAGCGCACACCATCTCTTGCCCCCTGAGTGTCGAGTGCCTCCGCGTTTCACAACCCTAACCGAACCCTTGACTTGATCTTTAGATATTCGGGTTTTCAATCTGCCTTTTCAAGCCCCCAGTCAGTTGGTCTCACCCTAGCCTCAAGAGCCGCACGTGCAACACAACTATCGCTTCCATCCCATTTCCGGAAATGTTGGCGCTGAAAGCCGTGGAGAAGGAGTAGGCAGGCCTGACGCTCATCCCATCAAGAGTGGTCAGTCGGGTGGCAGCGTTGGTGCCACTTGGAGCCCCGAGCTTTTCCCAACCCGCGCCAGCCTCTTGACGGGGTCGAGATATATATATCGATATTTTCCCTCCCGGACTTCCAACTCCCCTACCATAGAACCACCATGAAGTGGATGCGCCTTGCGTCTGAACCAGCTACATTGCGCCTGTTTCCATGCTGACAGTCCCCCAACATCGAGAAATGTGCGATGAAGGGCCAGACGCAGCTGCCATTGAAGCTGGACACAACGATGGCTCGCACAGCGCTCACCACCAAGCCGCCATGACAGGGCATAATTTCCCGTGCCCGTGAGTCAAGTCACTTCTAATTTTAGCAATTACTAGCAAGCGCTTCTTTACAGCTTGAAGGGGCTCACCACATCGATTTCACAGATACGAAGCCAAGGTCACCAGGGATAGCACCAGAGCACGCATGACGCTTCTCTTCCTAAAGAAATATCTCGACCATGCCCCCTCAGCCGCGCCATGCCAGCAAAACTACACTTGTCCCATGACAGAGTGTCAGATGTCTTTTACACAACCACTGGAAGTCATCCGGCACCTCCTGTCTTGCCCAGTAGTAGCTATCGGCAAATTCGACTGCGACAAGTGCCAAACCATCCATCATTTCCCGACGCAGGAGAAAGACTGGACACATTGGACGGGGTGGAAGTCTTACCGGCCGCTTCTGGAAGAGCAGGCTCTACAAAAGCGAAGCTTGAGTGTAAAGACGGAGGAGCTCGCCCAGAAGAGAAGATATTCTTTACATGGACCAGTTCTGGCAGTTGATCCGCGGCTTGAGGATAGCTCCATGACGGGTATGGGGCCAAGCAACACTGCATCCGGGATGGCCAACATAGCTTTCAACACCCCCGATCTGGCTCATCATGCCGCGTTTGCGGAACAGCTCGGCCAGAGAGCCCAGGGATTCTCGAATCTCACTACTCCCGGGACAACATATAATGCCCCGGAAGTTAATGGCGGTATTTTCTGGCCAGGACTGCCCACTGGGGGTTCCGACCTGCCCATAGTGTCGCCGGACGCTCTGCCAGAAACGATGGGTGAGGGTCCGTTGGAATGGCTTTCGCAAAACAACCCACAGACCGCGCTATTTGCTCCCCCCGATCTAGACCAGTATCAGCACCCGGCCGTGCTGACACATGGCTTTGGCAATACGATGACGCTAGAACAACACATCTTTCCACCGCCGTTGTCCTTCGACACAGGGTCGATCTCCCTCCCCGAAAATCACCCGTTGAGTTCCGCCATGCCTCCCAACGATTCGCTTCTCTTTCCACTACCTCCATTTGTGCCAACAGTTTTCCAGCCAGCAGCATCGAATGAAATCGATTCACAATGGAATGAGCACGTTAACGCAAACAGATCTTGCCCAACACAGCCTCTATTCAGCCCTGACGCTGGCTTCCCCATGCAAACACCCATCGGGGGCATGCTCACCAGAGGCATCAGCGCTGAACTCAAAGAAACAAGCCCAATATCTCCCTACGACAACGAATCTCCGTCCTACCAAATACAACCCTCATTCACACCCTCAATGACCCGGGGACCAAGCCACGACTCCCTCCAAACAAACCTAACAACCCTCTTCGGAACCCCAACCCCCAAAACAACCTCCCACCAGCCCTTCTCCCTCCATTTCCCCAACCACAACCCCACCCCAAACACCCCCAACACCACTTCCACCCCTGGGATACCTCCACCAGCCTCCCCCCAGCCCCCGGACTCGGAAGAAGAACTCGCCTGCAACATCTGCCCCTGGAAGCCCCGCGGCGTGCGCGAGAACCTGAGGGGGTACCTCCGCAAGCACAAGAACACACACAAGCGTGTGCGGTTGGCCTGTGATGGGGTGGGGTGTAAAAAGACGTTTAGCAGGCTGGATAATTTGAAGAAGCATAGGAGGGATAAGCATGGGGTTGAGGATACTATTGTGGTAGGGGGGTTGGGGGCCGGGGTTGGGGCGGGGGTGGGAGGAGGGGTTGGAGGGGGGGTAAAAAAGGAGGAGGTGATGGGGGAGGGAGAGGGAGAGAGCGAGGGTAAGGGCAAAGGTAAGGGATTGTGTGGTGTGGACGAGGAGGTCTATGGGGGGATAAAGGGGGAGGGGGCGAGGAACTGGCTGGGGAGGACTGAGAGTTCTCAGCGGTCCAACTAGAAACAGAGTTGCGGCACGCGTTGGATCTCTTCATTTTTACAGGGCGCTGGGATGGATAGAGGGGTGGTGACACCACAAGTAACCACAGGAAGAGTAAGAGTCGGGCGCATTAGAGCGGAGAGGAACGAGGGAATAGATAGCATGGTTTAGCACGAAGTGGATCATCGTTGATTTCTTGGAACTGCTCTTGCCAGTCTTGCCAAGGGGGTCGAAGCCAGCCAGTTTGAGATTGACTATCAATGCCGCGATTTGAGAGTGAAGCACGGTCGAGAACATTGGGCGTCAGAGATTATCAAATTTGGGTTCATGTGGCTTGTGATGGGGGGCTGTTGGTGAATAAGAGTGAAGACATTCAACTAGAGGACTTAGTGTTAACGAGGCCTTCGACTTCAGTCCCCGGAGAGGCTTCATGATTTAATGACTAATACAAGAAGAAAGCAGTGGTATTGATATGTCACGTTCGGGTATAGCTTCTGAGACAAACACTCGGAGAGATACGATCCCGCAAGAGCCCAAGAGCCGGAGACAGGCGTTCCAGCCTGTCTCGCCTACATACACCTCAAACAATGCTATAGTGGCGTTCGTCAATAACCACTTGCCACGTTGAGAAGCAGAGGGTGTTTCGGCTTGGAGCCTTGGAGTGAGACATGGCCTATCGGGAGCCGAGTCCTTGGAACGGGGTCTGTGTTGTGTCTCAGTTCCCCGGCCCCCCCGGGCCTTTTTTTTGTCCTACCATCCGAACCTGGGAGTTCAGAGTTTGCCACGATGCTTGGAATGGGATGGGGGTGCCGTTTTTGGTCTTGAGAAAGTTTAGGCGAACGGAAAGAGGCTTGTTTGGGGGTTGAGGTCTAAGGAGGGAATTAAGGGCTGGGTTAGGGTTGAAGTTGTTGGGTGGTAAATGATGGTATTACAGTTGTTGTCTCCTGAGTCAGTTCAGAGGGGAACTTGCTCTGTTTTGAGTGGCGTCTGGATGACGGACACAAAAAGGAGGAGTGGTTCCGGCGACTGGTTTTAATTCATGCTGTTTATCCCTGTTGCTGAACAGCTCCTTTGTTGTTGGAGGGGTGTTCATGCGACAAGAAGCAGCTCCTTTCCGAGCTCGTCTCAATTGATGTTGTCATGGAACTGGGAGCTGGACCTCTGGTTGCAGCTTTCTCGCCACAGACGCATGAGAACCGAGTAAAGACAGGGTGGTCTTCCACTTCGCCGGGTAGTACGGAAGACACCAAGGGATGACAGGGTGCAGGCCTCACGTAGGATGACGCTCGGTGTCTGCTGGAGATGCGGGGTTGGTGGTGTGGTGGTCGACCACTGTTTGTCCTCGAGTTCCCAGTTCCGGCCAGTTCCGTCCGGTGGTCCCCCAAGCAACGGGAAGCTTTCTCCAACCGAGCGATCAGGATGACGACAGTGACGCAACACTCAAGGGGCCGCCACTGAGTGTTAAATAGGGGTAACCACAACGCTCATTGTGAATTCTCTTGCTTTCCATTTATCACATTCCGGATCAAAAATTCTACCAAAACTACTCAAACGTTTGTAACAAATCACTTCACCCACCATTCATCATGGAGCAAGGCACCAAGAAGTCCCATCAGCATCAGCACCCGCACCACCCGCACCACATGAAGCCCTCGCAGGAGCCTGGCTACACCGACCTGGCAGCCGAGGAGTGCCACGACCTGATCGACCGGGCCGAGGAGGACGCCCATGTAAGCCCGTGAAAACCCCAATGTCAAGATATTGCCCCAGACTGACCAGCCGCGCAGCTTCACGACCCCAACTCGATGTATTCAACTACAGACCACCCTGAGCCGGTGCACCTGGCTCAGCAAAAGAAGAAGGGCGGTCTCGAGGGGACCAGCAGCACCACCGGCGGCGGCGGGAGCGCGACGCAGAAGATGAAGAAGGCAGGAGAGAACATCTCGAGCACAGTTGGCGACAAGATGGGCGAGATGAAAAAGAAGATGGGCATGGAAAAATGAGTATGATATCATGTAGTGAAATACTGTAGTCTATCTGTTTAGGTCTGTTTAGGGAATATGAAGCCATTTCCCAATCTTGACGTTGGCATCACGAGTGGCTGAGGTATCGCTTCAGATGATTGAAGAAGGACATGTCTTGACTCACCTCAGACTTAGGTTTTGATGGTAAATGGTTTTGATGGGAGAGGCCTGGAATTAGAAGGATGCTCATTCCTACTGGGCTACCCAGCTTCATCGAATTTTCGAAATACTCACACATGAGCAACAAACGTGTTGACCTTCTCCTTGTATTGGCAAAGACAAAGTATCTTGTGATTTTAAGACCCCTGAGATTAGACCAGCCATTCTCTTGGCGAAGATTGAGGACTGCCACTCATGAAGTAGGAGTATTCATGAATTGATAGTCTCGAGATTTGACTCGATAATTAACTGTGGTTCTCCAATTGTTCGAATGTCGAAGAAAACTGGTTCGGGGTGATTGTGGTGTTGTAAATAACTACTACAAGTGGACTTCCAGTTCCAGATTTGGGGACAGCCGGACAGGTGAGTGAGGTTAGTGTTGGTAGTGGGTTTCAACCTATTTGTCTAAGATGGGTCAAGTTCAACCTTAAGCTGAAGCGAATGAAATCGAACCCCCAACAACTTACGGTCTCACCGACGAGCTGACGGCAATGCCTATCACATGGAAAATTAAAAAGGCCTCGGCCTCGGTGTCGTTACCGCAGAGAGAACTACAGGAAGGCTTTCTTGAGCGCTTAGACACGAAATGCTTCATTAATTGTTGAATATGGTGGAGGCAGAGCAGGCTATGGCCGTGGCTGAGCACTCACACCTTTCACAAGACTAACTGAGCTTAAGATTGCACGCCAAGCCTAGCTGAGGGTATCACAGGGGTCAGGCGCCCTGTTTGCCGCGTCTTGTGCGCGCCAAGATTGCTGCGGCCTCCCTCGTCTCCATTCAGCTGGAAAGATGGGTGTGAGAGGACACCAAGATGCGGTTCATTGTTAAAAGCGGGAGATCCTTTCGCAATTGAACCATGTAAAAATCATATCTCTCATGATCTGAGATTCAACTACCAAGAGCGAATCGACTCTTCCATGTCCTTTTGAACTTGACAACTCACCCAGTTAGAGGCAGTGAGACTGTCACCCAGGACCCTCTGAGACAACCACACACAACAACCATCATGGAGTCCCCAGCAGTGCCAGCACCGGCTCCTCCAGCCCCCGATATGGAGTCTCCATCACCGTCTCCATCTCCCACCACGGAGGTCCGACCTTCTTCTCCTCCCCCATACTCAACCACCGAGGCCCAGCCCCCATCTCCAAGTCCTCCTTCCACCCCCATCATCGACTCAGACCCCTTCCCCATCCTCACCCTCAACGACCCCGACGCCGACCTCGACCGCGTCCCCCTCTACACCGAAACAGAAACCAACCTCGCCAACCTCCCGCTCACCACCCTCCTCTCCACTCTCCCCTCCCTCTCCACCCAACTCCACCTCCCCCTTACCACCTACCCCCTCCCCCTCCACCCAACCTACACCCACGCCGGAACCCCCCTCCCCCTGCTCAACCCCCTCGCCTCAGACCCCTCCCTCACCGACGCCCAAAAACAACACCTCTACACCACCCAAAAACAAATCATCGCCTCCTTCTTCACAGCCATCGCCTCCAAAAACACCGAGGCCGTCACCCTCTTCATCCAGCGCGGCTTTGTCTCCCCCGACGTGCCCGATGCCTCTTCCCCAGGGGGGCGCACCCCGCTCATCGCCGCCGTCGAAGCAGGCAACGGTGCGATGGTGTGCACCCTCATCTCCCTCGGCGCGACCGTCAACGGGTACGGTACCCTCCCACCCCTCGTCCCTCCGACGACGAGGAATTCCCTCGACCCGCGCCGGGAAAGGGATCAGCAGCCGGGGAGGGAACGCACGCCGCTGATGGTTGCGGCGGCGCGGGGGAATTTGGCGCTGGTAAAGTTGCTGATGGAGGATTTTCAGGCTGATGACGGGATCATCGCGCCCGATGGACAGCTCGCACTCCGCCTCGCCGCCGACGGCGGACACCGCGACGTGGTAGCGTATCTTCCCGTGCGCAGGGGCGGGGTCTGGCGGCGGTGGCGGACGCATCACGCTATTGCGGTGTGGAGGGTGCAGAGGGCGGGGTGGAAGATCTTTGGGTTCTTTAAGATCCTTTTGTGGGACGTGCCGCGGTTTTTTCTTTGGACTTTGCCGGGATACTGTGTGGTGAGGCCGCTGTGGAAGAGCGGGAAGTGGTGCTGGGAGAATAGGGGGAAGTTTGGGGGGTGGGCGAAGAGGCAGGCGACGGAGTTTCCGGGGCGGGTGAAGAGGGCGGGGAAGGCGGTTTGGAAGGGGGTGAAAAAGGTGCCGAAGGGGGTGTGGAGGGTTGTGAAGGAGGTGCCGCGGGTGGTGGAGAGGTTGGTGAAGTGGTTGTGGAGGGTGATGAAGAGGATTCCCGAGGCGATGAAGATGGTGTGTGTGTGGATTTGGGAGACGCTGAAGAGGTTTGGTAAGGCGGTTGGGGAGGTGTTCTTGCGGGTTGTTGCGGTGTTGCATACGGCTGTGGCGGCGGTGCTGGACTTCTTCAGGAACATCAAGCTGAAGGACGTGTGGAACGGGGTCCGCGATGTGTTCAAGTCCGTCTTCTTCGGCCTGCCGAAGGTGCTTTTGAAGGCGGTTGCGACCGCTGGGTTGCTGGTTGCTGGTATTATCGTCGCTCTGTTCGGGTGCGCAGGGAAGCTGGTGATGTTCTTGTTTGAGGCGCTGTGGTGGGTGGCCAAGTATGTCCCGCGGCAGCTTGGAGAGATCATCTCGGGCATCTGGACCTCGATCGCCAAGGGCTACCACGAGATTATGGTTTGGATCAACCCGAAGCACTGAGCTTGGATTTCTTTTGTTTGGCGTTGCGGTGGTTGTTGTTTGATACCCCTTTGGTCGATGTAGGATAGACAGTTCATAGTTCGGCTGCTTGTACGACAATCCTAGTTTTGATGTTAGACTTCTACAACATGGGCTCTGCTGTGATCGACATGCAGCAGATGATCACTAAGTTCTCGGTTTTGCAAAACCGCATCGATTGTGCTACAAAGAGCCAGATGCTGATGGGGAATGTGTGCCTTCCATCTCGCTGCCTCGCCGACGAGGTCAAATCCTATAAAGTCCAGCCGAAAAAGCAATCCCAGTCCCGTGTTACCTCCGGGTTTCCTGTGGCCCAACCCAAAACGCCAGGCGCCGTATTGAGATATTCAGGAAAGATATCCCAATAATAGGCAAGACCTCTGACTTGTCGCATGCTATGATCCTCCCTCAGCAGGCCTTGCCCGGGTATTAGTTCACCCCCAGTTCCCTAGACGTCATCCCCGTTCTCCAGACAATCTTCAGTCCCAAGTCCAAAACGAAAGAGCATTGAATCCAGGTCGCGAAGCTTACCAGTACACCTCCTCATCTTCGTCCTCGTCCTCGTCATTCCCATCGTCGCGGTAGTAGGTCAGATCATCCAGGAACCAGACCTTGCCCTCAACGTCGGTCAGCTTAATCTCCGGCAGCGCCAGGTCGCCATCTTCTCCGTGTTTGCTGATCTTCCGAGGCGATGTCTTGCGCTTGTGCCAGCGACAGGTGGAAAGTCCGTGGCTCTCCGGGTCCGACTGGACCGCGAACCGATGGGCGTCGAGGACGCGCTCGTGCATGATGCTCAGATGGTTCTGTCCGTCGACGAAGAACTGGGAGTTCCAGTTGAAGCCCTGCAGGCGCTGCTCCGTCAGGGTGTACTTGCCCTCGGCGATTTGGCTGTTGATGTTCATCCTGCGCTGCCACCAGCGAACCCATTCGGCGTCCTTAACAGCGTGATCGCCGTGCTTGGTATTGTCGTGGGGCTCTGGGGAAGAACAGCTCGAGCGGTCAGAGCCGACCCAGGTGTCTTCCTCGCCACATAAAGTGCTCTCGGGAGTCTGGTGGTGGTATCTGAAGGGCGAGTCGTCGGCGGTCGACGGCACGGAGTAGGTCGAGCCGTGGCCGCTGGATGAGTCAGAGTCGGACCAACTCTCCCCATCGTCGTCGGCGCTGATGATCTGGCGCTGTTCCCGGAGCTGGATCATGAATTCCACGGAGTCGTCGTTGCCGTGGGCATCGGAGTCGTTGTCCTCGTCGTCATCTGACTCAAAGAGAATGTCGTCCTCGCCGTAAATTGCAACACTCGGGCCGTTGTTGCCCTTCCTGACGGCAACCCCACATTGGCGGTTCGTGGTGGGGGAGTTGGTGAGTTCTGTGGTCTCCTCGTCGTCAGACTCCTCATTGTTGCTCGAGTCTGCCCCAAAGACAATGTCGTTTCCGCTATGAATGGCGATGCTCGGCTGGGTGTTCACCGACTTGGCCTTGATGTGACGGTAGGCATTCCCGTACGGAGAAGAGTCGGCCGTGGCTTCATCGTCATCAGACTGCGAGTCGTCATCGTCGTCGGACTGCGACCAGAGAGACTCGGCATCCTGGTTGTCGTCTGCCTCGAAGACAATATCGTCGGCGCCGTAAATGGCGACATCGGGTTCGGTGGTCGCCATCTTGTCGATAATTCTGGAATTTCTGGGTTGCTGAGAAATTGATGAAATTTTCATGGTTGGCGAAATGGCAAGTGTAAATTTTTGAGAAAGAGTGCAAGGTCGAGGTTGTGGAAATGGAGGTGGGAAAGAAGGAAGGCGCGCTGCTTGTGAAATGGCATGTGGAAATGAAGGCCCAAGGGTTCTCGCTCCACAACACCGACTTATCCTTGCGTCAGAATCACTTTCTTGGAAGCGCAAAGTGCACGAAATGGCTTCCACACTTGGACGCGCAGTTTCGGGCTTCCACGTCGTTCCGCCAGTCAAACCAACCCAGGCGTAGAACAGCTGTGCGGCGTGCCCGCGTTCCCTTGGCACTGGGCTAGCTCACAGCTGTTGCTTGCCCAATCCGAGGTAAGCTTTTGACTGTGTTGACGTCGATATGATGGCTTTTGTAAGTTATTAGTCGCTGGCTGAAGAGAGACGCGGCATTCGGGTGTTCTCGAAAGGTGAGAAAACAGGAAAGTAAGCACGAGACTTCTGCGGTCTGTGGAGGGGGAGAGTGTTGGTCGCTCCTTGCGAAGCTACTGCATGCATGTACGTTGGGCTGCAGCGCACAAATAGGCTTGGTACAAACAATGGAGGGAGGGCACAAAGCGCAATAGGACACAGTCGACTTGGCTCATTGTTCTTATTGGCAGCAAAAGGGCTATTCACGGCTGCCCAAATCGGGCATAAAGTGATGCCTCGCTTTCAACCATCGCCAATCTTCCGTTATTCTTGGCCCGACAGCACAAGGGCAAGTCAGCCATCCATTGTCAGAACGACCAACCCACCCCCGACGCTATGAAACCCCAACTTCCATCAATCTTTGATGATCTGCATCCACTCCGTAGTAATTGCTACCCCCCGTTGCTAGAATCAACCGAACTTCATTCAAATGAGCTTTTGACCGAGGTTATCGGGTCTTGGGCACGGCAAAATAGTAAGGGTCGAGAGAAAAATTCCGAAGATCACAGTTTCCGGCCATGTTGATATGCCAGACCAAACCTGCCACCTAATTCTTGAAAAAAATCGTGATCCGAGTTGGGCCTGGGGGAAAAAAAAAAAAAGAACAGCCCGCGGGCTGAAGCAGCCTTTCATCATCCTAAAAGAACAATGGCTTCTCGCCAAGAACAATGACATCTTTTTCAAAACAGGCTGGTTGGATTCCTGTTGGGCTGTGTTGAGAGGCGACTTCTCTGGCCCGTCAGACAGAAACAAATCCGAGAGGAAGAATGATGACATTCATTTTTTTTTTTTTTTAGAAGAAATGAATGATGCTGAGCCTGGTGACGTAGAAAGGGGGAGCACTCACTGGTCTGCAACTCTCATGATGTATGTAGGTCATACATTGCTGTTTAGAAGAAGCCTATTACAGATCAGCAGCATACATACAATTCTAGTTCTCAACCTAAGAACGGTACAAGGATATTGCTGGTCAGATTCGCCTAACTACACAGTTCACACACTACAGAACTCCTTGAATGATCCGCTCAGAGCAAGTTCAGAAACAAAATCTTGTTCGTACACTGCCCTCCCCTTGAATCAGAAGATCCAGAGGTCCTATGATGTTTAGAGCACACTGAGCAAGAACACGCTAACGTTACCAGATAACCCAGCTCAGCAGGTGCCTTCACCACGCAAAACAAAAAGAAAGAAACCTCCATGCCCGGCACCGGAACCCCAATCTCCCTTCTTCCGAGTCCCGTTCTCCAATCGCCAAACCATCGCAGGTTGCCACCGAGCCTGTCCATCTAAGTTTAAACAAAATGATCTCAGGAGCTGACAACGCTCGCAAATATAAGAAAAAAACAGAAAGTCGCAAACAGAAAAAGAAAACAGAATTCAGCCAAAGGCGATATATATATGAAGGAAAAAAAAAAACAGAAAAGAAAGGAAAAGGAACAGAAAAATAACAGGAACATTCCCAACCACCCACCCTCCCAGATCAGCCACCCAGCCACACACACAGAGACAGCAAACTTGAAAACAAAGTAAATAAAATGCCCCCTTTTTAATCCCCATCCATCTCACTCAACTCCCCCATTGTTTTTAGTAACAGCCTCCCAGCAGCAGCAGCAGCAGCAGCAAAAAACAAAAACAACAACAACCAAACCCGGAAAGCTCCCTCCACTCCATTCCAAACCATGAGAACCAATTAATTCCCACCAAACAAAACAGATCTCCCTCCCTACGTATCCTGCCTTGAGCCTGCCTCCCATCCACCCAAGCCCGATGGCGCAACAACAAAGGGCAATGATAGGCCCACCAACCCAACAAGAAAAACAGATCAAGACATATCATCCCCTTTGAAGACAGACAAGACCAAGACGAGAAGACACAAGGATGAAAAGAAGAAAGAATGCCCAGGCCGTTCGCTTTTGCCTTCTCTGGTATGGACCTGCGATCCGGTATAGACTTGCGGCTACCCACACTTGAATTTGAATGCCAATAGCAAGAAGATAACCCTCACCACATGGCTGCCGCTGCCCATTGCTGCTGTTACTATTTCAGATGAGAGAGACAGGAGGTCGAGAAACAATCAGAAACGGAACCAATGCGAGTGAGTAAAAACGGGCCGGTGGGTGGGTAAATGGGGACAAATGAGAATATTTTGTCGCTGTGTAAAGAAGTACCTGGCCAAAGTACCTGTTCCTGTATGATCGAGGGACCCAGAGACCATCCTGTCCATGCTCCTAAATGTGTTTATCCATGTTTTGTATTGCTGTGAAGAAGGTAGGTTTCCAGCCCCCCCCGAGGAAGATGTGCTGAAAGTGGTGATGTCATGTGGAGACTGGTGATGTTTGGATAGGTAAAAAATATGCGGTAAACGGGCGAGTTGGCGTCTTTTGACTTGGGCCGCGCCCAGCTGGCATGTTCTCGTGCACCGACACAGACGGTGTTTTCACCGGAAGCGGCAGCTGGTTTAAAAAGCCCACGTCTCCCAACCCCCAATGCAGCGTCTAATCCCTAAGCCTCGGCAGCACAAAGCCAGCAGAGCTCTCCGGAGAGAAAGCTTCAGGGCGGTCCGGGTTCGCCACGCCCACGAATACCACCGCCTCCAAGTTCCTCCCAGCCAGACTTCCTTAGTACCGGACGGGCTCAGCAGGCCGGTAGCCGTTGACGTTCACCCTTGGGGTGTCGTATTGCACGCCCGTCATCGAATCGGGTCCTGCCGGCGGCAGGCCCGGCTGAATAGACCGGAGAGGCGGCAGCTGCGACTCGGGCGGACGTGGTCTCCCGTACTGGTCGGCAGCGTAAGGGTCTGCTGGACGAGGGTGCTGGGCTTGCCCGTGCAGCCGCTCTAGTTCCCGCCGCAGAGCGTCAATCTCACTGGCCTGGTTGCCGTTGACGTGCTGGAGCTGTCTGATCAAATCACTTTGGCGCTGATGCTCGGCGATCGCTGAAGAACAAGTTAGTCACAATTACTAGAAAGAAAACAAGGTGTGGTGTATTGGGGGTGGGGGGGGGACGGACCTTTTGTCAAGATTTCCCACTTGGAAGCCTTGGAGCCACGCTCCTGGGGCATCAGATCCCTGAGCTGGTCGAACAGCTCCTTCATCTCGGTGCGCCTCTTCCGCTCAGCCAACTTGTGGCTCACGCGCAACTCAGGTGTCCTGCTATACGGCTGGCTACCTGCATGAAGACCGGCCTCTTCGTTTCGTAGATCCCCCAATTGCTTGTGCTGGAGTGTGTGGTGGTGGACCGTCGAGTATTCCCCGGACGCATTAGATAACCTCTGCTGAAAGGGGTCGTCCAAACGCCGCTGGCCCGGAGGGAGCCTGGACTCGGTTGTGAATTGGCTGCTCGCGATCGACTCAGCGATGCTGCTCCTCCTCGAGTCAATCAGCGAATGGGCCGTGTTTGATGGCATCCGCTGGATCTCTTCTTCGGGGAAAGCCCAAGCCTGACCCTTTGTCGGCTCGGCTGCCCGGGCGATCTGGCTTGTTGCGGGCCCCGTGATAGCCGGTGCGATCCTCATGTTTCTTGTTTGGAGGCCGTCGGGGTTCCGGTCGGCACTTGGTTGATATCCATTGGATATCCGGTGGACGGTGAGACTATCTGTGGGACCGCGCGGGTTCCTCTGCTGCTGCAGCGTGGTGTGGATTGATGTCGTCGAGTGGTTGTGGGTGGCGTAGGGCGAGTTGCCCAACCTCATGTCGTGGAACCCCTGGTTGATCCTGCTGTCGACGCTTTCCCTCCGTGACATGGCCTCGGGAATATCCCCATTCAAGAACGGGGCGCCGCGCGGTGCCGAGTCAATCGACTGATGATGTTCGAAGCGGCGTGGGTCGGCGCCGCTGGGAGTTGTTGGCGAGACCATGGAGGCAACACTCATGCTGCCCGTTGTTGTTGGGGACACGAGCGGTTGTGGCAAGAGGAGGGATGTCGTCGTGGTCGGAGACGGCGTCTTGTCAACGGGAGACGGCTGGTAGGTGGAGTGTGCTGGGCTCAGCACGCCCATGCCAGACGCAGCCGAGGTGTCTGCGAGATCTAAGTAAGTCAATTGGTCCAAGGACGCCTTTCAGGGGACCCGGGAGACCGCACGTTTGCTCGAGGCGTCGGTGCTGGAGTAGTAGGCCGAGTCTCGATTCTCGTCGGGTGAGTTCAGCACGCCAGCCAGCCCGGCTGGGAACTTCTGGGATGCTGGACGTTGTTGGTCCATGGTAGATATCATCAAGCGGGCCGACACAGAAGACGAGAACGGTCCAACAAGGACAGGAGTCGGGTCTAGGAATTCAACTGCCCCAAAAAGCTCCAGCCAGATCGAGTAACGTTATCGAAGAGGTATACAGAAGGCCGACAACAAAGGAGGTCGAGAGGTCTTCGTGGTTCAGGACAATCGGTCACAGGTCGAGTTGACGGTAAGCTCCGCGGAAAAGGCAACGGGGGAATTGTTTGGAATGGGATCACAGCAACGGGCGTTGGGCGGAATGCGGTTGGTCGGCCTTGCGAGTTAAAAGGCCCTCGAGGGTGTCGCAAAGGTCGAAAGGCAAGTCAAACGCTGGTTGTGCGGAAAAAGAGAGCCGCTCAGGCGGACATCGACAGGTCGAGTTGGGTGTGGGTGCGTGTTGTGGGCAGATGCAATATCGACAGCGTGCCAAAAGTGACTGGGGGTTGCTTCTTTGGGGGGGGGGGGACCACTGGGGCAGATGGACGAGCGGCAGGAACCTGGCGGGCTCCTGTCGGAGTGTCAAGGACGGGTCAGCACGTTTTTCAAGCAGGCCAGCATCTGGCGGACTCGTGCCAGTGTGGGCGCTGCAGGCCGCTGTGGGGTGTCAGGGGCCGGTGTGCGAGCGTGGATTGGCTGGCGAGCTGCAACCACATGGCTGACTTCCCGCGTGCGCTGCGTTCCTGGTGCGCTGCCGGGATGCGTTCCAGGGTTCCAAGGTTGGACTGGAGCGAGTCCGTCGAGGTTTGCGGGCAGCCACACAACACGCACTGTGCATCGGCGTGCCTTCGCTCCGTGCCACCACAGGGTCCGCGTGCTTGTGCTAGCCGCCAGCCCAAAACGGCAGGAGGAAACTGGCTGGAAAAGCCACGGCCACTGCCAAAATCGGCCTCTCTCCCACGCCCACGCCCACGCCGCGTCTTCTTGCTGCTCCCCGTTCCACCACCGCCCCAGCGGTTTGTCTCTTGTCGATTGGGGCGACAGCTGCGCGATGCGACGCAGCCGAGAAGCTCCGAGATCCCCGGGCCCGACCGCTCCACTAGTTCCGGCTTGCCGCAGGACGGACATGAAAACTGCACGGCAGCAAACTTCAAACGGCACAGCCGTCGCACGCACTGTAAACGTACGGTACGTGCGGGTTGACTGCAGCGCGACGGGCCAATCCGGCGAAGACTCGGGATGTGGTGGCGTGGCTCCTCGTGGCCCGGGCCAGGCCGCAAGGGCGCGACCAGTGAGATGCGCCAGATCTGAGTGCTGAGCCTGTACGCAGGAGCCGGTTTCCGCCTGGAATGGGCTTTCCAGATTTTGTTATCCACATTCTTTGCGCGACCTCGGGTGAGTCGAGTCGTGCGTTCCTGTGTTGTGTTGTTGGTGCTGGTGTTGGTGTTGGCTGGCGATTGCCTCGCTCAGGCAGATCACTGGATGCACGCGATCCCGATTTTCGGGTGACACTGCTCGGCCGCTTCACCTGCCGCCCCAGGTGTCACAGTCACCCAGACGGCGTCTCGATGGTTGTTGAGTTCAGGCAGGGGGTGTTGGATGACAAGACCCGACCGTGCTGAAGCGTGTAACACACTGTCCAGACAAATCGGTGGTCGTCATGATACACCGAGATCCTGTAATACACATTACATAGCTGGGAACTCCATGGACACCGGCATGCGCAACACATCCCGTCTCCCATATCACAGGGCCGAGCAGAATATTGGCAAGGCAACTCAAGCCGGAGGCTTGCAAAGGCAACATTCATCTGGCCTATCGGAACCATGAGAATTGGTTCGCATCTCGCGTGGCGTTGGGGGAACGGATCATGATCCTGATGCGGGGTAGGACCGGGCCAAGCTTCAACAACTGCTGTTTGGGGTTGGCATCTGAAAAAGGGTCGTGGGAGAAAGGACGAGACCTGGGACCATGTTGCTTCTGAAGTTCCTACATCGTCCTCTCGCTTGATTCGCCCCTGAAGGTTCATCACGTTTTTAATTTCCCTCCTAAGGGAAGGAAAAGCAAGTTCTTGCGCTTCAGAAAGAAAGAAAAAGACACCATTGGAGTGGGCTCCGCCGTGATTCAGATTGACGACGACACCCCTTCGGTGCTACTCCATGCGACGTAACCACGTCGCGCTGATGCGGACTCTTCCCGCGATGCGGCAGCGGCAGAGGCGGTGGACGGCACAGCCAATTGGGTCTCGATCATTTGGCTTGCCGGAGCGTGATCTCAGGTTTCGGAGCCTCGGGCTGGAGGACTAACAATACCTATCTTTTCCCTTCTCGCCGTCCAACATCCTGTCTGCTGCCCTTACTCTCACTGTCTTCCAACCGAGGTGCCAATATTATCACCCTTGTTCGGCCTTTCAGAAGCAACCGAGCCGTTTCTTTGGCTGTTGCCAGCGGACTGGTGCTTGCCGCGGCTCTCTTCAACGTTTCTCTCTCTCTCCATCTCGGTTTCCAAAGAGGCTCTCATATTTGAGGGCATCGCTCCTCCCAACAACACCACGCTGGAAGTCAAGGTGCTGAGCTGGGGCTGGGTCGCTGGTGATCCGGGATGCAGTCTCCGCGCTAGCTGCCTAGCGTGGGGATCCCAGATCACAACCCCACAGGACACGCTTCAGGTTCACATTCCACATTTTTATTTTTTCTGCCGACAGGATTGGCGCTGGCACGTGTCTTGGGCCTTGGAAATCTCGGCCAAATCTCCACCCCGGCCATTCCAGCGCTGGAACTTGCTGCAAGGGAGATCGCCCCACTCCCCGGGATCGCTGGATCACGACCTCTCTTCACTCAAGATCGGTGCTCCTGAAACAGCAACCTGGGAGTCAGCCCACGGGCGGGGCGGGCAACGGCTTTTTTAAACCTGCGAAACGACGGCATCTCCCAGCACTCGGCCCGACACCTTGGGAACAAGGAAGGGCACTGTTCGCCCACGCGGCTGACCGCAGCGGCTCGCCACAGTCTTCCCGCCCTCGCTACCACGGCTCGGACAGGCTTCCTGGCAGGATCGGGTTCAGCTGCTGAGGCATGCGCCCGAATTACGAATGCCCAACCCGAGAACCGCATGCTTTTGATGCCAAGGACTTCTGCGGTCCCGGAGCGAGAGAAGACCCGGCTTCTCATCAAGAATGCTCTGGACGACACCTCGATTGCCCTCGACTCGCGACCGTTATGCGCCTTCAGAAGCATTGGCAGGGCCTCTGAGTGATCAGCAGGAATTCTGGCTTCGGGATGGCTTGCGAATGTTTCTCCTCTGATGCTGTTCGAAGTGCCCCTGCAGCCCAACTTCAGCTCGGCCCAGGGGTTCGAGAGCCACAAGCCTTTTCTTATCCCCGACAACCTCGAAGACAAGACACAGGAGTTACCTTTTCGTAACGGAATTCTTCTGGGCGGGCCGGTCAACAGAAGGTGTGCTGAGCATCATCCAGCACGCGTCGTCAACGTCTTGTCAACCCACCTCACCCATCTTGAAACCACCCAATCGGTTTCATAATCACGATGCAGGCAAGAACAGCATTTTCTCTCGATACCCATGATGACGTCTTGTCACTGGCCCACGCGGAAGACAAAGACGCGAGGATATCACCTCCGCAGCTCGGGATCGGCCACACACAGCTGTGCTTCCCTCATCCACCCCCTCACTGGCGAAAAGATGAGGGCTTGTTCGGCAACCTGCACAGCCGGAGGCCCTTCCCCGGACGCGGGGCCAGCCTGTCGATACCCTCCAATTATTCGTACCTGCGATGATCGACGACTGCATTCCTCCTGCACTTTTTTTTCTGAGGTTCCACACAGAGGCCAAACTCGACCGCCTCCTCCGAGATGCTGCGCTTTGCACAGTACTTCGGTCTCGACAAGCAGCACTGTAGCTGACGGAGATGAGTTTGTTGTCTCCTGACTACTCCGGACCGTTTTGTTTGAAGTCCCCCGACTTCCCCCAGCAAACCTTCTCTCCGCCTTGCCCCGGGACCGACGTGAGACGTTGCCCCCGTGGCACCCGTGCCCTCTCACGGCTTCGGCAGCAGCCCGAGCATTGGGAGGGCCAGAGGCCGTTGCGGCCGAACAGCAACTACCATTGTGCTCCGCCGAAACGACCATCCCCTCCGTCTGGGAACTGCTTCCTCGCCCAGTGCGCGGGCAACATCACCGACAGCTCCGTGTTTGCCTCGCCCCCCTTTCTTCTGCCTCTCAGCCCGCCCGTTTTTCTGCTGTGGCACACTGTACGTATGTAAATACACAGCAGACGCTGACAGCGTTCTCGCATCTCAGATTTCCATCATCCTTCCCGCGGCTGCCGTCGGACAAAGACGCGGTATCACATCACTTGCATCTTGGGGACACTGATTCGGGACCCAGCCACGCGCTTGCTGCATGCCACAGTCGCTAGTGGGGTTTTCCCAACAAGCGCCATGCTTTTTTCTTCTTGCCCGCCTCCCCGATCCTCGTCGGCCTTCAGGGTTCCGGGATTTACTTCTTACTGTGTGCACGGAGTATTTTCACGGCCTGCACGGATATCTGCCCCTGAGGAACCCCCCCTCGTATCTGCGAGATCGCGGCCGGCTGCTTGATCTGCTTCTTTTTTTTTCTGCATAATAAATACTATCACGGCTCGCTCGGTGGAAAAAGAAGCCCAGTGGCGCTTGTTGAAAAACGGAGGCCGGAAAATGCACTTCCTGCGCACATTTTCCGCTTGGTTGCTCCAGTTCACCATCATCCCCTCCGCCTCTCACACACAGACAACACCATTCTCTCCCGCCTTCCTGAACCCCCCTGATTGGACCCCTCCCCCGACTGCCGACGCCTTCACGGCAACCCCCATGCATGCCCTTCCCTTCGTCCTCATGGCAAACTTCTCGCTTAGTTCACACCGACTCATCGTGGGGAACCCGTGGCCCTGGACACTTGGTAACCGTTGCCAATTCTTGAGAGGTGATATCTCGAGCCCTCTCCCCGCAATGCTCGCGAAGTGCTTCCCGGAAGAGGGGCTTCAAAAACATGCCATAGTCAACAGGCTAGGCTTTCGCTTGTTGAAGCCCTGCCAGGTACGGAGTGACCGATGTGAACATCAACCACCACTGCTGCCCCAAGCGAATCCGATGTGATTCATGCATGAACGTCCACGCGACCTGTGGGCAAGAGGGGACGAGCAGATGGACGGTGCGGGGCGCTTGCTGTGTGTGCGTGTGTGTGTGTGTGCGCCTGCAGCATGGCGAATGTAATATATCATGCATCGTTGTTTGCACCTCTCTGTGTGGAGGGTGGCACAACAGATGCGCGCGATGCGCGCGGTGAGGTTATGCCATGCTTTGCCATGATTTGCCATGCCATTGGGCCCCGGGGGGGGGGGGGGGGGGAGATGGTGGGAAAGAGAAAGAAAGGCACCACCACGCCACGGGATGAATGTGGTGGTCTTGTGTTGTGTGTTCTGTTGGAGTTATTGTGGGAATCGTGAAGTTGGATCTCGTTTTCTTTTCGTGTTCCATCCCAACTTCTCTGCCTTGACCCTCGCACAGCGCACAATAGTCATGTAACTCTGTACAACCCTCGAAACGCGAGAAGGCGAGACTCGGGAAGGGGACACCAAGATCAAGCCCGCTGTGGTGGGTGGGGGGTCAGGTCTGACAAAAGCAGGTACATGGTGATGTGCTGTGTGTTATCGCACAGTCCCTCCCGAGGACTCGAGTGGATGGAGGGACGTACTCCGTGCTCCGGACGGACTCGGGCGTAAGACGGAACGCGGAGAGAACAGCCAGACCCATGGGGTTAGAAGGCGACCGACGAGCGCCCGCAAACGCGCCGGCCCCGGGGATATGGCTCGGAGAGTCTCCTTCTTACCCGATTGCCGCCAACTCCGACCCGGCAGTCTGGGCAGCGGCCGTCGGGTTTGGCGGGTTGTGGTGATGTTTGCCGGTGAAAGGGCTTCTACTCAAAAGCCAAAGTCGAAATACCGTGCAACTACTGGCTACCCAGGTAGTAATACCTCTCCTCAGAGCGCCGACTAGAAGGTCTCGGAAAACAACGTAACCGACAGCAAGAGCGCCGGCTCCATCTTCGGCATCCTGGCAAGGACCTGCCGCACCCACGGGTGATCTTCATTGACCTTGTCGTGCAGCCAGCCGTCCGGAAAGATGTCGGTATCAGCCTGCTTCTCAGGATCATCCGCGGCCATCAACCTCGCCCATGCTCTCCTCATGTTGGGCACATGCTCCCGCTCAAAGGCGCGCATCTCACAGTCCAGGCAGTCCGCACATCCCCGCTCATTCCAGATCGCCTGGTCCACCCGGACAAGTTCGCTCTCGGCCCTGGTGATCCACTGCCTCGAGAACGAGCCGTACTGCCGCGGGGTGCGCTGCCACAGCCGCTCCAGCCGCTCTAGCTCCTCCCTATCATCGTCATAGCGCACTAGCCTCCGCAGCGCCTTAGTCGCCATGGCCGCTGGCAGCATCTCAGCGTCCCCGACGGGCTCTCCCCGGCCCACATGTAGAAACACCTCGGGCATCCACAGGACAACAACAAGCGTCTCCAGCGCCGGAGTGCTCGCCAACCACCTGTAGCAGTCCCACCTCCCCGAGCTCGTGAGAAACCCATGATACATCACAGCAATCTCTCTCCGCTCCCGCAGAAATCCCAGGCCCATCTCCCCGGGCAGGAAGCTGGGCACGAACGACTCGCCATCATCGGGGATATCCCACTCGCGCTCCGACCAGTCCACGAGAACCAGGTCCTGCGGCGGGACCCACGACATCTCATCCACGTCCGTCCACGGCCGGCATGCGCCGTGCAGTGAAGCGACGGCATCCCGGGCTTCTCTACACGCGCGCGCGACGGCCGGCAGGCACTGCCGCTGGCCCCCAACCCCCCGCAGCCCGTGGCCCTCCCACGCGGCCCAGAAGACCGCCCGGCCGGGCTCGTCGCCGACGGCGGCCAGCGTCCAGATCTTAGACCGCAGCTCAAATGGGAGGTTGGGGAAGCAGCGGAAGATGCTAGCACCGCTTGGAGGCGGTCTCGCGTCGTCTCGCGTGATGGGCGCCAGGGCGTCGCGTTGCGCAGCAGGGACAAGGCGGCGGAGCACGGCGTTGGCCGTGGAGGAGGGGAGCTGCGACTCGAGGAGCCATTGGTGGAAGACGGTAGCCCATTGGCGGTTTGTTTCGTGGAGTACGTCTTGCTGGCCGAGGCGCGCGTCGAAGATGGTGAATCCTGCGCGCATTCCTCCGTTTGGGACGTGCGGGCATGGTTCGGGGATCCTTAGGTGTTGGTAGGTGGTGAGTTCGTCTTCTGTGTACTCGTTCCATGGCTTGGTGGGGGATGGCGGGGGGGCTGGGCCGGGTGAGAGGTGTAGATTTTCGTCCATTTGGGCTAATTTATTTTCGGGACCGTTTTCGTCACAAGATCTTTGATGCGAAGTTTGGTGTGTTGAGGAGAAAGAAGCAGAATTGTCAGACGGACCATCAACGACTCATCATCGGCCGAACCTCTCGGTTGCCAGGGGGATGATGTACGGGGGTTCAAGGCAAAGACGATTTCGTAAAGTCTTTGACTGTTTGACAACCAGCCCTTGCAAGTCGAAAGCTCGCAGGGAGGAAAACCAACCAAATGGACTCTCTAGAAGTTGATAGCTGCTATGAGCCTTTGAGTGAAGAGAACTTGAGGAAGGTTGTAGTCGAAACATTGTATATTGACAAGCTGCTAGGACAAAAGCGTCCGTTGGGTGCTGTTCATTGCTTGCCGCCATCACCTCTGTGCAATGCCCTTCTCATTTACAACTGTCGCTCTCACTTCAAACAACGAAACTGTTTTGGTGCTAGGGAAAGACTTTGGAGAGAGGGAAGAATTCGTGAGGAGGAAAAACAAAAACAATTGGTCCTGTCAAAAGGTGATGGGGTGACGAGAGCAAAAGAGAAGCTTTTAAGGTATTTGAGATGCGCCAAGAGGGAATCGAACCCCCCCCTCAACCTTGGAAGGGTTGAATCCTAACCACTAGACCATTGGCGCTGGGTGTGGACGAGCTGGGAATCGAACCCAGGACCTTTCGCATACAGGTGAGTATGCTAAGCGAACGCTCTACCAACTGAGCCACACGCCCCACTTGATTTGTTGGAGTGGCCGAGCGGGAATTGGGTTTGTGGAGAGGAGAGAGACCGTGGCAATGGGATGAGGGTGTTGAGCAGAAAGTGGAGTGGCTTGGGCGGTGAGGACAGCGGTCCCAGGGGTTAGGTAAGCAGACTAAGCCTTTCCGGGCCCGATGGACAGGGGTGGGTGTCAGTCGTTCGAAATTTTTGGGAGGATAGACGCGAACCTGCCCGGCAAAACGGGTTGTCTGCAGCACCTCATCAACAACCCGACGTCCCAAGGAATTCTCCAGCCGCCCGTCATTCAGCCAATATCAAACCCGCATTCTCAAAATGTAAGCCCCATTCATGTTCTTGATTCCTCTCTTATGCCTTGACTCGCGGCTGACAATGGACCAGGCATTCTCTCCGCCGCGCCGCTCTGAGGTCCGCCCTCTCTGCCTCCAAGGCAGCGTCGACCACCGCCCGCATTGCTCCCTTCGCCTCCAGGACTGCCGCCGTGAGGACAGCTCTTCCTGTCCGCCTCTTCTCGCAGACCGCCTTCAGGGCTCAGGAGGAGAAGGAGCTCGAGGAGGCCCAGCGCAAGGCCCAGGAGGAGTTCAAGCAGCAGGTCGCTGAGGATGCTCGCGAGGACGTCGAGGTAGGCTCTGAAAAGCCCTGTGTGCATGCCAGAAAACGGATTGCTGACCTCGTATCCAGGAGTCTGTTGCGAAGACCGAGGCCGATATCCAGGAGGCTATGCAGGAGGTTGTGCCGCCAGCGGAAGAAGCCGCTGAGCAGCAGCCTGCTCAGCAGGAGGAGCAGCCTGTTCAGCAAGAGCAGCGGGCGGAGCGTGCGAACCCTCGTGCTGGTAGGCGACGATACTTCCTCTCTGATGTGACCGCAAGCTAACTGTCTGCCCGAACAGAGCACAAGCACAGCGCTTTTATCCGCAACATTGTGTTTGAAGTCACCGAGGAGCACCTTACCAAGGCCTTTGCGAAATACGGCAACGTCTCGCAAGCTTTCATTGCGCGGGATCCCCGCGGTCTGAGCAAGGGGTGAGTTGAAGCCTTGCAATCCCAAAGCCGCCCGGCCGCTGCTCGCGAACCCTTCAGCTAACCTTTGTTCGCCAGGTACGGCTTCGTCTCGTTCGACTCGGCCGAGGAACTCCAGGCGGCGTGCGACAATGTCAACGGCTCCTTCTGGCACGGACGCCGCGTCACCTGCATTCCCCGCAACGAGGGGCGCGAGAAGCGCGACTCGCGCGACTCTCGCAGCGAGAGGCCTCAGCGGACGCCGCAGGGTCCCACCGAGCCGACTTCGCAGCTGTACATTGGCAACATCCCCTACGAGACCACCGACGCCGAGCTTAACCGCCTCTTCCGCGGCGTTGACAACCTGAAGGACGTGCGCGTGGCAGTCGACCGCACCACGGGATGGCCGCGTGGGTTCGCGCACGCCGACTTCACAACGGTCGAGGCGGCTGCCGAGGCTAAGTCGCGTCTGGATGGTGCCAGCCTCAACGGCAGGACGCTGCGCTTCGACTTTGCCCATGGCTTCCAGAAGGACAAGAGGAGCTTCAACCGCCGCGATGGTGGTCGGAATTAGTAAGCAGTTGGAGCTTGAGACATGGCGACTGTAATGGCGGAGGTGCACCGTGGTGATGTGGTGATGTGGTGATGACTGTGGCTTGCTCCTGGTCAACCGCAAGGGACTTCACGACGGCATGACGGTGCTCGGGATCTGTAAAATAGCTCTGTATTTGTTTCTTTCTTTTGGCCGCATGGGTGTACAAATAGACTATCTCCCCTGAGTGGCTGCTGCCGGTGTCTCTCGTCGGTGTCTCTCGGCTCGTGAAAGGGTCCTGTCAGGGGCGTGGGCTGTTGTGGCCCGGTCCCAGACACGCCGAGAGCCGACCACATGTTCCATTCCGTGTGGGGCTACCCCAGAACCGCTGATTTGGGGGAGGGCACCACTGCAGCCTCGGCATTTCAGGTGGCGGGTCCAGGGCAGACGCGGCCCAGGGCCTCGGCGGCCCGATGTCGTCCAACGGCACTTCGTAGCGCCCTATCAACTCCTGTCTCTCTGGCTTCGTCTTCTCCCAACCAACAACAAATCAGCTGGATGCCTGATTCCGACCTGACTCTCTTTTCTTCTGCGTTGCCCTGATTTGAGCTCAGTATCTTGTAGATTCTCCGAGGAATCCTGGCGTCTATCAACAGCTTAAGCCCCGCCTGAGCAACCCCTCTCCCCCTCTGACAAAGCAACCTCCTCCTTCGAGAACTCCTCGCTTTCCGTCTTCTTTCCCACGAGTTTTCGACAACTAAAGCAGCCATGTCGTTTATGGGAGGCGCCGAGTGCTCGACGGCGGGCAACCCGCTCAGCCAGTTCACCAAGCACGTCCAGGACGACAAGAGCCTGCAGCATGACCGCCTCCGAGGGCCAAACGCCCAGCTCGGCGGCTTCAGGAGTGCTGCCCACAATGCTCCCCAGGACGAGGTAAGGAGTTCCAAGTCGTGGAAAGATGCAGGACACACGTTGACACTGGCTCCCCTCCAGATGATGAATGGCTTCCTCCACCAGTCGCCCGGTCTCCCCGAGATGCCGCTCGAGCAACAAGGCCACATGGGCCAGGTCCACATCGACCAGAACCACGGCGTCCACCTCCGCGCCCGCACCGGCTCGCCGCTCTCGCCTTCGTGGGCCCCGCCCGATACACAGGCTGCCATGGAAGCTGCCTTCAACGTGCCGCAAGGCACCCAGTTCAGCCCGGACGAGTTCGCCAAGTTCCAGCAGATGAACGGCTCCGCCTCGGCTGCCCGCGCCAGCCCCATGTCAGGAGCCAGCGGCAGCATGCTCCAGCAGCAACGACCCATGATGATGGGCGGCGGCATGAGCTACGGCATGATGTCGCGCCCCATGTTCCAGCCCATGTACGGACAGCAGATGCAGCAGATGGCCCACCAGCAGCCGCAACAGCAGGAGGTTCAGGGTAAGGGTAAGGGCAAGGTGGTGGAGCTGGACGAGAATAAGTGGGAGGAGCAGTTTCAGCAGATGGAGCTGCACGACCGGCAGCTGCGTGAGGAGAAGGACGAGGCTTTGGCCATGGAGCCCGAGCTGGACCAGATGGACGAGAACCTGATGCACTCCGAGACTGGCTACGGCGACCTCGAGTCGATATGGCGCGGCATCCAGGCTGAGCAGGAGGCCCTCAAGGGGCTGGACGACATGGAGGACGACTTTGCCAAGTTCGACAGCTCGCACTTTGGCGGCGACAGCCTCAACGACTGGGGGCTTTCCAACCGCCTCGGTGCGGACCCCGTCGTGCAGGAGTACCTCTTCGAGGAGGAGAACCTCTACCAAAACCAGCCCAACCCCTTCGAGGAGGGCGTGCGCATCATGAACGAGGGCGGCAACCTGTCCCTCGCAGCCCTCGCTTTCGAATCCGCCGTGCAAAAGAACCCCGACCACGTCGAAGCCTGGGTCTACCTCGGCACTGCCCAGGCCCAGAACGAAAAAGAAGAAGCCGCCATCCGCGCGCTCGAACATGCTCTCAAGCTCGACCCCAACAACCTCCCCGCCCTCATGGGTCTCGCCGTGTCCTACACCAACGAAGGCTACGACAGCACCGCCTACCGCACTCTCGAGCGCTGGCTCAGCGTCAAATACCCCAACATCATCGCGCCCACCGAGCTCTCCTCCGCCGCGGAAATGGGCTTCACCGACCGCGCCCAGCTCCACGAGCGCATCACCAACCTCTTCCTCTCCGCCGCGCGCCTCGCCCCCGACGGCGACCACATGGACCCAGACGTGCAGGTCGGGCTCGGCGTCCTCTTCTACGGCGCCGAGGAGTACGACAAAGCCGTCGACTGCTTCCAAGCGGCCCTCCACTCCTCCGAGATGGGCACCTCCAACCAGCGCGAGCAGGTGCACCTCCTGTGGAACCGCCTGGGAGCAACCCTCGCCAACTCGGGCCGCTCCGAGGAGGCCATCGCCGCCTACGAGAAGGCCCTCGCCCTACGCCCGAACTTTGTCCGCGCGCGGTACAACCTGGGCGTGTCGTGCATCAACATAGGGTGCCATGCCGAGGCGGCGGGGCATTTGCTGGCGAGTTTGGATATGCATAAGAGCGTGGAGAAGAGCGGCAGGGAGAAGGCGAGGGAGTTGTTGGGCGGGGATGCGAGCGATGAGAGGATTGAGGCGATGACGACGCAGAATCGGAGTACGACGCTGTATGATACGTTGAGGAGGGTGTTTACCCAGATGGGGAGGAGGGATTTGGCGGAAAAGGTGGTGGTGGGTGTGGATCCGGATATTTTTAGGGGGGAGTTTGATTTTTGACGGGGGAGGTGAAGTCTCGGGTGAGTGGTGGCCACCAGAGACTATGGGAATGGGGAAAGAAGGGGATGGGGGGAGGAGGTGGTGGTTAAGGGGTGAGGGGAGGGTTTGGGAGAGGAGGGTGGTTTTTTGAGGAGACTGCTCCCGGGTGTTTGAAACAAAAGGAAGGGTGTGACATATGTGGATGGTTGTTGAAGTTCAGTCCGGATAGGATACGATACACATGTTGAGAGAATACCCTCTTGAGGGTTGTGGTCAATAGCGGAGACGGGCGGCGTTACAAAGAGGAAAGATAATTCAAGACAACTAACTACTCCTCTTTAAATTGTGATACAATGCAGGTCTGAGCGGGTTAGTTGTGGGATGGTTACGGGTAGAAAGGAGACGAGCGCTGAATCAAACATACACATTTACATATCTTACAAGTCTTTATTTAGATGCGTGTATGTTCCCTTGGTGTATGTAGTCCACCAGAATATGATGAGGCTAAGAAGGATATCAAAGCTGGCCTGCTATGCTGCTCCAACGTTACTCAACCACCTCCCCTATCAAGGACGAATCCAATGCATCAACTCAGGCACAACTCAGCCTCGACACACCCTACCCCCCCCAACCCAATCCACCCCCGCCCTTCCCTACACCACTACCTCATCTCATCCATCTATTCCACCTCCACAAAACCCTCCTCCCCAAAACCCTCCACCACCCCCTCCCCACCCACAACCCCCTCCCCACCCAAGTCGGCATCACCACCCCCCCAAACATCATCGGCCACGGCCCCAACCTCGGCCTCGACCCCAGCGATGACACCGACCACCCCTCGCCCTATTTGACCCCAATAAAACCAATCCCACTCCGCGCATGCCTTACGGCCCTGCGCAGCGCCTGGTCCTCCTTATCCGTCCACTGCACGCTCAGCTGGTCCCACTTTGACCCGGGCGTGTTGTACTCCTTGCGGAACTGCGCCTGGATCGCCTGCAGGCGCGCCATCTCGCGCGGATCGCCCGAGCCGCTGAGCACGAGGAGGGCGGTGCAGGGCGGGAGGGCGGCGTGGATGCGTTGGAGGCGGGTGGTGAGGGTTGAGAGGGTGGTTTCGAGAGGGAGTGATTCGGGGGGGGTGGTGGTGGTGTCGGTGGTGGTGTCGGGTGATCTGTTGCGGTTCCACCAGCCCTGGCGGGCTTCCAGTTCGCGGAGGCGCGCCCAGACGAAGTCGACGCCGCCTCCCGGAACGACCAGGCCGTCTGGGTCGCCCTTGATGGCGCGGAGGATGCCTGCTTCGACCTCGGCGTCGGATTTGCATGAGATGGTGACGGTGGCGGCGTTGCACGCGCTGCGGGTTGCGTCGCCCCAGTCGATGGCTGCGCTGGTCTTGCCGACGGACAGGCCGCCGGTGGCTTGGGGGCCGGCAGTCGCGCGGTAGGCGGTGCCTGCGCGCGCGAGGCGTTTGAAGAGGTTCTCGCCTTGTACTTCGCTGGCGGCCCAGGCTTTGCCCTTCTCGCACTTCTTCTTAATGAGGTCTAGGCAGGTGCGCGCGTCTTCGATGCTGTCGTGGCCGTGGATTGTGCCGTCACCTTTTTGGATCTCGCGGTTGAGAAATTTCTGCGCAAGGTACTTCAGGGACTGCTTGAGTGGTGCGCCGCGCGGGTGCGGGAAAAGGATGGAAGTGTCGACGATGAAGGGGTGAGCGAGCTTGAGCGCCTTCAGATCTGAGTCGAGTGAGTGGCCGACCAGAATTGTGCGAGGAGTCAAGAGGTCGAGGAGGCGATTTTGAATGTCGGAAAGGGTGGTTGTGACGGGATCAAGCATCTCTTTCGTGATGCCTGAGAATCGTGTCACATAGTCAATGATGGGCTTGTCCGGCTTGACCAGCTCATCCATCGCAACTTCGCCGTCCCAAGACACCAAGCTTATCCTCGTGAGTGAGAACTCGCCCTCCCCGGTCATGCACATCTCGCAGTCCAGAGCCAGGATTTGGCGGCCTGCGGTGACGCTGCCCTGCTCGATCTCGGCCTCAGGGACAACTCCGTCCTCGGGCTTGCTGATTCTGGTATGAACGAACCCCTCCGGGTCTTTGAATTTTTCCCTTTGCTCTCCTTCAAGGAGCATTGCGGGATGCATCGGGAAACCATGCTCCAGCAGCTCCTCCGGCGAGGCCAAAAACTCGGTGATCCTTGTCCTCTCATCTTTCCAGCCTTGAGGGTCGATCACGGGCTTGAAGCCAAACTTCTTCTCCTTATTGAGGGGCGCGGTGAGCATCGCCTGAATTGGCGAATGCAGCTTGGCGTACTTGTCGTCACCTGGCGCTCTCACGGGCCAGAGATGCGGGAACATGTCGGCGAACGGCTGCAGAACTGGCGGCAGTGCCTCCTTGGTGAGGGCGCGCGGGTAGTAGTCGTCGGGAGAGGTAACAACGCGGTCGGGTGCTTCGTCGGGTAGGATGTTGTTGTAGGCGGAGAAGTCGACTTTCTCCTTGAACATAGCCTCCTCGAGGCCGGGGACCATGATGGTGACGATCTTGCGGAACTCTGGCCGGTGCTTGACCGACACCCACTGGGGAGCGGGCCCATCTGCGAAGATGTACAAGATCAAATCGCGCAGAGACGAGACATTGATCTTGGCCTGCAACCTTGCTTGCTGCGAAAAGGTGATGCCCGGGTAGCGACTTGAGTCCTGCCCGGGGATCTTCTTGTGCTTCTTAACCGGGCGACCGCGCTCGATCGTCTGCCAACCGTCATCTTCCTCCGCATCGTTGGGGGCAGACCGCTTGAGGCTCGTCGAGGACTCGCTGGAGACTTGAGTCTGAAGAGTGGGAGGGTTTTCGGCGGCGGCGTTCTCGGGAGCAGCGCCGGGAGCGGCGACTGTCTCAGCAGATTTGTTGAGTTCGCCCTTGGTCGCAAGAGTCGCCATTGTCGCCGCGATCCCGCGAGCGGGTCTGTTTTTCCTGTTCTTTCCCATTGCGGCAGCGCGGGTCTTGACGCGGGTCCGGCAAGCGCGTTATCGTGGTGTTGTGCCGGTGCGCAAGAGACAGAAGAGTGGGTTCCGTCGCGAGTGATGCTCAGTGAACTTTCAGTCCGAAAGTTTGAAAGACGAAACTGAAATCTGCCAAGATGATTGGTGGGGCAGAAGATACCGGCACTAGCCTGAATGGGATGAGAACCTTGATGGCTGCGACTGCTCGACGACCTGGCATGTGCTCGCAGCGTTCCTGCCTCAAGTGAAAGACTGTCGCAGGTTTTGTTAGGTAGGTGTTGCAGTTAAAGCACTCAGGCTGCGTCAAAATGGGAAAGAGCTGCAGGAATATTCGAATTCTGCTCAAAATAATCGCGGAAATTCCGCCATCAACAACGATACCGCTTGGCCAAGTTGTCAGCCCAAGATGAAAGCGACAACACCACAACCTGATCCCATAATTCAAGACATCCACTCGCCATGGAGACGGTCTTCTGCGAATGCAAAAAGTGTGATGCTCCAATCGGCCGTTTTGCCAATCTTTGGACGCAGATTGGCAAGAGCTATTTTAGCCCCGTGGTAGAGCCCGAGGACGACCTGGCCGTCAAGTGCAAAGGGACTATTAGGGTTGGGGAACGAGGCACCCTGGTGGAAGATTGGTCAGCCTTCTTGTTCCGTCCAAGGCTTACTTTCTCATTCTAACATTCTATGTAGCCACTTACAGGACATTGTGTGTGGAAACTGCGCTACTCTCCTCGGTCTCAGATGCATTCAGACGCCAGTAAATCATGTCCTCGATGAGTAATGTTTTCCTGTGTCACGTATCTAGGACATTATTAACACATGCCCAGAAACCAACTTCTGCTCAGGCTCGCTTCCGTTGAGCTTCTGGACAATGAGGGACAAGAGATCGAGTTTGCCATCAAGCGGGTTCTGAGCGTCAATGAGCCCTCGAGAACGAGCAGCTCAAAAATCCCTAACCCTTCCCAAGGACCAGGGTTTGCCTCGGCTTTTCCAGGCACGGTCGAGCTCCAGCAACTGCAGACTGATCTCCGGAATCAAAGAGAAGACATAAAACGCATCGATAGCAACGGCTTCAGGATCGTCTCAGTTTTGGACAAGCGAACGAGCCGAATTGAGCGCGAAGTCACGAAGCAGGGAAGTATTCTGGATGGGTTTAATCGTGATTCTGAGGGTCTGAAGCAGGAATTGGTGTCAATAAAGGACGAAATCGGCAAGGTGAAGGCATCCGGGCAGGACACAACTGCGCTTGCAGCGCTGCAGGACCGGCTGTCGTCACTGAGCAGCACATGCGCAGACGTTTCCGCGCTGGGCGCCCAGTTCCAGACGGATATCCGCGACCTCAAGTTTGAACTCACTCGGCAACACCAAGATATCGAGGATCTAAGATCCGAGATCAGGACCAGTGTAACTGCTGCCGAGCACGCGGAAGACATGGCAACCCTCCGGGATGAAATGGCACAAATGCGCCGCCAGATGGAGATGCGCACGAGGGGAGCAGGACGGGAGGGCGCAGCGTTTCCGTCCAGGGAGCTCGACGTTCTCACGAGCAACATTGTCAAGATTGGCAGCAGAGCAAGCCAGGTCGAGACACTACAGATGGAGCTGGAAATGTTGAAGGGGAGGGTTGAACGGGCTGAAGCCAGCAGACAAATGGGGGACCAGCGACAAGCTCATTCTGTCGACCAAGGTATTTATCCGGACATCCTGCCCAACATACGAAAGCGTGGCGCCTCACCAGGCCTCGGCTATGCCGTCAAGAGACCCGCATCTTCGGTCGGGTATTCGGACTTTGCGGATCGAAGACACACCATGCCATTTGCTTGGCCCGAAAACCCAACGGCAGCCAGCCGAGACGTTCCCGACGTCGAAGCCATCTCTACACTACCCACTGCTGCAAAGCGAGGAAGGAAGCCACTGCGAGACCGCACAACGAGCACGTCAAGCGACATGGCAAGCCGCCTCCGAAAACGATGATGCGCTCACAAAGCGACACAGATCTCATTTCTTGACCAGACTCTTCCCTCCCAGCATCGCCTCCAGAATCTCAGGCGCTAAAGATGCGAGCGTCTTGACTGGCCTGAGCACCTGATCCTCGAAGAAGGCAGCTGCTTCCGGATCCTCGGGATCCTTTGCCCACGTTCGAATCATGGTCGACTCCTGCTCTCGTCCTGGAAGGCTCTCCACATCCTCCAACATCGACTTCGCCTGCTTCAACACATCCCAATCCTCTGCCGCACAAATTGAGCCGTGGTGTACGGCAAGTCGCAGCAGCGCCTCGCACATGCTGACCTGATCTGCCATCGCCAGAGTCCCCACAAGCCCCTCGTGCGTGCACCGCGTCGCAAGCTCACCGCTGGCCGTCAGCTCCCCGGTCACCGCCAGCAACCGGATGATGGCCACGACGCCTTTAATCCGCCACGGCGTGAAGGGCGCCACATACTTGAACGGGTCGCTGTCTGTGGCAAGGAAGCAGACAAGCGGCAGCGCGTAGACAACGTATTTGTAGCTGGATTGCCAGCACGTTGCTAACTGGAGGATCGTCGTTGACAGCGGCTCAGCAGCCCACATCCTGGCTTCGACGAGCGGGCCGCACAGCTCCCACCGGGTGCGTGCAACCTTCAGGTGCTCGTTTTCGTCGTTACCTTCTGGATTGGGCAGCGTCTGCCACTTCTTGTAGATAGATTCGATCTCTGCCTTGGTAACCTTTGACCTGTCGATTGGCGGATTGCGGAGCTTTAACAGGTCGGGCTGGAGACTGAAGGAGTTGAGGGGAATAATGGGTGAGACCTGGCAGGCTTCATAGATGTCGAGGTCGTCCTTGCAGCGGGGGCAAGTGCACTCAAAGTGGTAGAGTTTGAGGGCTTGCTGTCTGGCTGACTTGGGTAGCGTGTTATCTGAAGACGTTAGTAGACGTTTCAACAATACACCACAAAAGGCTTGACCTACCAATGTACGAAATGGTGATTTCCTCTCCCTCCTTAATCGGCCTCTCGGCCCTTAACACCGCGGTCCGCTTGTCGAACCCGATGAACGCGTTGGGCATGCACGAGTGGTTGACCATGGCCAGCCCAGCATCAAGAAAGATCCCCGCCATACCCGTGTCTGCATCCAGCCGATTAAACGCATTCGTTTGTATCTGTCCTCATCAGCATCCCTCCCCAAACCCACAAACCCCCCAGAAACAAGAACTCACCTTACAAAGCACCTCCCTCGCCCTCCCCACCGCCTCCTCCCCATCCAACACCCCTGCATACGCCGTCGCCGCGGCAGCCTGCAACCCAAAGTCCTCCCACACCTCCCTCTCCCCCTCAAACCCCTCCACATTCCCCTCCAACCCCCACTCCCCCCCATCCCCCTCCCCAAAAGCCTCCCTCACCCCTGGATCCCCGCCCTTCAAACCCATCAAAACCTGCACCACAGCCCTCACCGGCGTCGGCACCCACTCCTTGCCCACGTCCTCCCGCACCCGCGTAAACATCTTGCACTCTGCCTTGTGCTGCCCCGAGCGCCAGTGGGCGCGCTGGCAGGTGGTGTTGCAGTAGACGGCTGCGCGGCAGGCGGCGCATGCTTTCAGGTTTGGTACTGCTGAGCCGGGCTGGGAGGGGAAGGAGATAGAGAGGGCGGAGCCTGTGGTGGAGGAGGATGGGGGGTTGCCGACGGAAAGGCAGTAGTTGCAGGTTGTGCGCATGGTGGCGCCGTCGGGGAGAGCGAGGAGGGGCGTGGGGAAGGTGGCTATGATTGTGCCGGGGGAGAAGGGGGTGGTGGCGAGGAGGGAGCGGTGGTGGTGGTTAGGGTTGGTGAGGGAGGGGGCATGGTGGACGCGGACTGTGGGGGGAAGTTGGGGAGGCATGGTGATGAATGAGGTTGGTCGTTTGTTCGTTGTGGGCGAGAGAGGGATGGGATGATCGAGGTCGAGGGTGTTAAAGCCCGGGTTGAAATGTTGAGAGGATTAGGAGTTCGAAAAGGACCGAAAAAGGAACCTTTTGAAGTGGGTGAAGGATTCAAGTAGTGAGATAATGGCACGCCAGATGTGCATGGAAATCGACTTGAAGAAGATCAAATATTCTTTTACCGCATATGTGATTTCCTATCGAATCCTGCTGCTTGGGGATCAACACTTCCAATCAGGTTTACGATCAGAAATTTCTCGTTGCCTATTACACCTGAAACACCTCAAGTGAACTGAGCAAAGAGAGAAAGCTAAAAAAATTTTTTAAAAAAAATTGGTAAGAGGGACGACGCACTCCTCAAAGCCAGAGATAGCAGTACCCGGCTTTCCGATCACTGCATCGCTTCACTTTACGTGACGTCTGTTTATAGCGAAGGAAGCTCCCAGAACCCCGCATTTAGGGCGAAAACGGCCCCACCACCACAGCCAGAGCTCCTTAGCGGGGCAAACAAGCACATGTCAACCTAACATTTTAAACTGAAGGATTCGAGTCCTACGGCCGTTTGTACATCCCCAGAAGTCCTAAGCTATTTGCTTTCGGGCCAAGATCACCCAACAAAAAATGGCCAGCCGCGGTCAACAACAACAACAGGGAGAGGGAGGTCAGTTTCTTCTCACCCTACGACCACCCCATGGATCATGGCACCCAGCGGCAGCTGCGATGCCCCACCATGTCACCCCCTCATCCCTCCTGAATCTGTAAACAAGCGCTGACAGGCACCGCAGTTGACCTCACCACCCTTAGCGCCCAGCAGCTGACCGCCGTCAAGAAGCAACTTGACGGTGAAGTCGAGCATCTCTCGAACTCATATGGTCAGCTCGCTGCCGCTCTGGCCAAGTTCAAGGAATGCCTTCGGGTAGTCAAGGAGGGGTCATCGTCGTTTGACAGTGCGTATCTTATCTTTTCCCGTTCCGTCATCTCTCCTCCCTCACCTTCATTCGGTCTTCGAGATCCCTCTTCTTCTCCCTCTGGGACATCTGCTTCTCCGCCGCCACCAAAAACAATCAACAGCTCATCACCCTCAAGATCTTCAACACTAACACCCGAACAGAAGCCAAGCCCATCCTCGTCCCGCTCACGAACTCCCTCTATGTCAAGGGAAACCTCGCAGATCCCGATAAGGTGCTGGTCGACGTCGGGACCGGCTTCTACGTCGAGAAGGTTAGTCATCACCTCCCCTTCCAGGTCCCTCGGCACACCTTAGCCGTCCATTCACTCATCCTTTCATCCACCCCTGCGTCCAACGTCCTAAACTCGACAACACAACGAATCTGACAAACTAACAACCCCCCGCAGGACACCAAATCCGCCGCCGACTTCTACGAAGCCAAGATCAAGGACCTCGCCGGTAACATCCAAGGGCTGGAGGGCATTGTGCAGGCCAAGACCAACAACCTGCGTGTCGTCGAAGAAGGTCAGTCCAGTCAAACCCACTCCAGTCCAACCCAGCCCAACCAAGTCGCCTTCCCACCTGTCTTCACTTCTCTCTGGCATTTAACACTCCCATCCCTTTTCCCATCTTCTTCCCTATCCCCTTGTATTTTATCCTCCATCAATCTCTCTCCCTCCCCTGCACAACTTCATCTTCAACCACCAAGAAGCGTGTTGCCTCATGTCCGACACCCCAGTACTGACCAAATCACCTCCCAGTCCTGCGGCAAAAGGTGTTGGCACAAGGGGGCCCCGGCGCCGGGCAGGCTTCGTCATAATACCTCGAAATAATGGGAGTTTGGAACCGCGAGATAGTCAAATGGATACCAAATTTCTGTGATGGCGTGCTTTCTCCGTGGCACCTGCCCGGTCATCACAAGAGCCACGCACGTGCTTAATGAGGAACCTCTGCGGCCACTTCTCCAATCTTTACTGTCATTTTCATCCGTCTCATTGTGGGACTCTTTGAAGCCTTCCCAATTTATTGCTGGAGCCTTGGGTCCCAATGGCCATGTCACAATTGCAAGGTTGCGAGAAGAAGTGTTTTAACCTTTTTTTGTGTTTTTCTGATGATGTCCCTTCCAAAAAGAAAACAGCCCCCAATAATATATATCCCACATGGATCCTCCCCGTCCAGTCCAGACCAGTCCGTCATTCCTCCATCCCATCGTTGTGCTATCCGAGCGCCAAAGCCATGAGTAGAAACGGGTATAAGCCGACGTAAACTCCTCGCGAAACCGTGCCGAACATGGCAAAACCACCGCCCACAAACAAAAAAAAAAAGAAAACCAAATTACAAGAATCCGTACACCCGCCCTCGCCCCCTTCACCGGGCACACAAAAGCCAACATTCTCCTCATCGCTTCCTTCAGGCGTCGTCGCCCTCCTCAAGGCCAATCTGCCCCTGCCCCTCCTCCTCCTTTTCGACACTATCAAGAGCGTCCCGGATCCAGTCAACCCAGCGACGCAGGAACCTAAAGGGCCCCGCAATCTCAGGGCCGGCAGGAACCTCGCCGGGATCGACGGCCCGGAGGAACTGAACCGCGAAGCTCTGGTTCCACGCGCGCGGGGGAGACACGCTTGCGCGCATCTCGTAATCCCACTCGGTGTTGTACAAGACCACGCTGGTAGACGAGGCTGTGGCGGCTTGACCCGGCGCCAGGGCCAGCTCGACGAAGTTGGTGATTTCCAGAACGAAGGTCATGCCCAGATCAAATTTCCAGGTCGTCTTGCCGTACACATTCTGGATATCGTACTGCTTGCGGAACACGGAGTTGACTGTGACGTCCGGGAACTTGTCCCGCAGCTTCCCCGTAAACCAGACTGCTTTCTGCAGCTCTTGAATGGAGAATAGACCAAGAAGCTGGCCATTGTCCGACACAACTGGCCGAACCTCAATCTCCCAGTCATGGCCGCTGTAGTAATGTCAGTCAAATAATTTTCTGGGAAGACAAGTAGCCTGGCTTACCTCTCGGGGCAGATGGTAATAATTTCAGCAGCGCGATGCTGCTTCTCCTGTCGAGAAAACTTCAATGCGCCAAGTTTGTGCTGCTCGGCTTCCTTCTTCTCTCCCAACTTGGCTTGGGCCGCGACCGGCTCAAGAAGAGCTTCGATGCCGAGATTCTTGGTCTTAATTATGAGAGAGCGAGCAGGCTGCGCATTCTCCTCGAGGTATCGGCGGACCGACTTGGGCAACTCCGCGTTGCTGGGAACAAGCTTGCGCCGAAGCGCCTGGGTACTCTCATTCTTGATTCTGAAAGTGCGGGTGTTAGCAAAGATATTGAGAAGACAATTTAGTGGTAATACTTACGGCGTGAGCATGTGGGCAGTGCCTCTGGTGCCGGCACGCCGGATCAATGTCACCGTCTCGGCAAAGGTGTAGTCGGGTTTGTCCTTCTTCCACTCGTCGAGAATGAGAGTGCCGAAACGGACTCTCATTTCCATGCCGTTGGGGTTGTGCTTCAAGATGCCGGCCGCTCGGTCCAGGATCCGTGACAAGTCGACGTTATACTGAGCTCTCGCGAGCTCGGCGTCGTTGACGTTGGGCATGTTACAGCCCGCCGGTGCAGCGGTGACACGCCGCCCAGTGGTATCCTCCATCGGCTTGAGGACGGCCCGAAAGCCAATTGTACCAGCCGAAGGCGGGTGAATCACCAGTTGAGCGCGCCACACGCTCTCCTCGCCGGGGCGGTACAAGAGCTGCTGGCGGAGCTCTGCGACGACCGCCTTGGCGCTTGTCCGATTTGCAGCTTGAACGGTGACCATTACAGCCGGCCCAACTTCCTCCGCATTAATCTCAGCCTCGTGCTCTCTCCCGAGACGAGAGAGGAGGGCCTTGACGTTGATGTCAGAAGGGTCAACATCCTGAAATCCACGTAGCGGCGCGGGCAACGCGATGTGGACCTAGATCTATTGTCAGAGAAATTGAGAGTGATAGACGGAGGATACCTACCGTAATGGTCAACTTCTTGGGGGGCTTTGCCACAACTTGGTCGGCCCCGGAAGTAAAAACGCGCCTCATCTCGGCGACTTGCTCAAAGTCCAACACGTTACCGCGAGGCGAAGAGGTGTGCTGCCTCTGGGGAGGCGCAAGAAAGCCCGGTGTCGGGGCGAGAACCGAGTTCGGTCCTTGCGGACGGTCGGTGCAGTCGCTGTTGGAAGTCAGCGTTGGTTCATGGCGCAGTATCAATCCAGAAAACGGAAGCAATTTGGGCGACAGAAATTGGGTGGCGGCTTACCTCTTGAACACAGCAAGAACTGCTGCGGGCGGCGCGGTGTTGCTGAAAATAGTGACAAACGTTAGACTCGAGAGCCCAAGTAGCCCAAGGCGATAAACGCCGGGCAATGGAGGAGGAAATCTCAAGAGATTAAAGATGTCTCAAAGAAAAGAACGAGGGGAAAAGAGGAGAGTCGACCGCAAACTTTTCGGTGGGTGAGAAAATGAAAGCTTTTCGCGAGCAGCTCCGCTTGGAGGAAGAGGCTGGAAAGAGGAAGATGCGGAACAGTGGGCGGGAGATATGCAAGGACCGCGCGGGTCTCTTAGGGCGTGTGCCCTCGTGCCTGGCTCGGGCATCTGTGAAGGAGGACAGGGCAGATGCGGACCTGCCGAGCCAAGATCCGGACTCCAGAAACCACTACTGCCCCTTAACAGCCACCTCCGGAGTGTGAACTGAACACAGCCATGGAGGATGGTGCAGGAAAGGGAAGATGATCTAGCTGAGGTGATGTTGACAAACAAACGTAAACGTACTTGGTTGGGAGGGGGGAGAGAAGGGAACCAGCCTCTCCAGTGGCGCGCCTGTCAAACTGTGTTAGCAAAGGGACTCTTTTTGAGAAGGAGATGAGAGAAAGAAATGATGTTGGCAGATGGCCGAAAAAGAAAAGCCAGAAAAATGGACGCTGGCCCTAACAAAGGAAAAGTTTGACTGAGAAAGAGGTCTCGAGAACAACAGGCGTGGTGAGCTAATTCTCAGAGTATGGTGTGCTGGAGGGTCCAGACTACCCATTGCTGCTGAGCCTGACAGAGAAGACGCGGTGATGGTTCGACGTGTCCATTGTCTCAAACCGCGCTTGCGGTGCCTCCGTTTTTGGAAGACAGAATCTGAAATCAAGGGACGTGGAAAAGAGCCGCGAGAAGGGATCGAAGACTGGAAAGCCGACAGTGGCCAAAACAGAAGAAATTCAGAGAAATGTAGACTGACGCAGACGGATTGCGGCTAGAGGAGGGCTGCGAAGCCACTTCCTCTTGGGGTGCCTGGGGGTGCCGGTGAGCCCGCCCTGCGCGGCGGCTCCTCGTCATCGTATCTTTTTGTTGCTGGTAGAGCCATATTAGCGAAGAGGACTCGAGAAGTAAAATGTTACCCAGGCGCGATGGGAGCCGGCGATGAGGGAGTACTTACGGGACGCTTGGTGGTCTTCTTGCTGGTGGTTCCTAGCAGTTGCGTTGTTCGTGATCGGAGGAAAGAGGAAGAAGAACAGAAGGAGCTTTTTGACTTGAGGTCGGCTGGAAACAACCGTCAGGCCAAATGGTCCGAGCGCCTCCTCGTCTGGTGCTGTTCTGGATGTTTATCTGGACAAAAGCCAAGGGTTACTGTGTGAGAGATGTGGTGGCACTGGGAGAACAGAAGGGCGAAGCTCTCACATGGACAGCTAACCCATCATCGGTGCTACACAAGTCATCATCTGGGAAGATGGAAAAAAACAAACGTGAGTAAGACTTAGACTGCTCGGATAACCGCAAAATTGTATTAAGAAGAGTATGACTTGTGGTCCAAAGCAAGGCAAGCTGCTAATCGGTGTTTGGCTGTGATCCTCAGTCTACTCTAAACTTGAATGCAAACCTAACGGACACTGGGCTGGGTGATAGTTGGGGGGAAGACTGCAGTTAAGAGCAAGAACACGACTCTTCTGCTAGGATTGCAGAAGGTCTCATTCTGTAAGCAATTCTTACAACTCTTGCAGCTTCAACAAGAATACCAAAGAACATCTCCTGGACCAAAGGCAAGGGACACAGCATCTGGCAGTTCAGCGTGTGTCATGTTGCAAAAGGGGAGGGTTCAATCGACACAGTTTTGATTGATTTAACAATGTGAAAAAAATAAAATCTGTGCCAAATACCTTTTTGAGCCTCGGGGGCTTCGGATGTCTCTGTTCATCTATCCCTGGACAAGTTCATCATCGGCCTAGATATTCTACCAGATGCCCCTTTCTGAAACGAAGAACGTCTGTTGGCTCCCAGGTTTTAGCTCAAACATCAGGCCCTCTTGGGACCACTGAAACAATTCCAGGGAAGAGAGTCAGATGTGAAGAGAACAAAGCCACAATCTTTCTGTGTCAGCAGTGTGCCCGATCCTTTACCCCTTTTATTTGTTTACATTCGTTCACCTGCACTTTGAGAAGGCACTAGAGATGCCAGATCCACGCGGCCTTTCGTCACCATGTTTTTCGATAGAATTTCCCATGCTGAAAGATACTCAGATATGTCTCCCTGAAAAGTTGTATGACAAATATCCACTTCCTTCCTCCAGAGAAGCGCCAGTGAGGTCAAAAGAGGTGAGGTTGCGATCTTGGCGTTGACCCACATTTCGTGGCGCCGTTGCTATGAACAGGGGTCTTAATTGTTTTAACGCGTGAAAACGCGATCAAGACGCGTCAGTGCCAGACCCTTGCTCACTCCAGTTGACCCCTGCCTTTGCATCCCCAAGTTGCCAAGATTGATGAGAGACCCAAAGACCCACGACAACGACGAAAGACAGCCGACAAATGTCCACATTAACGGCACTGTATCTCCTCGAACTTGACAACCCCTCCATCAACAATGCCTGATTTCGTTGGACGCGCAAGGAGAACGGCACGCTACCTCCCAGGAGTGACCCGGGAAGACTCAGATGACGAGCTCGGGACCGACGACCTGCCCTGGGAATGGATCTACGAGAAGGAAGAGGCTGAGGCAGAGCCTGCCGCCGAGAACGGGAGGAAGCGCAAGCGGCCAACGGCCCAGGAGCCGCGAATTATCGGAGCGCGCATGGGCAGTTTCGAGTGCCATGTGGGCGACACCGCACTGCTCAAGGCCGAGGGATCCAACGAAGCCTGGGTCGGCATAGTATCAGAGTTTCAGGTCGATGAGGATGGCGAAAAGGCGGCGCGGTTCATGTGGTTCTCCTCTGGCCATGAGATCCGCAACCCTAAGAAGAGGACGGATTTCCTCGAGGTATGAGAACGTTCCCTAGAACCTACGGACCTGGCTGACGATCGCGTGTATTCAGAACGAGCTGTACATAACACCCGCATTCGACGTCAACCCCCTGTCAACAATCAACGGCAAGGCACACATCCTGTCCGAGGGCGCCTTCAACGCCAAATACCCCACCGGCAAGGTCCCACAGAGGGCGAGGGAATACGGCAAGGTGTTCATCTGCCGCAGGGGTTGCAACACAAGGACCTGCACCTACACCGACGAGTTCATCTGGGAGGACATCTACCGCGGAAGAGCGGACCTCGACAACCTTGTCGAGCTTGTCAAAACGGGCACCAAGGCCACCCGCCGGCGCAAACTCAAAGACGAAGCCACCGACCAAGACTACAAACTTGACCCCTCCGCCGACCACCCCAACAACCACACCCCGCACGCACCTCGCACCCCCAAAAAGAACCGTACCCGCGATGCCCTCACCCCCAGAAACCGCGGCAACAAAACCCCCACCACCCCCTCCTCCCGCCGCATCCATATCAAAAAACACCTCGAATTCACTCCCCTGGCCACACGCATCCTCTCCCCCCTCCACATCCAATCCTCCCCCTACCAACTCGCCCGCACCCAACTCCACGTCGCCTCCGTCCCCACCTCCCTCCCCTGCCGCGAAGCCGAGTTCTCCCTCGTCTACTCCCACCTCGAAGCAGCCATCACCGACGGCTCCGGCACATGCATCTACATCTCAGGCACGCCCGGCACCGGCAAGACCGCCACAGTCCGCGAAGTCGTCAGCCACCTCGACTCAGCCGTGCGCGCGGACGAGCTCGACGACTTCATCTTCGTCGAGATCAACGGCATGAAGCTCACGGACGCGCACCAAGCCTACTCGCTCCTCTGGGAGGCCCTCAAGGGTCAGCGCGTCTCGCCCGCGCAGGCACTGGACCTCCTGGAGCGGGAATTCTCGCGGCCCTCGCCGCGGCGCGTGCCGTGCGTGGTGCTGATGGACGAGCTGGACCAGCTGGTGACCAAGAACCAGGGGGTGATGTACAACTTCTTCAACTGGCCGGGGCTGCGGCACAGTCGGTTGATTGTGCTGGCGGTGGCGAACACGATGGATTTGCCAGAGCGCACGCTGAGTAACAAGATTAGTTCAAGGCTGGGGTTGACGAGGGTGACGTTTGCCGGGTATAATCATGAGCAGTTGATGCGGATTGTGCAGAGCAGGTTGGAGGGGGTTCCCGGGGATATTGTGGATGGGGATGCGGTGCAGTTTGCGGCGAGGAAAGTGGCGGCGGTGAGTGGGGATGCGAGGAGGGCGCTGGATATTTGTAGACGGGCGGTGGAGTTGGCGGAGGCGGATGCGAAGGGGAGGGAGGGGGAGGGGGAGGTGCCGGATACGCCGAGTAAGAGGAAGAATGCGAAGGTGGACGCAACGCCGAAGAAGAAGAAGGCGGCCGCGGGGAGGGTGACGATTGAGACAGTGCGCCGCGCCATCAGCGAGGCCACGAGCAACCCGCTGCAGCAGTATCTCCGGTCGCTCCCCTTTGCCTCACGGCTGCTGCTCACCTCTCTGCTGCAGCGGACGCAGCGGACTGGGTTGGCCGAGAGCACGTATGGGGATGTGCTGGAAGAGATGCAGCGGTCGCTAAAGTTCGCGAGCGAGAGTCGGCCGTTGACACTGCTGGACCGGAAAGCGGTGGGGATCACAAGCGTCTTAGGAGCAGAGTCAGGACTGATGGCGTCGAGTGTGCGAGCGAAGAACGTTTCGCAGCATATCAGGCCAGCTGGGTTGAGCGCTGCTGCTGTGGATCTCACTGGCGCGGGCATCATTAACTTGGAGGGACACAAGGCAGAGCGGCCGAGCAAGATGCGGCTGGCGGTTGGAGACGAGGAGGTCAGGTTGGCGTTCCGGGATGACCCCGAGATCAAGGCACTGGGCGTGATTTTGTAGAGATACCCATAGATAGCAGGAGCCATGGAGGTCAGAAACGGTCTGGATTATCTTCCTTTGCAGTCCTCCCATGCCCGTATCGCAATGCTAATGCTGTGCAACACAGCGCAACACCCACTCCTCCATCTAGAACTTCCTCCTCGACAACGTCGGCTTCCAATCAACAGGATGTGTTTGCGGCGTGGCATCCGGATCCTCCTTCCAGATTTTGACTGCCAATTGTCAGCATCCACCAAGCAAGAAACAGACAAACAAAAAGGGAAACTTACTCGTCTTGTCCGCCTCGCCGCATATTAACCTCGAGCCCGAGTGATCAAAGAGAGAGCTCATGATGCCCGACTCAGCATCCAACGAACCCGGCTGAGCCGTGGTATCCAGCCCCTGGAACCTGTACCCCGACTTCCAATCCCAGAAGCTCATCGACCCGTTATCGCCTCCAGAGAAGAACACATTGTGGTCGTTCACCGACAGGGTATTAATAATCGCATTATGCCCCTCAAAGTTCTGCATGAAAGCACCCTCAGGGCACTTCCACTGCTTGATGCTGCCGGTGCTACCCGTCGCGAACGTGAACTCAGTCGGGTGGGTAGTCAGCGCGCGCACGCCCTTCTTGTGATGGGTCAGCACGCCCATCGCCTTGCCCGCCGCAAGGTCCCACATGCGCACTGTCGAGTCGAGACTGCCCGTGATGACCTGGGGGTCGGCTTCCTGGCAGACAAGGTCCGCGACGGTGCCTGTGTGGCCCGACAGGACGTGCACGTTGGAGCGCGTGCGCATGTCCCAGACGCGGGCGACGCCATCGCGCCCGCCGGTGACGAGCACGTCGAGGGTTGGGTGGAGTTTGAGGGCGTAGACGCCTGAGAGATGACCGTGGTAGTGTCGGATCTAGAGCTGTCAGTATCCAAACCATAATTTTGGGACGATCAGCATATACTTACCACCTTGTTCGTTTCCAAATCCCAACACTTGACCATCTTATCCTCACCACACGAAAACATGTACGGATGCCTTGGCGAGACGGCCAGTCCTCGCACCGTCGAAATATGCCCCGTCAACGTCAACTTCAACTGTCCCGACGCCAAATCCCAGATCTTGATCGTCCTGTCTCCCGCACCCGACGCAAACCACTGGTTGTTCGGCTCCACCGCCAGCGCGCGCACCCAGCCCAGATGCCCACTGATAACGCGCTGCAGCTTCCATGGTGCGTGCCAATCCGGCCTAGGCTGTGCAAGCAGGCTGTCTGGCCGGCGGCTGAGACTCATGTTCTGTGGCTCGTTGCGATTCTGCGTCTTGCCGCCCGCGCCAGCAGCGCCAGGACGGTTCCTCGAGAGAACGAGAGCATTAGAGCTGCCGCCGACGCCGGCGGTCTTGCTCGCCGGTATCCCCTCAATCAACTTGCGCGCGTGCTCTTCGGACTGGGACGGTGCCTCCTCGCCGGCTTTGGGCTTCTTCTTGCGCGGACCGGCCGCGGGGAGCTTCTTGGCGATAGCTTCGGGGAGGGTCTGGACATCTCTGTATTCGGCGTGGAGGCGGAGGGAGAGGGCGGACTTAGTGATGTCGGAGTCTTCGGAGGCCAGGCCGGGGTCGAGCTTTATGCGCTTTCTCGAGGATGGGTCTGAGGAGGAGGCTGTGCTGGCGTAGATAGACTTGGTCTTGCGCGCGTTGTCGCGGACGAGGGCCTCGAGGCGCGAGACTTCGGGGTCGTTGGCGGCGACTTCTGCTGCCATGACGGTGGATGTGGTGGGTATCTCAGTAGGCGATGAGGATTGTGTGTGTGTGAAGTTGAAAGAAGTGTTCGTCGTCGTTGTTGGTGATGCCCTGGTCCCAGTCGCGTTCAATGTTCAATGGTGGATGATGGCGACGGATCCACTGCTTCACCTGTTCTGGTCCCCAAAATTTCGGAGCTGTGGCTGAAGCTCCAGGGCCAGCCACAGCAGTCAAAGGCACCAGACCCGCACAGTGCCTGCTAAACCCTGCATTGGGTGGCATGATCCCGGCCGCTGCGATTCTGGAAGGCATCACTTACAAGACATTCAAAACCAGAGACGCGTTGCTGAAAGGGAAGGGTTCCGGAATATTACGAGTGAATTCCCAGTCACGTATTACGAGGCCTCTCACTCCCACAACATACTCAGTCGGCCACAATGCAGAACAGTACGACAGACGAGCAGACAAACAAGTACGCCATCCACGCGGCAGCCCGGGAGGGGAAGAGTGAGTTGGTCCTGGAGCCTGGAGCTGCTGGAATGAAGCCTGAAGTCGCATGAAAATGGCTTCAAAAAATACCACCGGCTCAGATACTAAAATATCACACAGTTGCCGTCGTGGAGTCGCTGCTGCATGTTCGTCTCCGCCCGCTCACACCCGCTCAGTCGTTCACCGTCCGGACACTGACCGGGATTAGGCCAACCCCAGGCTCGCCCAGCTCAAGGACGACGATGGCCGCCTGCCGATTCACTGGGCCGCGTCGTACAACCAGCCCGAGATTGTCAGCCTCCTGATCAGCCAGAGGGGGTTTGACCCGGATGCTGAGGTGCGTGCTCTCTCCCCCCCAAACTCGACCCCCATACTAACCTGGCACAGGACGACTCCGGCTGGACACCGCTCATGATCGCGGCCAACGTCAAGGACGCCGACAAAGTCGTGGACATCCTCCTCGCCCGGGGCGCCGACGTCAACCAAACCAGTACCCCCTCCCCCCTTCCCCCACCCCCCCCCCCCCCCCCCCCCCCACCACACTCACACCCACCACAGACAACAACGGCCAAACAGCCCTGCACTTCCTCGCCTCCAAATCCAACCTGGACCTCGCGCGCAAGCTGCTCGAAGGGCACACGCCCGCGGCATCCACCCGCGCCCGCGACAAGCGCGGCCAGTACCCGATCCACCGCGCCGCCGCCGTCGGCTCGGTGCCCATGATCAACCTGCTGATCAAGCACCGCAGCCCGATTAACCCGACGGATGGCGCGGGCCAGACGCCGCTGCATCACGCTGTTGCTGAGGGGCATGGTAAGTTCTCCGGTTGGGGAGTCGTGGGTTTGTGGGGATGGGTGGCTAATGTGAGGGGATGAATAGGTGACGCGGCGGTTGCGCTGTTGAAGGCGGGCGCTGAGATGGATAAGAAGGATGTGGATGGGTTTTTGCCGTTGGATTTAGCGCCGGGCCTTGATGTAAGTTCCCGATAGTATGTACGGAATATTTCGGATGGTTGGGCTAACACTGGACAGGTCCGGAAATACATCGAGCGGAAGGCGGAGGAGGAGGGCATTGAGCTTTGAATAGCGCCTCTTTTGCCATGACGACTGTAAGCATCGTTGAGAGAGAAGACGATTCAGCCAGCATTTCGGCATAGCATAGCAATTCAACTCCTGCTTGATGGTATCTCTCTTGCAACTACACTACTTTCCAGCCAGGTCACGGACAAAACACCACCCAGCTAATCTCCCCAAACATCCATCCTTGAAAATCCAGCCCAGAACTACTTGATAGTCCTCTCCACCAAATCCCTATACATCGCTTTCACATCCTCAACATCCGCCCTCAACTCCTCCACCTCCTCACTCTTCTCCCCCAACAACTCCAACGTAGTCTCATACCGCTCCTTAACCTCCCCCACCTCCCTCTCCAACCCCTCCACCTTCCTCAACGCAACCTTCCCGCCCTCCACCTCCCTCATCAAAGCAACAATCTCTGCCCTGGCCTCGTCCCTCTGCCTCGAAATCCTCGCCAACTCCTCTTTACCAGCCACTTTCTCGCTTTCAAGCCGGCGAATGGCAGCGCTCATCCGCTCGACGAGCTGGACTGACGGGCCGGCGGCAACTGTTGATACCGAGATGAGGTCGTGCGCCTGCTGGGCGGCTTGTTGTTTCGGGGAAGAGGTTATCTCGCCGCCGCTTTCGAAGGCGTCTTCGCCGCGCTGGACTTCGCGGTCGAGGGGGGATGATGCGGGGGCCTCGGAGGTGGGGCTGAATAGCGAGAGGGGAGAGAAGAGACCGCCAGAGCTGCTTCCGCCTCCAGGATTGGAGTTGATGGTCGGGCGGGAAGGGGGTTGCGCCGAGGGGCGGCGGGAGTAGGGGAGGCGGGGTTCGGTGGTGAGGCCGAGGCCGACTAGGCCGCTGGCGCCCGCTTCGCTGGTAGTTGCTGATGGGCCGGAGGTCTTGCGGGCTTTGGATGTGAGGGTGGAGATGCCGAGGAAGTCGGTGCTGAAGGTGCGTTGGGGGAAGGTTAATTGGGGTGAGGCCGGGCGGGACTCAGGTTTGAGGAAGGATCCGCCCGGGAGGCCCTCGAGCCAGGAGCGTGGACGCTCAGGGGCGTTGTTGATGAGGAGTTGGCGTTCTTCTTTTTCGGCTTCCCAGGATTGCTTTTGCTTTTCGAAGTCGGCTTTGGCCTTGGTGAGGGCGGATTCGGCTTCTTCGGCGCGCTTCTTGAGCGCGTCGAGCTGTACTTGGTAAGACTTGACGTCCTCTTGGATGGTTGGGATCTTCGTCTTGGCTTCTTCGAGCTCTTCCTCGTGACGCTTTGCACGGACGGCCTATATGGAGTTAGCATATCATCATACTTCATCATAGGAGGTCAACATACAGCCTCGCGGGCCTTCCTCCTCATCTCCGACTCCCGCTGCAGGGCCTCGTCCCGCTCTCTCTCCAGCCCGGTAATCCGCGCCAGCAGCGTCGTCTCAATCCCCTGCCAGTTATCGCTCGCGATCGAGTACTGCGTCTGCAGCGTCTCTACCTGCCGCAGCAGCTTGGCCTGAGAGTCACCGGCAACGCCCGACGACGCCTCCTCAGCACGCATGCGCATCGCCTCCAGCTTGCCCTCCATCACCTGCACCTCAGCCTTGAGTTCGAGCTCCAGCGCCCGTGCCCGCTCGTTGGCCCGCTCTGCCTTCTCGCGGAGATCCGTGGCTTGCGCCTTGCCACGGTCGGCAACCAGATTCTTTTCGACCTTCAAGGCGGCGACTTCCTCTTCCAGGTCGGCGATCTTGCGCCTGTCCTGTTCCCGACCCTGCTCATTCGCCTTGGCGGTGGCAGCATCGGCATGCTCGGTGGCCTGTCGCAACTGGACGCGGAGCTCGGCGATGGTGCTGTCTTTGGAGCGGAGCTCGGGGCGCAGGCTGTTGAGCTCCTTTTGAGTCTGGTCCAAGCGCTTCTGGAGGGCGTCATTTGACTTCTCCAGCTCATCAGCTCGACTGGCGCGGCTGCGAAGGTTGTCGAGTTCCCTGTCTGACTTCTCCTTTGCAGCTTTAAACGCATTCAACTCCTTCTCGTTCTCGGCCAGGGTTGTGCGCAGCTTCTTTGCGATGGCGCGCTGCTTGTGGTCTGAGCTCGCCAGGTTCTTCCCTTCCTCCATCAGCTGGGCGATCTGTTGGTCCTTTTCCGCCAGCTTCTTCTCGAGGCTCCCTGCTGGTGCTTCCAGCGCTGCTTTTCTTGCCGAGTCGCCGGCTTCCCTTGCCAGAAACTGTAGCTTGGCTTCCAGAGCGTCGATGCGCTCGATGTACCCGTGGATCTCCTCTTGTTGTTGGAATTTGGCATCCTCAAAGTTGTTATTGCTGCCCATCATCTGCTCCTCGGTGGTGGCGTCGTCAGGGGACGTCTTTTTGTCTGCTTCTTGGGTAGGCTCCGATGCTGTCATGACTGGCCCACTTTCAGAGGGCGATATTACCGGAGGCGGTAGGTCGGTTAAACTCCTTACCCCGTCCACCTCCTCCACTGGTTGTTCGGCCGCTGGTTCACCATTAACTGGAGCCTTCTTTTCCACCTCCTTTGCGACACCCTCCTGTGAGTTCCTTGCAATATCCTGTGAGTTCCTCACACTATCTTGTGAACTCCTGACAATATCCTGTGATGCTCGTGGTGATGGCGCCTCTTTCGCAAACTCCTTCACTGTCGGGCTGGAGCGGTCTATGCTGTCAGTCGAGTTGCGGCCGGTCGCCTCGAGGCTCTGTCGTGGGCTCCCCTGAACAGGCGTAGACGGACGCCCCGCTGACTTTGCAGCCAGGGCCCTCGCCAGTCTCTCCTGGAGACGATCATTGGTGCGGGCAGCCGATGCGGTTCGTGATGGGCCTATGAACGTTGCAACGTCAGGACACCTGTGCTTGACAACTTCGGGTCGAGCTGGACTCACCAGGACTCTGCTTAGATGGCGACGCGGGCGTCACTGGTCTTGTCTCTTTCTGCTGTTGCTGCTCTGGGCCTCCTTCACCCTCTGCGAGCATGTTGTCCAGGCGAGCCTCGACGCCGGCTACGGCCTGGGAGAGGAACGAGCCCCATCGGGCAGCCATTGCTTGATGATGCAGCGAGATCGGTCGCGGTTATCGGATGTGGACTGGCCATCAAAGTCGAGGTCGGGGGTGGGTGTGGTTATCGATGGTTACATCTGCTCCATCGGTGCGAAATGAGTGATCTGGATCGTAAATGGGATCGTGCGAGGCTGTCGTTGGGTGTTGGACAAGAGCGGGTGGTTCAGGCTTGATATTTTGTCCTGTTCTCTCTTTTTTAGTTCCGTTATCGCATAGGTCTGGCCCCGGAGCCACTGTCTCATCAGGCGTGCGTCATGGATGTCGGAATCAGTGGTAACCAGGCTGGATCGCTGTTTCTGCGAGTTCGTGAAGCTCGAAATTGTCCCAGCGTGAGGCTCTTGGCATTGACGTTCCTGAAGCAGCCAAGCCTCGTATGGATTCGCAATCGTCAGGCAACCGTTGTCAGCATGTCTCACGTTCATTGGTGGCGCGTTCGGCAACGCGCTTTGACTGTGGGGATCTGTCCAGGACGTCTTGGCAAAGGGCACGGACTATTTGCAGTGAGCGACAGGCCTAGCCAAATAGATGAGTGCTTGGAGATTGGCTCTCTCTCCTTGGTAACCTGCAACTACCAGCATCTTTGCTTCGGGTTGTCACAATGTCTCATGCTTCGCAGCTCGTCAACTCTCATCAAAGAGACATTGAGTGGGCACGTCTCTGTGAGACCTGCCAAATGCAGCAAGCCACACTTCGGCACGTGCTGCAGACTGGCTCCACCGAGATTCTCAGATCTTGTTTACCTTCCTTGCTGGGGGCGTTCCAGGATTCCTGGAAATGTTGTCGTCCGAAGTTGAAGTCTCCTCGGCCCAATTGCTTCGCTGATTCATCATTCAGGGCACCTGATATCAACAAGTGTTGGAGTTGGGGGCTGGGCATGATGTATCTGGCACGTGTCTTCAACAATATTATTGATTTCCCTTCTTCCTGCATGAAACAGGTCCCTGGCTGTCGTGCTTCGCCCTTTGTCAATTGCGCGAAACCCAGTCGCTTCCGGCATATCCGAGTATGAAGAAGGCTTTGTTCGTTGCCGGCACGACACAATCTTCAATTTCAGCATTCTTAAAGTCTCAGTTTCGCTTTTTTTTATCTTGACCTCGCTTTTTTGGACTTATTCTTGGACGCCCCAATCTGGAGCTGTGGCGGAGAAGACGAGAAAACTACAAGGATACGCACCATCTCAGCCCCAACGACACGTGAAAGCTGCCGGAGGTGTTCCGGAGCCAGATCCGGATCCCGTTCTCAATACGCGGAACCCAATACGGCAACCAGTTGACCGATCTTTTTCACGCGGCGCCGTCTCGTGCTTGGCACCCGGCATCTCATAGGCTCGGTCCGCGCCGAACATGGCACTTCCATCGGCACTCCAGATCCCCTACCGGGAGTCCCGCGAAGGGTTCTGGGGGGAGCAAACTTCCACTTTGAACTGGTGTGAAGAGGTACAGTGTCAAGCCCCTGAATTGAAGTTTCATCTATCTCAAATCTTACACACATCCAGGACTATAACATCACCTACTACTGTGCTGAGGCGATCAACACGTTCACGAACCTTGTGTTTATGTACCTCGGGTTCAAGGGCCTGCGGAATGTTCTTGCACACTCCCACTCGAGGGTATTTATCCTCATCTATCTGGGCTATATGGTAGTCGGCCTGGGGTCCATGGCCTTCCACGCGACACTGAAGTGTGAGTCCAACCTGTACCAGTGCCATGTTTTGTTGTGTCCCGTGAGGCCGTGTCTCACTCCAATTCCACCACCAGACGAAATGCAGCTTGCCGACGAGCTGCCCATGATTTACACCGTCTGCATCATGGCCTTTGCCACGTTTTCCTTCCGGAAACCCGCCAGGACCCAGGCGCTGATTGCCGTTGGCCTGGTGGCACTGGCTGTCTTTATCACGGTTTGTGCTGCCCCTTAAGCAATATCACATGAGAGATCAGCACCTGACAACAAACCGGCAGGTCTACTACCTCTACGCCAAGGACCCTGTCTTCCACCAGGTCGCCTACGGCATCCTGACCCTCAGCACCGTCGTCCGCGGCTTCTACGTCATGGAGCGTGGCCTGCGCCCGAAGCTGCAGCAGCGGAACCCGGCCGACTGTGATCGCCATATGCGTGAGATGTATAAGCTTGCCGTCACTGGTCCGTACTACCCGATCCTTTTTGCTTTTCGCCTCATGTTTTGCTCCGTCCTCACTTTTGTGGAAGTTGTGCGTTTTGTTTCTGTTGTGACAGGGTAGCACTGACGCTCTAGCCTGGCCGGCGTTCATCAGGCATTCTCATGTTCCTGGCTGGCTTTTTCGCCTGGAACATGGATAACATCTACTGCCACCACCTCACCACCACCAAAAAGCAGCTGATGCTACCGTGGTCGGTTGTGCTGGAGGGCCATGGCTGGTGGCATATTCTGACCGGGTTAGGTCAGTACCCCTTTTTCCCTCCCACTCCTCCTCTCCTCTTCCTTTCCACCTTCTATGACTCAACCTCACTAACGTCAAACAGGTGGTACGTCACTCCCCTCCATTCTCCCCGAGCTTACACAATACACACGCCGCAATGCTTGGCACATATTGATCTCGTCTAACCCACCTCCCACACACAGCATACCACATGATCCTCTGGCGTGTCTGGCTGAACCGCTGCCTTGACGGCAGCGAAAAGGACTTTGTGTTGGACTGGGCGCCTTTGCGCTCCGTGCCACAGGTCGTGCCCAGGACACGCGGCAGCGGCTCTGCGGAGCGGAAGAAGGCCCAGTAACCGGGTTTCCAGTTCTCTTGAAACAGGTGGGTTGGGTTACGGGGTGGCCTGGGGTTACGGTCGGGTATCTATGGGATGGGACAAGGCGGGACGGGGATATGGTGCTGGGGGGTGATATATAGACTTTGGATATATACGGGATACAAGGCAGACGGCAACGTGGATCGAAACAGTGGGAGTTTGAAATTGTGAGTTGTTGTTTGAGAACACAGAAGAAATCAAGAATACAAAGGGCGAGCTAAGGGCGATCTCGGGTATGTTAGCCGGGAACTGGGTTTCACGATAGAGTTGAGGCTGACTGGATACAAGCGATTGGGTCTCGGTATTTGTGAGAAGTGCGACTCTGCAAATGGAGGAAATCTGGAACGAGTCCCAACCAATCCGGCTTTGGGAACAAAAAGCTATATGCCGTTCTCGTTGACGCCTTCAACCTAGAAACGCGGCTATACGATGGAGACGGGCCGTTTGAGAGGTAGGTTACGGATGGGTGTGTACCATGGCTTATAGGGGTCCCTTCGATGTTGAGAAAGTCCCCGGCATAGCTGGTCAAGGAACCAGCAGCATTTGTCACCCAAAAGTTCTACTCTCACAAAACTTAGCCTTGGAAGCAAAACCCCCTGATCTTCGGACCCGGGTACCTCATCTCGACAACAGTTGAAGCAGGGCTTGCCGCGAGTTTTGTTCAACTTCTCTTTTGTTCAGTAGAGCATTTCTTTGTGGATTGCAAATCGATACAACCGTCATCCTTACAGAGAATTCCGATATCAGGATGAAGCAGAAACGCGAAATAAATTCCTGAATGTTGTGTTCTCAGTGATGATTGTGTCTCAACAACGAACTGTGTTTGAAGCTGTGAAGTAGGATGGTACCTCAATTTGATTCAAAATAATAATGGATATACCTTATGTCTTCAGGGAACCGAAGTTTCCTGAGGAACTTGAAGTATTGGGAGTGTCATTTGTCTCTGAACCTCAACTTACCATGTGCGCTTAGCCCACTCCCGCACTGTACGAGGCCAAGCCAAATTTCAACCTCACAACATCAACGGGAGGGACGCAGGAGCATCAAGACAACCTCCTCACACATCACGAGGTCTCTTACTGACTCCACTAATTTCTTTTCCTGCTATAATCGATTCACCGAGCTCGACTTGAGCCGACTCATTGCAAAATGTCAATCTCCAACGAGGCGCTGCAGAAGGCAAGTGAGCTTCAAGCTCAGGCGACCCCTCACCCACATTTGGGCATCGACAGGAGCTGACACCGTCCACAGCTGGTGAGGGAGATCGAGACGCAGGCCATCGCCGCACAGCAGCAGATTAGCCTGGTTCGCACCCAGATGGCGAGCAAGCAGCGCGAGATGCGGCTGGCTCAGTTGACGCGGAGCGAGATCTCGTCGCTGCCGAGCAACACGGCTGTTTACGAGGGTGTGGGCAAGATGTGGGTTTCCCGTCCTCTGTCTTGGCTACCGCCTTCCCGTGACTAACAACTTGTCAGGTTTGTTGGAGTCCCCGTTCCAGCGCTTCAGGAGAAGCTGGGCTCGCAGATCAAGGAGATCGAGGGCGAGGTGGACGGCATGGGCAAGAGGCTGCACTATTTGGAGACGACGGCTAAGAATAGCCAGGAGCACATCGAGAAGATGCTGAAGGGGAGTGGACAAGCCTGAGGCTTTCAAGCAAGCCCGTGAAACTGGGAAGAACAGGATTCGCTGGGAAAAGGGGTGCCATCCCCTCGGTCGGCGCAGGACACGACCAGCAGCATGGTCGCGGCACAGCGGCCAGAGCATGGCATAGACGACACGAGCCGAGACAGGGAGCTCGGCCGCGCTTTTGCCAGCCGCTCGGGTCTCGGAGGAAGGCGCGTTTTGTTTGGGGACCGGCAACCGGTCATCGTACAAAACAGAGACAGACATCAGCTAGAACCATGTGCTGACGAACTTGAGCATAAAAAAAGTGGGATTCCATTCATCTGCTGTCGAAGCTGGCGTGAGCTGATACTAGTACCAGATCGCACTGTGCACATGGGGCTTGGCAGCGATCAACGGACAGGGATCCGATGAGGGGCAGAAATTCTGATGCCTGGAATGGTGGGGCAGTCTCTCGACAAGGGCGTTTCGCTGCCAAGACAGTTTCAGACAGGCGCCGACATTGCGATCCCAACCAACTCCCAACCAGTGACTTTGGGTTCTACGCGCCATCGATCGCAACTGGTTGTTTTCGGCTTCCTGGAAATAGCCTGACACACAGGTACCCGAGCGGATGTGCGACACCGTACGCGAGCACGGGATATTGGTGAACACATGAGGAAGAGGAGCAGTCGGCGGCAGCCAGCCTCCTCCCCTCCCATCACCACGTCGCTGCCCAAGCCCAGGAATCAGCGGGCCGAGGCCAGCCATGGATGAGGGGCGAGCGATCCCTGCGCCGCCGAGCCAAGCCCCCTCCCAGCCCCTCACCAGCCCTACCGAGACGGAGGACGCAAAGGCACCCTGTTCCTCGCGGCTGGCGGCGTTTCTTTGACGAACTGCTCTTCCTCGGTGGAGAGCCGGGTGGCCGCAGGCTTTTGCCACCGCGAGAGCCAGTCAGCGGCAGCAGTTTTATTTTCCGGTTTTTCTCCTAGCTGGGTGACACGGATGGTATGATTTCTGACCACAAGGCTGAGCCTCCGTCACCAACCAGCTCATCCACAAGTCCAGACTCTGGATGGGACCGACCAGCGGGGATTGCGCAACCTCGCCAACCTCCAGCAAGTGAGGACACTCGTCCACAGCCCCCAACGACCAACGATGCCTTTGTCGGTCTCCATCTCGTGCTGACGGCGCAGTCCACCCCGGCCCCATGGGTAAGCTGTGATCCCCCACACGTCCAGGATTTCACCTGGGCCAACCACAGGGCGGCCACTCTGAGAAAACGGCGTCCTTCCGCCCTCCCTGAGACACCAATACCTCGCCTTGGCTCTGGTCCGCGTGTCACAGGACAGCCAGACTGCCAACACGCGATGGTCCCGGGTACTTCTGAGGCAAGCGGCTCAAGGGTGTCCTCCCTGAGTCCCACACTGTACCGGCCTCAGGGTAGCTTCGCCTGGCCCTCCTGATTTGTTGTGTATCTGCAGCTAATGCAGCCCTCATTCCTGGGCAGCCGGATGGTCCCATGGCGTCTCGAGTCCCGTTCTGACCGCCGCCACAGCGCCGAATAAATGGGTGGGTCACACCCCCGCTTCGTTGGCCGCTTACCATCCCTCCTGACCCCTCCCTCACCCGCGGCACAGTTCTCTCTCTCTCTTTTGTTTTCGGCTCTGTTTCGTGAAAACGTTGTTCGAGAGAACAGACAGCCGAGCGTATATCTAGACTCAAAACGTGAAACTTCAGCCCTAGTTTCATCCGACCCGAGGTGACTACCAACTCAGTCTCCAAGTTCAGCAGCAGAAGGAGGGGCAGTCTGTGTTTAACCCTTTCGGTCACAGTCCAGCATGTCGTCTTTCCTCAGCTACAGCGACGACTCCGACGCAGAACGCGAGCGGCATCGTATCAGGGTACAGATGCGCGATCGATCCCCTGGCCGTCCATTCGCTCGGGGCCCCCCTCCACGCCCCGGCCCCGGGCCGCACTTCATCCAGACTGTCACCAGGGATGTTCGAGACCACCGACCCACGGGCTACTACCATGGTGGCCGGTCCGAGGAACGGATGATCATCAGCACCACCCGCTCGCGGTCAAGGGAGCGGAGGTCTCCGCCAGCCCATGCCCACGGCCCGTCGGCGCCCCAAGTGGTCATCAATCAGCATAGGATTGATCGGCGCCCGATACAACGGTACACGGACTCAGACTCAGACTCGGACTCCCTCGCCTCTTCTCGCCACCGCCACAGCCACCGCAAGCGCCGGTCGCGCAGCCGCGCCCGCAGCCGGTCGTCCAGCGCGCACAGCAACGCCGAGGACGCTCTCGAGAAGTACCGGCTGCAGCAGCTCGAGGAGCAGCTCACTAACATGCGGCTCGAGAACGAGCGCAAGGAGCAGCAGCGCCAGATGGAGCGGTACAACAAGGAGCACGCGGACCTCGCGCGCATGCGCACCCAGCTGGAGGTGCGGCGCGAGCGCGAGGAGGAAGAGCTGCGCCACGACCGCTACCGCGACGAGTACGAGCTCGTGCACCTCAAGCGCGAAATCGAGCGCATCAAGCAGCAGGAGGAGGATCTGAAGCTCGAGCGCGCCCGCAGCGACCAGACCAAGCTGCTGCAGGACCGCGACGAGCTGGCGCGCATCAAGGCGCGCGAGGAGGAGCGCCGCCGCGAGGCAGCCACCGAGGAGCAGAACAAGCTCAAGGAGGCCAAGAGCGAGCTCGACCGGCGCAACAAGGCCGATGAGGACCGCCGCCGCGAGGCCCAGGCCAAAGAGGAGGCCGCGTACCAAAAGGCCAAGGACGAGCTCGAGCGCCGCAACAAGGCCGCTGAGGAGCGTCGCCGCGAGGACAAGGCCAAGGAGGAGGCCGAGTACCAGAAGGCCAAGATCGAGCTGGAGCGCCGCATCAAGGCTGAGGAGGCTGAGCGCCGCGATAAGGCCACCGCCGACGAGGCCAAGGCCAAGGCCGCGCTTGCCGAGCTCGAGCGCATCCACGCCGAGAAGAAGCGCAAGGAGGAGGAAGAGCGCGTCCGCCGCGAGGTCGAGCTGAAGCGCCTCGAGGAGGAGAAGAAGGCCGCCGAGGAGGCAAAGCGCAAGCAGAAGGAGGCCGAGGAGGTCATCGCCGCGTTCAAAGCCAAGGAGGCCGAGCGCGAGGCCAAGGAGAAGGCCGACGCCGAGGCGGCCGAGAAGGAGTTCCAGCGCCGTCTGCAGGAGCAGCTCATTGCGTCCGGCCTGGACGAGACTGAGATCGCGGCTGTACTGAAGAAGAAGAAGATCAAGCGCGAGAAGGAGAAGGAGAAGGAAAAGGAGGCGGCCGAAAACCAAGCCGCGCCGACCTACACGCGCATGTCCCTGCGCCACCTCGACCTGGAGACCCTCCGTGTCTACAATATTGACTGGCAGCCAGACGCTGTACGTCCTCCCCCCTTCCCCTTTACCCCCTACCACTATCACTTACTAACACATTTTCATCAGGACCCGGGCTACGTCCTCATCCGCCGCTGGGTGCCCGAGTGGGAGCAGAACATACTGTGGGAGCACACGCGCAAGATCCGCATCGAGCACCGCGGCGGGCGCGGCGGCGGCGGCGGCAAGATTATGCTTGAGGTCAAGGACGGCGGCAAACACCGGCGCCACTCTGCGGGGTACGAGTTTGTCCGCCCCAAGTCGCGGCATCGTAGCAAGAGCCCCGGGATCCTGATGTACCTCGCCGGCGGGCGGCCGTGAGGTTGCGTCTCTTTGGTCAGATTTTTGTCGCGATGGATACCCCTTTGTTTGAGAGTTAAAGGGAGTGGCTGATTTGTTTTGGTTATGGGGTAAAGAAAGATGGTGGTCGAGAGAGATGGGAGAGGGTTGGAAGGGTTACGAATATGGGACGAGAGCATGAGCCATGATTTATTGTCTTACGTTTGCGTCGAGACGGGATCTTTTCTTCGTCTGTCGTTGTTTATTGTTCCATTCCCTACTCCGTTGTTACCCAACCAGCTAAGATCCCCTGGATAAGTCGAGTGGTTCCCCATCTGGTTGTAGCTTGTTTCTTCGTCTTCATCTTACATGATGTCTCCCACCTCTGGATAACACAGGTATGGTGAGTGGTCCGGGGTCGGTATCGTACAGTCCAGCACACTTTAACCACAACCGCTAAACTAAATAAAAACCTCTTGAAAACTCCCTTGCCATATGCAATACCCACCGCCTATGCCATGTCCATTCGCCCATCCACCCATCCACATCAATTCACCCCTCTCACAAACTCGTCTTCACCTTCGTACCTCCCCCACCCCCCCAACTCGCCTCGGCTCTCCTTATCAACTCCTCATATACCGTCCACGCCAACGCCGAGCTAACCGCCTTCCTGCTCATCCTCAGCGCCAACCCATCCCACAGCGCCCTGACCCCCTCCTCCCCAACCATCTTCCTCGCCCCCTGCACCATATTCCGATACTGCTCCGGCTGCAGCTGTATCCTCGTCTTGACAGCATCAAACGGGTTCGAAATCACACTACACACCACCCCGGACACCACCCCGCTCGTAAAATTTATCCCCGCCGCATGCGACAGCGCCATCCCCTTCCTCCCCCCTTCCCCTATTACCTCCCCCTCAGCAGGAAACAGCACACTCAACCTTTTCTTACTCTGCTCATAAAACAGCACGTACAACCCCGCATACGGCGCATCCCTCACCGCCGTCGCCCCAAACCCCGCAAAGAACCCTCTCCCCCCTTGCGTCGCCGCAATATCCCTCGCTGCAGACGCCAGCGACCGGTAGTTGTACAGCGTGCTCTCATACCGCACCTTGATCACAGTCAACGGCATGAGAATAAACCCCGCAAACGACCTCGCCACCGCGCCGGCTAACAAATTCCCAGTGTTGCTCAGTTTCGGCAGACTCGAACTCGTCACCCCCCCACCCACCCCATTACTTTGAACAACCGCCACGGGCATCACCCTTGCCGCATTCTGCCGGATGGTGTTGAGCGTCGTGAAGTATATCGCGGAGCCGAAGCCGGTGCGCAGGGCGGAGGGGACTGCGCCGCGCCAGAGGGCGGGGAGGAGGCGCGGGGCGGCGCGGATGTCGGCGAGCGCGGCGGAGAGGGAGTGCGCGCTGCCGGATTGCTGGACGCGCGTTTTGAGGAGGTCGATGGGTTGGAGGAGGACGGCGGACAGGACGCCTGAGCCGAGGCCCGCGGCGAAGTGGAAGGCTGGGAGACGGAGGAGTTAGTGGGGGGGTGACCGGGAAATGGAGGTGGGAAGGGCAAGATGGAGCGGAGGGATGAGGCTGGGAGAGACGGGGGGACGTACTCGACTTCGAAAGGGAGGTGCGGGAGCCATCGGACATCGCGGCGGCGGTGTTGTGTCTTGTTTATGGGTGTGGTGTCTTGCGCTCCGCTGTCTCGCTTTGGGGCTTGTTGAAAGTGTTGGACCCGCGGGCGGAGGAAGAAAGTGGTCGTCTATAATTCGGTGTGTCTGAGGTCCGGACCAGCCATTCTCTCAAAACAGTCTATAACGAGGGACCCATGGTGCTGAAACGGGGGAAGCTGAGTGGTTCTTGAGTGTTTGAGGCAAAAAGTCGGGGCTGGAGAAGTTGCTCCCGAGAGAGGCATGGGTTGCGCCGGCCTATGACGGCATGCCAATTCAGGCGCTTGGGCCCGCCGGATCCGGACCTGCCGGCTCAACCCGACCGGGCGGCCCCGGGGCCAACCAGCGCCGGGATGATATTCAATGAATGCTCCGTGCTTATGAATAGTCTTGAATATTGAGTCACAGCATCTGGTGACCATCTAGTTTCTCGCCAAACACGGCTTCAACCGCCTGCTCTAAGCCAACCCGCTAAACAAACAGTGCCCCTATTAGCCCCCATCAACTCCCCCTCCTCTGCTCGCCAACAATCGACTCCAACCTGCCCGCCAGCGCTCTATGCCGCTTGACAATCTCAACCCACTCCTCCTCCGCCTCAGGCCCAACATCCAGCGTAGCCAGAAACAGCCCAAAGTCTCCTCCCAGCCTGCCCAAGCTCCCCGCGCAGTACAGCACCTGGGTGAGCAAACTATCCCGCGCCGCCTGATCCTTCACCGTAGGCAGATACATTCGCAGCGTCTCCAGCAGCATGTCCACCAGGTAGAGTGGGAACGTAGCCAGCGCCGCGGGCATCGGCTCCAGCGGGTCAACTCCCACAGCCGCAGGGGCAGGTCCGTCGCTCGGCACGGCCGTGGCTGAGGGGAAGATACTCCGGAACATGGACACAATGGCAAAGCTCTGCTCGCGGAAGATCTCGATGTATCGTTTCAGATACCGCTCCGTCTGCTGGCCACCGCCGGGCCGGGCGTTGGCGAGGGGCTTTTGCTGCCGTGTCTTTTCCTGGTCGGCGAGTTCCCGGAGGGGCTCGAGGGCTTCGAGCATCGTCATGAGCGTGGCGAGGCGGCAGACGAGGAAGAGCGCGCCTAGGACGCGCTCTTGAGAATCGTGGCCTTTGTTGTTGTTGCTGGGGGTTGTGGTTGTGGTGGTTGTGGATGATGGGACTGCTGCTGCTGCTTCGAGGTCGGGGAGGACTCGGCGTAGCCAGGAGATGGTGCGTAGAGAGGCGGCGAGCTTGAGGCCGGGCGCTTTGAGGGAGAGGATGAGGTTTGCTGCCATGATGCGCATGGCTTCGTCGGCTTGGGTGGATATTGATGATACGAGGGGTGACTTGGGGTAGATGGAGTGTAGCCGTCGGATATGTCCGTTCAGGTCCAGGGCCGATGAGTAGTTGACGGGGGCGGTGGAGATGGCTGAGGATAAAAGCGTAGGTAGCTCGAGCACGTCGACCAGCCGCTCAACATTGCGTGAGAGGAGCAGCGCCTTCTTGCGCCGCGCGAGCACATCGCTGTCGCTGCTCTTGTTGTAGTTGGTGGAGAAGCGTACGGCTTCGCTGTCGAGCTTGGGGATCGCGTTTCTCAGCTCGGCAGTGCTTGCTGCCAGTGCTGGTAATGTGGTGCGTAGTGTGGCATGGTGGGATGCCGACTCAATGATCTGCTTGTGTGACTTTTTGGAGAGAGCTTGAAGTGAGAGGAGGAGGCCGTGGGATGACTGCGCGAGTGTTTGTGGTTCGGTTGACGCAAGTGACCCCAACGGCTGCGCCGCCAGTGTTCTGAGGTACTCGAGTGAGCTGGGGTCCGCTTTGGATCGGGATGGTGACGGCCCTGGCTCCGAGAGCAGATCGTAGAGAAGGTCTGCCATTCCTGCGCCTTGGTTGTTCCGGGTCAGTCGCTTGTGGAGGCCAGCTGTTCAGAGCGAGGAGAGCAAATTCGGGCTTCAAGGGCGAGAAGTTTGGTAAATAGTGGAGCTAGGGTTTTCGCTTCCGATCAGGCTTGTCAATCTTTTCCATATACTCGAGTTCGGGGCCTTCAGACGTGCTCTGTTAGAGTGGTGTTGAAGACCCATGGATGAGTGAGGTGAGGGTTGATCGGTCCCGTCCCCTGGGTAATTCACAAGGGATGTTGAGATATTAACAGACATTGCAGTGACTTGTGTATAATACTATTAGAGTACTATTACTTTATTTTGGTGGGGCTGGGTTAGGTTTGCCCCCACAAGCTCCCTCAATCATGGGCAAGCTCCTTCCCGCAGCACCACCTGTAAACCTCTGAGATGCTGGAAACGAAACTTGAATTGTCTTCTGTTCTGCCAGTCGTTTTCTCATCAAGAACTTTTCTTCGAAAGTGTATGCCAAGGCTCTAGATACTTGTCTCTACTTTAATTATTGTACTTTCGCCCTCTGTTTTCCGGTTTGCTTGCTGAGGGTGAGCGATGGCCACCCACGTCGACCTCGAGGTCGTGCTCGGAGCAAATAGCCAGGTTTCGCCTTTGGAACTTTGAGACGGCTGCTTTTAGAGCCAGCATCTGATGAAGCCATTTTGCCTTTCTTTTCCCTCTGTTTTGAACAGAATATCCCCGCCAAAGGGAGTCCGACGATGCTCGCGAGTCCCCAGAGCAGCACGCCCGCCGTCCTGAACCAGCCCAGCAGCACCGCGATCACACGCAGCCAGATGTCTTTTTCCTGGGGTTCTGCCTCGGGTTCTTTCTCGCCTGAATCTTGAGTCAAGCCATTAGTGGCAAGGCTGCCAGTATCCCCTCCCCCGATTTGCGTGTCCACGGCCGAGTTCACCAGAGTCGCCGTCGAAGATCCTGGGGTTGAATCTGTTTCCCCAACTTTGGGGACAGTCGAGGTGGGCATAGCGGGCATCGTTGTAGAGAGGAGCGACGGCCGAGGCGGGTGTAGTTGAGGATGGTGTCTGACTGCGGCCGCCATCGAGCTCAATTCATCCAAAAGCAGGTTGCCGAGACATGGCTGCGCCAGGGCTCCGGACGTCGATGCCCTTCCGCCAACAGCCAGCGGGAGATTCGGTCTCGGCCATGATCCTAAGCTTGGGTGTTGATGCCCTAGCAGGGAGTTGGTTTGCGCATGTAGGGCCGCTGGAGCTGGGATTTGACTGGTGACCGCGGGATGATGACTGGCCGGGACCGCGCTGGGCATCTCGACAGCAACTTTCTCCATGTTCCTGGAGCCCATAATCTCGTGAAGATGCTGGGCAAGTTCATCCAGTCGCGTGGGACACGAATAGCCTTCGGCCCACTCGAACTTGGTAATGATTTCCTCGTCTTTTCTCCCCTTCCCGCCAAACCTGAACCGATTTTTTATCCTGTCTGAGCGCTTGGCCAGCTTGCCACTAACTTGAACCGTCATGTAGAACTTTGTGGCATTGTGTTCCATCGCAAATGCGGTATGGAACACGTTGCCGTGCGTTGGAAGCCATTCGAGCGAGTTTTCCTTCAGCTCCCACCGCAAGCTGTTGTACCAAACGCAACCATCGGTCCCGTCTATACGGCCAGAGAAGTCCCAACGGTTCTTCGTCAGAACGGTCTTCTCCTTGTTCAGACCAAGGCCTCCGGCGCCGTATCCGAACAGTTGCACCTCGGGTGTGCCATTCTTGACGTTCTTGGTTTGCACTACAGATTGCTCGCCACGGATGGATTTGGGGCCGTAGTAATCGGTAAACCGAACCGGGTACACACGCTGATGGTTGCCTTTGGTACTCGCCGTGTTCTCGTCATCGGCCAACGTCACCGTGATGGTTGCTGATTCGAGCTTGCAGTCCGCTGGCTGATTGAAATCCAGATCTAGGAAGATGATACCGCCTGGGTTTCTCGAATGCCCGATGACCCCCCATTGAGATTGGCTGAACATGAACCGACAGTCGACCTGGACCTTGCCAATACTTCCACGGCCGCATCGCATGTGTGTTGAGGTTATATTGTCAAACCTCTGGTAGTCACATCGGCCATGTTTGCTTCGCACCTTGGTCAGCAGCGCCGGGTGAGTTTCTTGCGAGTTCATTGTCGAGGTGCTGGGTTTCTCCTGAGCAAATGTTGCTGCCAGTTGAGGAGAAGAGAGCCTTTCACATCTCCAAGTCCAGCAAACTTCTGGCCAGCTTTTGAGGAGACGGGAGGGAGCAAGGCTGGGACCCCTCCCTGCAGGTTGTAAATCGTGCAGCTAACACTGCCCCGGCCCGTGTGTGTACATGTACGGATAACAAGGTTTCAAACACTCTGTTTGGCTACAAGAGTGCAGACTAGACTCGTTTCTTGGCTATGATTCGTCCTCACTGCTGCAGGAAACCTGCATGGTAACCCCCCCCTTGAGACTCAGGCAGACAGCGAGGCCGTTGCCGCGGGCCACGCCCTGCTCCCTCCCGAGACAAAGAATCCCACCATATCTAACACCGAGAGGGCAGACTAGGTAAGTGCCAGTCGCCCAAAAACTTTCCGCTGCTTTTGTTGCACCGAGTGCGATAGCTTTAATTCACTATGAGTACCCAAGTAAATTACTCTGCTGAAAGGTATCGTGGTATTCCATCTCCTTTGTCTCTTAGCTTCTAAACTGAAATGACCCCCATGCAGCAATCCAAGTAGCGACCACAATCGCCCGGATCACTCAAGGTATTTCGGTTCCTTGCGCGCTTCAGTCCGGTCGCTCAGGCTAAGGCGGTCTTAATTTGGACAGCACAAGCGACCCGATGGACTCTGCATATGAGGAGTTTGCGTCATCTTCTGAAGACGGCGTAGAGTCCTATTCCGACCCTGAAAGCCATCGTTCACATAGTGGCAGGCGAAATACGTACCCCAGGCCGGGAGTCCAGCGCATACCACAGGATCCTAGGGAAGCACGTCGACCGCCGTCGCCGTCTGAGTCGAGTTCAGATTGGCTGCCGGGAAGGTTGCCGGAAGCGGCTTTTGCAAGAGGTTCAAGGTCTTATTATGATGTCCAGCTTCAACCAGATATGCAAGCCGCCGCCTATGCCCTGTGGAATCGCCCTGTATATGATACAGCCTCGGCTGAGCCTCCGCCGCAGCGCCCCAATATCTTGGATGCAATCAACAGAATGCAATCTGGGGTTGACGAGCGGTCAGGGAGGTGGCTTGTCCCAAGGTCACGGTACCCTAATACCGAACAACTAGTCCAACCTGACCCAACAGATGATCGCCCCCGTGCCTCTCCCAGTATGAGACCTCCCAGCCGTAGGCTGGCCGAGGCCCCAGACGCTTACCGCATCTTCCTTCAGCCTCGGGCCCCTCCAGTCATTCACAACGGGAACTTCAGGTCCATCCCTCGCAAGCCTGCTCGCGCCGCGAACTATCTACCCCGAATGACGGGCGACGCAGAGTTCCATGTTCCATTTGAGCCCACTGAATATCAAGAGGCTTATCTGAGGCGGCCGTTTAACCACAGCAGTCGACGTGTTCCAGAGACTATCGACAAGGCAGACTCAGACGTCTCGAGCCATGCCCCACCTGCCAGGGTTCCTGTCCCAAGAGCCGAGGTTGTTTGCGATCCCTCACTTGCAAACAAGGACACGACTGTGACTCTTGAGTTGGAAGTGGAGGAAGACTGGGAGGACGATCTGGAGGAGTTCTGCCGTCTGAGAAGGCTGGGACGGTTCCGCGAAGCCAAGGACCACTTTTACACCACGCTCGAGTACCTCGGCACTGTCCCCTACATTCGGGTACAGTACGCTGAAATGCTGCTCGCCTGCGGCGACTACAAAACTCTTCGGAGTCTGGAGCCTCTTCAGGATTTTGCCCCTGACCCATCCGATCCCCCCCTCCATGAATGGAACCGGGGAAAGCTAGCGGCCAACTCTGCACTGCTAAATCTCCTCTCACAAGCTCCAACAACCGCTAACTACATCACATCTGCGTGGAGGGTTGTACGACACACTCTGGGGGCTCTGGTCGCCGAAAGGATAGGGGCTATAGGGTCTACAGAGGTGAGTTCTAAACCAACGCTTGATGTCTCTCTGTTCTCTCGACTCACTCACCTGTTGTTCAGGCTCAACTGCTCACTCTCTGTCTTCGTGTATTGTGCTACCTGGAAACCTGCACGTGCGAGGACATCGTCAAGCCGGCGAAGGCTCATGCGGAGTCTCTCTTCGAATGGCCGCAGCTGTACCAGGAACTACTTCGGGAACGCTCCATTTGGGACTTCAAAGATCTTTTCCTGGCTGCAGTTTCAGCCTTCGGCTGGCAAGGAACCGTGGCTCTCTTCTTCGACACAAAACATTTTCCCACTGTCCTGGACAGGATAGTGAAGGACTGGAAACCCTGCGTGTACGAAGAAGCCGCGACGTTAGGACTTTTGGACTTAATGACTTCCTTGGTCTTGCAGGATCACGGCGACGCCACGAAGAACCGAAATTCAGCAATCATCAGAATCGCCGCGTCCTTGGTCGAATCCATAGAACGCGGTGACCGAGAGTTGATGAAAAGCAGGCCATTTGTCCAGTGGCTGCTCGCAAACTCCGTGATGGGGATGGAGGCACCACCTGAACGTCCTAACGGAATACGCTTGAGAGATTTTGAGGGGCTGAGGCTCGAAGATCGGGTTGGTATCGAGTTACCAATCTATGTCCCGAATCACCATACCAGAAAGCCAGACTGGGGAATGTTTTTCTCTCGATCGACTCCGCAGCAGCAACGCGTTGTGGAGGTTGCTCTCAAAGCGGCAGATGAAATTGGAGACTATGCCTTAAAGGCCGAGTGCTTGAAACTGCTCATTCGTCAATCCCAAGACCCGAAACGATTAATGAACGCTCTCGCCCAGGCGCAGCTGGAAACTCAGGGCGACAAAGATGGATACCTTGCCACCTGTCTTTCCAAGTACCTGGTGGCTACCAGCTCAAGCGAAGAAACAGATCTCCTTAGAGAACTGGAAAGGCCTGGTGAGGCACGCAACACTCTCTACTTCGAGAGTTGTGAGAACGGCTCCTTGAAGTGGACTTGGCAGATGGTCAGGATCCTTCTCACATCAGCTTATGCTGTTGACGGCTCCACGAGCGGTGTGGACGGAGGGCAACCGCCGTTCTTAAACATGGGTCTGACCCTCGACGGGTCAAGACTCCCGCCACACATCGCTAGATTCTCCCACCGAGCGCTTGGGATTTCTGTCTCGGCATCTATGGCGGCGCTCAGCCTAAGGGAGCCGGAGCGGCGATGGATAAACACTCATGAGGACCAATCTGAACGACACGATCCGAAACTACCCCTTCGCTTTGCCCACGAAGCTCCCATGAAAACCACTAGGAGAGCTTATGGAAACCAGAGGGAAGAGGCGGGAGCACGGGACAAGCCTGCCTGCCGCCCCATTTCAGATTTACCACCCTACCCCGCGTTCCATGACCATTATCAAGGAGAGCTGCCTCCGCGGCGATTTCGGGTTTCGGACTACATACAAGAGCCAGACCCGCGAGCACAAGGAACATTTCCTTCTTTCAAGGTGACCGGTCGGCGGTATGATGAGGCGAAACTACACGATGAGAAGTTTGCCCCTTACACTGGGGAGACAGCACCAGACACAACGACTGGCGCTTACCCCGACGAGGGCCCTGCGAAAAGTAAAGATCAGGAAACAGCGCATACCAAAGCAGGAGAGGAGGACGGGCAGGGGAGGAGTCATTATGCGGCATATCAATCTCAAGACATGAACCAAAACGAGACCGACCATGGCGGACAGACCGGACAGGGGACAGACGGACAATGGGAGAGCGATGATGCTCTAAATCAGGATCAAGATCAATACAACGAGCAAAAAAGGCCGGGCGAGCAACGATCCCAATCTTATAACAGACAGCCGGTGCAAGCTGAACAAGGACAAGACGAGGCAATTCCAGCTGAACCATCTGCCGCAAGCGAAGAGCGACCTAGGGCTAGATTCGAAGGAGAAACAGAGGCCAGATCTCGGGATAGGCCAAAGCCGAGATCCCCAAGCCATCGGGGCAAGAAGGCGCGCATTATGGAAGAACTGGAAATCTATGATCGGGTCCAACGCGAAATGCATAGAAAACACGGCTCGAAAGCCACTAGCGAACAGAGGAAAGAGAGCGCCAACGGCGCGCAAAAGTTCAACATACGCGTGCGGCTCCTGGATAGCGGCGAGGTGGAAGTGGTGACACAAGACTTGAAGAACCCAAATATCGAGAAAATCGTCATTGTGAACAAGGACGGGGGCGTTTCTATGTCTACTTTGGCTGAGAAGACCCCCCAACCTGCTGCTAGAGACGGAGGCGGGACTGGACCAGGCGTGGAGAAGACGCCCAACGACTCTGATACAGCCGGTTCATCGGGTGAGTCTACTCTCAAACAGGAGGGAAGTAAGAAGAAAGGCAAAGGGCCTCTTAGGGGGCAGGCACAAGAGCCGACCCAGAAGCCGACCCAGGAGCCGACGGAGAAAACGGGCAAGCGGCAGAGAACAGGCCGAGCAAAAGAACGAAGCAAAGGCCAGAGTAGAGGACGAAGCACAGAACGAAGCACAGAACGAAGCAATGAGGGAAGCAAAAACAGAACCACAAAACATTGGAACGAGGATCGAAACCAGCACGGCAACGAACAAAGTGAGCCCGCCGTTGACAAAGGGAAGGGAAAGGAGAGGGCAGACAACCACCACATCGGAAAGTATGGCTCAACTCAACCAGCAACTTCTGAGAAACCCGACACCAGTACCTCATCCTCCTTCGAGCCCCTCAAGCGCAAAAAAAGAATAATGTCTGAACCCGCGATATCAATGATGACAGGCGACGAATCAAAAGACAACGTCTCCATAAACTGGAACAACGGGGACATGTTGGATGACGGGGACCCACGGAAACGAAGCACTTCAACCTCCAGGGATGAATTGAAGGAGGATAACAGCGAGGAACCGAAGGTAATTATCAGCGAGGTGGAGCCCGAATCCAGTGAGTGGAACGACGATACTGGAGGCGAGCATGGCGCGCTCCCTTCGGCGCCAGACGCCCCGAACCCATTGGCGCCGAAGAAGGCGAGGAAAGCGTTGAGAAAGCGAAAAAGGAGGAATAATTTGAGACGTGGAGGGGGGAAGAGCGGGAATGATGGTTGTGAAATACACTCGGCGACGGAGTAAGGGGTTTCTTGGGGATTTCTGCGTTGGTAACGAACTATCTAGTTTAACCGTCGCAACAAGAGCGCTGGGGTCGACTCAGACACCCTTACTGTCTCCCATTGATGCTCATCTAAATGCTCCCTCGTCGTCCTCGGGATCTCACCACAGACTTACCCTCCAACCCTTTCCGCAACCCGGGGTTTTGTTCCCCAAAATCGAGACCTCCTTTCCCCTTCTCACCCTGGTTGACACGGGCACTGGGGGCAACCGGTGTCTTGTCATCAGCGTCGTCCAACCCAGGTTTCCTGCGGACAACTGGCTGGGTTCTTGCAACCTCATCACGGCCATCCCCATCGACATTGTCGTGGGCCTGCTCCTGATTCTTAGCTTGTATTGCCGCGTTTCCATCCGACCTCTTTTCTCCCTTCCTCCGTGCGTATGTATCCCTAACTCTCAAAACCAATCCATCGAGATACTCGCGCCAGGCGACCTCGTCCTCTGCTCCGCCTCTGTCTTGCCCCGACATACCATCACCGGCGAGAGCGCTTCCTGAAGGGGGCTCAGCGGGTTCTGCGTCATCTTCGGCGGTGGCCGTGGCAGCGTCTTGCGGAACGTTTTTGTTGCTGCCAACACGGGGCATTGTGGACCGCGTTGGAAGAAAGTGTCTGGTTGGGACAAGAAAGGAAGAAGAATCTTCGGGGTGTTCAAAGCTCTCAATGCTGAGCTGGTCGTCCTCATCATTGTCCATCGCGGTCGGAAAAGGCCGCCGGTAGGGTAGATCCATGGCGTGTTCAGCCAGCTTCTCGTCGTCCCGATCATTGAAGACGACGTGCGACTCAAACCCTTTACTAAAACCTTCGAAAAAAGCCTGTTTTCGTTTTGCGCCTGACCGACCAAGCCGCCTAGCCATCTTTTCATCATTGTCATCATCATCATCATCATCATCAGTGCAGCTCAGGATACTGTCATGGGCCCCCGTATCCCGCCATGAAGGCACCTCGGAGAAGCCCCTGCCCGCTCCACCCCGCCTCACTCGAAACCGAATCCCCCTGCTGGCTTCTTCCTGTGGGTTGGAATGCCGCTGTTCGCGTCTAGCCCGTCGGCGCCACGGTGAGACTTCCCGATATATAATGCCTGGATCGTACCTGGCGTCTCGTTGGTATCTGGTACCTTCACGTGCTTGTTTGAGACGGTTCTGTCCAAAACGCTCCGCCAACCTTCGTCTGGCCCTGGCGTATTCTAAATCTGAGGGTGGCCAGTATTCGTATGATCTGTCTCGAGAAGAAGGAAGACTTTCGCAGTCGGTATCATCTTCACTACCTCCGTCAACTTCCCCAGAGCGATGACGGTCGGTTTCTAGGACGAGGGCTTTGTTGTTTACCAAGATCTCAACTTTCTTGTCGAGGGGTATCAAAAACTCCTTCCAGGAATAATTAGCCAGAGAGCGAGGGACCAAGTCTTTAATCTGTCCTAGCTCGACTGTGCTCAAGTGAGTCGATGCTGGTTCTTCACTCTCAACCATGGCGAAAACACGCTGGCCGATCAACAACATCTCGGAATCCAAGGCCTTCAGTCTCATCTGGATCAGAATCAGGGCCCACATAACCTGGGGATAATGGCATCGCCCAGAGGAGAGGAGATCGATTGGGCCGCCGGGGGCTTGGAAGGCCCGAAGAAGTTCTGCTTCTTCGTGCTCGTCCCTTGACAGGAGATATCTCGAGAGGGATGTCGCGACGTATCCCTCGTTGTCGCCTTGGGTATCGGCTTGGAGATGGCAGAGCGCATCTACCCACTTTCGGGGATCGTGAGATTGGAGGATGAGGAGCTTCAGCGCTGTTGCTTCCGTTGTGTAGTCGCCAATGTAGTGCGCAGCGGCAGCAGCAGTCTCAGCAGCTCGACACTGCCCAGGGCTGGATTTGCTGGAAAACGCGCGCCATTCGGGTTTGTTGGTTGAGCGGGTGGGGATGTAGATTGGTAGATGGATGCCTGTCCCTTGGTTGACGACAAAACCGCCCTTGTCTCCAAGTCGCCCTCCTTCCATCTGTCCTGGTGGGGAATCCATTTCGACGACGGTTTTGGCAAGCAGCCATTGTACGAAAGGCCTGGTCCTCATCATCTGCTCCCCGTTACGGTGTATGGCTTCAGCAAGAGGCCTAGCTTTCTCTAGGAGAAGGAGATTGCGGGTCTTCATGCGTTGGCTGGGATCCTGGAGGATGAGCGAGGTGAATAGATCAAGGAGGCACATGGTGTTTGACTCCGCATAACCGGGCGCCTTCCAATCCCTCAGTATAGTTTCCAGAACCAGAGCATCCGATGTGGTGCCAAAAAGGTCAATCAACGTTTCTTCCCAACCGAATAGGGAGACAGCAGAAACGAAGAGGTCCCTGAAATCCCAGTCGTTGCCCTCGGCAAGGATGATATTGTAGACTCCTGGCCAAAAGAATGCTTGTTTACTCGAGAGTTTCTTGTCCGCCACATGTCGCGAGAGAGCTTGGCTTCCCATGCCTGCCTCTAAAGCATGTAGGCCTTGAAGACAAAGCACAAGCACGCGGATCTGCCAACCCAACAACCGTCAGTATTTTAAGCAGGAGAGAACACCAATCCATCGCGGCCTGAACGACGTACCTCTGGTAGAGTTATCTTCTGAGCCCTCTCAAGGGTGCGCATGTATTTGAAAATGTAGGGTAGCAGTTCGTTTTCGTTTCCTTCGGAGCGCTGGTGCTGCGAAAACAGCAGGCGCACGAGATTCAGTCGTGCCCCGAGGTCCCAGCTCTCCGAGTCTTTGCGTTTCTCCATCAGGCAGCGGTATTTGCCAGTCACTTGACGGAGGCCCTTGTAATCCCCAGCGGCGAGAAGCATCTGAGCAAGTCGCAGCTGATCGGTGAGGACGCCGTTCCCGAGCTTGGGGATTGCTGCGTAGTGCGCCCTGGCATCGTTAAATTGGCCCAACCGCACAAGGCGGAGAAATTCGTCCATGTCTCGATCCGGGTCCTCCTCAATCGCCAGTTGAAGGTGGGTGGTCACGTCTCGGCCGCCCTGCGAGGGATCGTAGGTTATGTCGCACTCATGACTAGGGCTGCCCGGATCAGGGTCAGGAGGGTCTATCGCTCCATACCTGTCTGGCGCTTCATTGGCATTGCTCTTTCGGGGAGATGCTGATCTTTGGGCGACGGGTGGGCGGTGGGCACGAACAAGACGCCTCGAAGGGCCTCGTGGGGCCCCAGAGTTGATCTGTTCCACTTGGTCCCAGATCTTGTTTCGATGTCGTGGTTTTGCTGAAGTGTCCGCGATGACTACCCGAGGCATGGTGTCTGATGTTGGCCGAGGCCAGTGTGAGGGGCCCAGCTTTTGGAAGTTCCAACAAGGTTGCCAGGCTCTGTTGGTAGTTGAACTCCAGGGCTCAAGAGGGAGTCAGGCAAAGCCTTCTTCAGGCAGCCCCTGCGGCTCAGAAGGCCTTGGCAGTCCCTTGTTTGCCTGGCCGGGCCCCCGGTGATCCAATAGATCTCGTTGTTTTCCACTTGAAGGGAAACCTGCAGATTACCAGGCATGTACATTGTTATACCTGACGAATCGAAGGTGCAGTCTGTGGCCCACCTTTTCGGCCTGACACACACAGGCGCGCGGCAGTGCTCGCATTGTGAGGCTCGAGGACCCCTTGTCTCCCCGCGTCGAGGCTGAGGCCGCCCTGCCGTCCCCCTTTCCCTCTCAAGATCCTGATTGCCGTTTTCCCTCTTCTTCTACCCACGACTGAACAGCTAGCCTAAAGCCAATTCCTAACCTTTGTTGTGCGCTCTTTCAGTCCCTTTTTGGCCAGTTCTGCCTGAGAAAATGGAGGCCGAATCATCACGACCAGTCATGTCCAAGCGGTTGAAAGGGCGAGACTGGCACCGCTTTGACAACGCTGGCTCCTTTCAGACCTGCGTAGGCCGCGGAAGCATTGGAAAGGTGGAAGTCGACTGTCGCTTTCTCTTCACCAAGTCCCGCTGGGGCTTTCTTGGGAACCAGCCTCGGGTCCCAGCCGGCATCGTCTACCTCGATCTCGACTTCCGGCAGCCCCCGGGTTGCAAGCTCGTGTCCGCAACTGTTTCGGTGACTCTAACAGACGAAACTGGGAAACAAAGCAGGATCAAGCCGCGATATCCCTATGCAACCAAATTCACAGGCCATTACGGCCCCCCAAACTTGCGGGGCCGGGAAACGCCCATGCAGACTAAAAAGATCAAGAACTTTACGCCTGAGGTACAAGTCATGGGCTACGGAGCCGGCGGGTTAGGCGTTGAGAAAGAGAAGACTGTGCGTACTGCCGGCCGGTGGCAGTTCTCGGGCCACATGTCCAGTGAAGATGGAAAGTGGCATGACAAGCTGCAGTGGGTGCTGGAAGAGAACTCGCTGGATTTTCAACCGACGCACAGCAACATCTTCCACACGGCCTTCGCCATGGAGCACAATGCGACGAGGTTCTTCATGACGGTACACGTCAGCGGCCAACTAGCCAAAACCTCCGACAAAGTCAAGAAATGGTTTAAGTTTGGGACAAAAGACCAAGGCATCATGACCAGCATCCAATGGGCACATGACTACCCGCATGTCCTGCCGCTGGACATTTGGGCCAACAAGCTGAACTACGCCATGGAGCTCGAGAACATGGCAGCCATCCCGGCGGAGATGCCGAGCGCGTTGCCTGTGACTTTTCGCCCCGTGGCCCAGCCAGAACGCCCCAGTCTCCAACCAGCAACAGTACCGCTCTTAAACGCGCCATCAGGGCGGGAACAGCAGCAGCTGACCCTGACCAACGCAACCCCATACCTCTCAGAACCGACCATGGACGAGCTCAGCATAGTTTCCGGCTTCGGAACCTCACCTCCCGCGATCTTGCTCACCCTCCCGCCGCCCGAACAAACTCATCAAAGACCCGTAACCACACCCCAAAGCAGTCAAGAATCGGACTTTGGCAGCTCCGGCACACTGGTCGACTCGGCGGTCGAGCGTGAGAATGCCGTCTGCAGAGACAATGATGGAAAGGAAACGTGGACGGAGACGATGAAGAAAATTGGCCTATCTGACGGCGGTGTTACTTCTTCGCTGTGGTTGGACTGGCTCCGGAACGTTGCGCCTTTACTTCTGTCGGTGTTGGGGTTGATGGTTAGTTTTGTGAAAACAACTGCGGTTGAAGATGGTCGTGTGTATGCGAAAAGCAGAGAGGAATGACGGAAGCGCAGAAATCACTTTGGTAGTAGCATCTTCGGCTGGGAATGTTTTTGTGGAGGTGGAAGGCCAAAAAAACAGGCCGTGGATTGCGGGGCCATCAGATGTCCATGGAATCTAAAAACAGTCTTTTGGAGAGAAATTTGTGTGAGCGTTTGTGGTATTCCGCAGAAAAATATTTAATCTGTAATTCCATGCTGTTCACACAGCGCTTCTGTCAACAACATGTGAAAAAGAAGACATGTCGTTGAAATGTGTGGAGATGTCTTGGCATACCCGACTCTCATTGGTTAGCTGAGGTACCCATCGCAAACCCACCAAATCCACCACCCCGGTCACTCCACTTTGAACAACAGTTCATCAATGGTTTGGCATTTGCCTTGTTCAGCCACGAGTTGAAGATGAGAAGAGAGGTCTGATCTCCTGATTTTGACTATCCTGGGACCAGATTTTTATACTGTCTGGTGTGCCTGCTGATAGTCAACTTAAACATCACCTGGTCAGTACAGTCCTATGGCTATGCAACCTGTGTTTATCACGATCTAGCTATTTTTGTTTCGCAGGTCTCGGGAGCACCAGGCTGCTTGTCAGGCGGGATAACCCCTTTCGAGCAGAAGGAGCAGCACGAGGTATCACTTTTTGTTTGAGCCTCGTCATCATCAACCAACACTCCCACACACCACGTGCGTCGTGAACCCATGATTCAAGTGCATTGTTAACACACCCGGCCTGCCAAGATCTGTCTTTCTCTACCTTTCTACGTCGTGAGAATGACCTTTCTCCTTCCGTTGCAACAATATTTGAGGCTTAACTTGGAGCGGGCTAAGAGGGTTGGAGTCCAAAATCCCGGCCTGAGAGTTGCTCCCCATTCAACCGCTCGGCATGGTCGCTCGACGATTAAAAGCCATCCTCCCCTCCCCCCGCTGCATTGCAAATTCCCATTTGAAGGCATAGCAAAACATTTTAGCACTTCTAAAAAGTCCCGACGGAATATGAATCTCAGCACAGATAACTCGGACGATTTTGAGGTTTCAGAAGCATACGACATTAAATATGGCCCCTCGGAGGGCGAAAAAGACACGAGCATTGAGCTTTCTTTTGCAGTCAAGGGAGACCCGAAGGCTAATACCAGGAGATTCCAGTTTCTCTACCGGTTGGGCCGCTTTGAAGATGCCAAGAGGTACCACCGTATTAACATTAGAACGGCGGACAAGGCTGAGCGCCGGCCTCGGATTCAGTATGCGGAGATGCTCCTGGCCGCGGGGGACTACAAGGGCCTTCGTGCCTTTGTCCGTCATCCAGATCTTTCTCGCCGGAAACATAGAGCTTTCGGCCAGTCGCAAAATGGGTTGCTGAAAGCACATATGCGCTTCTTGTCTTTCTTCACTCATCACGCCGGCACACGCTTCATCGAGGAGGGGCCAGCTCTAATCATCGAGACTGTGATGGATCTCAGTCTTTATGACCATAACGGCCGGGACGAGGTATGCCACTGCTCTAAGCTCCTTCCCAACTCTCCTAGCACAGAAGTTCTCATCGGCCCTTGCATGCAGATCCGGCTATTGGCACTCTGCCTACGTTGTCTGTATTTCATTGAAATGTGCACTCCCACGGTCCCACCTACCACGTGCATGGTAAACTCATGATTTAGCTACTTTGTTCGCGCCCGGCCTGCAAGATTCGGTCTTTCACTACTTCCGCTCTCTGTCACAGGGAAATTCCACCCCCCTGCCGCATGACATATGGGCTTTTAACATTGGGGTTGGGGCGGGCTGAGAGTTGGGAATCCGGGGTCAGCAATCCGTTTCCCAACCAATTGCTTGGGGGGGTTACTTTGAACACTAAAAGCTATTTTACACGACACGACTTCCAGAGTATCACATTCTACAAACCAGACTAGTCCTACTGCAGCATGAATTGCAACGTGGATAACGATTCCAAGGTTCGGGAGAGACCCCCTGATGTTCTGAATGATCACTCCGAGGGCGGCGAAGATGTCAATGTCCTATTCCCTGTTCCATCCAAGTATGCTTACCAAGGACTTGAGCAGAAACCGAAGAAACGCGATTTGGAGGGATTCCATTATCTATAGCAGCGTGGGCGCTACAAATAGGCCAAGGAGCTCTACTTGGACGACGACTCAAAAGGTGACTCAAAAGCGGATTCGGAAGACGAAGAGAGCGGATTGAAACTACATTTAAACTTCTTGTATCACCTGGTCAATCCTCGTACCGACTTCATGGCAAAGGGGCAAGAACTGATCAGCAGCTTTACCGATCGGCTCCGAGGAGACGAGTGTAACGACGAGTGTATCGAAAGAGATATATATCGTCCATTTTCGGTTTTTTTTTTCAGACGTTTCCAGGTTCTCTAGCTCATGCTCCTTCTTCTTCAGGTTCAATTCCTAGCCCGGTGTGTCCACTCCCTGCACTATATCGAGATCTGTACCAGCACCACTCATGTTTCCGAGAACAAAGAGCTCGTAAAAAGCGAGGGAGATTGGAAGGAACTCTACACCATACTTCATGAGAGAAAGGATTTTCGAAGCTTCAAGGACATCTTCATGGCAACAGTCTCATTGTTTGGCTGGAAGGAAATCTTGCTCCAGTTCTTTGACACCAGCTCAGATGCCGATGCTGTGCAGACCGTACTGGACGCTTGGACACCAATCGCTTATGACGAGAAGAGGTTTTTGCAACTCATCGATCTTCTTACTTCGCTCATTATCCAAGACCCTAGGAACGAAATGAAGGATCGCAACTTGATTCTCTACAACGCCATCCTGCCATATACAACCACCTTCTTTAGAGACAAATAAAGACCTGCAGGAAAAATTATCAACACCTAGGCTCGTCCTACAGTTTATACTTGCCAGAGTTATAGTCCGCGCGATGGAAGTTCCACCAGGCTATTTGAATGGAGTGCGAGTGGAAGATCTCGGGGGGCTAGTCATCGACCAAGGGTCAGGCGTGCACCTGTCAATCTACGTTCCCATACGGAGTCGGCGGTGGGAAAGATCCGGATGGAATGTGTTCTCCAACGACTGCCATCCGAACATCTACTCCATAATTGAGAGTTCTGTCAGGGTTGCGGATGATAATTGGGACTACACCACTAAGGCATTATTGCTCCGGATGCTGATTCTCCAGTCGAAGCATAACCCGAGGAAGTGGATAGACACGCGTTGCAATCTCCAGGCTAATGTGCAAGGTGACTGGGAGGGTTATCTCGCGACACTTCTAACATGACATGTTGCCCTACAGAATACAGACGACAACTCAGAGTTTCTCGACATCCTTCAAAGCGCCGATGGACCCGCCAGCTTCCTCCGCTCTGGAGAGTGCCAGAATGCATCGCTTGCATGGGCAATGGGCATGTTCCAATGCGCCTTGAACCTAAATCCTTCTGTCAAAGCTGATCGTCTTTTTGACCTAGAAGAGGGAGCCCCAGCACACCCAGAAGAAGGAACGATTACTCTAAAGGCAACGACGGTACCCGGATACCTAAATGAGTTTGTATTATAAGAGTTCGGGATCGACCCTCAGAAGGGGGTTCGAATTCCAATCGTGGTCTCCCGTTCTGCCATTGCCCAAGACAGATGGTTGTTGCAAGCATTCGAGACCACGTTGGCCTTGGGAAGATGGTCCAACTGGCTCATGAGCCTGTGGTCCTACACTTAGAAAGTTGAACCAGGAAAAAGATAAGGGGTGGGAGGCGATATTGATGATGGACTGTGGATTGGGGATGGCGGGTTTTGTGTGGGGTCTGGTTGAGGGCCTGATTTTGGGAACGGCTAAAGTTGGTGTTCTTCTTTGCATGGTTTTAATTTGACTTGCAATACTTGGTTCAGATCAGATAGTCAAAATCCTTATTCCAGGTGTCCGTCTGTCATGCTCTCGGATCGTGACCGAGACAGAAGAGATGTCGTTGGAGCTGTGGGGTCTTTGGTCAGTTGTCATTCGTTGCATGTGACAGCCCCGTCGTTGGGGCCGGGGAAGGCAGCCGCCCGCCCCACCTGACTCCATGTGGCCCCGCTCGTGCAACTTGAGCTCCTCTCAGTGGCTGGCTTGCCCCCAGCTGCGGCTTATCGCACGCTGATAGGCGGTCTCGACGGTGCCAAGACCCGACAATCCCAACAAAAACGGCAAGAGGGTTGCAGCTGCGGCTGCCTTTGCGTCCATCCCGTCTTGTGCAGCCTGGAAGACTGCTGCAGCTCCAACTGAAACATCCCGCGAATCGTGACGAGGCACATGGCTGGCTGAGTGGTGAAAGACGCCCTTTATCCATATCCGCTTCCAGTTCCATCCCCCTTTTGCGTCAGCTGCCTAGCGACGCACCTGCTGCCGCCTTCTCCACCCAGGGGGTGCCTGTGCCTGTGCCTAGTGACCGCCTTTGACCTCTCCACTTCCAGTTGGCATCCACCAACCTCAAAAGGTTCCCCGACTCTCTTCACCCCCGAACCGAACATCCAACGCCAGACCACGTCCACCACCATCCACAATGCGCGACCCGTTCCCGATTCCGCCCATCCCGGCGCTGAGCAAGGCCGTTGAGCCGCTCGCCGAGCGCCTCGCCATGCCCACCCTGCCGCTGCACATCCACGAGGTCGCCGGCGCCGCCGTCTTCTACACCTTCATCCAGGTTGTCGTGTCGCCCGTGCTGTCCGACCGCTTCTTCTCCAAATACTACCCGCGCCACAGCCGCTCCAAGAAGGCCAACTGGGACACCCACGTCGTCTCGCTCATCCAGAGTCTGATCATCAACGCCCTGGCCCTGTGGATCATGTATGCCGACGACGAGCGCAAGGCCATGGATTACGAGCAGCGCGTCTGGGGCTACACGGGCGCCAGCGGCCTGGTGCAGGCCCTCGCGGCGGGCTATTTCGTCTGGGATCTCGGCGTCACCCTGCTGAACCTGGACATCTTTGGCCTCGGGCTGCTCGCCCACGCCGTCAGCGCCTTGGCGGTGTATACATTTGGCTTCGTACGTCCCATCCCTTCCCCCCCCCATTCACCCTCTTAACCACCCACAAACTAACACCCCCTCTCCCTCCCAGCGCCCCTACCTCAACTACTACTCCCCCATCTTCATCCTCTACGAGCTCTCCACCCCTTTCCTCAACATCCACTGGTTCTGCGACAAGCTCAACATGACGGGCTCCAAAGTGCAACTCTACAACGGCGTCGCTCTGCTCGCCACCTTCTTCCTCTGCCGCCTCGTCTGGGGCACCTACCAGTCCGGCGTCGTCTACGTCGACATGTGGTACTCGCTGACCACCCCGCCCACTCCCGATTACCTCGCCAAGCTCTCCAATGCTACTGTCACCGCCCATTCCGTGAATAACGCGGACACGAACCCCATGTTTTTCGTTTCGGGGAACACCCCGGCCCCTCCGGTCCCGCTGTGGCTGACGCTGTTGTATCTGTCGAGCAACCTGGTGTTGAATGGGTTGAACTGGTATTGGTTTGTGAAGATGGTGGCGGCGGTGCGGAAGCGGTTTGTGCCGGTTGAGGGTGCTGGGAAGGGCAGGGAGAAGGTGCCGGTGGGCGCGGGGGCGGGTGTCAAGGCGAGCGCGCTGCAGGGGAAGGAGGAGATTAGGCAGAGGCTGAGGAGGCATTCGATTGAGGATGTGGTGCCGGATACGGAGGAGTTGAGGGAGGGGACGATTCAGTAGGTTGGGGGTTCGTTGGTTGGTTCGTTGGGTAAAGGGGAGGTGGGGAGGGGATAGAGGGGGGGGGGGGTTGGTTGGTAGCCTTTTGGTGTTAGGGGGGTGGTGCAATAGATGGGGGTGTTATTGCGTCTTCCTTTGGGTTGGTTGGTTATTTTCCCTTCTAGGGGAGAAGGGGCGGTAATGGAGGGGAGAGGGGATGTTATGATGTGATACGACAACGGCATGGCGACTTCGGATCGGATTTATTCATGGGACGGTTGGTTGTAAACGGTTCATTGCTTCATCGTGGTGTTGTTGTCCAGGACAGGAGGATTGGATTTCGCAGCGCGTTTTTTGGCTTTGTCTTTCCCCTCAGGAGTGTCGTGGAAGGGCGGATGGATGCCAGGATCTGATCCATAGACGTAGGATACACCGAATTTTAATATCTCCCGTCCCTCTTGTCCCGCCTGACTTTCACATGTCTCCCTCCTCGGTTACGATACCCGGGTCCCTTGCATAGTGGCACAGATATCACCAGTGAGCAGGGACTAGGTGAGTTTGGCTCGGGATGTGCCGACGAGACCCAAATTCAATGTAACTTAATCTATTCAGCTGGCAGGGTGTTGTAACGGTCTTAGGAGTGTATTGCAACTATCTAATGACGACTCTACGAGTACAACTAAGCTTGAAGAAAGAAAGGAAAACAGAGAAACAGGCCAACGCGTTGCGGAGGCCTTCCTCTGGCCAGAGGGAGACACTAAGTGTGAAAGGGGTAAGTGTGATGGGGTCGTTGATGGAGTCGTTGATGGAGTCGTTGGCCGAGGGTCACCGAGGCCTCTCCGGGGCTCAGCCCGTTACAGGTTCGGTGCCTCTTCTATGTGCCTTGCCCTCCGAGGTCCACAGAAGGGAGCTATGTTAAGATATATAGCAACAGGAAAGTGACTAGGACGTGTTTGTGTCCCGCAAACCCGTTCTGGAGCCTCGCTTTCGGATTCTCGTTCTCGTGCTAGGTAGCTCTAGCGAAGCGAGACGGTGTTTGCAGTTCCTCGGTAGAGGCCAATGCTTCACCCCGTAATTCCTGTTTGTTGTGATCCGCATGGCGCGCAATGCGGACTCGTGTTCGCCCTGCTTACAGAGGAACGGGGATTGACTAGCTACTTGGCGGTTTGCTAGCTGCTTAGACCAACCCTATATTATTATTATTGTTCCTACACCGCTTTGCCCTAGGGCATGCCGGTCCTTCTACTGCTAGTTACAGAGGAAACCGTACCTTTTAAAGGCCGGATGAAAACCCCCGCCACGGCTTAAGGCCACTGTCAGATCCCCCATACTACAAAAGAAAAAAAAAAGAGGTTACAGGCTAGCCTCTGGGCTCTCAGCCTCTTCTGTTTCTAGTTCTAGCCTTCGGGCTAGACTATACTCCAAGAGCCGGCCAGAGTCCATTAGCCAGCTTAAAACCTCCTTTGCTAAGCGAGCGTTTCGAGCCCCTACTCCCCGTAATACTGAGTATAGGTCCCGCTGTGACCGGATCTCAGAAGCCTCCCAGGTACGTTCCAGCGGTGGTTCGGGGCACCAAACCACCAAGTGTTCTACCGTTTCCCTGCCTCTCTGATGCCGGAAGCCCATGATTGTAGATTAGATAAGATAAGATGGGATGACCCCACCCAGAGAGGCTCCACCTTGCAGCTTACATCCTCTGGAGCCCAGGCGGTCATCATCACCATCATAACAACCACACACTCATCACAAGAATCACATCACATTTTTGCCTACAAGGCCCTTTTTCCGCATCCACGATAGGTTCCCCTATCAGTGCTGCAAGGCTAGCAGGGAGGGTGTTCCCCCGGACTAGTACTTCCTTGTCGATTCTCTGGGGGATGATTTTGACTGCCGGGGGACCTGTGGTCCCTATAGGAGTACTGGAAGCCACTGTAGCCCAGGAACGGCCTGTGGCGGTCGGCTTCGCCTCGGCGAGGGCTGCTCTAACCTCCTCTGCAACGACCTTGCGGAGGGTGTTGACAGAGAGGTCGTCGCCGTCGGGGGAAGTCTTGGTTTTCACAGCATTGTCGAACAGGCTTAAAACCTTCGTCGCTAGGGCACGTGCAGCGCCCTTCCTTTCAGTGGCCACAAGGGCGAGGATACTGTCGAGCAAGGCCCGGGCCTCTATGCGTACATTGTTGGTTGTAGTGCTGCAGGTGGGGGGTAGGTTGCTCGGGGGACGTGGCACCCGGTGTTGGGAGCTGCGTAGCCCCTGAGTGTTTGTTGACATCAGGGGTAAAAGTGGGGCGGATTCTTGCAGGGTGTAGAGGGGCCCGTGCACGCTGAGAAATCTGCTGCGGGTGCAGTGTCGCAGCTGGACGCCCTGTATTCGCACTCCTTCCACCCGGCCGCAACGCACCGCGCGGGCGTGCAGCTAGTATGGTTAGATAGAGAATTTTGAGGGCAATCCAACGGTGGTAGTTTTGACGATTTTGGAGCTATATCCGCTGGATTCCGATTCGTGGGAGATGTTACGCCCCATTCGCAACGGAAAGTGTCAAGCAGAGTGTCCCGGACAGTTATATTAACTCGAACATCACAGTCGATCCCCTGGGCGGCGCAACTGATCTTTAATTGTGACTCGGAGCAACGCTAGGGGCCTAAGTTCTACCTGGTAACACGACTTGAGGGGCTGCTTCTAGGGAATCAGAGACAAATTGTACATGTAACAAACCATGATAGAGCATAACATGAATTGATGTCAAACTGTGCTCTGATGACTTGAGGAGAAGCAACGAGAAGGCGGGGGAGAGGGGATTCAAGAGTAAGCAAAATGGCCATGCGTACTCACTTAGTTAGCAACCGTTGTTCTTGAGGCAAATCCAGGCACACCAGTTCCATCATCTATTAGACTAACAGAAGAAAAAGCCCCTTCACCGCTGGAAAGTGATCAGTAGTGGCCGTGGGACGCCCTGAAAGGGATTACGACTGGCCGTGCAACCTCAATACCAGCCGCCGCAGCCCTTGCCAGAGCCAGCTCCATCTCCAACACGCCCTCCGGGATGAAATGGCGGCTGTAGAACTCTTTGACGTTGTCCCGGAAGTCCAACAAGTCGGCCCCAATGTTCTCTAGACGGTCTTCACCGCAACAAAGCTGGCCAGGAACGCAAGACTTTTCCCAGCTCGCCTCTATTTCTTCCTCGTCCGAGCTTGAGGGGCAGTCATAGGAGACGTTAAAAAAATGGCCATGGGCGCTTCGAGAACGCTCCAATCGGTCATTGCGGGTTCTGAGTGCTTCTTCCCACGAGTCTTGGAGTTCGTTAATGACGAATACCCGCTTCCTAGAGAAGTAGGCTTCGAAATCCTCGACAATGAACCACGATGCGGCGAGAGCAGGATCCGCAATCAGGAGCCGAGCCTCACGCTCAGCATCGTTGTGTGCCATGCATCCGGCCATACGATCTTTTGTCGCTGTCGCCTCGGGAAGTGGTAGCGCTACAACCTCGATGCGGTCCTTGTATCGATGGGCATCATCCATAACACGTTGGTCGTATGTCAGCTCCGAGATCCGACGGGCGAGAAGGGCTGCACGGTCTCCGGTGGCACTGGGCGTGGTATCGTAGATGCGGATGCCAAACTGCGGTCGGTGCTTTTCGGCGTTCTGACTCGGTGGGGAGTTGCTGTAGCCGTCTGGGCTTTCTGGGTCGGTGGCCAGCAGCGTCAGTTGCATTTCGTACGCGGCGTAGGTCGGCGCACCATCGTGACTGGGAGCGGGCTCTACTACGACCTTGCGCGAGGGCATGGGAGCCTTGCCGACGCTTGGTGGTAGTTTGCCCTGGGCGCGGAGCTGAGCTCTGGCTTCCTCCCGGGCCTCATCCTCGGCGGCCTCCCTTGCTAGCTGCTCCTCGGATGGTTCCTCGATTTCGATCTCGAGGCGCTCGCAGACATGGCACATAATGGGCGAAGTCGGGGTTTCGTTTGGGGAGGGGAGATGGTGGAATGTGGAAAGCGGAAAGTGAAAAAGGCAACAACAGATTTCCCCGCATCAGTCAGGGCCTTGGCCTTGGCGCCAATTTTAGCCCCCTACTTGTCTATCCACCCTAACCCTCAAAACGGCCAAACTGCCTTGCTGTTTGAATGCATTGTCCAAAGTTTCTGGCCGCGGCAGCGGCTGGCTGAATCTAATCCTGTTGCGCGCGCAAGGAAGAGACAGAAGAACAGAGAGAAAACTGGTGATCTTGTTGTTTTGTTGGATGCTTGCTAGCGAGGAATCAAGCCGCTTGCAGAGCCAAAAGGTGTGGGCAACGTGGGGCGGTCTGGTCGGCAGATGGCTGCGTGGGCGGTCAGCCCCGTAGCCGCAACAAATCCTTTGAAAAAAAACTTCCGAATACTTTATAATACCCTATTGCTCTAAGATATAGCCCGAAGCCTTTTGGGAGGCTGTTGTTAATTATGGCTCTTAGTGTAGCTGTAACGGGCTGAGCCCCGGAGAGGCCTCGATGACTCTCAGCCAACCCCTGAAAATCTCCCGGCCAACGACTGCATCAACAATCCCCATCAACGACTCCATCACACTTACCCCTTTTACACTTAGTGTCTCGCTCCGGTCAGAGGAAGGCCTCCGCAACGCGTTGGCCTGTTTCTGTAACGGTCTTAGGAGTGTATTGCAACTATCTAATGACGACTCTACGAGTACAACTAAGCTTGAAGAAAGAAAGGAAAACAGAGAAACAGGCCAACGCGTTGCGGAGGCCTTCCTCTGGCCAGAGGGAGACACTAAGTGTGAAAGGGGTAAGTGTGATGGGGTCGTTGATGGAGTCGTTGATGGAGTCGTTGGCCGAGGGTCACCGAGGCCTCTCCGGGGCTCAGCCCGTTACAGGTGTCTTCCCGTCTCAGGCGAGTCGAGTAAAGCGACCGTACACACCCCCCTACACCCCCCCCTTACGTCTCAAGCACCACCAACGCGCAACCAACTCTTCCAACAACAACATAGCAAAGCCGCTGAAACTATTCCCATCTCTCGTGCCGACCTCTACACTGGCCAACCGTACTGCTACCGCCGAGCGAGCCGCTACAGTTACGCCCGACGCGTCAGCTATCGACGAGATCTAGCGCAGTCTTCACCGGGCAGACGGGCAGACGGGCAGGGGCGGTGACCGTGGGCAAGCGGGCAGGGCCAGGGCGGGCAAGGCTGAAATTGCCTTTATGAGCAATCCAGCCAGAGCCCGGTATCCAGTAATTTGCTCAGTGTGATAACTATAGCCCGAAGTGTTTTGTTGACCATGGCGACATGAGGCCCAAGGGGGTTTGGATAGTATACGGGGGGGTATACAGTCGCTCTACTCAAGGATACGTTCGCTTTACTCGGCTCGGTCTCAGAGTTCAGGTGCGCCCTTAGCTGTTGCCATGGCTGTATTTCTTACGTCGCACCTGAAGGGCTGTATGGTCTCAAACCCCCGAATCCCCTCCATTTTTTGCCTAGGGAGAAGTCAGGCACCTCTTCATACATATTTTCATCTCAACAAGAGGCTCAAGATAGACATCAACCCAAACAAACACACCACCACCTTGTTCCCTCTCAGCTGATTCAACAAAACAATAAAGCGTAGTATAACTTGAACTAGGCAAAGTAGGTAGTGGCTTGAAAGAAACAGGCGTGTGTGGAATACAGAAGATGCTTAGGAACAAATGAACGGGGCCCAACGACGACAAGAAACAAGAAACCAAAACCAAGAAAACCCAACGGGTTTGAGCTGCAGCCATCCTGCTGCTGCGGCTGCCCAACCAACGGCATTCATCCTCTCCCCTTTCTTCTCCTCCTCTCTCCTCTCCTCCCCTCTCTCCTCTCTCCTCTCCTCCCGTTCTAATGCCTTATTACCACCACCTCCCACTGACCACTCCCTGCTCAACTCAACCTGGACTGTTTGACCTCCGGCAGCACCCTCCACCTCGGGTCATGCGACTTCCCAACCGGCTGGCACTAGATGGGGTGGTTCTTGTTACGGAGTTAATCAGCCAGTTAGCATGGCCTACTGCTGAAGCAGTGATATAGCTGGACCTTGTCGTGGCCATCCATAGAGGTTACCGTTCAAAGGCCCCGACGGACCGTTAACTCCATCTGGCAATGTGTTGCTCCCCAAATGTTGTCAAATGCCCTCTCTGACCAGAGACAAAGGTTGTCGTTTTGAGGGCGGACATCGCTTCCCAACTCGACGAGACGAGAAATATCCCCTCTCGTCCTCAGAACCCAAACGGATTGTCCGGCGCTACAACCCCGTTAGTACACCACACCAATCACACCAAAACAACAAGAAAACTTACTAGCAGCAGCCAAATTCGCTCTCCTCCCCGTCGGCTGCGGCGCGATCTTCTTCTGCCCTTCAGGCACGCCAAACCGCACCGGCGGCGGCGGCCCCGTCTTCTGCGGCACAAGCGGCTGCATGGGGGGCGCCAGCCCGCCACCACCAAACCCAGTTTGCTGCGGCGGCGGCTGCTGCGGAGGCAATCCAAATCCTGTCTGCTGCGGTTGCATCGGAGGTTGCATCCCAAATCCAGTCTGCTGCGGCTGCATGCCCATTCCCATCATGGGCAGTCCAGTTTGCTGGGGTTGCTGTTGCTGCTGCTGGGGGAACCCACCGCCCATGCCAAACCCAGTCTGTTGGACCTGCATCGGCTGTTGCATACCCGTAGGCTGAGGCATCATCCCCGTAGGCTGGGACATGAATGGCGATGGCTGCATCCCAAACCCAGTTTGTTGTTGAGGCATACCCGTCATCATAGGCATCATCATCCCCTGCTGCCCTTGCTGCTGCTGCAAATACTGCTGCTGCAACCTCTGCTGCGTGAGATCATTCAGACTCTGACCCATCGGCGCCACCTGCTGCTGAGGATAGCCCGTCATCTGCGGCTGGAGCGGGGGCGGAGCAAAGGGGCTTGGCTGGGCGGATTGGGGCGCGCTGAGGGGGCGAGAGGGGGGCGGGGGTGGCATCAGGCCTGGCTGGCCCGTGTTGTACTGCGGGGCCATGGGGCGTTGGCGGGCGATGGTTTGAGGGAGTTGGGATGTGACGGTGGGGGGTTGCATGCCGGTGAAGAAGGACGGTGTAGCGCCCGTGGGTTGGGGGAGTTGAGGCGGAGCGGGCGCGGGGGCCGGGGCCGGGGCGAGGTTCAGGACGGGTGGTGGTGCGGGGGGTTGGACCTTCTCGGGGGTTAGGGGTTGCGAGAGGAGGGACAGTTCCTGCATTGAGCCGGTGAGAGGGGTGGGTGCGGGAGCGGGGATGGCCGTCGGAGCAGCAGCCGGAGCGGGAGCCGGAACTGGAGCCGGGGCAGGAGCAGGGGGTGCCTGTTGAGGAGCCGGCTCCGGAGTCTTTGAAGGCTTCACAGCCCAAGCATCGTCGTCGAACCCGCCGGAAGGCTTGGAAGCGACCGCCGCTGGCGCCGCTGGAGGGGGGGTCGCCACAGTCGGAGACGCAACCTTGACCTCACCCGGGACCACTGGCTGCTCCTTCTGCTGCGAGAATGCCTTGGGATCGACCGTGTTGTTGGTCTCAACGGGCGGCGCCGGGCGTCCCTTGCGGGTGTTATTCCGTAGCGTCCCACCAGGACCCGAGAACAGCCCGCCCGCGCTCTCCTCATCACCCTTCTTGCCGCGACAGTACTTGACGTCCAGATATCGGGTGACCTTGATAATGTCACCTTCACGGAAGCCCAAGTTCCTCAGCACAGAAGCATCCACATCCGGCAGGACGCTCTCGTCCATCGACTCCCTCGCAAAGGCCTGGGCGTAGCGCTCGCACAGAGCGGGCTGGACGTCGCAGGCCAGGAAGAAGGGGAACCAATCGTGCTCGGGCTTCTTGGGCTCGACGGAGGCGCCGACCTTGGCGGCGGGCTGGGATGACTTGCGTGAGCTCTCGGCGCTGGTGGCGGCGGAGGCGCGCTTCTTGAGGTCGGACAGCGGCTTGTCCTCGTCGAGCGAGATACCCGTGACGCGCTCGACATACTCGAGGTCGGCGAGCGACATCTTGCCGACGGGCACGGCGATGCGCACGCCGTTGAGCTTGTGCAGGTTGAGCTTGCCGTCCTTCATGCCGAGGAACTGGGCCTCAACGGTGAAGGACTTGGAGCGGTCGGTCCAGGTGCGGATCTTGGAGGGATCGGGTTCTATCCGGGTTAGCACCGCCTTCCAGTTCTCTAATCATGGGGTGAACTTACTCGATTTGCCGTTGGACCTAGACCCCGAGGCCTCGGCGCGGCCGTTCTCGCGTCTGCTTCGCTGTTGCCCCTCGGTGTTACCCTTTGTGACCGAAAACAGACTACTACTCCGCTCGGGCAAAAGCAAACCGGGGCCTACCTCTGCAGATCTCTTTTCCCTCTCGCGCTCCCTCTCGTCCTCGCGCTGGCCGGCCTTAATGGCCTGCTTCGTCAGGCGCGCCTCCTCCATGCGGTTCTGCTCGACGGTCGACCGGCCCGAGTTGACGCCGGCGGGCGATGACGCGGCCGGTTCGAGCACTCCCGTCACCTCGATGTAGCTGCTGGGCACGACGCCCTCCTTCTGGTTCTTGACGCGGCGGACCATCCACCACTCCTCGCTCTTGGTGTCGTCGAGGATGATGACCTCATCCCCGATGCCGACCGTCACCTCGTCCTCACCCTGGGCCATGAAGTCGTACATGACGACGCCCTTCTTCTGCTGGATGGCCTTGTGGCTCGTGCTGGCCATGATGACCTCGCGCAAGCCCTCGGCGCGCACGGCGCCGGCCAGCTCGCCGAGCATGGCGACGATTTCCTCGGCGGTATCCTTAGCGCCGGCGTGAAAATCGACGCTCTTGCTCGGCTTGACCAACTCCATAAAAACATGCTTGCCCTCGCGCGAGTAGTGGGTCATGCGGTCGGCAGTCCATTCGATCGCGGGCCCGTCCGAGGCGTGCTCTGGCGCAATCAAGATGATGCCCGTCCGCAGGTTGACTCCCAAGGTGGTCGGCATCTTCTTCTTCTTGCCCATGACCGAGACCATCTCGTTGATGTTGTACAGGTGAAAGTCGCCGGGGGTCAGGGGCGCCGTCTTCGGGGTCCGCGGTGTGTCGTAATCGCGGCTGCGGTGTTCTACCGGCGGGGACATGCGGGGGGATTCTACCGAGTACTGAGAATCGCCGCGTGGGCGGGCAGGGAGCGGGGGAGATTTGACGCTGTCGTCCTCGTCCTCAAAATGGGCCCTTCGGGGCGCGAGATTGAGGGGCGCGGGTGGGGGATGCGACGAGCCAGAGCGGGCAGCCATCATTCCAGCGATCATTGAGGCCGGGTTGGGGGCGGCGGGGGAGTCGGGCTCGGGTTCAGACGGCACAGGGTTCCTCGTGGGCAGAGGTGGGCTCTGGACATCGCTGCTCGGGGTTCGGGCGGGAAGGGGCGGCGGCGTCGGCATGGGCGCTTCAACCTCCTCCTCTTCCTCACCCCCATCCTTCAACTCGATGTAGTTCGCCGGGACGAAGCCATACTCTCCATCATGTCCCACCAGAATCCAGTCCGGATCCGAGGTGTCGTAGACGTCCAGCTGCGCATCGTCCGGGAACGACAGCTCCTCGTCGGTCTGGCGGGTGTATTCGTAGACCGCGCGGGCTTTCCCCTGGGGCTGTGCCTATTCTCGCAAAAGCATGTCAAAACCAGCTCCTCCATCAACCCACCCTCGCATCCAAAGGAAACATACCTCCTCAATGTAGTTGTTCGGAATCAAACCGACGGGCTCCTCCTCATCCTCACCGGTAGCCTTCTTCTTGGCCTTCCACCAGTCATCGTCGGCGCTCTTCTCCAGCACGTACAGCAAGTCGCCCTCGTTGATCTGCAGCTCGCCCTCGGCCTGGGGCGCGTAGTCGTAGACGGCCCGGTAGACGCCGACAAAGGCCATGGTCAGCGGGTGGTCGATAAAAGGTTATTGCCTCGTCGGGATGGGTGGCGGCATCGGGGCCTCGGCAGGGTGTGTGTGTCGTGTCGTGTCGTGTCGTGTTCGAGGTGGTACGGCGGGGAGGCCACTTCAGCTTGGAACCAAGCAGACGCAGGTGTCGTCGCGGGGGTGCGTGCAGCGTGCAGCAAGCAGGCAGGCTCGGGGGATGGTTGGGCGTCTCTGTTGGCCAGATTGGGCCGGGTCTGGATCTGGGACGGACCTGGAACAGGCACGAGGTGGGACAGGAGGCAATCAGAGCTGCTGCTATTAGAATTAAATAAGTAAGACTTCAATGTTGCACGAAGACTGCGTCGGCGCAGTTCGTGGCGTCGGCACACTCGGGAACTGAGTGACTTTGCCAACCAGGATTCTCCCCCGTTGTCGCGGGCTCGGGCTGATCTTGCTGAGGTAAAGGAGGTTGGCGGGCAGCGGGCAGTGGGCACTGGGCTCGTTGGGTCATCGCCTGTGGACTGGGCTGTGGAGAACATGGCAGCGGGCAGGGGAAGTGGGTCTCGTCATCAACAGCTCTCTTATCGCGAATTATCGAATTACCTCTTTACCGGGGTATTGTCCGGCAAGTCGGGCTAGCTCCCGGTGTCTCAGTCCAAAGACGGGTGTGGTTGAGCATGATTCTCAAGGGTTGATAACCATCTCCAACAGAAGAAATAAACAACTGTTCACCAAAGACGAAACTTGGGAAGACCTCGAGTCTTCCAACAAACAAGAGAAGAGCACAAACAGGGAAATTACGGACCTGTATCCCTGGAGCATGACGAAATGCACGTGCTGCATCACGAGGAACCCCTGACACGCTTCGCTTGTAAATCGATCTGAATATCCCCTGAGGCATAAGTCTATTTCAAAACACTACAAATCCAGTCCGTAACCATAGATCCCGTCCAAACCTCTCACCCCGCAGAGACCCGTTACCATATTCCCCTGTCCCATCTCCGTCTCACTGTACCATAAACCACCCATCCATCCTAATACCCTCCTCCTATCCACCTTCTCCCCTCGCTCCCTTCCCCTTCCCCTATCTCCCCTTCACCTTACCCCCCCCTCAACTCCCGTTATTTTCCTTTCCCATTCAGACATAAGAACAGAGAAAAATCAATCATCCTCCCTCCGACTCCCCTTCCTCACCTGACTCCTCGACACCATCCCCGGAAAATACCTCGGCTCATGCCCCGACAGGTGATGCACCTCCCCCTCCGCACCACCAACACCAACACTCGGCGTGCCGACCCCCGACCCGGGGATCGAACCCCCCAGCACTGGTGACGGAAGAACCGGGCTGTTGGTATACGTCTGGTGGTGGTGGTGGTGGTGGTGGTGGTGGTGGCCCATGCTCGCTCGGGAGAAGGTTGGGCTGCCCGCCATTTGGGTTTGCAGTTCGGGGCGGCGGGAAGGACTGGCGGGTTGTTGGTAACCTGAGTCTGCGAGAGCGGCGGCGGCGGTGGCGGCTCCGCAGAGAATTGCTGCCGGGGCGGGCATTGGTGCGGCGGCGGCGGGGGTGTCGGTTGAGAGGATGGGGGAGCGGGGGATGGCGGGCGCGGCGGAAGTGGGTTCCGGGCTGGAGGGGGTTTCGATGGGGAGAGCGTTGTAGCGCTCGACCCTGAGGGGGGATAAGTGGTTAGTGGTTGATGGGGGTGTGAGGGGCGGAAAGGACGTACATCATCTTCTCCTCCATCAGTGTGTGGTGTCTAAACTCCTCTCTGCGATCCGGCACGTTGGTCTTGACCATGGTGTTCCCGCGCCTGCCCGGCATATGGAAGTTCTGCCCCAGCCACTGCTGCTTCACTGAAAACTCATACCCGCTCTGCTTGACCGAGTTCTTTGCCAGCTCACACATGTCGACCGAGCTCAGCTTACAGATCTGCGCCGCCACCGCGTACTCCTCGATCAGGGGCTCCTTGGTAAACGCAAATTGCAGCGGATCATCCGTCGACAGCGACACGTTCAGCCCGCGCTTGAAGTACTGGTGGAACGGGTTGCGCTCGTACGCCAGGAACAGCGCGTTGTTGCTGAGCGGCGACATGGCGATGCCGATCTGCTCCAGATAAAAGATGTACTGCAGCAGGGGGACCTTGCGGAGCAGCAGGCCGTGACTGATGCTGTGGCAGCAGAGCGCAGCGACCGCCAAGTGCTCGCTGTCGCCGGCCTCGCCGCAATGCGGGCGCAGCACGAACGTACTGAACCCGCGCTGCTTGCGGAAGTGGTTGAGCGACGTCATGTTGGCGAAGAGGTGGTAGATCCAGTACGTGTACGGCGGGTTTTGCTTCGAGTCCCAGACGCGCGGCACGGGGAACTTCTTAAACAGCCGCCGCTCGACCTTGCTCTCGTCGTCGACGCTGTCGAAGCCGATGACGCGCTGCAGGAACACGTGCAGCTTGGGGTGACTCGTCGGGTCCTTGGTCACCTCGAACAGCGGCTGGAACAGGTTCTTGATGATCTGCTCGAACGAGCTCATCATGCCGCTGCTCTTGTAGACATCGTACAGCCGCGGGATCTGGATCAGCCACCGCACGTTGTGCGAGAAGAGCTTGTTGTCGATAACCCACGCGGCGAGGTTGTCCCACTCGTCGAGCGACCTGCCGTAGATGGAGATGCGCCACTCGACCATCTGGTACTTGCTCGACTCGAGATCGGCAATCACCTCCTTGGTGATCTCGGCCAGATAGCGGCCCTTGATAAAGTTGTCCGTCTTGAGGAAGATGGTGCGCAGACGGGATTCGCCGATCGGGTTATATTTGAGGTTGAACTTGTCGAAGCGATGGAACGAGTCCTTGTGGGCGTGCATGTCGAGGGTGTCGATCGAGAGGTCGTAGGCCGTCAGGTTGATACTCTCAAACACCTCGGCCAACGTCAGGTGCTTGCCGTCGCGGAAGAGCACTATCTCGTCCGGGTACTTCTTCATCTTGCTCTTGATGAAGCGCAGCAGATGCTTCTGGTTCATGCATGCCGAGTGATGAACGTGGGTGTCGACCTTGCGTACGTTGTAGAAGTCACGATGCGGCACCTTTTTGCTGTCGGCCGTCTCCTGGTACTCGTTGAGAAGGATGTACAGGTTGAACTTGCCCTCCAGGTACTGCAGGCGCCGGTATGCAAAGCTCTTGCTGGGGCCGTCCGAGGAGACGTTCAGGATATGATCGAGGTCCATGTAGTACTCCTTGATGGTGGGCACGTTAACTACGGGCGTGTCGGCCTTCTCAGCCTGCTCGTTCTCGTAGACCTGATACACTCCGTTGTCGTCCAGCTGGTACGTCATCTCTGTGCTGCCCGGCAGAGGCAGCAAGTCCTCCATGTCAAAGTCCTCGCCGACATCCTGTCCGGGCTTGCGTCTCCTAGCATGCGACTTGTGCGGGCTACCAGGGCCGTGGCTGGCCGGGTGCTCGCCGGAGCGCTGCTTGTCGACATTCAACACCAAGCTGTTGGCCATGCTGTTATTGGCGCTGCCGCCGCCCCGCGCGGCCTTTTCGTGGTCTTCGGTCCACGCTGGTTCAGGAGGAGCCGGGTAGATGTTCCAGCTCGGGTCATCCTTGGGGTTGTCAGTGGGCCCCTGGAGGGACAGCCGGATGTACTTGTGCCGGATGTCCAGGACCTTCTGGACGTTCTTGAAGATGGCGCTCAGCTCTGCGTTAATTGACGGGTCGGCGTCCATGAAAGTGCTGCTGCCGATACCGGCGACCGCACCGTTAAGGAGCATCTGCTGCTGAACAACAGCAGGATCCAGCTGCGCAGGCGCCCCGCCGGCGTTACTAAGATGTGCAAAGCTACCACGGCTGGCAAGATTCTCGGCTCCGATATAGCTGGGCTCCCTCTTCATAGACCCGCTGAGCGCCGGCTCAGGGATCTGGGACAAGTCCAGTTCGGAAAGCTTCATGTTGCCAAAGCTCTGGCTCATCGACGCCAGATCATGGTACGACGAGGCCGCCGCCGACAACAACGGGCTCGTCTGGGGCGACATGTGAGCCAGCTGGTTAAGTTGGGTCCTGCTTTCGGCCTGGCTGCGCTGGTAGAACAGCTTCGCGTCGGTCTGGCTCATCTGGCGTTCAGCCACGAGGTCGTAAAAGGCGGTCTTGTGGGGCAGGTCGCGGGGGAGCATGCCGTCCTCCATTTCATCGAGCAGGGGGCGCCGCGCGTGGCTGTCGTCTGGGCTGGCGTCGGCCTCCATGTTATGCTGCGGCTGGCGGTCGGCGTCGTCGTCCCCATTGGGTTCGTCGTCGGAGTCTGCGCCACTCTGGCCGTGCGCCCTGTACTCCTCGTCGTCTGAATCCAGGGCGGGCATCTGGGTTGCTGCGACCTTGGGTGACGTCGAGTTGGACGAGTACGGATGGTCTGGGTTACGAAGTCAATGTCTTGTTCCACGAGAGGGATGTTGTGTTTGCTTTGGGCTGCTGTGGCCGCGTGTTGTTGTCTTAGGACGGTTGGTCGGGCGGGAAGCACAACGGGTTTTATCGCGTCTCTTAGACTCAACTGGGACACTTACCCGCCATGGCTACTCTACTACTTCGTGAGATGCTCACACAAAAAAGGGCAAAAAGTGAAACAAGCTTTGAGGATCTGCAAGATATTCGTGGCCGCGGTGATACTGTGTCACTCGACGCTCAAAAGAAGCTTCTTTTTTTCGGCGTCTTTTTTCTGACAAATATCTTATCTTTGGGCAGACTGTCCTGGCCCAAGTGTGTCTTGTGAACGAGTCACGCCTCCAAACAAAAACTTTTGGTCTGGAGGTTGGGCTCGACGACAAGGAAGCCACGCCCTCACAGATCCAATCGGTACCTTCCGTCCCAGGACGCTCCAGCTGGAGGGCGCCATGACGTCCGGAGGTGGCCGCTAATCGGTCGCCAAGCCCCGCTAGAACGCCTTTGTTTCAGCGCCTGAAGAGCTTGCATGCCGCGCCCCCGCCCCTAAACCGCTTCCGGGAGGTCCTGGGTTGGGGGTGTTGGTCAGTGTTCCGGCTTCCGTCCCGCCAGGGGAGGGAAGCCGGGCCGACAACACCAACGGACGGACTGGAGATAAGCCTTCCATGGTCGACATCGACATCACCAAGATCATAGACTGAACCTGGAACGGCAAATACCGCCAGAATGATGGCGTGCCAGTCATCTTCCCAAATTTGGTCCCTCCCCTAAATTATATACAAACCAAAAGATTACCACCCCCAACACAACCTGCATCATGCTTTGGGCCCGATCCCTCTCCTAACCGGCGGCTTCCGTTTCCCATCCAGGGAATACAGCCCACCCGCAAAGAAGACGATGCACGCACCCACCAGCGTCCCGGATGCCAGCCGGTTTCCAAAGAGCCATATACTCAACAACAGACTAATCAGCTTGCGAATGTTGAGCACAATCGTCACCGTCAGGGCCGACGAGGCGGCCGCCAGCAGGTTGACGCCGCGGATGCACGCGTACTGCGTCAGCACGTTGAGCACCAGGTAGAACAGCTGGCTGGGGATCTGGATGCGCTCCAGGCCGCGCTGGATGATAGGCGACAGGCTGGGGTGGTCAACCCTCTCGTCGAGCGGCGGGACGGGTAGCTGCAGCGGGGCGCTGTGGGCGAGCTTCATGAACTGCCGCGAGAGGGACGGCAGGAAGGGGATGAATAGTGGGAGCGAGAGGAGGTGCGAGTAGAAGAGGTTCTCTTTCCACTGCGGGCCGTAGATGCGGTAGGTCTCTTCCGTGTAGAGGCCCATGATGGCTGAGAGGACTTGCGCGATGAAGAGGATGGCGAGGCCGGTGCTAAAGCTGGTGTTTCCGACTGATTTGTCTGATGGCGACCCCTAATGTGTGTTAGCTTCCAACCCTTGAGGGATGCAGCGGCAGAGGCGCAAGTACCTTGGTCTGCGCATCAGACCAGGCCGCAGTGATCACGCCCACGGTGAGCAGGAGCACTGCGGTAATCTGAATCCGCGAGTATTTCTTGCCGTACAGGCTTCCCGCTATCATCGTGGTGATGCTGCCTCCCGAGCGCAGGATGATGTGCACCGGCACCGAGATGTCATAGCTGAACGCATGGTTGTTGAGCACGTTGATGCTAAAGAACAGGATGATGTTGACGAGCCATCGGCGGATGGGCACCTTGTTGGGCTTGAGGAAGAAAGGCGGGCGTTTCGAATCGAATTGCGACGGTAGACCGAGGGCGGCAACGAAGACGAATTGGACGAAGGTCAAGAGGGTTCCTGTGGTGGTGTCCCAATGTCAGTCCACTGTTGCGTTTCGTTCCGCCGTTCCCGAGATGCTCCCAGCGTGCGCGCAATGGATGCGCCCATTGAGGTGTGACAACCGGATGGTAGAGACAAACAGGAGAAAACATACCGCTGGCGGGCTCGACCTTGATGATGGACTCGAGCGCAAAGACATTGGAGCAGCAGCCGCCGAAAATCAGCGACAGCATGGCGCCAACGGCCAGCCACTGCGGGATGGTCTCGATGAACATGCGGCCGGCGAGCGCCATGGCGCGGCTGAAGACCGGTCGGTTGTCGTCGATTCCGTACATCTCGGCCTTCTCGAGCGAGGGCGCGGCATTGATGACGCGGGGCGACGGGACCGACGACATCTTTGCGTTTTGGGCGCCCTTGTCGCCGCGGTGGTTGTTGTCTTTGTTGTTGTTGCTGTTGGGAGGCGTCTGCTGGTGTTTGTGCAGCGCCGGTCGCCGACGAGCTGTCATGGCCGGGGTGTGGCGCGGGGGCCCTTATTGCTCGCTCGCTACGGGCACATAAAAAAGGCCACCGGGAGGATCAGGTACATGTGCCGGCTACCTAGACGAAAAGGGGGGGACGGGATCGGTTGGCCCCGAGCTTGCCGCAGGAGCGGGATAGGGCGAAAGAGACTTGGGATCAATTGATTGAGTCAAGACCAGACAAATCTGTTGGCTGTCCAGTGTCAATGCTGTCCACGGGTGGCGGCAAACAAAAGTCGATCAGCCAAACTGCCTGGTGCCGGACTGTGGCGGGGCAGAAGAAGCCAGATGGACAAAGACTCTCAATGATCTCCGTCGATGTCCACTTGAGGGTGGGACGGTGAGATTCAGAGAATGGAGGTCAGCAGAAGCAGAAAGACAGAGGAACCTGAACAAGGCCGAGATGAGTCTCGTACGGTAGGTACGCCTCAAGAAGAAGTGATGAGGTCGACGGTCGCACGAGCCATGCAAGAGCAATAAGAAATGAGCGACAGACAGACAGCGAACAGAAGGCGAAACAGCGCCAATCCCTCCCTTATTATGATGTGGCGGCCATCTCCAGGCCACGGGGCTGACCGTGCAGCTTTTCGCTCGCTTTGGACCTGGACCTTACCCATATGACAGACTGTTTCGAACGTTCCCAGGTTCCATCTCGCAAGCTTCCATGTGGCCACAAGAAAGAGGAACGGTGGAGAAGGGCCCGCGATCCACCGTGAGATGGCAGCTGAGATTGCGAGATGCCCTGACCCGGGCCACTCGGATCGCAGGGAATGGCGCGGATCGGGCGGGATGGTGGCAGTTGACGGCCGAACTGGAAATTTGCCGGACGGGGATTGCGCCCTGTGATGTTTTTTGGGCGTGGTTGACCGATCCTGGCGTGCCTGGGTGATTTTCCCGGTGCGGGTGCAAGTGCCGCGCGATGGGGCCTGCATGCCCAGATCTGCTTGAGAACGAGAGGTGAAGGCTGGACGCCATGGAAAATCACAATGCTTGATTCGCTGGCTGAGCTGGGCTGCTGGGGGAGCTGGCCAGGCACGCCAGGTTGTCACACTTGTTGGAAACGTTGCCTGGCCACGTTATCACATGTCTGATCTGCCAGCAGCCGGCCATTTGCAACCTCCAGCCTTAAGCCAGCCAGTCGGAACGGACACGGTACCCCGAGTTCCGTGGTCAGGGGCAGAAAGGCAGTGCCCAGCCGGGATGTGCAACCCCGGACACGAGGTTGGCTTCAGAGGTCCCGATGAGGTGCATGGTGAAGGATGCTTATGGTTGATGAATGAGATTCAGAGCCAAGAAAACAGGAAGCAGACAGATGAGTGAGAAGACAACCCTAACCCTCACGACTCCTTGCTGCGAGGCTCCACAGCCAGGGAGACCACAGCCAAGCTCACCAACAGCAACAAGCTCACCACGACCGCGACGAATTAACGGCACAACCCCATGTAAACAGTCAACTCATTTCTTCATTCGTTAACTATTACATTGGCATAAAAAATAAGAGTTCTCATTTCCTACCCGGTTTGCCATGAGATGAGCCTGCCACCATGTACGCCTTCCCCCTCCCCTCTCATTCAAGGGGTAACCGACTAACTGAGTGGACACCAGGACTGTCTTCGCCCTCATCATCATCAACAAGGCGGGTGGCCTGATCTACAACCGGACCTTCCATGAAGGCGGCCTCAACAAGATTAGCACCAACGACCTTCTCGTTCTCGCTGGCACATTCCACGGGTAGACCTATCCCTCCCGCCCTCACCCGCCCACCTCACCTACTACCTCACCTCCTCACCTCCATACTAACACCCCACCCCTAGCGTTCACGCCATCACTGCCCGCCTCAACCCCCTCAAACCCTCATCCCAATCCAACCGTGCCTCCACCACCTCCACAACAACCACATCCACCACCCTCGCCCCAGGCAGCACCGGCACCACAACAACAACAACCACAGGCGGCCCCCCTATCCCAGGAACCCTCTCCCGGCCCGACCCTCCCTCAGGGCTGGAGGTTCTCGAGTCGGAGAACTTCCGGATGCAGTGCTTCACGACACTGACGGGCATCAAGTTCCTGCTGTTTACCGACACAGCGCAGGGCGGCGTGGATCTGGCGATGCGGAGGGTGTATGACTTGTATACGGACTATGTGATGAAGAATCCGTTTTATCAGTTGGAGATGCCGGTGAGGTGCGATATGTTTGATAGGAGGCTGGGGATGTATATGAGGGAGGTTAATAGCAGGTAGGGGGAGGCGGTGGGGGTTGAGCGTGGAGGGAGGGACGAAGGAAAAGGATGGAGAGGGTAAGAGAGCAGGGTTGAGCTGGAGTTATCAGGCGTTTTAATTGGGAATTTATTCAGTCAAGCCATGGATTCGTCCTCTGTTCATGCCGAGCGACGTGTAATTCTACAGACCCGAGACCCGAGACTCATGATCGCGTCAGGTATCCCACCCACTCAACCTCCGCGTACCCTTTACGAAGTATCCATCTTGTCATCATCCTTCTTGCTGCCACCCGCCTGCCCGTCCTTGTCCAGCAGCGGCGCACCCTCGCCCTCCTCCTTGACGCTCTCGAGGCTGGCCTTCTGCGCCGCCTCGGCCTCCGCGCGCGCAATCCTCTCCTGCCGCGCCTTCTCCTCCTCCATGCTCATGCGCAGAGCGAGCGCCAGCTCCGGATCCTGCGTCGGGTCGACGCCGAACGGGAAGTCCTCGCTCGCGCCGACCGCACCGCCCGCCTCGCCGCCCGCGGCCGCCGCGCCCTCGCCCAGCATAATGGGCGTCGACAGCAGCTGGTCGCTCAGCAGGTTCGAGCTCGGCGGGATCACCACCATGTGCGACGAGTCGGTCGTGCCCTTGATCTCGCGGTTGAACGCCTCCAGCTTGGCCTGGTTGTCCTCGTCCATATCGCCGAACAGCACAAAGTCCACGCTGATGGAGAACTTCTTCATCTTGCGCGCGAGCACGACCAGCTCGCGCTCGCCCTCTTCGATCGGGGAGCAGACGAATACGACGATGCGCGCGCGTTGCGACTTGTTCTGACGGTGTTTGAGTGCGAGCTGTCGGAGCGAAGGTTAGTGGTAGTCGTGGCCAAGTGATACGGTAGTATAGACATACGCTCGCTATTTGAATGCCCGTAGAGAGATGGGCGTTGCCGCGGATCTTCTTCTTCGTCTGATGCAGGCCCTCCAGGATCTTGCCCTGGTCCGTTGTGAGCGTCGCCAGCACCTCCGGGCCCTTGCCGCCCATGCTCATCAGGCCGACCGACGACTCTGGGTTGCCCGAGATGACATTCTGAAAAAGGATGTTGACGGCGTCGCACTGCGCGTCGTAGCGGGTCGGTGTGTAGTCGCCGTTCCTGCTGCTCTCGCTGTTGTCCACCACGATCATCACCGCCTCGAGACCCATCTTGGCGAGCTGTTGTAGGAACGGGGAGGGATTTTTTTGGTGGATGTGCTTTTACCGAATTCGAGGAGATGCTTTGCTGTCGCTAAATGTAATTTCGCTGATGGGAATGTCGTCGAAGCGTTGTGGTGGTTTGCTTGGATGGCTGGATTGGGTGTTGTTGGAGCTTCTGGTTGCTGCTGCGTAAGGCGGTTCAGCCTGGACGTCGAGCTTGGCTTGGCTGGCGCAAACAACCAGACTCGCACTGTGCGATTCAAGGCTGAGCTGCGGACCCACATTTCATCAAACGCCAGGGGCGCCAAGCCAAAGCGGGGCACAAGCTTCAGGTTTGTTTACTTTCAAAGACGCGAGCCACTCACAAAGCAGAGCGCGCAACCCCTTCCCACAACCATCGCAACTTTGCACCTCACTCCGGACCTCAAACTGTTAACCTCGACAAGATCATTTGCGCAACGTAGACAACTCTTTTCTGATCGGTTCATTTCGGATTACACCTTTGCGACACACTCCGCGCGAAGCAATGCATCCCGCCGGCACCAGGAAGCGCAAATCAGACGAGATGGCCATGGACAGCGACGACCAATACACGGTTGACATGGCGAGCAAGAAGATCCCAACTAAAGCCGGAAGTCCCCAGCCGCACGAGACTCCGGTCAAGAGGCCAAGAGTGGGCATCACAGCAGCGCAAAAGCAGGCGCTTATCGAGAACCTTCAACTTGAGAGTATGTTTGCGCCACAGAGGGGGCGGCCGGATGATACTAACAGTTTCTGCAGTTACCGAGCGCGCCCGCAAGCTGCGCGCCAACTATAACATCCACGCACAGACTCTCCGCACGCGCATTGAGATCCGCGTCAACCGTCTCCCCCTTTCATTACGCAAGGTCACCATGGGCGAGCTTCTGGAGAAGTACTCGACGGAGGAGCAACCAAAGCCCAGCGCAACCGCAGGCACCATCAGGGGAACCTCCATCCCCGCAAAGGAGACGTCATCGTCGCGGCCACCAGTACGGGCACCCATCTCCTCGCGCCCAGTGAAGCGCACAAGGTTTGTCATCTGCCTCTTATTCTCCTCCTCTCTGCCCTAACACTCCTCCCAGTCACGAAATCTCCGGCGGCGACAAAGAAAACGAAGTCGAGACCCCCCAAAAGAAGCTCCGCGCCAACACCATCACCAGCATCGCGCGCCAGCCGACCCACGCCCTCTCCCCCACCACCGCCAACTCGCGCATCGCCCCGCGCACCATCGCCACTCCGGGCGGCGGCCGCTCCGGCATCGCGCGTCCCGCCATCACCCCCGGCCGCGTCGCCGCCGCCAGCACCCTCCTCAACAAGATGGTCGAGCGCTCCACCACACGTCCCACCACCGCCACCAGCACGCGCCCTCCAACAGCCACCGGCTCCCGCAAGCCCACCGCCCTCAGCAGCTCCACAAACGGCACCTCTTCCACCACCACAACCGCCGCTGCCGCCGCCGCCTCCGCAAAAAACCGCAAACGCGGCGCCACCGTCTCAGCCGCCCACCACCCTTCATCCCAACCCACCAACCCAGCAGCAGCATCGACCACAACCCGCACCGCCACCCGCACCGCCCGCAGGGCTAGTAACTCCAGCGAAACCAACAGCGGCAGCAGCAACAACGAGGCGAACAGGAAACGGCCGATGACTGCGCCTCCCGGGGCGAGACCACCGGTTGTGTCGCAGGCGGCGGCGAAGAGGAGTACGGTTATGAGTAGTATTAATGGGACTGGTGCCGGTGGTGCGGGGGGGAGTGTGGCGGGGAAGAAGGCAGGGGTGAATTCTGGGGTGAATTCGGCGGCGGGGACGGTGAGGAGGGGGACTGTGGGGAAGGCGGCTGGTGGGAGTGTTGTTGGTGGTGTAGGCGCGGGTGGGACGGGGAGTAGGGTTTTGAGGAAGAGGGCTTGAGTGTTGTTTTAGGGTGGGTTGTTGTTTATGTTGTGTTGTTTTGAAAAGGGGGGCGTTGTGTTGATAATTTTGGAGTCGGAAGCGGGTTTAGGTAGGGGATAATTGTCGGCGAGCGATATCAGGGGTCAAGGTTGGCGCTGTGGTGGTTATAATAATGAATATGGGAAGGGCATAGAGAATACTTGTTGTTGTAGGGGTTACTGTCTGGAAAGGAATCACCTAAGGGTGCAGCAGAAGGAATGGGATTGCTTGTTGTTGTTCTCAACGGACACCCTATACACATCCAACTGAACCGTGCTATAATTTCCCCTGACTCCTTAACCAGCAGCACCCCCCTTCTTCTTCTTATCCTCCACCAACTCAATATTATCCTCCGGAATCTCCTTGTACTTCTCGAGCAACAACTCCTCAATTTCCCCGCTCACATCACCCTGCACCACAATCTCCTCTCCACCACTCGGCGTCTTGGTCACCGACGAGCCGGTCGCGAACTTCTTGCCAAAGTCCTTGGCCACCTGTCACCAGCAGTATGTCAGCACCAGCCCACCCTTCTCATGCTGAAAAGAAATGTAAAATAGGAGAGACGCACCTTCTTCAGTTCCAGCCCAAACGCCTCCAGCCCTGACACGGACGTCACAAACTTGCGCTTGTTGCGCTCAATGCGCTTGATGGTCACGACGCTCTTGGCCAGCTTGTCGGCCTGCTTGGCCTCGGCGGCCTCGGCCTTTGCGGCCTTCTTCTTGGCGTCCTTTGCGGCGCGCTCCTGGGCGGCCACGGAGAGGGAGGCGGTCGCGGCTTCGAGGGCTTCTGTGGGGGGGTGTAAGTGACGGGGGTGGAGAACGGCTGGGGGTAGATGACTGGCAGGGGGAGAAGAGGTATGGTGGGGAGGGGGGCATGGGTAGTAGGGACATACCAGCAGACCATATCCTCGCGTATAGAGGGGGGTTGTTCTTTGCGAGCCATTCTTGACACTTCTTGACGGTGCCGCCGTATTCACAGTACTGGGAGGTGTCAGTCGTGGGTCGGAGGAGATTGGCAAGGCCGAAGAAGGGCGGGATAGTTCGAGGAGGGATGGGATGTTGGGATGGGAGTTCTACCTCTGGCGGGAGCGTGCACACTGGAGGAGCTTAGTGTCAGCAACATAATGTTTACATGGGAATAGGGGCTGCGTCGGAGCCGTGACAGTGCAGTTCTCATGTGATGTCACAGCACCAATGTTCAAGGGATGGGATGCTTACCACCGCAGTAAACAACCTCCCGGCCAACGGGCGCGGGCTCAGCCATGTCCGGATATGTCTTAAACTGCAGTTTGGAGAAGCAATGGGTATGAAGGCGTCGTATCAGGCGCGTGTTGGTGCTGGTCTTGTCGCGGATTCAGGTCGTCTGTCGCGCTGAGATGCCCCTCCTTGAATTGGGACTGCGGGGTTGCTTGATGGCGGGGCAGCAAACAAGCAGCTGGAAGCGGAAGGCGGTGGAGCAGCCCCAAAGCCAGGAACGCCCAGGGCAGAATTGGACCAACCAGGAGCTCACAACCTTGAAAAGCGGGGCCACATGCCGCAACTTGCAGCTGCAGCGGCAAGCGGGCGCTTGATCGAATCTCATCAACCCACTTTCATCCAGCTTCTGACCAGGTTCTGCCCTTCTTCGCCCATTCGCTGCCCACGCCTCGTCCCGAGTGAGGACTCAACCCGTGGCATTCGCGTCACCCTGAGCGCCAAACTTTAGATATTGACACGTCGTCACATCCGTCACGGGGTTTTCGCGAGGCTTTTAATTTCCCTCCCCTCTCGCCAGCGCCATCAGCGGTGATGATCTTGCCAGCGGCTGTTGGCAGGACAAGACAGTTCGTCACATCTCGCGGTTGAGACTGAGCACAAACCAAAGGAGAGGGTGGCAACCTCTGTCACTCAGTCACGTTAGTGACTGAGATGGGGGACGGCCAGGCCGCCCGGATACACGAGATCGTCTTCCCTTCTTGGAGCTTATCCTCAACACCAAGGTGCCATCTCGGGCCACTCGAGCCACATGTCTGACGAGAGGAGACCGGCACGGCCACGCCCGCTTGAATGTGGACCGATGCAAATGCATCTTCCCCGGAATTGTCACTTTCGCGGCTGCATCAACCGATCGGAGCCCAAGATCGACACACAGATCCTGCCAGGGACCAGGACGACCAGGACGTGGTTCGCTCCACGAGGACATCGCCAGCCCCTCGGCCCGCTGACAAGCCCGCTGACGAAACCGAGCGAAACCATTTCGTGCATTCGGACTCCACCCTGTCTCCGTGCCGCTTCCGCAGAGCCTGCCGTGTTCAACACTGGCCGGCCGGGAGTGACGAAGATGGTGTGGTGGTTCATTGCCTCGACAGGGACCCGCGTCCAATCATGGGAGCAACCGCCCGTGTAAGCGCCCGCGCCGACATCTCGCCCTCCACCAACCACTCCCATTGGATACAGCCACCGACACCCAACGCACCTCTCTTCCTCCATCCGGGCTCCATTGGCGCGCGCCTTGCTGCCAGTACATCCGCATGCCGTCTATCGATGCGCAGCCAAGACGTTGTCGGCCCCGTGCTGCCCCTGATTCGTCGGCGGCCGCATGTCCCCGTGGTGATGCTGCTTCCTCATCCTGGCGAAGCCTCTCCGAGTCGCCCTCGATGCATTCCACCCGCCACCAGGCAAGCAGCTATCCGTCCGTCGACGCTGGCCCCCGCCCAGTGCGCTTCAGACACCTCCAGTCACACCATGTCTGCCCACCAGTGTGAGCAGAAACTGGCCCATTAGGCGCTCTGGTGGATATCACCTGGGGTCCTGACTCCCTCTCTGATTCTCCTGCCCCCTTCATCTCATATTAGATTCGTCAGAGTCACCTGGACGGGTCCAGGTTTGGCTCCCTCCTTATTCTCTTCTCACGCTTGCGCGCACTTTCAAGAAAAGAGCTTCGTTGATCGAAGCCAGTCCTGTCGTTTACCCCCTTCTCCTAATAACCATTGCATTTTCGGACGCAGGACGTCTTCCAGCTTACCACAGCTGCTATTTCCATGCTTTCCTAACGACAATACCCCTAAATTGAGTCCCAACGATAAACAACATGTCCGACCCCGTGTTGCTACCACGCACTTTCCGGCCGCCTTCTCCGCTGGGCCGGAGGAGGCCGGCATGGTTGCTTAATCCCATAATGGAGGAACCGGAATCGCCAGCGTCGCCGGCCGTACCGAGGAGGAGGATCAGGAGGCCACTTGACAAGATCGAGCAGTGGCTATCGCCCATGAGCGACCACTTTCCCACTCCAAGAGGGCAGCACTTCCTCGCCGCCCCGATCCTGCCCGCCACCCCGTCCTGCATCTCGACCGACTACGAGCCCGAGCCCGAGCCCGAGCTCGACGACGACACCAGTTCCCAAGGCTCCTTGTCGAACCCCTCATTTCGATGGAACAACACCATGAACGCCAACCACAACGCCAACCGAGACAGCATAATGACAGATGTGACCGAGTTTGACGACCTCTACGATGTCTCTGAGGATGAAGTTGAACGAAAGGAACGTCTTCAGGCGAACGGGATTGGCCGCCAGCGCAGTGCAAACAGGAGCTTGAGGCGGACGTCAAGGGTGTCCTTGGAGCTTCGAAGGTCTCTGGCCCCCTTGGTGATCCCAGTAGAAAACTCGGCCCTCACTGCCGCCAAGAAGATGATGTCTCCCATCCCGCCAACACCGCCATCCGCAGTGGTCATGTCCCCAGCAGTCAAGTCATTCATGGAGCTGCGGCAGGCACAGGACATCCCGCGCTTCTCCGCCCCGCCCTCCCTTGATGGGAGCGTCAACTCGGAGGAGATGGCCCAGATGTCCGCCCCGCCCACCCCGGTGATCGGGTCTGAGAACGGCGATGACGAGGAGTGGTCAGGAGTCCGTCTCCAGCCTGGTGCTCTCGAGACACTCCAAAGACTCTCTGGTCATGACTCCGACTTTGAGGAGGAGCCGCCCCAGGTCATCGAATTGCCGCAACCACCACGAGAGATGGCCGAGACGCGCCAGCGCCTTCCCCGTCTCATCACTCCCAATTTGGCTCGAGGCCCTTCGACCCGGTCTCTCGCTGGCCTGACCAGGCTCGAGATTCCGTCTCCGGGTGGCTTCTTCTCCGAGCTTTCTTCTGCGACCCGACGCACTTGGAACGTCGACAGGCAGTTCGAGGAGCCGAGCGTACCAGTACCCCCTACTTCGGCCACTGCCGAGAACTTCTACAAGACTCCCTGGAGTCGCCCGACGGAGAGGATTCCCCCGCCTCCGCCGCGACCCCTGCATCTCGACGACCTCCCTTCCGCCATCGTCGAGCAAGTTGTTGAATTTCCCGAGACCGAGAACCAGGATGATCTTCCCACTGCATTCCGGGTAGAGGAGACCCCGGTCCCGACCACTGCCTACAGAGTCCCTCTGACCCCGAAGCAGTCTGAGGTAACGGCTTCTGAGACTGCTGTCGAGTCTACCGTCGACACGGCTGTCGAGGAGCCTTCGTCCCCGGTCGACGTCAGAGAGATCATCGCCGAGTACGATTCGGACTACGCTGAGAGGCAGGAGGAGACCGCGGTCACTCACCTTGACCGCACCCAGATGTGGCTGGCCGCCCAGCGGGTCTACCTTCAGGGAGTCGCCGGCTTTTCAGAGGAGAAGGAGGAGCTCACAGAGGAGTCGGAGCAGGAATCCGAGCCCGAGGACAAGCCCGAGGTGCCGTCCAAGGAGACCACCCCCGAGCCTGAAGAGCCCGAGACCAAGAAGAAGGTTGTTCGCTTCTCCGAGATTGTCCCGAAGCAGAACTTCCCGCGCAGCCTGCCCTCCAAGCTTCTGCGCCAGGAGTCTTCGTACTACCGGGCCTTCACCGACTACATCGTGCGGTCCTGCACCGCTGATGTCTTCATCCACCGCCACCCGCGCTTTGAGGCTCTCCAAGCCCAGCGCGTGTGCCTCCGTGATGCCCACCGCAACCAGCTGCTTGGCAAGTTCCAGCTATCGGTGATTCCGCAATCAGCCAAGAAGCGCATGAGCACCAACGTCGTGCGCGGTGACGACAACATCGTCGACGACCCGGAGAAACTGCGCGCCGAGAAGGAGGCCGACGCCCTCTCCCAGATGCGCCTCGCCGCCTGGCAGGTGGCCGCCACCAAGCTCCTCAACGGCGGGCGCCTCATCTCGGCCCCCGTGGCCAAGCGCCTCGCACGCCAAAGCTGCATGGCGCCCGGCCCGGACGGCGTCAGCCGCGACCGCGCGCGCATCCTCGACCTCGCCGGCCAGGGCGCCTGCGACTGGGCGTGGCACGCCGCACTCCAGTACCCCAACACCAAGATCTACACCGTCACTACCAAGGCCATTCGCCAGCTCAGCAACAGCAACATCCGCGGCCCACCCAACCACCGCCAAATCGCCGTCAAGTCCCTCGCCAAGCTCCCCTTCGACGACAACCAGTTCGACCTCATCTCGGCGCGCGAGCTCCACGCCGTCCTCAAACTCTTCGGCGAGAACGGTGCCGACGAGTGGGACGCCTGCCTCGCCGAGTGCATGCGTGTGCTCAAGCCCGGCGGTTACATCGAGTTCTCCCTGCTCGACGCGGATATCATGAATGCCGGCCCGCGCGGCAACGCCAAAGCCGTCGAGTTCAACTTTGCCCTCCAGACCCTCGGCTACGACCCCAACCCCACGCGGTCTTTCCTCGGCCGTCTGCACGCCGCGGGCTTTGACGAGGTCCGTCGCGCGTGGGTCTGCCTCCCCGTCGGGCCCAAGCGCCCGCCGCGGGTTCCCCTGCCGGCACGCCCGACTTCGTCGGTGCCGCCCACCCCGGGCCAGCCGGGTAATGTCGTGACCATGGAAGCCCTCGTCACCGGGTCCGCCGAGCACATCGCTGCCGTTACGGGTGTTGCGGCGGGGTGGAGCTGGGAGAGGTGGCTGCTTCGCGCGGAGATGGAGAGGGCCGCCGGAGAGCTGAGACTGCAGGATACGGTGACGCCCGGGGAGGCGATGAAGGAGGCGGGGAAGATGATTGCGGACGTGCATGCTGTGTTCGAGGAGGGGAGGGGAATGGGGAGCTGCTTTAGAATGTTGAGGGGGTATGCGAGGAAGCCGAGGGTGGTGGATGTTAGTGGGGATGGGGAGTTGGCGATGATGCCTGTTGTGTCGCTGCCGCCGGTGCCGCCGGTGCCGACGGTGGTGCCGGGGTTGGTGGTGATGGGGTCGAAGGGGAAGAACGCGGTGGTGGATGTTAAGGGGAAGGGGAAGAAGGGTGAGGTGCAGGTGAGGATGGCTGAGGTGGAGGTTGCGGCGGAGTTGGATCGCAGTGGGTCGATCAGAATATGTTTGGATGCTGGATTGTTGCAGTGAAAAAGGGAGGATTGCTGGGATGTGAAAGAACTAGAAGTGGGAGAGCATTGGGGACTTTTGACTGCTGCGCTTCTCTCTTTTGTTACTCGCTCTTGAAGAGTACTGCTTCTCCAAGCACTGGTGTTTTTCTTGCTTCGCTGCTCAACATTATCATCCATCATCTATATACCAGGTATATCAGCATTGTTAGGAGTTTGCTATATACAGGCTGATTGATACCCACCAATGTCCAAGTCTTACCTGAGTGACCTCAAGTTGTCGTTGTGATCCCAGCGCCTTCCTCTCACCAAGTTGGATATCTTTAATCCGCAAATTATGTATGGTAACAGACGTCTCACCAACCCCTGGCTTCATCTTATGTTATGTCCAAAGTTGATGCTGCATGCTAACTCTCTTTTTGCAATGACAAAACCGAGATAAGTCATGTCATCAGATATCACACTAATATTTCAGTTTGATTTGGCCTCCTCCTCACTACCTATGACTGACTACCAAATACCCGTCCTCTCAAAACTTCCCGTCCCCCAGAAACCCGCGCAAGCGATTTCTCATCGCCAGCCCTCAAGGTCATTCTACGCATCTGAACGGTGAACCCCTAACTAACCGCCGACCATCCATCCGTTTGTCTGTCCATTCCCTCCCTATCCAAAACTGTCAATCCAGCAGCAATACCCCCCTTTAAAAGATAGCCACCCCTAGTCCAATCCAACCTGGAACCCAGCCCAGTTCCTGCTGAGCGTAAAGCATCCCAATCCCATTCCATCCCATCCCAATATTTGTTTCTTTCACCACACACACACCAAGTGAGACAGACGTCTTGGCGCCTTGTTTTACCGAAAGACCCGGCATCCATATTCCCTCTACAAAGAGGTAGTAGGGAGCAAGTAAGTAGGGAAGTGAGTAAGTAAAGAAGTAGCCAAAAACAGAATGGAGCGGGATAGAATATGAGGTAGGTAAGAAGAACCACCCGAAAAGAATTGAGCCAGACCGCTCATGACATGAATGATAAAGTATGTACATACATCCGCCCGGTCGTGAAGTGGAGTAAAGGTAATAGAGTAGATCGAAGTGAAGATGATGGTAGCAGAGAAATAGGTATCTGGCCCTCCAAATCCTGATCCAAATCTTGAGCGATCGCTGCTCCACCAAAAGTCCACAAAGCCCTCCGAATGAAACAAAAACTCCCTCCCTCCCAATACAACCAAGCTACAGATACAGCAATGAAGAGAAAAAAAATTAAAGCTAATCTGTGTCCATCACATCCGGCGGAGCAGGCGATCCCAGCGTGACCTCAGGCCGCGCAAGCATTTGCCGTCTCGCTTCGCTGGCAATGCTTGGCAGTGGCAGCGGCAATGGTTGTTGTTGATGCTGTTGATGTTGTTGATGCTGATGATGAGAATGGTCTGTTTGTGGTTGGGACTGGTATGAGGTCGAACCGGATCTGTCAATGTCCATGGTCGGTGGTTCGTCTCTTGATGCGGGGATTGCGGCTTCGGGTGGTGTCCGTGATGTGGAGTGAGAGTGAGAATAATCCTGCTGGCGAGATTGTTGTTGTTGTTGTTCGTGTGCAGGGGGTGTGGGCGAGGTGAAGGTTGAGGGTCGTGGATGGGAGTGGGGCTCGAGGTGAGACTGCGGGTCGAAGCGGTGGTCTTGTGGTTGTTGACCTTCCGGGGTTCCAAGATGTTCCCTTACCTCGCTTTGCATAACACCACTCATCTCCAGCTTCGGTTCCTCGTTCGCGCTGTGCCTGCGATCCACAGTCTGTCCGCTCTCCATGCTGACATCCCGCATCTCCGTATGTGGCTGCGTCGTCTCGCGCGAGCTTCTCGCATCCGTCTCAATGTCAAGCTCCTTTCCCTTTTCGGTACTCGCCGTCGTCGGCGTCCTGGCCGCAGAATCCTTTCTCGCGGCAGCACTGCTACTCGCACTTCCCGCAGTCTTGGGCGTTGACGGAACAATAACGTTCAGCACGCAATCGTCCAAATGCTCATAGAACTCCTGGGCCGTCGCAAATTGGCTCTGGCAAATGTTGCATTTGGCCCCCAGACCACCGGCCCGGCTGGCGCCCGTGCTGAGAACCAGCTTCCTGCTGTTTGGCGGTGTCTGCTCAACGTTATGCACCGCCGTCAAGTGCCGCTTGAAGACGTCGGCCCGGTTGAACGCCTTCTCGTACGGGCTTCCTGCTCCGGGGCAGAAGGGACACACCATGGTGCCCTTGTAATGTGTTAAGGCGTGTCGGTTTTTGTCATATTTGCGTGCGAAGCCCTTGGTGTGGTACTCGCAACTCTCGATAGGGCACTTCTCGGGACGCTCTTCCATGTGTGTGAGCATGTGGGCTGCGAGGTCCTTAAAGACGCGGCCACATTCGGGATGTGGACAGCGGGTGCGGACGGCTGACGAGGACGCTGGCGGAGGCTCGTCGCTTTTGATAGAGGGGGTCGGTGCAAGAAAGGCACTCTGAGTGCTCTGAATGATAATCGGGGGGTGGCCGATAGGGTTTAACCGTTCGAGCGAAGGTGCTAATAATGGTGGACCGTGTGCTTGTGGTGGGACCGGAGGGGCTGGGGCAAGACGAGGTGCTTCGTGGACAGGCGAGCGCTGGTGTAGTGGGGAGATGAAATCGTGGGTATTCTTGTAGTCGTGTGCTTCCTCATCGCCGCTGGAAGCGTCGTCTGGATCATGCATATCGATGGACTGCCGGACTTCGCGCATCCAGTCCTTGAGAATCGACATGGGTGGCCAGTCTCCGCTAGCCTTGCCGCCGCGATGGGGGTTGAAATGTGCTCTCCTGAGATGCGCAGCCGCGTTGTAGTATGCCCCATAGCGCTTCTGGGTGACGCAGGCTTTGCATTTATTCAAGGGAATGACAGGCTGCGGCGACCCAGGGGGTTCGGAGGGTTGTGTGCAGACCCATCTCTTCACAAGAGCAGCATGTTTCGCGTCGTTGTGCCGTCTGAGTTCATGCTCACCGCGGAACCCTTCTGGGTATTCGTTGCACTTGGCACAATAGACTCTCCTCAGCGGCGGTCGTTGATATGAGGCTCGTATTTTCGGTGTGGCGATTGGCGAAGTCTGCCCAAGGCCGGGATGTCTCCCAAACGTAGGGCTCTCTGCGACTGTGTGCCGTCTCCCCGAATCCATGGTTTGGGGCGAGGTCAGCATCCGGTCGGGTTCTCCTCTGAAGACGTACAAGTCTCTGTCAGACGGACCATGCCCTGTGGAGGCCCAAGTAGTGATGAGTGGTCGCATCTCAGGGAGAGGCTTCCTCCCTTCTTCTGCCGGCTTGGTGATGGGTGGAAGTACAAACGATCCCTGCCTCGCTGGGGATCGCTGCTTGACGAAACCGTTGTAGTAGGGACCTTCGACCTCTCCGCTCCCGAGAGACATCAAAAAGTCCTTGCAAGACGCAATTCCGCGCCCAGCCCACGAGTTTCTGCCCAAGAACACACCCACCGAGACGAGGAGTTCGCGATCATCATGGCTCATGTCCACCTCTGGCCCGTCCAGGAGCATCGGGGTAGCCCATACAAAAACGCTGACGAGTGCTTTGTAGACCGCATGCATGGCGGCTATCCCGGGGTGCCCAGGCGAGGACCGGTGATGGGCGACTCGGTCGACGAGGATGGTTTTTACAATACTGAAAATGCAGATGGCAACGAAGGCGGCGAGCCAATTCTTAGGATTGAGCGGAGCGGGCCGGGCCAGCTGGCTGTCGAACGACTGGAGAAACTGAACCATGCAGTTGTGGAGCAAGTGGAAGCGCCCGTAGGCGTCAGAGTCGTCGAAGATGGCATGAGACGTAGAGCTGCTCGGTTCGCCATGGATCGCAGGGTCAGGTTGCTGGAGGTCGTAGAAGAGAGTTTCCCGTAGCAGCAGTTTGGCGCGGTACAGGATGGGATACTGGGTGAGTTCGGCATCCCGGCTTCCTGCGAGGACGCCACTCAGTTTGAGGAGCTGCCAAAAGCTGTACTCCGTTCCGCTCATGTTCCAACTGGCCGCAAGAACGGTGAGGATCGGCGGCGGCCTTTCAACGGCCTCCCTGCGAAAGGAAGCCTGGGTTGGGTTCTGCGGTGGCAGAGTGGATAGATCTTCGGTCCACCAAAAGGCATCGTCAAAATCCAGGTGCGTCTTGACCATTCTTGAGATCTCGGGTGGGATCATAAAGCTTCTTTCCAAGAACTCATTCATACTGCGACGCATAGCGAGGGGAGATGTCATGGGTGTCTGCGCGAATCTAGGGGCAATGAAGGCTACGAATAATCAGCAAGGCGGCCCAACTCACGGAGAGGGACGCACGTGTACCTGGAAGCATGATGTCTGCAAAGCCAGTAAGCGGCCCTCGCTGGCAGCCGAGAGCTTTCCAGAAATCGTTGTCTGGAGCATTTGGCGGATCGACACAGTGCCCACACGGGTCATTCGAGTCGCACTGGGATTTCAGTCAGAGGTGGAAAGAATTTCTCGAGCAAAATAGTTACTGACTGGTTGTTGTAACACATTGCAACGCAGGCATGGCCCAATATCTCGCAGGAGACGGAGCTCGTCGATGGACTGTAGTCGTGACTGTCCGACGCGGCTGCGTTTCAGGGGCGGCAGCAGCGGGTCAACCTCGGAGTCGACTGAGCCACGGGGGCCGGCCGGATACTCTGAGATAAACGAATAGCTCCTTAGCGAGTCCCGATGGTCCTTCCCTTGACTGCTGGTTGCTAAAGGCGCAAGGTGCAAGTTCGTGGCCGGGCGCGGGAGGTAGAGAGGAGAAGTCGTTTGTTTGGCATAATCGGAGGTATGGCTCCGGCTTGGGTGCTCGCTGAAAGGCAACGGGGTGGTGCTTCCGACTGAAAGCCCAGAATCCCTCTTGCGGAGGGTGACATGCTCCCTGGAGTGCTGATCCCGATCATCTCTGTGGGGATAGCCGTAGATGTAGTGCATGCATCGGTCGTCCCAGCACTTGAACGAGTGATGGTTGTGGGAGCCCATGGGTAAGCTATCCCGCAGCCGGACCGCGCGCGCGATAGGATCATACTGGGCAATATTTCGGTCAAGCCAGGCGGCGTAGCCTTCCGGAGCCTGGTCACGGTGGTAATGATACTTCAAGGCGTCAAGGAACCTCGGGTCCTGCAGGTCGACACCTAGGGATTGTGAGAAACCGGCAAGGGGCGGCACAATAACGGGCGTCAGAAAGCAAAGACGTACCTTGGTCGACGCACGCCGATTCGATACATTCGCAGTGATATTGCAGGGCTCTTGCTTCTTCTATTTCAGAGAGAAGCGGGATGTTTCCAGACAACTCTAAATAGTGGAGGTCAGACGACGTGGCACGGAACAGATGAGGGACATCAGATGAGATGAGAGAAAGAGCGTTGGAAGTAAATAGACGGCGGCTTACGATGGTCGTCGACGTATGCACGGAGGACCCGCAGCTTATGTCGCAGCATCTCAAGCTCGAGTTTAGTGTTGGGGCCATATTTCTGGGGAAGTAGGGCAGCCAGCCTGGCTTGGATCTCGGCCTGCTGGTCTAGTAGCTGCTTTATGGCGGGGTCCAGGGCCGGGTCGTACTGCTGGTGCGGTGGATGAGAAGCTCCGACCGGAGGGCCGCCGGGACCGACAGGGGCAGTCAGAACCGATGGGGAGGGCGCCGCCAGGGAGTCGCAGTCCGGGCGGGAAGGGGCTGACATGGGGGGCGGCAGCGGGAGGACCGGCGGCGCAACGTTATCGGCGGCCATGGCGTGTGGTGTCGGCTCCGGTGAGGCAGACGGCTACCGATAGGGTGCGGGCGCAGGCGTGGGCACGGCCGCGACGGCGTGGCACGGCACGGCACGGGGGGTGGTGGCGGCGGCAGCGGCGGACGGAGACAACAACAGCAGAAGTCTGCCTCGGTCAGGTATCAAGCTGGGGACACAGCCTCAATGGCAGGTCTCGGGGACTCTCGGCGGACGCGGACGCGGCGGCTTGCTCGCCCACTAACCAGGCGCATCAACGACAGAGAGTTCCTTGAGCCAGCAGGCGCAACATGGTAGAGAACAGGGACACTGCGAACGTGACGGGGATACAGCGCTGCTGCCGAAATGCATCACAAGTCCATGGCGCGCAGCCGCGCAGGGCCGAGTTGGGCGAGGGGTGGTGATGGGGGAGCTCAGAAAGTGTTGGTGGTGGTGGAGGTGAAGCTGGAGCTGTCCAAGTCGGGTCCGAGTCCAGGAGCCATCCAGGCGTGTTTCGGCGGACAGTGGTGTCAGGACTCAGGGCTGAGTGGCTGAGAGTGGTGGAGGGTCCCGCGTCGATTTTTTGGCGACGAAATCGCAGATTGGGGATTTCTTTCTCAGACTCCAGCACGCAGCCAAATGGCAGGGTCAATTGGAGAAGTGGGGCAGGCGACCCAGACCTGGACCTGGAAAGCCCATGATGAGGAAGCTGCCAGGAAGCTGCGCACCTTCCCCTCTCACCTCTCACCCAGGGTCCCAGGCCAAGCCTTCCATTTCCAGCCGCCGCCTGTTGTCGCATCGGTCGCACCTACCCTGCCCACCTTTCATCACGACCTGGACGCTGCTGCCCCGCGCCGTTGCTGTCCCTCGCACTGCTGCGTCCCTTGTGTTCCAGCTCTGCTCCCGCCTGTCAAAGAACGCGCGAATCGTCTGCAGCGCTCCCGTCCCGCAGCGAACCAGATCCTCCCTCGGCTGGACTGGCTGCCCCGCTGCCCCACAATTGCGAGCGAGGGCAGAGCTCCGCGCCTTGCCATAAGCAGCCTAGCGCAGAAGCTAGGCAGGCAGGGTCTGGAAGACCGTTGGAAGGTGGAACGCGAGCCGACCTCGTGCGTGACGGGGCTGCTGCGAAATTGGTTGGCCAGCTGCATCTCAGCGCGTCCCACCGCCCTCGTCGTCGGGTCTCTCTCGCTCCACCACCTCGGCCATCGCCAGCAGCCAGCAGCCATGATCCATCCTCCATCTTCCATCCTCCATCCTATGAGCGTCCATTGGGGGCGAGGTTGCTTCACCACCACATCACCCAAGGCCCAACTCAGTGTCTACACCACTCACCCTTCCACCCTGGCATCTCCTGGATCCTGCCATCTCGCCCCTGACGAGGCAATTGGCGACGATGCCCCCGACACAAGGAACAAGGTCACATTCATCTCAGAGCACCACAGATCATCCAGCTGTGGTCATTGATGAACTGCGCCCCGGAAACGCACTCTCGGGCCAGCGAGCCAGCCGATTTCTCTACCGACATGCGATCATACCCTGACGCGACGCTGGCTCCCGAAAGCGAAGAGAACGCTCATCACCATCAGCTGATTCTCCAGGGACTGGCTGATGAGATGAAAGGAGTGCCTTTAAAACCGCGCGCAGCTCAATTTCAACATGACCTTGTTTCGACGCCTTCTGGCCGCCATCCCCCGGCTTCTTGACTCGAGCGCGAGGTCATTGGAACCCACGATTGCGCCATGATCTTGCATGGCCCGCTTTTGCAAACGGTCCTCCCGTTGCTCCTGTCTCTCGACCTCTTTTCGTCGCAGTCCAGCAGCGTGACACCGCGCGGAAGCCATGATTGGGCCAGTCGAGCCTGGCAACCCCGCCTTGTGCCATCAGCCTGGTATTGCAGCTCTGGCAGCTCGCAGGTCGAGAGGTGGCGGGCCACTCCATGCCGGCTATCAACAGGTCTCGTCGCAACTTGTTGTTTGAGTGTGCCACCCTCCGCGGCTGTTGCTGGGGTCGGTGGCCTGGGCAATTAATGTGACGGAAGACTTGCAGCTGGTGTGACCCGGCTGGTGACTGAGGCCTGCGTGTCATGGCACACCCATGCTCCCGCGCGGAATCGCGGATTCTTGTCGTTCTCCCAGGAGACGGCAGTGAGGGCGCCGATGTGCTCCGATGTCCCGACTTGGGAAGGCCGTTGCGCAGGATCACACACCAGCCACACCCGGCCCCCTCCTGTTCAGCGCACTCGTCGAATCGCAGCCGTCCGCCACCCTCCATCATCCCCAGGCAGCTTGGCCCTTATCAGCAGGCTCTCAGCTCCTCGGCCCTGACTGGTCAGGCCAGCTCGACGGTTGGCAACCCCCGGCCACACGGTTCATTGATGCCTTGGGGCTTCACGAGCCAATGACCTCAGCTTTCGCGTCCTCGCCTGACCGCCAGGTCACCCACACAGCCCATCCTCTTTGGGACTAGTGTAGTTCGCCTTGCCCTCAGCTTCATTCAGCTGGTCCGCCTTGACTTCTTCGTCGAGCATTTCTGCTTGCTAGATCCCCCAGAGTTCTGACGTTGGTCCCGGCTAAGACCTTTTCTCTGCCCAAGACCTCTCTTGAGGATTCCCTCACACACACCGCTCTCAGGACCAAGCTGTTTTGTGGCTTTCGCCGCCTTCCTCTGGAAATGCCACTCTTCCATCGTTTTTGTGGCGCTCTGATGGTGGTGGGAAGGCGTCCATGCCAAGCGGGACGGAACTAGCATCCGGGCAAGCAATCCATCGGAGCCCAACTACCCCTCCTTGGCCCTGGCGGCTACGTGACGGAACCTCCGAAATTCCCTCGAGGTGCTCTTTGCAGTTTGAATGCCACAGCTGGCTTGGTACATAAGGGTGTAGCTCCCCAGCAAGGATCGTGCTCGTTTCTTCTTGTTCATCCCAGGTGCCATGTTCACAGCCTGCTATCTCTTTGAAACCTACGACAAACTGATACCGCAGAAATGTCTCTCTCCATCCTTTTTTTCGTTCAGGGCAACCTCTTGCCCGCCGCCCTTGGCTTTTTACTCATCCTCTGGGCGATTGCTACGTTCATTCTCAACAGAAACCGCCCGAACACAGGCACGCCGTCCCGTTTCCGTTCCTTTCCCTTGAAAATTTTGACCTAACCAGCTCCAAGAACCTAGATCGAACCCCGTCCAGCCCGCCAACACCAAGTCGAACCCCCTTGTTGCTTCCGCCGAGCAATCAGTCGTGCCAATCTTGACTACAAACCCGCTCCCAGCTGCCTTCCCAACAAAACACATACACACACACCGCCCAATCTTGTCCAACACACCATCGTGGTCATCCACGACCTCAACCACATCCTCAGTCTCTACATCCACGTCACCCATACCCATCTCCAACCCTTCAATATCCACCCCACTCTTTACCATACCCTTCACCTCATCAAGCGCCACACCAACACCCCCAGCATCGACATCATCTTCTTCTTCCACAACAGGCACAACAGCAACAACAACCATCCTCCCTTGGCGCGCCTCCTTCTCCCTCCCCCTCCTGCGCCGCACCTCAAGCATCCCGTCGCTCTCAGACACAGTTCTTGCGCGGAGAGGGTCGGGCTCGGGTTGTGCTCGGTGGTCTTTTGCTTCCTCGTCATCGTCGTCGTCGTTGACGCTGGCATTGTCAGATGAGAGCGCTGCTTCTTCTTCTTCTGCTGCTGCTGCCGTGAGTGGTTCTTCAGAGAGGGGTTCTGTTTCTGGTAATCTTGTTGGGGGTGGGGGCAGTAATGGTTTGAGGCCTGGGTTGGGGTTGGGAGTTGGTGGGGGGTTGTTGGCTGGGGTTGGGGGGCAGTTTGGGGGAGGATATCGGTGCTAGGTGTGATGTGGTATGGGGTGGGTGAAGAAGGGGAGGGAAGCTATTTGGGTATAGACAACATCAGGACTCTGGTATGGGGTTTAGGTTAGGGGCCCTTTTTGTTGAAAGGGGTGAAGCTTCTTTGAAGGTATGTTTTCGTCTTGATAGATATGGCATCTGAAATACACGCATTGGATGGGTCAGCTAGTGATCTAGAATGCCTTCTTGGTTGACCAAAGCTCAGCTTTCTGTCCTGACTTGCCCTCCAGACCGCATGGTTGCCGAATCTGTGGCCCCAACCACAAGTCTCGAAATGCAGTTGAAGAGATCGGCGCTCATCAAATTCTCATAGGCGCCCCGCGTTGAGCTGTCAACAGTCAACCCCCCACGCAGCATTGAGTGACGCCTGCAAACTGACATCACCCATGCCAACCGCCCTCTTCGAACCTGGTTGTGAAGGAGGGTGGAGGGATTGTTGAGAGGAGCACTTGGCAGCAGTTTATCTCAGACCACCGATACAAGCTCTCCGAGAAGACGTGAGTCAAAGATCTCCAATCCAGGATCCAGGTCACGAACACATTTCGGTTGCACAGCAGCTCGGAGATGATCTTTCCCTTTTCTTGTTTTGCGGGGGAGGCGCTTCGAGGGCACGCGACATAAGATTGGCATCAAACCCTGCACTTGTATCTAAACATCACGAGAACATATTCTACGACAACTGGAAGACGATGCGAATAGATGTAGCCGGATAAAACCATAGGAAAGCATCAAAGCGGTGTGCTCAGAATTCCCTCAAACGTACGGCTAGATAATCTAGCAACTAGCAATGAGCAATCACGGGACACGGAGAAATGAAGTCCTTAGATGCGGCGCTGGCTGCTGAATGATGTATATGTATGAAGAGAAAAAGAGGAAAGAAGCGCTGGGCGAAAAATTTTGGTGTTTTGAGGATCCAGTCACAGTGTGCGCATATCTGTTGCACACTTTGCACTGTGTCACACTCGAATTTCGAGCGAAATCACATGAAGCGGGTCTCGATATATTGACGAACAACCTGGAAGCCGCTTCTCCCTACAACTTCTCGAGGCGCAGCAAATTGAAAACTCGAGCAGGAGCCGCAAGCTGGGAGACGACCAAAGTTTGACGATCCTGAGGACCCTGAGACCCTGGACCTCGAAGTGAAGTTGAGACGAAACCCCCACGAAAGACGAATGGCAAGCCGGCAAACACTGAGGCGGCCACACCTTTCGTTGCCTCTGACGTCGTCGATGCCCAGAAGCGGCAAAGGAACGGCAAGCTAGCGGCTACCCCACGGGGATAATTGTTGGCCGAGTCGGGCTTCGAGGAGTGACACTGGAAAGGCAGATGACATGATGCTTCACGCGAACACTCGCGCCCAGAGGGCTGCCCACATGTCTCGGCTCTGTCCTTGAAGCACCCGGCCGGCCTCGAGACGGACAGCACGTGGTGACAATGGTCGAAGAGCATTGGCCCCATTGGCTTCGTTCAGCCTTGCAGTGAGGCGCTCAGCTGCCGCTGTGTGCGCGCAAAGAACAAAGGACGCTATGCGGCAGGTGACCCAATTTGGGAGCACAAGGGACGCGGATGAGGTCACAAAGGTCCCCGCCGCCCGCACGATATGGCAGCTGAGAATAGTTTCTCGGCGGGCAGAAAGGGCCGCGTTTTTCCACACGTCCTCCAACCAAGCTCATGGCGATCCCTGTGATCGACGCCAAGCACACGGCGGGCACTTCTTGGCCGCGAAGATGGAGCAGGATGACGCTGCTCAGGTCGGACCACCCCGTTGGCCACCGCTAAAACATTCTGGACCCTCGAGAAACAAAATTCCAGGGTCTGCCCCCATTGACGGACGCCCGATCCGATGCCCAGTTTTCTTCGATTCCCTCCCCGAGATTCCTAATGTTATTGTTTGAGCGAATAATGGCTCAGTAAAGGCGCGGCCAGCGCGAAACCACAGCCTCAGACGGCAGCGCAACGATTATTTCCGAGAAGTTTGATCCCTTTTTCTAACAGTTCTAGAGTCTCGATGATGGCTCTCAGAGACCTCTTATTGGGGGTGGCACTGTGCCATGGCGTCATCGCCGGGCCAGTCCCAGCCCCGGCAGCAGAGCATGCCCTGGGCGAGCGCTCTCCTGCCCCGCGGAAGCTGCATGGCAGGTTCCTGCATATCACAGGTGTGTCCCTTCTGTCGCTTTTTTGACGTCTTGGCAGCCTCAGACACTCACCATTGCTGCGCGACAGATATCCACCCCGACGAATACTACAAATCTCACACCTCGACCGACGAAGATGGCGCGTGCCACAGAGGCAAGGGCCCGGCAGGCCCCTACGGCGCCGAGACCTCCGACTGCGACAGCCCTTTCTCCCTCGTGAACGCAACCTTCGACTGGATCGCGGCCAACCTCAAAGACGACATCGACTTCGTCGTCTGGACCGGCGACAGCGCGCGCCACGACCGCGACGAGGGCCTCCCCCGCAACGCCGACCAGGTCCTCGGCACCAACCGCTGGATCGCCGACAAGTTTACCACCCTCTTCGCCGACCCAGACTCCCCCAACGGCATGGCCATCCCCGTGGTCCCAAACTTCGGCAACAACGACATCCTCCCGCACAACATCCTCCTCCCGGGGCCGAACAAGTGGTTCCAAACATATTCCCACATCTGGCGGCACTTCATCCCCGAGGCGCAGCGCCACAGCTTCGAGTTCGGCGGCTGGTTCCACGTCGAAGTCATCCCCAACCGGCTCGCCGTCTTCAGCCTCAACACGCTGTACTTTTTCGACCGCAACGCCGGCGTCGACGGCTGTGCGAGCCCCTCCGAGCCCGGGTACAAGCAGCTCGAGTGGCTGCGCGTGCAGCTGCAGTTCCTGCGCGAGCGCGGCATGAAGGCCATCCTGATGGGCCACGTACCGCCTGCGCGTACCGAGAGCAAAAAGCTGTGGGACGAGACGTGCTGGCAGAAGTACTCGTTGTGGATGCACCAGTTTAGGGATGTGGTGGTGGTGGGGCTGTATGGGCATATGAATATTGATCACTTCCTGATCCACGACAAGAACGATATTGACATCGCCGGGCTGTCCGGGTTGGCAGAGCGAGAGGCTGAGACGCGCGAGGCGATGGAGGATGAACTTTCGGTGCGGTCGGCGTCGGAATACCTGATGGAGCTACGCGACAAATGGGCGAAGCTGACGCCCCCGCCGGCATTTACGAATGGCGTGGAGGGCGCGAGCAACGGCGGGAAGCGCAAGAAGGGCAAGAAGGGCAAGAAGGGCAAGAAGGCCAAGGATCCCTGGGGCGAGCGGTACCACCTATCCTTGGTAGGACCCAGCGTCGTGCCGACCTACTTCCCCACGCTGCGCGTGCTCGAGTATAACATAACCGGCCTCGAAGACGCCGTCATCTGGCGCGACGCCCAGGCCCCTAAAGATTCCCCCTCCCAGAAACACCTTGAACTCCGTCACGAACCCGCTTCCGACCTCACCACCACCACCACCTCACAAACCACCACCAACAAAAACAAGAAAAAGAAGACACCCCCCTCCCACGACCCAAACCTCACCATCCCCCCACCCCCTCCCAAATCCTTCCCCCGGGCCCCGCCTACTCCCCACAACCCCTCACCCTAACCGGCTTCACCCAATACTTTGCCAACCTCACGCATATCAACAACCTTAACCTCACCTCCACCACCACCACCACCACCTCATCCCCTCATACCAGCTGGGTAGACTGGCTGCAGCGTTGGCGCAAAGGCAAACACGGCGACAAGAACCCACCCTCCGAGCCTGAGCGGCCGGAGCCGAAGGAGTTTGGCTTTGAGGTGGAGTATTCGACGTTTGAGGATCGGTTGTATAAGCTGGGGGATTTGACGGTCGGGAGCTGGGTGGAACTGGCGGTGAGGATTGGGCAGAGGGAGAGGGAGAAGGGGAACGGGAAGGGGATTGCTTTTGGGGGGCGGGATGATTCTGAGCTGGAAGGGGTTAGCGGGGGTTGGGATGATGATGATGATGTTGACGGGGAGGTGGACAGTTGGGAGGATGAAGAGGAGGTAAGTGGTGATGAGAGTGATGGGGAGGGGGATGAAAGTGATGGTGATGACAGCGATGATGAGAAGATGGAAGCAAGGAAGAAAAAGCATGGGAAGAAGGGTAAGGGTAAGAAGGGGAAGAAGAAGAGGAGGAAGCAGAACAAGATCTGGTTGCATTTCTTGAGCCACGCATTTGTTGGGACGCTGGAGAAGGACGAGCTGAAGAAGTTCAATTGAGCAGATACGGAACATTTTGGGCTGTCATATGCATGGTTGGTTGGGGGCCAGTTGGTCAAGCATTTTCTGGCGTTTTTGGGGTTTGGGTTGTTGGCATAGGCATGGTTGGCGGTTTAGCATTGCATTGAGAGAAATGATAATTTGATTCAATGGATTGGTGATACTCGAAATTGTGGTGATGATCCGGAGTAATGATGATCTGGAGTGGAAGCACGGGCGGTCGCTGGGAACTTGGTAGCCAGAGCGACGATGGAAACCATGCGCGAAACAAATACCCCAACACCACAATGTTACCTGTGACGGGGAGAAAAAAAAGATGGTTGGGGCTTCTCGGCCGGAATCGAACCAGCGTCTTTCGACCGCACTCAGTGGAAGTCGATAGTCTGTAGCACCCCCCCGCCCATCTAGGGGGTGGACATCTCGCGGGCCTTCCAGCTGAACACCGGAACTGTCCATGTGCCGGCAGCGAGGGAGAGGAGCACAGTCTAACCTGCGCGCGACCAATCCCTGCGCCGCCGACCAGAGGGGCAGGCCCGACGGGCCCTCATCACGCAACTCAGATCGTCAGCGCAGAATTCCACCGAGTGAAAAACGCTGCTATCGGGTAGAGTCGAACTCATGACGCCCGAGATCTAGATCTCGGGCAGCATGGGAGAAGGCCTGCGGATGAGTGTGTTGACCACTACACCACGAGCGAGCTTTGATTTGGTTTGTTACCTCTGGAGTTGCGGGAAGGAGCTTAAATGGCCGGGGTTGCTGGGAGCAACCGGGAGACGGCGGTCAGGTGAGCGGCGCGGGTAACTGGCGCCTGGCCGTCAGGGTTCTCGTCGCGTCGACGTGTGTCGCGATGTTCTTTCGTCTGGTGTTGAGCGCGTGTAAGTCGCGCCAAAGACACCGCCACAGACTCGCCCCACCAGATAACGCCACAGTAAATCCAGACCTGACGCGCCAAGAAATCTTGCGACACGCCCCTGGTCGCGCCAAGAAGTTGACCCTCGTATCTTAAGCTCCGATCCATCATTCCCATTTCCATTTCCACCCCTTTTACTTCAACGACAACCGTCATCACGACAACCCCACACCACACCACCAAAGCATGCCTCCCCCATAACACCCCCCACGAAATTCAATGTTCCCCGCCCTCCGCCTCCCCCACGCCCACCTCCGCCGCCGCCTGCGCCGCCGCCGCATGGCGACCTTCCTCGTGCCGATCCTCCTCGTCCTCCTCTTCATCGTCATCCCCTGGTGGATCTACAAGCCCCCCTCCTTCCTCATCCGCCTCCTCTCCCACCACTGGACCGATGTGCTCTTCCGCCTCTGGCTCCCCCGCTCAAAACCCCTCGTCGCGCTAACCATCGACGACGCCCCCTCCGACCGCACCCGCGATATTCTCGCCCTGCTCAAAGCCGCCGGCGCGCACGCGACCTTCTTCGTCATCGGCTCCCAGGTCAAGGGCAGAGAGGATGTGCTAGTCGACATTTTGCACGGCGGGCACGAGCTGGCGAACCACGGGATGCGCGACGAGCCCGCGCGGAAGCTGCCGACGGCCGAGCTGGAGGCGCAGATTGTCGAGGTGCAGGGAATGATTGATGCTGCATACCGCGCCGTGGGGAGGGAGCCGCCCGAGGATCCGAAGAGGAGGTACTACAGGCCCGGGTCGGGGTTTTTCAGCAGCCGGATCAGGGGGCTGGTGAGGACGCTGGGGTATCGGATTGTGCTGGGGAGCATTTATCCGCATGATGCGCAGATTAGTTGGCCGGGGGTCAATGCGAGGCATTTGCTGAGTATGTTGAGCCCCGGGGGGATTATTGTGGTTCATGATCGCAGGTCGTGGACGGAGCCGATGTTGAAGAGAGTGTTGCCGGAGATGAAGAGGAGGGGGTATGAGGCGGTGACACTGTCGAGAATGTTGGAGGAGGTTACGGGGTGAGGGTTTGGATATACTAGACATTGTTGTTTTTTTAAAGGGAGGTTCTTTGGCGATTTTGAGGCAAGCAACCAGCCTGGCGTTAGGAGTTCTTCTCTGGCATGAGTAGAGGATGTTCGAGTTGGTTTGAAAAAGACTCATTAAAGCTCAACTAAACATTGTTAACCAGCTCCTGTGTTTCCCCATGGACCAGGCTCAAAACAGGAACTCCGTATAAGAAGACTGTGAGACCTGCCAATACTGAGGTCTGTCAACCAGCACGAACAAAGGGCAATTCACCAGAGAATATACGGCGCTGAGACGAGAAGCATACACAGACCAGAATCAAGTAATCATCAACAAGTATCATACAATCTACCGAGCGTTTCTCCATCTAACAAGATCTATCCATCTAGAAGATAATCGGAAACCCGGGCGGTTGCCGCCGACCCCTCTTCTACTCTATCCTGCCCGGACATTATTCATTTCCATTACATCCCATTCCCCGTTCCCCGTTCCCTTTATCGAGAGCAATCATTACCCATTCATCCCCCAAACTCCCCTCCCCCCAACCTCGTTCCTCACATCCATTACACCCGCCATCCCAAACATAAGAAAACACTCATACACATCCCATATCTATTCATACCAAAGCCGGCCTAACCCCATCCTCCAAAAACCTCACAACCTCCCCATGCCTCGCCACCCTCCCCGCCCTCTCCTCAACCATCACCACCGCCCTCCCATCATCCCCCCCATCCCCCTCCCCATCCATCATCCTCATAACTCCCCTCGCCACCTCCCCCGCCGTCCTCCCCCTCCCATTCCTCATCGCCCCCAACCCCCTATCCCCCTCCAAAAACCTCACCACCGCCCCCACCAACCCCAGCCTCGCCGCCCAATGCACCGCATTATCCCCCTCCTCATCCGCCACCTCCGGCCGTGCCCCCCTTGCAATCATCATCCCTACCAACGCCCCCATCTCCCCCTCGGAGTAATTCCCGCCCCATGCCAGACCCTGGAGCAGCATGATCAGCGGCGTGAACCCCGTCCCGGAGGCGCGTGCGTTGACTTCTTGCGGGGAGCGGTATGCGTCGAGGGTGAGGGAGAGGGCCTGCAAGAAGGGGACGGGGGAGGGCGAGCGGGCGGGGCAGGTGGGGTGGGAGGAGGGGGGCGGAGGGGGGAGGGAGGTGGGGGAGGTGGTGTTGAGGGTGAGGGTTAGTTGGTGGATGGGGGGGAGGGAGGTGGTGGTGTGCGGGGTGGGGATGTGGCAGAGCAGGCTGGAGGTTAGCCAGACGGGAGTGAGGGGGGTGAAGTAGCGAGTTGTGAGGTAGGTTGTGTAGGCGGAGGCGGTGGTGGGGTGGGGGAAGCGGGCGAGGATGGGGGTGAGGAGGTTGGGTTGGGTGGGGCGGAGGAGGGAGAGGCGGGTGGGGTGCGGGAGGTGGGAGAAGATGGCTTCGAGGGCGGCGAGGGAGAAGGAGGGGCGGGCGAGGAGGCGGTCGGCGAAGCTGCGGTTGGAATTGTCGAGGGTGGTGAAGTCGAAGCCGCGGGTGGTGAGGTACTTGGTGAAGTGGGCGAGTTCGCGTGGGGTGAGGTGGCACGGGTCGAGTGTGTGCAGGAACGTCTCGCCGCACTTGTTAATCAGATTGAGGTGCGAAGCGCGCTCCATGACCCGGAAGAGTATCCGTCCTGGCGCAGCCCACCGCGCGGCGGCGTGGAGAGCGGTATTACCGAGCCCGTCTCGGGTGTTGGCCTCGTCGGCGGTGCAGTCGAATTCCTCGACCGGCCTGCCCTTCATCAAAACCGCAGTGATCCGCTGGTGGACGCACCCCGCCACCTTGCTGCAGCAGAACCGGACCAGTTCCTGGTTTTCCTGCGTGTGGCAGCTCCCCGGGCTGGGTGTGCCTGTTTGGGGTTGGGCCGTCCATGGACTCGCTCGAACCGAGGTCGTTTCCAAATTCTCAGACCAAGCCATGCTGTTGGCAATGGATGACCTCCGTTCTTCTTCCCAGTCGTACTGTCCAGCGCCGGATGCCTCCGCCCTCGAGCAAGTCGACCGCATGCTCCGCCGGGAACAGCCGCTCGAGGAGCGAGAAAGACTCGATCGAATCGACAGGCCACTCAAAAGACTTGCCACATCAGCCAGAAACGAAGACGACTGGCTCGGACACCGCTCCCTAAGGAAATCGACCTTCTCAAACCGAAAATCCTCGCCAGGGGACCACGGGTTCTTGAACATTTCCGGCGTGAGATCCTCCATATCTGGTATCTCGCTCTCCATGGAGGTCCTCGGCTCGCCCGTGTCCAGAGACTTTCGGCTTGGGTTCGATGTGATGTCTGCTCCTTGGTTGGCAGGTGATCCGACATCCTCCATCTCATCCGGCTCGCCGCTGACATCCCTTGTCTGTGTGTTGTTTTTCCGAGGGCCCGGCTTGGATTTGAGGAGAATGGCGCATTCTTTGACAATCTCTCGCCGGCCGTTCCTGACGGACCGGAGGAAGGAGACTCGTTCCCCCATGCTGATCCGGCTCTTGGGTCTCTTCTGGCGGTATGATTTGGAGAGCATGTCGTTGAGGAGGCATTGTGTGTGTCGTGGCCTATCCCTTGCGTTAGTGATGGCATCACGAGTGAGGTTTTAGAAGTTCTTACTTTGGTTGGAACGGCCCGTCCGCCAACAGCTCAAGTATCTTCTTCAGGGACAGCTCCGACTCAGGAGTGCATAGATACAGCCTGAGCAGCCGCCGCTTGCGGGACCTCGTCCAGTCGATCGCGGGCCGGCCTCGCCGTCTCGCCGGGACACCGCCGGCGGCGCCGGGCTTCGTAACTCTCCCTTCTTTGACGCGGCACATCACGATGATGGGGGATGTTGCATTCTTGTTGGGCTGGAAGGATTACTTGATGGCATGAGAGTGGCTTACGGCCGACGGACGACACCCATTATATCGGCACCGTTGGCCTCAAGGGCCAAAGCTTGGTTTGCCCAGGGGCTCACCTCCCTGCATCGTCCACTCTAAAGGTTTCCCGCAGATCTAGATCCAGGAATACATGTTGCTCCCGGAGCCCATTGTCTGCAGAAATCATGTGTGGCAGGACCAAGCAAGTGCAGAAAAACCCAGAGTCTCGAATATAGTCTTTTGTTGATGCCCGTTCGGCACCCCGTGTCGTGAAGCCGTACCAACAAGCTTCTCTTGCACAACCTTCCCTTTGCGTAAGAGGCAGAGGCTCGATGACCTCAACGACGCAAGGCGCAAGTTGTTTACGAACCGGGGCGAGGGGGGCAGGGCCAACTGTTAGAGACGAGTTTGCTCACATCTGCGACAGTCCCTTCGGACGGTTTCCCACCAGTCAGGGGCCGGAGACGAGGGAGAGATCTGACGCCACCGGGGGTAAAACAAGGTGTTCGCATCGGCAGTGTTTTTTCGTGGGAGGCCGCGCTTGTTCCCGAGTGAGATGAGGTGTCCATTCTTTCGCTCCCGTCGCACAGAGGGCAGAGCCGCTGTTGCAAGCCCTGGCGTCCCTTGCATGTCGTCTCTGCAAGCCCCAGCACCGGGATCGATGGCTTCGGGATGGACCCGAGTGGAGACATGCAACAAAGGAACCCCCCGGACGGCGCCGAGACTGCAGGACATCGTTCCTCCACACTCGTCCACGGAGGCTCGAGGAGGGTCCGCTAGCGGCGCCCTAAGTATGACGAATTGAGGATGCCGGTGGAGGAGCGGAGCTGCCCCGCGCCGATATCGACCCCATCGGCCGTGGTCTGCGGAAGGGCGTGTTTGAGGTTGTTCAAAATGCGAATCTCGCCGTTTCATCTCTCTCCATTATTCTGAGGGCAGTCAAGTCTTGAATAACGGGCAATCAACGCAGGAACCATGGTCTCAAACGGAAACGCCGGTGCTGAGCGCGCCGACAAGCTTGCCGCGGCCTTTGGGCGGCAGCTGTCAGTGGCCTCTCGCTCGGTGCATGCGGACGACTACACCAACACGCACCCGGCGGTGGCGCCGTCCATGTCCGTCTCGACGACCTTCCGCTACTCGGAAAACCCGGACGCGCTGGTACCCGCGTGTGATGTGGACGTGAGCAGCCCCTGAGCGCCCGAATGCAGCACCCGGTTAACGACTACAGCCCACCACATCCGATGACTTGTACTACTCGCGCGAGAAATCGCCCAACACCATTCGGTTTGAGGCAATCCTTACCTCGCTGCTGGGGGGCCCGGTGTTATCCTACGCGTCTGGCCTGGCTGCCTTCCACGCCATGATTGTGTTTCTCAATCCCAAGCGCGTTGCCATCGGCGGTGGCTACCATGGCTGCCACGGAATCTTGAAGCTTATGAACAAGCTCAATGGTCTGGAGCAGCTCGAGCTGGAAGACGACAACGACCTCGCCAAGCTGCAGAAGGGCGACATCATCCATGTGGAGACGCCACTGAACCCGACGGGCGAAGCGCGGGACCTCGCCTATTACCGCAAGAAGGCGGATGAGCTGGGATGCTACCTTACAGTGGACGCGACCTTTGCGCCGCCACCACTGCAGGACCCGTTCAAGTACGGCGTCGACATGGCCATGCACTCCGGAACCAAGTACTTTGGCGGGCACAGCGACATGCTCTGTGGTGTCCTGACCATCCATCCTGACCGGGCGCACGGCAAAGATGGCTGGCTTCAAGGGCTACGGGAAGAGCGCATGCACCTCGGCGGTGTCATGGGCAGTCTCGAGGGCTGGCTCGGGATTCGCAGTCTCCGAACGCTGGAGATGCGGGTGATGAGGCAGAGCGAGAGCGCGCAGAAGTTGGTCGATTGGCTCGCAGCGCAGAAGGCTGCTGGTGATAACGTCGTGTCAGATCTGGTGTTCAAGATCCAGCACGCCTCCCAACAACCCGAGGCGTCCGAGCCAGACTCTTGGCTCCGCAAACAAATGCCCAACGGGTACGGGCCGGTGTTCTCGCTGTGGTTGGAGTCGGAGGAGCTGGCGAAGCGGCTGCCGAGCAAGCTGTTCCTCTTCCACCACGCAACCAGTCTCGGCGGCGTCGAAAGTCTGATCGAGTGGCGAGCCATGAGCGACTCGAACGTTGACAGGAGGTTGCTGCGGGTCAGCGTGGGTGTTGAGGGTTGGGAGGACCTGAGGGACGACTTGCTCCAGGGCTTCGAGGCGCTAAAGCAGGAGCTTCGCAAGTAAGTCAGGTGGCTGGCTGGGTTGATGAGGGTCTGGAGGGGCTGGTGCATTGCGGGAGTGTGAGCTCGATACCCCGGATACTGTGTGGGAAGAGACATTCTTACTTTCCGTACCATCGAAACGTCATCTCCACCGCCTTCGTATGGTGACCGTTCAAAACCTCACCGTCGCCGCAGGGAGACGGCTGTCCAAACTGATTGGCGTTCGTCGGCGTCGTTTGTCCCTTTTGACGCATGTGGTCATTGAGGCCGTCGGTGATCAGAAGAAGTTTCCACGTGGTCGTCGCTGCTGGAGAAGTAAGGGAGGCATAAATAGGGGCAAGGCACTCCAAGCCATTGACGGTGAATGTGGGGAGTTTTGGAGATGAAAGCGGAGGGAAAAGAAGTAAACAGAGACGCAGGGAAGGCGGGATGCAGGTGTGAAGATCAAAGTTTTCCGCCGGACCCGAGAAAGGAACGACGACCCCGAGCAAAGACATCCATTCAAATATGGAAGGCATGATGCTCTGTAAATCAAGCCACGCCGTCACCGCGAGGATTTCTCTTTCAACAATGAAATTTCTTTGTAGCTCAGGTTGCTGTACTGTGGTGAATGCGAAGCCGTTGGGCTGACGGGCATCGGAGACCAAGGTGAAGCTTGAGTTCGGTGAGCAACTGATGTGCCGGTCCCGTCTTCTCCAACTTTGATGATTCTTGCAGAGCCTCTGACCACACATCCCCCCCCCCCCCCCCCCCACAGCCTGAAAGTCTCCCTCGATCGTGTCTCTCCTCTCTGAACAGATAAGCCATTAATATATCGGATCCAGGGCCGGCTACCTCCCTCGGCTGCGGAAGGGGACCTTTGTCAATGTAGAAATACACTCCGCGTGTTGTCAATGCATGTATCATTACTTCCTACCATTAGTAGTAGTGCTGTATCCGGATGTCGTATATCTCCCTGTGCCTTCGTCTTAAAAATAAAAATAAAAAATGACCCAACCATCCAGCCGTAACTCCGTCCCTTTCCCCCGTATCCTGGTTGTACCAGATAAGCGAGCGAACCGTACCAAACAGACATGTTCGTGTCGTCGATGTGTGTATGCAAGCGCCAGCAAACCAATGTGTGCATCCCGGGTCGCCCTACCGCTCCCCAAGCTCCCAAAAAACAACAACCCAAAAATATACCCCGGACAAAGGAACAATGGCTGCAAGGGCGCACCAGCAAAGAGTCCTGCCCCCTCGCTCAGCAGCCCAACCTCTGACCTCCTGCGGCCCTGCAAGGCGCATCCAAAAAGCTCGTGGGCATGACGCAGGGACGGCCGCTTGCAGCACGGCAACAGCAACAGCAGCCAACACCAACCACCCTCCTCTGGGGGCCAGCAGGCAACCAATAACCATTACTGGCTTTGTTACCCGAGCTTCAACCAACAACAACCCTTTGCGCCAGCACAAGCAGATCAGACACCTAACCCTCAACCTCCTGTGCCTGCAACCCCTTCACTGACCTCTCCGGCATCGCCCCGAGCTCAGCGCCCTGTTGCTGTCCCACAGCACCCGGCGCTTTCTTACTGCCACCGCTCAAGGGAGACAGGAACCTCGACATTGCCGTGCCACCACCGCTTTCCTCTGTTGGTGCCGCCGCTGCCGCCGCACCATTACTGCTGCCGGTATTATCAGACCCAAACTTGAAAAAAGTCCTCTTCTTGTGTGGCTGCTGTTCCTGCCGCCGTTGTTGTTGTTGTTTGCCCCCCTCATCCTCGGTCAACCCCACCTCCTCGAAATTCTCCCCTCCTTCCTCATCCTCTGGCGTAGACGATTCAGGCTCCCCCCATCTGCGCTGCACATCACTGAGCGAGGAGCGCGGGAAGCGCGGCGGCTGGTGGTGGTAGTGACGGAAGGCGAAGCGACTCGAGTCAAGGGACTGGCGGGCGGGGACGGTGTCCGGGATGGTGATTGGGCTGCGGGCGCTGATGTCGAATGAGCGCCGGTACGAGTCGAACGACTCGCGCGAGATGGGGAAGTGCTCGATCTCGTTGGCGTTGACGTTGCTGTTGCTCTTGTCGCTTGAGGTGCGCGCGAGGTAGCGGCGCGGCCAGGTTGCTTCTTTTTCGACCGGGGAGGGCTGGGAGGGGGAGTTAGGGGTTAGTTTTTTGGGAGCCGGTATGATGGTGGATGGTAGATTGGACGTACCGGAAGGTAAACACCGCTGTCATTGACCACTACGCATCACCGAATGTCAGCCCCTGGCTCTCAATTTCATGTTCGCAATGTCGACCCCATGTCACGGCAACAAATCGGCCGACGGGTGGTGCCGAAGGCGGTGGCTTGGGTGCGCCCCCTGGCCGATTGGCGGGGAAGCGGGGGTCCGAGCCGTCACCGAGAACCTTCCGAGGGGTCCGAGAAGGTAACATACCACTCATCTTGTACTCGCCCGTGTCCTGGCTCTTCCTGCTGCTGCCGCGGATGCTGAACGCCGACGACGCCTTGGATCCGACAGTGTCGACCCGCTCGAAACCGGGATGCGCGGCGTCAGAGCGCACCGATGCGGAGGAACCGGGGCGCTGGGGGCCGTCTTGGAGGGTGCCGGGCCCGGGGCGGCGCGCGAAGGGGTTGCGAATTGGCATTGTGGGTGGTGTCGATATGAGAGAGCTGTTTCTGGTCGACAATGGGTGATGGAAGAGGGAGTCGAACGGATTGGATGTCTTCGGGACGAAACCGGGCGCCAGGGGTATTTCGAGGTTTATGTATGGACCAAGACCAAGGCTGGGGCAAGCTTGCGCGCGCCCAGATGAGATGAAAATCGGGCACTGCTCAGATCATGCATGAATGCGATTCCATCAAATGCGCCCGATTCCTGGCGGTCTGCGGTCTGGCCCGCTGTGGTCTTGTCAGCAACCCCCGGCAAGAGGGTGGCACCGACGGGCTGTGGCTCTGGTGATTGTGGTTCTGCCCGTGGCTGCCCAGTGGGCTCATTCGCTCGCTTCAGGGTGTGGTCCCCCGGGAATTCGGCAGCTGGGGTCCAGGATCGACATCTTGCGACGAAACTCCTGGCATCATCGACTCCACCCAGCATTCGTTGAGAGCGCCGAGGGAGGAATCGAGGGTAGGATTCGCTTGTTAGGACGTGGTTGATGACGTTGCGGGCACTTGACTGGGAATTGGTGCCAACCTAGGTTTCAATGCTCCTTAACTATTCCTCAAAGCCTGCTTCTGCTGTCACTATCTCTTCATGGGGAGATGGGCCGTTGTCCGGGTATCCGGATATGGAATGACCAAGGTGAAGAACCGAGTGTCGGTGGTGCGGACGAGGATTCAAAGAGCCAAGGGCTTGATACGTCCCATATCTCTGCTGTAACCGTAAAATAAGCACGAATTTGGGACGTTGCTTCCCTATTGTCTTGATCATGAGTCGTAGAACCACAGCCCGCCCCAGTTAAATCACTTAAACACGACCGCGATTACCTCCTTCAAGACGCGTCTCCCATAAGTACCTCTTCTATCCTCAAGCAACACCACATCGCCAGAAAAACCATCAAATGGCACCTTCGCGGCCCAATACCTGACAGACACTATCAACCACCCATTCCAACCCCAAGAAGCCCCACCGCGTCTCCAAAAAAAAAAAAGCCATCACCACCCAACCCCCATCACCACCTCCCGCCAAGACCGACCGCGTCCCCACCGACGTCCTCCTCGCCATCAAGAAAGTTCACCTCACCGCCATCACCCACCAGGCAAAAAACCACGAATATCGTAAATACCGTCTTAAAGACGGCATCGTCCGCCTCTGGTTCTACGAAACTGCTGAAGGCGAGGGACGGTCGGCCATCACGTATTTGTTCCTCCCCTTCTCAATCCCTGACCCCAACCCTCTTCCCTGTTCACCTCACCATTCCCATGTAAGTCCGTAACAGGGTGTATTCTGACATGGCAATGGATATGATGGCGAGTCACATCGCCATCATCCCATTCCACGTCCATCATATGCCGGGCGAGGTTCCCTCCGAGCCGTTTGGCATCGGCAACGATGACTTCAACGCGGGCCGGAAAGTTTCCAAGTACGGGTACCCCATCCTGGAGCTGTATGAGCTGGTAGAGCCTGTTACACTGGCTGAGATGAAGGGGCGCTGGGGGATGGGAGGCGCGCCGGTGGGGTGGCGGTATGTGGGGAGGGGGTTGTGGGAGGATCGTTGGGGAGGAGGTGATTGGGGAGTGTGGGGGTGAGGGTGATGGTGAAGGTGAGAGGGAGGGGAGGGCGGGGAAGGTGAGAAAGGTTTTTTGAATGGCTTGTGGCTTCGCTATCTTCTTCCCGAAATTCACCCGCTTGGATAGGTATCAGGTGAGAAATCCGGCTGGAAAGAAAGCACTGTTGTGGAAGTGCAGCCTGCTGGCAACACAGTTCGTCGAATGGATATATGCCACAGTTGACGGTTATGTTCACAAGAGCATTTCCGTTGGACAAAGCCTTAAGAAGCCTAGCAACCCAAGGTCCTCGGTTCGAGTCCGGGGCTGATCAATTCTTTTTTCCCCTTCACTTGGAAAACCTCGGTTTTTTAGATTTGACGTCCCATTCACTCAAGTGGTCGCAGATAGGAACGTGGATGGCGAAACTTGAGATTCAAAATACATGTCTACATAGATAATATGACATTCCTGAAAACCTTCAGGAGCAAGTTAAGCAGTACACCAGCCTCTATCATCATCATGAACATAACACCTGCATCCCATCAACACCCAACCGGGGTTCACTCAGATTCACTCTCCTCGCTCGCCGAGAACCCCTGAAACTCCTCCGAGTCATCCTCCACACCCGCACCAGAGGGCCCGCCCTCCTCATCATCTTCATCCGGCTCCTCGTCCTGCTCCTCAATCTCAAACGTGCCACTCAGATCCCAACGATCGCCCTTGGCGCTCGCGCTCACATACTTGACGAAGCGCAGAGTGCCGCTGTCGCGCAGCACAATGGACATCTTGTTCCACGCGGCCGCCTGGAAGAAAAGGATGTTGTCGTCCTCGGCGCTGCTCTTGTAGATGGCCGCGTCCTCGTTGCTGTCGTCGTCACCGGCCATGTACACTTCGTGGCCGCCGACTTCGAGTTCCTCCTCTTCCGGCTCGGCGACAGCTTTGCCCTTCCCCTTGCCCTTGGACTTGTCTTCGGCCTTGTTCTTGCCTTTGCCGTTCTTCTTCTTTCTGCTCTGCTCCTCCTCCTCGTCGGATTCGTCGTCGTCATCCTGGACGTCGCCCCATCCTTGGGTTGGGGTGAAGCCGATGTTGACCTCGAGTCTCGGTTTCCCCTCATGCCCGGTCGCGAGGGTGTAATCCAAGCCGCGACGGAAGCGCCGGGCCAGCAGGTCAACGCTTTCGACCTTGGAGCGGGTGGCCATCTGTAGCCACAGGCGGAACTGCCTGGACGGCAGCACGACGTCGAGCAGCTCCTTGAGAGGTGAGTCCTCGACATTCGCCTGGCCGGGCTGCCGGTAGAGGTAGCGGGCCTTGTGTGGCGGGCGAGCGACCTTCCAGCTACCCTTCTCAATCTCGGCACTGTCTTCTGGCAGCGGCTTAGCTTCCTGCGCTTCGACATACTTGCGAAGCTTCTCGGCAAACTTGGGGTGGAGAATGTCGGGCAGAGTGATGCTGAACTCCTCCTCGAAGTGGTCGGCAACGCGCTCGATCGTGTCTGGTGTGAGGTAAGTCGGGGCGATGTACTTCAGCAAGAAATCCAGGTCGGCCTCGTCCAGGGGGAAGTCGTCATCATCCTCGTTGTCGTCGCCCTTCACAACGACCGGCTTCGCCTGCGGCTGGTCGTGCTGGTCGGGGTTGCCCTGCAGCTGCATCAGACCGCTCTTCTGAGCAGCCTTCTCCTCGGCGCCCTCAACATACCCATCCTCTCCGACCTGAGGGATGTGAAACCATCCGCTGATAGCCATGCGAATGCGACCACCGTTCTTCTCGAGCTCCTCTTTGGAAGCGGCATGGTAGACCTCCTCGACATCGTGGAACGACTCTCCCGGCTGCACGGCGAAGAACGACAGCTGGTTCCATGCCGGGGGAATAATCTTGGTAACATCTGGCAGCGGTGTCTTGGCCAACTCACCGTCCTTGCCCTTGCGATCGACGACCGGGAAGAGGCGCAGGGCGCCACCCCACTCGGGCTGCCACGGGGTGTCGGGGTCGACCAGGTACAAGATGTAGCTGACCTTGCGCGACCCAATGACATCGTCATGGCACAGCAAGAAGCAGCCGGGTGTGTAAACGTTGATGGCCATGTCGGTCTTGCGCCCGCTCAGAGGGCCGCAGTTGGTGATGTGGGAGACGTAGTCGCGGAAGGTCTGCGAGTAGATGGCGTCGCGCAGGGAGAGGAGGGAGGGAAGCTTGGAAAGGGCTTCATCGTCGAGACCGTCGAGGTTCGCGAGGTCACCGCTCTGGTGGATTTTGTAGATGTCGGTCTCCTTGGGGGTGAAGTGGACGTTGGCCTTGATCTCGGAGCGAACCTTGCGCAGGAGGGCATCATCGACGAGGCCGGTGATCACGCTGTGCTTGTACGGGGTCGAGTCGGCATATTGCGAGGTGTATTTGTTGAGGACCTTCTTGTCGAAAAGGCCCTTGCGGAACCGGGCTTTGGCATCCTCGGCGCTGAGAGCTGCTTGGGGTCAGCAAGGTGCTTGCCGGCTGCCGAGGGCCGGGAGGAAAAAAGTACTGTTCTTTGTGCGCTTCTTGAGCTGGTTCTTGCCGTCAGCAGCGTTGGCTGCCTTTCTCTTCATCTTGACGGACCAATTGAGTCGTTAACACTGTGAAATTCGAAATTGTTGAGGGAGCGCATGAAGGAGAGGAAGGACCTTTCTCAAGATGGGCTGATCTGGGTGTGAAATTCAGCGGTAACATGTGGCAGAATGAGGTGTGGGTCCCAGACTTTTCACCCCACCATCCCAAGCACAGGAACCCTGCCCTGTCTCGGCTGGGGAGAGCTCCAAATCGAGCAAACTTCTCCAATTCGCTCTCCAGGAACAGGAACCGCTGGTGCATCGACCAAAGCGCCGGCATTGTCTGCAGACTGCAGCCAAGTCAGCAGACGCGTCTCCTGCGTTTTCGCGGTGCCGGGCCGTCTCAGTCAAACTGTATCCCCCGATCTACTTCCAGGACTATTCTATGCCTGCAGGACTTTGACTTGTAGCCGCTTGCGTCGGGTCATCGGTGGTCCCCTGTTGCTGTCCACAGACGCCGGTTCGTTTGAAGATCGCGAGGACTAGAAGCTACATGGAACCGCCAGCTGCGTCCCACATGCGGGCCTCAGAGAGTTGAATCTCTAACGACGATCCGTCAAGCACATACCCAAGCGTTCTCCAAGACGATTGCGCTAGGTTGCTGGGGAGACTGCCCCGTCCGGTTGCCGAGCTGACATCGGAGTCCGCCGATCGACCTTCCGTAAAAGGGACCGATCCGGATCCACTCCTCCCGATGGAAGCCGTGGGTCTTCTCCCGCTCCGGCGCGGGGCACCCCCGGCTTGCCTTGATGAGGACTATAAATGACGTCTACTATTCTCCCCCTCCGTCTTCCAATACTCAGGTCCTTTACGTCTAGCTGAATTCCGCACCTAAAAACACTTGAACCTACTTGATTATCTCACGATGGCCGCCTCCCTAAACATGGAAGAAGTGAGGGGAAGCTTCCCCGCCCTCTCCGGAGAGCAGGTGTTTTTCGACAACGCTGGAGGAAGCCAGACGTTGGGAGCAGTGGCGGACCGGTATCATATCCTCCTGTGAAGTCGTCGGTGAGACTGGCTGGTTAATGACAATCAAGCATCCGGGACTACCTCCTGAATACCAACGTCCAGCTCGGCGCCACCTATGCCACCAGCAAGACGTCTACCGACCGCTACGCCGAGGGCTATGCTGCCGCAGCCAAGTACATCAATGCCTCAACAGACGAGATTGGTGTGTGCCACCCTCAGGTTCCCAATACAATCGCTCACAACCCCAGTCCTCGGTTCATCCACAACCCAACTCCTCCGCAACGCCTCCCACGCCCTCAACTTCCAAGAAGGTGACGAGATCATCGTCTCCGCCCTCGACCACGAAGCCAACATCGCTCCATGGATCGACCTCGCCGCCCGCCAAAACCTCGTCCTTAAGTGGTGGAAACCCACCACCCCAACCACCAACCCCATCCTCCACCCCTCCACCCTCACCCCCCTCCTCACCCCTCGCACCCGCCTCGTCACCTGCACGCACGCAAGCAACATCCTCGGCACAATCCACGACATCCCCGCCATCTCCGCCACCATCCGCGCGCACTCCCCCTCCGCCCTGCTCTGCGTCGACGCCGTCGCCTATGCCCCCCACAGACCCATCGACGTGCGCGCCCTCGGCGTCGACCTATACGCCTTCTCGTGGTACAAAGTGTACGGCCCGCACATCTCCATGCTGTACGCCAGCCCGCGCGCGAACGCGGCGATGCGCTCGCTGGGACACTTCTTCAACCCGCATGAGACGCTCGAGGAGAAGTTAGGGCTGGCGGGGTCCGCATATGAGTTGGTGCATGGGATTCCGGCGGTGGTGGGGTATCTTGAGGGGAAGTGGGAGGGGGTGATGGCGCAGGAGGGGGAGTTGCAGGGGGAGTTGTTGGGGTGGTTGGAGGGGAGGGAGAGGGTTACGGTTTGGGGGGAGAGCAATAAGGATGGGAAGGTGAGGGTGCCGACGGTGAGTTTTACCGTGGAAGGGTGGAATTCGAGGGAGTTGGTGGAGAGGGTGGATGGGGAGAGTAATTTTGGGATTAGGTGGGGGTCGTTTTATTCGGTGAGGTTGGTTAACGAGGTGTTGGGGTTGCCCGATGAGGGGGTGGTAAGGGTCAGTATGGTGCACTATAACACCGGTGAGTTTGATTCTCGGTAGCAGTGTGGTTTTGGGGACCTGAAGCTGACATGCGGACAGTGGATGAGGTTAAGGGGCTTATCAAGGCCCTGGAAAAGGTGTTGGATGAAAGGAAGTGAGCGCAGAGGTACGAGATGGCGCCCTTCCCACCGAGAGTAGTTAAGGTGCCAGTTTCAGAAAACTCTGCACCACTGTCATGCTTTCCAAATGATTCAAACCCATAATGCCTCGCAGTTTCTCCTCACATTTCGTGCTATCAAGGGTTGTTAGTTTCGTTGAAGCTGTGTTGGGTGTGGTGTCCCATCTTCATCACACCACCTCCCGACCCACCGCTCCATCAATCAACAAACGGTTGTATAGTGTAGCGGTCATCACCCCAGATTCTGATTCCTTCAGAACATTCTGGTAACCCCGGTTCGATTCCGGGTACGACCTATTTTTCCTGTCGTGGTGGAGTGGTTGAATTTTTCTTGCTGGTGGAGTCTTCAGGGGCCCCCTTTTCACTGGCAAGGTGGCCAAGGATCCCCTCAGACAAGAAATCCCATACAGGTTACAACTGCCAAGGCTCGAATGGGAGATCGATTTATTAGATCCTACCATTTGTCTTTTCAAATTACTTCTTGATGTGGAAAATCGGTGGTAGTGTGATATATTCCGTCTGTGGTTGTGTGAACAGACTCTGAGTTTCGCCTAACCACCAACACCAGAAAAATGGCTCTTGAGTAGGGCAACTTCTACATCTAACCGCTCTTGAGTAGGGCAACTTCTACATCTAACCGCTTGCACCGTAACACCAGGTATCTCTAACAACCAAATCTTCGCTCATTTTATGCATCCCGCGTAACACGGACCCTCTACGCGCAACATACCTCTCTATCTTAGTCTCCCCATTTATGCCTTTCCACTCCTCTTATTGACCGCCTCCCTCAGCAGCGCAATCACCGCCGCCGGGTCCTGGGCGCCAAACACGGCGCTCCCCGCCACAATGACGTTCGCACCCGCATCCGCGGCCTGATCGATGGTGCCGGGTCCCAGCCCACCGTCAACCTCAATGTTCAGATCCGGATACCGCTTCCGCAGCTCCTGCACCTTGGGCAGCTCCGACGCCATGAACTTCTGGCCACCAAACCCAGGCTCAACCGTCATGACCAGCACCATCTGTCCCACCATCAGCACCATTCATCCGCCAAAAAAGAGGGGGTAAACCTACATCCGGCCTCTCCTTCTCATCCTCACTCTCCAAAACCTCATACAACACCTCCACCCCCGTCCCAGGCTTAATCGCAATCCCCGCCAGCATGCCCTGGTCATGGATATACCTGATCAACTCCCTCGGACTCGTCTTCTTCTCCGAAGTCGCCTCGGGCGCCTCGGCGGCAGTCGAGTTGATGGCGGCCTCGTAGTGGAAGCAGTACAGGTCGCAGCCCGCAGCCTTGAACTCCTTCACCCACTTCTTGGGCTCCGCAATCATCATGTGGCAGTCGAAGGTGCCCTTGCCGTGGGCTTCGGTGGGGCGGTCGACGTGCGAGCGGATTTTTACGACGACGGGCGGGCCGAAGGTGAGGTTGGGGACGAAGTGGCCATCCCTGAGGAGGGAAAATGGGTAATGGTAAGTATGAGGTCTAATTGGGGTCTAGGGAGGGACGTACATGATGTCGACGTGCAACCAGTCGGCACCCTGCTTGATGGTGCGGGAACATTCGGCGCCGAGGTCGGCGAAGTCTGCCGAAAGGATGGACGGGGCAATGATTGCTGGGGGAGCCATTGTTTCTGGTGGAGGGGAGGTTGGTGGTGTACAAGGTGTGTCTGTTGGAGTTGTTCTGAGCTTGAGTTGAGACAACGTTGAGCTCTGAGCTCTCTCGCGTGGTCGAAACTCGGACGGATGGCGGGGGCGGGGCAGCATGACGCAGGACCCTGGCCCAGTAGTGGGGGTTTGTCTTGGCATCGGCTTGGCGAGACTGTGATGCTGGCTCTCAGCTGATTCGGCCTGACATCACTCAACTTTTTTGAAGCAGCTCCCAACAAATGAGGTCGTGAGATCACATGGAATCCAAAGTCATCAACTGAACAAGTTTTTCAGTCACTGAAGCTGCGGCTTACTGAAATCATCAAACTGTGAAGTGAGATAAAAAGAATCATCAGCATAATGGCTTCATTTGTCTCGTGGTTGTTGGGCGCGGGCGAGACACCAAGGTCCATCGATCTCGAGCCCGTCGAGGTGCACAATATCGAGGCCAACCCAGAAAAGAGACCACGGACACTCAAACACCTGCTGAAGGCAAACCATGTCAACCACTCCATCATATACCACAACCTCCAGTTCGACAACCACATGCCACACATCCTCTGCTCAGCATACCACCTGGGCGCCGAGTCCAAGCAACTCTACCACATCTACGACGTGGAAGCAAAGGACCTCGAGCCATGGAAGGAGTCGCCATCAGAGATTGCCGAGGATGACTGGCGGGACTTCTTAGGAGACAAGCGGTATCAGCGGGCGTACGTAGACTTCTTCGAAGACGCGTTGGCTATGAAGCATGCGTACAACTGGAAGAGGGTGATCGAGGAGTACATGCTGAAGGGAGATGAGCCGCTCATCAATGGTCTCATCGGCGGCCGTAGGCTCATCCTTATGTTTCTCTCATTAGACAGTTTCACTGACATCCACAGTCGGCCACCCCCTCATTCACCTCGGCTACGCCTACGAGTTCGACAGCCGCGAGATCGCCATGGAAGCCCTCGGCCTAGCCGCCACCCAATACAACTTCCTGCACAAATACATCGACGACCGCTCCTACACCCGCAAAGCCCCCTTCTCCTCCTCCTCCCCCCTGGAACTCCTCAACAAGTTAGCCTCCGACTCCCGCTTCGACGGGCTCTTCAAGTCCCCCGGCTTCAGCAACATCGAGCCCCTCTTCCAGAAGCACGAGTCCCTCATCCTCGAGTACTGGAACGCATGGGACATCGCCTCCTCATCCACCAACCCGGTTGAGCTCTTCCGCGAGTCTCAGGAAGCCGCCGCCGCGATGCTGGTGGCCACAGTGCGCCCCGGGACGCACGCGTACAACTTCTTTGTCGTACATGTGCTGACGACCAGCCACGCGGTGAGGATCTTACTGCCGCTGCTGCCGCTCAAATTCCATGTGAGCTTGGTTAGGCAATGGTGGCTGCTGGCGCTGGCCGTGTATATTGCGGAGTTGAGGCCGAAGATTGATCCGGACTATGTTCCAGGAGATCTGAAGGGGAAGGGGTGGAAGCATGTTGAGGGGAGGGCGCTAAATTCGGAGTGGGCGACGGATGCGCATTTTGTCAAGGGTAAGTGGCCATTTTGTTTGAAGAATGATGGTGAGGGGGGCATGACTGACTGAAACAGCTATCCGGGCCATGAGAGAGGCGGCGAAGACTTGGGGAGATGTGCATGAGAGGTATCTGGCGGCGGCTGTCAGGTTTGCGGATGACTTTGAGGGTTGGGTATTCTGAGAGTTGTCATGGATGGGGGCGTGGGGAACTGAAAAACTAGGATGTTATGAATATCAGGACAACATGATTAACGATCAATATGACCTCTGTGAAAGGACATTGAACTCATCAAGCATGCTGGCGGTCATCACCTGGGCAATATACGAGGGTTAGGGTTGAGGCTAGTCGTCCCCCTGTTGCAGGAGCTGAACCTGCCCTGTCAATCAGCGCTGTCTGCCTGGCGCCTCACATCCTGGCATCCATCGGATTGGATCTTTTGGCACTTCAGCCCCTCAACATCAAAAGCAAATCAGACGAAACCAGATCCACGCGACGGCCTCCTGATCTCGAAATCGGGACAGACCCAATCCTCAGACCTGCCTTCTCCAATGTGACAAATGCAACAACCTCGCCCGGCCCAAAGACACCCGCAATGGCGCCGCCCACAAAGCGACGCAAGCGCGCCATCGTCGAGGATTCCGACGACGACGAGTCGCAGAACAAAAACACCCTGAAGCGTTTTCTCTTTTCGCCCGACAAGAACAGATTCCCCGCAAAAATCAACGATCAGCCATCAGTCAACAATGAATTGGCGAGATCTGCCGTTGCCTCGCCCTCGCCCAGCCCGGCACCCAAACGAAGCGCCCACGCAACGGCCCTGACGAAACCCGCTTCGATACGAAGCCCCAGCACAAGCCCAATCAAGTCTCGAACACGGTCAGGGACACAGCGGAAACGGAAGGCAGAAGAGGAGAAAGAGACGGGCAGATCGGCCGACCTGTTGACCCTCTTCTCGAAGCAGGCACAGCGCAGCCAGTCTTCGCACTCCTTCACCTCGACCAATGGGCCCTCCTTCAACAGCAATGGAAGCAAACATGACAAACGACTCGACGACATTATCAGCGACCCCATCTCAGACAAGAACGGCGACGACGATGATGACGTACCCCTCTTCCTCTCCTCCTCCGCCGCAACATCGAGCCTGGTTGGGCGCTCACAAGCCGCACATAAACGGTTCGCAGGCGCAGGCAACGGACAGACACAGCGCGGGAGCTTCTCACAACCAGTCGGCCCAGGCAGCACCGGCGGCGGTTCACGATTCCTGCGTCCGCCACGCCCGATCCCAGCAACAGCTGCCACGGAAGGCACCAAATCCAAACCGACGACAAACACCACCCCCACCCCCTCCGAAACCGACGCCCGCCCCTGGTCCGAACGCTTCTCCCCCCTCAACCTCGACGAACTTGCCGTACACAAGCGCAAGGTGCAGGACGTGCACCGCTGGCTCGCCGACGTGTTTGCCGGGCGCATGCGCCAGCGGCTGCTGGTGCTCAAGGGCCCCGCCGGGTCGGGCAAGACGACGACGCTGCGGCTGCTGGCAAAGGATATGCGGTGCGAGGTGCTGGAGTGGCGGAACCCCGCGAACTCGTTTGGGGTTGCAGGGCATGGGTATCAATCTGCTGCGGCGCAGTTCGAGGAGTTTTTGGGGAGGGGAGGGAAGTTTGGGCAGTTGGATTTGGATGAGGAAGAGGGGGAGAGGGTTGAGAGGACGGTGGCGCCACCGCCGCCAGGGAAAGGGTTGGGTGGAAATGGAAGTGGGTTGGAGAAGAGATTGATCTTGGTGGAGGAGTTTCCGAATACGTTTATGCGCTCGTCGACGGGACTGACGGGGTTTCGGAATGCGATATTGCAGTTCCTGGCGGCAAACACACCCGCCCTGTCAGGGTTCGGCGCGCGGTATCAAGACGAGCCGATCACCCCGATTGTGATGGTCATTTCGGAAACGCTGCTCACAACGACGTCGGCGTCAGCGGACAGCTTCACCGCACACCGGTTGCTTGGGCCGGAGATTCTACGGCATCCAGGGACAGGGGTCATCGAGTTTAACCCCGTTGCTGCCACGTTTCTGACGAAGGCGTTGGAGCTGGTAGTACAAAAAGAAGCCCGCAGATCAGGTCGCAGGCGAACCCCCGGCCCTCTCGTTCTGCAACGCCTCGGCGAAATAGGCGACATCCGCAACGCCATCTCCTCGCTTGAATTCCTCTGCGTCAAAGGCGACGATGACACAGACTGGGGCTCCAAAGTCGCCTTCACCAAACCCAAGCGCGGTTCCAAAGACGTCCCCGCCCTCACCAAATCCGAGCAGCAAAGCCTCGAGCTCGTCTCCCAGCGCGAAGCCACTCTCGGCATCTTCCACGCCGTCGGCAAGGTCGTCTACAACAAGCGCAGCGACTTCCCCACCCCTGATGCAGGCGCCGCCGAATTCCTCCCTCCCCCGTACCTCTCCCACCTCGCCCGCCCCAAACGCTCCGACGTCACCGTCGACGCGCTCATCGACGAGATCGGCACCGACACACACACTTTCATCTCAGCCCTGCACGAGAACTACCCCCTCTCCTGCGAACAAACCAGCCCGGCCGACCCGAATTCATCGCTTGGCTACCTCAACGGCTGCCTGGACTACCTCTCCGAGAGCGACCTGCTGTATCCGTCATGGGACGTCTACTTTGGAGGCAAGGGGTTCGGAGGTGGTGGGTACATGGGCAAGGACTCTGGTAGCCATATTCTGAGACAAGACGAGATGGCGTTCCAGGTTGCTGTGCGCGGGCTGTTGTTCTCGCTGCCATCACCGGTCAAGAGGCTGAGGCATCCTACTACAGGGAGGGCGGGGGATGCGCACAAGATGTTTTATCCGACGTATTTGAAGCTGTGGCGGAGTAAGGAGGAGTTGGAGGGGTTGGTGGATGTGTGGGCGACGAGGATGTTGAAGGGGGAGGATGGTGGAGCGTCAACGACGAGGCACCAGGCTTTTGGAAGTAACAATTTTAATAGGCCGACAGCTTTCCGGAAGACAGCCCCGGTGGTGGGGAATGCGTTTCCTGGGACACAGACGGCGCGGCAAGCGCTGAACGGCGAGGGGAAATCCCACAACCAACATCACTCCTCCCAACCACCACCACCCCTCCTCTCCCTAGGCAGCGCCGCGCGCCAAGAACTTCTCCTCGAGCGTCTCCCCTACATGGCGCACATCGCCCGCCGCCGGCGGTGCTCACTCAACGAACCCTCGTCGAATCTGCGGATCCGCGACCTCGAGCGGATTGTCTCGTTCCAGGGCATCGGCTCGCTGGGCGCGGGCGAGGAGGAAGGGGCGGATGCAGAAGATGAGAGCGGGGTAAGTGGTGGCGCTGGATCTGCGGAGACTTGGGCTACGGACAAGCCTACGGAAGAGGGCACGCCGAGGAAGAGGAGGGGGCTGGGGGCTATTTTGAGTGGGAGGTTGGGGAAGGGTGGGGATGTAGAGGGGGAAGAGGCGATGCTGCCGATGCAGAGTCTGGTCATTAGTGATGATGATATTGAGGATGATTAGATTGGAGTGAGATAAAGGGGGAAGATGGGTTGCCGGACATTGCTTGCTTGCTTGGGAAGCCTGGGGTGGGGGGCATGGCGTTGGGGGTGTTGTAGGGATACCTTATCATGGGCACTTGCGAAAATGGCAGGGCAAAAGAAATAAATGCAGGGTCTTGCTTTCATTCATTTACTGGGCATATCTGTATGATGTTGAATGAGTGAAGCTGTTCCATGTCTTGTTGTCTTGCTCTTGGAGATCCGGGCAGTGGTTAGCAGCCCTGGGAACCTTGATGGCCACCCGGCATGATAAGATATCTGGAGATAAGCGATAAGGGCAGCCGGCGGCACCTGGCGCCGACTGGTGTTATCCGAGGTTTATAATGGCAGGTTTTGCTGGCGGTGGTTGGAGTAGGCCCGCTCAGACCGAACTCATTTCCTGCCTTTTACCGGATGTGACCGTGAGTTGGCCTCAAATACTCCATTCCCCAATCTTTGGAAACAACCTTTCTGGGCATCCCAGATTCGATTCATCTTTTTGCTTTTTTTTTGCCCACCTTTTTTTGCATCCCCAAGTTTCGATTCGTTTCTCGTTCATCAAGATTTCGCATTTAATTCCATTCCAGGTTTGCTCTTAACAGTAAAATTCAAGCAATTGAGTTTCCAATTGCCGATATTTTGATCATCGTCCCAGTCCTGCCATTTCAACTCTCCAATCCAACACCTTCTCCCACAGCAACTCCAATTCTCCTCAGTTCTCCAACACCGGCATCACTTCCAGAACACAAATGCGATGCCTTCCCCAAACTCTATGCAAGGGACGGTTGTCTCCGTGCGGGGTCAATTGCCGACCCCGGAATGGATGAGGCACGCTCACGTCGGCCCAGGATCCATGCAACCTCGGCTCGGAACACCCAAGTCCAGCTCGGCTGCCCTGCCTCGGCCTCGGACGACTTGAGACATGAAGCGCGGTCGAAGTTAATACTGGCAGGGTGTTTCGGTGCTGTCACCTGGCGTGAAGACGGTCTGTTTTATTGGTCGTCGCGTGGTGGAACGAGACGAATCAAGCGCAGCAAGTCCAGGAACAGCAGCAGCAAGTGCAAGTAGCGGTGGCGGGGATCCCGGACAACTTCTTGTCCTCAACAACAACACATCGAACACACGACCTGCTCCCGCTCGACACAGTCCGATCGCTACCATGGCCGGCCGCGTGCGCCAGCCCATCGACATCCGGGCCCTGGAGCAATGGATCTCCAAGAATGTGCCCCAGATTGAGGTGCCCTTGGACGTCAAGCAGGTAGGCCGAGTCCATCTCGCTGGCACCACCGCCTCAACACCATGCTGACCGGACCACCCGCAGTTCGGCTTTGGCCAGTCCAACCCGACCTACCAACTGACCGCCGCCGACGGCCAGCGCTATGTCCTGCGCAAGAAGCCGCCAGGACGCCTCGTCTCCAAGACCGCTCACAAGGTCGAGCGCGAGTACCGCATCATCCACGCCCTGGCCAAGACGGACGTGCCGGTACCTAAGGCCTACTGCCTGTGCGAGGACGACGCCGTGATTGGCACGCCCTTCTATATTATGGAGTTCCTCGACGGCCGCATCTTCGAGGACCCCGTCATCCCGAACGTCCTGCCCGACCACCGCCGCGCCATCTGGGCTGACGCCGTGCGCACCATCGCCAAGCTGCACCGCATCGACCCGCGCTCCGTTGGACTTGAGAACTTCGGCAAGTCCACCGGCTTCTACAACCGTCAGGTCGCCACCTGGCGCGCCGTCTGCGATGCCCAGGCCGCCGTGCGCGACGTCGAGACCCGCGAGGCCGTCGGCGCCCTACCGCACTTTGCCGACTTGATGTCCTTCTTTTCCGACGAGGCGCAGCAGCCGGCCGACCGCGGCACCCTCATTCACGGCGACTTTAAAATCGACAACCTCGTCTTCCACAAGACCGAGCCGCGGGTGATTGGCATTCTGGAGTACGTACCCCTTCCTCCTTGCCTTCAAGGACCCACACTAACCTCCCCACCCCCAGCTGGGAGATGTCCACAATAGGCCACCCCCTCTCCGACATCTCGAACCTCCTCACCCCCTACTTCACCGCGAGCCTCGACCCCCGCCGCTCCGTCAACGTCCACCCCGGCTTCCTCCCCCGCGCCACGCGCGGCCTGCCCACCCCAGACGAAATCACCCACCTCTACTTCTCCGTCGTCTCCCAACCCCTCCCCACAACCAGCAACTCCTCCTCCGCATCGCTGGAACTCACCCTCAACAACGACACCAAATCCCCCTCGGCAGCACAAGACCGCAGGCGCGAGCTGCAGTGGGCCCAGGCCTTCAACATCTTTAGGTTGGCGGCTATTTGCCAGGGGATTGCGGCGCGCCAGGCTGGGAGACAGGCTAGTAGTGAGCAGGCGAGGAGGTTTGGTGATGCGAGGACGCCATTGGCGGAGTTTGCATGGGAGTTGGCGCAGATTGCGGGGGCGGGGTCATCATCGGGAGGTGGGGGGAAGAAAGGGGCGAGGTTGTAGGTTTTGAGGGTGTTTTGAGCGGGTTTTTGTGTTCTTCTCTAGGACGTTGTTCTGGGGGGGGCTGGGGCATGTTTATGATTTCGATAGGTTCTATTTCAGGGTCTCCACTGTTCCAAGAAAGCATTTGGAAAATCTGTGTGCGACAATCTTGATACCATGTCTCCAGTGATGGTGATGGGAGCGAGTCCTCGTTGGCAACACCATCGTCTCCAATATTAATTGTGTTCTGAAGATCAACCGGCTCCTTAACCTCACTTATGCAGACAATGGATAAACATCCTGCCTGCCTACTCCTATGCTGAGATTACAGCTTCACTGGCACCTTTGTGTACTGTAAGTCTGGCAGACCTCCATTTAGGTATTGTTTGTCTTCACAGGAACAAATGCAAAAGGGGGGGCGAAGGAAAAGACGTTCTCGACACATCCAAATTCCCTCGGAGTGTCTCGGGATGGCGCCGCCTCAACTAGCTAGGCATCTAAGCAACCAAGTGAGAGATCATACTTCCAGCCCCTAATTGGTATTCGTTGCCCTATTGTATACCGCATTTCTTAACTCATAGCCCTGATCATAGTTAACTTCTATATAAACATCCCACCACTGACAAGTTCATTCAACCCTCCCCTGTTAGATAAACTCTCTATCCTCCCTTTCTAGAATTCTATTCCAGCCGAGCAGCTAATTGATAACAACCCAGCAACACAAGGCAGTACCAGGCCAAGTCCTAGTTCCAATCCAACCGTCTACTTCGGGGAGTCCTCGTCTTTCACTAACTCAAATGTTCTTTCAGCTCCAGTCCAAGTTAGGTTTGAGCCTCAGAGCAGGCCATCCCTTTTCTTATTCTTCCCGCTCTATCACCTCCTAACCCAAGCAAACAAGCAAAGGCACAGCGCAACGGAACACACCACGCCCAGGAGAACAAACCAAGGAATAGCAAAAATACCCCATGTTGACTAATGTGCAACGCTGATCGTATTCTGTTCCTTATGCACTCTATCTATGCATAATGACGAGTTGAATGATGGCAAATAATTCGCTAGCAAAACCAGATCCCATGCTCCATCCCTATCATCCCTATCATCCTCATCCTCCTCATCATCCCAAATCACCGCCCAATCCCACGCTCATTACCCATATCCCATATCCCATATCCCATCTCCACCTATTACGCTCCCACTCATCCACCCACCCATCCATCCAACCAGCACGTCAAGTTTAAGGCAGCTAATCAACCATCCTTCCTCCTCCCCTATCTTTCCCAGACTGTCCTTCCTTGACCGCCCTTCCGTCCTCTGTCGTATGAAATCGACAGGTCCCGATTCCTTCTTTCTGCCTGGTACGGATGTTGTCGCCCCGTCGTCCTGTTGTTCCGCATGTTCCTCTACTTCTTTCATTCCCGACGTCGCGATGTCGTACCGTATATTCGACGAGTCCCGTTCGTGCCTGATCAATGGCGAGGTCGTCCATCCGTCAAAAAAGAGGTGGCAGGGCCGTCCTCGGAAAACGTTGTTTGACCGCAAAACCCGGCCAGTCGAGGCAGGAACGCATAGCATGCCGTCGCAAACTAAGAACCCAAACGCACTCCTCATCATCAACGCTGTGCCTAATCCCATTTACCACCCTCTCGTCCACAATTGTCCGTCCTCCCGAAAAAGAAAACGCCCCGTCCCATCCCATGAAGAACACTGACTCCTCAACGCTGTAGTGATGCGAATCCATTCCCATCTCTCCTCATCATGTTCCCTCCCCCAAACCAAACCCAGGAGGAAAGAGGACGAGTGGAGAAGAAAAAGGAAAAGAAAAAAGGCGACGCTCCACAGCGCATATCCCTCCACCCCCATCCCAAATCACCATCATCATAACCCCACCAACCTCCTCTCTTATCATCCATCACTCACCTGGGTCCCTCCATCCATTCCTCCACCCATACTTCCACCCATCCGCCCCACTTCCATACCCCCCACTCCGCTCAAACAACGACGGAACCCACCCCCAATACTCTCCACCCCCCCCCTCCCCTCCCGCATACCAAATCCAATACTCCCCCGTCGGCCTTATCGGCCCACTCAGATCCTCCGTGTCATTCCCCGGCCTTGCCCACCCCCTCGCGCGCGACGCCCTCACGCCGGGACTGTGCTCCGCAAGCGCCGCCATCGCCCGCTCCGCCATCGTCGCGGGGACGCCGTTCCATGTGTGCACCACCGGCAGCTGCCGCCGCGTGCCCGCATAGCCGGGCACCATGGGCCTGGGCGTCGCGTGCCAGGGGAGAGGCGGGTCAAACTCCCAGGGGGTGGCGGTCCGCTCCCACGCGTGCCGTCCGCGCCGCTACCGCATCTGGGGCTGGTCTGCCTCGGGGAGCGGGGTGGTGGTGTTGTTGTAGTTGAAGGTGGCGGTGTTTTGGTGTTGGTGCTGGGCGCTGCCTGGCTGGGGGTTGGCAGCAGAAGATGGGTTCAGGGGGTTGGCGAAGGTGCCCTGCATGGGGGCCTCGTTGTTGAGGCTGGGCAGGTGGTGCGCGGGCATGGCGGGCGAGGTGTGGAAGCCGTTGAAAGGGGAGAGGGTGGTGGGAGGGGGGTAAGCGCGGCTGCCGCCGGGAAAGGGGGGCATGGTGACGGCAACTTCCTGGTTAAAGGTTCGGTAGGAGGAGGAGGAGGTTGACTCCGGGTTTGGGTTTTGGGTTGGCTGCGGCCGGTGCCCCAGCGCGGCGGCGTTGCGGCGACGAGAGAAGCGGTCCAGCTGGTCCGGCGACCACCCTTGTCCTAGCAATAGGTTGGAGCTGCGTTGCTGCCCGCCGCTCCAAGCAAAAGCAGGGTTGGTGGGTGATGCCTGCTGGGTAGTCGGCGGCTCGCGAAGGATACTGCCGGAGATGCTGTTGGACGGTTCCGTAAGGTAGGAGCTGTTATGGCTGTTATGGCGGGGACGGGTCCTTCTCCGGGAGGTCTCCGTAGACTCGGGCGGAGGTCGTCGCTCCCTGGGTACGAACGGCGGCGGGGACGTGTTGCCCATGGCTGCCATCTGGCCGGCCTGGCGAAACTCAAGGAGTCGTTCAGCCCTTCGTTCTGCCTCAAACTGGATTGCTTCAAGTTCCCCGAGACTGGATATGTTAGGACCACTGTCGAGGGCAAAATGGGGGTTAGAGGGGTACTAACGTCATACTTCTCTGAGCAGCTGAAGGCGTGCCCCGCGCGCCATAGATCAAGCCCTGGAGTGAACGATAGGCTTGGTTGACTTGCGGCGATGAGGGAACCTTTTCGCGGCAGTAGGGGCAGCTGTCGGCCTCGGAGAACCATTTTTTGATGCAGTGGTCGCCAAATACGTGCTTGCACTTGGGCAGACGCAACGGAGATTCGGTGACGCCCTCCGGGCTCATCTTGCCGTAGTCGTTGTAACAGATGATGCAGTCTGCAAGGCCGAGTTAGCACGGGAACCACGACGGGGTCAAACAAGGCCAACTTACTGCGGTCTTTCTCCGGAAGGCTATCCAGGTCGACGCTTTGGAGCTGGTTGAGGGCTTGGCGAGAGGCGACCCGTCTGTTCGGCACCTGACCACGTATTATTTGGACAGCGCGAAGGTGGTCCTCCCGCGCCATTCTACGGAGGCGCTCGTCGGCGAGGGGGTGGCTGAGCCCTTCGACCAAGTTCATAACCTCATCCTCGGAATCGATATCCGGGTCGGTGTCGAGTTCGGTGTCACGCGAGGCGCGCTCAAAAAGACTGGTTCGGCGGTCGGAAGTGGACGGGGTGGCAGGGTTGAAGAAGCCGGGCCCGGTTGAGCGGCGCGCCGGATCCGTGAATGCAGAGAGCCCCGTGTGGTCGAAGGTTGTGAAGTCTCCATAGGTTGAGTCCGGGGTATACCCCGGCTCCAGGACAGGATTCGCCGGGACGGGAACGCCGCGTCGTGCTCGGCGGGCAGATATCCTAGCGAGGGCGTCGCGGGCGTTCCGTAAGGCCGTTGAAGAAGACTGCGCGGTAGCCGTGGACCTCGTTGGGTCGGTGCCGTCCAGGGGCTGGTGGGCCGGCTGCGAGGCAGAGGGAGGCTGAGTCGAGCCCGGATGCAGAGAAGGGAGGGCGAAGTCGCTCAGAGAGGGGATAGAGGCAACCCTGTTCCGGTTGGTCGTGTTCGTAGCAGCAGGCCTATTTGGGGGACGGCTCAACGGCTGGTCAGGCTGACCAAGCGGGCCTGGCTGGCCTGTTGAGGATTGCTGACCCGACCGACCTGTCGGGTTCATGGGGCTGCTACCATTATCCCCCAGCTGGCCGTGCTGGTCGGGGTGATTGGGGAACTGCGAAGACATCGGAGGCGGCCTTGGGACGGGAAGACGCGGGTAGGGCGGTGGGCGGTGGTATCCTTGGAAGGCGTAGGGTGCCCAGGCATCGGGAGAGGGCACGATCAGCGGGTTCGGGGGGAATGGCGGTTGCACAGCGCCGGGACCAGCAGCGGGGCTGGGGCCACCGCTGGCAAAAAAAGGCTCGCTGGGGGGTAGCCTCGCGTGTGGTACGAGAGTCGGCCAGGGCGAGGACTGGGTCGAGGTAGGAAACCACACGCTGTTTGGTGAGTGTACCGGGTCGTAGGGAGAGTGGTAGGAATGCAGATGAGGGAGAGGCGGCGCCGACTGGAGTGGCGGCAGCTGCTGTCGAGGCGGAGGCAGGTTTTGAGGATTCTGATGATTTTGAGGGATCTGAGGAATCTGAGAAATCTGAGGAATCTGCGGGTTCTGAGGGTTCTGAGGATGGAGTTGGAGTTGGGATGAAGCATGGGCTTGAGGTGCGGAGTGGTGAGGGTGAGGATGGGGGTGAGGATGGGGGAGCTGAGGCTGCTGCGTCTGAGGGTGAGAATGAGAATGGGAATGAGTGTTTCCTTGCTCTTGCCCGTTTGGCGCACTCGCCGAGAAGAGGCCACTGCCACTGTCACTGCCAGCGCGGGTCCCTGTGGATGTGCCCTGTGGCAGCTGCTGGTGTGTGGTTTGCTGGTGCGTTTGGTGCGGACGGGGGTCGGCATGGTGCGGTAGAGGGGGAAGGCTCGATCGGTTGCGAAAGTACGGACATCCTCCCGTGTGTTGCTGCTGCTGCAGTCCATGGTAGCCCGTCTCCGGCACTTGCCCGGGTCCAGCAGACTCGGGCTGGTGCATCAGATAGTCCATATGCTGCTCCATCGTTGCCATCGTGTCGGCAGGCAGCAACTGGAACTAGAACCGGAACCAAAAACCAACTCTTTCTTTCTTTCTTTCCTAGCAGTCCAAGTCACGGCCACTTCCCACACTCCAAGGTTCACCGCTTTTTACCCTCTGTTCACTCCAAAACACACTCACGGCAGCTCCACGGTTTGTTGTGCCCGTCTCTGTCCCAGCTCCGGTCTCGTTGTTCGCCGAACCCAAAGAAAGCCCGGTCTGCGGCGACTTTGGTGCTGTTCCTGGCTTTCCCGCCCACAGCAAGTCCTATTATTTGCAGCCTGTTCCGCTGTCTTTCTCCCTCCTCCTCCTAAAAAAGGCCGTAAGAGGCTCGATCGTCGGATAAGTCCCGAAGTGGGCGCCAAAGGCTCCTCCGGCCGCGGTCTCCAGAATAGGGCTTCGAAGCTGTGCCTCCTTTTCAGTTCAACGTCTCGAAAAGGTTCGGAAACCGACTACGGGTCAGGCTAGGGTCAAGAGCGGTTTTGTAGCCGGAAGACCCCGGAAGACCGGAGAGCGTGGCGAGTAGCAGCCGGTGCATCCGTTCGCTCTCTTCCGCCGGAGACTCTTGCCGGTTGCCTGATCTGCGGCGAGGGAATGGGAAACAGCCTGTGCGTGCCTCGTGTTAAATAAAGCAGTACTTTGACGCAAAGATACACCCAAAACCACCAGATTTCCTTCTTTTGTACCCTCTGTCGTCTCGTTCCCCCTCAAGACTCCCTTGTCTGTCGTCGTTGAAGGTGGGGAGATGGGAGCGTACCGTCGATAAGATACGGGGAATGGCCGTCGTTGTCGTCGTGGGTGGGGTGTGTGTGTGTTTGCAGGGGTGGGCACTTGGCGGGGACGGGGATGTGGTGTGTTGGGCGAGGGCTGGGAGGGCAGAGGAAGCGGGAAAGGGAGAGAGAAATGGGCACGGGAGCAGGGCTGGGGGACGGCATCGGTTTTGTATCATCAAGGGCCGGAAAACGCACGGGGGTGAGGGGAGGGGAGGAGGACCCTCTGGGTCGCCAGCAGCCAGGGCGGAGACATGCGAAGGCAGGGCGGCGCCCTTTCGCTCACCCTCCCGATCTCACAACAATCAAGCAAGCCAGGCCAAGTCGACAGACAGACAGTCCAGACTCCAGTCTGCCCCCCAGGTCAGGTCACCGAGTCACAGACAAGTCACCAGAAGCCGTCCCGTAATCAGCTGCCAGGGAGTACGGGGGGACACTAAGAAACCTGGAAAGCACTCCATTGAGCTAGAGGGGATCCTCGCTCCTCGCACGTCTCGCATCGCTTGCCAGGGTGCCCGTTTGGTCTGTGGCGCTGGTGGAGAATGCGACGAGCGAGTTACCGACTGCGGCCGGTGGGATGCGTGTGAGCCAAAGTGTGGGAAAGACAGCATTGCTCACCACTCAAGCGCGGGCTGTCCGCCGAGCAGGGGTTGCGGGAGGTGCCAGAGGGACGAGGCATGTAACCTCTTGCGCTCCGCGGCTTGCGTTTGTTGACGACACCGCTTTGGGGCTGCAGACCCAACGACTGTCATAATGAGGAGGGCCAGAAAGGAGGGGATGGCTGTCTGCTTCAAGAACGACGGAAACTTGACCCGGAACACAAAGCCAGCCGGCGGGCGTGGCTGCATGATGGGCCCAACGTCAGCCCCGTTTCGGCGTGGTGACGAGAGAAACTTGAGGGGCCAGCTGTCAGTCGGGCAGTGTTGGCATAGAATGGCACAGAATGGCACTGGACGGGGCTGCGGGGATGAGAAGAACGGCCAACCATGGCGAGAGCCAGCTGATCGCTGGCCGCTTTCCGCTCTCTTACAAACCGTCTCAGGCCTGCCGGGATAACCTTCCACTGGAGGCCCAGCAGGCTCCCCTCTGGTGTGTTTGCATGTCTGCTTTTGCCAGTTGTGTCCGATTCAGGTTGCTTTGGGCTTCGCAGTGCAGCCAAGCGTCCACACGGCACTGTCTCGCCTACTGCCGGATGAGATGCCCGCTGTGTCTCCTTGTGGTTGAGACGAAACCTCGAGGCGAGTTTTCCGTCTTTGTTGGCTTGGCTCGCGAAGACCGAAGTGACCCCAGCACGAGTGTCAGCTTGTTCCGGCGTGCCGTCCATTGCGCAGCCATCAGAATGGAATCTGGACCATGTTATGTTTGATCCGTCGCCAGGAATCGCCGCTTCCGAGGATCCGTGTCAGCCACCTGTACTCCGTAATGGGGATACCATGCTGTGCTCAGCGCCTGTGGCCCCAGGGGACGTGCTGTAACTCGTTAGCGGGCAGGGGCGGAGAAACTGCTGAAAGAGTCCAGCACTGACAAGGCGACCCGGCTGTTCCCAAGAAAAAGCCCGGGTATTCCGTCCCTTGTTAACGGGGCTGTAACTTTGATGGACAAATCTAAAGTCTTTTTTGCCTGCGAAATGTGAAAATTCTGATAAGGCATGTTCACATCTGGAAGCGGGGAAAGGGTATTGCTGCGTGACTTCCGTTTTTGATGTCCTGTTGGTCAGTCCACCTCACTGACCCCATCAAAGTGTTTCCAGTTCCAGACTCTAGATACCAGATTCCAGTTCAACCTCGAGGACAACGGCAACCAAACATTCAGCCAAAGAGAAAACGTTTTCCGCCGGCCGCCATCTCGGAACAGTTGGGTACATGAGAACAACCAAGCCACAAAGTACTCTCCCGCCATGTCGCATGCAGGGCAGCAAGTGCGAAGTGACTGGTCTGACGCTCGGGCCTCGACTCCCCCGATTCCGACGAAAACGAACCGTCGGTCACCACCATCAGGGCAAGCCTGGAGCTTCAGGTTTGGGCTTCGACCTCGCACTGCTGGTCTCACCACTCCGAATTTTGCCGGATTATTCCGCCTCCCTGGGCCCATCAAGATCGATGATTTCCCGACTGGATATCTGCGAAGACAGCACTCTCGGAACAAACCACACCACCAACAACAACAACAACATCAACAACAATAACAACAAACAAAGAAGGACACACTTCCGGAGCTGCGAGCTGGAAACAAGGCTACGGTGCGTGAGCTGATCCATGCCACTTGCCTCTCACCATTGGTCCCACTCAGATGCACCTGGACTGCTTCTTATTTTTTGATTCGTCCAAAGCCCTCACCACCCCAAGGCTGACTCCCCACCCCTGTTCGGAATGATGACATCGCAACTCTTATCAGAGCCTTTCCACAGATGTTCAACCATTTTCGTCCCAGGACTTCGGATGCCAGAAAGTGGAGGTTCAACAAACAGTGAAACACAAAACACTACACTGGCAGCCACGGATGCCCAAGGCCATGTTACAGGCCACTGTGCACTGGTGTTTGATGCTCACGCTACGCTACCCCTCCTCTCTGCCCCTCTCTTTTGGTCTGAATGGGCTGGAACAACGCTCCCTGCAAGACGAACAGTCGGGTGGTACCATTGGCGGACAAAAATACCAACCATGGCTCGAAAGACCGCTTCCCCTCGACTGGCACTGACAACCTGGAGACAGGTCTCCAAATCCCAGACAAAAAACATCTTTCCCTCTGGAGCCAAGTGGTCGAATTACCTTCATCTTCTTCTCCATGCCTTTCCACCCGCCCGCCTTTCTCGACCCTTCGCCAGCCACCTGCCCGGTCCATCTTGGCGACACGGCTGGTTTGCTCCGACCACGCACCGCAACCTAACGCAGTGCGAGAAAGCTGCTCAGATCGGCACACTCTGGCTGGGCGCACACGGGCAGACAAGACACCCCTTCCTTCCCAAGAGCTGACTCGCATTCTCGGCGCAATACACCAAAACTTCCCGATGATTCAGCAACGGCGAAGGCCGCGGTCCGATCTGGCCCTCGGACGGCTAGCGACGTCGCACTGCTGCCTGGCTGCAATAACCTCGGAAAATGCTATATATCGCACCGTAGCGCTCTTTTGTCACCCAGCACACCCGGCGTCCACAGTCTGGGCCCCGACCACCACCCTGCCAGCCTGTCCTCGTTTTGCCACCACCCGACACTCCTCACCGCATGCTTGCAGCAAATGGCGCATCTCCGCCTAACAAGAGAAAAATGACCGCCAGTACCGCCATCCAGCCAGCCGCGGGGGGCCGGAATCTCGCTCCTCCATTCTTGTCTCGGTTCGCTTTGCATGGGGCGCCGTCAGGTGTGTGCTTGGGAGTAGTATCAAACCGCCCCCCAGCCAGGGTTCAACACTCGACACGGGATGCAGTCCTCCTCCGGCCGTTTCCCCCGGTCTTTCGTTCCCTATTCATGACCACCAACCTGACGACAAAACTGCCTGCCATTCTCCGCAAACAGAGCACATGACGCAAGTGGGCCCTTGTCGCAGCGCAAATCGTGGGCCCAGTTCGCTCTCGGTCCTTTGCGTCCATGCGATCGGCAAAAGGGATTTGAAATCGTTCTTTTTTTATCATGTGCGGGAAGAATGAGAAGCTATGCTGGCTCAACTTTCCAGATCGCGCCGGTTCTTGATGCTTGTGGTCTGTCACAAGTCGGTGGGAGACCCCGCCGTTCCCTTTCCCGTCTTCGGCCCCGTCCCACGCCGACAGGCGGCCCCACATCACACCTCGACCCGGCCGGACCCGGAGGTCGGGTCCGAACAGCCACGAGCGAGGTACGGAACCGCACCACAATCCCGCCGCCTGTTGCACATGCGGTACCGACCAGAGTCCGAGTGGACTATGGCATGCCGTCAAACTGCAACTATCGTGTTTGCCCGTTTCTCGCATGCTGCTTCAGAAGCCAGCTCCAACCCACCGCTTTTCCCCATCAACCAGGGGCTCGCATCGGGCCAAGATCACGTCAACAGATGGCCGGAAGACGTCCGGGCATAATCGTGTGCTAGACACGTATTTCCGACTTTCTATCCTGGCACAACTGTTATCCTGTAACCAACATCGAGGGCACCTCACAATGCCCTGTGACATTCCCAGCATCAAGCATCCATCACACGGGATCTTTCCTGTTGGGCTCCAACAAATACACCGTCCTTTTTATTCCCAGACCTGTGAACGAACACAAACCTCGGCAGCCAGTAACGTTGTTACCATTCTGTTCCGTCCTTATATTTGCCCTGGCTGCCCGACTCCACATTGTTTTCCACCAAACACGAACTTTGATCATGATACTACGCCGACCTCGACTGGCGGTGTAGTTCCAAGGTTCCACCCCGGCACTTCCTGGGCGGCCCCATGGGAGTCTTGAAATTCAAGCAGGTCGGGTACTCGGGGTGTATTCCTTTGTTCGTCGAGAAAGCGGTCCTGAGTGGGATTTATGGGGTCCTGTGTGTTGGTGGTCAACACCTAACTGTTCTTAAACAGGAGTAGGTTGATACTTGGCAGAAACACGCCTCTCTCTCTTCCTGTTTTTTACAAGACCCCGGAAGTCTGAAGGGAGTCTCGAGCCACGTGTTGGCCTGGACTTGCCACGTCTCAACGTTGATATGACCCGTCAACTACTTTCTCCATCTACTAGTAACATTCCACTTCCGGCTCGGTGTCCAAAGCTACCTTCTAAAACTAAGCGTGCCCAAGAGACGGTTTGGGGTCTTGATCGCGCCCTTCCAGAGGAAAAACTGTTTGGAGACGAAGGGATGCGGACGGGTGAGTCAGAAAGAGAAAGGGAGGAAAGATGAGTAAAAGAAAAACCAAACAGAATGTTATGCAACTTTATGGTTTTTCGTAATTGCCGGGCTCTTGTGGGAAGTGAATGTGGGATACATCTTATGCAGATTCTCAGGATGGAGGATCCTCCACGTCGGAGACCTACCAGCGTTAAAGGAAGAGAGGAATACAGGGGAGGCAGCAGCACAAGGCTGCAACGAGACAGTCTACCACCTAGGTATTTAAAGATCGGCTGCGGCGGGTCTCTACATCAGACCGGGTCTTGCCTATTAGGCATGCTCTTACCTTCCCTGAATCCCAGGTCTTCAGCTGAGAGGGACGATAGTGTTGGTCTAGTCGTGCGACACTTCTTTCACCACCAGGCCATCAAGCTCGAGAATACACACCTTACTCTGCCTTCCAACCCGCCTATCCTTCATCACATTTCTCACCTTTACCCCTTCTTCCCCCCACCATTCCCGACCCTTCCTTGATTCAAAAACATCAGCTTTCTCATAAAACTGTACCGATGATGCTCCGGAGGCACCTCACCACAATCCACCCTCCAGGTTCTCTTCTCCCCTTCCCAACTTTACCACTCTGCCTCGAACTCGCGCCTTAGAAAGAGACCTTACCCACAATCGCACCATGACCCTATTTCCGTACCTGCTCCTCAACGCCTCACTAACACCCCCACCACCGGTACTAACCTTCCCGCCATCCACCGCACTCCTCCTCTGAGTCCTCTCAGCCTCCACATCGCTCCTGAGTCTCCCCGCAACAGCAAACACACACCTCTTTTTACAAACCCCATTCTCCAGACCATGGTCCACTACATCATCCACAGAGAGCGAGGGACATCGTTCGCGGTGGGAGAGGGATGGAAGGGGGCGAAGGATGATGCATCTGTAACGAGATACCGTATCTAGAGCTTCATCATAATGATGTCCAAGCCAACACCACCACCAACACATAGGAACGTAAGGCAGCAGAAAGAGCATTTTTATTTTACATTGCTTCGTGTCACCGGAGACTGATATTCCTCCACCGTGCCGCAGGTGTTTATTGTTGAGGAGCAAACGTGGTGTGTGCTGCTCCCGTATCCTGGAGGAAGAAATAGAGAAGAGGGAGGGAATGAGAAAATTGGAGTGATCCTTCCTTCCGCGTCGGCAAGCGGTGGAACGCCCCTTCCCTTCCTGTTGCTGAAGAGCGCTTTTATGTGTCATGGACTAGGGGAGCAACAGGCAGCAGCGTGTACCGGTCAGAAAAGAGAAGGAAGTATGCTGAGATTGCTAGCGAGCGGGAAAAGATGGACTGTTAGCACCTGCCTTGCAGATGCGTGAAGGGAGGACATAGAGCAAGATATCACACTTTGTCTTATGCCCTGGCCTAGTGGTCTTGGGGGGGGGGGGGGGGGGGGGGGGTGGTTCACGGTGCTGTAAAACTTAGAGGGGCCAGGTTTCACGTTCTTTCTCTGTGCTGATGGGCTTTGGTGGAGAGGTGCCGTCTTACTGGGCAGGAGCGGTTACCTTTTTAGCTCAGAGGCGAGCGATTGCAGAAGTAGAAGTCTCGAGGCCCGACATCCCATGCAAGCGTCAAAGGGGCCTTCTTCTTCGGCCCCACGTTGAGGAGTTTACGTCTTTCCGACGGCGAGTCACTGCTGTTGAATCCTGCGCTTGCTTTAGAGCCCGAAGATTTTTGGACGAGGCTCAGTCATAAACATCGTTATCAACAATTCTTGGACTGTGTTCGACTCAAGGAGGTCGTTGACGCCATGTTCGTAGAATTATTCTGCGGCAAATACGGGCAGAGATTTGGGGAGTTTAATGGACTGCCTGCTGCGAAGCTCGAGTCTTGTCATGAAGGATGCAGTCACGGCTGATCTGGGCAGTAAAAATCTGGTAATGTTGTTTTTGGCTTTGCTCCCTCTCTTGTGCTTCCCGTAATGGTTCAGGGGAGCCATGGGCGTGAGGGATGGTAAGTGTGAGCGATTGAGGATTTGGAAGAAATCTGATGGAATGGCTCCGGAGAAACTCCAAACGCCCGAGGATCGCCAGTCGGTTTGAATTTGTTCCAAGTTCAGTTTGCTGAGTCCGAGCTTTGGAGCAGGCTGAGATCAGACGATTTAACGTTCCCCGAGCAGAGGGAGACAAGACCACCAAGAGAGGGAAGGTACTGGGAGATAAGGACGTTCGATTGCACCCAAATTCAACGACCGCCTGGTAGCCCACTGGGCAATTTCGGCGGTCGCTCCTAGGAGATCGACCCCTAGACCCCGACTGGCAACCGGAAAAGGTCTTGGGTTTGAGTCACCCGGGAAGCAACTTTGGGGGACGCCTCTGGAAAATTCCCAAGGGATTTTCGTAGCTAGCGACGGTCTGACGGGACCGCGTGGGCGAGCTTTTGGTCTTTTTTCTCCGTGCCTTTTTTTTCTTTTTTTTTTCTTCTTGCCTCTCCCGTGGATGATCACTAGGTTCTTACGTTTAGTTTCAACTGCCACTTCTTGAGTTTCCTCCCAATGTTGAACTTTTGTTTAGATTAACAGTTGACAGTCCTACAAGCTCAGGAGCCGCCGTTACCTGAATTATCACAGCTTTTTAGGAGGCCAGCGAGTCACTCTTTTCGTTCAGAAAGGGGAGAAGTTTGATATTTGGTTAAGTACGATGCTCTCACCCGAGAACTCAACCTGGATTTGACGGTCGCAGACAGAACCGATTCCATGCCCTATCACCCTTCAACGCGATACCTCCCCGTCGAATAAACCATACACATTCCCTTCCTAATAAGTAAACACTCCGAACACCCTCCCTCCCTCCCCTACTTCTTCACCAACCGATACTTCCCCCCCACAACCTCCATCTCCCCGTCCGCAACCTTCTCCGCCAAAAACTCCTGCAGCTCCTCATTCCCCCACGCAAACCCGTCCGTGATAAGCATCTTCATCATCATGGCCATCTGTGCGAGCGGCATGGTGGCGCTGGCATTGGTCAGCATGCCCTGGATGTAGCGCCAGTACATGTCGCGGCGCTCGCGCTCTTTTGCTGACACTGCCGGTTTGCTGGCGGCCGCGGGTTCTTCCATGGCAGTGGCGGCAGTGGGGGTTTCGCTGGTGGTGGTGATAGAATGGTGGTTGTTGTCCGCGAGGGTCTCAGCGACGATGTATGTGTTGGGTGATGATGCGCGGCGAAGCACGCCGTGGTTGACCCAGAAGTGCAGCGCGGCTGTGATGAGGTCCTCATCCATCTGCAGCTGCTCGTAGAGGTCGTCGACAGACTTCTTTGCTGGCTCCGCGCCATCTTCGGTCCCCTGGAAGGCATACACCACTGTCGCCTCGACTGTGCTGCAATTAACCGCAACCGTCCGGTCCTTCAACTCCAACTCCACCCTCGCCTGCCCCAGCTGATTCAACCACGTCAGCTTCCTCCCGGCCTTCAAGTCCTCATATCCCTTCTCATACTCCCGCTGCCGGGCAACCACCGCCTCCGGGAGGAGGAAGTGCTCCCTCTCCAAACCAGGCCAAAACAGCCTCGACAAGATCTTGGCATGGTACTCCATCTCCCCTCTCTCCCCTCCGCCTCCCTCGCCCCTTCTAATCTTCCCCATCGCCGCATCCACCTTCCTTGAGTCCTGCACCACATCCTTGATCATCACATCACAATTCTGCAGCGCCGCCTCCCCAAACCTCTTCTTCAACAACTCCAACACCCTCATCTCCTGGTCAAACCTGACATTCTGCTGATGATCCCCACCAGGGGGCCGACTCAGCAACCGCTCAGCAACAACCAGCGAGAACTCCTTAATGAAGACATCCCCACTCCCACTACCACCACTACCACTCCCACTACCGGTGGAGGGGAAAGCAGTATTAGTGCCGCCGCCGAGAGCCTCGATCAGTGTGCCAATCACGTCCTCGCTCTTTGGGCGGCGGTAGTTGGCGCCTGCGTCGACGGGGTCGGGCACCCAGGACATGTCGGACCAGTCGAGGTCGTGGTCTTCGTGCAGGTCGGAGGGGGCGCGGCGGGATTGGGTGGGGTCGTTGAGGATGAGGGCGAGTTCGACGAGTTTGGCGGAAGGTTTTGGGGTGTGTTGGGTGATGGTGTTTGTTGTTTTGTGGTCAGGGGTTGATGCCGGTTCGGGGGTGCTAGCCCGTCGGCGGCGGGTGGCGGGGGTTCTGGCGGATCTTCCGGGCATGGTGGGAGTTTCGAACGGAGAGAGGAGGTCTCGTCGACGCTTGGGATGACCGCTATCTTCTCGCAGCAGCCTGTCCTTCGGCCGTTTGTGGACGTCTTTGGCCTTTCTTGCAGCTCGGATCTCCTCGGGGCTCGCGAGGAGACCCGCCACCACAACGCGGACGGCGTCCTCCCGCTGGCAAAGATACAGCTGCAGCCCCGGCTCTACATGGCTCAGCAGAACCTTACTCGGGTCGAGCGCGTGTAACGTCCGGATGATGGCGATGTAGGTCCGCAGGATCTCGAGCGTGCTGCAGCCCGCATGAAGAAGCCGTGTCTGCAGAGCGCGGGAGAAGCTGTCTGTCAGTTGTTTGCGGCGAGCTGGGGTCGTGATGGTAGCGCGCAGATCGTCGAGCGCCGGTCGCGACGCTGGCCATGCTAGAACGATGTCAAACAGCTCTTGGATACGAAGGGCTGCCAGACGGCCGAGGGCCAGAGATTGGTACGTCTTGAGCTCCGCCAGGGGGACCGGAGAGGGGCCCTTAGGATTGGGGGAGATGCAAGATAGGACTTCAAAGCTCAGACGAGCAAAGTGATTCTCAACCCAATCGTTGAGTGACATGATACACAGAGATGCAGCGGTTAGAGATCCCCTCCGTGATACCGAATCCATAGCAGTTGAAAAGGAGCGGGGATCTGGTGTTGACCAGACACCGGCGTAAGCCCCAGTGACAAACGCACACATCATGGCGTCCATGACCTCGGCGAATAGGACCTGAAAGCGTTCGCCAGCCAAGCCTACGTTGTGAAGCTGTTGGGCCAGCTCACGCAGCCGCTCTCTCGCAGCCTGAACCTTCAAGTCATCTGGTTTAGGAGGGGCCGGTCGTATTCTCTCGACGCCTGGCGTATCCCGAGACGGTATCCCCAAAATAGTCCCAGCGAGCCGCATGAACACAGCTTTTACAGAGGTCAACAGCCCATCTGAGACAGAGTTACTCACGAGAGCATGGATATCTCTCCTGAACTGGGAGTTGAGAAGCTCGGCATCCTTGGCCACCTCGGGTGAGGAATCCGCCATACGACTGAAACCCGACAACAGCTGATTCAAGCCATAGAAGTAAAGCCGCAGGGCAGCCTCGAGAGTCCGGATACTGCTCATAACAATGACCATGTGCCTCTCGTAGTAGTTGCCCTTCCTCGGCGCCGGCCGGCGTTCATTCTCATGCTCGCTCTCGTCGTCCCCTGACTCCTCGGCTCGATCATCGACGCACCCCGCCAAAAGGGGAACCACATGCTGCGAGAAGTGCGCCCTTGCCTGGCGGACATGCCAGGCGAGGATGTCGTCGGTGCGGGTGGCGCGGGGGAGCAGGGTGGCCGCATTGACGAGGAGGGCAAAGGCATCGTAGAAGTCCGGGTGGGCGTCCGCTCTGCGTGAGGACTGCTGCTGCTGCTGCGAGTCGGCGGCAAGCGTGCCGAAGGAGTCGTCCGCGGTGGCGGAGGAGGGGAGGGCGATGTGGGCGGTTACGATATGCCAGGCACAGTCATAGGTCGCCTGGTCGTCTGCTCCCGTCGCGGTGAGTGAGGGGAAGAGGGGCTGTGCTGTTGGTGCCTGTGATGACAGCTCGGGGGGGGTCCTCCCGGGAAAGGTATGCTCGCCAGGAACGTGGAGGTGGTGTCCATGGCCATGGTGCGTCTGGTGTTGCTTCTGGGGCTGCGAGAAGGGAAGGGGGTGAGCAGACAAGGACGCTCCGGGACCGCTCAATGGTTGCCCGGTGTCTGCAGAGCGGCTCGTTGGTGTCGACTGAGGCGCAGGGTGAACGACGTCGGTCTGAAAGACGGATTGGAACATTCGCCGGCGGCGGTCCCTCCACTGGGACGCAACGGCGGCCGGCATGGCGGGCGATGTGAGGCTCCCAGAAAGACAATCTCGGCAGGGGTGGTGTGCCAGCTGTTCCCAGCCGTGGCTGTCACCAACTGCTGAGCGCTGAATACTGCCAATGGCAACCGGCTGTTTCAGCACTTGAGCCCGTGTGGCCGCCAACGGGCCCGAGAAATGCTGCTGCCTACCCGGAGGTTGAATCCCTCCCGACCACTAAGCGGCCCGAGTCGGAGGAGATGTGACCCAGGAACCGACCAAGCCAACACGGATTTGGCGAACGGGCGGCTGGAGCGGTAACCACGTTGGTGACCTCTTGCTCCTCCTCATGCACGTGGACGAGGCGAGAGAGATTGGCGAGTGCTGCTGTGCTGTTTCTTTTGCCTGTCGTCGCTTGTGGTCTCGCCCCCAAACACGCCGAGTGGGGAGTCGCCCAAAGCTTGGCCTAGCTTGACGGAGCTTGGAGCTTGGCCCTGACAGAAAGCAGCAGGAATGGGCGAACAGGCGGGAAGGATCAGAGTCGGGCAGGGAGGGTAAATCTCGATCACGGCCCAGTCCCAAGAGGCGCGTTGGTTCCTGGTGTGGGTGGGTGGGTGGGATGGTGAGATCCTTCGTCGATGAGTTGGTGGTTGTGTGGTCTGTCAACCCACAGCGCTTGGCAAATTGGCAGAATGCCTTCGGTTCTGCTGTACCTGTTGTGTGATGTGTGCTGGGAACCTGGAAGTCACATCCAATCCATCGCACTGGGATGTCGTTGCCCTTGCAGTTGGTTTGCCCTGTTTGTTTGCCTGCAGCGGTTAGGCGCCCGCAGGATCGAGTGTGCACGTGGAAACGGCCAATGGGAGCGGCCAACCCTCCGCCTCGCTGTTGTGATGGTATCTCGCGCTTGTCGAGTGAAGGAACGAGTTGCAAAGCCAAGCCAAACACTTAGCCGCGCTGACGCGCGCTAGTGAATGTGACCCACACTCGACAGAGACTTGAATTGATGCATAACTCTTTAACTGCATTTTTGACAACCTTTCACATTTTTGACCTCAATGCGACTTGCAGCTTTCGCCCCCAACAACGACAACTCGCGATATTTCCTGAGGGTTCTCGCCGATATCTGAGTCAATAATGTTGCTGCACAACCGCCCACAAGTTATTGCTTCTGATCCGGACATCTCCGGCAACTTCCAGATACCATATTTCTCATTATTCCCGGCTTAATTCCTGCAGCTGTGCTGGCAAGTCAAAGTGCCTGCCGGGTACTCCTGACCTCTTAGCCTCCGTTATCCCCCTAGCGTCCATCTTCCTCGACGGAGGCCTCGCAAGCATGGAATCTCCATTAGCGACAACCGCGTCAATTGATGAGACCTCATGCCGTGTGCAGATCCATTGAATCACTCATCCACGGCCCCTCTTCGGCGTTAACCCGACGCCCTGGTCCACGGGATTTCCAAGCTTCCTCCCTCACTCTGTTCATCCTTCGCCCGTTGCCATCCCAGCATCCTGGCCTTTCCCCAGATGGGCATCCCACGCTTGGGATACCCCTTCATGCAGCCCCAGCCCCACCAACCACTTGCTTCTTCCGTCGACGGCACAGCGGCCACGAGGACGGAATGTCGTCAGCAGTCCCCAGGCCAAGAAGCCCCTAGTCCCGGACACTTCAAGATTTGCGAAAATGTCAGCCCACTCTGATGGCTTTGATGGCGTCCCTGTTGAAGATCCACCTCGAAGAGCTTCGCTTTCGCTCAGCCGGCAGGCAAAGTTCCAGGTCCCCAATGTTCTTGGGGATCTTCCTTGATGGTGCATCGGCGCTTGCCACTTGGCGATATCACGGCTTTCACAAATCTCTTGCTCAAGGGCCAGGCCTTGGGGTTTTCAACCTCTTTTTCAAGCTGACAGAGGCAATCGTCACCAGCTTCTCGCGGATCAGGTGTCAGCTGTTCGAGATCTTGTTTCTGGGGCGAGGTCCGTTGTTTCCGGGGTTCAGGGGGACGAGCGGACACTGGGAGCCTCGACAAGTGAAATTCGATTTCAACGTCCAGAAAACGTTAATTGACTTCTAAGAAAGGCGCCGTTATTTAACAGACCCCCAGAACTACCGCGTCAATAACGGACTTGAGCTGGCCACCTTTTTTAATTGGTTCTTAGCCTGGAACCAAACCCTCCGATGCCAGGGACTTTCTCCCCTTTTCGGTGTCTTGAACCCGAGCTCGCTTCATGGCACCCAAGCCCCGAAGCCTCCCATCTGACTGCCTTCTTCTCAAACATCCATTATCCACAAGCTACTTGGTGTTGGGTACTTGTAACCGAAACATCTCTGAACAAGACAGCATCAAATACAAACCGCATTGCCTCCGAATGGGCCGCGTGGCACATTCCGCGGCCGCTCGGCCAAGCCGTCAGAATAGCCTTCGCGTCACCAAACGGTGGGTGGAATCTGTGCCAAACATCTGATCGGCAGCGTCAGGTTAACCCCCCTATACCCAAGTAATTCATAGGCCGGAATTCATGGCTGTGCTCTCTTCCTGCAAGTACTCCATCCACAGTCAATACACACAATAACGTAGGCACCTGCCAAACCTCACCCCAAACAAAGCCTGACAAACACCGACAACATTCTCGCCGCACGTTTCAGGCCCCTCACTACCGCGATCTGGCCACAGATATGCAGCCAGACCCAAATCTCGCTACCTGATGTACTTACTTACGAAGTAGAGCAGCGGGCCTCCCATCAGGCCGCCCGATCGGCCGGCCTTCGGGAAATTCCTCTAGGGGCAGGCCGGTTTGTTCGGGCCCGGGTCTTGACAAGCACGCCGCCATCTCGGGGGTTCGGAGCCGAAGCGGACGCGGATGCGGCGGTGTGCCCCCCGTCCGGGGAAAAGGTGGCGGCGGATAGTACATGTACATAGTCTAGTCTCTCTGAAAATAGAAAGTCGAACGGACACCAGTGGCTGAACTCGGGAGCTATGGAGTTAACGTTGCAGCACTACCACGCCGGCCTGTCAACCACCTAACTCAACTCCGGATAGCGCTCACTGGAAAAAGGCTCTAAAAGAATATTTCCGCAGCGAGCCGCCCTCTCCATCCATGGAACCTGACCGCCTCTTTCGAGAGCACAGCCCGCCCCGGTCCGGATACTAGTAAGCTTCTCAGGGCGCCATGACAGCGGTTCTTCCCGCACCCACTGCCCGATCCTCACAGCGGGGCCGTCAATAACTTCAAATAACAAGTGAAATAATTTGCCGTGAACCGTGTGCCGCTCGCCGCTGACACTGCATGCACGCTGCGCGTCGACCGTTGTGCCCCGTCCCCGTCCCCATCCCATCACTCACCCATCCACAGTCCTCCGCACCCTTGCAGCCACCCCGACCGTTGACGCGCAAGCTCCAATTTGCCCTCCGTCTCAACTTGCATATGGCTGCAGAATGAGTGACGGAGTTGGATGGCGGCTGCTGGAACTCACCGCGCTTTGTCATCGGCGGGCTGACAAACCAGGTCTCTTTGTCTGTCCCCTGTGCCCCTTCAATCTCACAACCGAGCCGCCGGCGCGCGTGGCAGATAATATCTGCCCCCTGCATGGATGCATCGATCCAGAGCCCAAGTCCCTGGGATTGGGGTGGTCAGCGACTGGGCCGGGCCGACCAGGAGGGGGTGATTGTAGCCGCAACCGGCTTGCCCTAGGCAAGAAACGGCTGGCAGAACCTTCCATGCAGCAAAGCGCCAGTACCCTTCTACCGAGGCAGGAGTAATTGGATTCTTCGAGCCGGTGAGGGAGAGATCGGGTGATGGATTCTTTCTGGCGCCATTCCCACGCGCGTTCGGCGTTAGACGACTTAATAAGTTATTACGCATCACCAGGCGAAACCGGACCCGGACCTGGCCCCGGGGAGAGCCCACACGGAGCTGGATCCGCGATTGACGCCAGCAACGGGACCCTTGCCGTGCCGTGACCCCAAGGGGGCGAATCAGATCGGCGGCTGGAAGCCGGGGTAAGCCGTAGCGGCCCGGCGGGATGGCCTCCGGAAGATCGCCCGAGTACGCCCGGGCCCGCTCAGATGAACAGAGGAAGCTCCAAAACACTACAGGAAGGTCTCGTTGTGGCAGAGCAAGCAGAGGACGACCCATGAGGTTCGCTCTTCATCCGCATATGCCGCATTGAATGTTGCCCTCGGCTGAGGCTTCAAGATCCGTGCGAGTTGGGGGCGAGGTTGGAACTCGAGAGCTTGTTCAGTATCCGCCGTTGGACAAGCCCCAGAGCCCGAGTCCGTGGGCGCGGTTGGTGACCGATATTCGCCGAGGCACATGAAAATGCAGGGGCTAGGCCGCCGTTTTAGAGCTACATTTTAGCCGGCGAGCGTCTGTCAGAACATGCGGTCAGCCGCCAATATCTCTGTAGTCTCGATGGTGGGACCAATGCTTCGGAGACTTAGCCAAGCATTGCTATTTCTAGGGAGGCTGTGTTCGCGCACCCAAGCTCGAAGACGTCCAACTGGTTCGATCAGGATGGCGAAATGGTGCCGGCCGTCTCAAACCAATTCTCCGAGGGTTTTGGTGACGGATTTCAGTCAACAGCATTCTCTGGACGGTCATTGGCGAATTTGACGCACCCCAGCCATGCGGCTCCCCATGAGCCTCACTCGGTGGTCAGTGAGGCGTTGTTTGGACCGACGATGCATGCCCATCATCTCCGATTACTGCACAAGTCTCAACCACATGAGATGATGCTGCGGTTGCCAGCCTCGCAGCCGCTGTATTGCCACAAACATTGAAGGCGTGTCATGGTCCATTGGGGTCGGCAGTCAATGCATCCCGCCTCGCTCAAAATAGCGTGCCGATGAGGGGGCATCGCGGCTATTGGGATGGTGCGAGGGTGAGGTGACGTCGTGGAACTTCTGCGATGGTGATGCTTGTCTCGCGCTGAGGGCGGTGTTGGCCTTCCCCGCGTTAGTCTCGCCCTGCAGAGGTGATGGGCACCAGGGCGGTGTCGTGCCGCCAGGATGGAGCCAGTGGTGGTCTTCCAGTTCCGCGGCCGAGCTTGCTTCCCCGTTCGCGATGCAAGGGAGCATCCAGTGACAATCCGAGGAGGGCCAAGGTTCCGATAGCTGGCTGTGTCGTGCAGAGATCGGTGCTTGCATTATTGATGGCAGGGCTTTCTGTCTGCACGCTGAAAACCGAGGGGTCTCAGTCAGTGTCGGGGCGGTTCGAGCTGCATGGAGAAACAGACCAGCCAATGTAATTACAACCTCTAACCCGATACTTCGGACTCACCGTCTCGGGAGGATGCATGTCTTGGAGGTTGCCCCTGTTGCAATTTGGCCTTGGCCCTGGTTGTTGGTCGGGCATGCGTCATAAGCGCTTGGCTTGGGGTCAGGCTCGAATCTGCATGATGGCTGCTGCCAATTGACGCCCTGGAAAACAAAGTTACACTCACCTGAGCATCAGTGACTGCGCAGCTAAAGAGTTGCATCTGCAGCAAGCTCACAAAGTGACGAGAATGCGGTCCGACATGGCGGTGTTTTCGAGCACCAACGACCAGCATCCTTCACGGCCTGGGTACCGCCAGGATGGGAGTGGAGGGCAGACATCGGTCAAGAGATTTTGCGCTTGCTGCTGTTTTCCAAGTCGCCTTGGCTGTAGGATTGGACCCTCGCTTGGAACCTGTCATGGGTGGGGAGGTGGTTGTTGGCACTGCGAGAGTCAGGCAGGAGAACAACTTACACAGTAAGATGAGAAAGTGATGGAGTGTGGCCCAGAGAAGAGAGCGGAAAGGAGGAGCTCCCTTGCTTCGGCAATCTGGCTTGTGGTTGTTAGGGTTGTTAGGGTTGAAGGATCAGGGAAAGGACTCAAACCTGCTCCTTCCGTTTGTTTCCCGAGATCATGCGGGGAGGTCTTGGAAGGATGGAAGGAGCGTCTAGGCATCTTCAAGACATGGCAGCAAATTTGAACTGTTTGCAAAACTGATGTAATGAGACAATGGCCAAGAGTCGAGAGTCAAGCAGGGAAGAGGAGGCGTCCAGTTCGCGAGCTGGAAGCTAAGGGTGTTCTGGATGGAGTCGTTCGCCCCAAAAGGTGTGAATAGAGTACTAGCAGAACAAAGTATTTCCCAACATGACCCCCGATGCCCCGGTCATAACGCTGTGGTATGGCGATAATATGTAACGATTGAAGGTTTTCGCCCATGTGTACCTGTGGTATTTCCCCCCCCCCCTTTCCGTTCGTAAAATGTGAAGCCCGATGTTGAACCGCCTCGAAGTCTAAACCGTAACGAAAACCTCACCCCAAGCATAGTACAGTGTTGATTCCCCGAAAAGAAAGACAGCCAAGCGGCCCAAATGATTTCCAATGCAAAAAAAGTCTGTACAGTGGCGCCGAAGAAACGAAAATCAAAACGAAGGTGCCGCCGTCGAAGCCGCCGTCGAAGCCGCCGTCGAAGTCGGCCTCGCAGCAAAAGTCGCCGAAGAATGTGTTGCTTGATAGCCGAAGAGAAGATGTTCAAAAAAGGTCGTGCCGCTCCCGCCCCTTGCTCAACTGCTGCTCTTTTTCTTGCACTTGTCGTGTAGTAAATGGCCGTTCCTGGCCGTTGTCCTCGTAAACTCGGCGCCGCAGTTCGGGCAGACGGCTTTTGTAGCTTGCCCAGACTTCTCCCTCTGGTGTCGTAGAAGATTGCTGAAGGTGGAAAACTGGCGGCCGTTGCACCCGTGCTCCCAGCACTGCGGTTTCGGCCGGCTGTGGACGACTCGAACCTGGCCATTGGCGTCAGGGGATCCGGTAGGCATGACTGGCGCGACTGAATACATCCCGAGGTTTGGGTCCGGAACGATCGGTCTGCTGCTGTGTCAATTTTTAGATCGCAAGGTCTGGCCTCGGGGGGAAGTTTGGACATACCCGTAATGGGACGGCAGGCTCGGAGCGGTCGTTGCCGGGTAGCTGTAGTCGTGAATGTATGGCTGGGGAGGGTAAGGGTTTGTGTAGAGGCTGGACTGGTTCGGGTCCGGAAGCGGCGGCGAGAATGGAGGGAGGTAGTGTGACGTTGAGGGTTCAGCGAGAAGAGGAATATGTGACGGCGCCGTCGTATATACCGGCATGCTGGAAGCCCCGGTCGTCATGTCGGCGAGGGAGGCGGGGGGTGAGCAGACCGAAGAAGCGCTGCCCGTTCTCCGGTTGCGGGATTGCAACTTGGCACTGTGCCGGGCCTGATCCCGTTGTCGTTTTAATTCCCTCTGCTCCGCGGTGAGCGTCCTGGGTGGGCTTCCTGTGACAGATCGCGAATGGCTCGGCGGAGTGTGGCCGGCCTCTGCCCCGTAAGGGGCGAGGTCGTGTGGCATCAAGCCGCTCCCAGAGTCCATCACTGTTTTCCAAGTCAGTGCCTGGTCTTTGACTGAGTGTGATCTATGAGGCGTACCCGGCCAACCGGAAAATGCCCTGCTACCCATACTGTATCCCGGGTCGTATGAAACAGCGACTGCGCTGTTTATTTTGTGTCAGCAGCTGGTTGGGTTGGAAGGCTTCCGGATTCGTGCCGGGTATGGGTCGAGATGTACCTCATAGTTTCCTGCTCGATCGAGGCCAGCGGGGGCGACGAGGCTAACGCTCCGAGTTGGGCGTGTGCAGGTTGTAACCGGAGCAGTGGTGCGCCTTGGGTTTGCGAATGCTCCGCCTCGAACCACTGTGTATTTGATACTGCCCCTTCTGATGGGAGAGATGGGAAGGATAGGCGGTGTTGAGAGAGTGGGGTGGACAGGAAGCCGGGCGAGTGGGACAGGCTCGGACTTAAGTATGCGGGTGAGGTCAGCCCGCGAGATGACGGGGGTCTGGTGCTGCTGCTGTAAGATGCGGTCTCGAAAGACGACGTCTCGGCCAAGTGCAAGTTCTGTAGGAGTCCCTCTGTTGTCGACACTCCACTGCCGGCTCTGGACCTGGTGCTGCGTGAGTAAGTGTCGTCGAAGGTCTGGCCTGAGTAAGTCGAGTCCATCTTGAAAGGAGGTGTTGGATGTAGAAGGAAGACTGGGAAGACAATGACAAGTATGTACATACGTTGACTGTCAAGCTCTGCTAGCGGCGATATGTCTTGAAGGCGCGTTGCCGAAGACTTATATGAACTGGAGAGGGGATGTTGGCGATGAAACACTGAAGGTGACAAGCGTCCAGGTAGCAAGATTTCCACGACACGGTTGAGCTATCTTTGGTGTTGGTCGAGATTCAAGATGCACCACAGCCTCAACAGGTCGTGGAGAAGGGGGCCCAGGACGAGCTAAGCTTATAAGTCGAGAGAGGCAGTACATCCCCACAGTACATGGTGGTGCTGTGCTGCATGGGGGACCCGGTCGAGGACGACAGCACCCGTTCCCCGGGGGGTGAATTAGAGTGTGTATGGCCGGCAAGGAACATGCATGTCAGTGGGCAACAACAAGAGAGAAGGCCCGCGACCAGGGTGGGACAGCCAGGGACTTGGGCTGGGCATGGGACGGGGGGGCGTGTTCAAGAGCCAGTCAGGGACAGCGAACACCCCCCTTCTCATCATCCCCCTTCCACTTCCCCAAGGCAGTGGAGAGGCAAGGGTTGCTTTTTGGTTGTCAACGGCCTTACCGGGGAGAAAGGCTCACGTTTGGTATGGAGAAACGCTAATCCCAACAAGGCAACACGTTGGTCCTGGAGATGGAGGGATGGATCGGGACATCGGGAGAGTCGCATTGGCAGAAGGATTCGCGGTGGGTACTCGATGGCCCGCGCGTGCCCCCAAGAGCCCCATTGCCCTCTCGACTTTCTGGCTTCATCACTTCATCACTGCGTCGTGCTGTTGTGGCCAGAATTTGCGCCCAAGCAAGAGGTAGAAGGGCGCGGCCGAGAAGAAGGGGGCCAAAACTGCTGCGGCTGCCCTTAGGCTCCAGCATTCTCAGGCTCGCCTGTGGATAGCTGTGCCGCTCGCGGTGCAATGAAGCAGATGAAGGCAAAGCGTGGTGCCCAAACAGGGTCGCCCCGTCAAGGTTGTGGCAGAGGCGGCAAGGAACCTGCCGGTGAGTGACACTGGCGGATGGTGCAACCGTCCCTTGACCCCATGTCCCAGCGTCGCATGACAACCACTCACGGAGGCGCGGCTCGCGGCCAATCTTCCGAAGGAGTCTGTCAGAAGCTACAGGCAGCTGGTCTGCCGATAGACGCGCAGAGCTGACATGTCGCCGGCTCGAGTCGCTTCCATGTTCGCGGCTGCTGCTGTTAGTTCACGCCATTGCTTCTTCGCGCAAGCAAAGATTTCTTCCTCCAGACAGCCTGCAGGGCTTCCTGGGCAGGTTAGGGAGAGATGGGGCGTCCTGGGGTTGAGGGCGTCGAGTAACGGGGCAGGATCGGGGGGGCAGCAAGGGGGGGTTGCCAGAAGGGGCCATGGACAGGAGAAAGCCAGAGAATCGTGAACGGGGCGGAGACTGGACCTGGACTTTTGCTGATGAAAATCCCCGTCGGGCCGCAGAGGGCAGAGAAGCGTGGAGACCTCGAGCTGATAAAGTGTGGAGAGGGGAAGTCATGCTCACTGTGCTTAGGTTGGGATCTCGACAGAGCTTGCTGGAGACGTCTACCAAGGGCGAGAGTCTTGCGCGTGATCTCTCCAGAGCAGACGGGGCGCCATCCTAGATGTGCTCCCTCGTCAGTCTCCAGCTTCTCCCTCGTGGGCGGGGACAAACAATTGGCGGCGATTGATGCTGGAGAGATGAAGGTGCCAGATTGATGCAGTCGAAGGATTCAAAACCCTGTCGCCGAGGTGCTCTCTCCCGCTTAACTCCATATCTCCCTGATGACATCCGCCAATCGTGGGCAAGTGGGGCTGCCTCAGGCGATCGAGCGCACGAGCCATGGCGGCAAGCTGCGCAAGTGACGCGGCCCGCGCTTGTCTCGCTAGGGCAGGCGCAGCTCGAACGCCACACTTCGCAAGGCTTTTTTAGCGCGGCGTGATTGCCCTGCCCAAGCGACGCTGCCGAACCCTGTGCGACACAGCGGGAAACGCGAGCCGCAATCGAAATTTGCGGTCCTTCTTCACTGTGACATCAAACCTGCCAAGGACCGAACCATTCCACTTGAGTTTGTTTGGCCATGCGGTGCCGCCGTCAGCGTTTTCTCCCGTTGTTTCTGGAAGACAGCGCCCAGTCTGCTGGCTGCCGGGGTCTGGGATAGGGTCTTGGAGACGCATGCGCGGCACATTCCACTTCCCCAGCCGAGGGCTTCCAGCTTGTTTCGCCCTTGCGCCGCTTTTCGTCCGACCCCGATTAGCCGCTGTATACTAGCGGCTCTCATGCCAGTCTCGGCCAACCCTGCGCATAATTGTTTTGTTTGCGGGAAGGGATTAGAGGTGAGAGAGCACATCGCAGCCACAAGACAGCCATGGAGGACGGCGGCTATCCTGGGGGTTGGTCCCATCCAGGCGGGAGCAGCGGCATGGTTCCAGGTTGCTGACGGCACTTGTCCTGGCCTCCAGGCGGGTCGCAGATCTCGCGCCTCCATGCTCCGATGGATCTCCACGACAGTTCCACCGAACAGAGGAGGCGAATGCGAGCACGAGGAGGGCAAAACGCTACACCTGCCCAATAAGGAAACCTTTGAGTTTGGCTCCAGCGTCAGAAAATGGGCAGCTCCATGGCAATCTTGCGAACATGGAACACCTCTGCTGAGCGAGTCGATGAAAAGCTCTTTGGTGCCTTTTCGAACTTCACTGTGTCGACCAGCCATCCCAGGACCACTCTCCTGGCGCAGGTTGGAAATGTCCCATGACTTGCGTGCGGCCGGCTCCGATGGACCACGAGATGCCTCACAAGGTTAGAGCTTCCAACTTGCAGTTGCGATTACATTGTTGCCCCGACAGTCAACATCAGGAACACGTCCACCCACAGCTTCCGAGTAAGAGATTTACACACAAGGCTATTACTTGGGCTCACGTTGGGTAAAACCTAGGCTTCTCCGAAATTCGGGCTGAAGTATCAACATGTCTGAGGGCTCACAATCACAGGCAAATCGTTGACAGAACATGTGAGGAGCTGCTGTGCCGGTTCTCCGTCCACCGCTGAACTCCCCACCAGGTTCATGTTAGCTCCCCGCTAAGCGCATAATTACTCTGGATGAGTCAGGGTCTTCTATTACAAGTTGGCGGACTGATGCTGCGCTGTTGACATTTCAGGCATGTTGATTGGATGGTTGTACGGATAAGCTCTGATTCTCCCCTCCGTTAACCACGATCAGAAACCCATGTCCATGCTTCTTCCGTTTTCCCCCGCGACGGGTAGAAAAATGGCCCCCTTATTCTCGAAGCAAATCACGTTCCTGTTGGTTCTCCCGGGAGTCTGTGATCGTCGCGATGTGGTTGGGTGTGGCTTGAATCGCTCCTTCCCTACTCTTGGATGAAACCTCAGCCCATCAAATGGGGTGGGTGCGAGGAGGCCACAGCTGATTGGGTTTAGCCCGCGGCCTGAATTCTGCTGCCTGGAATCTCGGTCGAGCATCGCCCTGTTGAAGTTCCATTTTCTCGCAATTGCTGCAGATATGTCCAGGTGGGAAATCGGATTGCCATGCGACGTCGCGGGCTGTGAGAACCCAAAATACCCAAATTATGCCATCACACAGAATGAGGCCGACCGAACCACTTTTGTGCCGTCGACATCGAGCCAGGACTCCGGGCGAGACACAGCTGTCGCCCGAGTCGTCAATCACACGCCCCGCATGAACCCTTCGACTTGCACAAGTTCGCAACCTCTCTTCGCCTCTCCCGGTTTCGCTTCCCTGCCTCCCTTCCCTCGACGTCCTCTTGGCGTCTCTTGCATGGCGCCTGCAGAGTTGGCCCAGGGTGCTGCGCTGGCGTCCACTGCCCCATGTGGTGGCTGCAGTCTGGCGGCTAGCAAGCCCAATCGCCCTCGTCCAGCAAGCCTCGGATCCGTTTGCAGCTGAATCACGCTCCATCCAGTCGCCAACCGCGCATATTGACGCATGGCGCTAGCCCTTGATTGCCCGCGCATTCACGAATCAAGCGCGCCCAGCCCGCAGCTGGTGCCCGCTGGGCGAGATGTCAGGATCATTGTCACTGTCGACTCGCCAACACGAAATGCCGCATCTCGCCGGTGTGGCATGGCCGGCATGGCATGGCCCGGCATGGCGTCTGACAAAAGCGGTGAGCCGTCCGCTGCCCACCCCACGCAGCCATCACGCACCAGGAAGGTCAGAAAGGCGCCGCCAGGGTCCTGGCTTCCGAAATCCCGCCGCCAAGGTAAGCGTGTTGTGGGGGCCAAAGTGGCTTCGCCGCTTGCTCGGACGGGCAAGGCGCTGATCGAGATTCTTCTGATTGACACCGAAGCCGGTGCTGATTTGCTGACATGGACCGTAATCGACCTCCCCGCACCGGCAGCGATCGAGCTCGAAGGTCTCTCCCCGGGCCCGAGCTGATCCCGGGCCCCGGAACGCCACATGCAACACTCTGCCGCCAACAACGACGACTTCGCAAGCAGGACTGTGGGAGCAAGCGAGATAACTGTGCAGCGAGGAATGGTCACGGGGACACACAAGTTCCCTCCCTGTTGGGCTGCTCTTTGACAAGCGCGGCTCGCGGCTGTGCGCTTCACAACTCCATTGGGGGTCCCTCAGTCCTCCCAACTTCACGGCAGCCTCAAGTCCTTCGATGGTGTGCCACGAAGTACACTGTCAACCGCAAGAAGTGTCTCCGTGATGTGCCTCACAACGCCACTTCTATCAATTGTTGGCGTCATCGTCACCGACGGGGAAAACGCTGGGCAGCGCCTCGCATCCCCGGCAGATTCTCGATTCCGAGTTCGTGTTTGGTCTTGGCGGTCACTCTTTATGAATCGACAAAGGCAAAAACCCCCGAAGGGCACTCTTCTCGCTCAGACGCTGATGGTTCGCACTATTGGCATCGGGACAGGCCGTCTCTGTCCCCTCATTTCTTTCCGCATGCTCGGCGCCGCAGTCGTGCATGACAAGGTGCATTCAACTGACAAACAAGAGGGCTGCTTCCAGAAGCGACAGCAACTGCATGCATCTGTCCACGCAACACCAACAACCATGATGTTTTTTGTTCCCCGCCCGGCTCTTGTGCCAGAAGAACCTTCCGCTTCTTGCATCCACCGCTTCAGTCGACCAGTCCCGCAGTCCACTTCAATTCGTATCAGGTGGACTCGCCCACACCGGTTCATCTCGCTAGCTTTTTTTTTTTTTCGCTCATTGCCTTACGTTTCACCGGCTCTCCGCTTCAAGTTGGAACTTGCCAAACCCTGATTGCGAAGGTACCAAGCACATCTGCTGTGGAAGGTCTTTCTTACTGTGTCAGGGGAGTGCAAATCTACGTACCCCGTATTCTCGCGAATGTGACAGTCACGCGCAAGAGTACCCTTGGAGATCAATGGCACACAAGCTCGATGGGCATGACGGCATGTTCGCTCGAAACACCAATGAAGAGCAGGGGCAAGGCAGAATCGTCATGTTTCGAGTCTCCCTCACTGCAGCGATACTGATCGTCTGCTTCTCCCGCCTGCATCCCAGCATGGCGGGGCGCAGGATCGCTGATCTTCAGAGTGCTTCGATCTCCAAGCTGCCAGGGTGGCAACGAATCGACAATCGCATCTGACTGGGGCCAAAGTCGCCCAAGGTGCTGGGAGAGACATTGGACGACGGCATGCATGTTGGGTCGTGAATCCGATGCTCCCCGGAGCCTTCCACAGCCCCTCCCGCCGGCCAAGGCTCACCAACAACACAGCATGACTGCGGTCAGCCCAGCTCGGCCGACCTGCGTTTTTTCGGCAACTCGTCCTGCCGGACTGTCAGAAGTTTAGCAATCCCTCAGCCCTGTAGGGCAGCCACCGGGTCACGACATCTCCGTCCTTATTGATCCTTGAGGAACGTGAGCCGGCCGGCTGACTGTCGAGGCTGGACGGTCCGGCAGGTGTCGTCGGCCGGAACACCCAATTTGTCCTCTTCCGCTTTCCCCGCCGGAGTTAGCAGCTCAATACGGTAGCCCCGGCCGGGGCGGTAACGTTGATCTTGGCCCCCATGCATGCCCTTGGCCGGCCGGACGGTTGGTCCTTGGCAGACCCTGAGCTCCGTACAACGTCCATTCATCACTGTCTTTGTCTCCTCTTTGTCACGGCCGGGGACTTGCCAAGGCCTTTATCCGGTCTTCTGTCACACGGGAGGGGATCCCTCCCGCATCCGCGTCCGCGGATAGATCGAGTTGATCTTGCGCCGGCCCTGCCGATGAGGAGGGGGTTTGCAAACAAAACAGGGGGGTTGGGTGACACCAGCCCTACCAACCATCCTTGCCCTGCCGCCAGTGACCACCCTCTCGCTCTCACTGCACTGGCAGCATCTGCACGTCGACGCTGTTTCCAACGTCGTCCCATCCAACCGCTTAAGAGCTTCTGAGGTTGTCTAATCTGACTCTAGCAAGTAGGGCCGATTACCTACATCCCATCATACCTGCCTCTCCTGTACACACACACTCGCCATGCTGCTTGGTCCCGAGCCCTCCGAACAAATCCATGTTGAGGTCCCGAGCCCTCCGAACAAATCCATGTTGAGTTTGAGTCGTTTGGTTACAGTCCTTGCGTCATCAGCCGCACCGGCCCGGGACTTGTTATTGTTCGAGAAACGTAGAACGCCAGCAGCCACCCAAAAGCCCGAGTCCGAAGACCGAAAGGGGCCCTAGGGTTTCGAGGACCGAATGGTGCTTGCTTGCTTGCTTGCTTGCTCTAGCCTACATCCACTTGGCTTTGTTGTCTTCGATCAAGAAGCGAGGCCACACTTGACCCACACAAGGCCAAAGGTCATGACACTTGAACCCCCGTACTGGCACTTACTGGAGTGGATGGTGGCGGACCGGCAGGTAAGAGTGTAGAACACTGCCGGTTGTTTGGAACGCACTCTAGTTTTGTACTTGCCCGCTAAGTAGATACCACGAGACATGCTTGCTTGCTTACTTACTACAATGAGCTTGCATCGGGTTGCTGTCAGCTGATACAGGTCCACGTGAGGCCATACATACACATAGTGGCGTTGTGTTACGGTTCGCCCTAGTGGCGAGATGGTTGGTTGGTTTACTTTGCGAGAGATGTCGATCAGGGGCCTAATAGTTTGTAGATTGGAGATTCAGCCCTATGAGGTAGGTACATGTATGTACAAGCGTACAAGACTAGATTGGTCGGGTGCTGCAGCCCTGCTGACTGTGTCATGCTGTGTGGTGGCGAGGTGTCACACATGAGCAGCATTGTTGCTGGGATATGCCATGGCACGGTTGTGTGCGTTGGGGAAAGATTTGCATGTTGAAGGCTCGCCAAAATGAGATTAGATGGTCCTGAACGAGAGCCATGTTTGGGCTAACGGGTGCTGGCTCAACGGCGGCTGTTCTTCCTGAGAAACATAGAACCTCACAGAACGCCATGCCTTCTGGGTGTGGTTGAGACAAGACAGGTGCTCAACGTCATGGCATAGTGGGCTGTAACCACCATCAAACTCATATTGCTGCCAGAGAGACGAACTGAGACTAATTGAAGCGCGGACGCCATCATCTCAGACAACATCACCTGTGTTCCTTACCCGGCCTCCCCCTTACATATCTCACCTACCTACCTTCTTCGCGGATGGATGTTGTGTTATTTGCCTGGTTGCACAGAGCTAGACTCCTGGTACCAGTGCTACGCTGACAAACTGATATAATGACGATGCGCATGGCATGCGGTGGTCACATCAAGCTTCCCGTATACGCTATTATGACACCAAAGATTGTGTCTGTAATGGCCAAGGCAGGGACAGCAAACAGCTTGATATTGGAGGGATTGTCTCAACGGTATGTACGAAGGGGATGTTAATGTTCGGCGATATAGGTCCGTTTGGCACGTACACAAAGCTTCTTCAAGAAACATCGGGGATGAGGGTCGAGAGTTAACAGAGACGTTGAGAGTCTTGCGTGAAGAGAGTCGCCTGCTTATGGAATAGAGAGCTTGTGCCACTTTGCTTGTTGTATCACCTGTTGGTATACTCAGGAGTATTATTGGGCGGCGGGATTCAATCCCATCAACGCATGGAGCAGCCTTCCCCTGGCTACTGCTCTTCCTCTCCCAATATGTCCGAGATGACATGGTGTCTGGTCTCTCAACTGGAGAGAAGATACTGCAGAACAAATGGGAGAGTACGAACATGATGGCAGCATAGTTATCCCGTGCCAAGTTCACTGCGTCGCGAGAAGATCATTTAGGGGACGGGGGCCGACTGGTGGACGCTGGGGGGCTTCGCCCACAAGATACAGATGGGCTTACACTTATTTCATGAGGACGGCGTAGGAAGGGTTCATTGTCGGAAGACCCCGAAGCAAGCCCAAATTCCCAAGAGTACTCCCGTGTACACCACACAGGAAAGAAGCCATGGCATGATAATAATTTCTAAAAACTCACGTCCAGCCCAGGCCAACGAACTCTCATCTCATGTTGCCCAAGCCCCAACCATGCATATGCTAATTTCATGTCCCAGTCCCATTCCTATTCCCATTCCCAAGTCCTGATTACAGTCCCAACTTCATGTCCGTCCGAGTCAAAGGTAAATCCGAATCCCAATTCCCAATCCCAATCCCAAACTAGATCCCAACCCCATTCCCAAACCCCTCAAAAAGTCCCCAACTTCAACCCATTCCTAACGGCAAACACCGCCGCCTTATCATCAAAGTACAACATCTCCCTAACCTTCAGCGTCACTCCACTCCCCGGCTCCACAAACCCATCATCCTCATCCTCACTCTCCTCTTCCTCCTCCCCTTGCTTCCCCGTGCCTCCCGCCTCACCAGCCGCCACCGCCGCAACAGCTTGACCCTGCGCCCCAGCTGAACCACCCGCACCAGTTGGGGGAGTCGTGTTGGCCGGGGCAGACGTATTCCCTGAACCGTCGTCGTCGTCGTCACTCTCGCTATCCCCTTCCTCGTCGTCGTCGTCGTCGTCATCGTCCTCCTCGTCCGAGCTAAAGACCAGCTCAATGTCGATGTCGTCGGGGTTGGCACCTGCAGTTCCGGCCCAGCTCGTGCTCAGGCTCGTGATGGGCATGGGGGCGGGAGCGGGAGCGGGAGCGCTCCCTCCGTTGCCTGTGGTAGGTTGAGTAGTAGTACTACCAGCAGGGGCAGTAGCAGGCGCAGCTGAGGCCGCAGTAGGGGCAGCAGTAGGGGCAGCAGGAACGGCACCGCCAGCAGCAGGAGTAGCAGCAAGAGCAATAGGAGGAGTAGCCACACCGACCGCAACACCACCAGGAGGAGGCGCTACATTCGCCGCACCACCATTCCCACCTCCGTTCCCAAACACCACCTTCCCCTTCTCCTTCTTCCCTTTCTCCCTCTCCTTCAACCGTGTACACTCCAATACCTCAAAGACCCTCCCTGCAATCCCCACAAAAGCCAGCTTCATCTCCGGCCTTAGCGCCAGCACATCCTTGACCTGGAACGCCAAATCCACCGTATTGTCAAAGGCGCTGGTATCGCGGGCACGGTGTGTCGCGGGGGGGGCACCGGCGGTTCCGGCAGGGGCGGCGGCTGCAAAGGCCGCGTTGAGAGCGGCAACGGCAGCGGGGTTGGCGGTGTTTGTGTTGGGGTTTGGGTTGGGGGTGTTGGCCTGTGGCGCAACCAGGGCGTTGGCCAGGGCGAGGATGCTGGTTGTGAGGGTCTGAAAGGAGTGGGCGGTGGTCGGAGGCATGGGGTTGGGGGGAGGAGGATTGGCGGTGGTAGGCGGGATGGGGTTGGCAATGGGAATAGGATTGGGGGTGAGATTGGCGACGGGAGGAGCAGTCGGAGATGGGGCAATGAAGGGATTCGGAGTAGGTGTGGAGGGATGATCGGCGAGATTGGGGATGTTGAGCGTGACGAGATTGGGGAGGTTGGGCAGCCGGGTGAGGAGGGTGTGCTGTTGAAGTAGTGTGTTAGTTCATCCGCGCATGAGTTTGGAGCACACTGGGGAAAGAAAGGCGGCTCACCCAGTCCTTATAGCACATCGACATCGCCAGCTCGCGCAGGCTACGCATCCTCCCGCTCGTCATGTACAGCAACACATCAGTGGACAACGCCCAGCGGCGCCAGCGGGTGTCCTTGGCGCCCAAAGAACTGTCCAAGTGCAACACGCGCAGACTCGCGTGCTGCGGCTTGATGGCGCCCCGGAAGATCTCGTCGAGAGTCAAGGTGGAAAACACCGCGTGACTCACCAAGCCACGGCCTTGCAAGAACAACTCCTGCAAAGTATTTGGAGCGAGTGCGTCTTTGATGAAAGCGATCAAGGCCGAGGTCGGCACGGTTGTGCGGATGGACTTGAGCGAGAGCTGGTAGTGCAGAGGGGCGTTAGGGAAGAGCTTTTTGTTCGACACCGGTGCGAACTCCTTGCGCAACACCCTCCAGAGAGCATCTGCATGGGGGCAGTCGAGCAGTGTGAGATTTGTCAGGACCGTCCAGTCAAAGGCGAACCTCATAACCTGCAAGGACAGGGCGACTCGTTCGAGCTCGAGAGTGCGCAGTTTCAGGTTTCCCGACAACTTCTCCCTGACCTCGGTGTTAGATTTACCAGCTTTGGGCGCCGTTGACTGGCCCTCTGTATCAACGGGTACGCCGTCCTGCGAGGCAGTTGCAGTGTTTTCTGCCTGCTGAGAGACTTCTCCGTGAGACGATGGAGTTGGATGAGTTTCTTGAGCCTGAACCGTTGCTGGCTCTGCAGTGGCCGTTGACACGTCAGCCCCAGCAGCCGTGACGTCGGAGTTGTTACTCGGTCGAGGCCTTCTGATGTCGAAGATTTTGGCCACCAGCACACCCAACACGCCGCCGAGCCGATAGTCTCCAATAGTGCTTTCTCCAGACCATCGGGCCAGGTGGTCAATCTGGCAGAGCTCAGGGGCATCCCAGGCTTTTGAAAAGTGCCTGTGTGACGTTTCGGGCGACATGCCGAGCCTAAGGTCCTGGAGCATGTCTTTTGACCGCTCGATGAGCACGGCCATCTCGTCTAGGTAGCCAACTTCGTCAATGTCCAACACGGCCAGACTCTTGAGCGGCGGTAGGATGCTGAAGGTGGGATACGGGCAGCCGTATTCCGCATACGGCACTGGTGATTGCTGGGAACGGCGGCGGTACTCTTCCGGGAGCACTAGGCCTACAGGCGTAAGCTTACATCCAGAGGGGATGGGAGGCTCGCGGGTTCCCGATTTGGCACGGCGGGCAGAGTTGTCTTGCAAGCGCACCCAGAGATCCCTCAACTTGCACTCGTTGTCGGGGTATTGTGCCAGCGATGCCAGAGCCTCAAAGGCGCGCGGTGGCATACCGGACCGCACGTCTGAGATGAAGCTTTCGAGGTTTGGCATGCGGCTGACAGCGCCGGCCACGAGGCCGCCAAGCACCTTGCCGGTCCCTGGGTCTGAGCTAGACGGCCCGGCCCCGAGGAGGGAGAAGCTCTTGGTGTACTTGGCATAATTATGGTCGACCCTGTTCGTTGGCGGTTTAGTCTTTGGGGCCAGGGTGCGGGCGAAGGCGCTCTCAACACCAAAAGTGGTCAGGCAGTGCAGTAGAGCCGCAGCACGGGTTCTGCAATGTGTCGCTGGCCAGGCTGTGTCCAGGCTGGAGTAGATGCAAGGAATGGCAAGGTTGTGCAGAAGGGTGTTCGCCTGGGCCAGGGCAATCAGGTTTCTTTTTGGGGTGACCTGGAGTGACAATATCAGCGGATGCTCTCAAGTATCACAGGAGGATGGTGGACATACCTCCTTGACGATCAGCTGAAGGATCTCGAGGGGAAGATCGAGAAGATTGAGGGGGTCATCGGAGTCTTGGATTGCCTGCGCTTGCTGGGGGTCCTCATTGCCGACCTCCGAGACTGTCTGATCGGCCGTTTTCTGGGCTGGGCCCGGCGTGCTTGGGAGGAGATCCATGGTAGAGAGCTTGGAGACGCGTCTCGGTCAGCAGCCTTGGATCGCTGACGCTCGCATCCGAGCCCGATGTCGAGCTGTAGACCCTGGCGTTGCGGATTCGAAATCCCGGGAATATATACCAGAAAAAAAGCTATTTGCGGTGTCCTTGGGTTGACCAGATTTGTACTGTGTTGTATGTGAGAGAGGTTGCTGTGGGGAAACTTGATGGGCGATGCTACGGTACCCTGGCAGCCTGGATGAGCTTGGTTGGGTGTGGGACGAAGATGCCCAAATCGAACTGGCGGCAATCCCAGAAGATTTTAGGGAAGAGGTAAAACAAAATGGAAGTGTGGTCGGGAACCAGAATTCTTTCTGGTCTTTAGGAAGCGTGAAGAGCGCGTTTCTTTGACTTCTTGATCGAGAGGATATGGCTGATTCGGCAGGCAACTGAAGGCTGAAGAAAGCGCTGTGAGTTGAAGAAGCTGGGATGGAGCGAGGATGGGAATCCTGGCCTGTGCGAAGATCATTGCGGGGAGAGTGGGACTGCTCCACGGGATGTGGATGCCTTGGCCTTTAATGTTTCCCCAATCAGGTTGGCGTAACCTGTTTTTTTTTTCTTGACAAAAGCTTCTTTTTTGAAACCTCAGGCGGATGGGAGTCTCCAACTTAAACAAATTCTCCAGGGAATTTCCGACAAAGAGGACGTATGTTTCAAATCGGTTTTGGCACTACATAATTTGGTTCATCGTGGCCTCAAGCTTAGCCCAAAGCCAGAAAGTATCAGTCCCTGAAGTAGCACAATTCTACAGTACGGGTACTGGTAGTTAACTCTTTAGTAGTTGATACCCTATCTCGGGAATTAATTCATTTAAAAGGAATCAAAGATTCAAGGACAGCCCTGGAGGTTTCTGCCCAGATCCCTTCCCCCGTGTTGGTCTAGTGCCTCCCCGCCGTTGCATCGGCCAGCTGGACACCACAACAACAACAGCCCAGAAAGACCCTTCAAATGCGACCAACCTCTTGATTCTTGGGCTTCTCGCTGATAAAACCTCGACCTTTGACGCGGTAGTTTGCGGCCTGTCGCACAATAAGTTCTCTTTCCATCCCCTGACTTTCAACTCGTCTTGTTGTCTTCTCTTTCCTTGTTGGCCGTTGCTCCAGCACCCGAGTCTTGGCGCTGCTGGGAACTGCCGTCATTTTCCTGAGCGCCTGCCGAGAATCGCGTCGTCATCTCTGCCCGACCGCATCGCAGCCTTTCGGAAACCCCACACACGCTGTTATTTTCAGCCTGGGAGAACAAACCACGTTGCCCAAATCTAGGAGTGAGTTCTGTTGTGTGCTGTCTACGTACTCCGTCTTGTACTTATTGCAACCGTGTCATGCGCGTGTCGTCGCCCTGTTTCCAGGCACCCTTGATTCTGGATCGGCCGTTTAAATGGTCCCTTCAGGCCTGGTGACCGCCCAAACTGACACTGTCACTTTAAGTCTTTAGCGCCCCCGAATTATCTCTCAACAACGCTACCTCTTTTAAATCACTTCCTCTTCAATCCTCGCTGCGATCCGACCATTCCGCTTTCCTCCCCCTGCTCCGACGGACCTTTCGAGCCCTCTCTACTCGGCGCGCTACCACCGGTCGACCTCCCCTCCTCGCCTCGACACTCTTCCCCAACCACCTTGTCAAACAAAAACACAATGGCAACCTTCTTCGTCTCCCTCTGGGAATCCATCTTCACCCCCGGGCCAACCCCCACGCTGCTGGTCGCAACCAACGCCACCTTCGCCGCGCTGCAGTTCGTCCTCGCGCTGATGCTGTTTGCGACGCACAGCATCCACTTCGTCGTCCTGTCGGGCCTGTGCGCCGGCCTGTGGGTGTCCATCAACTGGTTCGCGCGCGAGCTCAAGGCACACCAGCTGCAGCAGGAGCAACAAGAGGAGGAAAAGAAGAGGCGCCGCCCGAAGGCGCCGCCAAGGATTTCGTCGTCTGAGAGCGAGACGGAGGTGGAAGGGGCGCGGTCGACGGGGAGCTTGCGCCGCAAGGGCGCTGCTGCTCCGGCTGCACCGGTTGCGGCGGTTAGTACCGAGGTGGAAGTAGCCGAGGACCAAGGGGAGCTGAAGCAGAGGATTGCTGCTGCTGATGTCGCTGTTGCTGAGGAGACGAGTTCGAGCCAGAGCCAGGGGCACAAGAGCAGTGTGAGCACGGAGGACGAGTGGGAGAAGGTGTCGGAGAACGAGAAGGATAAGTAGGGGCTGTTTGATAACCAGGCGTGGCGGCGTGGGCTGGCGAACAAGAGGCAGTCATAGCAAGGAGTTGCGCATTGTATGTACATAGGCGCAGTCGAGCTATCTTGTGCCATGTACACAGCAAAGATATTGGATTTCTAGCATACCTAAGGTAGCTGGGAAGGACATGGAAGGTCGGGAGGAACTTGACAGCCAACTCAGAGGTTGAGTGACCTTGCGGAGTTTTTCAACCCGCCCTTCCAAACTCGTGCTCACTGCCTACAGGAAACTCATTGAGTGGTTCATCTCGTGGTGCTTTGCGTGCCATCCCGTTCTTCATCAGGGTCTAGACGATGAGGGGCAGCAGCTCTGGGCTGTATCAAACTGCGGGGCATGAAGCATCAAGACCCACTCTTTTCAAGACTGTCACGAATTCACAAGACCATTCACGTGACCTGAAATTTCAGGCTTGGCGCGCAGGCTGGAGCTCCATCGTCAATCTGGGTTCTGGATTCTGGAATCTGGGCGCTATCGAAGCTGCGATACCGACTACACATTGCCAATTCTCCCTATCACCCGAGACAAAGACAAACAACCCACGGATTGATCTTTGGAGCAGCCTTTTGCTCCACCCAATCCGCAAAGATGAAGCTCGTCAGGTACGCCGCCCTCCTCTTCCCCGAAATAACATTCCCCCACAACGCGCTCTGGAGCCTGTCGCGCACCGCAAGGGCAACTACCAGCAGCCACGCGCCTGCACTTGATACACCACCCTCCCACCACTGCTTCTTCAAGAAATACCAAGCTAGAAACTAACCCACCCTCCTCCAGATTTCTCATGAAATGCGCCAACGAAACGGTCACCATCGAGCTCAAGAACGGCACCATCGTGCACGGCACCATCGCCTCCGTCTCGCCCCAGATGAACACGGCCCTGCGCAACGTCAAGATGACCCCCCGCGGCCAGGACCCCATCCCGCTCGAGACCCTCAACGTCCGCGGCAGCACCATCCGCTACTTCATCCTGCCCGACTCGCTGCCCCTCGACACCCTGCTGATTGACGACGCCCCCAAGCCCAAGAACAAGGCCCGCAAGGAGGCCGACCGCGGCGGTCGCGGTGCGCGCGGTGGGAGGGGGAGGGGGATGGGGAGGGGCAGGGGCCGCGGGAGGGGGAGGGGTTAAACGGGGGGAGAAGTCGGCTGAGGTTACGGGTTCGAGGGTTGGACGTTTGGGAAAGGCGCGTGTTTGCGGCGCGGGGTGGTCGTGGATCGCGCGCTGGCGGCAGAAGATTGTGATGATATGAAAGGATAGAGGTAGTTCTGAGAGGCTCTGAGAGGGGGCCCCTCTGAAGATAGCACGAGCCGTGACAGACCAGCTCTGGCGTGGGGCTGGGTTCGTCGAGGGAGATCAGCTTCTTCTGTCAGTTTCACGAGCAGGCGGGCAATATGGCGTTTTAGGATGGATTGAAAACCGTCAAAGGAGTCGCTACTTTGGTCTGGCAATTCCGGGGACATAGAGAGCACACCATTCGTCGTCTTGCTCGCCAGGAGCAAAAACAGCGCAATAAATACCCATTCAAACCCTCTCATCTCTGCCCCCCTCTACTATCTACTCCCTCCATATCCTCACAATCTCCAACTTCTCCCACCCCGCCTGCCTCCCACTGGTCCCCACCGTCTCAGCCCTCCACCTCCTCCCATCCCCTGCCCCCTCCCACCCCCTAATCCCCTCCTTCACCTCTTCCGGCTTATTCTGCCTACAAAGCAACAAATACGCCACCCCCCTCCCACTCAAGACCCCCGGCAACTCCCCAATCAACCTTTCCGTAACCTCCATCCCATCCCTCCCCCCGGCATACGATAACGCCAACAAATTCGAATCCTCCTCAAACGTCGTCTTCCCCTCCCCCCCTCTCCCAACATCCCGACCCACAACTGGCACATCCGGCGTAGGCACATACGGCGGGTTGAAAACCAACACATCCACACTTCCCCCCCTCAGGGGGCTCGTCAGATCCCCCTGTGCTACACCAAGGTGATAACCGCTGCCATTCCCGCTTTCTGCGGAATCCTCCGCCACGGCCTTGCGCACCGTCTCGCGCGTGGAGGTGCATGCAAACCGATTGACGTCGATGCCGAGGGTGAGGATGTCGCGCCGGGAGAAGAGGATTTGGGAGTGCGCCGTGAGGAAGGCCAGGACGACGCCGGAGCCGGGGCCGATTTCGACGATGAGAGGGGTTGGTGAACTGGGGGTGGAGGTAGTGGGGGAGTTGGGGTGGGGGGAGATGGGTGGAAGTGCTGGGAGAGGAAGGCGGTTTCGGAGGGCGAGGAGAGCGTGTCCAGGAGGAGGAAGGAGTCTTCGGCGGGTTCGTAGACGCGGGCGTAGGGGACGTGGGAGGTGGAGGGGGTGGGGAGCATTTGGAGTTTGGTGGTGGTCGTCGTGATGCTAGGGGTGTTGGCTGGTTGGTCAGTGTGAGATAGGATGGTTGTTGAATGGTGGCGGGCGGTGATGACTTCAATTTTGTGATGGATGTAGTAAAATAAGGAGTGAGCTTGGTGGGTGAGATGGCAGCTAAGATACAGAAAATTCGGTGGGTGGAGCACGTGATGCGTGTAAGTGATGAGACCCTTATAAGACCTTCTTCAACGGTCAATCAATTCGGCACAATTAATTTGGTTTGTGGAAGAATCTTTGCGTGAAAGATGGCCGGGGTTCTATCGAGTATGAGGTAGTTCAAGGTGTGCGGTCGTGGTCACATACCTCAGAGGAACAACCCTCGCCACATACAACAGTATTTGACACGCACGAACCATGAAAATTCACAAAACACCCTCCATGTCTCCTTCTCAAGCCTCTGGACCCAGAAATCGTAATTTTATTGCCCCTTCTCAAGTCAAAGCTACTCAGTGTTATGGCTCATTCCTCGCAGGAAACGACCTGGTAAACCGACCCCTTTCATACACACGTCTCGGTAAGCCATCCCCCCTGTGCCTCTGACGGCAGATTCAACATCCACCGCAAGAAAATGACGAAGATATCTTCAAGCTTCGTTTTCCATCCTCTCAAAAATTTATCGGTTTGACTCCCTCTTCCCCCCTCCCTCAACCCACCGTCCCCTTACCTTCCCCAGCTCCTTCGCCCTCCCCCTTTCACATCACACAACAAGGAACATCAACCCCCGAATCCGTCCTATTCGGCCCCAGCCCCCATCGAAACCCATTCCGAATCTTGACTACCATACGCGTCTGGTTGCGGTCATAGTTGTTGCCAAGGTCACTACTGGTTGTCAGCCCGCAACCTCTCATCACAATAGAAAAGGTAGAAAAAAAAGTAAGACATACCACCTCGGACACATCTCCCCCTGCGCAACCAGCATCCGTGGCGGCGGCCGCACCTGGCCGTCGTAGAACATCGGGCAGTTGTCGAAGCCCATGCCGGGGTAGCATGGGGTTGATATGATGGCCCAGCGGTGCTTGCAGTGGAAGTCGCGGTAGTGGGTGACGACGCACATCTTTTTTTTTCTTGAAGTTGTTGTTAGATTGGTTGAGTGGGTGGGTGGCGATGGATGGTGGTGGTCTGTGGTGGTGGGTGATGACGGTGAGAATGACATACCTGAGGGCCGGTGTAAACGGAAGAGGTGTGTGTGGTGAGTATGGGGGTAATTGTGGGAAGGTGCGAGTTTTGTTGAAGTCTGAGGAAATGTTTTCTGTGGTGGGCTTACGATACTTTGAGCAATGGGCAGCTTTATGTGCTGGACAACTTGGTGTTCTCAAGAATCCTGACTTTGGATGGTCGCCTTAGGCGACACATGACAGATAAACCCTTTCTTTCCTACTCTCTATTGTATACCACGACAAAACATAACACTCTCACAACGCCTAGCAATGCAGCCCAGCCAAACCACTCTTCCCACAACTCCAAGCCAAACGAACTCAACCCACCCAAACCCAACTTCACTCCTCCTCCGCCTCCCGATTCAACTCCGCCAACGACTTCCTCCTCTTCCTTGGCTCCCTTTCCTCCACGACCGCCACCTCGTCATTCTCCTCACTCGAGCTCCCGCTCGTACTTACATAACTTGCCGCCGCGCTTCCGACAGCAACTGTGCCACCACCCACCAGTTTTGACAACAACCCCTCGATCCGCTGTATGCTCTCCTCCAGCGTCTCCAGCCGCGACGTGATATCGCTCACCTCATCACTCTCGCTCAGCACGCCCTGCAGCTCCGCGCGCAGGCCGGGAAACGGCGCGATGCTATCGCGTCTGCTAGCGACTCTGTGGCCGCCGCCGGGTTGTTGGAGGGGGGTTGTGGGTTGTTGTCTCATGGCAACGCCAGGGGATGTTGGCTGTTGTTGCGGCTGTTGCTGGTGGTTGCTGCTCTCAAGCTGAACGCCCACCCTCGCCTGGGCCGTGGCAAACTGCCTTCTGATCAGATGGCGGGTCATGTCGTCGTCGGCGGCGATGTCGTTGAGAACCGAGTCTGGCAGGGGCACCTCGAAGACGGTGGAGATGTCGCTGTGGGAGGTGATGCGCCAGCGCTCCCAGAAGCGGCGGCGGATCTTGATGGTGGGGTGGCTCTTGGACAGGCTGGGGGCCGGGGAGAGCGAGGGCAAGCGCTGGTAGTAGGGCGACAGCGAGCGTCGCTCGGCGAGGGCGATGACGAGCAGGATGGGCAGGTTGATGAGGCGGACTGACATAACGTGGATTTTGTGGAACCAGCGCGGGCTGACGCAGAACTTGAGGGGGACGAGGAAGACGATCGCGAGGATGTTGAAGGGGGGCGGGTAGGCGAAGATGGCATCGCCTTTGACGCCCTCGAGGGTCATGACGGCGCGGCGGAATTGGATCTCGGCGGGGGCGTTGTTGACGATGTGGCTGAACGTGGTGGACAACATAGAAACGAGGATGGTCAGAAAGAGAGTGTTGCCGAGGAAGGCGAAAGTGACCATCAGGGAGGGGCCGAGAATCTTGTGGAAGTCGGTCTGAGTGTATTAGCAGAGTCCATAGACTTCTAGGTCGGATTACTTACCGAGTACTGAATGCCCGACCCATCCAGGCCAAACCAGATGTAAATCATCCACTTGCTGATCGTTCTGCAAGGCGTCAGTACCTGGATGCTGCTCACAACCCAAGTAAAAGCCCACTCACCCTGCAGAGAAACTGCCGTTCCCAAGCCACACCAGCGACAGCAAGAAGCCGAGAAAGCACCACATTGCGAGAGCCGAGAGCATGGCAAAGTCGGACATCATGGACCGCAGCGACAGAAACACCAGGTTATCCGAGAGCAGGTTGAACGCCAGCCGCGGGATCAGCACCGGGGCGCCCATGGCCATCACATCAAGCGCCTGCTGGCCAGCCTCCGCACTCCCAGTCTTCCAACCGTAGAGGCGAATGACCAAGTAGACCCAGTAGGTGATGGCAAACGCAACGTCGAGAAAAGACCAGAGATTCTGGGCGTAGACGTCCCTGGGAGGTATTCGTCAGCCAACAAACACTCCCCTGAGCACACAAGTACATACCATCCATGCTCCAACAGCGTCGCAAACTGGTCCAACACCCAGCCGAACGCGTATACGGTAAAACAAATCTCGAGCTTGCTGAACTTCGACCCGTCCCGCTCGCTCATGAACGCGAGGTACAACCCCAGGAGCAGCATAAAATGCGCAATCTCGAGGTAGTTTCGCGTCCGGGGCACGACCAAGCGGTACTGGTTCAGCAGGGGCGCCTCTCTAGGGTTGTACAGCGAGATAGGGCGCTGCTTGTAGCGGTCGGGGATGATGTCCATGAAGCTGGAGGGCGTGTAGATGACCCGGCCCTCGTAGATCGCGTCGACTCTTCCCCCCCATCTCGTCAGCCCAGACCCCCCCTCTCACCCCCCAGGGGCAAGGAAAAACTCACATCTTCTGACAACTCGTACTCGCCAAAAACACCCTACTCTCACTCAAAATCGCCACCTCCAGCGCCGGCAGCGTGCGGTGATGCGCCGTCGACGCACCGACTTCCCGCCGTATCTCCTCGGGCGCATTCTGAAACGGCTCAAACCCGGCAATCAAGATATGCGCTAGCACCAGCAAATTCCTCGGGCCCTCATTATCCTCATTGAACCGCCTCAAAATCCGTGTCGCGATCAGCTCGCACAGGTTGGCGCGCGTGTAGTTGACATTCTGGCGGTTGCTGAGATGCGCCTGCTCAGACAGAAACTGCGCGCGGTTGACGAGCAGGCAGTAGACGATAGAGATGTCGTCCTGCTCGTAAAGCTTGTCGACCAGAGGGCGGATGACCGAGACATTGAGGCGCACGTCGCGGAGTTGGTCGAGGGAGAGATAGTCCTCGACTACGGAGATGATGTCGCGCCGGATGCGGTGGATGTTGGTGTAGACTGGCAGGTGGCGATGGGCACGGTTGGGGCTGGAAGGGTCGTCGCTATCGTCCGGGCTGCTGGTGGCGGTGCCGTAGGTGCCGCAGCTGAAGACATCGCCGTCGAGGGCGTGCGGGAAGGCGGCGCGCTGGGCGAGGAGGGGCCGGCGGTCGAGGGGCTCCTGGATCCGGATTGCTTGGTGGCGGAAGCCGGTGGTGGTTGGTATGGCGGTGGGGGAGTGGGTTACACCAGCTCCGAGGATGGTTCGGGTGTTGGTGGTGGTGGCCTTGGGGGGATGGTGGTGATGTTGGGGACGGAACCGGGCTCCTGGCTGAAACGCCGCGCCGATCCGTCACCCATGTCAGGTTCTTCTGACTGGGATTTATTAATCTATATGGATTTCACTTCGGCTGGTCGATGTCCTCAGTTGCCGTGACGGCTCCTCCTTTGCTGGATGTGAGGGTTGAATCTGAGTTTGGATCAGTGATGAGATGCCGCGACACAGCAGTCCCATTTGAAACTAACGGCGTCTTTCCAAAAACGCTGACACATAGCCTAAGATGTGTTTCTTTGTTGGAAGTATCTCTCTCACCCAGCCCGATTTTAAGTTGGCGGCAGTCTCATGAAATGATATCATTTGTGTTTCGATAGGACCGGGATGGAACCTCTCTAGATCCCTGTGCTGCTGCAGATGAGACGGGAGCTAGGGGAGCTTCGGTGCCCCACTCACTAACAAAGAGCACCTCAAGCAACAACCTCCAGCTGCTGATCTGCTCTCTCTTGTGTATGGAAAAGGCACGGCATGTTGATACGTGCTGGAGCTGATATTGAGTTGCAGTCCCTCTGTTTCTGGTAGGCTCTAACCCCCCGGAATACCCAATATGGAATGCCGCAACGATGCATCGCCAATCAGTTATTTAACGCAGCTTCCAGTTTAAGGCACTGAGGGGAAGAATATGCTTGATGAGGGGTAGCAACACCAAGTTGGTTGGCGGCCTCTCCGTCCCGTGCCGGCCCTGTTACAAGAAACCATGCCGCCCATATCTCGAGTTGGCAAAAGCTTCAATGAAAAATCCATCTCAACCTCTCCAGAGAACTATTTACCCGTGTGGTCTCCAACACAACAGAGAACCATGAGGATGTATCTGGGCTGATCAAAGTTGCAGATAAGTGCATCGAAGACTCGGCTCTTATTAGTAGTAACCAATGAGTCTTGCCGAACATACGCAAAATGGCCCATTGTGGGAGAAAGCTGAACTGAGGGATCAGAGTCGTCAAGCCGAGACGAAGGGAGGTTGTATTGGGGCTATTGCACAGGGGCGTGTATTGACACTGGTACAAAGGGAATCTCGCTTCACCACCTTGCTGGAGTAGCTGCTTATTGAGCCTTGGACGAGACGATTCCTGGAAGCTTGTTAGTAGCATATTCAACCTTGAGAAGCTTAGAAGAAACCCACTCTCAACATCCTGCACGCTCTGCTGCAGGATCTGCTGCAGAACCTTGGGGTTCTCCAGCTCCTTCTGGACCTTGGCAATGATGCTCTGGGCCAGCTCCCTCTGCTGGCGCTGCTTGACCTGGCTCTCGTACCGCACCCACGAGTCCAGCACGGTCTTGGCCTCGGCAGCCAGCGCGGTGCGCTGCTCAAGCTCGTAGGCCTTAGCTTCGAGCGTGGCAGTCTCCTGCGGCGGTATGTCAGCGGTCCGGCATCTCGTCGGGTCGCACACAGCAAATGCTCATAGGCCCACCTTGGAAACCGCGAACAGAGACTTGGTCACGTCAATGACGCCCGACATCTGCTTGACATCCTCAATGCGGGTCTGGACGGCGGCGGTGTGGTCGGCGCGCGCGGCGTTGAGGATGTTCTTGATCTTGGCGTTCTGGCCCTCGGCCCACTCCTTGTACATGGGGCCGCCGAACTTGATGAGGGCGGTCCACACGCTGAGCAGGCAGAAGGCGACAACAGTCTCCTCGTTCACGACGTAGTACTCGTTGCTGAGGGCGTAGATGGAGGCGCCGGCGGCGGACGAGAGGATGGCCGTCTTGGAGAGGAGGCTGCTACCGGGGAGCGCATCGATGATCGACTGGGCCTTGGCCTTGGGGTCCTGGGCGGGCAGGTTCGAGTTGTTGCGGGCCGAGACGATGGTCGAAACGGCGGGGAGGACGCGGGGAGCGATGCTCGGTCGCAGGCAGGCAGCCCCTAGCAGCAAGAAGCGCGGCGCGCTCGGGTCAGTCACGATGTTCTGGCGGCTTCAATTGCGTGGGTTGGCCGGGCACGCAGCATGCCCTGCCGGCTCTCCACTCACCGACAGCACTTCTCGCCAAGCGGGACGCCATTGTGAAGTCTGGGGATGTCGGGATCCGGGTATGGGTGTCGGCTTGACGTTGTCGGAGCTCCTCGTGCCAAGTGCGAATTGAGGTTTTAACGGATTGCGTTGGCCCGGCTCTTTGCCGTCAACAGGTGGAAACATCACGTGCCTGAACAGCTGACACTGTTGCTCTCTCTTATCAGCGCCAGAGCCTGGGCCTTGGCATCTTGAAATTTCCATCAATCCGTTCCTGAACTGGACGTGCCCCACTTAATTTTTGCTGGACCAGGACGAAACCACCACGACGAGACGGACGAGCGACGAAAAACACGGCCGTACATATCACTTTTTGCCCGGACATACATCAAGATGCCAGCTGCTGTGGGGGATATGGCAGCAAAGACTGCGACAAAGCGGAAGCGCCAGGAAAAGGGGGAGGAGACCAAGAAGAGGAGGAAATCTAGCGGCGCCGACGACGACGAGCCCCAGACCAACAAGATCCAGCAGCTCGAAGCTGAGATCCAGGAGTCGAGGAAACACTACAACAACATCGCGATCCTAATCGAAGTTGCCCGGAAGCACGAGAAGGACCCCAGGAACGCTCTCGCCGCCTCAGAAGCCCTGTGCCGCGTCTTCATCCTCCTACTCGCCGCCGGGAACCTTGTCAGGAAAAAGGATGTGTCGGAGAAGGATGCCGTTGTTACGGGCTGGCTACGGGACCGCCTGGCAGACTACAGGAAGGTCTTGCTCTCTACGTTCCGGAGCAAGAAGCTGGCCCTAAACGGCCTGGTGCTCGCCATGGCCCTGCTCAAGGCGGAGGCGCAACACATGACCGACGGGGTGGACGCTGTCTTCCCCCGCTACTTCTTCTCAGATATTGTCGCGAGCCTTATCGAGTCTCCGATTGAGCAGTTGCGCGAACAGTTCTCCGAGAAGTTCGTTGACGAATACCACGACATCCGCTTTTACACCTTCGAAGCCATCAAGTATGTCCCGGATCAACACTCCGCGCATTTGACGGCCGCTGACAGTGGACAGAACATACCTGAACGATCGCGAACATTCCGTTGACAAAGATATCCAAAACACCGTGTTCGACATGCTGATCAGCATGGAAGACGTCCCCGAGTCCAACGATGACCTCGAGGAGTTCTACATCGAGCCGCCCGAGAAGAAGAAACACCCTCTCCGCTTACTCTCGCAACACAAGAAGAAGGCACAGGAGGCGTGGTTGGCGCTTATGCATCTGGGATTGAACAAAGATCAGAGGAAGAAGGTTCTCGACGTCATGGCCAACTCGATCGCCCCCTGGTTCACCCAGCCGGAACTGCTCATGGACTTCTTGACCGACTGCTACAACTCCGGCGGCTCTATCTCGCTCCTTGCCCTCTCAGGCGTTTTCTACCTCATTCAGGAGCGCAACCTCGACTACCCAGAGTTCTTCGCCAAGCTCTACTCATTACTCGACGCCGACATGCTCCACTCCAAGCACCGCTCTCGCTTCTTCCGCCTCCTCGACACTTTCCTCGGCTCGTCCCATCTTCCCGCTGTGATGGTCGCCAGCTTCGTCAAGCGCCTAGCCCGCCTCGCGCTCAATGCGCCACCAAGCGCCATCGTTGTCATTGTGCCCTGGTTCTACAACATCTTCAAGAAGCACCCGCTCACAACCTTCATGATGCACCGGGTGCCTCGGTCCAGGGAGGAGAAGGACCTGCTCGAGAGCGAAGGGCTGGAAGACCCTTTTCTGCCGGACGAGAAGGACCCCATGGAGACGCACGCCATCGACAGTTGCCTGTGGGAGATTGTGCAGCTGCAGTCCCACTACCACCCCAACGTCGCCACTATCGCCAAGATCATCTCGGAGCAGTTCACCAAGCAGGCATACAGCCTCGAGGATTTCCTCGACCACTCGTACGGCAGTGTAAGGCTTGCATTTTCCAGCATATGCAGTTGAACCGAGCTAACAACCCCCCGCAGCTTCTCGAGGCAGAAATGTCCAAGGAGGTCAAGAAACCTCCCGTCGTGGAGTACATGATTCCGAAGCACATGTTCACCAAGGCCGCTCCCGGCTCCGAGGAGCAAGACAGCCTGCTGGTCAGCCTCTGGGACTTTGGCTCATCATAGGACCCATCCCTCCAATGCAAGTCATCAAACCAAATGTGCACGAAATAAAAGCCAAACGGCCTCTTCGCCCCATTTCCCCCTACCACGCCTCACGGGCTCTCATGCAGTGTGTCGCGAACCCAAACCGTTAAGCACGTGCTCTCCTGCCACAACATACTACCTCCCTCTCGCAACGGTCACCTCCGGCCCGCGGCCACTTACACCACAATACCCAATCATCCAACGGCCGCTTCCGACGTCGCACCTCAGTGGGAACACAAAACCGCGCGGCCCCTGGGGGGGGTAGTTACAGGGTAACCCCCCTTTCTGCGTTGCTCAGTGGTCCGGTTGGCATCACAAGGGAGGGCTTGTTTCATGGGACTATAGCATATTTATTCCCGGTGTAACGAAGCTAGCTTTTTAAGGTGACACAGCAGACCTGTCTACGGTAGTCTTGGGTGTCTGCCGGTCATCGGCGGGTTGTTTGGTAGGCCTCACTTTGGTCAATGGTAGGGGACAGAGGTAAGATCTGGATTCGTGTGGAACGGTGGTACGGTGGTACGGCATTTGGGATGTGTGGTTTTGGGTGTTTGGGACCGGGGGAGTATCGGAGTATGGATGGGTTAGGTGGTGTGGTGTGGTGATCGGTTGTGCGAATGTCAGCGGGGGTTAGAAAACGGTTTTGTGCGAGGTGTTGGGTAAGGGGTTTGTTCTCCGCGTTCGTCGGGTGGTGACTACCTACCATGATTATCACTTCACGATACGTTAGACGGGTAGTAGAAGTTTCAAGGGCCGTGTAACTAGGAGAATACAGGTGAAGTTTTGCATCACAATGCCCGATTCCCTTCCCTTCCTTCTTCATCTTTGGGTAACCAACCCTTCCGCATACTCTCCTCCGACCAACACAACGACCACAGGCAGGAGTTTTCCCCCCTGAGCCTCGAAGCGCCAGGAGCCCGCATGCATCTGCACAACCTGCCAATTGAGCAAAGCCTCATGACGCCCGTCTGCGGACGACTGAAAGTTGTTGTGTCTGCCTGCTCTCAGCCAACGTTCGTGGGAAGAGACGGCCGTCCGTGACTGGATATATCCAACGACGCTCATTGACAGGAGAAGGACTGCTTGCAGCTGCAGCTCAGGCCTCATCATCAAAAGGTCACTTGACTATATTCCTGACTTCTTACAGGTGGAGGAGGACTTGTATCTTCGAGTGCCTAACTCACTGGCGACGCGTCAGATTCGCTCGTCGCTTAGCATCAACCAACCCATTCGTTCCCCAACTTCGCTCTTCCACTCTAACATCCAAAGCCTCGCTCGTCTAGAGGTTGCCAATGCCCGTATCAACATCCCGTCTTCGAAGTCTGTCACTGACTCAACCTCGCCGTTCCAAACAATGTAAGGATGGGTGTATAAGGTTGCGCACATCCGCCTCACCGGCACATCCCCGGCCTCAAGTAGATTAATAAAACGTTCCAGAGGGAGTTCCCTTGTCTATTGGGCATCAACATTGCCGTCTCTGGATGAGCGGTCAAGGTCTCAGACAAACAGGGAGACAGACAGGCTCCACCCAAGTTAAGTGCACGTGTGTTTCAGAGTGTTGATATCCTTGGGAAGTGGGGGCTGAGGACCATGTTGATGCTGTAGGATGAAAGTGTAGGAAGAAGGCAGGGCGGAGGCAGGGTGAAGAGCACAGTCATCCGAGCAAGAGTCGTAAGAAACGTGGTCTATTTTCGGTGCGCAATCCATCTCAGTAACGTGCTCCCAGGCTCAAGTGGTGAGGAGGCACAGAAAGCCTGGATGTTCTTCGACCTCCCATCTCTCCGTCTCCTGTGCCGCGATCAGCCAGCAATATGCCATCCCTTCCTCCCCATCGCATGCTCTTCTCCGTTTCCATCCATTTCCCTCGGATCCACCCTCTCCCCAAGGACTCCGCTCTCGGTCTCCATACGGACCCAGCCCCGGCCTTCGCGGCCGCTTTCAACCTTGGCCCGGCCGGCGTCCGGACACAGAAGTGGATTCTGCTGAAACCAAGCCCGGCGGTGAAGACCGCCCCAGATCGCAAGAGTCGCCGTCCAAGACAAACCCTTCAGTCTGATCCCCCTCAACCCATCCCACTCGCAGTGAGGACAAGTCCGGTTCACCGCCCCGAAAACCCATGGGGCTGGGCTAGCCTGGCCGGGGGTCGGAAGCCACCGATCGGGAAGCGCTGGGTATGGTGTAAATGAGAGAATTGAGATAAACAAGAGAGAAGAAGGAAAAAAAGCAAGAAGCAAGATCCACCATGTGAGGATCAAACCGATCCTCGGGATTTCTTGGCTCCAGGGGTTTGAAAAAATGCCGGCCTCCGGGGTTGTTGTTGCAGTTCCGGGACTTCTTCACCGCTACTCCGGCGGGAAGGTCAGTCAGCGTCACCTTGTTGAAGGCACGTTTGCGGATTTGAGGAAAAACGAGAGAAGGAAAAGAGTGAAGCGCCGTTTCAGTTGCCCAGTTCTTCACCCACAGAGAAGACACCTGAATGGGGCGGAGGACGTGTGATGTTGGTGATGCGTGCGAAGTATAACCCACAACCTCAGCTCATCAAATGATAGAGCGTTCAAGCGACTGCGCCCTCTTGCCCTCAAACCAACACCAACACCCCAACTCACCGTCTCCCACTCCTCACCTGCAACAAACAGGGCGGACAGGCGGATGCGAAACCAGGCCGGCAGCCTCCCGACGACCGGAGCATGGCAAGGAAAGGATTGTAACACGGCCACCTGACACGGGGTCTAAGCGACGGGACCGTCAAACATGCCGCGACTGCATGTTGCACGTTGAGGCGCTGCAGCGTGCCGCCAAGCGGGACCAGGCGGGCGTCATTGATCGGATGGAGGACCTCTCTTTTCCTGCGCACTTGCGAAGGTCCTTGCTGCATGCAGCACGAGTCGCGCGAGACCCAGGCGACCCAGGATTTCGGATCGAGGCGCCCACCCTGGCTGTGGGGGGGGACTTGGTCTACCGAGCTGAAGATGGGTTGATCGGAGGTGACCATGCCATGGTCATGCGCTTCTCCGACTAACCGCCGAAGTCCTGGTCCGGGACGTCCGCCTGCTTGTTCATGACGCATGATCAAGCTGGTAACGGCCTCACGGAGGGTGGGTTTGATGGGAAATGCTGTGAAGCCGAGGCTCGGCCAGTGGTTTACACCAATGAATCCAGACACTTGATGTGACAGGCTTTCAGGGGACGATGCCGTTGCTCTTCAAGGCTCCCAGAGGTGACGGCGCAGTCAGACTCGCCTGAGTATGGCCCCATTCAGGTGTAATGCCTGTGAAACGGGCAGACTTGAAAGTGTAAGTAAGCGTCTTTTAGGACCCTGCTCAAACTCGTAGGCCAAAGACTCTAGCTGTGTGAGAGCACACAAAGGGAGAGCCGTTCATCCTGAGAAACCGCAAGTATGAGTCAGTCAGGCTGCAAAGAGAAGCCGACCTCGGATCGTTCGCCTGGCTATCTGACACGACGTCAAGTCTGTTGGTCCATAAATAGGGAGCAAATAGGAAAGCTGCTTTAGATCCCCTGGCGAAGGCACCGCCCAACTGCACCATTCGTGAAAAACCTAAAGGTTTTTCCCGTGAGCCCGTGTTGGCAGGACCGTGCCGTTGGGCAGAAAGACGGGGTTTTGGTTTGGTACCGGCAGCATTCTCAGCATGCCTCAAGATCGATCGAACGTGATCCTGGGTCGAGAATCGGGCCTTGATCGTCCCAGGGCGTCAGGCGTGTGGTGTTGTATGCATGAGACATATGACAGCCTGCCGTGGACGCTTTTCGAGATGCTTCTCGGGACCTTTCAGCTCCCATAGAATGTTTAGAGGCCAGAGACTGGAACCAACAAACATCCTGAGCAGACGGGCTCGTGAAAACGGATCGGTGGATGCAGTCGTAATCTTTGGTCTCATGCAAAGAGGGGCGTTTCCAGAAGGCCGAGACTGCGGCATCACCATGGCCGAGTCACCCTATTGCGGAAGCCAAAGCATGTCAGGACGGTCCTCTGAGGCACGGCATCCACGTATGATCGCCTCAGCAGGAATGATTAGTGGCAGTTTATGCTCCCTTGAGAAACACGGTCTTTGGGGCGGTCCCGCGGTGAAGCCTCACCCGGCAGGTTTGCTGTGGGGCTCCTCATCGGGCAGATTCAGGCCAGGCACACCGAGGAATGTGCACGACTGGGCCGTCTCGTGTGTCCAAGGCCCAATGAAGCGGAGATTCACCGCGGGAGGAGCGGGAGGAGCTGACGGGAAAGGCCTTGATCACCTCTGGACCTGGCTGATCAGGGCGTTAGCTTCGTTCTCGGGCCCATCGCCAGTGAGGTGAGGTGAGGTGTTGCCGGTGTCATTGGACGTCAAGCTCGCCGGCCAGCCAGAGTCCTGGCAGCTGACCACAGACAGGTCGAGCGAAACCCAGGTGGAGTTCGCGGTGCCCCTGGCGACTGCTGAGGTCGTTCTGTTTGGGGCCGGCTCGAGATCCGACAAGACGCGTTCTCTCGCGTGTCAGAGAACGGAAACACACCGACAGTCCAACGGCCTGGGTTGTTTGGGTTGTTTGGGTCTCCACGGCGCGGGCCTCTGGATATGCGGCCAGGTACACATCGGGCCTGGGCGGACGCCGCGACTGGCCAGCAGCCGGGTTAGCAGGCGCACTGCTGCAAGAGCTCCGTTCTCTGGCCAGAACGGCGTGCCGAGAGAGGTGACAATGGGCGACACGAGTGGAGTGTGAGGACGGTTCGACGACTCGATGCCCTGCAACCAGCCACCGCATTTTTCTTTGGCGGCGGCCGTTTTGTGCTTCCCGTTGGTGAACCTCCCAGGGAGGGCCGGGGGGCGGGCGGTTCGAAGAGAGGAAGGCCGCGATGTGGGATCATTTCAAAACAATTCCCAGCGACGAGTCGAGATGAAGGATGTGGTGATGCGGTTTCAGATCGTGATCATGGAAAAGACAGAGTTTGACGCTGTGTTGCGGCGTGGAAGGGACGTCTCAGGTCACTGGCAGTGAGTGTCTGTTTGGCAGGAGAGATTGTGGAAGCGCCAGGCAACCTAGGCAGCAGAAGCTGGTGGAGCACGGTCACGTGAGACTATCTGAGCTCTGGAAGCACCAGAGAACCCTGGAAACCCGCCTGACCTGTGCTTCCATTCTTCCCCCCACACCCAACCCACACCTCTCCACGCAAAATCAACGACGACCATGATTGGAACGCGGATGGAAGCACCGCATGCCGCAGGGACCCGGCCGTTTCCTCCGCCGTTTCGTCCTGTTGCCGTCGTCCCCGTCTCGTTTCCCGTCGCCGCCAGTTGAAACAAACTTAGGAATCAGGACAGGCTCATGGCTCTGCTGCTCGTGGTCCTGTTGCTGGCTGTTCAGTGAGGGATGATAGCTTCAGGTCATACGAAGAAGCACAGCAATGACAAGGAAGCCGTTGAAGTCTGCTCATGCCTGGCATCACAGCTGTTGGATCACCTGGGGCGTGGGTTCCAAGCTCTCGGTTTCGACACTCAACACCATCCCAGCCTGTCTTGGGAGCATCCCCGAGGTCATGCCCCCCGCGGCGTCCAGTGGTCGTATTTGCTAAGACCAAGAGGGCAACCACTTCCTTCAGCACCCTCGGAGGCTCTGGATCCTGTCGTCACCCCACTCACAATTCAGAGCAGCCGCCGCGCACTGCGATGAATGGGATGCCGGCCTCGTCGGAGAGTGGCTGAACTTAGCTTCTGGAAAACAGGGGTTGTCTACACGGGGGCGCCTCTCACGAGGGCTCTTGTTGATGCTCACGCCGCCGCTGGACCCTGGCAAGCCCGTCTCATTGGGAGTGGCAGCAGCTGCGAGCCCGCGGCAGACGACTGGCTGCAGCATGCCTTTGGGTATCGACGACCCCAAGGCCCATTTCTGCCCAACCTGCTCGAGACGGTCACCCACGGCCAGTCCTTCTCCCAGCCCAATCACGAGGGCAGCAGTCCTCTGAAGCTTTCGTCGAGTCCTCACAGTTCGCCAGTGCTCACACCCTGCCCGGTACCCGGCTCCTTTGTTCCCCTCCAACGCCGATTTCTCAACACGCCGGGCTTGTCCGCTATCTATCCAGCGCTCCAGACACGCCCTCCGTCCGCTCATCCGCCGTCATCCTTGTTGGGCCTCTCCACAACGGCAACCAGAGATTCGCACCCGACCCGGCGGGCGATCACTGATTCGATCTCGGGTGAGACCACAGCCCTTCACACTTGACCAGCGTGACGGCCCGGGGCAACACCACGATGATTCCTATTGGGAAGTTGCTTGTGGCCCGAACTCCATTGCTGTCAGTCTGGGCCGAGGACCTTTCTTGCTGCCGCCGTACCTGCTGCGTCCCATGAGGTCTCTGCGCGAAACGGACGGAGCAAACAAGCTGGGCGAGACGCTGTGTCCCTGTCATGGGCATGCTTTTGCCGGCGCCTTGGACGTAGATCCAATCCCAGCTTGAGCCTCGTTTCCCTGGCCCACAACGTTAACGTTTCCGTATCTCCCCGTCTGAGGAGCTTCCGTCCGTTGTTCTCGTCTCAGAAAAGCCCAAGCCCTGCCTGGCCCCCATCAGATCGGATGTCTCTGGTCACACCCCCCCATGCCAAGCTCATGCTCCACCCCTCCCGCCCCGAGAAGGTCTCCCGATCCACACGCTCCCGCGCAGAGACGGTCCTCCGCAACATCCACGAGAGGTACCCGGCCGCAGTCCAGAGAGCCCGCGCCTCTGCAATTGGGCAAGCCTCGGATACGCACCCTGTTTCGAGAGGGTCTTGCAGAGCCGGGCTGACCATGGCCAAGTACAAAACCAGAGGGAGAGGAGCAGACATCCCACCCTTCCCCCCCTCCATCCACAATCAAGAGTTATTGCAAGATCACGCCGTCATCGCCTTTGCCAGGAGCAGCATTGCGACTGCTTGGCTGAAGAAGAGAATTCTTCATCGTTACACACAAGCTGTGGAAGAAGCCCCAAGCCAACCCCTGCCCTTCCGATCTCATTCACCACACAAACCGTCCTCCCCCGGTCTTGGTCCGAATACCCCTCTTTCTTTCCAGAAGACGACGGCGCTGTGCGACTTACACCAGAAAGTGTAAGTGACATTTCCTGCTCTGCTTTAAAAACCCTGCCCCTGCCTCCCGCACTCCCGGCCCCAGCTCTCCCCCCACCAGCCTCCTCTCAACCCACTTCTTTCCTTCACTTCCCCAACAACATCACTCAGTGAGCGCTTGTTGTCTGCATCTGTCTTCAACACAAGATCAAGATCAAGCACAGAACCCCCAGAGATCCAAAGGACACGCACAATTGTGAGCGTTTTTCTGTTGTGGTGGCGTTTTTAGCCCCCCTCAGCTCCCCGAGCTCTCGCGCTCACATCCCCTGCATCCTTCCCCCCGGCCGTTCCCGTTCCCAAAATAAAAGCCCTCACCGCTCCCTCACTTGCCCGACCACTGACACACATAACAGCATTTGTACGCACACTTTTCGCCCGCAGCCGGAAACCTCCCTCCACATCCACTCGCCCACACACCCATACAACACACACACACACAGCGGCCCACCATGGTCTCAGCATTCCAGATGCAGTCCTTTTACAGGACACCATTGACTGTCGACACGACACAGAAGTTCTTCGAGGAGGAGGACGCCAGCATATTGGACGAGAACATCCTGGACCAGAGCGCCCTCGACTCGGGCCTTGAGATGTCGCCCCCCATGGCTGAGAGCAGGAGAGACTCCTTTGGCGTCGCCCCATCGCTCTTCTCACCAAAGGCCGAGGACTGGCAGTCCGTCGAGATGCAATCCGTCCCCTCCAACAACCCCTTCTTCGACCAGCAGAGCAACAACCCCTTCCTGCGCATGGACCAGAGCCAGCAAGCCGCGTATCAGAGCCACGCTTGGCCCATGACCAGCTCCGGATCCGTCACTCCCCAGCTCCAGGCCTTTGACGGCCTCCCGGTGGAGTACGACACGAGCAACCTCGCCATGTTCCACAGGCCAGCCACCATGCAGACTCCCACGCCCTTCACTGCCCCCATCAACCCCGTCCCCATGTTCCAGCAGCTCGGCCAGCCCGCACCGCAGCCACTACCGACCTCGCCTCAGAAAGAGGCCTGGATGGCCCAGGACATCAAGTCGGCACTGAAGAGACCCCGGCCCGCCAGCCCCCTGATCCGGTCCCATAACGACCTCCGTCGGGGCGATGGCATCCGCAAGAAGAACGCCCGCTTCGACATCCCCGCCGAGCGCAACCTCACCAACATCGACCAGCTGATCTCCCAGTCTACCGACGAGCAGGAGATCAAGGAGCTCAAGCAACAGAAGCGTCTGCTGCGCAACAGGCAAGCAGCGTAAGTCATCATGTCCAATGAAACTATTTCACTCCACCCATGCTAACACACCCCAGCCTCGACTCGAGACAGCGCAAGAAACAGCACACCGAGAGGCTCGAGGACGAGAAGAAGCAGTTCACCGAGATCATCTCCAGCCTGGAGGACACCATTGCCAAGATGGAGAGCCAGATGCAGAAACTTGGCTTGGACAACCAAAACTACGAGTCGTACATCCACGACCTCGAGAGAGAGAAGGAAGACATGATCAGCAGGCACACCATTGAGACGGGTGAGCTGCGGAAGAAGATCAGCGTTCTGACGACCGAGGTGCAGTCCATGGGCCGTGCCGCCACCACCGCCCCGGGTTTCCCCGGCGCTTTTGCCGAGATGGACGGCATGGCCATGGACTGCTCCTGGGATAACATGCCGATGTTCGGCGACTTTCCCATGGAGCAGCCCGCTGCCACTGAGGTCAAGCAGGAGATGCAGATTGTTCCCACCGCAAAGAAGCCCGTCGAGATGGTGTCTCTGTCGACCACGACTACCGACCCCGAGAAGCCTGCCCAGCAAGGCGGCCTCCTCTTTATGCTCTTCCTTGTCGGCGCCTTTGTGCTCTCGAGCCGGTCGTCGACGCCCAGCATCCCACGCGTCTCAGAGGACGTCCGCGCCGCGTCCGCGACCCTCCTCGAGAACGTGCTCAAGGATGCCGGCGTGTCGCAGGCCATCCCCTCGAGCCTCCAGGCCGCTATGGCGCCCCAGCCTTCGGGCGCCGGCAACAGCTGGATGCCCCAGGCCTCCCTCGCCGCGGCCCTGGTCGACAACACCGTTGCCCCGTCCGTCCTTGGCGACATGGCCGACGTCCTCACCCAGCCCAGCGAGCAGCAGACCAATGAGCAGATCTTCTCCTTGTCAGCTGCGCAGTACAACGACTTGACCTCGCAGGATTTCCTCCCCGCACCGGCTCACCACTCGGCCGAAAGGTCGACGAGCCAGGGGAGACGCAACCTCGCCGAGGCCCTGTCTAGTATGCGCAGCTCGACCAAGCAGCAGTCCGCCGCTGAGGTCTACACCCGCTCGCTGCTCTGGGACCAGATCCCGAGCGACGTCGTCCGGTCTTTTGCCAGGATGGTCGCGGAGAGTAACAACGCCGCCGCCGTCGGAAACGAGGACTGATGTTCTTGATGACCCGTTACGACCTTTTTGATGATACGACACCCCCCCCCCCCCAACACCATGATCATGACTACGACGAGTACTTCATGATTCCCACGAAACGAACAGCATGGAGAAATATTTTTCTTTCGGAGCAACAGCTTTCGAAAGCGGCGGTTTTCTCGTCTCCTTTTTTTTCGCACCATCGGTTTTTTCCTTCTTGGACAAACATACACTTGATCCGCTCCCGCGACACAACAGACATCTGCAGCTCACGCACAGGAAGTTTGTCTTCTTCTTGCGGCACCTGTAACTGGAACACAGGGGTCGCCACCGCCGCTTTTCAAATCTCAGTTTGGTTTCCTGGTTTTGGCTTTCGTCTGAGAATTTAGCAAGCGCGCATGTGGCTTTTTGCAGTTTTTTGTTGTTTTGGCTTTCGACTTTGCTTTTCCGGGTGGCGCATCTCAACTTAATCTTGTTTTATTTCCTCAGCTATCTCTGTCTTCTCTCTCCTCTTTTCTGGGGCGCTGGGTATCGGATGGGGTTGAAAGGAAAGGGGTTCTGAGCAAAGGCCTTGCTGCGAGATCGGCGGGTTGGCGGATGGCAACGGCGAACACGGTTTTTGGGGACTCTGATTTTTTCTCTTCGGAAAGACGGCCTTTCGTGGACAGGCGACACAGCACTAGCGGCACGACGTCCAGCTCGTCGCCACCTTCTCTTCTCATTTCTCTCCTTTTCGTACCAACTTCTGAGTGAGGGAGGCGCTGGTCCGGGAGTTTTGTCCTCGCTGATCGCGAGCGGAGAAATCTCTCGCCAGCCGACGACACACAGACCGGTTTCCACGCAACCATCACTTTCAGATTTGGGACATCAAGGGAGGATCTGGGAAGGGATGATTTTTACAACAACAACCACCACACCACCATGGAAGTCCTGCGATCTTGCGATCGATTTGCCTTGCGGGGAGGAAGACCCGGCTTGGAACAACGCAGTGCGCAGCGACACGCCACCACATGTCTGACGACACCCACCTTTCCTTTGTCGAAGCGCAAGGAAACAACAACACCACACTCGTTTAACAACACATTCGATTCCGGGACCCGCCTGCCCATCATCCAACGGAGCAGAGCACATCCCACCTCGAGGTGACCTCCCGCCCACACAGATCCGGACGGACCTGCGAAAATGATTCCCCAAGAGAGGGACTTTCGCGGCCGACGGACCTTTTTTGGAGAGTGGCTCCGATTTTCGATTTGAACCCGCCATTTCTCAATAACGCCCACCACATCACGGGCATGGGAAACGGATGGGATTTTACACAACAACACCAACAAACAACGAAAGGGGAATCGCGGCCCCGGCAGGAATTAATGGGGATTCTGGATTCACCACACCTGCGGACGACATTCATTTTAGGACATTTCTTTTCTGGTACACTCCCTCGAGATCTTTGTAGCTAGGCTGGCGGCACAGAACCTGGGCAGATATATTATTTATAGGAAAATCTTTTGGATTGCACTTTGGCAACATCTTGAATATTTTGAAATCCTTTGCTTGTGATGGTGATGGCCTCAACCTGGGGTAAAAACTACACCCGCACTTTTGGAGCTCACCCCAGGACAGCGGAGGCTGCAACTTGCACGGATCCTCGAAAGAAATCCAACACGCAAGCAAGACAAAACCCACCCTCCAACCAGTCCAATCCATCAAAGCTAACTGACAGCCGGAGGCAGTCAACAGGGGAGCGAGCGAGCGCTCAGCCTTTTCGGTGACGTCCTCTCAAGCCGTCCGTCATCCCAACCAGCCAGGGCTGAAGACGGTCAGGAACTTCCCCACCCGGCCGGAGAAACAACCCGAGGTCAGGTCATTCCCGTTCGTCCCAGGTGTGATGACGATGAGTTGTCCCGCGGGATTGGGTGTGGACTGGCATGGGTACGGTGTGGACGGCAGTTACGCGATTGGGGAGACAAACAGGCCGAGATGGGATCATGTGTGCCATACTTAGCAACTGAGCTGGAGGCCTGTTTTAACGTTGTATCCGGAGAGAAGAATTATTGAGGGGGTCAGGATGGGGATGGTTTCAGGTTTCTGATCAAGGCAGTCTGTCGTCCATGCTGCGTCGCACCAAGGTCGAGTTTTCCCCGGAGAACCTTCCAAACCAGAGACGAGTGAGTGAGTGTATGTCATGACGACCCCCTCACAGCCCTCCCCTCTTTCTGTGTGTGCGGAGAAAGAGAGAGAGAGCAGGCTTCTTCAGACCAACCGACCAAGGAAAACCCGCTCCCCACTTCACAAGCCACAGACCTGCCACGCCATGCCACGACAACTCACCGCTCACGAGGACCGTCTGTCTGCCACCCACCATCACGACCTTCCCCTCACCTTACCACTCTTTACTCACTGTGGAAGCCTTTCAGAGATGAGAGATTTGGAAACGAAAGCGATCCAAACCCGCCGTCTTAGATCTCGCGAGGATCTGCGTCATGACAATGATACCCTGACTTGACATGATCTGCCTCTTCTACTGCCGCAAACGAGGCTATTTACTCTTCCTGGCAGTCCGTCTTACCGAGTGCTGAGAAACTAACTCCAGACTTGGGGCCGAGACTCTCTTGTCATCACAATCGTCCATCCCAAGCGAGCAGGCGTTCAAGTTGCCACGTCCAAATACCCAATAATCTACAAAGAGCGTTCCAGCTCCCTTGAACACAATACCAAGCTCCAAGTTGATGGGTGAGAGAGGGAGAGGAAAACGTGGAAGGGATGACGGTCTCGGATGGGGTCTGCGCCGAACTCTCGGGTCCGGGGGTGTTCCTGTACGCTCTGCTGCTGCTGCTGGTCTGCATATGCATGCGTTAGGGCATTGGGCAGCGATGGAAATTTTGGAACCTTGGAGTTTGGGTAGTCGGTGAGAAAGGGAGGGATGATTGGTCGGTTTACTCTGGGGGAGGAGTGGGAGGATTGGGGGAGAGGACTGCGTGGGGTGGACGTTTTTGGGCATGCTCGTAAGAGATTTGATGTTGAATGTTGACTGTGAGAAAGGTTTTTGTTCCTAAATGATAGATGTTTGGTGTTGTTGGCAGCTCTTAGAAATTGACTCTAGAATATGTCAAGTCAAGTGTCCAAGCTACCCCTTTTTTCAGGGGCTCCTAGTATCCGTATCTCAGACTCAACTTAACCAACTCCTTCTTTCCCACATCTTCGCCCGACATATTCCCAACAGCAAGAAACTAAATCTACCTATCAGAGCAGTTACATCCATTTTCAGGCGACACAGCAGATCGCTTGCTCATCTCCAGACCTACAGTGCAGACTGTCGTGGCACATTCCCCAACAGCTGCTCCCCTCACGTTAGAATCAGAAGCCGACTGGCTGAGTACTATGCAGAGAGCCAATGGACATGTGGTCGTATGTGCAACCTGCTGTACATGTACCACCGGCTGGATGTTGTGCAACGCGATCGGTCAAAGAGCAAGATTGGGCTTTCGTTGATGTTGGAGAGCTGAGACAGGTTTGGCCGCTCTCCGGAGACAAGGCAAATTTCGTGGGTGGGCGAAATCTGATATCAAGAAAATTGGAACAAGTCAACTCCGGGATTCTTTGAGTCTGGTAACTTCGGACAATGACAACGCCAGGGACGGGAGCTTATGCCCCGGTGTAAGACGACCCCTGAAATACGGCCGGTCCCGGGCATAGTACAAGCATGGCATGTTTCGATATTGAACAAAACTCTGAGTGACCTGCCATATTGTGTGTTACTGAAGTCGAGTCAGGAACGCTTCTTGGGGTGCGTTTTGTGAGTCGGCGCAGAGGGCGCGTTTGACGGTCCATGGCTCCAAATTTAAGATCAAATATGGCCCGGACGCGTACTTTAGTTCCACTTGTGTTTGGTTCCATTTTTCCATCTTCCATTTCCATGCGTCTGTGTCTTATATCCTCTGATTGCCTAACGGGCAAGTGGAAGCTGGACTCTCGCAAATAACAGCCTGAGCGCAGGTCTTCGTGTGACTTCGAGGTTTCACCACCCTACTCTACTCATACGACGAAGAGGTGGTAAAGCCAAATATTAATAAACATCTTCACCGATGAGAGCTCAAATCTTTCCGGCCCTGGCCAGACCGAGTGTTCAACACCAGAGCCACTTGTGGAACTTCCCACAACCACAGACTTAAAAAACAACCATGAAGACGTAGCCCAAAGTGCAGCTACAACCAACTCAAAAAGAAACAAACAATTCACATCCCGTTTCCAAACCCTCACTCTCCCAATCCAGAACGGACCCCAAACCTAGAGACTGAGTTACCTCCCCTCAACACCACGGTACTTCGTACATCCCTCCACCACCCATCCGCCACGCTCTGCGTCCCTCACCCTATAAGGTATCTCCATAGAACCACCATGCAATGCAATGCAATGCATTTCAACGCAGCCGCAGCGAGCTAGCTGCTCCAGCTGGGCAAACCGTTTCCAGACCCTCTCCGTTCGTGGCCCAATGGGTCTTGACTGATTCATAACACGAGTTCTGGGGAGAGAACCAAACTCAGGACTTTGCTGGCCGAGGAACCCAAGGAGGAAGAACCAGGTGGTTCCTATCGCCGTTGCTGTTGATCGTTTCAGCTCTCACCACAGCCAACACCACCATAAAAATGAAGGAACCCATCTGATGAAACACAAATGTAAACAGTCCAGCTGGAGATGCAACCGCCAAAGGTTAAACTGAGATATGACCGAACACTGGAAACCACAGTACACGTAGCAATGCTGCCCAAGAAAAAAAATAAATCCGGGGTCCTCAACCCAAGCTCATGTTCATGGATGAACGGCCGAGGACCTAACGGTGAGTTGATGAGCAACCCGAGATGCACACTTTCACCAGAGCAGGACACGGAGTTGTGCTGAAGGTGGAAGTGAAAGGTATAACGTTGAACAAGATGAAGTCCAACAGGGAGGAAGCTAAAGCTCCAAAATGGCCGAATCTTCCAAAATCCGTTTTCCAAAGAAACCCATATCCAAGGAGATCACCAACTCGCCTGCCTTGAGCACCAGCATTCTGGTCTCCCAACCGCGAAGACGTCCTGAGAGCTACAAGAGCCCTACTTCTTGCCAAACCCCGGATCATACTTCTCCTTCCAAATCCTGGCCCAAGAAGTTCAGTCAGCCTTTACTCCACACAGCAACTCCAAGAACACGGTCACCAACACCACAGAAACGCGACAACAACGTCAACGGTCAACCGCGAGGCGGAAACACGACCCAAACCACCGGCCCTCCCTCCCAGCCCAATCAGCAACCAGGCACCACCAAAGTGCAAGACTGGGCCGACACTCGCGGGCCAGACCAGGCCGCAGCAGCGGGCCACTACCAAACACCGTGTTTGAATGGCTGAAAAAGGGGGGGCGTGTCCACAGCAACAAAAACGGAGGAGAGTGTATTTGTAAACACAGGAAAAAAAAAAAAAAAACAGGGCGGACGACAAAACGTGGCCATCCAGCCTATCATGCAAGAACCACCATCGCATCTGCGACGACGGACGGTAGCAAGCAGAAGGGTGCTGCTGTCCGACGCGACCCACTAGGTCGGCCGCCAGGCCGAGACCGAGACCGGGGATAACGGGGAAGGGAAAAGAGAGAAATGGAAGGCTTACCATGAATTGCCAATGATCTTGTTCCCGTTCTTCTCGGCCAAGCGATAATACTTGGCTGCTGCGAACTGTTGTTGCGTGTCAGCCAGCCAGCCTGATGTGATAGATCGCAAAAGGGGTAAATCTGGTGAGTTGGTGGTCTGTGGATTGTGATTCGTCCCGCTGGCTGAGCCTGTTGATGCCCAACGTCCGGGTGCCGGATTTAGCAGCATCAAAGTGCACTTTCGGGCTGACGATCTGGGGGAGGCTTCCCAACCAGACGGGATGGGCATGCCGTGGGGCGTTCTTGAAGTGGTTCAAGGGGGGGAGGCGTGACTGAGACAGACTGACTGACCTTGTCTTTCTTAGTGCCAAATCCTTCGAGATAGCACCACCCGACCTCGTTCATGGCATCTGGAGCGGTCAGTTTCGGGGTCAGGCGAAAGTCAGGGCGGGAGAAGTACCGGTGTCCCCGAGGTTCGCCGCCGTCTCGTAATACTGCAAATCCCCGTCAGCAACGAGCTCCTCACGGCGCAGAACCACCATGCCATCGCCACTTCGGCGGAGAGCCGAAAAAAACCCACCTGCTTCGCAGCAATTGGATCCTTGGGAATCCCCCACCCGTGTCGGAAGCAATTGGCCAATTCGAAAATGGCCAGAACCAGCTCGCCCTTGGCGGCGCCTCCCTTCTTGAGCCCTGCCTGCAGAGCAAGATGCTCGACGTCGGCGGCATTGGACGCTGCGGCGGAGAGGTAGGTCACGGCCTTTGCCGCGTTCGGCTGGCACCCCCATCCGTGTCTAGACTCAAACGTTAGCCCGTGATGGCCGTCACGATTGGGCAATCCGGCCGTTGCGTGGTCAGTTCGCGGACCATACGATGCCTCCCGGCCGGGAACACACCAAGGCCGGCGTGATGAAGGTGCATGACGCCCATGTGGTTGCGGGGGAAGTTCGCCCCGATGGAGCAAGCGGGAGGAACATACCTCAAAGCGAGACCGTACAGAACCTGGCTCAGGGGGTTGTTGGCGCCCTTCGGATCGGCCAAGCGGCCAAACAGAGCGGTCGACTGCTCCAGCTCCCCCGACTCATGGAGCCGGATGGCCTCCTGAATATCCTCGTCGATGGCCTTTGACGAGACAACCTTGGCCTGCGACGCAGGACTATCTTCGCTTGAGCTATCGCCGAGGCGCAGCTGGGGGATGGCTGGCGGGGCCGAGCCATGCACGGGAGTTCCGGGCCGGCTGCGGTTCTTCTCGTTCTCACGGGCCAGCATGGTGGCGCGCTTCTCCCATTGCAGCTCGGTACCCTCCTTGTCCTCCTCACCGGCCGGGACGATGATCTCGGGCAGGTCCTGCGGCACGTTCTCGGAGCTGACGGGGCTGCGGCTCAAGTGCAGGCGCTGCGAGAGGCGCCGGTGGCCGGTGCTCTTGTGGCTCGACTCGGAGGTGCTGCGGTCGCGACCGGTGCGGGAGAAGACATCGAGGCTGCGACGCTGCTTGGAGGTGGGCGACATGGGGTCGGCTGACAGGAACTGGCCCTGGTGTCGTGGGTCGTCGCCAGCCTGAGCCGGGGGATGGATAACTTCGGCGCTGTGGGTGTCGGTGCGGATGAAGGTGAACTCGGGGGCTGGGCTGGCATCCTCCGAGTCCTTCTTCCGAAACTTGTCGCGGAGTCCCATGGCCGCTGCTGATGCTGCTGATGCTGCTGATGTGCTGTAAGAAGGGAAGGATGTACGGCAGAGTTGGGGGCCAGCGACTCGACTTCACAGGCGCGAGGCGACAAAGAGAACCAACAGACTGGGAGAGAGATAGTAACGACAGTGGTATTGCTGGTATGGAACGAGAAAACGACTATGGATCCGTGCCGCCAGAGTATCTCGCAGTCGACGCCATTTTAAGAGGAATGTCAGCCTGGTGGCGACGCGCCGTCGAGATTGGATGTGTCGTCTTGAGGATGGTGTTGGAGCGGGGCAGTGCCTGTCAGCGGCGCGGCTGTGGGGGCGGTCCCTGGCGAAGCCTCATCCTCAGGCCAGGGGCATTGTTGCCGTCGGGATGTCTTGTTGGAGATGGAAAAGTGGTTGTCGAACATGTTCATATCGAAATGAAGAAATCATAGAAATGACGGCGACAAACTGTCCAAAATGGAAGCCGCAACCAACAGCCGAACCTCCATCCGAGGCAGGGGAAGCTCGTGCTCTATCCTAAAGGAGCAGAGAAGACATCCATTATCATCAAAAGCCCGATTAGCTCAGCTGGTTAGAGCGTCGTACTAATACCGGTTCTCCCCGTATATGGTATGCGAAGGTCAACAGTTCAATCCTGTTATTGGGCATTTGCTTTTTTTTCTTTTCTCTTCTTTAAAACCCCGGTTTTGGGCCTTTGGGTTGTTGAAACCGTAACTTCATCTGCAGTTGTTGGTGTTTTTTTTGTTTTTTTTTTTGCCAAATGCCAGTCAGTCTTTGCACTTGTCCCAAAATCCAATTTCCTCAGCGCACTGTGCCACATGGCAACCCGGACCCGGTGGAACGGATCGTCGACGGGCGCCAGGGGTACGCGCTTTGAGTGGTCCACTCACTGATTCTCGCGATCGGAGCACGGCCCGCAAGCCAAGAACATCGAGGATCGCGAAACCACAGCTCCCAGCCCAGAGCTGAGCCATGAACTCACGACCTCGACCCTGACCTTCGATGGCCGCCCCCTCCGAGTCTACGCTCCGAATAGCGTCACACCCCGAGACCCGGCAACCATGGCCCCGACCCCGCCGTCGTCGACGCGACGGCCCCTGACCCTCAAGGGGCTCCCGCGCAAGAAGCCAGGCCCCGTGCCCAAACCACTCTCGGAGCGCCTCAAGAACAAGCCCCCGAAGCAGGTCCGACGTGTCGAGCGCTCATACACCAAGGAGCGCAAGATCGAGGTCCTCATGTACCTCCTCAACCACCGCGTCCCCGACGCCCGCCCGCGCAAGGTCCCACGCCGTCGCATCGGCCAGCCGCACGAGCAGGAGCTGAATCAGCCAATGGTCCAGGACCAGAACGGCGAGTTTGTCTGGTACCGTGCCCCGACCTACGCCGAAGCCTCCGAGTTCTGGAAGATCCCGACCCCGACCATCCAGGGATGGTGGGACTCGCGCAAGAAACTGCTGGAGGGGTCCGGCTTTGACCTGCCCGAGGTTGGGCCGGGCGGTCTCTCTGCAACCCTAGCGGCAACAGAGGCGTCTCCGATGCCGGGTAGGAACGCTGAGACGGCCGCTTCGGGAACGGAGGGAGCTGGTGGGACTGGTGACGGAGCAAACGAAGGACAACCGAGCAACGGGCCCACGGCGGGCCAAAGCGGGGCATCTCCGGCTGCAGCGCCCGGCTCCGCCCCGTCTCCGAGCCCAAACCAGGGCCGGGAGAGCCCGACACCAAACCGCACACCATTGCCTGCGGCTCAGGCCACATCGACGCCTAATTCTGGCGGGACACACCCCCCCACTGCCCAACCGACACCGGCCGGGACCGGGCCTGCTGCGAACGGCGCCCAACCCTCGGCTGCAACGGCCACTCAACCACCTCCCGCGAACGTGGCACGGCCTCGCCCGCCGGCGCCGAAACCAGTTCGCTCGGCCCCGCGCCCGATTGCTCGCCATCACCCCGTTCCACTCAAACCTCAGCCGCAATATGTTGCTCCCCCACCGCCCCCACCGCCCCCGGAACTGCCCCCAGCTTGGAACCCAGCAAACTACGTCGTTGTCTACATCGGTCCACATCCCGGTCCGTTGCCCGGGCAGCACTGCATACATCCCGGTGCACTGCTGCCCGTGGTGTATTCCGGTCAGCCGTTGGATGTAGCCCCGGTGAGCTATGCCGCCGTCTTTCCCGCCCAGCCGCCCTACCCTGGCCAGCAGCCTCCGACTCCACCACCAAACGTAATGTCCTACGGTCTTTCCAGTCCACACCCTTCTTATCCCGGCCAACATCCTCTTCCGCCGGGGGCGCCCCATCCCGGAACCCACAATCCTCGCTATCAAGGCCAACTAGCCATGCCACATGGCACTCCGCATCAATATCCAGGCCATGCGCCACCAGCACCTCACGGGTCTCACCCCCCACCACTCCCGTCTAATAGCGTACAACACCAACTGCGCTGGCTCCCATCACAAGCCTCTCGCCCGCCCCCACCCGCTCCTCAAGGAGCTTCCGCACCCCCGCATGCCCCCTACGTGGGGCCAGCCAGCTCGCACGCCCCACCAAACTTCCCTGCCCAGGCACCACATCCGCACCCTGGCCATGCACCATCTCATCCACCTACCGGGCCAGCAGCTGGCCACGCACCACGCACACCATCCTCCGGCCCACGGCCCACACCGACAACAGCAAACGCGGCGCCAGCTCAGTCGGTGAAGGCCCCCGGGCCGTCTCCACCAGCAGTAGCAGCTCAACGCCAACCAGGCACCGCATCATTACTTGCTAACCAGGAGCCGCCCCAGGAGTCGCCCCAGATAACGCCCCAGCCTGCAGCAGCAGCAGCAGCAGAGCGGCCCGCCCCGGCGGCGCCAGCGGAGGCCCCGCTAGCTCATGCATCCAAAGCCGCCGCCGTCACCGCCGACGGGGAAGCGTCAGCCCAGAGGCAGCGAGCAAAGGAACCCGCAGGATCTGAGAATTCGCAACCGCCCGGCGCAGAGGGTGTGAGGCAAACCGAAGCCGCCACAGTCTCGCCAATTCCACTAGAAGAGGACAACGCAAACACCCCCATGGACACCCCAGAAGACACACCTGAACCTACCGCAAACCAACCCAACCAGCAATCAACCAACCCAGACCAGGCCGAAGCCGCCACCCCAGCCGAAACCCCAGCAGAGACACCGACCGAAGACGACGGCACAACCCCTATGGACATCGACTCCGACCCCGAGCCTGTAGCAGCCACAACACCTGCCGACGCAACCCCAGCCCCAGCACCAGCCACGGCGGCGGCGGCTCCTCTGGATCATGGGTCCGGGGCCGGTAATAGAGAGGATTCTCTCTTTGGGTCAGGGGTGTCCACGCCTGCTGCCTGACCATTTTTTGCTCTCGGTATCGCGTGGTAACTCGATGGCCATTTCTTAGACGTTATTTCTTGAGGAGAAGTGCTTCCCTGAAGTGGCCCATTCATTCAAGGGTAGGGAGGGATGGCGTTGGGGATGTTGTAACAACAATAACTAGCTGTAGGAGAGTAATGTTTGTTTGTATAATTAGCTTTGCTTTCGGTTAGAGGAGAGGGCATAGGAGGGAGATACCACGGGGTTTACACAAAATAGGGGGTTGTTTACTCCGCCTCATAATTACCGTAAATACTATCAACACTTCCTTCACTCGAAGAGGTGCTCATTTTCAGTTTCTTCCACCGTCAGTTTCGTCACATTTCAAATGATACTTGAACCAGGCCAAGATTGATTCAGCTCTATCCTTTTCCATTCCCAACACCATGATACCTGACTCGATAAATACCGGTAAATCACCAACAAACACCATATCAACCCATCCATTTACCATAGCCCACCCACTGCATCCGGCAAAACACCATATACCTGCACACTTTCTGCCTCCCCATCAAACACCTCTCTCACACACACAAGCGCAGCCTACGAAACATTCGCAAACGCCCTCTTCCTCACCGCCCTCTCCTTATCCCCCTCCTCCTCCTCCCACTTCTCATCGACATACTCCTTGACGCTCCTCTCGCGCATCTGCATGCCCACGACCTTCAACGCCGCGATATTATACCCCATCTCGTCCTTCTGCCTGCGCAGCGCCCCGCGCAAATTCGTCTTGATCCCCTCTAGCATGCCGCGCATCGTGCGGCTCGCCACCACCTGCCGGTGGTGCGTCTTGAGCATGAAGAACAGGATGCGGCAGGTGAGCGGGATGTTCATGGCGCGCAGGGCGAACAGGTTGAGGAAGGTGAAGAGGAGCGGGACAGAGGCGAAGGGGAGGACGAGGAGCGCGTCGTGGAGCGCAGAGGCTTTGATCTTTTGGAGGGTGTTGAGGACGTAGGCTTCTGCCGAAATGTTGCCGAGGGCGATGAAGATGGGGTTGCGTTGGGGGGGCGCCACCGAGGGGTTGAGGAGCTTGGCGTCTTCCCACTCGCGCATGACGTTGAGGTCGGCCATGCCGAGTTCGAGGGCCTCGGCGATGCGCTCGCCGGCCATGAGCGTTTCGACGGTTTGTTTGGAGGCGGCGGCGACTTCGCGGTTTTCGTCTTGCGCGTCGACGTCCTGCTCGAGGGAAGTGGTGAGGGTGGACTCGTAGAGCTCTTCAAGCTCCTTCTCGCGCTCTTCCTCGAGGAAGATCTGCTCGTCAGTTTCCTGCCACACGCGGATGCTCTTGTCGTGGCTGGCGCTGATGAGGGTGGAGCCGCTGTGGCTGACGGCGAGCGCCCAGATCTCGCCGTGGTGGCCGTCGATGCGCTGAATCTGCTCGAACTTGTCGGCATCCCAGTACTTGATGGTGCGGTCCTTGCTGGCGCTGAAGAAGTGATGGCCGTTGCCGTCCGAGTTGTGCGGGATGAAGGCGACCTGGAGGATGGAGTCCTGGTGGCCGAAGAGGGCCTTGTGGCAGTCACCAAAGTCGAGACCCCAGATGCGAATGTTCTTGTCCGCCGAGCTGGTGACGATCAGCTTGCTGTCGTATGAGATGTCCATGCTGAGCACGGGAAGCTTGTGGCCGTAGAGATTGAGGTAGAGTTTGAGAGAGTCGACGAAGAAGACCTTGACGGTGCTATCCAGGAGGGCAACGGCCAGCAGCTTAGAGTCGGGAGAGAAGCGCAGGTTGAGGATGTCGTCCGTCACCTTGAGTATCCTTGATTGCACGAGCTTGAGCTTCGGTGTTGTCCTTGTTGTGCCGAGAACCTGCTCCTGAACGATCTTGAAATCCCAGAATTTGGCCGTCTTATCAGCGCCACCGGACACAACAGACTTGCCGTCTGGGTGAACCTGAAGAGACCAGATGGCATGGCCGTCGTGCGCATTGACCGTCTCCAGCAACGCCGCTGAGGCCACGTCGTAGAGCTGGAGGTCGCCCTCCTTGGTGCCTACCACGACCACCTTGTCACCAGGGAGAAAGGCGCAGCAGAGCGCATAGCCGCACTCAAACGTCCGGATGCACGTCTGCGTCTTGATATTCCAGATTTTCAGCGAGCCGTTCGCGGCGGATGCTAGCATCTTATCGTCGGAGCTGATGGACAATGACCGGATGTCTGTGCGGTGTCCCGGGAGCTCGACGGCCAACGCCTTGTTGTAATCTGGGGCGTCGCCCTTCGACTTGAGCTTGTCCTTTCCGACAATGGTGTACAGCTCAAGGAGGTTGTTCGTGGAGCCGACGAGTAGTTGCAAATCCTTGATTCCCTGGTTGATCGCCCAGTCGACAGACCGCACCTTGCCCGTCGTCCTGACAATAATGTGCTGCACAATAACATCGGAGATGTCGGCCTGGGTGATATCGTCGGCCTTGTCGTCGGCATCGTTCATTGGGAGATCCCCGTCCGCCTTCTTGTCCTTGGCCAGCTTTTCCCTTCTCCTCCTCTTTTTCCTGGCCAGGCTCTTCTTGATCTCGGCTTCGTTTCGTATCCTCCAGATCTCGACCGATTTCTCGACACCGTGAACCGCAAAGTAGTCCCGCCGGGGGTGGAAGATGACCTCGACTGCGCGCTCCTTGCTGTTGCGATGTAATGTTCCCCTGCTCCGGAGGAAGTTAACTGATTGTGTGAGGTCGACCTTCTGTGCCGACGAAGCGAGCGCCACAACGTCCAGCGCCCACGCCGTCATCTCTCCGTCGTTGCCCGCCGTCACGCAACCGCTGAAGTCAGGGGACACGCCCAGGGCCCAGCACTCGCCATTGGTCTGCGCAACATGTGTCTCAACGCAATGGCGCGACGACAGATCCCACAGCTTAATCAGCGCGTCCTTTCCTGTCGTCAGGAGGAAGCCCTCCACCCCCTCGGTGTCCACGGCCATCAGGGCCTGCTCCTCCTCGCCCTCGCCCAGTAGTATCGGATCCGGCTCGACGAAGTGAAGACCGGTGATTTGGTCCTTGTGCCCGCGCAGCTTGTACTGGCCCACCTCGGCAACGAGGTCCCAGACGATGACATCGGTGTCCTTGGCGCCACTTGCGAGACGTACGCCGGTCTTGTCGAAAGCAAGGATGGTGATGGCCGACTTGTGGCCGTTGAAGCTTACGACCGAGGTGGCGATCTTGCTGTCCCAGATGCGAATGCTGCCATCTTCGTAGCCGACGGCGAACACGTCGGGGTCGGTCCTGCTCTGGGCAATCGCGGTCACCTTGGCCCGGCAGTTCTCGTCCCGCCAGCGGCCGAGCAGCTCGCCCTTCTTGATATCCCACACCAGAACCTCCTCATTGGCAGCGACAATGGCCTGGCCAGAGCCGGTGCCGGCCTTTCCCCTAGACGACCATACGAGGTTCGAGTTGCTGGATGCGACGACGCCGAACGACTTGGAGGGCTCGAATTTGCTGGTATTTGTTGCGTAAGTATCTTCCGAAATAAATAGGAAATTTCCTCTTTACTTACAGATATGATTTGACCATGATTGCGACTGGTGGCTAGCAAATCGCAAACCAACTACAGACTCCTCTCACACAATCTCAATGCGTGTCGCGTCGGTGTCTCAGCGGGATGCTCTTCCTGGGAACTTTTTTTTGGCGTCGATAAGATAAGAATCTGGAAGTCCAAAAGTTGGGGTCTTTCACCAGCCACATCCAATTCAGGATTCTGGCCCCACCTTCTGATAGCTGTGGCTGTTCCTGAATGCGGGGCAGGTCCCAAGCTTCAGGGGCAGGGGTCGCTGTCCGCCTTGGCTGGCGTGCAGCTGCCCGTGCCTCCCCTGCCCGCCGCAACGTCAGCTCCGTCCAGCAACAGCCCCACTATCAACAGCCACCCCGATCAACACCGCTCGACGACAAGACAACCGAACCCGCGGATAGGCGCATTGACACAGAGCACCACATCCAAGATGCTGCTGCTCGACTACCAGAATGTGCTGATACAGTCGGTGCTCACGGAGCGCTTCTCCGGGTGAGCTGCTGCCTCTCCCCTCGAACGACGACAACATGCGCCGATAGACGATAGACAATAGACAACACCACTGACACCGCACCTCCAGAGCAGCGCCCGTATCCATCGACCAGACCGTGTCTGACTTTGACGGCGTCACCTTCCACATCTCGACCCCCGAGACCAAGACCAAGATCATGGTCTCCATCCAGATCCGCTGCTTCCAAGACCTGCTGCGGTACGGCGCCGAGGAGGTGCTCAACCGCGAGTACGGGCAATACGTGGTGCCGCCAGAGCCAGGTTACGACTTCTCGATTGTTGTCGATCTGGAGGATCTCCCCGCAGAGAAGGGTTGGTACCTCATTTCCCTCCATACGCACCAACACACGCTGAAACACCTCCCACAGAAGCCCGCGACGCCCTAGTCATGAAGATCGCCCTCCTCAAGCGCAACGCCATGGCCGCGCCCTTCGAGCAAGCCTACCAGGAGCACTACCAGCTCAAGGCGGAGGCATCCAAGTTCACGTCGGAGGAGGCGCCGCAGGGCGTGCGCGAGGGCGGCGCCGTCAAGGCGATCCACTACCGCGAGGAGGAAGCCATCTACGTCAAGGCCAGCCACGACCGCGTGACCGTCATCTTCAGCACCGTCTTCCGCGAGGAGACGGACCGGGTGTTTGGCAGGGTGTTTATCCAAGAGTTTGTGGATGCCCGTCGCCGCGCCATTCAGAACGCGCCGCAGGTGCTGTTCCGTAACGACCCCCCGCTTGAGTTGCAGGGTGTTCCGGGTTTGAAGAACACGGGTACCGGCGAGATTGGTTACGTTACGTTTGGTGGGTTCCGCCTGTGTTCTGGTATAGCATTGGACTATATACTGACGACCAACAGTTCTCTTCCCCCGTCATCTCACCCCGCAGCGCATGCCCGACGTCATCTCGCACATCCAGACCTTCCGTGACTACTTCCACTACCACATTAAGGCCTCCAAGGCCTACATCCACTCGCGCATGAGACGGCGGACAGCGGACTTCCTCCAGGGTGAGCAATTCGGCCTCTTTTTACCGTATTCTGCTAACAACACTGCAGTCCTCCGCAGAGCCAGGCCAGACAACGAGGAGAAGGAGCGCAAGACGGCGAGCGGGAGGTCCTTCAAGGTCGGGAGCTGAGATGTGTTTCTGTGACGGTTATAGACAGACTTCCACGACGCATCATGATAGCCCGCGAATTGACAGAATTGTTGATTGTTTGCGCCTTTGCTGTATTGACAGCTGGCTGGTTCTCTGACATGCTTTTTTTCTTTTCTTCCACCATTTCATATGTACGATCTATCGAGTGAGACATGTTCGATGGTAGCCGAATCCGAGTCTCGAGGAGGCCGTCTCAAATCCAAATGCACCCAAGTGGATGCCTGTGTTCCTCAACTATGTTTATTCATGCTTCTTCATCCCTCTACAGAGGCTATTCTTTTTACACTTCATCTCTAATCCAACAGGGCTGCTGTGTGTGGGCATCACCAGTTGGCCATAGCCAGGCCGATTCCCCTCCCCAATTTTCTTTCCACCACCTCACTTCCTCCCTTTTTTTTTTCTTGTCCTTTTTTTCACTTCTCCTCTCCCCATACAGAAACCACCGCCAAACGCCAGGACTACCTAAATAAAAAGAAGGGTATCTCCTTGCCAAATTCAATGTACGAAACGAAAGTGCGCAGACAGAGCATCAGAAAAGAAAAAAGTGGATGGCACCTCGCACCGCAGCAGGAAGGACAGTCATCACAGCTCGATGAAGTCCTTCTGCTCGGCAAAATCGAGCGCGCCGCTCTCGTCCTGGCCAATGAACTCGTCCACCTCGTCCGAGTCAACATCATCGTCGTCGATCGACTCCCCATCCTCATCGTCGCTCGAGAGGTCCGCCATCTCCGCATCATCACCGTCCCTGGCGGTGCCGCGCCGGAGCAGGACGCTTGCCCTCTCGCGATGCGGCAGCTTGCAGCCCCTCGTCTTACACACGCCCGTGTTGCTGAAGTCGGGGCACTCGAAGGCGTGGCGGTCGGCGCAGGCGGCGCCGCGGGGGCAGTAGCCGAACAGGCCAAAGTCGCGGCACACGGGCGCGGCTGGAGACACTTTCACGTGAGCATACTTGCAGTCAGGCTTGGTGCAGCTGTCCCGCGCAAAGTGCAGGCAGGCGGGTGTGCGCTCCGGGGTGGGGTCGTGCGAGAGGTCGCAGTGCGCCCCGTTGGCGCATTCGCCCTGCTGGAGGAAGTCCTTGCAGATGGCCACCTTGTGCGGGTCGTGCACGTAGCGGCAGCGAGGGCCTTGGGCGCAGGAACCTGGGAGGGTGGTTAGTAGAGTCTCCGGTGGATTTGACTTACCGAGGCCCGGTCGGGGGAGAGGTCGCGTGGGGCGTCGGTCGAGGAAAATGGAGTTACCCGTCATGGAAAACTGTTTGCAAGGCACGTTGACCTTCTTGACGGCGCCAGATCGCCTGCCGAGGGACGCTGGAGTCAGTTGATCAATCGCGGGGTTCGGGGAGGCGTACCGCTGGGCCTTGACAATGCCATGCCGGTAGAGGTTGCCGTTCTTGCTGCGGTAGAACTTGACACCTCCGATGTCAGCCATCTTAGGGGTTGCCTTGGTCGAGTTGGCGTCGCCTGCGGTTGTGTGAGTACCCTGAATGGTCGTGTTGAATCGCCGCGACGCACCGGGAGCCCTGATGAGCTTGCTGCCGTTCTTGGCAACGATGAAGCGCACTCCTTGGACGGCGATCTCGTACTTGTCGATGGCAGCCTGCTTATTAGTGCCAAAGCTTTCACTGTTCGTCATGCGGCCAAGGTGATTGATCAATTTCGCGCGTTCCTGCCTGTCTCTCAACGCAAGCTTCTGGCGCCGTGTCTGTTCGATAGCAAGGGTGCGAGCCTCGGCGTCCTTCTTGTAGACGTTCGTGTTGATCAGTTGTAGATGGCGGTCGTGCTTGGTGACCCATGATGAGTTAGATGCGTCCGATGTCGCGCCGGAGTCGGCGTCGCCGTTCTGGTTCTGTTGGGAGCCTCCGTTCAAGATGAGTGTTTTGTTGCGGTAAACGGGCATGCGGGCACTGTGGTGACCGCCACGGGCGAGGAACCCGCCGCGGCGCCACGCGCTCGGATGGCCAGCGTCTCGACGCGGGTCAGCTGGGTTATGAATACGGTCGGCCGGTCGGTCGGCGGTCGGCTTACGATGGTGGGCGCGGACAGGCGGCTCCGGAACGAAGCCGGCTTGTTGATTCTTGTGGCGATTGATCTGTCCGGCGAGGCGCGCGATCCTCTCCTTCAATTCGCGGTCTTCTGCTGTCGACATTTTGGCCGCCGACTTGTGTATACGCGTTAGTTTGTCTGGGTTGTCGGGAGGGGAATTTATGTCGGTTTCGTGGTGGTAAGGCAATGTTGGGATGGTGCTGCTGCAAACAAACTGCACGACGTGAGTCGAATGGCAAGTGGAAGTGGGATGCAGGCGACAGTTGTTGCCCAAGACCAGACCCAAACCAAAATCACGAGCGGGACTTTGAAGGCAGCCCTGCAGAGGGGCGTTTAGCTTGACCAATCATTAATCGGAAGGAAGCAATCAGACCCATCCTTAGGGACTTGGCTTTCTTGGCGCTGCTGACCTCATTGAGCGGCGGCAGTTCAACTGCTCCAATACCCTTTGTTCCGCAGCATCATTCGCCATCTCCCACACAACGACAAGACCTAGCCACGAGCCGAACAGACTTTATCATTGTGACGCGCATCAATCCCCCGCTGCAAAATGGCGGACCAACCGCAGATCAAGCCCGACCCCGATGCTCCGAGCACGCCCTTCATGGACGAGGCTGACGAGAACCCCGATGTCGAGTTCTATGACCGCCTGCCCGACCGCGACACATACAGCAAGATGTATCTGGCCCGGCTGCCCGCCTATGTTTGGGAGGCCTGGTCAAATTTGGACGACGATGCCGAGATTGAGATTGGGACAATTCGCCAGTACACCGACAAGGACGGCCAAGTGGTGAGCCTGCTGCCCGGAGTCGCTATCTCCTGCGTCTAACGTTATCTTCTAGAAACTCCAGATGAATCTCAGGCCGGATATCAAGCAGCATGCCGAAGTGCCGAAAGAGTACAACATGGAGGTTATGAACCACGAAGTCAACAACACATTCGTCTTCACCGAGCAAGACCTCCCGAGCTTCGCTGCCAAGAACAAGGTGAGGGCGGAGGCGCTGGCCCAGGGCATTCCAGCCCACTTGCTGCGCAAGCAGCAGAAGCAGATGGAGCCGCCCCAGGAGCGTGGCAGGAACCGCGCGCCGTACGCCCGGAGGCCCATTCCAAGTCGGTTTGCCACCCCTTTGCCAGGCCAGACCATGTGTTGACCCAGGCCGCAGAGAAAACCAAGATCGCAGGCAAGATCAAGCACGAGGTGGTGTGCACCCCGGTGCACAACGCCGAGTCCGACCGGTTTCTCCACATCCGCGCTGAGCCCAGCCACCAGGGACAGAGGACGACCAAGATGTACAACAGGCTCCCCGCCCAGGGCATGGCCAACAACGAGTGGGAGAGCTTCCTCGTAAGTGGCCGTGTTTCCACCGCCTCACACTACCGGATCTCTGACCCCCGCAGAAAACCAAGGAGAAGCCGACCAAGGCGAAGAAGATGGAGAACAAGGCGACGCGCTGGCCCGAGAACCAGCTGCTGGACGAGATTGCCAAGTGCTTCTCCAAGCACAAGTACTGGTCCATGCGCGCCTTCCGCGGCGTCATCCCGCAGCCCGAGGCCTACCTGCGCGAGTGCCTCGACAAGATTGCCGTGCTTAACCGCACCGGCGTTTACGCGAACCAATGGTCGCTTAAGCCCGAGTACGAGGGCATGCTGGCGTCGCTGCCCAAGCCTGCGGACGACGCAGCGGTGGCGAGCAACGCGCCCCTGGACGAGGACGACGATGAGGATATTAAGATGGAGGACGTCCTGTGATGGCTCGGGGGCGTATTGGAAAATCCGGGTTCTGCTATATGGGATGGCGTTACGGCGGTTGGGTGTGGTCAGGTTTAAGGCCACAGGTCACTAGTCTCGGGAGTAGACAGAATTGATACCCTTAAGGCAGATCATCGTCTGTCGTGCACTGCATTTGAGACATTATGGGTCCCGTCTCGTGGTTCCGGGGTTTCGGCGATCTCACCACAAATTCCAAGTCTCATCACACATCGTCTTCCTCAGGTAGTTGCCCACTCCCTAGTTTCAGCGCAATAGCAATTGTAGGTACACAAATGCTGCGGCGACTGAGAAAGGCCTCTTCGCATTGACACTGCTTGCGCAGGTTGGCCCCTGTTTTTTTTTTTTCTGCCCAGAAGACGATGTTGAAAACAATGAAATTATTGCTGGACAACAACTGACCGTCAAGATCGGCAATTCCGGCCTCGCCAAGGCTTCGTCGTTCAAAGAAGCTTCCTTCAACACCAACTTTCAACTCCCTATGTACGCTGTGCCAGTAGTGCCAAGAGGTCAAGAGAGGGGTTTTCCAGTGAATCAGATCACAGTGACACATCTCAGTGCCACTCAAACCCACATATTTAGATTCCCTCCTCCAGCTTCAAGTTCTCACTCCAGCATCCAGCCTGCTGTTCTCCTTCTAATCACACATATCACCACCTCCAAACACCACCATCAACACCCATACAACCCTCATTAACACACCAACACCTCCCAGCCACACCCCCTACCAACCACCCAAAATGCCCCCCAAAAACCTTGTCCTCCTCGACTTCGACGGCACCATAACCGCCCACGACACCATCGCCAGCCTCATCACCCTCTGCATCAACCCCCCCATCTTCTCACCCGACCCCGACTCCGAATCCGACTTGTCCCCGCCTCAAAAACCACCCCCCCTCAGCGCCACCACCACACCCTACCAAGACCACCTCCGCATGCTCTGGTCCGATATCCTGTACTTCTACAACCTGGACCACAGAAACCACGCCGAGTCCTACACGCCCGCGGCCGCGGACCGCACGACGCTGGAGCAGGAGCTAGAATGGCTGGAGAGTCTGCGGGAGGTGGAGGCGGGGGGCGTGAGGAGTATTTCGCGGTCGGGTTTTTTTGCAGGGATTGTGGGGGGGCTGGTGGAGGATGAGGAGAGGGGGTTGAGGAGGGTGGGGAGGGCGGCGGCGCTTTGGGGGAAGGAGGAGGGTGTGAAGGGGGAGGAGGAGGATGGGACTGTGCTGCTGCGGAAGGGGTTTTCTGAGTTTCTTGGGAGGTTGACGGGTCGGGAGGAGTGGGATGTGGCCGTGGTGAGTGTCAACTGGTCGAGTGAGTTTATTAGGGGCGTGTTGGAGGAGGGGAGTGAGGGTGGGAAGAAGGTGGAAAAGGTGGTGGCGAATGATATTGTGTGTCCCCCTAGGGAGATCAAGGGCCCGGAGGAGCTCGGCAAAGCGCCGCTTGTCGTGGCCTCGGACAAACTGCGTGCGATGAAGTCGCTGAAGGAGGGGCTGCACGAGCAGAGGGTGGTGTATTTTGGAGACTCGCCGACGGATTTAGCGTGCTTGGTGGAGGCAGACCTGGGCGTGGTGATCGCAGATGATGAGGAGAGTAAGTTGTTGACGACGATGAAGAGGATTGGGCTCGAGGTGCCTCATGTGGGGGTGGCAGGAGATGGGGCCAGATTCGTCTGGGCAAGGGATTTTGAGGAAGTGTCAAAGAGTAAAGTGCTGGAGAGGATATAAATGCGTGTTTTCAGTGTTAGCTACGGTACATAGCATTGAATTGGTATAAACACTACCTAAGTGCGAGTCTCATTGATTTGGCGAAGAGTACTGCTTGAACCAGATAACCGGTTCTGTGACTATCTCCTCGTTCATCTTTTGTTCCAGACAATGGTGGTGTATTAAATTTCATACAGCCGGTTTTCTGGTTTGCTGGCCAGAAGACAAAGACACCACCCCTAACTACAGGCATATCAGTGCGTCGACAAAGGCTCCGTGGGATTGTTTACTTTCAGCTTCACAATTCCAGCAATCACACGAACAATTGAACAATGCCTTTCAGTGATCAAAAAGATTGTGTCTCAGTCGCGCCATACAAACATGACATATAAAACCCCCAACACAATCATGTCCCTATTGGCCCGACATCCCGTCTACCACCCATCCATTCTACACCCAAAACATCCGCAATGTGCTACCACCGCCGCCTACTCTTTGCCTGCTCTCACTATGCCTGGCTGAACCTAACCCGGCCTTGTGTGGTTGAAACCTCCTTCAGCCGCGGCGAAATCGACGTCGGTTGCGCCGTGAAATGGTCCCACGGATTCGACACCATCCGCGTGCAGAAAGACTGTCCAAAGTGTGCTGCAACCCGAGCAGACGACAGCTTCAGGCTTAGTGTGGTCAAGGACCAGATCCAGGCGCTGAAGGAGCAGTTGAGACTGATCAAGTGTGTGGAGGGGTTGGAGGAGCAAACGCCAGAGGAGGGTCAAAATGGGGAGGGAGAGGACGGCTCTGAGGTTGTTACGTCTTTGGCTGGGAAGATGGAGGATACTGGTGATACGATTCTTGACAGGGGGTGTCACGAGGTGTTGGAAGAGGTAAGAGTTAACCCCAGGCGCTGGCGCAGGGGATTGTCCCAGGTTCCTGACGAGCGGAGCCAAAGACGAACAGGCGGACGGACCGGATCAGTTAGGCAAGTCTAAATAGCCGTCTTCTAACACGGTTGTTTCATTTCAGATCTATCCCTTGTAAAGTTTGTTATGCTGATGTTTACAGAACGAACTCTTCATCAGTGGCAAACACATCGTCACAGTTGTGCCTGAGTCAACCAGGTGTTCATGGAAGGTACAATGGTTTGGAAAACGAAGAGCCTGGAAGAAAACCAGATTCAGACAACGGGCAAAAATGTAGGACAATGGAGCTATGGTTGCCCGTTCTCAAGACTCTGGGTGGCCTCTCTGACTGATGAGGCTTGAAAGTGGTTGTTCGTGTCGTGGGCATATTCAATTCCAAAGGCGTGCGAAAGGCTCGGCAAGTCGGGAAGTAAGAGCGTTAGATTATGAGACTAAAAGCCATAAACATTTTACCAAAAGAGCTGGAGATACTGCAATGATGTTGTTTTTGTTGTTCTTTGTTGAGTCTTTGGAACTGGGACAGTTGGAGTTTTGACTTTGCACTGTTGAGACCCCTGGCGACGTGCCCCATCCTCTTGTGGGGCGGCTTGTCGGGTGCCCCACCTGGTCCCTTCCACGATCAGCAACACATCCGTCTCAGACCATCTGCCGACTGCAACCGCAATTCAGAACGCCGCATCCCTCACGCGGCCAAAACACCATGCCATGGGGCCTCCCACCCTCCCCGCCCAACGGCAACGATGACGACGGCAACTCCAACAAAATATGGCCGCAGATGACGGGCAACAACAAAACCACCCCTCCCCCGCCACCCTCACCCTCAAAGAAGGACGAATCCTGGACCGCCGCCTCCATCACGTCCAGCATCCAGAACCACCTCAGTGTGCCGCACAACTGGATCGCCCCGATAGCCGCTGCGGGCCTTACCCTCGGTCTCTTCACCTTTTACCAGTCCTACCTGCGCCGCTTCCCCGCCCCCAGCCACATCAACCCCAACTTCTTCCGCCGCCGCAGCCTCCTCGGCAAGGTCACCAGCGTAGGTGACGGCGATGGTTTCCACCTGTTCCATACACCGGGAGGGCGACTCGCAGGATGGGGCTGGCTACGGCGCGTGCCGACGGATAGGAAACAGCTGAAAGGCCGGACCGTACGCTGCACCCCTGCCCCATTTTCCTCCCTCCTCCCCCTGCTCACACATTTTGGCAAACAGATCTCCATCCGCATCGCAGGCGTCGACGCCCCCGAAGGCGCACATTTTGGTCGTCCGGCCCAACCCTTCGCGAGCGAAGCCCTGCGCCATCTCGAGACCCTCGTACTCGGCCGCCGCGTGCGCTGCTACATCTACAAGCGCGACCAGTACGGGCGGGTGGTCGCGACGGCATATGTGCGGCAGCCCCCCTTCTTCTTCCCGCGCAAGGATGTGGGGATGGAGCTGCTTCGTGCCGGACTGGCGGTTACGTATGAGGGGAAGACGGGCGCGGAGTTTGGGGGAGAGAGGATGGAGAGGAGGTATAGGGTGGTTGAGGAGGAAGCGAAGAGGAGGGGGAGGGGGATGTGGGCGGCGATGGCTAAAGGGGGGGTAAAGGGGGTGGTGGGGAAGGGATGGTTCTTTTCGTTTGTGAGAGGGTTAGGAGGGGGAGGGGGAGGAGGGAAGAAGAAACAGGACGCTGTGGTGGTGGAGAGTCCGATGGAGTATAAGAAGAGGATGAAGCTGATGGATGAGGCCAAGGGAAAGGCGTGAGGGAGGCCGGAATTATTATGATTGCATGGACATACGATGATACCTATGAGAATGCGATGAGTTTGGATGTATCAATGGTCCACGCGAGCACTCTTTGACTGCCAGCAGCCCGTGTGGGGGCTGTTGATCCCTCGACGCAGGGTCCGATCCAACCGTCCCTCATTACCTAACTATGTACCTGCCCCTCAACGTCATTGAAACCAGGATCGAAATCAGGAACAAAATGGTATTTGAACCATTGTCGATCTGGTGCAAGTCTGGGCCGCCACGCTTTCCACGTCGTGGAGAGATCCAGGCCATCGGCCGATGCAAGGGGCAGGAATCCCCTGTCACGATGCACCCATCCAATGGCATCCTGATGTCCACTGGCGCCGTGGAAACCCCTGAATGCAACAGGCGGTGGGCCAGGACAGCAGACGTTCCCCTCTCTCGCGCGTTTTCTTTTCGAGTTCGTTCCATTGGGATTTTGTCGTCTCTCTTGAGTTTCCCTCCTAGACAGAGGCTTTCGTGACGGCGCGGGACGAGGCCAACGACACTCCTTTTAATACACCAACAACTCAAGTTGCTGACTTGATTCCACTCCTTTTCTGCTTGCAGATACTTTCCTGGGACACGAAACCCCCGAGGCTTCCGTCCCTCACGTTCTTTTTTCGGCTTGCGCTTTCCGAGCCGCTCGCCCTTCCCCAACCGACAACGTTATCTCGGAGGCTTAGAAGGGTATCAACCCCTGATCCGCGTTATCCAGGAGTCCAGACGATATCTCAGACATCGACGCCCAACCCCCGGAAGTTCGTCCGACAAACGGCGGGCCGCTTGCGTTCCCTCTGCTGGCACCCGGATCCTGCGACACTCACTTCCCGAATTTCCATATCATTCGATTCGAAGCTTGCGGTTCGCTGGCGCTCGGCTGGCGGAAATCAATCTCTTAAGCCACAAAAGAGCCGCTGAGGCTGGGTGTGCGACACGGCAGCCCGCATCCAAGAGACCCTGAGAGGCTGGGTGTGACACTTCCAAATCGATTCTCCACAGCTTCTCGATCCAAAGATCAGACGGCGAGGTCGCCCAGGAAACAGTCTCCATCAGTTCTGTCTCCTCTTGTCTTTGGTTCTCACCCAGGAGCTGCTGTGAACACGAGGTGCGTGCGTCCCTCCGTCTCATTTCCCTGTTTTGCTGGTTCTCTGGCCACCAAGCGGGAGGCTGCACAGTCAATATTGACTGAACTTCCTGCCACCGACTTGTTCTACAATCCCATCTGCTTGTGTTAGACTGACATGTGGTAGGACATTGAACTGCCGTTGCTTGTGTCTCACAAGGTTGCAAGCTGCAAGGGCAGGTACGAGCAGCAGTTTGGCACTTCATCAACCGGTCCCATCTTTTGGACCTCTGTCTAGCCCATTGTGGTCTAGCTGCTACCGAGCTAACCAGTGAGCGTCGTTTCCGCAGGCATTCCAGCTCGCGTTGACCCGCTCAATTTCGGCTGCCCCCCAGCAGGATTGCAGGCAGGTCCAAACTGGGAGAAACAGGCTGAGGTGCCTGACAACCGCCGCCAACTCACGATCTTCAATCCAATCCTCACTCCAAAGACAAACTTCGCCCGCCTCGACGTTCGTTTTTCTCGTCACCACGCGACTCGACGCGCTCCCCGAATAACGAAAATTTCGATTTTCCGCCCTCATCACATTCGTTTATTCACAAAAAACCCCACCTTCGTTTTTGCAACTCGCGCGCGTCTCGGCCGAGCATTTCCGTGTGCAACGATTTCATTTCACTGCACGCATTCCTCCCCGCCACACACAACACCTTCGTCGTCGGCCGATTTACCGACCTGCTATGGCAGCGGATTGCTGACAGCTTGGGCCCGACCGCATTTCAATTTGAGCAGCTCCATTGCTCCCCCGGTCTCTAATCCAAGCACAGTAACGGCTCCCAGTTCCCGACCGAGTCGCGATGCGCTTCTTCACTCAGCGGCGCCGTGCCCCTCCCAGCGCTTCAATCTCCCTGATTTCCCTCGTCGCCTCGATCGCCCCGTTCGCAGCGGCTCCAGCCACCGCCATAACTTTCACTCCCGCCCCGCCCGCGAACCTCGACCTCTCCCAGCTCGGTCGCGTGGTCCTAGCGGGTGACTTCTCAGGCATATCCTTGTACCAGTTCGAAGGACAGAACGAACACCCAGCCCGGAGCAATGGCACCGAACAGCTGCTCGCCCGCATGCCCAATGGCGTCTTCGCCTCAGTTGTCAACACCGATGCCACCATTCGGACCATGTGCACCTTCGACACTGACAATGGCACCGTAGTCGTCTTGGGCGGCAATTTTACGAGCATTCGAGGCCCCGACTCCGGTTCGACAGCCCAGCAATCCACTGCGATTGCCTTCTTCGATCCGACCACCGCTGCTGTTACCCCGCTGCCGGGCTTGTCCGGCCAGGTTAACGCCCTGCTCTGCGACCAGGAGAGGAAGACGGTCTATCTGGGAGGAAGCTTTGTGGGCGCCAATTCGACCAATGCGCTGGCTTGGGAGACCGGGAAGGGCTGGGTCAATCTGCCGTTTGCAGGCTTCAATGGCCCTGTCTCGTCAATCACAAAGACGACAAAGGGGAACATTCTCTTTGGAGGCAGCTTTACAGGGCTAGGGAATGCGAGCACGCCGAACACGCCCGACGGTCAGATCATCAACCTCTCGACGGCGACTATTTCCAGCGACTTCTCGAGCAATATCCCCGGATTCAGTGACCCAAAGAACGTCATCTGCAAGACCAGTGGTGCTGATGGGGCTGGCAACTCCTGGTTGCTGGCCGACGATGTTTCGGGTTTCTGGCAGGCGACCTTCAAGCACGGCTTCCGACCGACCAAACTGCGCTTGTACAACACTCATCAGGATGGAAGGGGGACAAAGACCTGGCGCTTCACGGCCATGCCCATTAACGGCATCATGAACTTCACCTATATCGACCCCGAGACCAAGCGGACTGCAAGCTGCACGAGCGAATGCCCCCTTAGCCACGACAAGGATACGAAGTTCCAGGACTTCCACTTTGTCAATGAAGTCGGCATGAATCAGTTCCGCCTCGACATCTCGGCTTTTTACGGCAAGGGTGGAGGCTTGAACGGGATTGAGCTGTTTGCCGACGACATCTCCTCGTATGCGATTAATGATTTCAATGAGCCGTCATGCGCCGGCCTCGAGTTCCCCTCCAAAGCCACCACCACCGGCCCCTGGGTTGTCACGCCCTCTTTCCAGAGCACTGCCGAATACCTGACCGCCCGCCTGATGCCCCCGATCTCCAATAGGTCCGCCTCGATTGTCTTCACCCCAGACATCAGGGAGTCGGGCAACTACTCGGTCAACCTATACACCCCTGGCTGCCTCATGGACAACACCTGCCCCAATCGTGGCCAGGTCAGGCTCTCAGGCCAGATGACGGCGGACCCCACCAAGAGCCAGCCGATCGACGTCGACTTGTACCAAACGAATAACTTCGATAAGTATGACCAGATCTACTTTGGCTACGTCGACGCGAGCTCGGGCAGCTTCCGCCCCTCCGTCACCATGACGCCCTTGCCCGGTCAGTCTCTGTCGTCTATGGCCTTCGTCGCTCAGCGTGTCGGCTTCACCCTCATCAACAGCACCGTTGGTGGCCTCAATGGGCTCTACGAATACACCCCCGGAGCTAACTTCGACACCAACGACTTCCTGAAGTCTACTTTTAATCGCATGGGCGGCAACTTCTCCACAGGGGCTGCCGTTAACGCTCTCGCCACCTCGGGTGATACCACCTACGTCGCGGGCAACTTCACCCTGGGCAAAATGCGCAACATAGTTGAGCTCAAGGGTGACGACGCTAATGCTCAGTCCGTTGCTGGCGGACTCAATGGCGAAGTCAAGACCATGTTTCTCAACGGCTCCAGCCTGTACGTCGGCGGCAAATTCTCGAGCACCACCGACAACTCAGTCAAGGACCTCAACAATGTCGCCGTCTTCGACACTTCCAAGAACAGCTGGGGTCCGGTTGGCGCTGGTGTCAACGGCCGGGTATCCCGCGTCGTGGGCATGACCATGAATATCACCAGCTCGACACCCGAGGTCGTGGTTAGTGTGAACGGCGATTTTGACGAGCTGCGCGCTTTCGGCAACAACCCGGCTGTGAAGGCGGATGGGTTTGGTATCTGGGTGCCTTCGCAGGGGAACTGGCTGCAGAATCTGGACCTGCCGCTTGAGTCGGTTGAGGGTATCCTCTCCGCCTCGATCCTCGACCTGAACGGTGGTCTGTCGCTCTACGCTGGCTCGCTGTCCTCTTCTAGCCTGGGAGCGAATGGCGCGGCTGTTTTGGGCGCTGACAAGCTGGGCCGGTTGCCTGTCGACATTCAGCCTGCGGAATCCTCTTCGAAGGGTTTGGCAAAGCGCGACGGCGCTACTACCGCTGAGGACGTCAACGGTGTGGTGACCGGTGTCTTCGACGTTACCAACGGCAGGAACCTCACCATCCTGGGTGGTCACTTCACCGCCAAGGCCACCGATGGCTCGACCATTCACAACCTCCTCATCCTGGACGGCTCCGACAACGACCGCGTGACGGGGCTTGGCGACCAGCTCTCATCCAACTCCACCTTTCTGGCCATGGCTATCGAGGGCGACATTCTTTTTGCCGGCGGTAAGGTTGCAGGAAATGTGAATGGCGCCGACGTTAGTGGCCTGGTAACCTACAACCTCGCCAGCAAGTCATATAACACGCAACCTCCCGCGATCTCCGGCGGCAACGGCACCGTCACCTCCATTGCCGTGCGTATCCCCACCAAGGATGTCTACGTCGGCGGTTCGTTCACCTCCGCTGGCTCCCTCGACTGCCCCGGCGTGTGCTTCTTCAGCACCGCGGCGGACCAATGGAACCAGGCCGGCCGCAATCTGCACGGTAGCGTCAACGCACTACTGTGGACGACAGACAACATCCTGCTTGCCGGCGGCACTCTCACACTCAATTCCACCTCCACCGTTTTCCTCGCCAAGTACGACGCCACAACCCAAACCTGGGATGCCTATCCGGGCGCGGACCAGCTGCCCGGCCCCGTCACCGTCCTTACCGCGGGCGCCAGCGATGGCAGCCAGGTCTGGGTCGCAGGCCTCTCCGCCAAAGACGACTTCCCCTATCTCATGAAATCCGACGGCACCACCTGGCACCAAGCAGACCCCCAATCCACCCTGCAGCCAGGCACCCACATCCGCGGCCTGCAAGTCTTCTCCCTCACCACCCCTCGCGACGACGACTTCACTGCTCTCCTCGCAAAAGACGAGTCCCTCCTCCTCACCGGCTCCATCTCCCTCCCCAACTTCGGCTCCGCCTCCGCGGTCCTCTTCAATGGCGCCACCTTTACCCCCTTCGCCCTCACCACCTCCACCTCCCCTACCTCCTCCGGCTCCATCGCCCGTGTCTTCGCCGAACACCAATCCTACTTCTCCAAATCCAAACCTCACCGCATGCCGCTCGGCTTCATAGTCCTCATCGCGCTGGGGATTGCCCTCGCCCTCATCCTGCTCATCGTCCTCGCGGGGGTGTTCCTGGATCGGCTGAGGAAGAAGAGAGAGGGGTATGTGCCTGCCCCGACGAGCATGTTTGATCGCGGGAGTGGGATGCGCAGGATTCCGCCCGAGGAGCTGTTGGGCGGGTTGGCGGTGAGCGGGAGTAATGGGGGCGCGCCGAGGGTTTAGATGACGCTTGGGAAGGGGTTGGATGAGACTCCGTCGCCGCCGCCGGTTGCTCTTTCTGACATGCCGCTGCCGCCGCCGCCGACCCCAGCGGTGCTGGCTGGGTGGGGTGGGGTGAGGGATTCGGGGTGGTTGAGGGGTTGATTGGGGATTGATGGGTGGTGGTTGGTGCATCTGGGATGGGATTGCTAAGGATGGGTGGATGGGTGGATGAATGGATTTGGGATGGGATGGGACGGCGTTTCACTGGTGATACCAGGGTTTGACTTTGACTTTGATCTTTGACATTGCGTGGGGGAGAGGAGTTGTTAAAATGGTTTTATACCACGGTCGTCATTGCTTTTTTTTCTGCTGCGTGGCACGGGGTTGCCGTGGATTGTTTTTTTTTCTTGCTCCATTGCTGGCGTTGGGCATGCCATACATACAGACAGATATGGGGTCGTGGTTCTGTATGTGGTTGTGGTTGAGAGCAAGAGCCGGTTGATGGGGTCACTCACTACTAAAAGGATGTGGCATATTACAGTGGAGGTTTGGGCTAAGACGGGTGGATGGATGGATATCCCCCCAAGCACTGCGCACGCAGCTCTGTAACTTTTTCTTTTCGTCCTCTCATTACTGACGACTGTTGAACAATCTTGATGAATGGGAGAGGGGGGTTCTGGAGCGGGTTTTTGTTGTTGATTGGGCTTCGTCTTTTTTTGAGGCAAGTTTCATGTTAATGTCTAAGTAGAATCATAAAGATGCATTGTCTTGACTTGCCTTGCCTCGTGGTGTTTGGTGTGCTGCAATATGTGGGTGGGTGTCAGGGTGAGCTGGTCTGCTATACAAGTTAATAGCTTGATGGTCACTTGGGGTGGTTTGGCTTGCAGGTTTGGCTTGTTTACCCTGTGATTATGTTGATATGGACAAGCTTGCTGGCTTGGTTGCTAAGCTGGAATGGGAAAGTCATGCTACCTAAGTTGTCAGAGAAGTGAGAGAAGAAGCACCGCTGGTGAGGGCCAAATCGGGTTTGTGTTGGTATTTCATGTCGGTCCTCAAATTTTTGGCAGGGTAAGTAACAGGGAATGAGTCTGATGGCGTATCAATGCAATAACTCCATTGGAAAATTCGAGTTGAAGTTTTCTACGATTTGGTTCAGTTCTATCTCGAACTAAATCTTGACCCAGCTTGCTAAGGCCTTACTCCAACAACCGCACTCTACTCACCACCATAATTCTACACTGCTTCCTTTCGCCGTCTCGAAAGACCAACCTCAGGTAGCAAAATAATTTTGAGACCAAGGCCCAATGTCAGCTTTTAGCATTTGAGGCTCTGAAGCGGTTGTCTCGCGGTCTTGAGGCTGGTTTGCAGCTTAGACATAGAATAGGGGTAATCACACCCATATCCAGCGGATATTATCGAACTTCGGAAAGCATAACTGCCAAATGGCCTCTTAGCCCAGGACCAGATGACAAGATCGTGTGCCGATGTTCCCCGTAGGGTATCATCCACATCCCTACGATAAAACTTGAGGCCCAGATACTAAATCTCGTTGACCCCCAATATGTATTTTCTAGCGTTCTTCAAGCTATGAGCAATTTCAGAGCAATTTTTTTGGCTTCTACCTTGTTAGTATCACTCACACACCATGACCCCTCCACACCACCAACTCACAACACTGTTTGAGCTCCCACTGGCAGTAAGGCGATAGATGGATGGTTGTTGTCAAACCCTCAGTGTTTTCACCCTCGTGAAAGTCCCAAACACAAACATGCCAGAGTCAGACTGAGAACCTTTGGTCCTGGTGGCTGCCTTCACCCCATCAAAACTAGCAGCCTGGACAATGGAAAGCCACCGGGTTGGTTACCAACTCCGAAGGTGGTGCTTGTATGAGATGAGATGAGATGAGATGAGACAAGACCTGAATCACACACACACTGCAGTGTGGTCGTTTTTGACTCTGATGGTGATGGAGAAGCCAAAAGGAGGTTGTTTGTCTGGTAGTCTCAGATGCCACCCGTTATCGGAGTGTGATGAAGAGAAGTGAACTTGGAAAAGGGGGATGGAATGGGATTGAGGTGATGTGTGAGAATGACAGCCAGTCTAGCAGAGCGCAAGGGGGTCCAAACCACATCTCCAAAGCAATCCATCCAACCTCTGTCTCCCTCCTCAACCCGATCTCATCACCCCGATGCAGACATCTTGTTAGTATTTTCTTTGAACGAGGCAAACCCAAGCCATCCACACCTCCTCCCTCAAAAACCTCCTTCCCCTTTCGCCCACCGATCATCCCATCCCATCCCCCATTGTGCAGAAAAGCAAACCAGCCACATTTTCCCTACCTGCCTCTTAACGTTACGCTACCTACTAACCTGCTGCTGCGCAAAGCCACACCCAAACTCGCCTGGCTGGCTGACTGACTAACTGCCTGGCCTGACAGGCTGCTTGGCAGCATCGGAGCAAGTTCCGTACTGATGATGGATGGATAGTTAGATATATTGTCTTTTGCCAGCCTGCCAGCCTGCCCCTGAGTCCCAGGCCAGATGGGGCAGGCCATTGGACGGGATGCGAGAAGCGTGTTGGTGGTGGTGTGGACTGAGTGTGCATGGATGGACGGACTCCTCCGTGTGCTATGAATGTTGACCTGCAGCGCGGTGGGTTTGCAGTCTATCACCGCCGTCACACGGCAGGTGTGTTTTCTCTCCCAACCTCTCCGCTGCAGAGGGAGAAGGAGGGTGGAATAGGGTGGGATACGTCAGCCTGCGGGTGGGTGGGTTCGACTGGGTTGAGACGGGGTGGCCAGTCACCGTGATGGACATTTCGGCTATCTTGCTTCAGGATCCAACGTGGAATGGGATCGATCATGGAATCTTGCTCCCGATGCCAACTTCTGCTTCTCTATCTGCGAGATGGCGTAGGGGCATCTCATCACCAAGGAGCTAGAGCAGCTGATCAGTGGGGACGAAGACCGTGGAGGTCGGCGACTGGGCATGCCGAAGGAGGTGGCTGATCCCGACGCAGCAACCCACGCACGCACAACGAAGAAGCCCACGAGCGAGAAAAGGACCGTCAAACAAAACCGTGCCTTGCTTCGCCCTGTCCTGCTTCTCCACCGCCTGCCCTCCACGCGTCCTTCTCATCGCTCACACACCCCATCTCGCTGGGCTTGGCTCTCTTGCGCGTTCGCCGACCTACGAACAAGCCCCCTCTTCTGGCGCCGGGCCATGCATGTCTGGCCCCAAGGGAGCGTGTGTGTGACGGTAGCACGAGCGGAAGCAGGGTCTGAGTCGGTGGGGCGGAAGGGGTCCCGCAGGTAGCTTGGGTCTGGGGGTTGTTACAGCAGCATTCGGCAGTTTCTTGACTTGCTGGACTCCCGACCGACGCACAATAGGGCGTACATAGAGAGGCCGTGAGCAAGCGGCAGCGACCTGCAGCTTAAGAAATCTGGGCCCTCCCCTCGCAGTGTCTCATAATAGTACGGGGGTTGCCGGGATGGGGGGGTGTGGGTTTCATCAGCAACTTTCTTCACACGCCGCGCTCGGCGCAGAACAGAGAGGTTGATGAGAGACGAGCGAGTCACCGTCGTAGTCCTGCGGGCGCATTCCGGCGCGACCCACTCACCGCTAGTCCCCCACTCCCGGTCGCCCTCCAAGCGTGCGTGACAGAGATGTGAAGAGAGTCATGGTTGGCCGGGCCCCGTCGAAAGCACCTTAAGGACCTTCCTTTCTGGTCGAGCCGAGCATCAAGAACGCAGCCTCGCCACGACGGTTGGGGAGGACGACATGCTTGTTTGCCTGTTCGGTCGAGAGGGGAATGGCAGGGGAATTCTTTCGGGAGGCAGGGCGAGTGAGATCGGGGGTGTGAGACAACCTAAGCGGTGGAGACGGAGTGACCTGTGGTGGTGTGTCTCGGGGTCTCTTCGTAGGGCAGAAGCTCGGTATTGCTTCAGGCCTTGTCGACATGGGGGACGGGGGAATGGAGGCGTGTGTGTGGCTCGGATCTGGCAGGCGAAGAACGAGGCGGTCTCTAATCAGAGGCTCTTGGCCGAGCTTGGGGCGTTGCTCTTCCGGCGCCCGGGTCTCTCCCCTGCGTGTAGCGCAACACAACTCTCTAGGGCGGGGCGTCGATCACTGACTGAAAGGGTCTACGACACAGGAAGTCAGCAAAATTTGTCGGGACAAGTCAGCTGCTGTGCTTTCGATACTCAACATGCTGTGTCCCCCACTGCAGAATCCGCACATGCTGGCGGTAGCCATGCCGAGCAATGCGCATAATAGGGGCCCGTCCACGGGCGTACAACGTCTGAACTGCAGACGCCGTCTGAGGTCTGGAATCTGGAAGTCAACACGGGAGTTTCCGTTGGCGAGAGAGGGTGCGGCACTGGGGTTCGGTAATTTGCCGGTTGCCAAGCGGCCGGTGCATGCCCATCGTCATGACCAAACGGCAGTCGAGGATGCTGACGACAAGGGGGGCATAGATCTATCAAACGCATGTTCCCGTGGCGGGAAGGTGTAAACTGGCAAGGCTGTATGTTTTTTGTCCAGAGGCCTGGTGACTTGCCAAAGAGCGGAATAGCTTTGTGTTGACGGTGATACCCGGCGCAGCCAAAGGAAACATCAACAGCTCCTGCATACTGTATCCTGCCCCAGGATCCACCCCCACAATACTTGAGACAGGTCGCCGGGCTGATGTGGCCAACCTCTGTTTAGAGTTTGACGCGCAACCCGGCAGACTAGGCCTGGGAAACCCCATATCCAGTACCATATCAACACAACCACGCCCGGACTCGCGACTTTTGACCAAGCTGGGGCTTGTAGGAATTTCGAGGCTAGACAGATAAATGTCGTTCTTGGTGTCCAGGTCAGGCAAGACACAGGACATTTTTGCTGTGTGCCGTGCGGTGGTACGGTGACCCCTTGTCTTGGCACACTCCCATATCAATGAATTGAGATCCTTGGCGTAAGAAGGACGTTTGTAACCTGTATCATTGTGAGCACCAATTTGGTGTTGACGGCCGTGTTGAGGCGAGAAAAAAAACGAATGTGCCTGTCTCTCGACTTGGGCCTCGAAAAGCCATGTCTCACAGCCAGACGTCTGTTTGTGATCAGCGCAGCAGCCAGATCGAGCCCTCTGCTTCTTGGCCAACAGCCACCCAGTCTCCCCCCTGTCCTCGCCGTGCAGAAAGACGACCTGTCTCTGCTTGTCAGCTGGCAGAAGAGGCGGAAATAAGCCTGGGAGGGAGAGAGAGCGGACAGGGGTGGGAGACCCGCGGGCAGTGCAGCAGATGGGCAATCGACGATGCTGCTGATGGGGAGGGCGTGCAAAGTCCAGAAGTGGAGGCCCGCCGCAGGGCTCATCAGCAGGGCGAAATCATCGTTGCTGCACGACAGATCTCGACAGATGCGCGGCGTGTCGATCATGATGCGAGGGTGCTCTCCCGGGATTGCGTCCACTGCCGGAGCTTGGCGGTGCAAAAGGGGAAAGGCGAGCACACCAATCCAGCAACCGAGTGCTGGGCGGTCCAGGGGTCACCGTTGGAGCCCCTGTCCACTTCTGGCATCCCGACATGGCGGGCACCTTGATGGCCAGGGCTAACGAGGCGCCAGCTGTTGTGGTCTGGGTTCTGGATTGCTTCATCACCCGCTGGTGGACGGTGACCTCAGACTGAACCCAAGTCACATCATGTTTTTCCCTCTCCCCTCTCTCCCTGTCGGCGAGAACCAAGCTCTTGTGGCCGGCCGTCTGCAAGAGTCCCAAAAAGTGCTTGTTACTCGAGCGAGCACAATCACGCTGGGCCCCAGGGAGTAGATTGTGATGGTGATGTTGTTTTTCGGGTTGAAGGGCCGAATTCGAGGCGGGTTGGCGCAGATGGCGTTCTGATGGCGTCGACATTGCTTGGGCTGGCTTGGACAGAGCCAAGCATTGATGATCTTCCTGGGTTTCGCGGAGCCGGCGCCATCCCGTGATCTTCCCTCTGCCCCGGACCTGAGCTAGCGAACGGATGCCGGGAGCGCAATTCCCGGAGCCGCAGCTTGGCTACCGTGAAATCCACAAGCTGATGTTGATCCATTGGGATGCACTGTCAGACGAAGATGCCCAGCAGACATGGATGCGAATGGCATTGATCTGGATCTGGTGCTCGTTGTGTTGTGCAACATGAGTGGACCCAATACTCCAGGTACCATCCGACACTCTTTCGACGCTGGCATTGTTTTGAAATGTGCCGCTTTGGAGTTGGGGTTGTTTGGCCAAGCCATGAGGAGAATGGCTCACTTCAATGGCGAAGCGCCCTGCCAGCCCTGTCTCTCGGTCTAACGGTCGCGGATCATGTGTTGCGCCATCACCGGCCGCCTCAAGCGCGCCTGGACGACGGATCATTCGCGTCAAGGATCCAGATGGGATAAGGTTGGAGCTCGGTGACAATTGCCGGCATCACGGCGGCGATCCGGATCTGATCCAGGTGCCGGGAGCGGAGATAACGTCAACGACTCTTCAGGTGCTGGCGCTTATCGCGCTCGAAGCTGGGGTCAGTGATTTGAGCACACAGTGCACTCCGTCCGCCCGATATCTCGAACCGCCAAACCCATCAGGAGGCATGCATCCATGGATATTGTACTCGCAAAAGCCGTCATGTGTGTGGGTGCCAAACTTGTCGCCGGGTCAGAGGAATGCTGCGATGCCTTTCGGCCTCCTTCTCCCGGACGACGCGAGGGCTCGTGATGCAGAAATTGCATTCCGCGGAAGTGTGCCTCACGGCTCTTCCTCGCTCAAATTTAACGGGCCCAGCCGCATGCTGAGTGTGCAGGCTCAACCGTTGCCAACCTGGTACTCTTGGGCACGCAGCCAGCGCCCAGCAAGGGGGCCCATCCACCCCTGACCCCTTTCGTGAGCCCCTGTGGATTCTGTAACACACCCTTGCCCATCGATCCCGGCTTGCCCATCTTCCCGCTCAGTGAGGACGCAGCGTCTTGCTCCACACGCGCTCCTGGCAATTTGCTTTCCCCGGCGCTGTCGAGATGAACCTGTTTTCCAGATCTCGATCAGATCATTTCGATGTGCTGTCAGAGTCGCATGAGTTTCGAGGAAACTAGAATCTCAAAGTCGCGGCACGTGAGGTTACAAATCTGTGGGGGTCGGGTTGGCGCGTTGGCGAGTTCAGACGATGATCCGAACCGGTCCGCGTTGCTGGCTCCTGATCCGCGCCCGTGCCTGACAATCACTCGTCATGTGAAGCCGAAAGGGGGACTGGCAATTCTGTCATCGGGACCATCCTTCGAGAGTCAAAGCTGCCATCCTGGTTCGTATCAAGGCAAGTTCCGAGACATCCCATCTCCAGTGTGGGATTTGGTCTTGCCGCGTCGGTCGACTGGATGGGCTTGGTGTGTGTTCGTCAACCTGCCGGCAGGCTGTATCTGCCCAAGAAGAGCCAGTGCCGTGCTGAGGTGAACGACTTCGCCGACCTCACAGGGGCCCCTCGTCAGAATTCCGTTTGTCTGCATCCCGTTGCGGTTCAGTTCCTGCTACGTATCATCTGAAAGACGAACGGAAATCTCAACTCCATTTTTTTGGGTCCCTGCGAGCATGTTTTCGACATCAGAGCAGATCTCTGACTTGGTCGAACAAGTGCGAGTGTGGCAAAGGGGAATTGCAGCGAGCCTCTTTTCCCATGGACTGCTCGTTATGGCTCTGGTATCTTCACGGTCCGTTTGAATCTCCAAACATCTCCCAGCAGACGGGCCTAGCATGATGAATTTGAGGTTTGGCACCCCCATCCCATCACTGCCGGTTCGGGCTCAAAGTTGGGGGATTCGCGCATGCCAGGGGTATGCCCCGCCTCTTGTGCCGTCATTGGTGGTCAGATGCCGTGGGCTTGCATGGGGTGCTGCGGGACAGGTGCCCTATCCTTGCTTCTGGTGGGATCGGAGTGGGTTTGCTGATGCCGCGTTTTCTTCTTGCTGCTGCATGTTCCCGATGCGCTGCTGTCTGTGGTCAACGACTTGACAGGTCAGCTCTTGTCCAGGTCGCCGGTAGCGCAGCCGAGAGACCGACGCTAATCTCCCGACGACGGGAAGAGCTGGAGGGGATTCGGGCTGGTATCCTCGGGGACCAAAGGGTCTGGCCTGACTGACCCTAGTACCCGGAGGAAGGGAGAGAAGGACTGATTGTGCTGAGGGTTCGCAAGGTGTCTTTCCGTCTTCCGATGGGCGGAGCAGAGCAGAGCAAAGGTAAATGGGGTCGGTGACCTCGCTCTTTCGCGCTGTTGCTGAGGTAAAGCCATAAGAGCATTCTTTCCGCGCCTGTGAGGGGTTCCCTGGGGACCGCGGAATGACATGGTGCCTCCCTCCAATACTGGCCACAGGTGTGACCCGGGCTCCCAATCCAATCCCACAACGACGACTCGCTCATTTTTGATCCTAGCAGCGGTGAGAGCTGTTGAATGGACTTGGCAACAGCAAGCATGCGTAATGGGTTCTGTCGGAAGCCCGGAAGGGGGAAGGTGGAGGCGGTCAGAAGCAAGAGGGGAAAAAATACTTCATAACTTCTGAATTCCTCTGGCCATATGCCAGGCTGGTGGTGGCGCTTGCTGGTGTTTTTGTCTGCGTCATGCCAGCGCTTGAAGGTGGGTGTTTTGGTGACCTGATGGATCTCTGCAACCTCCATGAACCAGAACCAAACCTGGAATGGCACAAGATGGGAAAGAGACATCACATCATCAGGCCCCAAAGAAAAACTCGACAGCCCCGCTCTTCGTTGAGAAGTGGATGTTGTTCCTCCTTGTTGCTCCTTCCACCCATGCACACCAACGCGGAATCGTTCCCTTTCACAGTGTCTATACAGTGTGCGGTGAGCATGTGCTTGCAGCCTCACGTGACTTCGCCCAACTCAGCTGACGTAGTTCTGTAACCACTCCAAACTGTAAAAGCCAATGGCAAGGTTGAAGAATCGAATGGTAGAAGTTATACTTGAGATGCGGCTTTAATTTGGCGAGACTCATGTAATGCTTTGAGTTGCAGTCTCTGCCTGTTGGCTGCTGAACATTCAAAGCTGCTGCAACCCACCCGAAAAGTGGGACTTCCCTTTCCGGACTGGGCACTGTGTGCTGAGCAACAGCCAAATTTGATTTGCCCAGCCTGCTCTTGGCTCCTGCCAATTCTGGTTCCTTGCAAGCGTCAGCATGCAATTCCGAGAGAATTCGATCCCCGTCACTTTCCCGTCTCCAGCAACGACAGGCATGCCCGAGCCACTCCTTCCTGCCCTGCGACCTGACCCAAAAATTACAACCCAAAACTTGCTCTCGATACCTTCAGCCGCGTCAACTGTGTATGAAGTATTATCGATTCAAGAAAAATTGAAGCAGGTCCCGTAGACGCTGAAATTCGGCCAAGTTAATTGTAGCATTTGTTGACTCAGGTTAAGATTGAAGCTGCTGCGTCAATGCACTCTGAGGACGCTACGATGCGATGCGCCAACCCACTCAGGCATGAGGCAGTGGACACGCCAGCCCATCGTCGTGTTGTCACCTGGAGACTCCTGTTCCGCCTGAATTTGAGGAATTCAATCATTCCCCATCGTCACAACCTGAATCTCGATACACCCCAGCTGCGGTCTGCCAGGCCACAATTGAAGCTGCTCCTCTTGCTAGCAGTCCACACACTTGAACCCTTTGTCCACAGCCATGACGACTTGACTTTTCTTGTGTGTCCGCGGTAACTTCCAGGTTCCTTCCTGCGTACCATCTGTTCGGAGGGGGACACCCCCTTCGGGGAAGGGTGGCCCTGCCCCGGTCCCACCGCACACCCCCCCACCCCCTGGTCGTGGCGGAGACACCCCCATCTTTTCGCCTCTGAGCCTTGCCAGGGTCCTGCCATGTTGTGGTGCTCCCCACCCACACCACCGCGGCTGTTGTCTGGTTGTCCATTTCCCGCTGACTTCATTGTTTCCCTCTGCCAGGGGGGTAAATGGAGGAATCCCCTGGTTAAAGCTTGTCCTGCGGTCTTCCTTCGTCCCGAATCCTTCCCCCGCTCTGAATTCCCATAATAATAAGCAGAAACCCGCCGCTTTTCTTCAATGTCGAACTCGACAGACAAAGGGCCATATCGGACCAGTTTTGTGAAATTACGCAGCCACGCCGCCCTCGTCGACGTGCTCGCAGTCGCTGAAGCTGCCCTTCACTTACACAACAGCACAAAGGACAGGCTCGCTCAAATTTGACCGTCAATTGCCCCGGATCGGCCCTCGAAAGACCTGTTTCGGGCTAGTCAGGCGCCGGTTTGATCTCAGCAACGCCTCGCCAGGCACCGTGCCAGAACAAACCCCACGGCCTGGTTTTGGGTGTCCCGCCATCAAGCATCACCGGATCTCAAGCCAGTCCCACATCCCATCGGGGAGGGGCTTGCTGATCATCAGAGGCGTGCCACCCGCTGCGCTCACGCCTCGAACGCCCCGGCTGTAAGCCCCTGCTCCGCGCCGTTCAGACGGCCATCCCCGCCGAGTCCACCTCATCCCAATTGGCAAGCCCGCCCTGGCAAGGCCCCTTGGGAAAGGGATATTTCAAGCGTCGATCCCTCTGCCGGAGTCGTCACAGGTTGCTTGAAACCCCATCTCCACCAGTCCCGCCGGCCAAAGAGGGCAAGAAAGGTTCAGACGACACTTGCTTGGTTGGGCGAATCGATTGGTCCTGGCGTCGAGGCACTCCATGTTTGCGCATGCCACCCGTGTCAACCTCTGTCGCACCCTCAAAGACACTTAAGGGCGCTGATCCGTCCTTCTCGACTCACGGCTGCCACACTTGATCAGCATTGCTACTTGGGGTGATCTCACTTCCAAGTACGGCCGGAAGAGAGACAACAACCAAACTTCGACCTCACCATCCGAACACACCTCCCATCATGACGCTCACCATGGATGATCACAACCGGCCTCGCCACGGCACCTTGGGAAGTTATCATCACGGCATGCCTCCATACAACACCCCGCCTCCGTTCACGAACCCTTGGGGATCCTCATCGTCCGCCGCCGCCGGCCACGGCCACCAGGGCGGGAGTCAACAACCACACAGCCTCTACGGCGGCAGCCAAGAGAGCGCCGCCCTGCCTCACCTGAACCTGGCCTCGCTCTCAAGACAACAACCAAGCCCACAACACCCGCAGCACCAGACGCACACCAGCGCGATAGCCAGCAGCGCCTCGATGGCACCTTATGGTTCTCTGCCCGTCACGACTGCACCATCTGGCAACCCTCCCTTGGGTAGCGTCTACAAACAACACGACCTCCTCTCCATCTCGCAAGACCCCTTCAGCCTCAATCGACTACAGCAACCAACATCGTCGGCCGCCTACGACACATCAGGGTACACTGCTGCCGCCTCTCCGGTAAACTCGACATATGCAGCAACGACTTCGGCGTCTGCTTACGAGCACATTGGGTATGCGCCGGCGCAGATGAGGGGGACGTTCGGTATCGGCCACGACGACAGCGCCCGGAGATACTCTCAGCAGTCAGTAGCCTCGAGTGCGGGCGCACCGGGACTCGCTTTGTCTGACTACAGTCATAGAGGCCTGCCTCACGACGACAGGCGGAGCTTCCAGGATGCCCTGGAGGCGAGCCACGGAATGCTTTCCATGAGCCAAGACACGCCTCGCAACATCTATGACGTGCGTGCTAGGGAGCGAGGATCCACAGACTCGTACGGATTCCCTTCTACACATTCGTCGACCTCTAGCATGTCATCCAATGGGTTTAGCGGGTACTACGGCGGCTCTGTCGATGGGTCCGTTGGGTCCATTAGCGACTACTCTGCAGCAGGGTCCGACATGGAGGGCTTGTCAGGAAGGACACTGCCCCGGCCACAGGGTCTCCTGGCCAACCAGCCACCAGCGCCGCAGTCGATGATGAGCTCATTCAGCTCAAGGGTTTCGTCGAGCGCGCAAAAGAAGCACAAGTGCAAGGTCTGCGACAAGCGGTTCACACGACCTAGTTCGCTTCAGACACACATGTACAGCCACACGGGAGAGAAACGTAAGTTTGTGCCGCTCCGATGCATTTGAGACCGAGATACTGACTTGGGTTTTACAGCGTTCCCATGCGAAGAGGATGGCTGCGGTCGTCGTTTCTCAGTTGTTTCCAACCTTCGCCGGCATAAAAAGGTGCACAAGAGAGGAGGCCAGACGCCTTCGGACACAGGCTCAGAAGACCACGAGTCGCCCTAGACCGGCCGCCTTCTCGCCACCTTAACATCATACCCTCCACCTCACCATTTCACGACATCCTCGATAGACTGTTAAATCCGACCTCTAATAATCTGGGATCGACGCACTCATCTCGATCGATCGCTCGCTTACAACGCACATCTCACTCTCGTTTACACTCGATATACTACGGGTTAATAATTTTTGTTCATTCTGTTGGGGTTACCGGCGGTCGGGGCAAAGGGGCGCATCTCCCTACAGGCGGCGGGGGGAGGACATATGCCTGGGATGATACCCTCATGGATCGGCGTTTCGGTGACATTTACTGGGCTGCTGTCTGTCTAAGGGGGGAACCACACATTTCGTTGTTGGGGTCGGGCGGAATGCAACCTCACATTCTGTACTCTCGTTGCATGTCACATTTACTTTGGCCAACAAAAACGGCTCTGGGGAGTTTCGGGGTCTAGGGCTTGGGGCGGAACTTGGAAGGGCCGAAGACGGTTTGGGAGACATAGGGGTCTGGTGATGACGATCGGGGGTCGGAGAGCATACAGGATTAGACATACATACCTACCTTGATTACAATAAGGTACTGTACCCTACATTAATCATGTATTTTTACTCGCATCGCACAGGTGTTTATCAGAGAAAGGAAATGAGGGGTTCTTCCATCTTTTCAGCAATCGTTGACGCCTTCTTTGCTTGGAGTTTGTTGACACAGGTCCTTGTTCACTCCTTCTTCGCTTCATTCCAATGCTGTTGAAAATTAACAGCAGGAGGGAAGCCACGACCTGTCCGCGTTGCAGGTGACTTCCACCCCAGATTGCCCTTGACCTTTTGCGTCATTCCCAACTTCTTCGTTCTTCTCTCAAACATCGAAAACTGGCATCATCAAATCCAACATCACGCATGCTAGTCTCCCTTCAATGGCATCATGGTCGAATTTTGATACCCACACCTCGGATGGGCCACGGTTTCAAGGCAATTCCCCTCTCCAATCGCCGTCCTGAGCACCACACTCCGTCTGCAGCGCCCCGCCTGTGCCCACGATGCAAGCCTGCTTCCTCGTCCACCGTCAGCGGCAGGAAATACAAAGAGGATGATGCATTCAAGAGACCGACTCCCCGTCAGAGCAGCTTTGGTTGGTTGCTGTTCGGCTAAAGGTTGATCGGCATCAGGACTGCTATGTCGGGAACCAACCCAGACTGCCCCCCTGCCTCCCAACCTCACCTACCCTGCACTCCTGACTTGCTACAGCCATCATCATGCTAACATCCTTTCATCTTACTGCAGAAGTCTAACTTCCTGGCCCACTTCTGGAGATCTTGAGGCGTCAACAACCTTCAAGGAGAAGCACAAACAGCACGACAGCCAGTTAAGATTCCGCCTCAGGTTGACATTCACGGGGCAGGATTGCTCCTCCCAAGCCAAAGGATCACGCCCAGGCTTATTCTCGCCTCCGGCCGCACCAACCGGTCGCGACGAAGGGTCGGGGCAAGGGCAAGAGGGATGGCGAGCTCATGCATCGAGTAGATGCCGAAGAGGCAGCAGCATTCCCCGGCAACTCGTTCGTTCGGCTCAGCAACGCCCCGACCTACTCGCCCCGCTCAAGGGGTCCTTCAAAACCACTCGGTCCGCCACGTTAGCGAAAAGGGGGGTGGGGGGACCTCGGAAGGTGAGAGGGGAAAGGCGTGTTGACCAGAAGAGGAAGGGGATCTTCGCTGCCCTGGTGTTGTCCCTAGCCACCCTTGTCTGGAGACTTTTGTTGGCCCACCCCTCCAGTGTCTGACAATAACAACACTTTCGTCCACAACACCCAGCCTTGAGGAGGAGGCAAAAAGATCCCTGATGGGAAACTGGAGCAACGGGGTCAGGAAAGTGAGGCCCCAGTTAGGTTCAAGAACGAGGTATGGCGGACCTAGACGAGACAACTTCCAAGTAAGTCTCCTCTATTCACCATGTACCTCGAATTTTGGCTGTTTCATGAGCGCAAATCGGTGCATCTGGCGCGGACCCTAGCTGCTGTGGACTCGGGCCATTTCTGCCAAGGCAACCTTCCATGGAATAAGCCTTGGTGAGCGGGAAGCTTGAACGCTCCCCGGAATGTGCTGATCGGCCGTAGAGGTTCGGCTCCGGTGCTCTGAAGCCGGGGCAACGTCACGGAAGCAAGGGGCTGCCGTGGACAGGGCGTGGGGTTCCCGCACGTGGACGGAACGGAGCCGGGTTTCGCACGAGTCGTCGACACGGCGACCGCTCGTCTCAACCTCGTCCATAACTGGCCGCGGAAGTGGCACGGCCGTCATAGTGGCGACTTCGGTGACCATACAACATCCACCATGTTGGCGCCAGCGAGCCCTTGTTTCATTCCCTCACATGCGGAGTTGAAGCGGACAACCTACAGCGTGGGAACGTCATGACATCTCTCCGAGACAGGCTTCTCGGTCGAAACCGGCTTTGACCAAGGAAACTGGAGGGGCACAGAAGAGAGGAGGCGCGATTTGATGCGGCTGTCGACCACAGGATGGGATCCTATTCGAGGACGGTGACGCACTCGGGGCTTTCACGAGACCCTGGGGCTCACACAACGGCCCAACCTTCTCGATAAGGCCAACAAGGAATTACCACCCGCGATACCCCAGATCTACCGCCCTTCAACCGCTTGTCTTCACAACCGAATGGCAAAGAAAGCGTGGACGTCTTTGAAGGCGCTCCAGTCAGGCCCGCCTCATAACCGAGCATCAGGCGAGACGGGCTCATTCTCAAACGACCCGAGGCGGAGTGGGCCGTCAGGCTGCAATGCTGTCTTGTAATTTCGCCCGGCAGGCTGAAGCCCTGCTACCTCGCATCTCCAGCTGTCCTGTCGTGCCAGGTTTGAGGTCAACTTCAGACGTCACAGTGCACTTTGTCCGATACTGAGGTTGGCGGCAGGTTGGGCAGTTCCCCGCCCAATGACGTCGGTGTTCCAGGGGACTACAGCAAGACACCCGATTCGGCTTCCTTTCACGTCACCATCCCGCCCGACCCTCGAAACAGGCGGCAAAAGTCGCCATCTCATCTGGCACAGTGTGCCAATTCCCAGGGCTTCAGATGGAAATGCCATGTGTTGGACGTGACCAGGGCAAGATCGAGCATCGGGCGAGTCTCCTGCACGGTGACAGCTTCCCACAACACCCGACCGGCCAATCAACGGCGATGGATCAAGCTTGCCAGGTCGGATCGTCAGGGTCCAGCTCGCCCCGGAAGAATGAAGCTCGATGGAACATCAGCCGAATGCCTCAGTTGCATCCTTCTGCTGCGCCAATTCCTCGGCGGGAAGCGCGACTAGTATTCCTCATCCGCCTCCACGATGATTGCTATTCTTCAGCGGGCGGGATTGGGAAGGGGGAAGCGAGCGGCTTGTCATGAACCATGCTAACGCTGTCACGTCACCCAGCTGACCCGTGAGAGGGTACATTCGCCATGGCCAACACCATCCAATTCACGTCCAAGGAATCGCATAATGGGGCCAACCACCCAAACCAACCTGCTCGCTGACAACCCCCGCAGCGCGGCTTCCAGCCAACCAGAATAATTACCTCGCGAAAGGATCGATCCCGTTTCACCTCTCCTGCGGCCCGAGGTCAAGCAACCAGTAGCAAAACCCGTGAGACAACATTCAGAAAGAAAGAGAGAATGTGGTCCAAGACGTCACTAGCCGAGTCACAAAAGAGCGTTGTGCATCCATCCCAATCCCCTCACCCTCTTCCTGGATTCCTATCCGTTCGAGACGGAATGCGCTCCTTTAGAAGTCGGATGCTGTGGTGATTGATCAGGGACTGTCGTCGAGATACACTACGCTAGCGCCGGCGTGAGATGACGTCATGGGGCGCTTGGTGGCTTGCGGTGGATGGCCATCACGAGCGATGCCAAGACGAGGCCAAGCGCTGCGCGCACCATAGACGAATGAGGTTTTGTGTGTGGGCAAAGTTCAGAGTTGGAGATGGGGTTTGGGATACGAGATGATGGGAAGTGGCTAGGTATTCTGATGTGTATTTTTCACATCCAGGTCGACAAGCTCACCGCGAACTGGAGAGGGCTTTCACAAGCGGCCAGCTGCTGATAAGCGTCTTTTCGGTAGGGCGGACGTGGTGTGCCCTGGCTTGTTTCTTCACCACCAACCAGACCCTGGCAGCTCACCATCAACAGGGCGGCATTTAGGGTTCTCGGAGCCTCGTTCTCGCTGTTTGTTCGCAAACCACCCAGGAACGGCCGAGGAATGACCGGGGGAGGAGATCACAAGCAGTTGTGTATTTCGACACGACCTTTGCGCGCGGCTGCGGGAAAAAATAAGCATGTGGAAATTTACAGAATATCAGACGAACGCTATCGTCAACCCATTCATTCATTCAATCAGAGCAGCATCCGACGGCGTCTCCGGCCAGCCGAGGGTGTGATAACCTTGTCGGGTCATGCACACGAGGACACACACACACACAGAAAAAAAAAAGATGAAGGGTTCCATCGCGGCCGTTTCAATCCAGGGTTCGGGCGAGGGAAACCCACTGGGATTGAGGCGCAGCCCATGGAGGGAAAATGGAAAACCCACATTCCCATCCCATGGCCGCAGAATCTGAAACAGGCCATGATCTCATCGACTGGGGGGTGGGTTCGTGAATCTCAACCTTTGAGAGTGTGAGCCGAGCGGGAGACAGGCTCTGGGGGGTGGGTTGATGAGATGGCATTCGCTAACGAAAGGGGTGGTTGAAGGTGGGCTGATGGGGCTCAACGGCTGCTAGGGGGACTGGGGGGATTTTATCTCTGCTTTTTATTTTCTTTGGATATTCTTCCGTGATCGTTTGGTGGCCTTTTGTTGCTGGTTCGATCCACTTGCCTTGCCCTTCTTTTGATCCTTCGCTGGCCTGGCAATGTCTGAGGGGGGTGTGCGTCGGGCCGGTGGAAGATGGAGCGAGGGGGTTGGTGATGGAAGCTGGCGAAGGCTGGCAGAGCATCGTAATTCGCTGAATGCCATGTTTGGGACTCGGTGCGGAGAGTCGAGATGATCTCTTGTCTGGCCCCTGAGTCGAGCCGCAATCATTCCTTGCTTGGACCCTGGATTGTGTGCCCGCGATCCTCATCTTGCATTGTCTGTGATGTTACATGTACAGCTGGTCTTCGAGCAGGGGACTTTTGGCTTCTTCACGTGCATTAAAGACCGAATTTACACAACACAACTCTGTTTCAATTTCATGAATAATCCCGTCTTCTATTTTTCTTTGGCCCTGTCTTCTCATTGCCCTTCCTACCCCTCGTTTCCTCCCCCGTGTCTGTCCCATATTTCTCAACCCCATCACAGGCCAGACTCCGACATGCAGCAGCAGAGCATGATCTGATTGACTCAAGCCTTCTCCATCCGGCTAGCACCCCGCGAAACTCATCACGGTTTCTCCGTCTGTGACAACCACACCCTGCACTTCTTATTCGGCAGCTGTTCCATACATATTGTGGGGGGGGGGGGGGGGGGGCATGGTCGTTCATCAGGCTAACGCACGCACGAACGCACGACACGTTCTTGCGCTGCCACGTGCACACCGCTTGTTTTCCTTGACTCGGGGCGGGGCGGGGGTGGGTGGGTAGTGAACGAGGGGATTTGGTGGGACTGTGGAGGTGACAGACATGACTGGAGACGCTGATGGTGATGGTGATTTGCCGTGTGTGGTTACCGCCGGTGCTGGAAGGGGAATGGGTGGATGGAGTTGAGGTGTGGCTGACTAGACTGATTCCCTGATCGTGGGTCTTAACAGGGTCGGGGGTGTGTTGACAGAGGGGGTTTGGTTTCCGAAGTCGGTAATGGTATGGTGAAGACTCTGGGCCGGTACGTGGTTGGGGTGAGGGTGGATATGGGAAATTTGTATCGATGTGACGATGTCTTGGTCAGTTGAGTTACTACTCCAGGGTTATGCTCTATCTCTCGCTGAGAGAAGAGAGATTGGGGAAGGGTGGGAGCTTGCGATGTGATCTTGTGCTCCAACGGATGGAAGGTTCTATGCACCTCTTGAGGGTGCGGCTCTTGGGTTGCTAGGAATATACCCTTATAATGTTTAGGAGCCATTATAGTGTCAAGACAATGATGGTTGGTGCCATCCTGCTTGCGGCATGTTTCAGGGACTCGACTCTTTTGAACTACACAGCACGAGATTTGTCACTTGGGACTGGAGGTTGCTGGATGCTAGGAGAACACTCATCGTGATTTTCCAGCTGGAAATGTTCCTTCATCCTCGCCCAGTCTAACAGTTGGGCCATGATCCTCTGGTCATAATCCCCGTACCACGACAGAGTGTGTGGCCGAGTGTACCTAGGATGGTCAAGACGCGGCCAAAAATACACTGCGATGCTGTGTTCCCCTGCGGAGTGTCCACGATCAAGAATGTCTGATTTCGCAGGACTTGGTTCTGGTGTAGAACGGCGGTCAGAGGCTGGGAAGATTTGCCCGAGCTGCTGAGACGGAGGCTGAGATGTTGGCAAGATTACTGTACCTTGTTGTGCTGCCATCAGACGTCTCAAATACTACTAACTCGCATGAAAGCAGCACGAGTTGTTATCGAGTCAGTTACCCCTGAACATCTCCCGACCGCGTAATGAAGAGCTTACGACTACCACAGAGAAAAACAAACTCAGACGTGCATGTTCATGCAAGAAAACTACCCGGGGTGACACAGAAAACGGGCCTAGAATATTCTCCGAATGTTGTTCGACCTTCCACAACAAGTCTCAGCCACGGCCTGTGTTGCCGACTTGTGAGTTTCTGGGAGTCAAGTTCCGAGAAATTGAGGCATTTCACACCAGCCCTGGTCGCTGTGTTGGCTGAAATTATGCGGCATGAACTTTTATCGTTCCCAGCACACAATGTAGTTGCTGGAGCTGTGGCATGAGGAGAACTGTACGGCTGTGTCTCTGGCTAGCGGAATCTGTAACCCCTGACGGATTACGGTCCCTCATCCAACGTTTGTACGACACAAACAGGCAAACAATAATAAGATGTGCAGGGAGTGAATATTAAATACTCTTACATTGGTGTTGTCTCCCCAGCTCCAAAGTTTCGGTTGAGAGACGAGTGAGTGCAAGGGTTCAAGAGGCGAGCTACAAATGGTACCTGGCCCCCCTTTCCATCTCAATTTTTGCTTGACTGCTCTCCGGGAGCAATCGTTGGACAGAAACTGGATTTACTGCAAAGAATAATTCAGCGCAAAGAATGGATGGCTCACTTTTGTCAATTCCATTGTAAAGACCCTTGGTAGTGTTCTTCCCGAGAGCTGTCCCTGGGACCCAGGAACCTTGAAGAAAGAGTCCCGAACCAACCCAAACGTAATGCATATCAATAGTAATCGGGAATTTAATCGCCTGAATATAAAACCAAAAGGCTCACCCTGGCTTTCATTTCCCTCGTTGTATTGTAGTGGTTGCACTGCGTCTTCAAACAACAACCTTGACCACAAGCTTGGGGACACATCATACATACAGACTCTCTTGTGGTTCCCAAAGATACCAGCCATCTTCAATCATCACAACCCATACCGAACAACACACTTCTAACGAAAGAAACCACCTGGATTCACCTGCCTGACTGCCTTGCATTACCCATCCATCATCCCACGCCAACCCTTCCCAACTAACTAAACCCCCGCTTTTCCACCCAAAGCCCCCCTCCATCCTAACAACCACCCCCTAACCCCTTAAAGCACAATCGCCAAATCCCCCCTATCAATCCCCTCCTCGACCAAATTCGGATAATACGGCACCATCGCATCGGCGCCCCACACATATGCATCATTATACAGCCTCCAATACGGGATCCTGACCTTCCTCGCCGGATGGAACAGTCCCGCCCAGACATAATTCAGCACCAGCCCCGGCCCAACCGCCATGCGCACCGCCTCGATAGCCTCCACAATCCTGTCAATGACATGCGGGGACGTCTCAAACAGGTTGGGATACAGCAGATTGAGCAGATGCACCATCGCATCCTCACACCCCAGCCCGACAACCCCCAGAGCAATGTGCTTGACGACGCTGGCGGCCGTCTGGCGATGGACCTGGTCGCGGTCGATGAGCGCGTCTTCAAGGAGGGGTGTCACGGCGTAGACGTAGTCCTTCGCCATCTCCCCGATGTACTCGAACAGGAAAGACAGGGATTTGAGCACACCGTTCTGCACGTTGAGCTCGGGCACGCGGTACTCGTTCATAAGCGCGGGGAGGACAGTGAAGGGGGCGCAGGTCTCGGCAACGATGCCGATGGCAACGGCGGTGTTGACGCGCGACTGGCGCTCCTGGACCCGCAAATTGTTGAGCAACGTGGCGAGGACGTCTTGCGGGCCAATGGCCTTGGCAATGAAGCCGAAGGTGTTGTTAGCAGCGCGGCGAATGCCTTTTTTGTGTGCTTTCAGCATGTCGAGCAGCTCGAAGCAGATGCGCATCCACTCGCGGGCGTTGACGCTCTCGGGCCCGCGGTCGGCGATGCGTCCGACGAGGTCGATGGTGTTTTCTTGGACCTTTTCGTGCCGGTTGCGGAGGATGGGGGTGAGGCGCGGGAGGAGGTCCTTGATTGGGGGCTGCATCTGGCTGATGCCGACGACGGTGACGATGGAGCGGAGGGCGCCGAGGATGGAGCCGAGCACTTCGGGGTATTCTTCGCCGAGGTACTCGTAGAGCACGATGCCGAGCTTGCCCATCAGGGCGTCCTCGCCGCACTGTTTCATGACCATAGCAATGCGTGATACGAGGTCGGCTGCTTGTTGGCGGACCGTGGCTGATTTGTTGTTGAGACGCCAGAGGATGGTGCTGACGATTTGCGGGAGGTATGGCTTGCAGCGGGTGCCGAGGGCGTTCACCACAGAGCCGAAGCCATTGAGCATAACAATGTCTTCGACGCTCTGCTCTTGGAACGCATGCAGGATGCCGTCAATGAGGCGCTCCTCTAGACGCTCTCCAATATCGGCGGCGCCGAGAGAGGCCACAATCTTCTCGACCGTCTCAACGGTCATCTTGCGGTACGCCTCACTTTCGTCCTTGAGGTTGACCACAATCCTCTCAAGGATCTCGCTGACGCCAACTTTCTGGCCGATATCGACGGTGGTCTCCACCACTTGCCTGTAGTTGCGCTTGTCGAGAGCCATGCGGCGCACCCAGAAGCTCCTGAAGAACTCGTCCAGAACGTGCTCCTTCAGGTAACCAGCGGTGACTCCGTCAGTAGCGGCACACTGCGAAATAACTTTCAGCACAACCTTCTTCATCTCCTCATCTGGCGAGGCAAACTCGCGGAGAAGAATCTCCATGATCTGGCTGGTGTAGTAGTTTGCGTAGTCTTCATCCATCAGCGGGATGATGTAGCCCACTGCCTTCAGGAAGCCGGCCAGACCCTTGCCGCGCTGCTTGCGGGCGCCAGTCCATAAGGGGTTGAGAATGTCGTCGAAGCTCTCAATACCATATGGGTTAGACGCCTCAGCCAGGGCAGCGATGGCCAAACTAGTGACCGTCCGCACCTTGGTCTGCTCGTCGTTCAGGTTGGGTCCGATGCAGTCAACCAACTGCTTCAGATGGGGCAGGACCGCGCAGCCCATTAAAATGGGGATCTGCTGCACGATTTTGACACCGGTGTGGCGTGCCTGCCATGATTTCTTGCTGCGGCAGACAGCCCTGAGAAAGGGGAGGAGGGCGGGGATGCCCAGAGCAGAGGCGACGACGGCAAATGCTCGGGCGGTGGTGTTTCGCACATATTCATCGACGTGGTCGATATCCGGTCGCATGACGCTGATCATGGTCGCCAGACCTGCAGCCTTGGCAAGGTTGGAGATAATCTCGCGACCCTCAACTCGTGCATAGTAGTCCTGGTCGATGAGCAGCGGCTCGATGACGACTAGAATCTTGTGAACGTAGGGCCGGACCATGTCATCCAGCTTGTAGAGGATGCGGTCAATGACCTTGACCAGCAGATGGCGTTCCTGGTCCTCAAGCGTCTTCTCCATGAGCAGCGGGAGGATTTGGTTGAATAGGGGTCCGGCGCCAAAGTTCCGCGCGTTATCTGTGAGCTGTCTGAGCGCGGTCTTCCTCATTGGAGGTGTACCGTTCTTGACCTTCAACAGGAGACGCATGATCTTCCTCTCCTTGAGCTCCTCGACGCTGAGATCATCCTCGTTGGATCCATCAGTCAGCTTGCCGAAGTAGGCCATGTCCTCAGCCTTGAAGAACTGAAGGTCGCCAACTCCGGGGATCTCCTTGGGCACCTGCTGGCCCGCGATGCGTCCGCTGCTTGGGTCCTGCATCATGAACCCTGTCGCCGGTGTTGGCGGAGCCTGCAGCTTATGGGCAGGCGCGCGAACCGGGGCATAGCCTGGCGGGGGCTCGAGGATCTTGTAGCCCTGCTCAGGGCCAGGGAGCATGGCGTCAAGCTCCTCGTCGCTAAGTGGCATGTACCGCCCGCTATCGGTGCCAAACGCGGTGGGCAGCACGGCACCCTGGGACGGGTGCATCGGGGTAGCGAGGCCGACATTACCGACGGGAGTGGCTGACGGAGCCTGGTCCCACCGCGACTTCTTCTTCGGCTCGGCGATTTGCGCGCCTAGAGCAGATACTGTTGGCGCCTGATCCCACCGCGACCTCTTCTTGGGCTCGGCCGCCGCTGGCGCAGCCTCCTCCGCGGTCTCGGTCGAGGCCACATCCCACCTCTTTTTGCGCTTGCGGCCAGCAGTCTCAGCCTCCTCGGTCTTCTCCCCAGACTCCTTGAGCGTGGGCCTGTGCTCCTCAACTGGTCCGTCCTTCGCCTTCTGCTCGATGGCGAGTCGGACGCGCTCCTCCTCCCGCTCGAGCTCCCGCCTTTCCATGATGTCGCGGTAGGTATCGCCTTCCTTGCCATTCGCGAAGGGGTCGGCACGCGTTGGTGTCAGGGCGCGGTCAAAGCGGCGTTTCTGGTAGTCGGTCTCGCGGTCGGTGATGCGGTTGCTGCGCTCGCCGCGGCCGGCGAGGGGATCGTCCTCCTCGACGCCATTGCCGCGGGCGAATTCGTCGATCTGGGCGCGCGAGGCAGTGTACTGTCCTACCAGACGGCGCGAGTTGTCGGCGTCGGGCATCTCCTCATCATCGTCGCCGTCTGCGCCGGGCAGGGAGCGGTGGTAGCCGGCAAACTTGTCGGCGGCATTGTCGCGGTCGTAGAGCTCCGTGTCCCAGGCTTCGCTCAGCTTGGCCTTGGTGGAGGAGTCAGCACGCTGGTTGGCCGGGTCGAAGGTCCGAGAACCTTTCTTAGCAGCGACGGCGGCGTTGCGCTCGGCCTGGAGCTTCCGGATCTGGTCAAACTCGGCGTCCGACATGGTGCTGCTGCTGCCCGCGAGGCGCTGTGCTCATCCCATGTGAGAAGGGAAATTAGGATTACGGGGTATTAACGCGGACTGGGCTGATGGCGCGATGATGGGATTGCGCGGGGTAACAGGCAATTGGGGTCGTCGCGTTGTCGTCGTCGATGGTATGGGGATGGTGGTGGTGATGAATGGAGGTGAACTGAGGTGAGGTCGAGGGTGGATGTCGATAAGAAGGGGCGCGTGCGATGGAGCTTGCCGTGTGTTGAAATTTTGGCGGCGACAGAAAGGCTGCCACGCTAAAGTCTTGGCAGACGAGGACATCAAATTCTTATGTCAGCAGTCCAGACCTCCAGTGGGTCTCATAGAATAGACAAACGACGACGCTCTTTCCAACCCAGTCTCGAGATGCTCATTTCAGACCCAAGCTCAAAAGTCCAACACTTTCGAGAACCCTCACAAAATTTAGAAATTTGAAGACTAACGTATCTCTCTTTCATTGTCACAAAAAATGACTGAAATCACCCTCTACGCCGAACTCCTCACCAACATCCGGCAAATCTCCCTCGCCGCCTCCCTCCCCCCAAACCACCCAAGCGACCCCTCCACCCGTGCCACCCTCTCTCCTGACAGCAGGACAGTCGCCCTTCAACACCTTGGCAGCACCCACCACCTCACCCTCCCTGCCAAATCCTCCCTCAAGGGCGGGACACAGCTCCCCATCCCGCCTTCCCTAAAGACAACCCTCAACTGGCGGCTCCCTCTGGACACCTCATCCCTACCGCCCCTTCCAGAGAATGACACAGTCCCCTGGTCGGCGACAGATTTGACTTCTTCTCGTTCTGCGGGAGGAGTGGGAGCGACCTGCCGGAAATGCAACTCCGCCATCGTCCCGCCAGGCGCCGTCAAGCAGTGGAAGGACCTGCCGAGCGAGAACTGGGCGGAGATGATGGAGTTTTGGCATTGTCATAAACCTGATCATCATCATAATAACCATGACCATTACCACGGGCATGGTGATGATGATGGGGGTGAGAACGGCAAGGCTGATGAGACGAGCCTTGCTGCGCGGGGGTATGGTGCGTCGTCTGCGATCTCGGCTCAAGAGGGGGTTGGGTTTGTGGATTTGACGACGCTGCTTTTTGCGGAGGGGGATTGTCGGAATTTGACGGTGAGTATTCTTTTGCTGGAGTCAAGAGAGAGGGATCTCACTTGGCCGTTTTCTCTACTTTTGTCTTGTCGAAGTTGTTCGGGGCACCAAGAAGGTAGCCCAGCCGGCGCAACCCGCCTCGATGGCGTGGTCACCGATACAAATGCCCCAGATCAAGCACACTGGCGCTTCCTGCTTCGCAGGCCACCGGTTGGCTATGAACCTCCTCTCGGGGATGGTTTGTTTTCTTCCCGTGGACAGCCATCCCTCCGCCCTTCCGCCAAGCTTTCACAAGTTGAGATTGCTTGGGGACTACTGGAGGGACATCCATTCTCCCTTAATTTATACTCTATTACTGTACACCAGTTTTCCAATCTATCTCTCTACTCCCGTGCCTGGTCAGTCAGTAGCTGACCTGACCTCCGTCTCTAGTTCTCCCAATCTACATATGCGCAAGGCTCATCCTCCACCCAAACCCTCCCCTCCACACCCACCCAACCCCACAACCTCAACGTCTTTTGCACCCTCTGCCACGCCCACCTCGGTTTCTTCAACTTCCGCACCTCCGCCGTAACCCTCCTCAAGTGGCAGGTCTCCTGCCCTTCCACCTCGGGCGTCGTCCCCACCATCCCTGAGTGCCTCGCAGCCACGCTCATCTCCACCATGGCGCGCTCCGGCTCGTCCAAGTCGCTGATCACGCCCATCGGCGAGACAATCTCGCAAGAGAGCGGCCAACAACAAAATGCGATCCACATCTGGGTGCTCAATTCGAGTATAGTGTATTCCTCGAGTGGTAGGAGTAATCAACCGACGCCCGCGGTGAAGCTCCTTTACCGAGTGATACCCAATGAGGAGGCCGATAAGATGCTCGAGGCTGTTAGCTGCGATGCTCAGGAAATTAATCTGCCTGCCCAGGCGATTGAGGAAGTGGTGCGGCATTTGGATGGCAGTAACGTGTTGTTGCCGCCGACGGAGAGGGTGTTTAAGGAGTGGAAGGTGGGGTTGTTGACAAGGTGGGAGGGGAGGGTGTGATGTGAAGATAAACGATGGGGTAGATAAAGAGAAGGAATGGAATGCTTACCAGTTATACCCAAGGAAGAGAATGACCAGCTAACTTCAAACGCCACACCTTGCAACATCTCCCGTCTCAATCATCACCCCACTTGTGGCTTCCGCCCACAGCCCTCAGCACCACCTTATCGTTTCCTTTCTGTTCCTTCCTCTTCTGCCAGTATTCCCTTTTCACCCTCTTTCCCATATACCTCAGCACACCTTCACAACCTCCATCTTCCTCCTGTTCATCGCCCACCCTAGCGGCGACTCCTGTCGCCCCGTGAGCGGGTCCACGTCCCCGCCCACCAACAGCGGATCCGCGCCGTGTCGCAGCAGCAGCTTCAGGATTGCCAGGCCGCGCCTCCCGCAGACATTCGTACGCCGGCAGAGCGCTTGCACCTCCCAGGTCAGCGCAGTCCATGATGGCGTCCAGATCGTGTCCGGGTGCACGCGCGTCCTCTCCAGCAGCCGTTGCAGTGTTCTAAACTGCGCGATGCGGTCGGCGTCGCCCTCCGGGAAGGTGATCCTGCAGTACTGGGCAGCGACGAGTTGCGTGGAGTCAGGCTCTGACGCGTAGCGTGTGAGCATGAGCTCCAGGGTCGCGTAGCTTCTCTTGTCGCTCCTCCTCCACCATGGGTAGTTGAAGCGCCAGTCAATGAGGGACGTGATGCAGCAGCTGAGGGGGTCGCTGGGGTCGCTGGCCGCAAAGGACCAGGTTTCGGCGACGAGCGTGAAGACTGGGGTGGGGTCGGCCAGTTTGGATATGGCGAAGCGGAGTGTCTTCTGGATGGCTTCTTACTCCTCTCTGGGTTTCTCTAGGTGGTTCCCGTTGGCGGCGGCATCGGGGCTGTTGAGATCGGTTCTGCAGACAGTGTTCGATGACCGGAAGGGCGCACTCCTGCTTGTGCTTCTCGCAAATGTATGCCTCTATGCCGCGCATGAGGTCATTGGCGTTCGCCCCGTGCTCGAGGAGGCAAAAGACCGTCTCGGCTGGGCAGGGATTCTTGATGGCCCGAAGCCAGCGGCGGCGACAAATCGCAAGAATAATTGGGGGTAGGCAACCTGTCCGCTGTAGCGGCGGGTTCATAGTGTGCTGGTTTGGGTTCCCGCCGTGTTCTCTATTGGCATCCTTTTTGTCAGCTTCATGACCTTCTTCTGGGGTCTTCCGTGACTTCTTGAGCGGCCAGGAGAGGACATGAGCAATCCAAAATGTCGCTTACAGCAAGTAGCGGACGTGGTTAAGGCGGTGATTGTTTGCGGCCAGGCCCAGAAGATTGATTTGAAGGCCCCTGTCATACAAGAGGTCCCGAGGGATGCTCAACTGCCCACTGAATAGGGAGCCGGGCACTAGGTCGTTAGGGTTGATACCATAGACGGTCACAGCGCGATTCAAAGCCGCAGTGTCTTCAATTTTGAGGATGGCCCAGATCACGCTGTCAAACCTTCCGGTCCTCGCGAGGTCCTCGCGCCAGAGCTCGTGGTGAAAGATATTGGAAAATGCACGGCATGTTCTTGCCAGAGAGTTGGCATCTTTCCTCGGCAGGAAGGGGAACAGATACACACAGTGATCGACTGGCAACCCGATGAGAGAGAGCATGCCAGAGCGCGCTGTACAGGATGCGTTGCTCGCCATCGTTGGGGTATGATTGAGGGGTGCGAAGTCTGGTCTAGCTTGATGATGGGTTTCTGGAATCGACTCAGAAGGTGGGAAGCCAAAACCAAGTTTCTAGCCAGGGCCAGAGAAACTGCGAGCATTTATCGGAGTGTGTGCCGCTGAGGCCCTCCCGGAAGCTTATATAACGGTGACGGATGTGTTCAGACGTACATTGACTATGACTGATGCGTTGAGGTGGAGCGTAGATTGACCCTCGACGTCAGTTGACGACATGTTGGAATGGGTTGCGACGTGTATTGGTGACATGTAGACAGGCCATCCTACACGCTATGTCCCGGCAGCCTTCAGCCTCTTGCTTGTTCTTCGACTGAAAACTTCCACCTTCGCAACTCCGTCGGGCGTTGTCTCGACTCCGACTGACGCGGTTGTCCTCACGGTTCTCTTCCTAATCCGGCTGCCTGGTTGTGCGCTGCTCGTTTCCTCGGTCTCAATCTTCACTGTGGTTGTGACGTGCTTGGTTGCGGCAGGCTTCTGGCCAGCTACAACCGTCCCCACCTCGCTCGTTTCCACAAAATCCTCGCGCTTCATGGCAGAAGCCTGCTCAGCGAACGACTTCAGATTTGCCGTGAAAAGCACGCTCTGGGCCCAACCAGCCTGTGGCCCCCAGATTTTGCGGAAATGGTCGCCAACCGCATCGTACATGGCTTTCGTAAGCGTCTTGCCCTTGCCTCCTTTCCCGAAGTTGTAGTCGCGTTGAGCAATCTGCCACACGTGCGTGTCGATGGGAACCGCTTCGCCCCATCCGAGACCCATGAGGCACACGCAGTCTGAAACCTTTGGTCCGACGCCGGTAAGCTGAAGAAGCGCCTCGTGAGCCGCACGGTAGCTGGCAGGCTCCAGCCCAGGTGCGCGCTGCTTCTCCTCCAGCTTCTTCTCGGGCATGCCAAGTGCCAGGCAGTCCGGGTTTCGCAGTTGCAGCAGCCACCCTGCGGGCCTGTCTTTGGAGACGATGCGAGCAGTCTCGGCAATGTATTTTGCGCGGTACCCAAACCCGAGCTCTCGAAGATGACCTTCGACTTGGCTGCCTGCCAAAGCATCAGGTCCAGGGAAGTCGTGAAATGGCTCGCCCTCGACGGTACCGACATAGGGGCCGTAGTGGACGCAGAGTTTCTGTACCATCTGACTAATGCGTGAGATGTTGTTGTTGCTGCTGCAGATAAAGGAGATCAGGGTCTCCCAGGCGTCCTGGTTGAGGATTCTGATGCCGGTGAAGGCTGGGGCGCGGCGGGCAAAGTTGGGATCGGTAGCAGTCCATTGCTTATAGAGGGCAGAGAGCGAGTGTGAAAGCGCAAAGTAACTGTGCAGAAGGGAGGCTGTATCGTCCTCAGGGATGCTTCCGTCAGTGCCCGGCAACGATTCTGGACAAGTCGAGGGCATGGAGGTCGGAGGTTTCGGAAGTGCGTCGGCTGCCTTGGGCCATGTCGCTCGATAGTGCAGATGTGAGCAATCCTGCTTCAGCGACACGAGACGGCCGCGGAGCACGCAGTGCCTGAGCGAGTGTTAGGAGAACTGGATAGGCAGCCAGGACGACGGAATCATGAACGGGCCCTCACCACTCATCGTTGATCTTTCGCCAACGGAATGACTCTGAGTTACAGGCGTTGGGTCAGCAAATGCCGTGTTCCGAGTCTCTGACATCGAATTTAAGAGAGACCAAAATATAAAAAGACAATCAAATGCATCAAAAATCTGGAATTTTGCGACATACGTCCACATCGGAGGGTCGTGTCGATACAGAGCTCGGTGAGACTTAGTGGCAGCTTCCGCCAGTCTGATATGTTATGGGCACCCATCGAAGGAAGCTGGCCTCGAAGCGGACGGAAGACGAGAGGATGGTGAGTTGGGTAAGACACCAAAGTTCGAAAACAAAACAAAATCTCAAAGCCACTGAAAAATGAGCGTCATTGAACCTTAAAACATGAAACCATGGGCAAGAGCGATGGGATGTGGATGTGTAGTTGTAAACGTGAGTGGCCAGTTGCCGACAGCTGGAGACGCTGCTGGTTGGCGCAGGTTGGAAGGCTTAATTGCCAAGACAGCGCTAGCCCAAGTCGGCGTGGGGTGGCCAAGCGCCTGGCTTCCTGCCCACCCAAAAAAGTTCCAGCCTCGCGCTCGACTGCGACCACGCTCACACCAGACCTCGCGACCTGCCGCTATCAGCGATTTGAGCATCGCATCACGACCAGGCTACCCGGAGCAGCAGACATAATGAACGGGGATAATTACTCCTCCAGAGGTAATTGCCGCGCGCCTCTTGGCCCACGAATCGATGCTGACCGACGCGACACAGACAGTGGCCGACACGGCTCGTCTCGCGACTATCCAGTGAGTTGGCCCGGGCCCAGATCCCTGAGATCAAGTACAACTGAAGCTAACACCCCACTTCTCAGTCATCCAGAAGAGACCGCGACGATAGGCGCGATCGAGGAGACACTCGCGACCGAGGCAGCGGTCGCAGACGCTCTCGTTCCCCCGACTACCGCGGCGGCCGCTCCCGTCGCGAAGACGGCGATGTTGACGCTTACTCTTCTAGCCGAACCCACCGTGACCGCGAGCGCGAGGACAGGTACTCGGGGCGGGACCGTCGGGGAGGCGACCGTGGTGAAAGGGATTGGGACCGTGACCGAGGTGGCAGGAGCCGGCGCGACGACGACGACAGGCGGGACCGCCGCCCAGAGCGCCCAGAGCGCCCCGAGCGCCCCGAGCGCGACTTGATCGATGACCGGCGTGGACCCAGGCGTGACCGGGACTTCGACAGGGAACGCGAGAGGAGACGTAGTGTGTCGCCTCCGCCAAAGAAGCGCGAACCGACACCCGACCTCACCGACGTGGTCCCGATTCTTGAGCGGAGGCGGCGTTTGACACAGTGGGACATCAAGCCGCCTGGGTACGACAACGTAACGGCCGAGCAGGCCAAGCTTTCCGGCATGTTCCCCCTACCGGGAGCGCCGAGACAGCAGGCGATGGATCCTACGAAGCTCCAGGCGTTTATGAACCAGCCCGGTGGTGCTGTCAACAGTGCTGCTCTCAAGCCCTCGAACTCTCGGCAGAGCAAACGCCTCATCCTCTCGAACCTACCACCCTCGGCTACCGACGAAAGTGTCATCAATTTCTTCAATCTCCAGCTCAACGGCTTGAACGTCATCGAGAACGCGGATCCCTGCCTGCTATGCCACATCGCGCCCGAGCGCGCCTTCGCCATGGTCGAGTTCAGGAATAGCACGGACGCGACGGTTGCCCTGGCGTTGGACGGCATATCGATGGAGGCAGATGATGCGCACGCGGCCAATGGCAACGGCACGGCCCCTGCTGGCCTGCAGATCCGCCGGCCAAGGGACTACATCGTTCCCGCCGTGGTTGAGGACCCGAACTACGACCCCGACTCGGACGTGCCGTCAAGCGTGGTTCTAGACAGTCCGAACAAGATTAGCGTGACTAATCTGCCGCTGTACCTGACGGAGGACCAGGTCATGGAGCTGCTCGTGAGCTTCGGCAAGCTTAAGTCGTTCATCCTCGTCAAGGACAACAGCACACAAGAGTCAAGGGTAGGCTCATTCTTTTCAGACTTAGTTTGGTGTCAAGCAACCCACTAACAACCACCAGGGCATTGCCTTCCTTGAATACGCCGACTCGGGCGTCACCAGCGTGGCTATCCAAGGCCTCAACAACATGATGCTCGGCGAGCGCGCGCTCAAGGTGCAAAAGGCCAGCATCGGCATCACCCAGGTCGCCGGCGAGATGGGCGTCAACGCCATGTCCATGCTTGCCGGCACCACATCCACCGATTCGAGCGGCGGTAGGGTGCTGCAGCTGCTCAACATGGTGACGGCTGACGAGCTGATGGACAATGACGACTACGAAGGTATGCCCACCATCATCCCTTGCTTTCCACCACCAGAACCTTGACTGACAAACCTGCCGCAGAAATCCGTGACGACATCCAGGAAGAGTGCGAGAAGTTCGGCACCATCGTCTCTCTCAAGATCCCCCGCCCCGTCGGCGGCAGTAGGCAATCCGCCGGTGTTGGGAAGATCTTTATCAAGTTTGAGACGCCGGAGATGGCCACCAAGGCGCTGCGGGCTCTGGCTGGCAGGAAGTTTGCTGACCGCACGGTGGTGACGACGTACTTCCCCGAGGTAAGGCATGATCAAAGCTTGCTTGATTGTTCTGCTAGCTGACACTGATGCAGGAGAACTTCGATGTGAATGCGTGGTAAGAAAGGGGGATGAGGACCGTCTTCGGGCTAGGCTGTTGGGAGCAAGCGTTGCTAGGTTGCTGGCCCGAGGATGTGGTCGGGAATGAGACCACAGGTCAACAAAGGCGTCTTTTTTTTCTTTTGACGGTGGTATCCAAGTAACGTGTACAATAACGAGTCAAGGGGGCCATCGGTTGCACTTGCGAAGAATGGATGCTGAGGACATCACGATCACCATCATGCATCACGAAGGAACTGGCTGCGAGGAAGTTTGTGGAGAACACATGTGCTATGCTCATTTCTATCTAATGGCGTTTTGCAAACCACTGAGCAACTCGCGTTACTTGACGCGGTCCGAAACGACAGAACTAGAGATCTATGAGCGGGTTAGCTCTGGCCAAGCAGGAGGATGTTGCGAGGTGCAAAATAGGCAAAGCCAATGTATCAGAAGTCCGTTTAATTCATTGAGTCCCGAAGGACTCTAACATAAGAGGTACCAGAAAAAGTAAAATAAGAGTGTATCATCACGTAAATGGCTGCGAGAGGGAAAAGAAGAAGTCGGCTTACCTGACAACGTTTGGTACGGGAAAAGGTCACCTAAACATGACAATGACCGAAAACTGGCATCTGGCGAGGTAACACCACACGCTTGTTTCCTTAGAAAGGAGTTAAAACGCGGGCAGCCATGATGGCAGTGAGTCGGTGGTTGTCTTTCGGCGTGGGAAGAGCAGAACTTGCGTCCTCAGGAAAATTTCCCAATTTTAACCAAAGAAACTGGGCCCCACTTCCTCAACATCTTGACGGAAATTTCAAGATCACTCCGCCTGTCACGTGACCCTCTTTCCCTTCCAGCCAATCAGAGTCCGACCCTAGCGAATTTCTCCGCCCACACGAAATATCGACCTTTCTCTCGCCCTCCCGGAGAGCCTCGCGAAATTTCACCTTCGGCCAGCGACAATCTCGACGACAACCGATCGCCAACTCTCCCACACCACACCACCGCCAAAATGGGTCGTCTTCACAGCAAGGGCAAGGGCATCTCTGCCTCCGCCATCCCCTACTCCCGCAACCCCCCTGCGTGGCTCAAGACCACCCCCGAGCAGGTCGTCGAGCAGATCTGCAAGCTCGCCAAGAAGGGCGCGACCCCCTCTCAGATCGGTGTCGTCCTCCGTGACTCTCACGGTGTTGCCCAGGTCAAGGTTGTCACTGGTATGTTTTTGGATGATGGTTACGGTGTTGGAGGCAGGGAACGGTTTGGCTAACGTAGAGGCTGCAGGCAACAAGATTCTCCGCATCCTCAAGTCCAACGGTATGGATTGACCGACCCTTGATAATCGAGAAGAGATGGAACAAAAAACACATACAATGCGATGATGCGCCGCTCGAGTACGGACCGCTGCTGCGACAACGGCACGAGCTGGCTGGCACTCGCAAGGATGTGGAAAACATCGCAAGAGACGGAGTATGCCTCTGTTTGGTCACTTGGCTGACAGAGTGATGTGTGACAGGCCTTGCCCCCGATGTCCCGGAGGACCTGTACATGCTCATCAAGAAGGTGTGTACCCCCCCGCTTGTCTCCTATCTCTTGGAGGTTGAATCCGCTAACATCACCCCTAAGGCTGTTGCCGTCCGCAAGCACCTTGAGCGCAACCGCAAGGACAAGGACTCCAAGTTCCGCCTGATTCTCATCGAGTCCCGCATCCACCGTCTGGCCCGTTACTACAAGACCGTCGGTGTCCTCCCCCCCACCTGGAAGTACGAGTCCTCGACCGCCTCCACCATGGTCGCTTAAGCGATAGGCTCGTCAACGCGCATGCCGAGTCGAGAGTGGGAGTTCGTCGGTTGGGATGTTGTTGGTGGGGTGATCTCTGGTTCTTTGCAGCTTTTGGCCCGCCGCTGTGTCGTCATCAGCAGGCCTGGTCTGGGTCATTGGAGTTGGGGAATGGAAAGGAAATTTGCATTCTACTAGAGCACTGCAATGAGGCGGAGAGAAGCTGCTGTCTCCACGTGTGAAAAGCACGGGAGCGGTGGTGACGATGACTTAGGGGATCAAATGCAAAAGCGTTGTTCCTCTACTCTTGTGTTCCTGTCCCGACGCCGTGTGAATTGGTATCTCGAGGTTTTGCTAACCCAGTGGCTGTGTCTTTCGACGATTCAGAAAGCGCCTCAAAGCATTTCTTTCGCACCCAAGACAATCCTGCCTTCCTGGCCAACCATTATCAAATCCCCCTCCTCCCATGTCCATGCCTGTCACCCAGCAATGCCAACCCCTCGAGATACCCGTTCCCCACTGCCAGCGACGTCATTCTCTTGGTCTCACGTCCTGATCATTATGTCCCGCCGGCGCAGAAACGCATTGGCGTTCCCCGTTGATAATCGGACGTATTGATCCAGCGCTCATGAATCCTTCCCCTCCAACTCCCGACTGCGCTGCAGCAGAAACTCGCCCAGCACACGCAATGGGTCCTTGGGTCTGTTTCATCGTTATTAGCACTTGTCCTTTCCATTATCTCGGAATCCCCATAGGTTGGGGAAGTGAAGTTGAGGAGGGGGCCATGGGGTGTGTGTGTGTAGGGATGGTTCTGGGGCAAAACGTACTGCTCCCGCGCAACGATTTTCATCCCCTCCAACAGCACTCCCGTGATCTTGCTGTTGATGTACTGGCGCACGGGGGCGCCGTGGGGCGCGGCCTCGGAGGGCATGGTGAAGCCTGGGGTTGCTGGGCCTGGCATTGCTGGGGCTGGAGCTGTGGAAGTGGTGGTGGAGGTGGGCTGGGGTTGGGGCTGTTGAGCGGCAGGGGAGGCGGCGGCGGGGGCTGTTGTTGTCGGTTGGGGAGGGATAGGTGGTTGGTGCTGCTGCTGCTGCTGCTGTTGTGGCTGGGTTTGGGGGAAGGGTTGTTGGTATTGAGGTGGCTGTTGTTGTTGGGGTGGGAAGTGCTGGGTTGGAGGCTGGAAGAGGGGAGCTAGTTAGCTTTTGGTTTGAGGAGGATGAGATGTGAATAAAAGCGGAGCATATCATGAACTGCAAAAAAAGGCATCACGGTCGACCAGGGCGCGGCAGCGAGTGTTAAGAGGAGACGTACAACTGCCTGGAAAGGCGCATCCGCCATGGGTGTGTCGTGCGCTTGGGGGGCGGGAGCGCCATTGAGCAACGGGGCAGGATTACCGTTCACGGTATCCGCTCCTTGCATGGCCTGGTAATTCGGTTGGTCTGACATTATTGTTGTGTAGTGTGCGGTGGTGGCCGGATTCAATGTTTCTCGGAGCGCAAGCTCGGCGATGCGATGCGAAAGTTGCGAACCGGAAGCTCAGCGGGACCTGAATTGAGCTCCAAGTGCCCCACATAAGACCCACTTTGGCACGCGGAATCACGGGATGTCGCGTCCAAGAGAGCCAAAACGAAGGGTTAGGGCGCGGTTTCTGCCTGGATCACGTTCTCGCCCACCCTCAGCCTGGAGTGAGTTTTCCTCAGTCATTCGACTTTCCCAGGACACCATGTTCTCAGACAAGGCCCCTTTCTGCCTCGGAAATGGACCGGTTTGTGCAGAGATCCAGACCTGTTAAACACCAGCCCAAGTTGGCCACTATATCGAACTCCAATACTGGACAGGAACCAAGGACTGAAGGACCCCCGAAGAAGCGAGCCCGATTTCACGAGGTCAAAGACAGTGACGATGAGGATGAAACCTCATCTGCTGTGTCCAACTTTGGTGATGGTGGAGATTCATTGGGACTCAAGAGGACGACTTCGGGAGATGATGACTTGAGCGCTAATATGGACGAGGCACCACCCGCACCAAAGAATGAGACAGCCTTCGAGAGCTCGCTCGCCGCAGTTGCAACGGATAGGGAGGCTATCGAAGGGTATGAGGTCATGCGGGCATCCCAGGCCTCCCAGGCCTCTCAAACCTCTCCAGGTAATGCCGATAGCGCGTCCGCCAGGTTAGACAACCGCCAGTGGGTTCGGGGCAAGAGCTCCACCTATGTTGACGCATTTAACCTTGCCTTGGATACTGTTCTGGAGGATGAAGCAGACTTGTTTGACGACAAGGAGAAGTGTGTCTTTAAGCAATGGCGAGCCTTGAGCTATGAGGCTCAGTTCCTGTGGGTATGCCTCTATCTCATGAATGAACTATCTGACAAGCAAACAGATATGTACGCTTGTTCCTGCGCAAGACCGCTATGTGGCATCGTGTCGAGCGCTTGGGGTACGATAATGACATTTCGGATATGGGCATGGCCGTTGCGGGCTTGTTGGAGCACAGGGCTTTCCCGCCTGATGGTTCCTCCCAACAGGAACGCTCTACGGAGGTTCCGGAGGACTCTTTACTTAGCGACAGTTTTTGCTTTGCGGACGACTCTGAAACATACATCAAGACCATGGAAGAAGCCGCTTCACTGCTGGTCCTGGATGAGCTTAAAGCACTAGCCAAAGAGTTCAAAGTCCAGGGCAAGAACAAAGCCGATCTACTCAAGGCCTTATGCCGCGCAAGCTCCCAACAATCGGGTCTTGTTGCCGTTGGTCTCCGCCGGTCGAGCTCGAACGGTTCGACGGAATCTGGAGACAGCCCGAGGGACCAGGACTCAGACCGGAATGCCCATTTTCTCGACAAGATTCTTGCCATCACAGGACCCTTTATTAGATTGTCGGGACTCGTCTTCAAGCTGTTCGAACGGGTACACCTCGTTTTCTATCGCTCTACAGAGTGGACCGAGAAGTCACTCACCACCATCATCCTGGCCAAGATCGCCAGGAGGAACTACCCCGAGTACATCGTGTGTCGGTCTTCCAACATCTTCGCCTCCCGCCACCATCTCCTTGAGTTCGAGCTTTCCATGAGGAAGGAGTTTGAGGTTGACAGCGTTCTCGAGTTCAATGGGCCACCTGGGGAGGAAGGCTTTCGCAAGATATTCGACGTCTTCGAGACAATCGCCCCTCGATGGAGAGAACTGATCAAGGAGGAAAACGATCGCGAGGACCACGTCTACGAATTCGGCGAAGGAAGCTACCTGCGCCGCTTCAACCCTGGCCATGCCTTCACTCGCATTGCACACAAAGCTGCCCACGCCTTGGGCCGTCTGCACAAGTATCGGGAGGAACATGCGCTTCTGACTGAGCTCCTGGACCAAAGGCTCTTCCATCCCGCCCGGCGCGGCTCTTGGTACCAGCGAAAGGCTCTGGTTGAAGAACGGTACATGTGGGAGGCGGACCCAGACCCCGTCTCGGCCGACCCTGAGGTGCGGAAGAAGCACTGGCAGCAGATTGCCGTAACCACCTGTGAAACAGCCCTCGAAGACCGAGACTGCCATCTCATTTACCACTACGACTTGCAAAAGCGCCTTGTCAAGCTGGAGAAAAAGCTCCGCGTCCCACGCCGGCTGCAACATGACTTTGGCCACGTCAAACTCCGCGAACCTGAAGAACACACCGTTCAAGGCATCCAGTTAATACGAGACGATCCGGACACCAAGAGCAAACTAGGTCGTGGCCCCAGCACCAAAACAATCTGGCTCGACGAGCTCGGCGACCCAGGCGAAGACGGCCAAACACTCCACGTCAGCGTCGAGGACATGTGCCTGTCCTACTACCGCAGCCAAGGCTGGAAGGGGTACCACAGCGAAGGCGGCATCCTCCGGACTCTCTTCGCCTACCTTTTTTTCGACGTGCTCTTCGTCTACGTTCCCAACGTCTTCCAGACCGCCTATCAGACCTGCCCCCTCGACCTCCACACCGACGCCTTCTATCCGGCCCGCGCAAGCCAGATCAACCACCGGCTGGTGGAGATTGGCAATGGCGGGGCGGCACGGATTCTGAGAGAGGTTCATGAGCGAGAACATGAACGCCACACCTGCGTGGTGGGGTTGAACTGGGATTTTGATATCAAGGATCTTGTCGAGCTGGTTTCCTGCTTTGATGGCGGCGCGCTGGCTGCCGTGTGCAAGGTCATGGCGCAGGAGTACAAGGCGCGGGGTGGAGGGGTGCCAGACCTCGTTTTGTGGCGGACGGAGCAGGATGGGCGCAAAGGCGAGGTCATGTTCTCCGAGGTCAAGAGTGCCAACGACCGGCTCAGCGATACCCAGCGGTTGTGGATCAACGTCCTCACCGGGGCGGGGGTTCGTGTCGCGCTGTGCAATGCTGTGGCACGGGAGGTGAAGATGCTAGGTTGATAGAGACACCAGGCCATCTCTCGAACAGCCGTCTGCTCCTGTTGGCTGGAACTCAAAATAGCAACCTGATCTTCGGGTTCAGGTCTCCGGTGCTGAAGACCAGCAAGACGCTTGTGATCACCTCAAGCACGGCTCATGGTGGCACATCTCTCATCAAGCAGCTCGTCACCTTTGGGGGCGAATCCCATCACGGATCGACAAGCACCATTTCACACGTGGAATCGAGGAAGGAGATTACACCCCAACCCTGGTTCGATTGTTAGTTTGGTTCTTTGGACAGGGGCCCGCACCTTCAAGCAATTTTGCAGCCAAAGTAGCCTTTTCAGCACAGAAAAATAGATCTTTCGAGTGCATTAGGAAGGATCTCTTTGATTTATACAATTTTGTTGCATCAGAGTTGGTGGTTTTGCCCTGAGGCTGCGACTCTACTATTGCGAAGTGTCGCGCTAACGAACAAACCAGGGGTAGGGTGTACACCACCCCAAGAATAGCCATACCCCGGAAGACCTCGAAACGTTCTCAAAGTGTTCGAAACGTGGGACATCTGCTTCGTCACGTCCTCGGGGGCAACCGGGGTCCGTTTCAGGTTGGACACCATGCCTTCGTCCCATCCACGGAAAATCGATCCCTCGCCAATCTTCCTAGCAGAGGAACGTTGCGATGAGCTTCTGCAAGCTGACGACTTTTTGCCCCCTCGTCAACCAATCGGGTGGCCAGCTTGCTCAATCTCGACACAACCTGGAAGAGTGGTGGAGGATGAAACAGAGCCGTCGCTGCAATGCAAGTGGGCGCACACCGACAATCTCACCTCGGCAGGAGAGGTTACGGGCCTCGCGTTGCTGCGGTCAGCCAGCAGTCTTCTGGTAGTGATGAGCTTGCAGGTGCACTAGTAGCAGCAACAAGAGGTGGAAGAGGAGGAGGAGCAGCAGGAAAGAAAGGAGCCACGGAGGGAGTCTCCCGTCTGCCCAGTGGGACTTGGGTGGTTTGTCTCATCGCTCGCCCTCACCACTCTTTCTGTGGCACAATCCTCTCTCATTACGGAGTCCATCCCCCAACCCGTGCCAAACAGATTCTCAAAAACGATATTATCCCCCCGTCATCGAAGCGACTGAGTTGTCGGGCAAAACAAAACTCCAACTGGGCAAATTCCCCCTCCCCATCCACCCCCAAAACCCAAACGAACCACAAAACTGAAACCGGCGCTTAACCCATCCCACGATCCCCGCCCTTCCATCACCCCCATCCACCCCCTTCACGCGTCGTCACTCCATCACAACGCTCTTCCCGGGCATAAGATGCCGCATGATTGGCCCATCCCTTCTCGCACCGGCGCTTAAGATGCAGAGGAGCCAGCCACTCAGGAGTGACGTGGCTCTCTTAGCGAGCCGAGGGTGCAGAGACAGGGGTGGATGGGAACAGGGCAAGGGAAGCTTGCGGGAAGCTTGACCATGCGGGCGGGATGGGCTAACTGAGGTGGGTAAGCTTGGTTGGGATGGATGGTTGGGGGCACTTTTCTGTTTCCTTGGGCTGGGGGGACGAACTGTCGTTCTTGATAGAGGGAAGAGGGTGGGATGGACGGTCGCAGTGGCTTCAAAGATTTGAGGATGAATGTACAGTCCCGTGATGTCCTTGCCATGTGTGCCATTCCAACTCGACAGCAACAAGCGAGGGAGTGAAGCCATCTTGTGTGTAAGTGGCCATGCTGGAGAAAGTGGCCCACAAACCGGGCAACACCAACACCAACACCAACACCAACAACCAACTGCATAACAAATCATGAGATCAAAAAGAGACACGTCAAGCTGCGGCCTGTTCAAGTGGCCGTGTCGTGCAGAAAGAAGGTCTTCGATGATAACTGGTAAAACAAACAAACAAAACAAACGCGGCTGGTGCAGCAGAGCCGCATTTCGCCCAACCACCATCACATGGCGGGAGTACGACATGCAGAAGGAGCAGTTTGCATTGCGCAGTTGGTTGATGATTGTGGATATCCATTCAATTGCATTCGCTCCTCTTCACTCGCTCGCCCTGCTTCCTCGCTTGTCTGATTGCTTCCTCAGGCTGAGAAGCCCGGACATTCTCGACAGCCCTCCCCGGTCCCCAGTGCCTCTTTAAGCCCCCCTCTCTCTCTCTCGTGACAGACATTGATTGACCTTGGTATCACCCGCATATGTGAAATCCTCCAAGAGTAGATAGACAGATAGACAATCCTAGCTTCCTCCAAGATCAGATCCCCAATCCAGCCAGTAACAAAAAGTAGTGTAGCGCCGTCCTGCAACGCCAGTGAAACTCCATGCCTTCGCAATCAATCACTGTGCCAGTCCTTTCGCTGACCCAGCTCCTCCATCATCCGTCCTGTTATTCCCTTGAACTCCGTTGTCGCTGGTTTCCTCAGTGTGTGGCGTGCTTTGTCGCGCGGTGGGGAGTGTTGACCCCTCGCGAGTGTGTTGTGTGATGTTGTAGGTGAAGTGAGATTCAACAAAGGGAAAATGTCGTGATCGACTTAGTCGTTTGATGTTAAGATGTGGCGCGGTGAGATGTTTGGCGGCATCCAGTACCGTTAGGCATGTTGGTATTATGTATCGGCTCCCTCCTCCAGCATTCTTCCCGGTGCCCCTTTCATGACTTGACAGCCGTTTCGGGGTCAATCTTCCGCCTCTTCCCTTTTGGCGCGGGCGCCATCCTTGGTGTGTAAGTGACCGTTCTCGTTACGACCTCGCGAATGTGTCGTATGCTTGACCTCGACTCCCGCTTCTTGTGCCCTGGTGTTACTGGGGTGCCGGCGGTGCTTGGAACAGAGGGTTCTGGTGCAGCGGGGCGTTTGGAACCCGATGCCTCGGCGTATCTCCTCGCCTTGAGCGCCGCTTCCCAGTCAAATGGCGACCTCACGGACGCGGCGCTGAGTGGTGATCGTGGCGAGTAGAGACCGGCGGTGGAGATGGCGGGCGAGGCAGGAGGAAGCTTCATGCTCGGAAACACTGTTGTCCCAGCCGGAGGCGCAGACATCGGGTACTTGGAACCGCGCGGTGTGTCTGGCTTCCTTGTGCCAATGTTGATGGGCGCAGGCCTCGGGCTCCTGGTTTTCTCCTTCTTGTCCTTCTCGTCGCTCTCACAGCTAACTTCCGTGCGCGCTGTGGACGGCCCACTGTCGATCTCTTCGCCCCTCTCTTTCTCAGAATCCTCTGACTCTGTTGAGCTGTTGCTCGTGTTGCTGTCGCTGCTCCGTGTGCTGATGGTGGTACTTGTGCGGCCAAGGAGCGACTTGCCCGTCTGCGGTGGTGAAGCGAGACATGGTGAAATTAATGACATGCCCTTCAAGAAGTCCAGGTACGCCACAGGAGGTGTGATCGGCGTCTTCTGAAGATCGTGCTCGAGCTTGATGGTGGCACTGAAAGGACCCGCAGAAGGAAGGCCTGCTGATGGGAGCCCCGAAGACGGGATGGGGTCCCGGAAAGCTGATGTCCGTGAGACGGCAGACAGAGGCGTGTTAAGGGAGACAGCGGAGGGGAGTGTGGTGGCCGAACGGAGCTCCGAGTTGGCTGGCGGGATGTGAGGGAAGTTTGCTGTGAGGGGTGTCGAGACCCTGAGGGTAGGCTTGGTCGACATGATGGCGGATTGTCTGTTGACCAGAGTCTAATGTGCCGAACTGCCAGGCAATTCACCGGGGAAGATCAGGGCGAGAAGATATCCGGCAGTTAGGTGGAAAAGAGGAAGAGGTTGCAGGAAGGTGGGGAGCAAATGGTTATATGACGGGGTGGTTGACAAACGGAGGAGGGTCCAGGCGCCAGACAGAAGGATCAAGCGCTGGTACTCTGGGTGGGCGTGTCAGAAGCCCCTGGCACACAATCCCTGTCTTCCTGAATCCCAGAGCACTGGGTTGGCGCGCCGGGGTCTGGTTTAGTGGCTTTAGGAAGCGGTGGCTGTTGGTTCTGGGAAAATCGGCCCGCGTGGAGGCCGAGTTGGGGAGAAGCCGGCGAATGCTGGACAAAACAACAGCTAGACAGCGTTAGCCAGTGATTCCTCGAGATGCACCTTTCGGCTCCTGGTGATGGATTTGTGACCAGCCACGCCACGAGAAAGGATCAAGCGGAGGGCAACTGGGGGTGGGCGACAGACGCACACCTCGTCACTTGAGGGGCTTTCCGCGCCAGCAAATCAGGAGCGCCGTCGCGGTAGGGCAGGCTTGACAGGGGGCCAACAACACCTCGACAGGGGTGTTGGGCGGCAGTGAGGTGTGCTGAGATGTGACACAGGCTGCAGCTGGCTCCCCATATCTTCGCCCAGCTTCCTCACTTGTTCCTTCGCTGTTCCTCCTGCAGACATGCGTGCTTCCTTCGGGAGTGACAGAGGGAATGGGTTTTTGACCGGGGACGTGGTCTGGAGACTGAAATGAGGCAATAAGAGATCATGCAACTTACATTGCCACTGTTGGACTGAGCGCTTAGAGCAGGGTCTCAGATGTCGATGCGCCGAGGCAGACACCACTGGGGCCAAAACAGTCAGCCGGGCTCAGGGTAGAAGCGGGGAAGAGGCGCAAACCTTGTGGAAGTTCCCGCCCTTGCTGGAGGCAGAGAGACGAGTCCGATTCGCAGGACTCAGAGGACAAGAGGCACCGGGCCAAGGACTGCGGGAGCTTGGGGCTTGCCACGAGCAGTGGTCGCGAATCGTGATGGCGTCGGGATCTCAACCGCCCAAGAGAGCAGGCTCTCGTCTGTGATTGGTGGTGTTTGTTGGATGCTCGACAGGGATGGGCGCTAAGGTCATATTATTAGCACCCGTCACTGTCATTGGCCAGATTTTGCCGCTCACCACAACGACAGCTGACACCGACGACGCTCTTTCGACGATGATTCTTGTGCTAAAGAGCTGTGGCACCAAGAAGACGCCGGAGAAGGATCAAGAGGCACGGGAGACCCAGGGAATGTTTGCGGGGTAGCTGGCTGACCCGACCAACAACGACAAGAGAGAAGAGGGGTTTTGAGGTCGAGGAATCTTCACGGGACCGGCCGGCGAAGAGGACTCGAGGAGGTATGGTCTGGTGAGATGAATCTCGGCGATGGCTGATGGGCTTGGTGATGATGAGGGCCCAGAAGTTCTCGGTGAACGGATGGGAATTCTGGCCTTTTGACGGTGCTCGAGATCCGGGCCATAAATGCACAACAACCCGACGATGAGTCTTAACCGCCTTCTTAGCTCTCGAAGATGCCGGGCGGATACCATTCTGCAAGTCATCGATCTCCATCCATCCATTGGCTCGATCATTCCTGAGCCGCCACTCTGGATGCTTCCTCGAGCGCGCGCCATGCTGCTTCGCCCTTGGCTCCGGAGCTAAGTGGCTTCGTCAATCCTTCCGCCTGGGAACAAGTGGTTGTCGTCTGCGAATCGAACACTTCCGGGCGCGCTTATCCCTCGGGCCGCAACTGCAGACCTCCGTCCGAAACACGACCAACAACAGTGCGCGCGGCTGTGGACGCGCTTGCCAGAGCAGGCTCAGGTCCTCGAGCTTCCGTTGGCTCGCGCCGACAGACGCTCACCCCTTGTACGTATCCTGCCGACGTCCACAGGTCATCTATTGGCTCAGCAGCTATATCTTCCGTACAACTTTGGTCCTGGGAATATATCATGAAGGGAGCGCGCGCCTGTTCCCTCGGTAACATGCTTCCGTCTTGCTCATCGAGAGGCGAACTTTCTGCGACCATCCCGTTCTTGAGTCCCCTGTGGCGGCTCGGTATCTCTTGCTCCAACCTCATCGTTCGAGAGCATACTTTTGTCTTAGTCTCGAGTCTCGAAGGTCGGTGGGTTGCTGGGTTGAGCAGTCCAGGAAGCGAGGTCGGCGAAGGATCGTGGCTTGCGATGGGTGCATCCTTTGCATCCTGCGCGCTAACCGGGCAATAGACCGGTTTGTGGGGTGGGTGGCTAGGCCAGGTCGAGATCGCAGAGCGTGATGGTTGGCATTTGGGAAGGCATGCTTTGCCATCCCACGAACCAGGAGCCTGCCATGCTGCGCAGTAGCCGCTCTGGGAGGCAGGGAGTCATGGTCCCTCCCCGGCACAAGGTATGTGGGCAGCCGAGCGGGCACTTTTCCTGTCCTCTTCCCCCTCACTCGTCCTTGTTGTGAAAACCATATTCTCTGAGTGGGCAGCTTTGTTTGTGGTCGGTCATCGGCTGGCCGCCTCGTGTGCGCCATCAAGAGGGATGTAGCATGGCGTTGCCTTTCACAACATGACCCTGTTATGGACACGCATCCTTGGCCAACGCGCCGAGGCCAGACCTGCCGGCCAGGGAACGCACATCGCCGTCCTCTGGGCGTCGAGTGTAGGGCGTCGGCGGCACTTCACTCGTCAGTTCTTTTCGAGACCAGAGCAGGTTCCAGTTCCGTGATCTGGGGGCTCCCGGCTCCGGAAGATGAGCTTGCTGTTCAAGCGTCTAAACATCGAATAAGAGAGAGACCTGGTCCTGGATGCCGCAGGCTGATGGAACTGTCCAACTGGATTCTGTCAGTAGACGCCAACCGATTGACAGACGAGCACATACCAACATGCAAGGGTGATTTAGACCGGCAGATCCTTGAAGATGCGCTATGGAAGCATCGTGCAGCACCCAAAGTTGTGGGAGGCAACATGAATCATGCGGTTCCGTGATCCTCTGAAGCAGTGCTGACTCTGCTGAGTGCAGCTGACACCTGAGGAGGCAAGGCCCAACTCTTCACCGCCTGAAAGGCAAACAGGAAGTCTGGCCAACTGCATCCCGACCTGCTTCGACTCTCAATGGCGATGGCCACCTCGCGTCAAGTTGGTCTTGGGGCACTACTGAATATGCGCCCGTGGCGCAGCCCGCAACATCCTTCGGGACAGTATTCCGTGCCTCTTCTCGTCTGTCAGAAGTAGCTCAAGGCCCGCCGGCCATCACCCGACGCCTCTGTTGCCGTGTCTGCCAAAGCCAGCATGCCGCGAGTCTAGGATATACCTTCCTCGGTCCGTAATTGCAAATTCGTGCTATGTTTTGGTTGAGCAGCTGCGGTCTTTGCGGCACGCGTGTCCCATGGTCTGGCAAACGTGACGAGCCCCCGGCTTTATTCTGTGGTTGAAGGGCGTGGTTGAAGGTAGTGATAGATGTGCTGTGGGTATCGTTGCTCATTGGTGACAAATAGCAACGTTGACTGGTCTTGAGGCAAGATCATGAGTCCGTTTTTGTTGCACCTTGGCTGTCAGTACCATTCAAACCGCCCTTTATGGTACGAGATGCCTGGTACACACCGATGGGAGAATCCGTGCCCCTAATCATGTTCATCTGCGCCCAAAGAAGTTCTATCATGACGTTATCGGATTGCGGGCCAGCATCTCTCTTGGATGGTGTGTTGCTGAACGGACAGTGGACGTCACTCTTCAAAGATTCGAAGCCGACAACTTGATTGCTGTGCAAGTGATAAAATAGGGCAAAACCCTTTAAGAGAGGAGATTTCTGTCCAGCTTTTTGCGGAAAGAACGCTGGAGTTGACCACTTGAGGCGGGCCAAAAGTGCACTACCTTGGTGGAGGACGTTCAGGGGGCTCGCGCCTTCTCTTAGAGGACAGAAAGCAACCACTTCTTTTCTTATTATGAAGCCAACCTGTGTTTGGCTGTTAATCCTTTCTCTGGTATTTTGCGTTGCTTAACTTGCTGATCCAAATCCCCGCGAGTCGTTGTCCTGTCACATTATCTAGCACTTCCCCCATCACTCGATGCCATCACTCCATTTCCGGGCCTGGGCGCCTTACGTGCCAGAGCAAAGACATACACAAACTGACTCGTCACATTCAGAGTATCCCTAGCTTGTAACTTCCTCTCGGTGACGGTAGTAATATTACCTCGTCTCTTGCGGAGGGGCCTCGGTCGAGACCCGAGGAAAGTGGTGATCCAAATCCATCAACTCTCTTCCCAGGTCCAACAAGTCCTCAAGAGCAACTCCCTATGGTAACATCTCGCTGAGCACTGAACCACAGTTGTACTGCTTGTTCTGGTTCTTTCTCCATTTTAGTGAGGTCCTCTCTGCTAATGTTGGGCCTTGCTTTCAGAGACACACGGTCCAAGCAAAAATATTATCATGCCCCATTTCTCCGACACCCGGTGACAAGATGCCCGGAGACCAGGGCCTTTTTCAGTCTTGGTGGAGGCTTGGTTGGTGGAAAATCGGGCCATCTTTTGCTTCCTTTTCGTTTATTCCTGACTGTGCTTATTTGGTGCCTTTGTTACACTCGGCACCCGGATGATTTCCAAAAATCCCTGTGTCCAGAGCCCTTCATGTCTCGATGGAACATATCGTAGCTCTCCGCTTACGGGGAGTGGAATATGTAAACGCGGAATAGGTTGACCTAGATACCCCACTCAAGTATGAGGTAATCTCCTGAGATCCTTGGGACAAGTTCTGGGCATGTAAACAGTACTTGAAAGCAGATGAGAGAGCATGGCCGTCGAGATATAAACCTCTATGTCTTCCAATACCAGCCACCGCGCATCTCAGCTTGGTTCGTCAACCGAGTAGGTTTAATTTTCTCAAGAGTCAAGAACACTGGCCAATAAAGAATCGACATTAAGGCCGTATGATAGAGGAAGTAAACATCTCATCAAACCAACTTGGAACACCTTGAGCCTGACCGTCACTCATCCACACAAGTGTCGAAAACACCCAAGCTGAACCATGACCACGGCTTAGATATCACCCTCCAGCAGCCATGCTCATCGCGCCAGGGGTCATTCCGGGGCCGCATGTCAATAGTTGGGTTTTAGCCTCAGCTGAGCGTCAACCAAACGTGCATGATAGGGACCTTCTTTCACGAAACCGAGAACCAAACAAGGAATCACACAGTGAAGCCAACCTTCCTCAGCATCCCAACCCCTGCCTGTCATCATCATGCAATCACCAAACGCCAAACGCCACGAGGCAAAATTTCCCGAAGCCTTGATCACAATGCCCTTGTTTAAGCACTTCGATATCTCCACCCACCACACGCCCTCAACAACCATCTCAACACACCACCGCGTCACATCTGCCCCTCTCAACCGCACAAGCCCACAAGTCCACCCCCTCCCGCACCCCCAACCCCCCATAACCACAGCAAGCACCGCACCGCACCAACACAACACAACACAACCCCAAACAGGCAATCGGCCCCCCTCCCATCCCACCCCCCCATGCCCAGACACAGGGTCGTGACATTCCCCTTTCAGAAATAGAGCAACACCCCAAAACCAATAATAAGCGCTCAGCCTTCCCAAAAGATCCCCATTAGTTAGTTACGAGAAGAGTGCCCGCTTGCCAAGAGAACAGAGCCGCGTGGGGAAGTGGGATGTGACGCGCCAGGCGTTGAATGGGAGGGGAGGATAGGGTGGTTAAGGCTCTCATTGGGAGGAGGGGAGGATGAGAGTTGGACAGGGGTGGGTTTGTTGTTGATGGATGGCTCGGAGATAGGCGCTGGAGGATGGCGTGATGGGTTTTCAGGTTATGGGAATGGGGGGGGGCTGTAGATGAGGAAGGGGGGGAGTTGGGGTTATTTGACGCTGCGGGGGCGTTTCGGACTCAGACTGGGCATAACTGTGTAAACGGCCTTTTCGTGGCCATTATGCCCTTTTACACTGGTGTTGATGAGCTTCAGGGGTAAGTCCAATGGTCTCCATTGTGCACTTTACAATGCCATTGTTGAAACAAAATGCCACAAGCCACAACAAAGCCAATAGGGACAGCTGAAAGCTCGACGCGAGCAGCCCCACGCCCTCATCCGCCGCTGTGGAGGGCGGCAACACGATGTCAGTGGTTGTATCACGGCGAGACGCTTCTGCTCATTGGCGCCTCCTTCGTTTCGAATCTCACCATGAGCCAGGATCCCCGAGCGGCGAACGGTCATGCACCGGCTGATCCCGCTTTTGCACGGGGACATCTGGGGAGATGTGCCACCGAAGAGGGGACGTATTCTGGATCCGGGGTTGCCGGCTCGTTTCCGGCTTAAAGAGGGGATCATAAATACGACCGTTTCCCAAGATTTTGTGTGACAACTCTATGCCTCTTGCGGGAGGGAGATTGTTGATGGAGGTGACGGTCTGGTCAGCCGTCGTGGGCGGCATGGCGCGCGGCACTCATGTCAGTTTTAGCCCTAAATCACAGCATTTTGGCACAGATTACGCCGATCTCAGCGCTTGGGGAGATGAGGGCTGTGAAGTTGAAATTGATCAGGGTCCGTGACGGATGTGATGAAACAAAGGGAACTTTCGTGATGGAGGGGTCGTCGATGGTCTCAAGAAAAGGCTAATACGAGGGTTAGGGTTGGAGCACCCAACCTCTCCCAAGTTCATGATTTGTCGCAAAAAGAACCAGTGAGGCGGGCGGGAGGCAAAAGAAACCCGGTTTCGAGGCCGACTTTCCAGCCACTCAGAATTCGCAGACGGCCGAACTTTGGGGGAACTCTCGTCCAACAATTCCTGTTCGCCTGCACCGCCGCGTCTCTCCCGCCACCAAGAGCACGTTTCCCCGTCCGAACCCGTCAACAGCCGAAGAGCTGCGGGGAAGTGGCGCAGGATGGAAGCGAGGAGATCAGACAACTCATCCTGCGTTTGGATGGCGCATTTTGTCATCACCTGATCGAGAATCGGGAGTTCATGCACTAGGTGTTTGCGAGGAGCTGTGGGAGGCTGCTTGTGAGCTTGAGCTGTTTGTCAACTCGATGAACAGGAGCATCAACACGAAGGCGAGGCGAGCGCATTTTTCGTTCCTGGTCCAGTTACGGAGTCCCTTTGCGCTCGGTCCGCAGTTTTGGCGAGAGGGAACACGGCTCGGCCCCAGGGGTTCAGCCGCCCTCGGTTTCCTCGCGCATCAGGAAGGTTGCGCAAGAATATCAAAGACGCAGCAATCAGTTGATATTCTGGAAGCTGTGAAGAAGACGACGTCGGCGCCGTCTGACCGCTCCATCGGGTCGCTTCGATCGATGAGCCAGAGGCGGGGTGATTGGGTTGGATTGGGCCCACACCGACTTTTTGGGCTGGCGCCTTGGAGACTGGTTGTCTCACCTTGGCAGTGATCACCACAGCCCCGGCTCTCTGGTCCGGCCCCCGGTCGGGTCCAAACTGGGCTTCTGTTTGCCTAATCCAGTCGGTGGCGAGGGCAGCTGTCGTCACCCGGCCAAGTCTGGACGCCGTTGAGCCACTTCTGGACGACGAGGCCCAGGTTGTGGTCCTCGAGATGCCCTGGAGAACACGATTTCGGGGTGAATCGCGTGTGTCGGAGGATACAGTGTTGCCAGCGGGAGGTCGAAGGGCTGACCGGCTGTCATCCGAGATCCCCAGGACGCGTCAACGTGTTTCCCTGTTTCCGCATCTCAGGAGCACGAACTTGGCTGACGTTGCGGGGGCTAAAATTAGGCCGGTCTGAACAGCATAGCAGCCGTCACTATCAAGCGAGGTTGTCATCGGACGGTGAAGTGAAGGAACCGAGAGAATCGGATGCCGATCGTCGGTCGGAGAAGCCAGCTTGCTGTCTGTCCCAGACACTCGGGGCCGGTGAAGGTTGAGCCGTCCCGGATCGCCTCGCACAGGAGTAGGACCGCGGACTTGCGGTTGATCTCGAGGATGAGCCGCAGAAGTTTTGAAAAAGGTGCCCAGGTGTCTCGCTCGCTGCCCGACCGCCTCTTGCGTCACATCCAGGGCAGCGTAGGAGACTGTGCAAAGTCTGGAAAGGTGCTGAAAGTGCCGAGTCTCTCTAACCAAGAGCAAGCCAGCGTTGTCGATGGCGTTTAGAGTAAAGTCTCGAGCATCATGACATCGACAGGAAAATGCGCGTGGTTGATGTTGAAACGCGTCGGCGGCAGATGGAGATTTGGTTGTTGCGTTGCATCAGTGTTGCTGAGGTGGGTGACGATCTGGGACTTGGACTTTTTGAGTTGAAGGCTGGCACTTGGCACGCACTTGGCAGGCGGCATTGCTCCGGGCGCTTTCCCGCAGGGAGGACCCCTCGTCGTGGGCGGTCTGCTGTGGAGCCGTTCCCTGACCCCGCCAGCCACCTCGCGCTCACAAAAGTGCAAGTGCAAGATGGCAGCAGGCAAGCAGCAAAAATCCTCAGACAGGGTGCCCCACTTGGCGAGCTGATTCATCCAACCAAAATCAGCTGTTAAAGCACCCTTCCTGCACCCTCAAATCACGGTTCGCCTTTCCTTCGTCTCTCCTCCTTTCCCTCGTACAACCAATCAAGCACCCAATCGCCCACTCCACAGTTTGTTGTGTGGTCCAACACGCCCTTGAAGCCTGGAGGGGATTTGCCGACCCGTCGAACCCAAAAAATTTCATCAAATCAACGCGCGTCCTCGACTCGCAACAACGTCAGTCTCGCTCTGTCGCAGTCCAATTAGGAGCCCCAAAACCCGCCAAAACCCCGTCCAAAAGTCGGCTGCGCAACCTCAATCGGGTTCCTTGATTGCGGTCTCGCTTGTTGACTTCCACGTTGATCCGCGCCGAGTCGAGACGTCTCCTCGTTGAGGGGTCCTCGCCCGACACAACAAAGCCCGCCGCGCCGAATCGGCCAGCGCCGGGTCGTGGTGCATTTTGAAAGTCGTGTCGGGGTCACCGGACTGCCAGTCATCCTTGGCGCATTCACCGGCGCCCGAGGTGCAGCAACAACAGGTATGTCCAGTTCATGCGGTACGGAGGAGCTTGCAACCCTCTCCTCGCTGTCCTGTGTATCCGAAGCAGGGGGTCTGTCGTCTTGTCTTCTCTCAGCCTGGGATTCCTCGCGGAGATGTCCCGGCTGATGCCCGCGGAGGCTTATCTGCTCGCGACGCATGGACAGCCCAGCCCCCATCATCAGCCGGTTTCCCGTCGGCGCACAAGACAGCCGCAGGATATCAGACTCCTTCCCTGCCTTTTTCCAAAGACGCGAAGGACACAGCCCACTCACACCTTGCCACAGGCAGCCCTGGGACCGATTTAGGGCCATTAGATCGCCGCGGTCTCCACTCACGGCCGACTTGAGAGCTTCGAAACAGCTCTGGTTGCATTTTGAGCCAGTCATCTGTCGAGCGCAAAAGACACAGAGCGCCAGCAAATCAGCGCCTGTCCCTCGCGAAATAACGACGAGGAAAACACCACTACTCTGGAGACCTATCACCGTCCCCAGCAGCGAAACCAGCCTCACCATTGGCCCCGGCCCAGTCCCGTGATAATTCCTACCTGCGGACCGCAATTAACGAGCCCTCCCCGGCGTTCAATCAACGACGCCGCCCTCTACGCCCACCGCGGTTCTGATTTCGACTCGCAACCGCCGTTGTTGACGCGCGGTGCATTGTCCAACCGCGGGCCGCCGACTGTCGTGTAAGTACTCCTCAGGTCCTCTTGTTCCAGGTTCCTGCAGCTTCCTCGACCCTTTCCCTGCTTGCCTACCCGCCGGCGACCCCTCCGCCATTCCCGCAGTTGCATGCCTTTGCCAGACCAATCTGCTGCCTGGCTGGCGAGGGAACCATTTATTCTCTTCACCTTTAAACTTTCGTGTGGGTGTGCTAACACACACTCAGCACGAGCCTTCAAGACTCAACTCCCCCCGCAAAGGTTGAGGAAACTCAGTCTTGTCTGACAGAGGTACGTACATGCTTTTCCTTTTCTCCCCGCCGTTCCCCCGAAGTCACCTGTCGACTTTGACAAGACTCCCAACCCCGCAACCCAACTTCCCAGCCCATACAACACCACATCGGACCTCAGCTTGAGTCCAGATGTTACATGTTGGACTTCCCCACTCGCTCACGCACCCTCGTGCAACCCACAACACCTCCCTTTTCCCTAGGCTGCAGCAGCAGTTTTAGTTTAGAAACGGCGGCTAGAGGTTGCATGCACTGGCGGATCTGCTGCACCTCGACCCTTTGGCTCCTTGTTTTCTGTCTCTATCCCGGGTCAAGGACTCGAGACAGCCAGCCCAGAGTCAGAGCGCACCAGAGGCCCCCATCCTGGAACGAGATGTCCAGTTCCCTCTGTCTTTCCTTCGCCTTTCCCCCATCCCATTTTGTCGCCATTACCCCGACTAGGCTTGGGGTGATGAGTTGGTTGACAAGGTGGGCCTCCCTCATGCATATTCCGTCATGCATGCCAGCGCATCAACCCGGCCCTGGTCCAAGGCGCCAAAACGAGGTCGCCCACCACTCATGGCCCGCCTTGGTCCAGTCTCTCCCAGCTTCTCTGCTATTTTCCAGACAGCCCGTGAACTAACGTATGGGGTTTTAGATCTGAGAAGCTAAAGTCAACGGCACCAGTCCCTTGGGTGAACCACTGGGGTGTGTTCCATCAACAGACAGCCGCTTGTGCCTCGTCTGCTACCACACCCGCGTCTCGGGGATTTTGAAGCCTCCGGCTCTCACAACAGGGCCGTCTCCGCACATTCCCGCCCGTCCTCACGTGGCTACCGTTGTCCACGCCAGCTTCCGAGAGGCCTTGGACTGAGCCACCCAAGTTTCGCCTCGCGACGACATCAGCCTGCAGAAGCTGCGGTGCGCTGCGGTGCAACCAATTGCGCAGCTCCCCTGCCATCCCATCGACTGCCAACGCATCACTCCAATAGATTGGGTGCACATCCAGCCCAACCCACAAGTACATAGTGACTTGAGGTTGTCACTGCGCGTCGAGCCCAAGCAGATCAAGACCTTGAAGCTTGATCATCAGTTTTTTGAAGACACCAGCAACATCAGCCGGACTAGGTTCAGCATTGCTTTTCCATCGAATACTTAGCAGATTCGTCCACATTCAGCACTGTTTTCGCCATTGCATCCAGCCAGCGCGATAGGTCGCGGTTTTCTTCGGCGTCGCGTCGGGACTTCTTAGGATGATGGAATACGCGCAATACCAGCAACAACCCCAAAGCGCACATTCACAACCACACATCCAGACCGGTTACGGCAGCTCTGCCCCAGGCAACAGCATCACTTCTCCATCAACTCAACATCTCTCCCAGACATCACCGATACTCCCATCGCAACAACATCAACCACCTCCCACACAACCACACAACATGTATCAGACACAGTATGCAGTGCCCCAGCAAGGGATGCACTATGCCATGCCTGGGATCCAGGCAGCCGCCATGGCCGCAACCGCCGCCGCATCCGGGTCGTCATATCCGTACATGCCGTCGGACCCCAGCCTGCAGCAATCGCCGAGGATGTCTAGCGTCAGTGCTAAGAAGGACGCCAGGGGAGGTCCTCGGTCGCCGCAGCAGATGAACAACCTTCCCCAACAGCGGCGGCTCAGCCAGGTCGCCAGCCCAGGGGTTGGGAGCGCGCCGACGATGCTCAACCACGGCGGGCCGCGCTCGGGCGTGCCGCCCCCGATGACCGCCGCCCAGCAGATGCCCCCGCCGCCGTCCCCCGAGATGCCCTCGGGCACAGTCGAGGAGTCACCGCTCTACGTCAACGCCAAGCAGTTCCACCGCATCCTCAAGCGTCGCGTCGCGCGCCAGCGGCTGGAGGAGGCCCTCCGGCTGACTAGTAAGGGCCGGAAGCCGTACCTCCACGAGTCGCGGCACAACCACGCCATGCGCCGCCCGCGCGGGCCCGGCGGCCGCTTCCTGACCGCCGAGGAGGTCGCGCAGATGGAGCGCGACAAGGGCGACGGCAAGGACGAGCCGCCTGCGCCCACCACCTCCAAGACGGCCACCGGCGCGACCAAGCGCAAGTCCGAGGGCGGCGGCTCCAGCGCCCCGTCCAAGAAGTCCAAGAAGGCCGCCGCGTCGAGCCCCGAGGACGATGACGAATGATGAAAGAAGAGTGCGTGTGGACCGAGCATGATGGACGACGGACGAAAGAGCGATGGCGGTGGTCGATTCGACGAGGCGGCGGCGGCGGCGGCTATACCCTGTTTTCTTTACTACATGTCCAAGAAATGGTCACGACGTTACGACTATCCCCCTACCTTCTTACCCAACTCTCTACTGTTGGTTATTCTAGTACCTTACCTAAACTGGGAACTTGTGTGGAACAACAACAACAATCACAACACCAACAACGGCGGCGACGACGGCAACTTTGGCGAAGGAGTCTGGCGGTTTGGCTGGCTGGCTGGCGGGCGGGCAGGCGGGGCGAAAGATTTTTGATGTTTTGCTTTTTGTCTCTTTTTAATCCCACTTTTTTGCTTTTGGTGTTTCCATTTTACCCTCTCCAGATTGCGCAACCGATCAACCATCTCCCTATTTCCCTCTGGCTCTCTGTTTTTCCTCTCTGGTTCAGCATCACCTCGGCGACGGCATGGCACGGCGGGTGACACTCGTTCTTTGATCATGGGACGGGCGGGCAGGTGGGCGGGCATTTTTGGTCTTGTGTGTCTTGGTGGGTGGCGGGGTTTGGTGGTGGGTTTGGGGTGGGCGGTGGAAGCGTGTTGTGTGCATTGTCTCTGTCTCTTTCCATCTCTCTCTCTTTCTGTCTCTCGTCGATACCAAAATACAACATGGGCCTCACAGCGAAGCAAAGCAACAAGCAAGCAAACAGCATTTTTCCTCGGCGAGCAGAGCGATATCCCTTCACATTACACACACACAACGAGCATGGGGGGCATTTTCGGCGGGTGATGGTGGGTGTGGTGGCGGTGGTTCTTCTGGGGCAGGATGGATGGTCGGATGGTGGGAAGGTGGATGGGTGAACGGATGGGTTATACGGGCGGGGGCACTGAACTGGGTGGCAGGGAAGATTGCGCATCATGGACGGACGGACTGATGATGGATGGACGGATATCCCCTCAGCCCCTTGCAATACAACAGCAAAGACAATGACATACCCTCTCGGCTTGTGGATATAGTGGTGTTCCGGGTTTATTTAACTCCCTCCCCTCCTCTTTTTTGCTATTTATTTATTTTGGCTTGGCCATGGCTCTTCTTCTCTTGTGGTGTGTGGATATACATGTCGGTGGTGGTGCTGTGCTGTGTGTGGTGCTGAGGAGAGAGAGGGATATGGTGTGTCATTCCTGGTAGAATGAGATGGAAGACAAGATAACGCCCGAGAACACAAAAAAGGAACAACAACTTTCAATGTCGATTTTTAGTCCTGTATTTCCTTACCCTTTCCTTTTCATGACTCTCTCTTTACACGCCCGGTCTGGTGCCGGGCTATGACTTCATGGGCAGACGGATGGATGGATGCTAGACTCTGGAATTGGCCAATCCGTCGCCGGATAGTTACAATAGTTACACTTGAGCGAATCGAATTACATAGCAATGCCATGCTTCATGAGTGGGTTGTGGTCCCTTGTCTAGGTTTCTGTTCCTGCATTGCTTGTCAATTGGGCGCACCTTGGTTACGGCGTTGTTTGGTGTGAGTCGGGATGGCGGCTGTGGCCGATGAGAGGTTGGAGCGAGGGAGATGGGGTGCCGCTACTGTGGGCGGCCCGCCTGGGGATGGGGACTGGAGGGCGGGTGCCGATTTGTCGGCAGTTTGACGGGATTTTGGGATGGGTGTTGGAAGGGTTCTCTTGAGTGGTTGCTCGAGTCTCTCCACGGTTGGATCGTGCGATGGTGGAACTCAAAGAGAATGGAAGTGATGCCTGAGGTTTAAGGCAAAAGAAGCTGGTCAAGGAATTATGGGCCCTCTCACAGCAACGGCCAGACCCACCCCAGGCTCAGCAGGCGCAGCCGCCAACAAGCTCAAGCTGCTCAACATCACACCCTCATTGCCCTGCTTTGAGACGCGCTTACGGCAGCGCAATAGGCAAAATGTTGTTCTTCAGGTAAGCCATTCATTATTTATGTGACCCAGCTTTCCACTCCGTTTGGAACCTTTGCGGGGTCGTCGAGACCAGGGTCTCTCTCTTGGGATTCTGAGCTTGGTCGTGAGTGAGCAGCAGGAAGACGAGGTGTGAGGAGACAGCTTACACTCAAGCATCTCTCATACTCCTACATCTCTACGGACATCATAACCAATGCCGAATACTTCCCTTTATTTTATTGCTTTCAAGATGCCGCTCGCAAACAGAACAGACCCATTGCGCTCTTCACCGTCCCTCCCTTATCCCAGGCCGCCATTCTCAATCCCAAACACAGCCATATCATCACCCTACCTCTTTCGGAAAAAAAGACTAACTGAATTTTAGCTTCTTTAAGACTCTCATCGACCACGAGGTTACCGTCGAGCTCAAGAACGACATCCAGATCCGCGGCGTCCTCAAGTCGGTTGACCAGTACCTCAACATCAAGCTCGACAATATCCAGGTCATGGAGGAGATGAAGTACCCGCACATGGTGAGTCCATACCTATTTGGGTTATTGTGGCTTCATAGAACTTGCGGGATGGCGGTACTGATTCTACTGTTACTCCAGAGCGCCGTTAAGAACGTCTTCATCCGCGGCTCCGTCGTGAGATACGTGCACCTGCCTGCGAACGCGGTCGATATCCCGCTGCTGGAGGATGCTACGAGGAGAGGTATGTTGTTCTTGCCTATTCTGTTGATTGCGGATGCAGTTTCTGAAATCACACAGAGGCGGCAAACCAGGCTGGGAAGGGCAAATGAGAGGACGGCGACGAGGGGAAGTTTTGAACTTGCGCCAGTGGAATATGCGAAGGACAACAGGTGTTTTACGGGAAATGGAGGACTCTGGTCTACAGGGTGGATTTAGAGTTAGGAGCGGAAAGGCAAACAGAGGAGACGCGTCCCCTTTGGCACAAGAGGAAGAAAGGCACAAGGAGTGGCTGTCGCCATCCCACTCCGCGGGCTACCTGTTCAAGGGGGAGGACGACTACGAGAGCCAGTGCAGCGTATGCACTGAGATACCGCCGGTCATTGGAGACGTTAGCCGCATCATCAGACATCAACAAAACCTCTTTTTGATCTGCGTTCTAGAAGTACTCTCCATACACTTGTCACTTCTTTCCCCCAAAGCTTTATTGATTATTAGCTAGTTGACCCTACACAACCTGATCTATCAACGTTTCTAACCACACCATCGACCATTATCAACCACAAATAGCCAAACAACGCCCAACCCCCGACTCCCCCTCCCCAAACTTCCCTTCGACCACCATTCTTTCAGGACCCCACAACTCCACAACCACACAGACCCAAAAATCCCTCCCAGGCCTCCCCCACACATGGACCCTTCAAACCGACCCCAGCGCCAAGAACGGCAAACGCCTAACAATATCTACAGGGAGCTTGGCTCAGTTGGAAGAGCGCAGGTCTCATACACTGTATGATCCGGTCCTAGATCGGGATATCCTGAGGTCGTGAGTTCGAGCCTCACAGTTCCCATGCTTTTGCTCTAGGAGTGTCATAGCATCTTTTTTGCATGGCTGGTATTTTGGGGCAGCTTGGAATGATGGGTTGTATCCAGATATGCTTTTGCTGGTGGCCGAGGTTGATGATGAATGGGGTATCTATTTCTGTCTCTCATAAGTCCGTCCTCCGAGGGGCCGGAGTCTTGGTATCTCCATCAACATATCCACACACTGTGCTCTATCCACCACACACCCACCAACAACCAACACCTCCTACCAATAAACGCCCCCAACCCTTCCATCTTTCCCATCCCACAACTCCCACTTCCCCCCTCCATCCTCACCCCCTTCACCCCCCCCCTCCCCATCCCTCCTCACCCTAACCAACCCCCCCCTCCTCCTCTCCCCAACCCACCTCTCCACCCACCCCCTCATCCTCCTCCTCCCCGCCTCACTGCCCACATTAACCGTCGGAACAACTCTCTCAATCCGCAATGCCATCACAAACAGCGCCAGTTCCCGAAAACTACTGTGCTCGCTGTACGGCACGCCAAAGCACATGGCCTCCTTGCTGCCGCCGCGCTGGGGGAGCATGTCCCGGGACGAGTAGCGCGGGTTCCAGGAGGGGTGGTGCAGGAGGTGCGGGGTGGGGAGGGAGGTTGGGGGGAGGGCGGCTGTTGGTGGGAGGTTGGGGGTGGTGGGGGAGGTGGTGGTGGTGGTGGAGGGGGGAGGGCGAAAGTTCCAGCCTGATGGGCGGAGGCCGATGACGCGGCTGAAGCCGACGCCTTTTCCTACGTTGCCCTTGATCTTGTTGTTGACACCCTCTAGATACTCCCTCAACGCCTCAGCGTTGATGTCCGCAAGTGTCTGCATGTGCACCTGTGCCTCGGCCGGGTTGGTGGTTAAGAGGGACGAGAGCTCGGCGTCGTCGAGTTGGGCGCAGATGCGGCGCTTGGCGGGGGAGGCATAGATCTTGGTTTGAAGGGCTTGGGCCACGGCGATGCAAATGCGCTCTTTGCCGATGGAGTAGGTGCCGCAGACTATGAGGAGGCGGTTGGGGTTGGATGGGGGGGCGGTGAGGGCTGTGAAGGCGTTTTGGGGGGCAGGGGGGGCAGGGGGGGCTGAGGGGTTGGGTGGGGGGCTTGTGGTGGAGGGGGTGATGGTAAAGAATTTGCTCATGCTTTGGGTGTTGTCGGAGGCGCGGCCGGTACGTTGTCGCCGGAGGAGGGCATCCCAGACATGGTCGTCGTTGGCGAGCAGGCTCTTGTTAAGCTGCGCGCAGAGCTCGGCGCAGGCGCGGATCACGTCGTCCTGCGGCGGGAATGAGTAGCGCGGGTTGAGATAGGTCGTATCGAGATAGCAGACGTCAATCTTCTGGTGCTTCGTCCGGCCGGTGATGGCGTCGACCGTCTCCGGGCGCAGCTTTGGGTGCTTGATGTGCGCGGGACAAGCGCGGAAGTCGCCGCAGTGCAGAATTCGCTGCGTTCGGCTGCCTGTTGTCTTCTCGAAGAGGAAGAGGGAGCTGCCGGGGCAGTGGTTCGCTGGGATCATTGTGACGGTCACTCCCTTGGTGCCTGGGACCGGGACTGTCTTCTCAAATTCGAGCTCGACGACGTACTTCGCTGCCGTTCTCAGCTGTGACTTGACCAGCGACCCTGTCACCTTGCTACAATAAATCGGTCCATGGGTCCAATTGGCTGTCAAGCCAATATAATGATCACTGTGAAAGTGGCTTAGGAAGTAGGCCTGACAACCCTCGACTGCCCCATACCGAAACGCGTCCACGCAAATGGAAAAACCTGGCATGATTTTGTAAAACGGACACGTCCGCTTGTACGCCGGCATGCCGCGCGAGGCCGTTTCTGCTGCGGCAGCCGTCGCCCACGCAGCGTCCTCTGCATGACCAGACATGAGCTTGGAGAACGCCGAGTTCGCCGGCCTCGGTCCATCATCCCCAAGGCTAAAGGGATTTGCCTGCGGTGGCCGCGGCACCGCAGCTTTGGCAAACCGCTTACCCAGCGCTACAACCTCAGCTTCAGGGACGTCCGCCTTCACATTCACAGGCGGCTTCGGGAGGGGAGTCGGATTGCCGTCAAGACAGGAGTTGACGTGCGCCGTCGCCTCGTCCGGTGTTGCACCAGCCAGACTGCCGTTGCAGACGGGACAGCTCTCCGCCATGGTCTCGCCGTCGTCGAACTCATTCGCCTCGTATTCCTCCCCGTTCTCTTCCGCCTCGAGGCGTGCCTGCTCCTCCATGTGTCGCATCGCGCGAAGCTCCTCGCCGGTGAAATCGTCGTCAAACATGTCGTCGTCTGCGTCGGGGGGGTTGCCGTCATCCGCTGGTTCGCGACTCGTCTCGTCGTCGAATTGGTCATTTTCGCCTCCGAGTTCCGCTCCCGATGTCTCCTGTCGTAGAAGCGGCACCTCCCTGAATATCCTCTCCCCATTGGTAAGCTTGGCCGGTCCAGAACGGTTATGGGTTGGCTTGGAGTCTTCATCATCAAAGGCAGGCTGCGGCGGTCTCACCCTTGCTGTGGCTGACGCCGGTTCGGTTTTCTTATCTTTGTCGTCCTCCTCCTCGTCGGAGGAATCGTCCAGGAACGGGTTGCCTGCTTTCTTTTTCGGCGCCGCCAGCGGGGCGATGGTTGATTCCGCTTTTGGTTTTGTCGTGGTCGTCACCTCTTTCCTCGCTGGTGATACCGCCGGCTTCTCTTCTGTCCTCTCCTCTTTCTCTCCCGCCTCTAGTTGAGCAATCAAACCCGCAGGGCTCAATTTTCTCCTCTTGACACTCCCCATAACCTCATTATACCTCCCCTCCTCCTCTTCAACCCTGCCAGCCTCCCCACTCTCCACTGTCTCGCCATCCCCGTGCTTCCGTGACAAACTCGCCCCATACAAATCCTCCTTTTTATCTTCTTCCCCATCCTCTACGACCACCGCCTGCCCCCCGCTAGCATCAATAAAAAGTTCCTCTTCCTGCACCGGCACCTTCTTGAAAAAGCTCAGAATGCTCTGGTTTGGTTTCGGCTTCGCACCCTTCGGCTTTGCTTTTGCGGCGGACACAGAGGTGTTCGTTGGGGGGCTGGGTCTCTGGGGGGTTTTGAGTCGTGTTTGTTGTGGGCGTTTGGATTTTGAGGTCGGGGCCATAGTTCGTTATGTCGCTGGTAGAGTTGGTCGGGACAGTGAGAAAGTGTGGAAGCTGGGAGTGGAAACAGACAAAGAGAGAGACAGTCAAGTGGAAGGGCAAAGATGAGGGTGGGCTGGGGTCGGGGGACGCGGTTTGCGAAAAAAAGGTGGGGTGGGAAGACGCCACGGGGTGGCGCGCTGTCACGTGAAAGGGAACTGACATCAACGACATGGAAGGAGTTCATTTGGACAGACAAAAACAAGTTCAACCTAAAGACAATGCAGGGTAACGTCATGGCATCAAATTCGCCTAGGCTTTGTTCCTATGCACCAAATTTCCCCAAATACCAACAGAACCGCTGCTCATTCTATTGTGGTTTTGGTTCCCTAACCTCCCCCCAACCCCTATATCCTCATCATCCCCCAAACCGCTTACTCCGCCGCCGGAGCCTGCACCTCAGGCTCGGGCAGCTCGTCGTCGTCATCCAGGCTGCCAGCCGGGACCTCGTACAGGCGCAGGATGCTCTTGTTGGGGTCCTTGACCAGGACGAACTTGCCGTCCTCGCGCTGCAGGCACATGTCGGCGATGGTGCGCACGATGCCCCAGCCGTTGGACAGCTGCAGGTTCATCTGGTTGGCAAAGTCCTTGGGTTTCCAGCCGACGACGCCGAGGATGACGTGCTTGTCGTTGACCTTGGGCGAGATACGGGACACGAAGCTGTGGTTGTTAGCTGGTTTCTTTGCATAAGTTTAAAAAAGGGAGACTCACCCAAGCTTCATGACATCGGCCTTGGCCAGGATGCTCTGCACGGTCCAGCGCGCCAGCTTGCAGCTGTTGTTCTTCATCTCAGTAGCAACAACAGCACCGCGCTGCGACACTAGCTTGGTCCGCCAGTCGAGGGCGCCGCCGCTGCCCTGGGCCTTGTTGTCAAACTCGTTGAGCGCGTGGACGGTGACGAACTGGTCCTGGCCGTTGATGGCGTTCTTTTGCACGGCATCCAGCTCCGTGCGCACGATGAGGTACGTGGGGGTCTCCTCGCTGGTCGACAGGTCGAAGCGGCGGTACTTGTACGCCTTGGACGCGGGCGGCTCTGACTCGTCGGACGCGCTGTAGAAGGGGTTCTCGTGCGCCATGGTGACCTTCTGGTTCTGGTTCTCGAGCACGACCTGGTTGGCGAAGTTGTGGTTGATGTAGGTGGCCTCCTCGGCGAGCGCGGGCGGCTGATTGATGGTCTCCTTGGAGCCCTCGGACGCCTCGAGCGGCGCGTCGGCGGCGTTCTCGTTGACCGTGACCATGTCGAGTGCGGCGTTGTCGCGCTTGTCGAAGAAGATCTTGTTGCCTTGCCGGACGATGACAATGTCCCAAGGGGAGACGGAGCGCGGCGCGCACATGAGCATGGAGAGAATGCTGTCGGTGGCGAAGATGGTGGCCTCGTCCTTCTCGGCGAGCTCCTGGATGATGGGGTCGGACGAGGTCGTGACGTTATACACGGCGCGGTCGAGGACGGCAAGCTTGCGCTCGGCGCTCTTGACGGGCGGCTTGTCGTAGGACCGGTCGTAGCTGTAGAGGAAGCCGTAGCTGTCGACATCCTCGCCCTCATCAGCATCCAGGTTGAGCTTACTGAGACGGTTGTAGTCGATCTCCTCGAGGAGCTTCCAGTCGGCCTTGATGTTGATCGAGGCGTCGCGGTTGCGGGTCGGCTTGTCGTAGTCCTTCCAGCCGAAGCGGCGGCCACCACGGCCACCACCCCGGGCACCACCGCGGCTGTCATAGCCGCCGCCGTACTGACCACCGCGCCCGCCCCTTTGTGCGAACTGCTGGCGACCGCCACCCCGGGTATCCTGGCCGCCACGACCCCGCTGACCGCCCCGGCCGCGGGTGAAGACGGCGCCCCGGCCGAAACGGGTCTTGCCGGTGTCGCGGACGTTCGAGACAACGGAGAAAGAGGCCTCGTCCTCGGCCACGGGGGCGGCGAAGAGCGAAGCGGAACCGGCGCCGTACACCTGCTGGTCTGTCACAACTGTCAGTAATGTATCCCCCATCTAAAAAGACCCACTGCGGGCCGGGCCACGCACCGCGGTAATTCCTGTTGTACTGTTGCCTGCCACGGCCGTCACGGTCCTTGGCGTCGGTCCAGTCGGCCATGCGGCCTAGCTTGTCGCTCTTGGAGAAGGGGGCGTAGGGGACGCCATTGAGGGTGGTGTCGGAGGTGATGGGCGGGCCCCAGGTGCCATTCGGGTCGGGCAGCGAGTTGATCAGGTCGATGAGCGGCGACGTGCCGGGCGCAGGTTCCGCCATATTTGCGGTCGCAGAAGGAGGGTTATGCGACGATGTGTGGGTGATGACTGGTGGCTGCGATAATCGGGTCGCAGTTGCGGCGGTGGCTCGTCTGACTTGACAATGGACAAAGCTCCAAATTCCTTTGATTTTGGAGGTCGAAATTCTTCTTTGGTGGGGTGTGTGGTGTGGGGCGGATGCTGTCACAGTGCGATGTCACACCCCGCACCGCTACAGGCGACCATCCTCTGTCCAGAGACAACACTCGACACCCAACAAAGACCGTGATGATTTTATTTTCAAGATATTGCTACACCCACAGTTGCTCTCCTCAAACGCCTTGTTGCTGAAATCATTCTAGAAATACATTTCAAAATTCCACTGCACCTCTAACAGACCAAGAAAGCCGCCCAAGAACAACCCCCTTGTCCCCTATCTCGTTTCCTTCTCTGGCTTCACAGCAACACCGCCTCCAGAGCATCCCGTACCTCAAACTCCTCCATCACTGCACCAAACCTGTGATCAAAAGTCAGCAACACACTTCTCACATTACGCAGCGCCACCCACTCCCCCTTCTCCCCTCCCATCCCCAAAGCACCCCCCAGCGATCCCTTTCCCCTCCTCAAATCAACCTCCTCAAGAACATGGAGAGACAGAGACAAAAAGAAAAGAACATACCCATAACACCTAACCTTCCCCCTCAACTCCTCCGCCAACCTCCCAAAGTCTTCCGAGCTCAACTCTGCAACCCTGGGGTGCGCCAGCACCATCCCCCAAGCCATGACCGGCGTGATCTCGCCGTCGAGGTTGAGGCGCTTGCTCAGGTCGAGGAGGGTGGCGAGGTCGGCTTTTGTTAGGTTCCATGTGCCGTTTCCGTCTGTTCCATTTGCGCCGTTGGTGGTGGCGGTGGGTGGGTGGTTGTTGTGGGGATGGTGAAAGGGGATGTCAGATGACAGCGCGGAGAAGGGCTCGGGCGGGCAGGAAGCCATGAGCGCGTGGCCGCAGGGCTCGCGGGTACTGGAGGCGGAGCGCTCGACAAGCCAGGGGAGGTGGTTCATGCAGGGCTTTTCGAGGCTAGGATGAAAGGTCAGTTATGTAGCCAGTGCCATGGATGTGTTGAGGATAGGGCGGGGGATGTTGGCATGGGACGTACGTCAAGACAAAGTCAATCCCCGCCTGCTCATAGTCAATCCCCTGAGCCTGCGCCTGCCCACCATTCCGCTGATGCTGCTGCTGCTGCTGCCCCAAATACACCGCACCCTGCGGCGACACCCCGCCACCACTCCCCGCCGACAGCGGCGGCGGCGTCGTAAACGCACTCGTCCCACTCCCCAACCCATTCCCATACCCCCCTGACATACTCGTCCCCGCCGAGTTGCCCGCCACACTCGGATTACTTCCCACATCATCCCCCACACTCCCACACCCACCCCCAACCCCACCCCCACCAGCGCCATCCCCAAAAACAACCCCATTCCTCATCAACAAGTTCTTCAATTGCCTATTCTCCTCCGCCAGCCTCTCCTTGTCCTGCGAGATGCTGCTAAACACCTGCTTCAGCCGCAGGACCTCGTCCTCGAGCGCCTTGACATACAGCTCCTTGCGCTCGCGGTGGGTACGCTGGGCTTGTCGGTTGAGCTCCTGGCGGCGGGTGAGCGCGGGCTTGCTGTCGGGCTTGGGGCCCCGGCGTTTTTGGGGTTGGCCATCTGTTTTTGGGGGTTAATTATGGATGGAAAAGGAGAGGGGGGGGGGGGGGAGGACCTCGGGTGGTTCGTTTTTCTGTGAGGCCGCGGAGGAAGTCGAGGTTGAGGGCTGATAGGGGGCTTTTGTCTTCTGAGGGGGAGGATCCGAGGGTTTGGTGGGAGGGTTGGTCTGGAGAGAGAGATAAGGCCATGGCTGGTGTGCCGTATAGCCAATGCACTGATGGTTTTCTCTGTGGTGGTGACGAGTAACTCGGCGGCGAAGGGTAAGCCGGAGCTATAAATCCTAAGTCAGCCGTCATCTTGAACCAAGGTTCTTTGAGCTTGTGACTGTGGTTGGGATGTGTTCAATGAGGTAGTTGCCGAGTCGTGCTTTGTGGCCTTGCCAGCACCTTGTGAGACAAGAATAATGGGCGGGGCTTCCTTTTCACTGGAACAACTCATACACCTTAGACAAGAAATTGGCCGCCATGGTGCTGATATGATGCCTACCTGGGGTAACGATTACCGTTTGGGATCTTTCTCGATGTCCGGGGGTGCGGCGTCGAGGTTGGAGGCTGTCAACGGATGGGGTGATTGCAGCGAAGACTCGGGGCGATCATCTCAATGGTGGCCAGAAATGCAACGGCGTGGCGTAGGACAGGGCGTGGCTCGAGCACGAACTCGGGACGACAGCTTAGGATGGATGAAACCGTCACGGACAGAGCCTTGTTAGAGGTTCCAAGGGGTCCGTGATAGGATGGCAGTGCAGTTGGCTGTCAAGCCTCAGACAAAATCAGATGCCTTGCGAGAGAGCTTGGCGGATGAAATTACCAATGGAGTTGAGGTCGATGTTCCCCGTGAGGAGGGTCAGAATCGTGGTGTCTCCCTGGATCGGCAAAGCTTGGAACCCTTAGACGAACCGCGCCTGGGATAGTGCCGTGATACCTTGGCTTTGTTAGGGAAGAATGCCGCTTCAGACCAAGATTTTGAAACTCGAACTGCAGTTGAAAAGAAGATTGGCAGGCAAAGAAGATAAGTCTCTTAAATAGGTTACCTAATCCGCGGATGAGGCTATGAGTCTGACATGCAGGGGCTGAGTCCTGGTCTACCTCGATATACGCAAGTAGCCGAGAGGAACTGACGTAGCGAGCAACTACCGCCGGTCCCGTTAAGAGATGTTCCTGGCTCTGCTAATGAGCTGCAAGTCTTCCAAAACTTTGAGTTTCCGAGGAGTTAAAGCTTAATTGAGGCTCTCATGGAAGCTTAATGGTTGACGAACTTGGATGTTGAGCAAGGGAAAGAGTTTGACCCACTTTTGGGGCTGACAAATTCCCAGCGCCAGGGTGTATGCACGGACCAGCGATCATTGTTTTTGGAACTTTCTGTGCTTCATGTGGATCCGACAAACCTCCCAATACTCTGCTCTTTCTCTCCGTTCCGGCAGTCTTTTCAAGGTGATGGCCCAGGTCAGCACTGGTCAGGCAACCACCAATTGGAACGTGCCATTGCTTAATGAGCGGCATGTGGCGGCGAAAGTATGCAGTTAGAAGTCCAGAAACCCAGAAAGAGCTCAAGTTCTCCTTGACACTTGCAGTGTTCAAGAATGCTCTGGACCGAACTGTTGACTTGAGCTCATCTCCTTATCAAGTTCTCCTGTGCAGCAATATTCCCGAATGTCGACCTGGGGGTGTCAGAACCTCCCGCTGTCTGACGGCGAGCGTCGTGGTTACCGCAGGGATTCCTTCAAGAAACACTGAACATTCAAATTCCGAAGATGAATCTATGCCAGACATGAGGCAAGGTGGCAAGATATTGAGCAGAACCACCACAGTCGGTCGCCAAGCCGGGGACCGGGGCTCCACCTCAAACACCCCGGCACCGACCTCGTTCCCAGGTTCGGCCCCCGAGTGCCGGTCCACTTTCCAGAAGCTCCGGGTTGGAGAGGTCGTCCTCAGGCTGATCCTCTCACAAGGGTGAAATTGGGTTTATGTCAATTGAGAAAACACTTGCACAAATTTCCATGGTGTGAGCCCCCGCAAGCCATCTTTCCCTCATGACTACGAACAGGGCACCCCATGACTGGTGAGCTGCGAGGAAAAATGCGCTTGGCCGTGGACCTCATGGTGAATGGCTGCCATCATCATACTTTAGAACGCCGGTGAAAAACGGTCCATTGAGAAAAAGCACCGAAGGATTCGAGGGCTCAGGTGACGCAAGAGAAAGAGATGAACGGCCGTGGTTTTGAAGCTGTGGCATATGGTGGACGAACCCTAAGTCGATCCCCTCACCACGCTTCGTTTCAACAACTCGACTTTCAAGAAGAATGATTCGCCATCACTCAAAGCTGAAAGGTTGCCAGACCCTAAGTTGTCCCCCTATTAGTTGACAGACACAAGCCTCTCTCCCTATCAGTTGCCGTGCAGGTTGCTCGAGTAACACAGCAGGAAAGGGCTGTGTCCTGTGTCGAGTGCAACAACCCCGCTTGAACTTTTTTTAGAGTATCTGTAAGGGCGTCATCCATAGGCCGTGGGAGAAGAAGAGGAGGAAAAAGAAGAAGCCTGGGGGAGAGGGTATGCAACCTCAGGCCAAAAGGGTGTGAAACAGCACAACCAACACACAGAACTAAAAGAAGCCTGCCCGCAAGTGTGGTCACGGGGCACCATGTCTTACTCCCCTCCTCCGTCATCAGTTCGCTTAGCTCCCCTTCCTCCAGCCCACCTCCTCTCCCTCTCATCAGTACAGACAATCCATCCACAACAGAAGCCTCTGCTCCGACCCCAAACACCCACACAACCTACATAGCATGCAATGTAGGTCGCATAGCGCAATGCAGCACGACTGCAGACGATCGAGATCGGCTCATTCCCTTCGTCGGGGGCGCGAGTTTGTGTCGAGCTGTGTGTGTGGGAAGCACTAACTACTGTGTATGCAGCCGGGGGATGGGTGATCCATCACGTGGTAGGTGGTCCCAGGGAATAATGCTGCGGTGAAACACACATATTCTGGGTGTTCTGTCGAATCGGATTCGAGCAGGCGTTGTGGCCGATCGTCCCGGTGGGGAGTCGTTTGAGAGAGGCGGTGTTACCTGCTTGGTTGGAGGTGGGCCCGGGGTTTGGTGGTGAGTGGTGACATCGGTTGGGGTTGTAGGATTTGGGGTTTCTGCGAATGATGGGTTGTGGAGGTACGAAGGGTGGTGGTAGAGACGCTGGTGCAAGTGGTTGCTGGTTGCACAGGGTTCGTAAGCCAGCCGTGGTTGGGAAGGTTGTTTGGAGGAGATAGCTTCTGGCTGGTACTCAAGTAGTGTAGTATTGTTATGTAGTGAGACTCTGCTTGGCTATGGGAAGAGCTGGAGGTGGCTGACATGCTGTGCACATTTACATGGTTTACAGAGGAAGTGGCGGGATCATCCGGTCATCACTTAACATCTACATGCCCTTCCAGGTCGGTCAAGCACTGCTTTGAGTGAACTTCCAAAAGGAAAAGGGGTTGAAAGGCTGTGCTGGGAGCGTGTAAGTCATCAATGGGTCAGGCCCCAGCAGCTCAAGACTCAGCATGTCGAGACACGATCTGGCATTGCCACGACAGAGTTGACCATCCATGGTTAATTGAGCGGTAATTCCTGCTTTCAGCTCTGGGACGCCCCGAGGACGGACTTCGGAAGCCGTGGTGGCATGCCGGGTGCGCACCGCTGCGAGCCGGTGTACCGGGAGCGAGTGGGGCAGAACGCTGGTGTGCTTGCTTCTTCGATTGTTGTGGTGTGGTGGGTATCCTGCATGCTGTGGGCGACCACGCGGCGGTCGGGCGGGATGGGTCGAGGACCGGGACGAAACCGTTGGAAGGATGTCATCGAACATGGCTGCTTTCGTTTCGTGCTCCTCGGGGGGGGGGGGGCACCTCAGCTCGGCCTCGTCGGCGGCACGGCAGGGGGCCATTTCCAGCCGGAGAGCCTTGATCAAGCAGACACCTGCAGGAGGCTCGTCCGACGTGTTCTTGTTGCCGTTTCCTCGGGGAGCGAGAGCAGGCCACCAGAGGAGCAGGAGCTTGCCGTGTCGTACAACCGGCACCCTGAGGACCACGGACGTGCAGACAATGCTACCCAGCATATGCACCTCGCGAGCTCGGGAATACCGTCGGCTGAAGCGGTGACGCTTTGATGGTCCAATGCCATGGCCTTAGACGAACATATCCGTTCGTGGCAGAAGCTTGGCATGGTGCCGGCAGACGTTTCCAGAGGCGATGGCCGTTCCTGTCGGGTGCTCACCGCGGCTCGGGTTGTTGGGACGGGCCCTTGGCCGTCGATGGAGCAGATGCCCGGAGCTGGGAATGGTGCATCCAACCATCCAACTGATGCTTCATTTGTCATTTGTCTCTAGACCGTTCTGGGGGGTTGGCATGCAGCAGCCTGCAGGGCACGTGAGGGGCCAACATGAGATCGCTGGAGGATCACCGATGATCCAGGTGATAATCGCGGACCCGGAGCAGGCGGGTGCCCCTCGAGGTGCCCTGAGCGATCGAACTGGCTGTTCTGGAACTCGACTTATCCCATGACCTGCGACGGCTCGAGCGTCATGGCGATAAGAGCTGGGACAGATGAAGTCACTGGTGGTGCCAGTCTGTGCGAGTCAGTTGAATCGGCAGGGCAACGCGGGGAATGAGGGGAGAGGAAACGGCTGAGTGTCCCTCTCAGGGGGGTTGCTTGGCCCAAAAGCACCACCTCAATCACTGGTGAGAGCAAAGAGTCAATTGATCAGTGATGGGGCGAGATGGAAACGGTGCTGAGCCGTGGGCCATTGGCTAGCTTCGCCCTCGACCGTGGCGTGCTGCAGGCGCGAGATGGCTGTGTCATAGGGCATCTCGTGTGACTGAGAGTCATGCAGGAGAAACAATCAGCCAACGAAGAGCTTTCTGTATTGGGGGATGCAGGCTGGTGGCCCTCGGGAGCTCGACGGGTTCGACGATCAGTCTGTTCCAGCATAGAGCTGACACTTGAGCCATTCCAGGAATATTCTACTGCTGCCATTCGCCAATTAAGATGTAACGAGAGTGTTTGAAGGTATTGAAAGTCGACAAGTTCAAGTCTCAAGTCTTCCAAACTGGGCTGATCATGAGGCCGAAGTTGGTCTTGGAAAGTGGAAGCTGCAACAAAGACACACGCAACAATTGCAAGCGAACAAGAGCCAAAGCACTCATTCAGAGCAGGCACGGGTTGCTGTGGTGGGCTCTGGCTCTTGGCGTTTCTCCAATCAGACCACTGCCGATGTTTTCCCGCCAGGCCCGACACTTCCCTATCAGGTCACCAAACCACGCTTCCGCTTGTTTGGTTTTGTTCGGCTGGCCTTGCATGCCAGAAAAAAAGATGAGAGAGAAATTGGCAAAACACACCCAAGGTGGTGTGCACTGTATTGCAACCTTGCTTCCGGAACACTCGCGAGAATGTTCTGTGCCGTGGTGTCAGGAACACCCCAGGACCCACAGTTACTGCGCCGCTGATTGGATTGAGTCTAGCCTTCCCCGCTTTCAACGGCACCCCACGACGCGAGCGCCGAGCACGATCTTGCGGGTCACAGTGTGGCTTGCGTTTGTGCACCCCGCTGTGAGCGAGCTCTCACCCTGGTGACCCTGGTGCTGACCCTCCTGTGCTCCCAGACTCCCAGAGTGGCAGAGAGACCCAAAGCACAGGCGATCATCACCGTTGATTGCTTTTGTTCGAATTCCCACGAGCAACGAGACGCAAAAAGGCGTTTTGGGGAAACCAGATCTTCACCCAAGCTCAACCCAATTCTTCGATTCCAGATTCGCTGAGGTCAGCGGCTGTCTGTGTTTTATTCCCCGCTCTCTGCTCGAGCCATCTTGTGCTTCATCCTCACCAGAAAGCGACGAGAAGGGCAGACAAAGAATCCCCACTTAAACTTTGGGCTTCCGGAACACGACAAACCGCCGGATCGCTCGACGACGACAACATCAACCACCAGGCAGAATATTGCTCTGGTGCCGGTGACGTCTTCCTCTGTCCCTCGAGTCTACACCCTCTCGAAATTGCCGTGCCCAGACGAACCACCCTCCCTGTGCCCCGCGATTTACGTTCACGACCGAGCACACCCACGGTGCCCAACCGTTCCAACCACACAATCAACCACCGAATACCTCCGATAACACTTTTTCGTGCCCGTTTACAATTGAGTTGCCTTCTGGGAGCGACCTCGCTCTACCCGGGCGTCCGAGGGCCCTGGCTGCCATCGAGGCACGTGGAGCGGCTGCCAAACAACCAACAACACCAACCCTCTGGGGCCAACAGCGGGACATTCACGTCAACCGCACCCCATTATGTCTCAGACTCGTCCATCGTGCTAGCTTTGGCAACTCAGCCAGAAACCCCCTGGCCGCTTCCATTTGGATCTCTGGATCACCGCCTCCCTTCGCCCCGAAATAAGAACGAGTCCTGCCACCGATTCGCGCGCCGAGAGCCACAACAAGGACCTCCCCATCCTCTGCCGCTACAAATGATATCGGAAGAAATCGTTGTTGGAACACTCAATTTTTCAGAATGGAGGAAGACACTACGCCAAGCATGCTCGCTCCGCCGGTCGTGACCTCGCTGAGGGCCACGGCCGGCCCCATGGCTCGCTCTCTCAGCGAGAACATCCGGGAGGAGAGGGAGGAGCTTCGCGAGGCTGCAGAGCAGACCCTTAACGCAATTCTCGACCTCAACATTGACGGCACCATCCGCTGGGTCAGTCCGTCATGGGTCGACGTCATTGGGACCCCATCAGATTCGGTCATAGGGAAGCCAGTCTCCAGCCTCATCGTCAGCGATAACCGCAGCATCTTCTCCGAGGTGGTTGAGGGCATGAAACAGGACGATAGACGGAGCCAGTTCATCCGTTTTGCTGTCGAGTTGGGCCCTTTGTCCAAGCTCTTCCCCCTGGCCATGCTCAAAGAACCCGAAGCGCCCCCACAACCCGTCGTTGTCGACTTTGAGGCGCAGGGCATCATGGTCTACACGGGTGCCTCTGGCGGGGAAAGCCATGTAAGTTTCTGCGGAATGGCTGTGCTGGAACATTGTTGCTGACCGCAGAACCCTTAGACCATGTGGATGATCCGGCAATGGGTTGCCCCGCGCGAAATCAAGATCGATCTTCCAGCGGTTATTGTCGACTCGTTGGGTTCCGGCGCCGAGGTCCTCGCGAGCTATCTCACCCAGCTCGCCGAGTCGGGCCTGGATGACCCCTCGCAGCACCCTCCGCCGCTGCCCGTCCTCTGCCGGATTTGCGAGCGCCAAATTTCGCCATGGTGGTTCGAGAAACACACAGATCTGTGTCTGCAGGAGCACCGTGCCGAAATGGATGTTCAAATGGCCCAGGAAGGGTTGACGGAGCACCGCCATGCAATTGTCAAGGTGCTTGATGCACTGGAGGCACGGCACAGCCGGTCGTTGAGCGGAGGAGACCAGACATGCCTGCCTGTCGCCGAATACAAAGGTCTGCCGATTGGCCCGCCGAACTCGTCGAATTCGTCTCCAGGCAACTCATCGCCCATCCCCGGCGCTGCGCCTGGCCGTTCACGAGACCGCTCTTCTGGCTTTGGACACGCTAGAGCCCGGTCCTTTGCCATCCGAAGACCCCAGGCAAGAATCGTCGAACTGTTACTCGACCTTTGCGACACGGCCATTGAAGTTAGCACTCCCGCCATCAAGGAGTCGTCCCAGACCCCTGGCGAGTTCCGCACCCAGTCGCCACAGTCCGAAAGCCGCATCACCCAGGTGCTGCAGTGGGAGACACCAGGCACCAACACTCTAGAGCAGGAGCAAGGGCTTGCCTTGCTCTGCGCCGATACTGAGAAGGTGTCCAAGGAGAAGGTTGAAGCCGTTTTCCGTCATCGCAGGATCCTCGAGTACTCTGAGCGCATCCGTGTCGAGTTTGTGTACATGGTCCAAGATTGCATAGATGCTGCCATGCGCAAGGCTGCTAAGATTGCCTCCGGCCGCCTGAGCGACTCGACTGACGATGAGGGGGAGGACGCCGATGTCCCGCAGCTGCCCGAAGAAGGCATCTTTGCTGGATCATTTGATCCTCCGTCAACACTGGTGATGGCCTTGCAGAATGCAGCCATCGAAGAAGATCCCGACCAGCGCCGGTTGTCTATGCAACTGCATTCTCCGAGATCGAACAGTCCGAAGGACTGCCCCACACCCCGCTCCAACCGTGGTGCTTTCGCCAGTTTGAGCGGCACCAGCCAATCTCGTCGGGAGTCTATGATTTTTGAGAGCGATGCTGGCGGAGACAGCGACGGCAGCCTGAGGTCCTGCTCGGTGGCATCCAGGCCACCGCAGCGGACTGATTCTCCGATGTCCGAGTTTGGCGACCTTCGACGACAGGCGAGTTCGCGCCAGCACAAACGGAGAAGCCTGATTCTTCCGGGTGCTGTGTCGCCCCGTAGGCAGGAATCGCCCTCCCGAGGCGCCCAGCCGCCATCATCGCCGCTGCGGATTCACAGGCCTCGGAATCTGCCCTTCCCCTCGGACGCTCTGGCATCGCCCGAGGCATCTCCAATGCTTCCAAGCAGCGAGTTTACGTCGCCCAGCATCTCCCATACCTACCACCACCACCGGAGGCAATCGTCAGCTGCCGTGTCGTCCAATCCTGGGGAGCTGGGAATCAAGCCGCCGGCTTCACCCCGACTGAGTGCTGTCGTGGGCGGTCCGCAGGCCAAAGCCGTACCACCTTCGATCAAAGACTTCGAGATCATCAAGCCCATCAGCAAAGGCGCTTTCGGCAGCGTTTATCTGTCAAAGAAAAAGTCTACGGGCGAATATTTCGCCATCAAGGTGCTCAAGAAAGCCGACATGGTTGCCAAGAACCAGGTCACCAATGTCAAGGCCGAGCGTGCAATCATGATGTGGCAAGGCGAGAGCGAATTCGTTGCCAAGCTCTACTGGACTTTCTCGAGCAAAGATTACCTCTATCTGGTCATGGAGTACCTCAATGGTGGCGATTGCGCGTCTCTGATCAAGGTGCTGGGTGGCCTTCCCGAGGACTGGGTCAAGAAATACCTCGGAGAGGTCATCCTTGGTGTTGAGCACCTGCATAGTCGGGGGATTGTCCACCGTGACCTGAAGCCCGACAACCTGCTGATTGATCAGAAGGGTCACTTGAAACTGACCGACTTTGGGCTGTCCCGGATGGGTTTGATCGGGCGACAAAAGCGAGCTCTTAACAGCGGCGCTGATGCGGCTCCTGACCTACTCAAACAGGGCCCGTTTGCCCGGTCCGCCTCGATGGCCTCCTCTCGCTCAACCTCACTCGACCTACACGGCCGCGGTCACTCTCCTGGCTCGACACCGCAAATGACGCCGAGCGACTTTGTGGTGGGCTTGGGACAGCCGTCCTATTTCAATTTGGGGCCATTCTCACAGGAACCCCGTCGCGCCTCGAATCATCGCAGCGATAGTGGCGGCAGCGAGACCTTGACTCAGATGATTGGAGCCTTGTCGTTGAACGACCCCCATATGATAAGCAACTCGCAGGCCATCCTGTCTCCTGCTGAGGCCAGCGAGGCTGAGGTGACTGGCTCACCGGATCTTCCCGCCCTCTCTCACACGAATACCCACAACAGTACCGAGTCTAGTCGGGGAACGCCTCCGCAGCCGGTTATGCCCCCGCCGAACTGGGCACTCTTTGACCCTGAAGACACCAACCGCAAGTTCGTGGGCACACCTGATTACCTCGCCCCAGAGACGATCAAGGGCGAGCCACAAGACGAGACGAGCGATTGGTGGTCTGTCGGCTGCATTCTGTACGAGTTCCTCTATGGCTTCCCGCCGTTCCATGCCAGCGAAGCGGACAAGGTCTTTGAGAATATCCTGGCCCGTAAATTGCATTGGCCGGACGAGAGCGAGGATGAGGTCTCGCCGGAAGCCAAGGACCTCATCAACAAGCTTCTCTGCTCAGATCCTCAACAACGCCTCGGCGCCAACCGCGAGGAGAACTTCCAATCAGGAGGCGAGCAGATCCGCAATCACCCCTGGTTCAGGGACGTGAGCTGGGGCACACTTCTTCAAGACGAGCCCCAGTTTGTCCCGCAACCCGAGAATCCCGAAGACACCGAATACTTCGACGCTCGCGGCGCCACCCTGCAAGCCTTCACCGAAGAGATTGAGGACCAGCACTCACCTCCTGTGACCGCCCCAGCAGCGGACTACCCCGATCGCCCACACGATGCCCTCTCCCGTGTCAGGGCTCAGGTCAACTCTATGAAACGCGGCCTAATGCCCCTGCACATACCTCCGCACGTCCGGGACCTCAAGAGTAGGCGCCTGAGCGAACCGGTTGTTGCGGACGACTTTGGCAACTTCTCCTTTAAGAACCTGCCAGTTCTTGAGAAGGCGAACAAAGACGTGATCCAGAAGCTGCGAGCTGAGGCATTGGCTTCCCAGAGCAAACCCATTAGTCCTGGGGGCTTGGGCAGCCTGACCTCGCCAGGGCCGTCCCTCGAGGGCAGCCCTGTCATCACGAACCCAGTGCAGAGATCGCTCTCGAACGCTAAGGCGTCCCACCGACCGCAGTCGCCATCTGCTGTGAGCCACGCGAACTCGTCTCCGAGCCGCGCTTCGCAGCCATCTTCTCCGCTGCTGGTCTCTTTCGTCGCCGGACCAGGCGCTGAGGGTCGGCGAAAGGCGTCAAACAATGGCTCCGCTGGGTCCGCGCCGTCTGCGAATTCGCTGCAGCCAGGCAGCTTCTTCGATGTGCCCCGCGGTCCGCCTAGTCTGCAGAAAGCGGCCACCACCATCGCCGCCTCATCCCCAATCAAATCCCGGGGTAGCGTGTCCTCGACGATGCCTCTCTCGCCTCAAAAGGTCATGCCAAACCACGTCATCTCTACGCCGCGACATTCCAGTAGTTCCTCCGGCGGCCGTTCGCGCTCGCTGACGGTTGGCTCGCAAGACGGCAGCCCAGTGACGGCCGAGATGCTCGCTGCTCATCACCATAGGAACCGCCGGAGCCAGGTCTTTGACATGTCACCGTCGTCGTCGGACAATGAGGGAGACAAGGCGAATGCCCTCCTCAGAGTTCAGCGGCGTCGCCAGAGCCACAGGCGCATGTCGTACATCGCGGGAGACAGTCCGTCTTTCCGTCCCCTGGATGTGCTCATCTGCGATGATCACCCTGTGTCACGGATGGTGATGGAGAAGCTGCTTGAGAAGCTGCGGTGCCGGACTATCTCGGCTTCGACGGGAAGCGAGGCGATCCGGTACGCCATGGGTGATATCAAGTTTGATATTATGTTCTTGGAGTTTAGACTGCCAAACCTCTCCGGCTCTGACGTCGCCCGCATGATCCGCGACACCAAGCACACCAACACGCACACCCCCATGGTCGCCATTACGTCGTACCTGAAAGAGCTGCCGGCGCCGCAGTACTTTGACTCGCTCGTCGAAAAGCCCATCAGCTCGTCCAAGCTTACCGAGGTGCTCAGCACGCTCTGCCACTGGAAGCCCCCCGTCCCCGGACAAACCGCCCCGCTCACTCTGGCGCTGCCACACCCCGTTCCGTCCGGCCTGCGACAAGAAAGCCTGCGGCCCGAGGACAGCCCGACATCGGCCTCGTCCGGCTACGCCATGCGCTCCAACAGCAGCTTTCGCGAGGACTCGATCAGCTCCTCCCTCTTCGGCGACTCAGAATCAGTCGCCACAGACGACATCCCCGTCCTCATCAGTCGCAAAGCCACCGGCGACTGGGACGAAGGCGGCCTGGGCATCTCAGGAGGCCCAGAGGAAATCCTTCTCGGTGCCAACGAAGCCCTCGTACAATCCCCACCACCGCCCCCTCCTCAACCCCGCCTCATCTCCCAGCAATCTGCCCCGGCCCAAATCGAACATCCCTCCCCAACACCAGCCCGACACCACCACACCACCAAAGTCCCTGCCCCGCAACGATCCCTCGAGAAACTCAAAGCCAAGCGCGAGTCGATCGAAAAGCGCCGCCGCTACGAAGGCAGTGTCGACTCGGCCGACGACGAGGACGATGAACCCTTCGGAAGCCGCTGCGAGACGGAACAGATAAGCGTCGCCAGCGGAAGCGCAAGCGCGAGCGGTTCGAACCCCGGCTCGCCCTCGGCTTCTTTATCCGTGCCTGCTGCGTCTGTTTCTGCATCTGGTCAGCAGTACCGCAGCAAGATGGGCTTGCCGACGTCGAAGCTGGGAACGGAGATGATGAGGGCGAATAGTCATGATAGTGTTGTGTTGCCGGCGGCGGGATCTGAGAGCTCTGTTGAGGCTGCTACGCAGGTGGTTACGCCGTGCCAGGAGGAGGTGGTGGGGTTTCCGGTGTTGGAGGCTATGGCGGAGGTGGAGGTGGGGCCGGCTACGCCGGGGTTGAAGGCTGTGGTGGAAGAAGACGAAGAGGAGCAGGGGCTGGGGATTGGCGAGGGGCAAGCTGCGGAGGTGGTGAGCACCCCGCCTGGTCCTGGTGCTGGGCTCACGTTTGGCGAGAACTTGGCGCTAGTCGATGTCGATGAGACGCCGCGCCCTGCCTCGATGGTGATGCTTGAGGACGAGGATCCGACGCCTAAACGGCCGCCGGTGAGGGTTGAGGAGCGGGAGGAGACGATGTCGCCGTTTCCGGGGCCGGGCGGGATCTGAGGACGGGCCGAGGTATTACCCGAATGGGGGGGAGCGGGCGCTATCTGACGCCACACTCCAGAAAGGGGAAGGGGATGATTGGCGGTCTAAACATAGAAACTACCCTGTGATGGCACCGGCATGTCTCAATGGGGGATCAGCGTCTACTTCCGACCGACCGACCCAGCCAGAAAATGAGGAGTTGAGAAGGCTGAGATGAGACAAACACCACTTCTCGTCTGGGCGCCAACTATACACAACCACAAACAACAACCACAATCACACTACATTTCCTTTCCTTTCTTTTGTTTCTTTGTTTCTCTCATAACCAGCGCGGCGTTTCCCGGCAGGACAGGACCGGACGGGACAGGACGGGGGTTGGGATGGGGGGCATCATTGGCATTTGTTGTGATCAGACTGCTTCATTTCGACGACACAAGTTTCGTTTCCTTTGTTCTTTGCTTTCTTCTCGCAATCATCGGTACGGAGTTCGGGAGGAGTTGCTGGGTTTGGGATGGGCTGTGTGTAGGATGCGTGGGGTGAAGAGAACGAATTGGGCATGGCATGGCGCAGGGCAGGACGGGTGGAAGGAGGTAGTCGGGGGTATACGATACAGGAGCTGGAGCTTGTCGCTACTTGGTCGTTTGATTGGGAGCCCTGCGTGCCATTGCGTTGCGTTGCGTTGCATTCCTTCGTGAAGCCCGGGACGTCGCCATTTATGGGTCGGTTGGGTGTGAGTTGGAGGAGGGAGGGACTAACTATGGCTAGGCTGATGAATGAATGGATGGATGGATGAATGGGCGTATGAGGGATCTGCGAAGCACCACTCAATTTGGCCTTTTTTCCCCTTCTTTTCTCTCTTGTATTTGAGGACTTTTTCTTTTTTTTCGATGTGAACAGTTGCGCTGCCTGAGCTAGTCTCAATTTTCGGGAATTATTTCTCTTCCTTCATCTCCCTTGATCTTCCGTGGTATGATATGTTTTTGATGAGGGGTCGGGGTGAGGGGTTGAGATCAGTGCAATGCGGTCGTTGCTCGGTTCAACATGGCTGGGTCTTATAGCCTGTCTATTCAAAGCAACGGCTGAGCGTTGCGGGTTTGCCCGGTCTGTGTGATGAGGCTAGTATGCTTTGTGTAGTTTCTTCTGCGTATTTTGGGTACCTCTTCTTGATGCAGTCAGGGCAAGAGGGAGCAAAAGGCTGCCAATGGGAGACGATCTATCGGACTGGACGAGCAGCATTCTGTTGTGGGATACTTTGGGCCCAATTACCTACCGCATTGGATCTCTTCAGCTTGCTTGCTTCATAGTGGATTGGGGAGGGTGATGAATATAGTGTTTTCAGGTTGCATGGCTTTGGCATTGGTGGGCGCATCTAGGTTCTGGGAAAATCAGGAAGAGTTGCCCGATGTGCTGGCTCAGGTGTCTTGTTCACGACAGAAACAGCCATCTGCGAGTGAGCAAGTGTCTCAGAGCAACTCCTTCAACTCGCGTGATAGACTTGGGTGCTTCTTTCCAGCGTGGGATCACAACCCAATCTTGGTATCCCGTCCTACACCATCTCCTCCCCCTCGTCTCCTCCCACTCTGCCCCACGGGAGGAAGAAAGCCAAAGTCCGAACATAACCGACGACATGGTCCGTTGCCAGAAACGAACAAGTGTCTCTCACAACAACCAGACGTTGCCAAGCATCCCGAATTCCCGCCGCGGATGTACCCCCCTCAGGTCCAGTTCCCCGCAAAGCCCTCCAGCCCTTGTTGGACCAGCGGCCTGGCTGGCCCGGACAGCTCGCTCTAGACCTTGATGTCTTACCCCACGGGACGGACCTTCTTTTTACGTATCATTTTCCTGTGGCACGGCGCCGGCGGGCAATTTAAGGAGCATGCGGCCGAGGCCGGGGCGTCCCAGGATTGGTGTTATCAAATTGATGAGAAGAAAGAAATCCCCTCACTTGTTGGGTGGGTGTTGTTGTTTGGTGTTGCGGTTGGCAGATGCCAAGTTGAGTGGTCGAAAGAGGAAGGGAGGCACGCGACACCTGAGGGCCGACGTCGAGATCCCTGGACGAAGTGGCCAATGGGAGGGTTGGGAAGCGGCTCGCTTTCGTTGCCAAGAGCGCTGCTGCAAGCCCTGTGATGATGAGTGATGAGCCGCCTTTGCAGCAGCGCGCAGGCGGCGCAGGTTCTGGGTGGATGCAGAATGGGGAGAGGGCTGGCAGCGTGGCCAATCAGTGATGTCACTGGGCCCGGCACTGCGGGGTGGTGCGAGGCGGTTGCCGAGCCCTTGGATTTTTTTCTGTGGGCTCCTCCCAGCATCTCAGCATCTCAGATCCCCGAGGCCCTATCAACCGCCCACGTGGGTGGGTCCAACGCCATGGTTGGCCAGATTCAGCTTCCGCGTCTGAGATGCAAGATCTGGCGCTAGTCTCGTTTGGAGTCTGGCGGGCGAGGCGGGCTTGGTACTGGACAAGGGGCGGTGATTCTGCCCGGTTGGACGAGGAGAGGTCGTTGACTTCATGGGCTGCTGATCTTGGCTGCTTTCTTGGGGTTCTTGGTGTTCATGGTGCCACGAAGCCAAGGGAGCTTGGTACACTTGGCTGACGGTTGATCTGCTGGACAAGCAACCCAAGAAGTGCTTGTCTTGCCTGTGGCTAACTTGGCTCTTGGAGGTGACTTGGCGTCCACAGCGTCTCCCGAGGTCGTTCTCGGGGTATTGATTGATGGATGAAGCTGCCGAGCGGTCATGCAGGCGGTGAGCGTGGGATGTGCGGAGGGCCGGCTAGCTCCAGCCCCACTACATGGGCTTTAACACGCGACACGACGGCAGAGTTGGTGGGCGGCCGGCAGGATGTGGGAAACGGTGGGGTTGGACAGGCTTCAGTCGAAGAGTTGCCGAATATTCGATATTCGCGGCAGCCATGGCTCAGCAGTTGTGTCGTCGGGTTGCCTCATCGAGAACCCATGGGAATAGCGGGCAGAACTCGGGCTGACGTTGCTTCGCTCGCACAAAAATATCCAAGTGAGCCAGGGCAAGTCCAGCAAGCACAAGCGCCTCGATCAATGACACGCGACCACCTGCCAAATCGGGAAGTGGTGGCGGGAGTGACCGAAACCTGCAACTCGGGAGTAATGGGAGTGGTCGAGATGCCGCAGTCCAGATCCACTGCTTCCATCGTGCCACACCTGCCCGCTGATTTGTGGTCTCGTGAGGAAAAGGAGCAGCTCTCTGCACCATCAACCAGGGTCAACCCGATGAGCTCAGCTGTGGAGATGCCGCGCTGTGGAAAGAAGTCCCAAGCTTCCAGTTTCTGCACTCCACAGCCCACAGCCCACAGCGGTTTCCCACTTTAGCACTTTTTTTTTTCGCGGTCGGATCAGCCGCCATTGGCTCGCTCCCTCGACTTCGCTCGTCTTGGCCTTGCCCCTCCCCCTCCACGCTTCAAGACCTCCCTCCCTCGCGGACTGCTTCTGCTCCCGCTCCCAACATCCACATAATCTCGACGCTTCCCCTCTCGCTCTTGCTCTCTCCTTGCTCTCTCCTTGCTCTCACCAACTCCCATCTTTCCATCTTCCATCCCCACCAACGACCAAGGTTGAGCTATCCCTCTCCCTCCGCCACTTCCCCCCCAGACTTTGCCTCCCACGCCATCTCTTCTTCAACACCCACACCCGGACCACCCCATCTCTCCTCTCGCTTCCGCCGGGGCACCCCTCGGCACCCTCCGGCAAATGGCCGACACCATTCGGCACCACGGCCGCCACGAGCCCACCATCGGCGAGATTCCCGTCCCCCATGGTCCGGCCACGGGCAATGAGCACGACCACTATCCGGGCGGCGGCATGCCCAGAACCCCCGACCAAGAACGCGACATCTTTCAGTACCTGACCCACCCGGACGACTGCTACACCGAGGACGGCACCTACTGGGCCGATCTCCCGCTCAGGAAACGCGTCGCCTTCGTCAACAAGGTCCAGAATGAGGAGGCCCTGCGCGAGCTCAAGACTATCGGCTCCATGATCAAGGCCGACCCCCTCAGCCCCGTCTCGTGGTACTTTCGCAACGCCGTCCTCCCCGGCGCCGGTCTCGGCCTCGAGGGCTACGTTCTCTTCAGCATCGGCAACCTCGAGCCGCTCTTCCGCTCCGCCTGGCCTCAGTGCTGGGGCAAGAACCCCACAGAATGCAGCGCCAACTGGGTCGCCTCGGTCACATATCTTGAAGTTATCGGCATCATGGTCGGCCAGATGGCCGTTGGCGTTATTGGTGACTGGATTGGCCGCCGCTGGGGTCTGATCCAGGATGCCGCAATCATGTTTGTCGGTCTGCTCATGATCACCGCCAGTTGGGGTCTCAACCTTAACGGCTGGGTCATTTGCTACGCCTGGTCTCTGTTCTTCTACGGTATGTTCCCCTACTAGAGCTTCGCGCGAGCTCTATCTGATAGCTTCATTTAGGTTTCGGCGTCGGTGGTGAATATCCCATTACTGCTACCTCGTCCATGGAGAATGCTGTCTCTGCCGGCAAGCTGTCGACTCGCGACGATCGCCTGCACCGCGGCCGCAAGGTCACCATGGCCTTCCTGATGCAGGGCTGGGGCCAGCTGATCAACCAGGCCATGCTGATTATCCTCTTGCTAATCTTCCACCATGGCGACGGCAACCCGCCCTACGGCGTCACCACTGTGCAGTGGATCTGGCGCGTATCATTCGCCATCCCGGCCATTGGCACTCTTTGGCTCGTCTACTACCGCGCGTACAAGATGCCGCACGCCAGTCGCCAGCTCGCTGCTGCCAAGAAAAAGAGCAACGTCACGGGCTACGACGTCGACTCGCTCCGTCTCACCTGCAACTTCTTCGGTGGCCGCCTGCTCGCCACCGCCGGCACGTGGTTCTGCAATGACGTCTTCTTCTACGGCAACAAGCTCTTCCAGGCCCAGTTCATCGCCGTCATCAGCAGCAACTCCAACTCGGTCATGACAGGCTGGATCTGGAACTTGTACAACGTCATTGTCTCAATGGTCGGCTACTACCTCGCCTCCATCCTCATCGACAACAAGTTCTACGGCCGCAAGATGATGCAGCAGGTCGGCTTCCTCATGTGCTTTATCATGTTCGTCATCCCCGCCTTCAAGTACGAGTACTACACCTCGCCCGCCGGCATCAAGGCCTTCCAGGCCATGTACTTCCTCTCGAGCTTCTTCAACCAGTTCGGCCCCAACAGCGTCACCTTCCTCGTCGCCGGCGAGGTCTTTCCCACTCCCATCCGCGCCTCGGCCCATGGCTTCAGCGCCTGCATCGGCAAGTCGGGCGCCCTCCTCGCCTCCGTCCTCTACAACTACATCGACACCCAAACAAAGTTCTATGTCGTCCCCTGGTTCGGCCTCGCCGGCATGCTCCTCACCTGGCTCTTCCTCCCGGACACCACAGGCCTCGATCTCAAGGAGCAGGAGCGCAGATGGACGTACATCCGCGCCGGCAAGGACGCGGATTACCACGGCATTGCCATCCACCCCAAGCATCTCTCGCTGTGGGAGCGGATCCGCGGCGTCGGCAAGAACTATGACCCCGAGCTGGATATCAAGCAGAAAATTGAGGATATGAGGGAGGAGTGGGCGGGTAAGGAGAGGATGCGCAGGCATAAGGAGGCGGGCGGCGAGCCGACGGGTGGTGCCGAGGATATTGATGATGAGGAGTGGACGAATGAGGTGCATGATTATTTCAGGAAGACGACGGATGTGGGGGTGTTGCAGCAGGAGAAGAACGGGGAGTCGAGTAAGGGGAAGGCGATGATGACGCCGCCGCCGGGGTTGGTTAGTGAGAAGGCCGGGGAGGCGTCGGATGGGTCGAGTAGTTGAGATCGTCATCCTTGTTTTTTTTAGGTTTAATATGGCAGGGTAGGCTGATGAGATAGCCGCTGTCTTTCGGCGTTTTACTGTTTTTTTTTCCTTGGGTTTTCTTGGGCTAGAGAGTCATGGCGATTGAACTGACTAAAAGAAAGCGGGCGGGCAGGGAGTCTGGGCATTCATCCTGTTTGCGTTGATGATGATGGCTTGGTTAGAGAGCATCTATTGAGATCATGATCCATCCACTTGTTCTTCCCATTTGTGTGCCCTCTGTCGATATGTTCGCTTCCTTCTGAGATAGGGAGCGCCATCCTCACTGAGCACACTGCAGCTGGCGTGCTCTCATGGAAAATCCTGATCTTCTCTAGTATCTCCTAATGAATTTACTAAACAACTCGAGACATCAAGAAAGATACAGAAATATCTTCACTTTCAAGACTCTAAGACGCGTACGTATCCATCTTGCGTCAGCTGGATGATGTTGATGTCGTTGCTGAGGTGACACAACTGACGAACCCCCACGTCAACCGTTCAGGGGTTCATTAGGTAGGTACCTGCTGCCATTAACTGGTCAGATGCTGCTGCCCGATTGCCCCAATGCCGATGCAGATCAGAGGTGCATACGGGGTAACACAGAGATTACTCGGGAGGAGAATGATGCGTAAGGGGTTCAGGAGTCGGTTGGGTGAGCGGGTATGGGACTGCGGGTGGCGGGAGCCGGCAGGTGGGTGGTGGGTGGTGGCATATTTTCTTCTCCCCCTTTTCAGACACGAAGACAAACATCCGACTCACGCACATGCCGGTATTTGCGATAATGATGATCGTCAGTCAGGGGTGGTGGTAAGGATGTTGCGCACTGGGATAGGGGAGAGGTATACATAATTTATCAAGGCGAAGGGGGGGATAATGTGAAAGGGACGTGGTCTCGATAAGTGCTCGTATAGTGCAGTGTGCTCTCAAAGTTTTTATGTCTCTCTTAACCGAGGGTTCAAGTTCATTATCCTGCCTGTTGATGTGCTGCATTCCTACGACACAGCAGTGACATTGACTTGGTGGGGTTACTTGCTACCTGGTAGACTATCACCTTGTACCTAGCCTTGAGATCTACCTTTTGCTCTCCTCGCCCATCTCAAGGAACCACAACTTGCTGGTGACCTATGACACCTTCGCCCCTGTACAACGCCCATGATACATCGGGGCCGTCAATAACACTTGAGACTGACAGAACTGAGATGGTCAACGATACTCAAGGCTTTTTTTCTGGTTATTGCAACATTATGTGGCTCTTCAGCCTAGTTTTGTTACCTCTAATAAGGTATACTGCAGACAAAGCACTCTGACCCAATTTCGCCATGGCCAACACCGTCGCTCGGTAACGAATCCATCCATTCCTCTCCATATATCTTTGAACCATGATCTCTCTACTCCGCTCTGTGCCGTCTAAATATCCAACCATCTCTTTCCATACCATATCCTCCTCATCCAGCTTCATAAATTACCCAACTCAACTGCAACAACCTGCAAAAGCTGTAGATCATCTCCTTGACTTTGTCCATCTGACACCTCCAACTTCCAGTTCCTCTCATCCCTTCAACTCATAAACCTCCTCTCTCCCCATTTCATCAACCATCCAACTCATAACCGTCCCACGTCCCCATCTCATCTCGCTAAAACAACAGCCTCTCACTCCTCCAACCCATAAACAACCCTCACAACCTCCCAATGCCACTCCGTCCCAGCATCCACACTCTTCAAATCCCTTAACCAATCCAAATACAGCCCCACCGTCTCCCTCGCATCCATTTCAAACCTCTCCCCACACAGCCTACTTTCGCGTATCCTCCTCAAAATCGGCACCGTCTTGCTCAGATGCAGCACCACTAGAATCCCAAAGAAGTTCTGCGTAAAGAAGAACCCGCAGGGCACGAGTCTCTTGTGGCGACTGACGGGGGACATAGCGACGGGCCATTTGAGGCACGCTTTCAAGCATTCGGCTACGCCGAGCGCGTCGTCGTGGGAGAGGGCCGCGTCCGGGGGGAGGTGCAGCGCCTTGTAGAGGAAGGGCCGGTGGATGAGGTATTTGGTGTAGTAGTAGCGGGAGCGGAGGAGGGCGGCTTGGACGTCGAAGACATAGGGGTAGCGGACGGGGGGCAGGTCGAGGTCGGTGGTGAACATGAGCGGGGGGGCGGTGTGGGTTGTGGTGCTGGTTGTGGAGGCGGTGGGCGGGCCGGTGGAGATGGCGGCGGTTTGGGAGATGGGGGTTGTGGCCGGGGTGAAGAGTGCGGCGTTGCTGTAGGGGTCTGGGTTGGAGTTGGGAAAGGCGCCGGGCGAGTCTTCTTGCCAGCGGAGATGGGGAGGGAGCATGCCGCGCCACTTTTCGAGCTGGAGGGCGAGCTGGTGGATGGTGAGCTGGTTGATGCCGTGGCAGGAGACGGCTGGGCTAAAGGGGGTGGACACTGGTCCGAGAGAGGACGGGCCGCCTGAGAGGAGTCGGTTAGGGAGGTCGATGTCGCTCGCGGATGCCCCAGACGTACCTTGGCTCAGGACGTGGTCGAAGTCAACCAGAAGGCGTCTGAGGACGATTTGCGAAGCGAAATGCTCCTGGAAATGCGATTCTTGGTTGCTGATGTAGTCTTCTTGCAAGAACGGGCCGCTGAAATCAGGCAGTCCGACTACCGATTCTATCCTCTCCAGTCCAGTAAGTGGAAATCCTAATTCGAGGTTGAGACCACTAGAAACACCGTCAGACGGCGGCCAAGTTTTCCAGAGGAGGGTTTCCTACGTCTCCATTATTGAGCAGTGCCAAAAGACTCGTCGGGTGAGGTCTGTTTGCGCCGAAGATAGTGCACTCGGGTGACTGAAAGATTAGTCATGTTACAACACACTCCATACCGGGTTGTTACCTTGTGATTAGTGCCTGACAAGCCATGGATGAAGCCGTGGTCATCCTCCAGAAGTCCTGAATCTGTCAGGAACACTACAAGATGTGATCATGCAACGGGCGACCTACCAAGGGATAGAAACATGTCCCGAAATATATGCTTATTAACCGTTAGCCCCCGGGCACGATTAAACATCCTCGTTCTTGTCAACACCGCTTACCTTGAAAGTGCAAATATCTGGACGTTCTCCAGGCTGCACTCAGTAAGATTAAACCCCATTCGCCGTCTCGCTTCATTGAAAAGGTCCAGTCCCGGCGGCCGGTCCTTGGTACCCCCCCTGATGCCACTCGGTCTCCCGTTCGAGGCATGGACCGGAAGACCCTCGGTTCCGGCGATGGCGACCTCTCCCAGAGCAAAAACCAAAAACGCAATGGTAGATTCCATACTGTGACTGAGCCCGTTGTTGAATAGCCTCGGCAACGTCTCGGACACGAAGGAGTGGCGATTCAAAATCGGGCAAAGCAGGTTGAGGCTGTCAAAATACGCCTTGCTCAACCGCTGCATAGTGTCCCAGTTGAGGTCTGCAACGGTAATGGGTGCCTGGGCCGTGACCAGCTCGTATATGCTCGCGCCAGAGCCTCGCCCGACGGATGGGCGGATGTCGGGGGGCAGGCTCTGGGTCGTCGAACGGCGGAGAGCAAGCATGCTCGCCGGGCCCTCTCGTTCGAGGGAGGAGAGGTCGATATGGGGCAGCTTCGGCTGTATCGAGGCGAAGAGCTGCTGTATCACCGGCCATTTCAGCATCTGGTGCACGGAGGAGACATATTGATACCAGTCGTCCCCCCCTGGCGCAACGCTGCGAGCCTCAGGGAACCGTGATGATGAAACTGTGGGGAGAGGCGTGCCGATGTTTCCCTGGGCAGTCGGGAGCGGCGAAGGGAAAGGGTTTGACGGACCCGAATATGCTGGCGTTGAAGGCTGAGCAGAGGGACGCTGGGCCAGGTTGTCAATCTTGCCCTCCAAGCCCTTGATCCGGTCGAGGATCTCGACGAGGGTCTTGTCCTTCCTGTCATGTCGTCAGCTGGCGCCCTAGAAAGCAGAACTGTTCCGAGTATACTTGGTCGGCTGGGGCTCTCGGTAATTACACTCGAGGCGAAACTTCTGACATGTGCCGCATTTGGGGCGCTGTTCATCACATCGCTGCTTACGACTACGGCATGTATCGCAGGCCTAGAGGCAGTCAGAGATGTGTAATCATCGAAGACAGATGCAGCCGAGTCGCTCAGAGGCAACACTGACCTGCGCTGCTATCGCTCCCCTCTCCTTCCGCAGGCCCGTAGCCGAGGATGAGCGCAAGGGGCTGGCATCGGCGGTGTTCTCGGAGAGCAGCGAAGCTTGTGTGGTTGGTGTGGCGAGAAGATCGTTCATCGTCTGTGGAGATGGCCTAACAGCCTTCCGCGTGTCCCTTAGAGTGTTCACTCCCGGCCCACGAGGCTCGTCGACGGATCTGCGCTTGCGTGTGTGTCCCGGCACATGGAAACGTGCGGGCGCGGGATGGGGGAGGGTACTGGTCTGGCGGGCTACGGGATACTGCGTCTGCTCAAGACCGGACCCCGGATCGGCCAGGGCATAGGAGGTCAAGGGGCGCATTAAGCATCTCTTACGGCCGACCTCAGCACGGGGAGGGATGGAGGAGGGGATTTGGAACAGCGGAGGTGCCGATGGGCGTCAAGGTGGTCAAGAATCAGAGCGATCGGTAGGTATCTGGTTGGCGCTTGAGGATGGAGGGTAGGAAGGTGTGTGGACGAGACGAGAGCAAGACTCGGAGGCCGGTGATCGGTCAGCTCGAACCGGGTGTGATATCCGCGAGACCAGCTGAAAAACAACCTGGAGAGACGAATGGAACCTGGAAGGCAAGGCGACAGACTGATGTGTCGGGCTGCAGGTCAGGGAAGAAGGCCGACAGCAGCTTCCAGATTAAACGCAGAGAAAATCTCGGCGGCCAGGGTCAGGTCAGGTTCAGGAAGCACACAGAAGCGACGACCCGCGAACATGCCAGCCTTGGGCGCCGGCACGCTGGACCCCAAGGCAAGCGCGCTGCAGGGCCTTGGAAACGGCCGGCGGCCTACGTCATCGAGCAGGGAGGCCGAGATGCCAAGCAGGCCATCGCCAGCCGGGAGTGGAGGCGCTCCGATCGCCCTTTCCGTCTGAACCTGGAGGCGTCCAGCACAGCGGCGGTTTGGTGTCCACAGGTTCGCACCACTCCCATTCGCGGCTATCCTGCTCTTTTTGAGCTTCGAGAGAGCGATGGATCGATGGATGGATCGATGGATGCGCAAGGCTGAAGCCGTCCCCATTGCAGCTTCCCGAAGGCCAACGGGAAACATGGAAAAACGGGGACGCGACGATCATTTCCAGAACCGGTAAGCAGCGGTGAGCTGCCGAAGCCTGCTCGCCCTGTTCCTGAACATCAGCCCAGCATTTTCGACAATGGAAATCTCCAATGCTCACCTGTTTGGGGTTGTGGTCTCACGCCAGCCACCCTCCCAGAGAAAGCCATCGAAAGGAGGTCGTCCATGCAAAGACGGCATCATCCGTCCAAGGCTTGGATTGTGGGGTCGACTTCGTTATCTAATCGATCTTATCGGGGGGCTCCACTCAAACCCCAGCATTCTAAGGCTCCACAGTTCAACGCCAAGAACGGACGCGACACCAACAACACCAGGAAGGCTGGCGTCTGACCAAGGTACCTTACCTGACTATCGACGACTCCTCATGGCAGGTGAACAAGGAATAAAGAGTATCTGGATTTTATTCTTGAGAACCTGGCACCTGATTGACGGTTTCTCATGGCCAGAGCACATGGTACGAATCTTGAACAAAGAGGATCTGGACTCGGGATCTCTTTTGCCTTTGGCCAGTTTGCGCTTGATCCACACCTTCTTCCGGCAAGCGTCTCAGAGTTATACCTATGTAGGTGGTCTGACACTCAGAGCAGCGAAAGAGTTGTGCTCCTAACAAACCCAATGCGCTGCCAGATGAACCTGGCTTGAGTGGGTTGTGGTAGATTGTGTATGAATGTGCTGACTTCGTTGCATCCTACAAGGCCCCCCAAGACCAGGAAGAGAAATGCAAGGATGTAGGAAAAGGAGAAGGAAAGGAAAATAAGGAAAAGGTAATGATAAGTAAAGATAACAGAAAATAATAACTAATGTAGAAGAAGAGAAATAAGGAAAGAGAGAAGAAAACGAAAATCAACAGATAATCTCAAAGCCCCACCCACCAAGGGATCTCTACGAAATCTTCTTAAACTACCTAAAACATGCTGGCCCAAAAATGCAGAAAGCTATGCCGGAGGGAGTTTGAGGGGACCAGTCGTCACAAATTTGATCTCGCGGATGACATGTCCATCAGCAAACAAGACACATGGTACCCGAGTCGCCCCAGGGAGGTGAGATTATTCCTCGTCTTTGCCAACAAAGAAGAGGTCATGCGTATTATGAGCATGATAGCCAGGCCCGTGGACTTGAAGCCCAACCCCTCAGGCAAAAGACCAATAACTCCATCGTTTTTATACGACTGAGACGTAAGGATGGAGGTGCGCCCAGATACCGGCTAAACCTCACAGTCTCCTTCACACACTCTCCTCTCTCAACTACAACATCGCCACAAACCTCATTATGTCGGCCCCTTCGATGCCCCCTCCCACCAGGCCGGAGACACCGTTGCCACAGCCGGAGCCCAAGGCATCCACCGTGGGTGCGTCCAAGGGGCTCTCTAGTTCTCACTGGGCACCGCAGCCTATCACCGACACCACTGCCCACAGCAACAATGCTAGATGCAGTGACACGTGCTCTCTCGCCCCCTCCCCTCAGCCCGGCAACCCCATTACCTCGTCCAAGAAGGACACCATCCTCGACGTTGAGACCACCAAGTCCACCATTACCAACGAGCCCTCTCCTGCTAACCCCGGCCTTGCGGGATCCCGCTGGGTACTGCAGCGGACCGCCGGCACCGCCATCCACGGTAACGATACCAGAGGCAATGGCACGCCCACTCATGCCTTTTCTCCCCAGCTCGGGGGCCTCATGATCCCGTTAGAGAAGAACATTACATTACCCTCGAGGGCAAGACGACCAAATACCCCCCCCCATCAACAAGTTCCCTCCGGATGCCCCCAGCCTGGCTAGACCGCGAAGGGCCAAGAAGCGCAGGGGAAAGAAATCCAACACTCCACCCAAGAAGGACACTATCCTCGACGGTGAAATCATAAGTTACACTGTCATCAATGTAAAGCCCCGGGGTAATCTTACTTCGTCAATTTGGGCACCGAAGGTTTAGGTTGGCAGCCGCGGCTGATGATGGGTTAGAGAAGGGGAAGATGGATGGGAGGGAGGAGGGGATGATATTTTTTTTTTGGGGGGGGGGGCAAGTTGGTGGTGGGATTATGTGATGGGTGGAACAGCTTGGCACCGAGGCTTTTCTGTTGCTTACATCAAAGTGGTGGTGGAGTTGAAGGGGGATCATGTTGACAAAGATGTTGGATGTGGTTAGCAAGATAGAAGCTGTTTATTGTTGATATTAGTAGAGTCCAATTTATCCAAGCTCTTTTTGCTTTTGAGGTAGTAATGTTGGATTTTGTTAATGAGGTCCTGTTTTTAATGGTGATGATGGTGGTGATGGGAATGGCAATGGTGTTGGTGTTGGTGTTGGTGATGGTGAGATGTTTCTCCTTCTGTTCCTCCCCGCTCGCCAATCTCGTCACGTTCGCATCTTCACTGTCGACTTCGGTCTGCTTTGATAATTCGCAACGGCTGTCTGAAACCCTGCATGGTGTTTGTTGAGTCTGTCTTCTGTGTGAGAGTGGAGTGTGGAGCCCCGTATCTACCTATTGCTCTGGGAGTGTATGAGCCGTGCCACACCCCTCTTGGGTTGCAAAGTGTCTGAAGATCAAGTGCCAATGCACGGGTGCCTCTTGAACGCTGGGCCCGTGAGTGAACACTGTGTCAGCGGAAATGCAGAAATGGCATGATCATGACGCCACCATTGTGGATAGCATCCCGACAGCCTCGAACACCAGGCGGAGGATTCTCACACTTGGGCTTGAGACATGAATGTGGAGAACCGTGAAACAGGAGCCGCCTTCGTTATTTCCTCGAGGCTTGTCGATGTGTCGAGAGATGGCAGTGGAGACACAACGGTCGAAGCCTCCCGTCTCTCTTCGGGCAAAGTTGCCACTGCTCCCGCGAATTCCAATTCGTCTAGGCTTGCGAGAGGCTCGAGACTTGCGGCGAGCCGGCGCCTTGGCGGTGGTGTTTCAACCTCCGTGGGGGGCGCTACAGGGGTTCGCTGCCGACGCGCCGAGGGAACACGTGCGGAAATTTCGTGCAACACCATCTGCTTGGGATTCTGGGTAAAGATGGGCGCATTCTCACCACCACAAGAGTGCTTGCCGACATTGAGTTGCTCCCGGACGCCGTCGTGGCGTGCTGCTCAAGAGGTTTGGTGGGCGGCAAGGCCGGATGTGGCGCGATCCGAAGGTGGAGTTAATCGGAGGCGGACGGTTTCCTGTCACAAGCTCAGCATCATCATCAACGGGTCTCATGAGATATCCCTGCTGTCACACGTGTTTCTGGGCTTTCCAAGGCCAGAGAAGAGTCCGTGTGGTTCTTCCAACGGGATGAGCAAGGCTCGTTGTGGCATTTGAAGACGGGCCGTTTCAAAGGTAGAGATGAGGTCCCATGTGAAGCTTGAACGTCTCTTGTTGTTGGCCTGTGGACCCCCATCTCCACCCATCCCGGGCCCGACGATTTGGCTGCTATCTCCGGGTCTTGGCAGGCACAGATCATGTTGCGACGTCCTCCCTTGGGAACAGCACGGGATGTTGGTCGGTCGTGGCCGGACCTTCGAGCCCGTCCGAAACTGGAGGCAAAATGGCGGGATAGGCCACCAGCTGGTGAGGGGAGGGAATCTCGGTCTACCCTTTTGGATATGAGCGGACTTGACGGGCTCAAGCCCAAAGGATCGATCGGTTTGATGGACGGGTCAACCTCGGCGATAGTGAGCCTGATGTCCAGGGGGAAGCGAGTGGGAATCGTCAAACCATCACATGCCGGGAGCTGATGCTGTCGCTCTCAAACGGCACACGCATAACTATTTCATATTAGCCGCTTTGAGCACACAATGAAGCCATGGGGAAAAAAAACAATAACGAGCACGTATGTGAGAAGATTTGCGCGAGGTGTGGTTTCTTGGTCGTTCAATGGCTGAAGTGAAGGAGGGCGGGGGTTGTGAACCGAGATTTCTGGTGTGGAAACGGAGAAGCGGGGCTGTGGGAATTTACCATTTGGCTGCATGAATTGATTCTGCCTGCCGCCTGTTGCTTGGAAGGTGATAAGGCTGGGAAAAGGCACGCTTCCAGTCTAAGGTGGTGTGGACATGCTGTGAGCCATGTGCGGGCCGTTCCTTCTTAGTGATATCGGGTCTCCGGTTGTAATGTGTTCGCTTCGTTCTTTCCTCAAAGCTTCCAGCTGACGAAGGCCTCGACAGGTGCCTGGAGAAGCCTCACACCACAGCGACCAGCGGTTTTTCTTTTTGGTGGGGGGGATTTCTGGTGTTTCCATCTCCGTTCTTCCATGGTCGAAAGGACACACAGGCACGTAAACGGCGCAGATCTGGCATTGCACTTTTGTTTCGTGTCTCCTGATGGTCTTTTCTACAAGACACCTGTGACGGACCCATTGCTGTTCAGCAACCAACGGCCACCCGCGAGGTCCTCGGGACCCTCTGCCGCTTCCTGTTACATCCACGGATGAGAAGCATGGCAAGATCGCGCTTAGTACTGAACAGTAACACCTTTCGATGAGTGAGCCGCCATCCAAATTTACCCGCGCCGCCAACAATGCCGCGGACATTGCCTGACAACACCGGCGTCTCCACTCCTCGACCTTAACGACGAGCTGGGGCCCTTCCATGCCTGGCAAGGACCAGCTCGGTCTTGTCCCACATCACCGATCACCCGGTGGCCGGGCTCGGGGACTATCCGGTGCGTCCGCCGAGTGGGGTCCCTTGACAGGGCGAGCACAATTCCCTCTTGGGAAGTCTGGACAGCTCTTTCAAGCACTCAGCTACGAAATCTCCGCTGTGTCCTCGTGTGAGTGCCCCTCTACCCTGTCCGCCGCCTGTATCCCCTGCTCTTAATACTAGTAAGCGGAAGGCCAACACGCATAATGATTTCGGCTTTAAGACATTTTCCATCGCTCTCGAACCCGGCTCGGAAAGCTGAGCAAGGTCACCGGACGGATGTCTGAGCTCGGTCCATCGCGCTCGAACCTGGCAGCTGGGTCCTAGCCCTGCCGCAACGAGAACACCCTGATTCGAGCCTCGCGGTGCATCTGGACACGCGATTTTGCAGGCTGACCTCATTACCTGCAACGATTAGATTTGTTCCGCTTGCGATGCCGCCAGCTGAGCACTGTTCTCTGCTCCTGGGACGGGAGGTCGATATCGTCTGCTGGCCAACCAATCGCCTCGTCCAGGGCATGCCAAATTCGGATCCAGCTTCCTGAAAGGCCGAAACTCGGGACGGCTGCACGAATGCGACTTTGGGGCTCAGCTGCGCTTGGGCCCCCTTGGCGCTAAGCGCGGCGTTACTGCTCGGGCTGAGGAGAGGCGCGCACATACCATGGCAACCATTCGCTGTCTCCAGACAAGGGCTTGTTGAGACCTACGGGCTACCACAGTTAACGGCAATTTCAGATATACCTCCACCGGAACTTTCTTCTGCTGGCCTTGAGCCTGATCATCTCGAAAACCAGCCGGCTAAGATGTGGCACTGCGGGATCGCCTGCAAAAAACTCGTTTAATAACGGTGAAACGTGGTGGGGTATTCGTGCGGCTCCCCATCCTCCTCAGCGTTTCTCTGGCCACATAGGAGCACCTATCTAGCCGAACCCAAGAAACCTCGACGTCCCGACGCCGCCTCGATGCGCGCAATTCCACCAAATACCGGATCGTCGCGTGCGGCGGCTCAACTCGGATCTGGCCTTGGTTGATGAGAGAGCACGCACCCCGTACCATCCCGTAGCGCCGCCGGTTGCCCATCTCGTTGGCCGTCTCAAGGTCAGTGCGCAGTGAAGGTGTGCCAGAGCACACCGTTTTGAAGCCATGGAGCCAATGGCTATTCGTCAATCAGAAGTCCAAGCCCCGCGCGACCCCTGCCCTTTGCTCCCTCGACATTCAAACTAAGGACTCGCAGCCTGAAAGCTTGCTCCCAGGGCCCTTTGACTCTTTTGCTTTCTACCCAGAAAGACGGGAGAAATGACACCGGAGATCCTCCGGGTATCTGCCAGGGCTGGTCGCCCGTGTTGAACCGCTTTCCTCGACCCTCTCTTTTGTCTTTCAACCAGAATGTTGCTCCTGGCCTGTCACCCCACCACATCTCCCTCCCCCACTCTGGGCCCCCTGTCCCTCCCAGAACCCTCCCGCCCGGGAGGCCGTTGGATTCGCCAATGCAAGGTCGCACCGATCCGGTGAGAGGCAGATTTGACGACCTCGCAGCATGCACACGTTTTTTGACGAGGGGTGCATGCTGCAAGGAGGGTTCCAGGTTGGAGAGAGCACAGCGGCGGGGTTGCCAAAGGAAGCTAAACCTTCAAGGTGCACAAAGATCCCACAGACGAGGAAGTGCAGCATCGCAGCTGCAGGTCTCACCACGGTATTCTTGGGACCTGCAAGCTCTCCAGGACCGTGGGACTGTTCGGCTGTCTGCCTCAATTTGTGTCACACATCAGATGCCTCTCGTGCGCCGCACAGCATCACGACATACCACTCCGGCAGCACTTCCCAAGAAGCGGTCTTTCTCCCTGAGCTGTATCGAAAGAAGAGCCAAGGATTTGCACACACCATCCACGCACAGGCAGCCGAGAGCACTTCCTGGACGCCCCACATGAGCCGTCCGAAAATCCAGGATCAAGGCCAGTGCGGGTGCCCTGTCCGGGTGTCGATGTAACTACCTCTTCGGCGTCTTGCTTCTTGGCCGAGGCGACGGGTGCGCCCGCAGCTCCTGCCCATCATGGGCACATCCGTAATCCTCAAACACGGAGCATCGACCGTTTTTTGATAGGCAAGCAACACCGGGGCGTGCTCTATTTCTTTATTCACATCTCTCTGCGTTTCCCAGTCCACCCCTCCCTCCCTGAGGCCCTGATGCTCGCCGTTTTCCACCATCTCTACTTCGTCCTCTTGTTCATCGAACACTTACACGTCACTCACCTTCCCAAAGATGACGGTCGCCGATGGGTCTGCCGCAAGCGCCTAAACGCCCTAGACACCCTCCATCCCACGATTACAAGCTGGTAGCCACACCCTCTGCCCGTGGTCGGCTGGCTATAACACACGCAGATACAACCCTGGCGCACTACTACAGCTTGGGCCCATCTGCCAGCTCTGATACTATTCTGCGCTCTTGTTTCTTGTTTCTTATCCGGCAGCCACCAGCAAACGAGTCCAGCTTCCTTCGCAGGGGTCCTCTTATTACCGCATTGGGGTTCGATATACATAGAAATATCTCCTCGCGCACGCCTCTGCCCTCATCTTGCTTTTACATCCGAACATCTACCTCCTCTCGGGCTGAGTGGACCCATAGCGGCTCTATCTCCATTTTGGATATACTCCGATCAGGCTGGCCCTCGTGTTTATTTAAGTCGGACTCGATTGCCGAATCCTTCCATTCCCTCGGGAGCACCTTGAGATCTCGTCATCCATCAGCTCACCATCGCCCACACCCCTGGCACTCCATTGCTCTATCAGGAGAGGGTATCCTATATCTACTTGTATGCTCCCCATCTAATCAGTCTTCTTGCTTCTCCATCCTAACATTGGTCCAGACCACTTACACAACCTTTGGCAAAGTCCCTCTTCAACCCCCTCAGAGGATACAACTGGATCACATTCACCATGTGCGACTTCACCAAGAACTACTACATTTACACGTCATGTGTCGACCCCGGGGCCCACTTCTTCCGCACATCGGTTGACGGCAGCCCCAAACGTTCCTGTCCCAAGGGTCCACATGAACGATACATCATGATGGCCGGACAGTGCCCGCTGTGCTACGGCGGGTGAGACTTGGGAAATCTCAGGGACCGAACCCGGTACTCTGGGAAGGGAAGCCTTTTTGTTTCAGGGAGAGGCGGACTCTGTTCGTGAGAACGAAAGGATTGGAAGATGGATGATGGCCTCAACCATCCGGCCGGGACTCATCTCTTGGTCAACCAACATCTGGAAAACGCCCCGCAACCTCCTCCACACACCACCCCTGAATCAACACCTCTTCCCACCAGCAACCGGAAAGGACCGCAACACCACACACGACACCACACCACACTACACCATTGTAATGACACGGACACGACTTATGCCCGGTTTCTTTTTCTTCTCTGTCTGCATGCTTTCGCTTTTCTTCTTCTACTTTGCATCTCCTCGGCACGTTTTTCCTCTCTTCACATCAAAAGCAACATCACAATTGCAAAATACAACGCAGTGCATACACACTCATCGAATCGGATCGGATCGGACCGGATCGAACAACGGCGTTTTTCTGGAATCGGAAAGCAACACTAAGCCAGTCGGCTGGCGCAGGACCACCACCCCAAGCTGGGGTTTGGAAAGGGGGCGTGGGCCTGGAGCCCTGGAAAGGGGCGAACTGAGCTGGACCGAAAAGGGAAGGAGAATGATGTGGGATGGAAGTCGTTCTAGACATTGGGACTTGGGAGGGGGGATTTGGACTGTGTGTGTGGGATCCGGCTGACTGGTTGGGGGTGGCGAGAGGGAGAGGAAGTGGATGGGTGGGTGGGGAGACAGTTGGAAGGGCCGGCAGAGGATCAGGGGCACGACTTTCGACTCTCTGGGCACCGCGAGCCATCTTCTGTCATCATAGCACATGGGAGAAACAGGAGGGACTGGGGCTAGCTCTGGCTCTCGGTGAATTATGGTGTGGTTGAGTCTGTTAGATAGCATAGCAAGCATAGCAAGCAAGCGCGCAACGTCATGAATACAAAAAAGGATCGAACAAACAAACCATGTGCTCGACCTTCACCCCCTTGGAGAGAATGTCCTTGGCTGGCCGGCATCTACTCATGCCAGCCCTGCCTCATAGCCTTCATGACTCAATAAATGACCTGACAATCCTGTGCCTCCCAAACCACCAGAACCTTCCCCAGCCAAAGAAAGAAAACTCTGAAAACTCACCTGCAGGACTAATGTAGCGATTCCTTACCGTACCTCCCTCCCGAGCTCCGACCCGACCCGGCTTTTGTGCGCCACGCCTTCCTGCAAGCCACCTCGGCCACCCCGTCCCTCTCCTGACCTCTCAGAGTCGTTTCCATGCTTGGCCCCTGAGTCAAGCCAACGTGTGCGCCATGCAGCTTGTCTGTTCCTTGCGTCCGGCTTTGCTGTCCACGTGTTGCCAAAATGCAGAGAGAACGTGTCATGCCCTTCCCGACGCGTCGACCTGCATTCGCGACACGTTGGGGAGGCTGGATGACCTTCATGGAGGTCGGGGAAGGTGGGAAAAGGTGGTGGTGTAGGTGTAGTCGGATGTCGGTGGTGGGTGAGGAGCTAGGTAGGTGCCGTGGGATGCCGAGGAAAATCCCGCGGGTGCTTATCTGATCGGATGGTGCTTTGTAGTACATGGCCGGGGGGAGGGGAGATTTGGGAGGGGGAGGGGGGTGTATGTCGTGGACTGCCATGGCGGTTGCTTGACCGGTTGTCGACCCCTCTTCGACCACTTGGTCTTGAGGCTTCAGTGAGCATGACTTCAGGTTCATCAACCTGTATTCACGGACAGAAAGGGTCCTCGCCGGCTCAGAACCAAGAAAGCTAGCATGGCTTTCGGCAGACGTGGCAAGCCATCCTGCACGTCTTTCCCGATCCGTGAAGCTGGTCCTGCAAGCCGGGTCTCTTAGTGCAGACGTTAAACCTGCAAGCCGGGCGAAAGGGGGCAGTTGGGGGTGTGAAATACACTCACTTGGGTGCCTCATGATCAATATCCCTCCGTTATTTGGGGGGGGGGGGGGGGTTGGTGGGGTGTAGGAAGGGGGAACGATGCCATGCTGACTCCGCCGGAGGCCAAGCGCGGAGACGTATTGCTTGACGGGGACGATTAAGCGGTCTCTCTGGTCAAGACGGTGCTGAGGGGTCTTTGGTAGGAGTTCAAGGGCTAAGATCGAGATAGATTGAACATGGCCCTGTGCGTGGTCAGCAGTTCAACCATCAACCTCGCTAAAAACCGTTATGACGAGGATGATTTGTGTTCACCCCTGGAGGTGGAGCTGGTCAGTCCATGAGCAAGTTACTGCACTTGCAGTGACGTGCTTCAACAGCCGTCACGAGGTCGTAAGCGGCACGGGGAGGATGCAGGATAGGGGAAGAGAGACGAGAGGTGAGAGGGCATCCGCTCACCCCTCGGCCAGCGCCACAGATCGGGAGGCGGGGAAGGGAAGAGGGGTCTAGGACATGTTCCGTTACCGACGACCCCGACGGCGCAGTGATGGGGTGACAGCACGATCCGAACCCCCACTAGAGGCACCTTGCCTATTGGGAGCAGCTGGGCTAGCCTTGTCGAGGTCCAAAGGCGCGGCCCAGGGTGTATACCAGCGTTGGGCTATACCCCGCCGAGAACTGACGTTTCTGTCACAACCCGCTCGTCCAGAACACCCTTGTCTCTCTTGTTGGTAGAGAATGGTCTTCCGTTCGCTGTTCAGGTCATGGAGTCGACTCCGCAACCTCTGCAGCTGCTGCCTGCCCCTCTTGACTAGTGGGATGGGGGTATATCTGAACCGGTCGGAGTTGAGTACGAGCGGGGGAAACGGCTGGTTTCCTGCACGGTCGATGCCCCGGTCGTAGATCCGTTTCCCATGGGGCGCATGAACCACATCTGTGCATCATATCGAGAGAGCCGCGTGCGGGGAGGTGGGGGTGGGCGTTTTCAGAAGGAGGTGTTCTGAATCTGGTGGGAGGTCCTGCGGCTATGGCGATCCCACCCGCGGAGACCAGCACTCGCTCCATTAAAGGAGCGGCTCTGGGGTTCCTGCGCCGCGTTGGGACGGAGAGACACCGGACTTGGTTTCCTTCCCTGGGCAAACCGGCATGGAACGAAACGCTCCCCGTCCACGCGGCCAACAGCAGGACGCCATACGCGCCACCCCACGATCACCGGCCAGGGCCCCAGCAAGGCGTCAGCGGGCAGCTGCAGCGAGAGGTGGTTGGTGTGTCCTGGTTCCGCAGTGCGCTTTCTCCTCTTTGCATGAGCCGGCTTCGGGCATGTCTCCCTGAAGTTGACAGGTCCCGGCATTGGGCCAATCGAGAAGCTGGCTCTCTATCCGGCGACAAGGGCAAGCAAGCCATGTGCAGGTGAGCCAAAGGGAGTGATGAACGTTAGCCAGATCCCAATAAGGCCAGGGGGCTCTTCGACAAAGATAGCAACCGTGGATCCAGCTTGAAAGCGACGGGATTGGGCGCAGGGCACCGTGTCGTGAGCAGAAAGAAGGCATGGATGAGTATCGAGTTGGTCGAGCCACTGAGACTGATCCGCGATCTGGGGAGGTTGGCGGGTATGCGGGTATGCGGTGTGGTGTCAGAAACTGGACTTGCTGGGTGAGGCTAGTTGCAAGGAGCAAGCTTGGTCCATGGGATGTGGTTGAGCACAGGCGTTGACCCAGGGACGGTGCTAAGCTGGTGAGAGATTAGCGAAAGAGAGCCTTGTTCTCTGACCAGGTAGTATTATTGGCAGGGGTAGCAAGTTCGATCTGACTGAATCGGAAGGGTAAGGTAGCAGGCATCTGTACACACAGACAGTGTCTGGCTCTGGTGACGAGGACCAACCTGAGTGACCATGGTATCGCCGAGAGCCCCTGGCAATGAGATGGACAAAGGAGGCCCCTTCCCCCACTTGGCCCAACAGGAGAAACGAGAGAGGGGTGATTTGCGAATCCGCGGCTGACAATTCCTTTGTCCCTTCACGATGGCGGTGGTAAGGCAAGACAAGGCCAGTAAATGAGAGGCCCTCCTTGTCAATGCTCTCAATGCACTGACACTCATCGCTGTCCTCGAGGGCGCGTTTAAAGGCTCAAACCGTCCCCCCCCCCCCGCTTGGCAAGACGGCAAGCGTCGCAGAAAGCGCAGCGCGCAGAGCCAAGTCCGTGGCACTGACCTCTGTGCTTGAGGCTGGTCGATGATTGAAACAAGCACTCCTGTCTGGATCGGGAAAGGCGTGGCGGCCACGGGCCCTGGCAGTCGGTCCGGCCCTTCGGGTGGCCTTGGCGTGTGTCTCCGGGATGTGGGACTGTTGGCTTTGGGGGACCGCGATGCCGCCGGTCACCGGTCGCCATGGCGCCATCTGTCCCTGTCTACGGGCTGCGGGGAAGCCTGCGATGAGAAGCTTGCGATGAGAACGGCGGCGACGGATCGTGTTCGGATTTTCATGGGGTCGAAGGCTTCTGACTCGACCCATCCGGGGTTGCTGGCGGGGGTTGGCGGCTCGCTGGCAGATTTAGGACTGAGCTGGGGGTGAAAATTCGAGCTCTGACTTGCCCGCCTCTGCAGAAATCGAACAGAGCCCCTCGGGAATGAAGCAGGGCGCAATCATCCGTCCGATCGTCCTTGTGCTGCCCAGGCAAGGTTGGAAAGACCTTTTCTTGGTGTGGACGCGAGTTTCAAGGTCTGGCTGGCCGGGCACGCCACGACCCAGCAGAGCCTAGCCCTGTGCCCAGAGGTGAACTGCATCATGGCTCCGCTGGTGATGGATTCAAACCCTTGTTGAGATCTTCAGGGCAATCTTTCCGGAGAATCCTTAACCCTTTCCGTCAAGGTGTTGTCGTTGTGTTTCGCGCCCAGCAGCGTTCCCATTCAGCTCTGATAGGGGTCGTCAACAACAACTGCGACGTGCCAGCTCTTGCGTGATTGAGACGAGAGCACTCGCGTCAGAAATGTCGTGAAAAGTAGCGCAGAAAAGGGGGTAAACAAGGCCCGCGCGTCAAGGGCATCTTCGGTCTGAGCTCATGGTTTGGTGCCGGTCTTTGGTCCACGGCTGGCCTCGGATTGAGATTGAATCGGCCTCTTTGAGCCGCCAATGGTGTCGGTATCCTGAAGTCTTGAGTTCAGTCGTAGTTCAGAGGTTCAAGTTGGTCTAAAATTTGCGTCAGGTCGGTGGAGGTGAGGGAAATGACCTGTTCTTTCCACGTCGTCACGAGCCGGGAAAGAACTGAATGAACTGCACAGTGGGATTTGCTGCCATCTCGCTGTTGTCACTGTCCGTTTGCTGCTCCATAAAACAAAACAAGCCTTAGCACCCCACTCTCCCCGGATTGCTCAGCCACACTTGGAGGCGACCCCTGACTTGGCAGTGGCTTGATTCACAGACGCGACTTCCAGGCAACACTCGACATCAACCTTGCGCCAACAACGGACCACGAATATGACGGCAGTTGAAGGTCTAATTCTGTCTCAAATCCCACTTTTAGCTGAGTGTAACCCGAGACAATGCCGCTGACGGAACTGTCCAGCTACGTCGCGGCCGGGTGCCTGGCACTCCAGCTCGACGAACGCAACACTCAAGTTCTTGGAGAGATATGGCCATTACTCGAGCCAACTCAGCTCGAATCTTTGGATGGCGTTGATGGCAAGAGGTGTTTTCAGGCCCTCAACAAACCCAGCTTGTCCGGCGTACCGTTTCACTTTCTGCCCCCAGCGCTGCAAGACCGCCTGGTTTCGACTTGCCCGGCCCTCAAACCATACGCGGGCCTTCTCCGCAGTTTCTGGGTTCGGATGAGCTTTGGAATCAATCAGAACGAACATGGTCTTCTCATTACTCGCGTCTATATCCTCCCGGATGATGTTGACAACAAGATTATCCCCCGACAGGATCCGTCCCTGCGAAAAACAAGGCTGTCTCTTCTGTCACGACTGGACTTCTCAAACAGCAGCTGGCAAGGTTTTCCCAGCACTGATAGGTGTCCCAATCCGGCTACCTTTGACATCTCCAACACAGGAGGCGGTTTGCAAGACGTCGAAGGCCAGTCGCTGCTGCAGATGTTCAATAATATCCCATCACCTGACCCGAACCCTGACGAATTTGAGGATTTTGACGCCCGCGAGGCCGCCCTGAGTCTCTTGGACAGCAAAGTCAACGGCCTCAATACTACATTATACGTCTACCAGCGCCGTTCCGCAGCATTGATGTTCCAGAGAGAGTCTCAAAAGCAGCAAGTGCTCGACCCACGCATCGTCAAAGTTGCCGACCAGTTTGGGGCGCCATGGTACTATGATGCAGTAGCTGGCACCTGCCTCCAAGAACCGCGGTACTACGATGCCCCTCGTGGCGGCATTCTCGCCGAGGAGATGGGCTCTGGGAAGACGCTCATCTGCCTGGCGCTCATCCTGGCCACCAGGCATATCCCCACTGCCACTCCAGATCATCTGCGGACGGAAGAGCCTGTTGTCCGCCGCCAAGTTGGGAGCCTTGCCGATATGGCTGCTGCCTGCATCACGCGCAACTCGGTGCCCTGGAAGGCGGTGTTTGGCGGGCTCGAGCCGGGGGGAATCGAGTATACTCGCTGCATCGACGCCATCCGACGAAACCCGGGCTGCTATCATCTCCGCCCTCCGCCTCGCCGCCGTCTCGTTCGGCGGTCAAATGTCCCCCCTCCGCCAAATAAGCTGTATCTAAGTCACCTATCCCTTATCATCGTCCCACCCAACTTGGTACAGCAATGGAAACAAGAAATTGCGAAGCATACTTCCGGTTTGAAGGTGCTCCACATCGACGACTTGCATGTCTGGCCGCTCCCCACAGCTGAGGAACTTCTTGAGCACGACATCATCTTGTTCTCAGCGACACGCTTCGCGGAATTGTGGCTGGAAAGTCATTCTGGTGGTTCGCTTATCATGGAGTCTTTGGCAGAAGTGCAGTTCAAGCGGTGCATTGTCGACGAGGGACACAAGCTTGGCAATTCATCCGTGAGCAGGAAGAGCAATATCCATGTGGTCCTTGACCGCCTCCATTTCTCCTCGAAATGGGTGGTTACCGGCACGCCTTCTAAAGGGCTGTTCGGAGTCGACGATAGCCCAAGCCCGCAATCTGATGGTCAGAAAAGCCAGTTGAAAAGAAGGCAGCAAACCTCAGCAGATCTTGAAAGGGATGACCTGAAACGAATCGGCTCCGTCGCAACGCTCTACCTGAAGATGCGACCGTGGGCGAACCAGTCGACTGAGCCCGGTGACTCGTCAGCGGACTGGGCTGTCTATGTGATGCAGCCGAGGCATTCGAACCGAAGTACCGGACGCGCTGGCTGTCTCAAGTCCACTCTGGAGTCGCTCATTATTCGGCACCGTCTGTCCGAAGTCAGCAAGCTCCTTCCGACGGTTGATGAGAAGATCGTCTACCTGGACGGCTCTTACCAGGATCGGCTGGTGCTCAACCTCTTCTCCATGATGATTATCTTCAATGCTGTCCAGTCACAGCGGACGGATCAGGACTACTTCTTTCATCCAAGGCAGAGGAAGGCTTTGATTGAGCTTGTGTCCAACCTCAGGCAGGCAAGTTTCTTTGGCGGATCGTTCTTCTCGCCTAAACAGATCCGCAAGGCCATCGAAACGGCTGAAGTGTTTCTTCAAGAAGGCAAGGTTCCCATCAGCGCCAAAGACGGAGCTCTGCTGCGAGAGGCAATCCAGTTTGGGCACCTCGCACTGGAAAACGACATCAAAACATGCGCCAACCTCTTCCGCGAAGTCCCGCTCTACGTCCAGAACTTCCCTTGGGGCGCCGGCCGTGAGTGGTCTCTCGATCTCAAAGAAGGGGATCCGGTGTGTACAGACTCGCGCATGGTGCTTGCCCTCCAGAAATTTCTCCAACCCCTGGCCGATGCTCCTACCTCTCTGCAGATGATGTTCGACAGCGGACGGTTCACGCTGCGCGGGCTAGAAGAACGGTCCAAGGGAATCGAGGACCAAGATCCGAACGCGGAGCCAACGCCGCAGAGGAACCAGCCAAAGGTTCTGGCTGGAAACACCCAACTTGGCCAGGATAATGCCACCCCCAGCAAGCGCCGCTCCTCTATCCTGGGCAAGCCCCTTTCCAAGGCTGGGGAAGTATCTGTCAACACACAACTCAATGAAACCGGCATCGCGGAGGCCCTCGCCCAAACCCAGCTGATCTCAACCGCGTCTGCCAAACTCTCGTACATGATCGACCAGATCGTGAAGTACCAAGAGTCAGAGCAAATGATTATCTTCTACGAGAACGACAACGTAGCCTACTACCTCGCTGGTGTTCTTGAGATCGTAGGTCACCTCCATCTCTTTTCACCTCCTTTTTGAATCTCACTGACAAGCCAACCCCCAGCTCCAAATCCAACACCTCATCTACGCCAAAGGCCTCACCACCGAGCGAAGAGCCCAATACGTCGCCACCTTTAACCACAACCCGAAGTTCCGGTAATTCCCCCTTTTCCCCCACCTTCCCATCCCCCACTTGCCCCCCATCTTACCCCCTTCCAACCCCTCTCTCTCCCCCACCTTCCTCCCTTCCCCCCTTTCTTCTCCCATTCCCTGACTAATTCATGTTTCAGCGTCCTCCTAATGGACCTAACCCAATCAGCCTTCGGCCTAAACCTCCAATCCGCCTCGCGCATCTACTTCCTGCACCCAGTCCTCAACCCCCAAATCGAAGCCCAAGCGATCGGGCGTGCACGGCGCATCAGCAGTGGCCAGCAACAACAGCGTGGGGGTGCGGCGGTTGTGAGCGTAGAGACGCTTGTGCTGAGGGGGAGTGTGGAAGAGGTGGTGGTGAAGAGGAGGGCGGAGATGACGCAGGCTGAGCAGTGGAAGTGTAGGAGTATTTTGGATGATGGGGTGGTTTATGGATGGATTTTGGGGGTGGGCATATTGCCTATGGGTGGTGGTGGGAAGGGGGAGGAGCAGATGGCGAGGCTGGAGACGCCGTTGTATTTGTTTGGGAGGGGGTTTGGGAGGGGGTTGGCTCATCCTGATCAGGATTTGGTGGGGGTGAATGGGTCGCCGGTTGGGAAGAGGAAGGAGGTGGTGGATGGGGGTGTGAATGGGAATGGGGTGGTTGTGGACGGGAATGGGGTGGTTGTGGGCGGGAATGGAAACGGGGTACTTGAGATTGGTAATGGGTTGCCGGCACGGAAGAGACGGACGCCCGGGTCTGGGGAGGTTACGCCGGAGGTGATGGGCTCGCCGGGTGCTGGTATGCCGGATCGTGGTGTCGGGCCGGCTCCGGAGAAGAGGGTCAGAGTGCGGTTTGCGGATTAAGGGGACGAGAAAGGGGAGTGAGCCTGTTGCTGGGGGCAGTCACCTCTGAGGTGAAATGGGCGAGAGGGAGTCCCTTTGGATCCGAAGATTCCAGACTTTGGGACAGGGAATTCGCTGTATGTACATAATATTTGGGTCGGCGTGAGGAGGGCTTTTGGACAGGGGTTGTTTGGCAAGCTGGTGTATACCGGAGATGTAGGTAGCTAACTTTTACTTTTTCTGCGGCTGTTAGTATATTAATGTGGTACACAAGGTAAACACTGCGTGATGTGAGGTGGTGATGAGGGTGACACGACCTCTCAGCAAAGCTTTTCGGGGAGTAAACACCACCACACCATCCTTGATCACATGGAGTCTGTGTAACAGTGCCTCGTGGTCTCCCTGCGTCGGATCTGATGAATTAGTCCAACTCTCCCTCCCACCGGTCACTTGTTCTCAAATGTCTTTTCGATGACTTTGTCGACCCGCGGCAGTTGATCAGATGATGGAGCACACTGTGGGCGGCGACAGTTGCCGCTGCGGATAGCCTGCATTAGCGCGCCCGGCGGCAGCACTCAGATGCTGAATACGAAGACGCCGAGAGTCGGTTTGATCGTTTTGAGACAAAGTGTCTCGAGGAGGCGCCAAAAAGGGGAGAGGAAGGGAGTGGTTGGTCTCCAGCTTTCAGCTCTGCGGGCATTGATCCAGGCTCGAACCCCACTTCACCACCTAAACTTTTCCCGCTGAAGCCCTGAGACGACCCCGCAGCACGTTTCCAGGCGGCTTCTCGCGTGTTTTTGGCCCCGATTGGAGAGAGACACCACGCCGCGCCTCACCGTTGATCACCCACTGGCGTGGTGGAGTGTTTGACAGCGCATTGAATTCGCCTTTGCCAAACATTGCGGGCAGGGCCCATCTGCCCACGTCTCGCCATCCCGGGCCGCCCCTGCTGTCCGGTTGGTCGGGCGATCGTCGTGGAAGATGCGGGATCGCATGGATTGGGAGGTTCCATGGCATGGGTGGCATGGATGGGGTGGCATGGCACCGCATGGCAAAGCTTTTTTTCATCCTCGATCGCGATCCGGGTGGGACTTAAACCTGCCGAGTCCTGCCCGTCCGTTTTCTCGAGTCTCGTCCCAGCGGTTTTGCAGTTGATGCTGCCTACGACGACGACGACGTGACCCCTCAGCCGCTGCGCACAACGCTCCAGCGTGGTATTCGAGTCACCCCATCCAGCCGCGAGACCAACTAAGCCGACACGGAGCATTGAGCGTGTAACCCAACAGAATCTCGCGTCGTCACCCTCATCATCGCAACTGGCGCCCCCATGAGCGTTGGTGTTGGCCCACCACCGGATCGAGAACAAAGGCGGAGGACGATTGTGGGGTGGTTGGCCCCCAGGGAGACGGGGTCAAAAGCAGGTTTGACCCGCCAGATGCAGATGGATGTCGCGTGTCTGCGCCTCGCCCAACCACTCGACATCTCGACCGTTGAAAATCCTGATCTGACGACGCCGGACACCACACCTCTCACCAAAAGCCGACGAAGGATGTGCGGCTGAGTCCTCGATTCCGAGCTGACAACAACTCTCGGGCAACCGCAGAGCCAACGCGGGAGAGACGACACCCCCGACCCGGAATCTCTTGAAGCCATGGCCGACACACAGCCAAAGACTTCCTGGTGGAGCGGCCGGAAGAGACGCAACAGCGAGAGCTCCCTCGCGTCCCTCAAGGAGTTCGTGACGGGGCGGAGGAATTCCATCTCAGGCACCCCCACGGAAGCCAACGTCCTTCGGAAGAAACCACCCCAGGCCCCGGCCCCGGCCCAGAAGTCTCGGAGTCCAGTTGGGAGCAAGCCCGACGGCAAGGCGTCTGCCGCGGATCCGGACGCCGGGAAGAACAACGAAAAACAACAGTCCCGGTGAGCAAGCCTTCTCGTTCGTTGTCTTTGATCCAATCGTCTTTCTCACCCCGGCGCGAATTCACCCGCCATGGCGTTTCCATCTGTCCCCGGAGACGGCTGACCGGCCCTGTGGAACATCGAGAACCGGGGGAATTACCCCTGGCCCCTGTCCTGGATGCCGTTGCTGTTTGGATCCAGGTGACTGGAAATTCCCCTGTTGGCCCCCTTTCCCCACGACAGCCTTGCCGTCGTCAAAGGATCACTGGCTGCCAACGCCATGCCTGCGTCCTCCTTTGACCCAGGGACCGGCATCTGGAAGTTTCTCCAAGCCAAACAAACGTTTGCTCGATGCCGGCCCGTCACTGGCCGCAAGGCTTACCCGCGCGAGTGCTTAATTTCCACCATCCCTTCTCGTGGCACTATCTCCGTCCTCTCCCACCCGTCAGCTCGTCCAAAGCGGCTAGCGCTCTCCGATCCAAGCCCTCAGCAAGCGCTCAGGCTTCACGGTTTCCCACGTTCCTGCGTCGTGCGTGAAATATTCCTCATTTGAGATGCAGGAAACCGCTTGACGCGAGCCTTTCAAGGCTGCAGACTGCAACCCAACCGCGGAGCCAGCGCCCGTCCCGCCCCAGGCAGACTGGCAGAGAGAGCAACCAGCCCGATCGGCCCTCTGGCTGGCGAGCATCGCGCCTTGGGGCTGAGATCTGCAAGTCATTTATTAAAAACGCCGGCCCCTGGTCATCCCTCCGGGAACTGGGCCCTTTCTCCTTTCTCTCAAGCCTTCAACTTCAACAACAGAAAATTGGCCTTCCTCCGCCGACCGGATGAACCTGACCGTTTGCTGACACGAGGCTCACATCTGCCTTCCGCCAGCCCTCCGCCAGCCTTCTTCAACAAGACACGTCACAGGCCCACGTTCTCGGCCTCGGCCATTCTGCGGTGGTACACCATCGACCAGGATGAAGCGCAGCTAAAGCCGCCTTCCATTCCGACGCGTCCCCGGCCTTCTTCAGCAGGCTCAACCCCGCGTCTCACGCCCACTCCTGCGCCGCCGTCCCTCCGTCCGCCCCGCTCACAGTCGGACAGCGCCATACGTACCGTGTATCCACGGGAGGAACTAGATTTGGCACCGAAGACCCAACGGCCGGGTGTCAAAAGTCAACCCGTCGCCGTACCCCAGCTTGGACCCGTTGGGTCCAGAATGGCGCAAATGGTCCACAAGCCGACAGCCTTCCCGGAAGACCAACCACCTGGGCTGGAACGCCCAGGAACATACAACACCCCCCGCCGGCTCTCCAATGGCAGCACCACCTCCACCACCAACAGCTTCGTCTCCGGCCGCGACAGCACCTTCGATATCCGCACGCGCACCGCCTCCTTCAGCAGCAGCCAAACCAGCATCGACTCATCCCAACCCCCCCCGGGAAAGGGCACCCCCACGCCCACAACATGGTCCAACCAAAACGGCACCGCCTACCCATGGCAGCGCCCTCCCCAAATCAAGCAGCGCCGCAAAGCCCAACCAGGCGAACTCTTCGCGGCCCTCCCTGGGGAAGTCCTCGAGCTGATCCTCTCAGAACTCCGTAAGCTGCACCTGCGGCTGGGGAGCACCAGCTGCGCGACGTGCTGGATGCGGGACTGCTGCGCGGTGGCGGTCAGCGGGCGGAAGTTTCTCAAGTACGCGCGCGAGGCGCTGTACCAGCATGTTTATCTGGTAGGGCACGAGGGGCAGGGTATGAAGAAGCGGACGAAGACGGCGTATGGGGCGAGGTTGGTGTTGTTGAGACGGACGCTGAGGGCGAATGCGCAGGTTGCGGTTATTGTAAGGTCGTTGAAGCCGCCCGCGAGGCCGGTCGGGGTGGGGGTGGTGGCGTATAACGATTTGGTTGCGTCGGTTGTTATGGCGTGTCCGAATTTGGAGAGGTTGGTGGGATATTATCCGGGGTGTGACCACCAGTTCCAGAGGTTGTTTCAAGCGCTGTCAACGAGGCCGAGGTTGAAGGAGATGGATTGGGTGTTGGAGCCTTCGGCGTTGCAACGGCAGCAGCGGACGCGGTCGCCTGCTCACAACGAGCGCGGGGGCTCGAGGGAGTTGCAACCGCAGGAGTCCCAGTTGTTTTTGGGGTTTCACTCGAACTGGAGGCAGCTCACGACGCTTGTGGTACATTGCCAGCCAGGGGCGAATCTGAGTCCAGCCAACCTGCTGGAGTGCACGATTCGGTCCCTCCCAGCACTGCAGAACCTCCACCTCTCCCAGGTCCCACACACAACATTCAACGACACCAACCTCCTCGCCCTCCCGGCGCTGAAGAAGCTGTCTCTCAGCTCCTGCCCCGGGATAACAACCGCGGGCCTCTCCGCGCTAGCAACCCGCCCATCCAGCGCCTCCATCCACAGCCTCACCCTCGTCCACATGAATGTCGAATCCCTCCCCGCCATCGCCCGCATCTTCTCCTACCTCACCGCTCTCGAAACCTTTAACCTCGTGCAGACCTTACCCCCAGAGATGCCCCCGGACGAATTCATCATGCTCTTCCCCTACCTCGCTTCTGCCTCCCTGCGCACCCTCCACTGGGACATCCCCTACCTCCTCACTACCTCCACGCCCGCGGACGCCATCCTCACCCGCAGCATCGCCGCGCGCGGCTTCCCGGCCCTGCGCGCCATCTGCGCCCCCAACGACCCCGACGGCTTGTTTCAGGCGCTCTGCATCCCCCGCGACCGCGTGGATCACCCCACAGACCGCTACCGTCCGACGACTGCCAACCGCCCTGGCTCTGCCCGCCCTGGTTCTGCCCGCCCCGGTTCTGCCCGCCCCGGATCTGCCTCCCGAACCACGCCCACCGCATGGCAGGGCTTCGGTCACTCCCGCAACACATCCAGCTTCTCCTCCACCCGCAGCACCCCCACCCCTGCCCCCACTACCACCATTAAACCCGCCCACACCAACCCCCCAATCTCCCTCGACCCAACCAAACACCTCACCAACCACCACAACCCCAGCATCACCAGCCTGACCAACCCCCAAAACCTCACCACCGCCCAAAACGCAAATACGCATAGTAACCTACACACCTCCCGCCTCGCCGCACAATCCCGCCTCGAAGCAGCACAACGCACACCCCGGTTTTTCATCCACATTGTTGACGAAAACGGCACAATCACAGAAAAGCATGGGGTTGGGGCGTTTATTGGGACGGTGGAGAGTCGGGTGAGGTATGTGTTGGAGGCTGATGGGGAGAGGGGGGGGACGGATGAGGGGGGGGGGTTGGTTACGTTGCATGAGATGATGGGATCTGGTAGTGGGGGTGGGGGGGTTAATGGGGGTGAGGGGTGGGAGTTTTGCGGGGGGGAGGATGGTAAGGAGGGGAGGAAAGGGAGGAGGGGGAAGGGGGGGGAGGAGGGGGGTGATGAGGGGATGGGGGGGAGGAAGGAGGGGTGTACGGGGCGGTGGAATACATATTCGGGGGTTGTGGTGGATAAGAAGGATCGGGAGAGGTGGTGGCATGTGGAGAGGGGGAGGTGGAGGGGGGTGGTGTTGTCTTAGTTGGACACCACCTGGTTCCATGTTATTTGGAGTGGGTGTCAATGGACACAATGGGGGTTCCGGGTTAAACAAACGAAGGGAAATGGAGAGGTTGGTATGATGTGATGACTGGATATATTGGATGTAGCATATGGTTGTAATTGTTAGACATCGTAATCACGACGGGATTTGGGGATTTGGTTGTGAGCAGCAGTGCGCATTTGGTTGGCGGTATCGGGAGATTATAGGTCAAAACGGGGGAACAGCCGAGAACAGAAACAGGATTTCAAACCTCTGCGGGCTACACTTTACACAAGTCTTGAGCCCTTTGACTCGGAGATTTCTTAGATATCCCTTTGGACTTTCATGTGTCTCGTACCTAGTGAAACTCCCGTCGTCAAGCCCTGAAGGTCAGTGACAATACAGGGTTAGGGTTGGCTACCTTCCCGTCGGCCGGGGAATTCGGGGAATTGCTGCAGCCAAACGCTGCCGACGTCATTTCTGAGCGCAACTCTCGCATCTCCGAATTTCTTTCCGCGGCACGACAACCGCAAAGGCATCTGACTTCGCGACCTCGCCGCGCGAACCACGTTACCCATTACCAAGCAACATTTTCGTACTCGTACTCTCCTCTCTTAACGACTCGGCGCATCCCCCGCAATCGAAAAGCGAATACCCAGCAAGTCGGCCGCACAGCTTGCAACAGTCACAGAGGACCCTCAAAAAAATGAGAGAGTCTCTGGTTTCCCGCTCCGGGCGCGCTGCCACTCACCTCTGCGCCGCGTGCCGTAGGGACGCGTTCGCGGCCAGGCCGAGCCAAAGCGCGGCAATGAGAGCGACAGCGACAGCGACTGCCGCATCGCAACGAGCCATCCAGACAGCTGCCTCACAGCAGTTCCGTCGGCCTCAGACCCAGCGCTGGGCCAACACACCGCAGTCCCGCAGCGTCTCAACCGCCACCTCCCCATCCACAACCGCCGAACCCCCCGCGCCCTCCTCCCTCCCAACCTACTACGCCCTCTTCCCCGAAACCCTCCCCAACGGCCCGCCGCCCGCAGGCAAATTCCACATCGACCTCCGCGCGCTCCGCAACGAGTTCCTCCGCCTGCAAGCCGCCTCCCACCCCGACTTCCACCACCACGCCGCCACCACCACCACCTCATCCTCCCAACCCACCACCACCACCACCAACAACTCCAAATCCCCCGCCCGCATCCGCGCCGAAGCCACCTCCGCCTTCATCAACACCGCCTATAAAACCCTCTCCTCCCCGCTCCTCCGCGCGCAATACCTCCTCCGCGAACTCCACAACGTCGACCTCGAAGGCGACGAGGCCGGCTCGCAGCACGCGCCCGACCCCGAACTCCTCATGACTGTCCTTGAAGCGCGCGAGGCGATCGAGGAGGCCGAGCGGGAGGAGGATCTCGAAGAGACGCGGGTCGCGAACGAGGAGCGGATACGCGAGAGCGAGGCGAGGCTGGGGGAGGCGATTGAGAGTGGGGATGTGGCTGCTGCGAAGGAGGAGGCGGTGAGGTTGAGGTATTGGGTGAATATTCGGGAGGGGGTGAGGAATTGGGAGAGGGGCGGGATGGTGGTGTTGCAGCATTAGGAGTGCTGTTGGTTGGGGGAGGGGTGGGAGGGGGTGAGGAGGGAGATGAGGGGTGTTTTTGGGGTGTATGGGCTGGGGGTGAGGGTTGGAGGGGAGTTGAGGGGTTTGAGGGGGGATAGGGAGGGGTTGGGGTTGGGGAGGTGAAGTTATGATGTGTTGGGAGCGGGGAATGGGGTAGTTGTGTGTTAGTAGCTGCTGTGTGTTAGTAACTGTACTGTTTTGATGGGGGTATACCCGATACAAAGACGATATTCTTAGATTACTGGCGGGAATGCCTCGTGACACGCTTGGTGATGAGACATGGCGAGAGGCGGTTGCGATAACCTCGGTGCTCTTCGACGCCAGACTTTTGTTGCTCAGTTTTGAGAAGAGGAACATGGGAAAGAGAAAAAGAACAGAAAGACGGTTGTAGAAATGCAGAAATCGAATTATCGGATTCTTCGCATCCGTTTGGTGGGATCCCGCCAATTATCGTACGATTTTGACATCAGCGCATGCTCACTCAGCTCCGACCCCGGCCCCGATTGCGACTTGAAGGATACCACAAACATGGAACTTGAGCAACAGGCAGGACAAACAAATACCGAGAGAAAATTGCACAAAAAGGGACTCAAAATTGACAATCTGACTCTATGTACAGCAAGTGAAACCAATGACCAGCCCCGGATCCTATGTACAGGCACCCCCAACACTCATCACCCCCAACCTCCAACTTCCAACCCCCACTTCAACCTCCATCCCTCACCCCAAACCACCTACATCATCACCCCGTAAAAGCCTTCGCACAAGCCGCAGCCTGAAAGGCACCCCCACTCCCAACACCCGCCGCAGCAATCTGCACCGGCACAACCCCCCCAAACGGGCCCGCCTTATTCGAATTCGCAATTTTGACCAAACAAACCCCCTTCATCCCCGCAACCGTCCCAGTACAACTCGTCCCCGCCGGCACCTCAAAAACAAACTCAAACCCCTGATTCACAGTCTTCGCATTCCTCCTCCCCAACTTCCCCTCCCCTGCCCTCCTCCACAAGCCCAACCCCTCCCCCCTCTTCCCCTTCCCCTCCCCTTTCTTTTCAAAAACAAAATTCCCCTTCTCCCCCGGCACCTGCTTCACCACCTTCAACCCCACCCCCTCCGCAAACTTCCCCGTAGCCGTCGGGTCCAGCACAGCTTGGATCGGGCCTGCGCCGTCGGCAGTCACGATGTGGTAGGTTCCTGTGATGTTTCCTCCAGGCGTGATTTGCGGCAGGGTGATGCCGGAGAGGGCCATGGCGTCGACGATCATGGAGATGACGTTGGGGCCGGACCCTTTTGTGCGGCCGAGGTTGTTGGTGAGGAGGTTGGTGGAGGGGAAGATTGTTGTGTCTGTTTCGATCTGGGGGGGGGGGGGGGGGGTGGGTGGTTAGGATTGAAAGGGGGTTGGGATTGAAGGGGGGAATGGAGGGGAGGGGGGACTAGGGTGGGGGGGTGGGTGGTATGGGGGGCTTACCTTGGCGCCTGCACCGGCTCCGGGGACGACGCCGCCTCGGATGCCGAGGGCGGTGCCGTTGCCGCCAGCGTTGCCTGTCACGACGGTGACTTTGCCATGGGCGGAAACGAGAGGTGTGAGGGTCAGGGCGAGGAAAAAAAGCTTAGCGAACATGGTGGAGGTGGTTAAAGAACCTTGATAGGATAGGGAGGAGTGTGTGGAAAAAGGGGGGGGGGGGGGGGGGGGCGCTCAGCGTCCACTCGAAAGGAAGGAACGGGACGGATCAACCGTCTTCTGGAGAAGAGAGAGGGGCACAGGGGAGTTGAGGGCGGTGATCGAGGCGACTTGGAGAGAGACGATCAATGCATGTTATATCCAACGAGTTGTTGAGAATGCGGCATCTCGCCGCCATCAACCACCCTTGTCGACAATCCAATCTAATGTGTTGCCGCCCAAGGGGCTCTTGTTGTGAGGCGCTACCAGGCCAGGGAGTAGCTCAGACGAGCAAGATGCCAGAAGATGGCCTTGAAACAGGCGACAGAAACCCTGAAGATAGAATCGGGGGTTGCTTCTTGCATGTTTGGGCAAGAATACCACAAGACCGGATCCAATCGACCAACAAGCGGGAGGTAAACCTGGGGAAAGAATGAAACCAAACAGCAGAAGCCATCTCCATTACAACCTGGCATGGTGGTTTTGCTTGGGAAGGTGACCAGGAGGGGCGGCCCGGCCGACTCAGTGGCCAGCTGCCCCTGGCAATAACATTTGGGGAAAGGAAAAGGGAGAAGACAATGCCCTGGAAAAGCGGTGCTTGAAAGGCCAACCAGATGGGCGAGGCAGCCAGCAAGTGTCATGTCCGAAGAGAAATATCTTGAAGAAACCAGCGTAGCGTCCCGAGCAAACCTGTGTTTTTCCCCATGAGATGACTCCCTTCTCAGAATTTAAAACCTTGGCAAATCAAGACATTGGTCAAAACGGCATGAAGTTCTTTGTTGAAGCGTGAACGACAGGATCCACCAGCGATCAGGTGTCAGGGCTAGGGGAAGAATGAGATGGTTGGTCCAAAGGGGAAAAGGACTGAAAATTTCATTGGATGCGAATCACTGAAGGTGAGGCAGACTGAAGGAAGACCAAGTATCTCTTGGGGGTTCCTGAAAACAGACAAGGGAACGAAGCGCGCGCTTAAATGCGTGTTTCATACGAAGAGCTGGACTCCCCTGACACCCGCAGGTTCTCAATGAAAAAAAAAAAATGAAACAGAGGATTCTAACAGGGCTCTGTGCAGAATTAAAGCATTGAACCCAGAAGCCCAACTTGCTTGCCATTCTCAGATTCCATCGTCAACACAGGAAGAAAGAGAGGGATGGGGGGAATGGGTTGGTTGGGCGGCACCAGAGCATCGTTTGGTTGATGAGGGTAAGGAAAAAAGGTCGCGGTAGAGTTTAGAGTTAAGAGTCTGAGACAAAAAAAAAACTAGACTCGTGGCAGACTGCAATCGAAAGATCTCATCCTGTTCAAAGCCCAGGACTGTGTGACCTGTGAGGGTTGGGAGCTCAGAGTTGTGGTTGAGCAAAGCTGAGCAGGGGTCATTGAAGGACCAAGCTCAAGCGGGTCGGAGTGGACCCTAGAGTTCTTGGCGATCTCCACAACCCCGCCAAACCCACCGGCCAGGCTGCCGTCTCCAACGTCGAGCTTCATTTCGCGATCCCAAGCTCCAGCTCTCAGCCTTACCACCAACTCCAAATTTCGCCGCAAGCAGCTCAGTATCCATTCGGTCGCCCCCACTTCTGAACTACATCTAACACACAACTCCAACCTTCACTTCCTCCTGTTTCTCTCTCCCACCACGCCTCCGGGCCCTCGGTCACCATGGTGTCGCCCAAAGTCGCCGAAGCTCTGGCGCGAGCCCGGCAAGAAGCCCCAGCTCTGATCGACGGGTACCAAAGCCTGATCGAAGAGATCAAGACCAACCCCTCCCCAGACACAGTCACGGCCGACTTGCGCGCCGTAGTCGACGCCCTCTTCGCCGACCAGCTCGGAATCATCAAGACCCGCGACCTCATCATCCTCCTCATCGACGCCATCCGCACCCTCCAAAACCCCGACCTCAGCATATCCCTCGGCAGCTACCTTGTCACGCTCATGATTACGTCCACCCACTCCGCCCTCCTCCTCGAGCAAACAATGGCCATCCGCGAGATGATCGCGGCCGCGCATGAGGCCAACGAGGATTTCCTCGACGCGGCCAAGGCGCTAGCCGAGATCCCGATCGAGACCTCGCAGCTACGCGTGTCAGACGCCGAGAAGGCCGCCGTGTGGATCCGCATCGTGCGCAACTACCTCGAGGTCGACGACAGCACGTCGGCGGAGGCGTATCACAACAAGCTCAAGAACGTCATGCACAATGTTGACGACCCGGAGCTGGGGCTGCACTTCCGCCTGAGTGCCGGCCGCATTCAGGACTCGAACCGCCAGTTTTTGGTGGCGTGCAAGACGTACCATGATCTGAGTTTTAGTCCGGTTATTGCTGAGGAGGAGCGCCTACATACCCTGTCGATGGCTATAAAGTGCGCCATTCTAGCGCCCGCGGGCCCGGCGCGCAGCAGGGCGCTGGGGCTGCTGTACAAGGATGAAAGGTCGGCGGGGTTGGTGGAGGAGCACAGTATTCTGGAGAAGATGTTTTTTGACAGGTTGCTGAGCCCCGCCGAGGTGGACAAGTTCGCGCAGGGGCTCATGCCGCACCAGCTGGCCAAGACGGCGGACGGGTCGACGGTGCTGGCCAAGGCGGTGGTGGAACACAATCTGCTTAGTGCCAGCCGGTTGTATACCAACATTGGCTTTGACGAGCTGGGGCTGCTGCTGGGACTGGACGGGAACAAAGCTGAGGATACGACAGCCAGGATGATTGAGCAGGGGCGGTTGTCGGGGTCGATTGACCAAATTGATAGGATCATCTGGTTTGAGGGTGGTGAGGCGTCGGGTGAGAAGGGGAGTGGTAGGGCGGAGGTGCCTGTGGGGAAGGAGATGCGTCGGTGGGATGGGAATGTGCAGGCGTTGGCGGAGGATGTGGAGAGGTTGACGGACGCGCTGCAGGCTGAGTTTCCGGAGTTTGTGGCGACCCAGATTGCGGTATGAGAGGGTGTCTGGGGTGCGCATTGCGTAAGCGTTTTTGCCAGCGTGTTGGAGCATGGAGACGAAAGAAGTCTAGAATCATAGACGAATAATCACGACTAACGAATCAACCAAAAAAAGTAACCCCCCCATCCAATTATCCCCAGCTCCCGTACGCCATCCCATCCACCCATCATATCCCATCTCTCATTGTCGTGCCCTCATAAACCCATGACCGAAACTCTCACTCCAAATCCTTTTTCCTCACCACAACCCACCCCTGCTCAATCGCCGCGGGATCCCCGTCCTCCTCCTCCTCAAACTTACTATCGTCCCCCTTAAAAATCCTCCTCCGCTTCGGCGGCTGCTGCCGGTCGGGCGCGCGCTCTTTAGCCAAGATACTGACCAGCGCAATCCCGACCTTGTTGCCGATCATGTCGTACCCGTCGGGCGTGAAGTGCAGGTGGTCGTCCCAGTAGCGCTCGCGATCTTTGGCGGACATGGAGAAATAGGGGACAGAGGCGTGGAGGTCGTAGACGTGGCTGGAGAGGGGGATTAGGAGGGGTGGTGGGTAATGAATGGGAGTGGGGAGGGGGAACGTACAAGCCTTCGGCCTTGTGGTTCTTGATCAGGTCGTTGAGGATATTCCGTTGCGCGTCGATGCGCTCGCGGATCTTGCCCTTCACCCCGCACTCGGGGACTGTCAGGGCGAGGACCTTGCACTTGTGCAAGAGAGCCATGTCCCAGACGTGTTTGAGGGCTTCGAATATCTCTTCGGGGGGGAAGCCCATGCCGATGTCGCTGGGCATGCTGTTAGTAAAACGGTAGATAGATCATGGGATGAGAGGGATATCTTACTTCGTCCCGCCCAACACAACCGCCCAGTCAAACCTCTTCTTCTCCTCCTCCTCCTCCTCCGCTCCCTTCTTCTTCATCTTCTTGTACGGACTCAGAACTACCATCACGAAAATCGTCAACCATCACCCCAACACACAATCATCTCACCCAGATCAGGAGAGGAGGGAACACTCACAGTGCGCATTCATCCTAGTTTGAAACCCATGTTTGACCGTCGCCCCGGACATCCCGTCCTCGACCGTCTCGAACCGCAGCTCCGGGTACGCCATGGCCAGCATCTGCTCCATACGCTCGTTGTACGGGTGGTGGATCGCGCCCATCCCCGAGTACCCGCAGGTCAGCGAGTCGCCAAAGCAGAGGATGCGCACCGTCGGACGGCGGGAGGAGGACGCCATCTTGAGTTTGAGTTTGAGTTTGGTTAGGTGGGCGCCCATGCGCTTGAAGGTGGCTTGGGATAGAGGGGTGGAGGGGTTGTTGGGGGTTTGAGAGTTTCCTGGCTGGTCGATGACGGGAAGGGGAAGTTTGGGATTCGGCGACGCGTTTCGAGACACGTTTCTGGGCGAGGTCCACAGGTGAGTTGGGAGTGAGATGGGATGGATGGAGGTTTGCTGTTGTTCACAGGGCTGAGGCAGATGTCCATGGGTCCCATGCATGGTGGGGGGGCCTGATGACGGACCCCTGTTCCTGAAATGCGGGGCGGTCAACTTTGGCTCCCAATTCTCCTGGTTTACTGGATTACGTAAGGTGTCTCGGCTTGACGACAGCAGGTCATCGTTTTGGAAGCAGTGTCGAAGGAGCAGATGTTTTGGAAAGTGACCTGGGCAACGATTTAGGCTCGAGGGACATCTTGGGCAGATTTTTTTGTGTTCAAGCGGAACCTATTGAAGTAGGCGCTGGGGTTGGCCACGCCAGCGAGCGCGTAACGCGTTCATCGGGTCTCAGGCTCTCAGCAGCCCCCTCCTGGGATTTTTTGGCCAGAACGACGGCGAGGATGGGCCACATTGCTCGACAGGTCTAATAGAAGGAGATCAGCCTCTCCTTGCGCAAGAAGCTACCGTTGCCGCGATTACATTGATAGGCCCTCCCTCCCAAAATATCGCCAAGTCTCGCCTTTGGTGTTCGACGACTGAATCGACGCGTCGGTCAACCCAGATTGCGCGAGAACAACCGCGTCGACCTACTGTTTCTCTTCGATTGATCTCAAATAATTACTCAGTTTCAGACAATTACTCAGAAGTTTTAGCCCTTGTTCATCCATGCGTTACTCATGTCGGTAGAGGCGCGTGTCGACACCTTGAACGCCCAGGTCGTCATCATCGCTGGAGGCAGTCGGTTGCCTTGCCGTTGCCACCCTCGCAAGTCCGGAGGGAATTGACTCTTATAATCTTCCTCGGTTTTATTGCTTGGAACAGCTGCTACACTCGTCGCCCTTGGTTATTTTCCTGCTCCCCCGCTGTGCGGCTCATCGTGTCCAAGGGCCGAAATCTGCTGGGCCAGCGTTCTTTCTTGCAAACGCGCTTTGTGTTCTAATTTTTTGGAAGTTTCCTGAACCCTCCACCCTCTTTTCTACGTCTCCTCCAGTATCACTAGCATTGGGAACCCCCCTCGCTTGTCGCCAGATTGGAATACGAAGTTCGAATTGCTTGGTCTTCGGGGCTCGGGTTGGGGTCGATGCTGGCCTTTTCCCGGGCTGGAGGAGATGTCAGGGAAAGGAAGCTCTTGGGTCATCACCTTGTGGCTCAGATGTCTACGAGGACTGAGTGCCACGTAAGTGCCGCCTCTGCTTCGAATTTTGCAAGCTTCCGCTACAGAGAGCCTTTGTTGACAATTTCTTTGTGCTTGAACCACAGCAGCAATGCCCCAAACACGTCCCTATTGTTCATATTCTCTTCACTTTCAGGCTTCCAAAGCACATGGCACTTTACGAGAATGTTTTACAGCAGGTCTCACAGCAGGTCTCACAGCAGATGGCTTCACAGATGGTCAATACAAAGCACAACGCCACTCAAGCAGCGAGCAGATCATGAAAAGAATGTTCCCTCATTTTTGACCCATTTCCCATGACCAGGCGTCACTTGATGCCTGGGAAGAAATGGGTGGTCAAATGAGGATTTTAATTCCCAGCTCATGGCACAGTTACCCAGAAAACCAGGACTGCCACCATTGCCATTGGAAAGAGAAGAGAAGGAGGGATGAAGTTGGGAGGGGAGGGGAGATTAAGTACTCATCTCAGGGCGGTCAGTGCACACCTGCACATTTTCTGAAAGCGGGGACCTGCCGAGATGATGCCTCATGGGGCATCGTGATGCACGCGGCTGGTGAGTTGCGGCTGCATTGGTGGTGGTGTTGTGAAGACGGGGCAGCCGGGGGCGAGACCCGCGTTTGGGTGTCAGGGACTTCCGGCTGTTTTCGCAGGTGGACTTGGAAATTCTGAAGGGCAGCGGTATTGCACAAGAAGAACCGCCTTCTGTTCGAGCTTTCTCCAAGCGTTTTGTATGTAAAAAGCATGAAGATGGTTCCTTGGTAAGGATGCTTTGTCCTCAAGTCGAAATGCAGCGGCCCCCTGCACCGTGATTGACAAGCCCAAAAAGACCGGCCTTAAGCTGTTGTATCTCAGAGATGCTACTGAATGGGTCATTTACCCCATTACATGCGCTTAGATATTGCCTTTGGGTGTTGTTCCTGTTGAATGAACTATTTGACTGTACTTGCTCTGATCACCCCTGAGTTAACCCTGGGCATCTAAATAAACATGGATTGGCTTGGCAATGAACTACCCCTGAGCACCACGATGCATGGCAATGGCTTGTGCAGCACCAGCAGCTCTAATAGTGGCATGTCGTGTTCTCTTCATAGAGATGTCAACCAAGCAAATGAAGACGGTACCTAGCGAGCAGTTCAAGGAGGAGAAAGTGCAACAACGGCTAACCCTCCGTTCATCGAGTCTACCAGCCATGCTTCCTTTTCTTTAGCATAATAATATCTTGGAAGACTTAATATATTAATTACTCTGAGACATAAAGTTTCTCCCAGGACTCCAATTTAGAACTTGGTCTCTTTTTGCTTGGTATATAGGTGAGTAGGCAAGGAAATATACCGGAGCTACATATGATACGAAAGGGACAGCAAGATAGAGAGGGGAGCTTTGGAGAGCTGTTGAGAAGTGTTGAAATTAATTAAAGACTTAGAATTCCTTGAAAGTACGATAATCTTCCAACTATCTAAATGAGTGAAAAGAAACGGTTTAAATATATAAAAGAGAGCGTTTAGCTAAGCTCTGGAGCTCCGAAAGACGGAGGGGAGCGGGCGAAAGTCCATCTATCCCCTATAACTATAAGTAGTATAGAGCACTGTCGCTTCTAGAGCACTAGCAAAAACCACCAAACCCTTCATACTATACAAGTGGGTTTGCAATTAATTCCCTGTAGGATATGTTGAACCAATGTGTTGCCATAAAGTCCTTCTTCATTCAGTATCATGCGTTTTATGTAAACCGGTGGTGCCATTGATTCTTCATGTGATGGTAATTGTCAGGTTACAGCTGTCGCAATTTTCGGGTGATTAGACTATCAAAAGGAGGCATGAGCTTAAGGAGCTTGATTAGGTACGTAGTAAAAGCCCTAAGCTTTTCCTTGAGATATATGAACTTCCCAAAATTTCACCACCCCCCAGACCGATACGGAAGCCAGTAAGCACCCATCCAGAGGCGAGGCTCAGTGTTGGATCCCGCTGGGTATACACAGGCCTCATAGCTCGGAAACAAGCAATCTTCGCTTGCTCACGGTACGCCTCCAACCCCTCAGAGTCTCCAGCAAAACGTCCGGTGCTTACCACATGCGCTTCCTCGGCGACACGGGTAAAGGCCTCTTTCACACCCTGTCCTGGTATCGCACTCGGCATAGATAAAGCCATGCTGCCGAGCAAGCTTCTCTCCATTTTCTTTTTTGCCGCCCAAGCCATGGTTCTCAGACATCTCCGGGGCCATCTCCGGATGGGTTTGACTGTCTTGAAAGCCGACCACCAGTACGGTTAGTGGAGGGAGCTGTTGTTCCAGATCAGAAACGGCGGAAACGGCCGATTCCCACAGCTTTACCATCTTTTCAAACGATTCCTAAGAGCCGACCTTATATGTGAGAGCTACAGCTAGATGCGTATTGGCGTTGTCGACAGTATGAAGAGGAGGGTCTTGGGCTGTGTGTGTCGTAGCTTCGTAGAGGAAGCGACCGTAATGCACCATGAGACGCTCGACTAAGCAATCATCCCTTTGAAGTGGGTGGTTGTAGAATTGCTTATTGAAAAACTAAATATCAGCAGATAACACAATTAGCAAACCATAAGAGCAGCATAGAAGACAAGGTCGACGAACAAGCATCAGCATATTAGACGCGTAGCGATCAATGTCTGCGTTGTCCAGTGTGATAATCCAGACTCCAATTCACTTCAACCTTTTGGGAACAACAGTCAGTACGGCGGATAATTAATACAATTGTTCTGGATAATTATTTCTCGGGTTTCTTGTTCACAGGGGTCATCTGAGGAGTGGCAGGTTCCTTTGGCGGTGGCGGCGGTGTTGAAGATTGTGGAGTGTGGTGGAAAACTGTTCGCACCCATTGTCCGAGTCCATGCCGCGGCATGGGAGCTGAAAGGTAGGCTGTAGTCTTGGGAGGGCGGCTTGTTGAACCATGGAAGATATTGCACTATGCGTCCCGGACAGGACGAGGTCAAGAGCTCCGAATCGTCATATTTGGGCCAGTCCTGATAGAAGAGTGGCAAGTTGCTTGAGCCACGTTGGGCTTGTAAGCGGGTAATGTAACTGTGAGTGTGGAACGACGTAGCAACCAACAGCATATGCTTCGCGTATGATAATAGCCTTGTCAGTCCAACACTGGCAACACCACTGAAGATAAGACAGCGAAGAACATGCCTCTTCTTCTTTATGGCTGGTTCCTTGACTGTCCCATAAGCCGTGAGCAATTGACCATCGCTAATCCATTGCTTCAAATCCCCAGGTAGACAGGTCACCATGGAGTCCCTCCGTGTTCTAGTCTCGATACTGGCCTTGTGCCTCTCGCTTTCAACGCCGCCGACACTCTCTGCTTCAAACTTATTTTTTTCCTTCGATTGTGCCGGCAACGGCCCTTGACCCAAGGACACCGTCGTCTCCATGATTAACACATACAAGCAGAGGCCATTGTATCTCTACAGGGCTTCTCAACCTCTCGTTTTGACTTTTGAAGGCCCCGAAAAAGGCTCTGACTGGGCAGGAAGTAACGGCATCAAGGCCTTGACCAACTGCTTCTTCATCCCTGACTGGTCTTCGATTGGCACCCGCCCAGCCATGGCGACGGGCACCCCGGATGGCCTCTTCAGCTGGGACGCCTGGCCAAAGGAAACAGAAAATATCGCGACGTATCCCGACGCATCTTACAAGGAGTTCCTCGCTGGGAAGCCCTACATGATGCCTGTGTCCCCATGGGTTTACACCAACATGCCCGGTTTCGACAAGAACTGGCTATGGAACGGCGATAACCTGTGGTTCCAACGCTGACACAAATCCTTTCGCTCAACTTCCGCCCCGACTACCTCCAGATTATCTCATGGAACGACTCTGGAGAATCTCATTACATCGGGCCTCTGGATGACAGACAGTTCGAGGCATTTGGGTGAGGCCGTAGCCCATACAACTACGTTCAAGGCATGCCTCATGATGGATGGCGTGCGTTCCCGCCATACCTGATTTCTCTGTGGAAGACAGGCACTGCCTTCATCACCCAGGAGGGTCTTGTCAGTACTACCGTCGTCACCCACACAACGCTTGCTCCGACGGCACCACAACAGGCAACACGGCAAACCAACTGCAGTTCGAATACGACCCAAGCAGCATTCTACGCGACAAGGTGTTCTACACCGCGCTCCTGACCAGCCCGACCCAGGTGACGGTCACAATTGGCGGTGTTACCCAGCAAGGCGGATGGGATCAAGAGCCATACGGTGGTGTTGGCCTCTACCACGGTAGTGTCCCAATAAATGGCGCCGCCGCCGGGATGACTGTGGTAATCCGGGAAGGGGCAACCGCCATCGCCACGGTCGACAACGGGCCTACGGTTTCCAGGAGTTATCCGACCGGCCTCAACAACTACAATCCGTGGGTGGGCAGCGCTCGGGGTCCTGACATCAGTGCCGTCAGCCCACCAAAAAACCTGGCAACCCTGTCATGTGTGAAGGGATTTGGTGTCAACGAGTTCATAGGAGTCTGCGACTTCGCCTGTCACAACGGGTACTGCCCAAGCACAGCCTGGGTCTGCTTGAAGTTTGGAGTGCCCAGCCCTCCCAACATCACGAAAACACCTGGGTATCCCCTTCCCGGAAAAAGCGCATTCCTCAGGGGGCTGTGCAAGTTTTACTTGAAACCATGGGTACTGCACACCCAATGACGGTGTTGTTCCCACAACATCACCCTTCCTGCCGGCCGCCTGTACGTTGGGTGAGGGACCGGAGGGCGCGTTCAAGGATCTCTGCGACTTCAGCTGTCATTTTGGCTTCTGCCCCTGACACATCTGCCGGTGCACGTCAACTGGCGTCTTGATCGACGCACCTCCCAAGGTCAACGGCCAGGGGTTCTTCGTCGACAAGTCGGTGAATGACCGTGGCCTTTGCAACTTTGCATGCACACATGGCTGGTGCCTCGATGTCTGCGGCAACTCAACCGTCAAGTCCCGCATCACAACCGTGACTCTCGCGACAGACATCTGGGGGTCTCCAACAGTTCAATGCGAGCCCCCCTACATCCTGGTTCTCCCATCCTCTACTCTTTCCTTAGCCACAACCATCGATATCCCTCCCTACACGACCTCGCTTGAGTATGGCTGCATGACAACCAGAACTGTTGGAGGCTCAGTCACGACGGTGTACACGGCCACCACCATCACCACGACTATCAGCATACCGGCTGTCACCACGAGCGTCATTGGCTTTTTCAACGTCTGGGTTACGTCGACTACAAATGTCCCATCCATCGTCTAAGGGATCCCTAGTGTCAGCCCGCCACCTTTTATCATCATGCCGACGGCAATGCCGGTCTGCCCCACGGCGTCGCCGGAGCCTCGCACCATCCACCCCCCTCCTGAAGACGATGACGACGACGACGGATAGGGAGTTTTGTTGCCCAATCCGTTCTACCCAGACGATCTCCCATGGTTCACCACAACCCCGACTAGGACACTCTCTTGGGTCACAGAATTTATCCCTGAAACGACTACAACTCAGGTGGAGGGAACACCGGTTCTCATCGTCCCCTGCTGGGCATGGTTTGTTGGTTCTGGCCCCTCCAACATTGGTGGCCAATATCATATGTTGCACTCTCGCCTCTTTACCTTTTCATGACTTGTCAGAGACGCTTAACTCACTCAAAGTATTCAAAACATTATATGTCCGTGAAGTCTGTGCGAGCATGTGGAAGACGGGTGGTGAACTGGATGGACGATGGAAATACGGCTGCCTTCGATAGGCAACGCTGATAGTGGCCTCTTTTGGCTTGGTGCAGGGAATGTTGCCCTAGGCAACGAGGACAAGGGTCAACGAGACTCTCTTTAACGACTCCTGTCTTCTCCCATGTTCTCGAGACCAAGTGACTAGATAACCTAACCTCAAGTCCTCGACTTCCCCGCTCCTCAACAGGTTCGATTTCAGCATTTGTCAACGGGACTTAAAATTTCAAACCTAGATTCTAGCACGAGACCATACCGACCCCAGCACAAAGATGCAATAACGGCTGTCTCCAGGCACTAACCCACGATGGCCCTCTCAGCAACCACCCAGCCCCTCCCCCTCCCCCTGCGCGCCACCACCCCAGCTACCTGGACCTCCCTTCCCACCGAGCTCCGCATCGCCATCTACCCCTTCACCTGGACCTCTCGCAAAATCCGCGTCAATCGCGACCACGACTCCCCCCCCTCAACCATCAAATTTCGCATCCGCAGCCGCTCCCCCCCGCCCGTCACCCTCCGCCTCACCCGCGAAAGCCGCGCATTCACTCTCCAACACTACCACCTTCTCCCCAAACACGCAAGCATGTACATCAACCCCTCCCTAGACATCCTCTTCCTCGGAACCCTACCCATCTCCCGCTCCAGGCTGCAGTGGTATGCCGAAAGCGAAACCGATGACGATAACGACGCGGACGCCTACAAGAATTTTACCTCACGCGCAGACGAGGCGCTGTTGCTCGCGACGATCGTTGCGTTTCGGCGTGTGTGCGTTGTGTTTCCGGCGGGGTTTCAGGAGTATGAGAAGTTGGCGTATCGCTTTCTGCCGTGGCTAAGGAATGAGGGTTTACTGCGGAAGGAGGAGGAGAAGGGGCAGGAGGAGAAGGGGGAGGAGGAGGAGGAGGGGGCGGTGCTGCGTGGCGCCGGAGAGCTGCAGTCGGTGGAGTGGTGCTCGAGTTTTCGCGGGACGATGCACTGGCAGAGGGCATGTATTAAGGGGCCGGGATGTCAGCGCTGGGCGGAGGGTGCGTGGCTTGGGTCGACGGCTGTTCATGTGTTGGTGCCGCCGCAGGGGGTGGAGGATACGGAGGAGATTATGTTTCCGTGGAGGGGCTGTGGGGAGGTAAGGTTAGAAGGGGAGGGGGGGGAAGAAAATGGGAAAAACGAGAATGGGGAGGAGGAGGGGTGATGGATCATGCTTAGTTGGCTTCATGTTTGGGAATCAGGAAGGGGTTCAGATCTCAGAGTGTATATTGTCGTGCCTTTGTAGACGGGACATAGAGGGGGCATAGATAAAAGTCCTATTATTGTTCTGGATTACCTCGGCCCGCTTTTGAGATGTATCGAGCTGTCACTGCAACTAGTTGTTCGTCTGTTGACCACACCCGGGGGCTAAAGGAGGGCAACCAACACTAAATGGCCACCAGGTGCGTACGCATTCAGCCTACGCCCGGCGTTTCTGCCCTTGCCCTTTAGTCTTCCCCTTGTCCCGTCCAACTCCGTATCCTCAGCGGCTTCGTCCTTGACAAAGACAATGCGCACTTGGCAGTTCACCACTGGTATCCCAACAGCCCTGCCTGTCCTTAGTCGATGCCGAGTTTCAGCCATCGACAGCAACCTTATCAAAGCTTCTAGGACCTGTTCGGATCCGGAATACACATAATGATGCTATCCTTTTAGTATTCCCCAAAACACAAACAAGTGGCCATCCCAGTAATCACGCCTTCCTTCCCCAACTTTCACCAGCCCAAGCATTTAAGCAGCATAAAACACCTCCTCAACATCCTTCCACCACCCAGGCTCGCCCGACTCACTGCTCTTCGCGCCGGGCACCAGCGACTCCTGCATCTCATCCGTCATTTTCCACCACTCGCGTACCTTTGGGTTCTGGCGCATGCGCGCCATGTCGGCGTCGAAGTCGGTGCCGATATACTTGAAGGAGGCGAAGAGGAGAGAGGTGGAGGGGTCGTGGTAGATGATATCTGTTTTTTTGGTGGTGAGTAGGGTGGGAGTGGGGGGGAGAAGGGTGGGAAAAGGGGTAGGGGTTGGAAAAGGGGGTTGGAAAGGGGAAATGTACAGTCTCGGATGTTGCAGTCGCGAATTTGTTCAAGAACTTCAGGCCAGGCGGCGGCATGGACTTCCTTGTACTTGGCGACGAATTCAGGTTTGAGTTTGATGATTTGGGCGAAGCGGCGGACGGGGGCAGCGGCGGCGGCGGTTTGCGGGGTCCAGAGTTGAGACATGGTGAGATAAATAGAGATCTTGGGCTTGAAGGTAGCCAAAGATGATCCTATGCAGAATAGTACCTGGTAGGTTCGTCTTGCTGTTGAACCTCAAAATGGTGAAGCAGCCAGATATCACCAACCTGGGGCCCACTTTGATGGTAACTACGAGTTATGCATGGAAGACCCCAGCATCTCACTCTTGGGTTGCCAAGACCGTCTTCGTTTAGCGTTGACGACATCGATACCTCCGGATAATAGAATGGGAAAGTTGAATCCTCTGAGATGGCGGTTAAAGACGGATATGGACCTCGCGCCGTGGTCAGCCAGCCCACCCCTTGGGGTCATGTCGAGAGCCAAAGAGAGCGAGGGGCCGGGTACACTGTCTTGAGTCGGAGCATGCCGTCCCCCGGGCGGCGGCCGGACTAGCCCTCACCGCTCAACGGTCTGTCTGCGGGACGTGTTTCCAAGACGTGACACCAGCTTTTGGCACAGAGCGTTGGTGGCTTTAAGTAGAAGAGAAAGTCCAAGGGCAAGGGTAGGGTCATGACAAGCTGTGTGAAACAAAACCGGTGAGATGACAATGTCTCAAATTGGGAGGTTGAAGCACTCACGCAAAGGGTACGATATGGCAGAATGTCTTATCAGCGGATCTTCCAGATTCGTCATTCCGTGAAGGCATCCGGATCCCCACAGTCTGTCTCCGCCAAGGTCCGGGATGCGCCACGCAGCGAACTGCCGCGTTCGGAGGCCGATTTATCCTCCAAGCGGAACGTCTCCTGGGTCGCGGTGCTGCTCGAGCGCGCGTGGTTGCGCTTGTAGCCGTCAAGAACCGCAGCTCCACAGCAGCGAGAACCACTAAAACAGACGCCATCAGGGAACACGATCCAATCGTGGGGCAGCAAATTGACACCAGGCTGATCACCGGCTCCGACTCCGCAGAGACATCCGGCCGTCGTCAGTTAAAATGCTGCCGGCAACCCGCGAGCTCGCCATTGCGCTGCTTCTTGCTGTTCCTGTGTTTTGAAGTGCTGTGATACCCGTGAGATTCGACGTGATTCAATATGGTCAAGGTTTTTAGCGCAGAGGAAGGCAAGCTCCCGCCCAATTGACGTGCCGTTGCCGACACAGCAAAGACACCACCACTAACACCACACTCTCTTCCACAGTTGCGAAGCACACCTCCCCCGAGAGCTGCTGGGTGGTGCTCCACGGCAACGTCTACGATGTGACCGAGTTCCTTCCCGAGCACCCCGGCGGCTCCAAGATCATCCTGCAGCTGGCCGGCCGCGATGCCACCGCCGAGTACGACCCGATCCACCCCTCGGGCATCCTCGAAGAGAACCTCAAGCCCGAGGCCAAGCTGGGCGTGGTCGACGCCGAGAGCCTCAAGAAGATGCAGCGCCAGAGCGCCGCGGGGCGGGAACCCGAGGAGGAACGCGCGCCGCCCCCGCCCCTCCACCAGCTCCTCAACCTCGACGAGATCGAGGCCGCGGCCAAGACCCAGGTCTCCAAGAAGTGCTGGGCCTACTATTTCTCCGCCTCGGACGACATGCAGACCAAATACCTCAACAACGCCGCCTACCGCAGCATCCTCCTACGCCCGCGCATCTTCGTCGACGTCACCCGCGCCGACACCACCACCACCCTCCTCGGCAACAAAGTCGGCACCCCCCTTTTCGTCTGCCCCGCGGCCATGGCGCGCCTCGCCCACCCCGACGGCGAAGCCGGCATCGCGCGGGGCATCTCGCGCTTCGGCGCGATGCAACTCGTCTCCCACAACGCGTCCATGACGCCCGAAGAAATCGTCGCCAACTCCGCCCCAGACCAAATCTTCGGCTGGCAGCTCTACGTGCAAAACAACCGGGCGAAATCCGAAGCCATGCTCAAGCGCATCGCCGCCCTCCCCGACAAGTACAAGTTCATCGTCCTCACCCTCGACGCGCCCGTCCCCTCCAAGCGCGAACTCGACGAAAAAGCCGGCTTCGAAGCCGAAGCGCTTCTCCAATCCGCCCTCCCCCCCTCCCCCACCACCACCTCCCCCGACCCCTCCAAACAAGGCGTCGGCCAAAAACTCTTCTCCGGCACCGCTGCGGACCTCACCTGGTCTACCACCCTCCCCTGGCTCGCCCGGCACACCACCCTCCCTATCCTGCTCAAAGGCATCCAAACCCACGAAGACGCCTTTCTCGCCGCGCAATGGGCGCGCCAACACCCGGGGACCATCAAGGCCATCATCCTGTCGAACCACGGCGGGAGGTCCATGGACACCAGCCCGCCGGCGGTGCATACCCTGCTGGAGATCAGGAAGTATTGCCCAGAGGTGTTTGAGATGCTGGAGGTGTGGGTGGATGGGGGCGTGAAGAGGGGGACGGATGTGGTGAAGGCGTTGTGTTTGGGGGCGAGGGCGGTGGGGGTGGGGAGGGCGGCGTTGTTTGGGCTTGGGGCGGGGGGGTGGAGGGGGGTGGACAGGACTTTTGAGGGTGAGTTTTTTGAACCTTTTTTTTTTTCTTGTTCTGGTGGTTTGTTTTGGTTGGAACGGTGTTTTGTTGCCAAAGGGGGTGGTGGTGGAAGTGGTAATGGTGATGCTAACCAGCGATGCAGTCCTCCAAAGCGAGATCGAGACGTGTATGAAGATGCTGGGCGTCAAGGACCTGTCGGAGCTGGGACCGCGCTTTGTAAGTCTCCCTTCCCCCTTTTACTCACACATAAAACCCGTACTGACCGCCGCCAGATCAACTCCCGCGCAGTCGAGCGCGACATTTTCGACGGCGGCGCCGGCCTGGACCGCGCCGGCCTGTGGACTTCCCCCACCGCCAAGCTCTGAGCCGAACCGAACCGGCCGGACGGGCCCTCCGGCCACCCCATGGGGAAGAAGAGAGGGGACTGCCGCCGACGGGAACTCTGGGGATGGGCCATGTTTCTTTTTTTTCCTGCCGAGATCTGCGGGGAAGCGGACGATCTTTTGTGGGCTGTGGTAGAAGAGAGGGGAGATCTGTGATGTGATAGCGCGTGACAGCCGAGGAACTCCGATGACATGTGGCAGCCGGTGGGGCCGGGTCCAGCATCGCGTCGCCGAAACGCGGGGGACCGGGGAGGGATGGAAGGGTTGCGGAGCCGGAGCTGGAGGCGGAATCCCAGCCCGTGGTTTTGTATTTATGGAATTGGTTGTTTTGTGAAGCGGCGAGGCTGTTTCATGAACTGCAGGTTGGGGGATTTTCGCGGGCAGAGGTGGTGTTGCAATTGAGGCTTGGAAGACTTGTGATTACCCCTGACTGGAGATCTCGAGAGAATTACCCATGCCAAGTCTCACATGTGCTCCTGCGAATGTTTCCCAGCCGCTTCTCGCGCCAGGTTTCACCGTTTGGCGTCAGTCTGACGCTGACATTTTGCGCGATGATATGGGTTTGAGGACGTATGGATGTGGCACAGTGTTGGCGAGTTCCCTTGAAAGAATTCCATGCATGCAGACACGGGATTCGGCAAGGACAGGGCACAGATGCTTGGACGATCCGCCAGGAACGACAGCCCGAACTCGCTCCATGTGAACGCCCATCTCGTTTCGCCACGAGTTGGATGGACGGCCCCTTGCATCATGGTGTTGAGGGTGTTGAGGCGCATTTGGACAGACGAAAAAATGGCACTGTTGGCGGCTGAGATGCGACACCACGAATCCGCTGTCTCATCTCGATATTGTCCCTGCTGTGGCCTGGGAAGTGCCGAAGGCGACACCCTCTCGGACTTCAGCTGGGTTGCATCGCGCAGCCCCTCTAGCCCCTTCCCAAATCCAATATCGAGGCGGCGCTCGGGTGCTCGTGCTTGATGCAACCAACAACAGGTCGCACTCTTTGACCGCCGATTGGCCAGCCGACTTTGATTTGGGAAGGTGTGAGGTCATGCGGTTCGTGGCAGGGTGTGGCCAGTTGGAGCGCCCAAACCGGTGCTGCGTCGCTGGCTGGTTCGCGCGTTTTGATGATTTTGCCGTCTGGGACGCAGAACACGATGTTTCTGGTCGCCCTTTCTTCCAGCCCCTCGACAGTCTGGCGGTGTCTTGTCCAGACTCGATTTTTGGGTCGACCCTTGCTTGCCGTGCGGGTCGGCACTAACGGGCACGCTTTTTGCTCAAATTTCCGAGTGGCTCCTCTCCACCCTCAACAACAGGCCATATCAAATCGTGGCCAGTTGTTTGGCTGGTGTTGAGATTCTGCGCGGAGTCGCAGGTCCTTTTGTTGATGAGTTGCGGGCTCCATCCCAGCAATTTGCAGCGACAGGAGGGGATAAAGGCGGGCCTGTTTCCGCCACCCACTGCGACGGGGCAATCGTGTCGACCGTCCGAACGACGACCTGCGACACGGTTCATCTCGCCGTGTTGGTTGCTTGCTGCTGGCTGCTGGCTGCTTTGGTGGTGGTGCTGCTTGCCAAGCTTGCACATGGCACATGTGAGAGTCGCTGCTCGTAATCGGTCCTCCCAGGCCCAACATTGGCCGTCGGACGAGGAGCAGTCTTAGCCTGCAGACGCCTCCCAGCGACGAGTTCCAATAGTCGCGATCCTCTGACGGCTGGGCGAGTTGGGCGAGTTGGCTGCCGCCGGTCTGGCTCGTCTCGGTCTCCCCACCGACAGATGGAAATCCAAATTTTCATGTGCTCCATCAGGACCCTCACGAGATGCCGAGGATGCCTGCCCACTATGGCAGGGATGAGGCCGCATTCCCTGGCGCCTCCCCCAGACGAAGTCGACAAAGCGGGGCACGCCACATTATGATCTCTTGGCATGGACTGCATCTGGCAATCACGTCCGCAATGCCAGTGAAACCGTTGCACCTTCGCAGCGTAGCGCCGTCTTGGGCCTTTCGCTTTTTGACAAACTCTGCTAACCGCAAGAATCGCGCTGCGAGGGATCCATCGCGACACGAGACACGAGACACACACAGGCACCATGTCGCCCGACAGCCGCTGTCCCGCGTCCCCAGCAGCAGTCTGGCTCGGACAAAGACCGCCAAAGCCAGACCCCGAATTACGATTCACGACTCGCCGATGGACATCGAAACCGGTTTGCCGTCGCCGTCGACCGCTCCCTTCCCGTCCCCGGGCGGAGATTTACAGTTCTGACGGCCATCAGGCCAGCAACTAGACCGAATATGGCTAGGGCCGCGGAGGTCGCCATGCGCAGTGGAGGGTTCCCCGCGGTCGACGACAACGCCATCCCCACCTCCCCAGCTCCCACGATGTCAAGACGAGCATGATCTCATGCGTCGGAGGACAGTCAGAACTTTCCTCCTCCGCATTCCCCGCATCGCCTGGGGTGCAAGGCCCATCTTCCCCGTGCCGCCAAGGGCCACCGGCTTCGGCCTGCGAGGTCGAGGTGAGCGCTTTTGCTTGTGAAGATGCAGGGTCTCCGATCTCGTCAATGATGGCAGGAGACGGCAATTCGACATTGGGAAGGTAAGACAGGGTTCGGCGGCCTGTTTATTCACCATTTTACCGCCGATATTACCCCTTTTTGCCTCGTTCCTTCGTCACGGGTTAGGGTTTATCCCCAGATATGGCCCTCCCTTTGTGGGGGAGAGCATTCGGACGACCTGCTCGAAGGGGCTAGTCGTCCTGCCGCGAGAGACCCAATTGGACTCTCAAGAGCTGGGGTAAAGTGGGTGTGCGCCCTCGTGCTCATCCACCCACTGCTGGGTTTGTCCACCGGTGGCAACAAGGTTGCTCCCTCTTCCTTGCCCGCCCCTGGCTGGCTTCACGCGCACTGCGCGGAACCGATGATCCCCCATGCAGCCGGCGGCCTGGAGCTGTGAGCCGCAAGCAACCACCCCCCTGCGAAATTGCCCAGTCGACCCCGTCTTCCGTCCCAACCATTCGCTCCTCCTGGGATCCCCATTATAAGTGGCCGACCCTGTTCCTGTTCCTGGAGCACACCCTCTTGCTTCCTGCTCATGCCGATTCTTTCTCCCGACTTGCGATATCAGTGTCTCCCTCTGTCTCGACCCTCGTTTCGGTGAGAGGAGAACCGGTATCAAACAACAACAGAACTCGACACCTACACCGTCGACATCATGGACAAGGCGGCGGTCACCCAGACGGAGGATATCAGGCCCAGGAGGCGCGGTTGCGTGGGCCACTGCAAGAAGTTTTGGTGGGCGTATCTGGCCCTCCTCGTCGTCATCGTTGTCATCGTGGTGCCTGTTATGTAAGTTGGGTCTCAGTCTCTGGATATTAGCCCCGAAACTAACCATTGTGACAGTCTCTTGGTCGCCGTCCCCAAGATTGCTCAGAGCAAGCTCGACGATGCCGAGCTCTTCCTCGACTCCACCGTCATCAGCAACACGCAGACCAAGTCATTGACCATGAAGCTCGACACCACCATCAAGACCGATGGCTCTGTCCATGCCAAGATCGCCGGCTTCCCCGGTGTCATGTACCTCGAGGACTACCAACCCCACACTCCCTTCGCCAAGATCGACTTCCCCCCGACCACGAGCGATGCCCACCAGGTGGTCAACGTTACCCAGGACCTCCCGATCGAGGATGAGGCAGCCCTTACCCGCTTCAACACCTGGCTGCTCTCCAACGAGACCGTCCGCGTGACCGTCGAGGGCGAGACCAGTGTCCGCGTCAAGGGCATTGCCCGCAACTACGGCGTCACCTTCAGGAGCACTATCGATACGCCTGGTACGCCGCCCCGGCTTATTCCCTGTATTTCATTGTGTTCATCCGCTAACCCCGTCCCCAGGTATGCAGGGGCTTGACGGCACTGTCGTGAACGAGACCCGCGCCGCTCTCGAGCACGACGATCTCGACAACAACTTCTGGGGCGTGGCCTACATCCCCAACCGCTCCGTCTTTAACATCGAGCTCGTGAGTTCATATGTTTGCGCAGGGCCTCCCTGGCTCACAGCTTGCTAATCATCTCTCCCAGGGCAACCTCACCTACATCAACTACCTCTTGGGCAAGGAGATCGGCACCGTCTTCATTGACAACGTGGTTCTCAACGCGGGCATGAACAAGTTCCCGATGCGCGCCACCATCACCGACCTCGGCGCCGTCCTCGAGGCGCTCGGCACGGACGCCTTCTGCAAGGGCGACAAGAAGGGTATCCTTCCCCTGGAGATCCGCTGCTCCGAGGTTGTCAACCACGGCCAGCCGCTTCCCTACTTCGCCAACGCTCTCGGCGCCCACAGCCAGACCATCGAGATCGACATCGGCGGTACCGTCAAGAAGATGGGCCTCGACATTCCCTGCGGCGGCCTCGGTGGTGGGAAATAAAGTTCTGGGTCCTTCCCAAAACCTACCTAACCTACTTTAATGCCTTGATTTTATTTGGGGGTTGTTTTTGTGTTAATACCTGCTGCTGCTGTTTACGGTTGGCTTTTGTTATGCGCGCGCGCGCTCGCTGGAGAGCGAGCAAGGGATACCATTCTGTGAGCACGAAGATGATATGATGTGGACAGGAGATACCATGAAAGAAAGAGAAAGTTGAGATGTCAAATGTTTATGGACAGCCTTATGACCACGGGAGAGAGTACGTATTTAACTAAAAGAGAAAGTCCGCGACATGCACTGCCTGTGGCAGCAGCTGGACGGGCATCTATCTGCGTGCTACTACGTACCAATTTGCAAGTCTGCCAAGTGCGGGTTTTGGGACGCAGAGGTGTTGTATGTACGGAATATGTAATAGCTAGTTATGCAACCCCGGGCTGGGCGTCGTCGTAGCTAAGCGCGTAATATATTCAACTGCCGATACTTAATGAGGGGCACGCGTCTGTGCGTGCCATGTGTGAATGGGGGCCAACTTGGCGGTGATGCATGCCAAGGGTTGAAGTGCCGTGGTTGACCGATCACAAGAAACAGACATGAGACAGACACATCGTGTTTACTCTGCAATAGTTGGACAGCTGCTCTCAATGGAGTCACGATGAGCTTCCAACCAAGCTTCCAGGTTCCTTCCCAACCAGGCATGATCAACGACACATTGCAGTCTACACAGGATCCCACTTCACCCACACAGTCCACCCTCTTCCTCACCACCCCCCCCTTTCATCCACATCACACCTGATCCCACCTCCCCTTCCTCTTCCCAGTCCCACTCGCTCCCGCCGGCGTCCCCGTCCCAGACCGACTCCCTCCCCCTCCCGCCCCCACGCTCACCCCCCCACCACTACCGGCAGTAACAAACTCCACCGCCTCCCCCCGTCCCCGTTCCCTCTCCCTCCCCACCCTTTCCTGCGCCCTCCTCAACTGCCCCCTCCCCGCCCACCCAGGAAAACACCCCGGATCCCACACCTCCTTGCCCAACACCGTCGCGTACTGCCCCAGCCCACCACCACAACCACCACCCCCATTCACCCCATCCCCCTCCCCCTTTCCACCCCCCTCACCCCCCTCACCACCACCACCACCCCCTTCTTTCCCAGTATCGAAATCGAATGACGTCTCAACCCCCACAAACCCCAGCAGTTTATCAGAAACAGCAGGATTCCCCATCCCGACACTCTCCCTCAGCCTCTCATTGAAATGCACCCCCTTCGTCCGCTTCAAACGCAAGAATGTGTCAAACTTTGCTGTTAAGGTGGCGTGGCTCGGGGGTGGGGAGCCGGGCGGCGAGGGGGGGATGGAGAGGGAGGCGTGGGAGGGGAGGGTGAGGTTGTGGAGGAGGGTGCGGGTAAGGGTGTAGGGGGATTGTGGGGGGGCGGCGGGTGGTGCTGCTGAGGGCGATGAGGGGGGTTCGTTTTGGGAGAGGAAGGACATGTCGACTTCGGAGAGAGAGGGGTCCTGGGGAGGGGGGCGGGCTGGGCCTAGGGTTGGGCCGAGGATGGGGCCTGGGGACAGTGGTGAGGTTGGGCGTTGGGGGGCGGGTACTGGTGGTTGGTTGTGAGATGGTGCTGATGGGGTTGAGATGGTGGGTTGTGGTTCTGAGGGCAGGGGTTAGTGAGAATGGGTTAGTGACAGTTTTTGGTCCAGAGGATGAGGGGAGAGCTTACCTGGTGGTGTTTTGCTCTTTATTGGGACGGGCTCAACTGGCGGCTTGGGAGGCTGCAACAGACGTCAGCTCAGGTTCTCGATGTATGACTTAAGGACTTTTCACCTGTGCCTCAACCGGAGGTTGCATCTCCTCATCCTCATCGCTGCTATCATACTGCACGAGACCCATTTTGTGTTGCAATCCTCAAATTGTCTCGGAAATAAATCGCGAATCTGATTATTTTGAGAGATTGGCGAAACTCGGTTGTTTTGATGTTGGTTGCGCAGAAGGGTGTCACGTGCGTTGCTTGGCAGACATCCTGCGCGGACTTTCAAAGTTCAGCCTGAGGCAAGCAGAAGTGGGGCTTGGCACGTCTGCCCGCCAGCCAGCCGGGAAGGCAGCACCTGGACGCGAAGCTCGGGGAGCTGCAGCCTCACCCAACTGCAAGCTTCCCTTCAACAACCACAACCCCATCAACAACCTCCCATTGACGACTTCAAGAAAGATTATCAGCCCAAACAACGAGAAATTAACATCACCACTTCCATAAGTCTCACAACCAAGTCAATCCCACCGCAATCATGGATCACCGCCCGCAGGCTTGGGGTCGTGTACGTCCACCTGCCTTCCCCCCATCTCTCCCGCCCACTCCAACAATGCTGACCCTCACCAGCCCAGAGACGACGTTTACGGCGCCTACGATGCCTCCTACCTCCATAATAGCGCCCCCAAGACGGCGACACAAGCGCCCATCGTGACGGGCACGTCCGTCATCGCCATCAAGTTCTGCGACGGCGTCGTCATGGCCGCCGATAACCTTGGTGCATCTCCCTCCTTGTCCCTCCCCCATCCAGCACCCACCTGCCACCCACCAAACCATGAACTAACACAGTCTCCCTCCCCCAGCCTCCTACGGCTCTCTAGCGCGCTTCACCGACGTCAAGCGCCTGCGCCCCTTCCTCTCGACCTCCATCGTCGGCTTCGGCGGCGACGTCTCCGACATGCAATTCCTCGACCGGCACCTCAACGAGCTCGCCATCGACGAAGCCTATGAGCACGAATCCTCCCCCACCCCAGCCGGCCAACTCAACGCCGCCAACCTCCACAAATACCTCTCCAAACTGATGTACTCCCGCCGCACCTCCTTCGACCCCCTCTGGAACCAAATCCTCGTCGCCGGCTTCGACAGTACCTCCCACCCTTTCCTCGCATCCATCGACCTCCGCGGCACGGCCTTCACCTCCCCGTCCCTGGCCACCGGTTTCGGCGCGATGCTCGCGCAGCCCATCATGCGGCGGTACGCGGCGACCGAGGAGGACGCGGCCAAGCTGAGCCGGGAGCAGGCGGTGGACGTTGTCAAGGAGTGCATGAAGGTTCTGTTTTATCGTGATGCGCGCTCGCTGGATAGGTACAGCATCGCTGTGGTGACGAAGGAGGGCGTCGAGTTGAAGGAAGATGAGCAGCTCGAGAGGCAGAGCTGGGCGTTTGCTGAGCGGATTAAGGGGTATGGTACGCAGACTGTGTAGATTGATGTGGTAGATGGGGTGGATTAGGGTTTAGGCATGGCGAGCGTGGGTTAGCTGGCAGTGCAATGGGAATTCATGATCTAAGAGTTGCTCTCCGGTCTTGGGAGCAAGCGTGTGGTGGTTGTGGCCTCGGGAGCAGCATTAGGTGACCACAGCGAGGAAAATGCAGGTAAAATTGGCCACGTTTTCAAAAGAAGAGAGTTGATGAATGATGTGATTCTCCATATAAGTTTCGCCTAACGCAAGTTCGCTTGCTATGGTGCTCTCTGAATACCACCACTGCTCCTTCATTCCAAAACGACCGAGCAAAAACCATGTGTCCCTGAACCCTGCCCCCGCGGCGCTGTGCCCTCGCTCACTATCCATGTCCGTTTTCCTTGCATAACTCCCAGCCAGCGGCAGACCACAAGGTAGCCAATAATTACTAGTACATGATATCACCTGTCCAAAGGACGAAGCCCTTCTCGGTTCTCCGAACCCCTAGACGACCCGTCATTTTCTCATCGCATACTCTTTTTATCAGCCGCTTCACTCGACCGTGACAGACTTGGCAAGGTTGCGCGGGAAGTCGACGTTGAGACCCTCCATGACAGCGAGCCAGTAGGCGATCAACTGCAGGGGAATGACGTTGAGGATGCCCTGGAGGGCGTCGACCGTCTTGGGAATCTCGATCTTCTCGGCCTCGTTGGCGCTGAACTCCTCGTCGGCCGGGTTGCAAATCACAATAGGCTTTCCACCACGGGCAACGACTGCGAAATGTTAGCGGTATTCTCTTGTGGCTCCACAAATGTCAGGACGCACCTTGTTGGTAGGCGTTCAAGCTCTTCTTGAAGAGATCGTCGCGGGTGAGGATCATAATGATGGGCAGGTTCTCGTCGACCAGCGCGAGAACGCCGTGCTTGAGCTCACCGCTCATGACGGCCTCGCAGTGAAGGTAGCTAATTTCCTTGATCTTCAGGGCACCCTCCAGCGCAGTGCTGTACTGGCTGCCACGGCCGAGAAGGAGCAAGCTCTTCTGGTTCTTGAAGGTCTTCTCGCACATCGACTTGATCTTCTGGTCCTGCTCCAGGACCGACTTGATCTGAGCGCTGATGTTGCTAAGACCCTCCATGATCTCCTCGCGCCGCTTGTGCTTGGACGCGCGGTCCTCGCTCAGCGAGAGAGCGAACATAACCATGGCGATGAACTGCGACGTGTACGCCTTGGTCGAGGCGACACCGATCTCGGGGCCAGCGTTGACGTGCACACCGCAGTGTGTCAGGAGCGAAATGCTGGAGCCCACTACGTTGACGATACCCACAGTAAGGGCACCGCGCTCGAGGCAGTACCGCAGGGCCAACAGCGAATCGGCCGTCTCACCGGACTGCGATACGAAGACGCATGTGTCGTCGCGGAACACGGGCGCTTGGCGATCAAGGAAGTCGGAGGCCAACTCGACGGCGATCGGGATCTCGGTCAGCTCCTCGAAAATACCACGGACAGCCATGCAGCTGTGGTACGAGGTACCGCAGGCAATGAAGATGATGCGGCGGCAACGACGGATGGTGCTGATGTAGTTGCGGAGACCGCCAAGGGTCACCGTCTTGTTGGCGATGTCGAGACGACCACGCATCGTGTTGATGACTGACTCGGGCTGCTCGAAGATTTCCTTCTGCATGAAGTGGTCGAACTTGCCCTTCATGATCTCCTGCAGCTCGAGCTCGAGCGTCTGGATGGCGCGGACATTGCTGCTGCCGTCCGCCTTCTTAAGACGGTGGATGTTGAGCGAGCCCTCGTGAATGTGCGCGATATCGTCGTCCTCGAGGTACATAACCTTCTTGGTGTGCTCAACGATGGCCGAAGGATCCGAAGACAGGAAGAACTCGGTGGGCATCGGGAGGCCGTCATCGGTCATGAAAGCGCGCGACTGCGAGCGGTGCAGCAGCGACTTGTCGGCGGCGCCCAGCAGACCGTTAGGGGCGAGGAGGCTGCCGGGGCCAGATGACTTCTTCAGGGCAACGTTCTGGGCGGCCGTCTCAGCGGGGAGCGGGCTGTTCTCGTCGGCGTACTCGACATCGACGAAGTCGACCTTCATGCGCTTCTGGGTCTTGACACCGATGACCAGCGGGGAACCCTTGCGAGCGGCAATAACCTCGTGGGGGTAGTGCACGCTCTTGATCAGGAGACCGTAGGCGCCCTCAAGCTCGCTGATAACGGCCTTGGCCAGGTCGGTGAAGCCTACCTTCGGGTGCTGGTCGTGGATGTACTTGGCGAGCTTGGCGATGCACTCGGTGTCTGTCTCGGTCTCGAAGCGGAAGCCCTTGCTCTCGAGGAGCGTCTTCAGCTCCTTGTAGTTGGTAATGATGCCATTGTGGACGATCGAGAACTCCCAGTTGGGGTCGGACCTGTGGTGTCGTCAGCGGCGTCCTCAAGGAGATTTTCGCGCGGCTGGCTTACCTATGGGGGTGGCAGTTTGTGCGGGAGGGGGGTCCGTGGGTGGCCCAGCGGGTGTGGGCAATGCCGCAGTGTGAATCGAAGACCTTGGTGAGGTCGAGCTCGGTCTCGTCGATGAGGCCCTTCAGCTTCGCAACCTTGCCGACCTCCTTGAAGGCAAACACCTCCTTCTTCTTGTCGCCATCAATGGCAAGACCGGCAGAGTCGTAGCCGCGGTACTCGAGGCGGGAAAGTCCTAGTGATTGGAAAAAGGCGAATGTCAGCAACTCGCGCCCGAATTGGTGGTCTTGTGTATTGCGAAGATCGGATTGTCGAGGCAGAGAGCGGTCCCTGCATCAGGGTCGGGTGCTCGAGCGCAGCATTGACGTACCGTTGACCAATGTGTCAAGAATGAACTTCCTGTCCTTCTCCACCAGGTAGTTGATGTATCCGAAAATGCCACTATAGAAAACCACTCTTGTCAGCCGGCCGTGCCTCACAGATCCCGCCAGATTTGCCCAACACCCCGCTGTTGTCTCCATGGGCAACACTCAGCAAAAGGCGGGGTTGTGTTTGGGGTCGTTCGTACCACATATTGACGGACTAGACAGCGAATGACGGGAAGAAAGCACGAAAAACCGAAAAAGCGACGACGACAAAAAAGCTGGGGGTATCACTGGAATGCTCGGGGCGCCGGACGATGGACGGGAGTTTGCGAATGGATTGGTGAGATGGGATGGACGGGAGTCAAGACGGTTGCTGGGGGAGCTTGCTGACTTTATGGCCGCTTCTGGAGGGGAAGGGATGCTGCAGGCCGCAGGTGCGGTGTGGGTCCTTCTCGCGGCCAGACGAGACAGGGGTCAGGCCCGAGCCAGGGACAAAGTCGTCATTGCCCTGTTGCCCTGGCAGGGGGTGTTCGCTGACTGTCCACTGTTGGTCTCTCATCTCCACCCAACAGCATCGCCGTCGTCTTCGGGAAGGAGACCAACCCGATGGCTGTGTGGTGCTTGCTTCCTTCTTTTGCCCTCTTCCAGCCGTGATCAGCGCCAAAAGAGGTGTGCAAGCAGTTCGCCAAACAAAGCCCCGTCCAATTGCCTCCTTTTCCCCCGGTTCCTGACTCTCTGACATGAGGTGACAGCCCGCGACAGGGAACCCACGAGTTGCATGCGTTTCGGGCGCTCTTGCAGCCCCTCCCCCTCTCTTCCAATCTTTGTCCTCCAATCTCGAGTAGGCTGATCTGATCTTGGCCGACGGCCTGAGATCTCTCGAAGTATCCCAAATTTTGGGTATGTGGATTACGAAAGCATCAAGTTATGATCCAGACGGCTGCGGCATGTCTCACCCACTGCCGTTGCTGGTTCTTCTTCTCGTTCCTGGGACCTACCTCTGCTGGGTCATCCATCTCCAAGGCTGGGTCAGCTCCCGCTCAACTTCATACAATCGTTCTGCCTTGCGGTAGTAGCATGCATCCTTTAGCAGCATGCGACCATTTTCCCCTTCCGAACCGCACGATTGCAGTCCATGGGAAGGTTCTCGGCACATCCTCCCTCACAGGAACAGAGGGCTGATCGACGTGTCGAGCCTCTGACCGTTGTGGACGGACCCGACGCCGCGTCTCTTGTGCTGCCAAGAAACATGCTGTGCATCTCAAGTGGCTTCACCGCCATCTGGGCGTGCCTCTCACCACCGGTTGACCTCTGCGGAGAAGCCTCGAGAATGCTCACCACAACAACACTTGGCCAAGCCGGTCTTGGCAGCGGATCCGAGGGACGGTTTCCTCGACGACGGCGGCAGTGGAGAGCTTTCCAAGGTTCGTATCGCGGCAGATGGAGCCCACGCCCTTTTTCGCCCTCTGCCTGGCCTCGAAATCAACATTTCTCCCGCTGTCTCACAACAAGAAGCGCCCTCTCCAATCTGTAACTCGCAACAAGGATCTCCAGACGGCGCATCATCGCCCCATCCTCGGCAACGATCCCATGCCTCCGGCAAGCCCTCTCGTGTCCAGATTCCACCAGGAACAGCCGGCCAACACGACGTCAGTGCAGCGCAGACCACACTTCCATCCAGAGTCCCATCCATCAGTTGCGCCTCGCTTCAAGTTGAGATCTCCAGGGGTGTCCGAGGGCTTGGGCAGCCCACTTTTTGCGGCTGTGAAGCGACCCTTCTCTTTTGGCGTCTCTTTCGCCCCCCCGGCCTCGGGCTATTCTTAGAAAAAACCTCTCGCGCCCCACGAGCCCAATGCCGAACATGCTTGGAACACGAGCCACCAGGCGACTGCAACGGGATTGATGGTCAACTAACCAACAGTAACTCCGGGGAAGGCGTCGTTGAGCATCGCCATTCAATAGCTCACCAGATCCATGGGTTTTGCATCGCAGGACACCTGACACTGAAATCCTGTCAGCAGCCCCCCCTCCAAGGAGAGCTTGCTCCGTCAGTGCTTACCCACCCCATCACCCTACCCTGCGCCAAGCAACGAGCCTCCCTCGGGATCAGGCCATCGCAATTGTTTTGAGCCGCACGCGCCCACTCACACTAGCAGCCCTATCCGGGCGCTCAACCCGAACGGCGGCAACACCGCCGCACAGTCAGTCAGCCCCAGGGATCTGGGTGCTTGAGGCTGGCTCTGGGGAGGAGGAGGACCCTGCAGCTGAAAGGTGAGGATTGGGGCGGGAGGGTGTTGTGATAGGTCAATTCGCGGTGGGATTTCCACCAAGTCTTCGAGGTCTGAGTTCAACGTTCACATGCGACTGTGGGCTGACGGGAGGGCACGGGCCATATCCGGGGAGGTTTCTGGAGGGTTGATGGCCATTCAAGGTCGATTCGCTTGTGCAGTCCAGTCCCATACTGTTACAATATTACAGCCACCGCTGACAAAGTGCTATCCATGGCCGCGGCGTCTACTGCGTCTATTCACGTGTAGCACCATGCATGTAACCCCTTCTCGCCTGCTACCGCTCCTTACAACTTCTGGTATTCCAGCTTGCCCTCCAGCTTCTTCGCCTCCACCAGCTTCCGCACCGCCTTGTTGAAGTCGTCCTGGTTAATTGCGTCTCGGTCGGCCTTGATGGCGAATAGGCCACTGTGAAGGTGAGTATTAGCAGGGAGCATAAAACGTTGAGCGAGGTGTGGACTTACGCCTCCGTCACCACATTTCTCAAATCCGCCCCATTCAGCCCATCACTCATCTTAACCACGCTCTCAAAATCGATCTCCCCATCCTTCGACACACCAGCCGCGTGAATCTTAAGAATCTCAAGCCGCCCAACCTCATTGGGAAGGGGGATCTCGATCTTGCGGTCGAGGCGGCCGGCGCGCAGCAGGGCCGGGTCTAGCGTGTCGGGCCGGTTGGTGGCCATGATAATCTTGGTCTTTCCCAGGTAGTCGAAGCCGTCGAGCTGGTTGAGCAGCTCCATGAGCGTGCGCTGGATCTCGCGGTCCGCGCTCGTGCCCTCGCTGAACCGCCGCCCGCCGATCGCGTCGATCTCGTCCATGAAGATGATGCACGGCTCGTGCTCCTTGGCGTACCCGAACATCTCACGGATGAGGCGCGCGGATTCGCCGATGTATTTGTCGACGATGGCGGAGGAGACGACTGGGCGAAAGGTATGTTAGTGAAAGGGACTGCGTGGGGGGGCGGGATGTGACGTAGACACACCTTTCAGAAAGTTCGTCTCCAAGCTACTCGCCACAGCTCTTGCAAGCAGCGTCTTGCCGGTACCCGGCGGACCATACAACAACACGCCCTTGGGCGGCTTGATGCCAACCCGCAAAAACAGCTCCGGGTTTTTGAGCGGCAGCTCGATCACCTCTCTGAGCTCGCGGATCTGGTCGTTGAGCCCGCCGATGCCCCCGAAGCTGACCTGACCCGGGTCCTCAAGCGACATGTTGTAGACGAGCGGGTCGACCTCGCGCGGCAGCATGCGCATGATGGTGAGCGTCGTCATGTCCAGCGCCACGCGTGTCCCCTGCTTGAGCTTGGCCTTGTCGACTTTGGAGCGGCACCCCACGACGTAGCGCGGGCCGGAGGAGGCTTTGACGATGACTATTGAGGGGGTGGTGTTAGGAATTGCGACGGTGGTATGGGGGTGGGGGGAGACGAGGTGGCGTACATCTCTCATCGTCCAGCTGCTTCAGCACTTCGCCAATGATCTGGCCGACGCTTTGTAGCGCCTTGATGTTGTCTTCTGTCTGGTCGAACTCCTTCTGCAGCCCCTTGATTTCTAGCCGGAGGTTCTTGAGCTTTGTCTCCCATTCCCGCGACTCGATCAGCTTCTGCTTGAACTTGCTGAGGGCGTGCTCGCGCTCCTCGTTGGACGCCATCGTGGATCGCTATCGCTGTGTAGTTTTAAGGGAAAGTGATGAAATAGAGAGCGCAAAAGAGTGGATCGAGGTTGCGTCTGGGTATTTTCCCTTGAGGTTGTTGTCGGGTTGAATGGTGGGTGTTGTCGAGGGGCTCGCGGTTGTTGGTTTGGGTTGTTGCTGGCTGCGATTGCGATGCAAGGCCACTGCGAGCTTACCCAAGCTCCTGCTGCCTTGTCAAGGTGGGTCCACCCAGCTGGGCTTGGCGGGCTGTTGTGCCGGGCGTGCCTTGAACTTCCGGCAGAAAACGGGTCACTCCAGCCAAGCAGCCAATCGCTTGTCTCAAACCAAGGTTCCTGCCAAAAGTGCCCCCCGTCTCTGTTTCTTTAACGACTTCCCACTTCTCAACGAACTTCAATTTTGCCTATACGACGGCAAGTGATATTTCTTTTTCTTGCGAGCAAACTGCAGCGCTATTCTGATATGGCAATCAGTATTAGACCTCGATGTTTACCACACTTCAACCCGGACGACCCTCGACGCCGATGAGGAGGGTCATGAAGCCATAGCCACGGTTGCGAATATCTCCAACAATTCTTCTGCACCACGCCAGCTCTTCTATTGTTTGGACCCCGCCGGCCTCGAACGTCTCGTACGCCGTCCGCAAGGGCAGCATCACCGAAGTCGGCCCAAACAGTTTCATCTCTTCCTGCATCAAGTACTCGATGCTCTGGCAGATCATCACGGACAGACGCTTTGCCTCGTCGGAATCGACCCCATCTGCGGCATGTTCCGAACATTGCTGAGGTCTAGCGGCTCTGAGGCGGGCAATGTTCCGCAAACAGATGACCTTGCATGCCCAGAGATGGGTCAAGGCATTTGCTGTGGTGATGTTCTGGAACCAGATGTGTGGTCTCGAAGCTTCGCTCGATGGTTGGAGCCAGAAAAGGGGGGGGGATGTCGATGACGAAACCCGGGAAGCATCTTTCCAAGCGTACAAGCGGCCCAAGATAGCCTCGAAGTCGGCGAGTGCCTCCCCAGCAACAGCACCGGCCCCATTGGAGTCCAGCTTCTCAAGTATTTCCGGAATGGCGGCGGCCTCGCTCATCAGCGCCTGAACGGGGGAAGGACTCGTTTCAAGGAAAGGAACAGTCTTCCATTCCTCTCTAGCCAGGAACGACGACCTTCTTGAAAGGAAAGCCAGGACGACCTGTGGACTTGATCAGCGCCATTTCCGACAAAGACGAAGTTTGCATTTGAGGAACCCACCAGCGCCGGCCTCGCCCCAACGAAGAGCCTGTGCGGGATTCCAGAGACATAGAACTCAGGGGGCGACAATTGCATTAGCTCTGCCAGTCCTTGGAGATGCGCAGACCAGCTGCACAGGGTGGTGAGATGGTAGAGCTCTGCCAGGAGCAAACACATCACTCCCGCCCCTAGCTCGACTGGAAAGCCGTTGTACGGAGCCTTGAGGGCGTCGTTCACCTTGATAAGGGCCTGCTGGTATGCCTCGAGCCCGCTTGCGATTGGGACCCTATGCTCTGGGCCCCTACTCAGGATGGTCAAGGCGAAGGCTCGTATGGATGCGGCAAGCACCGAGTTGGTGTCAGTGCCAAGGAGGTTGGGAAGCACCTCCACCCACGACCCGCAGATCCGGGGCGATGGTTCAACGCTGCTGCAAACCATCGATGCATCGGCCTCCGGCACGTAGTTGTGGACGATGGCCTGGATTAGATCGCCAAGTGGCATGTCTCCAGCGGGGTTTACCTGAGGTACGCTCGGTGACCGCAGGATATCTTTGTCGCCATGGCAAAATCGCCGCTTTGTGTTTCGTTTTCCCACTCCACGGCGAGCGCCCTCGTCCCCATCCTCACTGGGTTGGGGGACGAAGACCCAATCAGCCGTGTAGCCAGGACATGTGATCCCGCGAAGAAGACATTGAGAACAGGCCGGTCTCTTTCCGTCACACTGTCCGAGATCAGCGAGCTAGATCAAGACTTTAGGGACATGGGGATAAAACCTACGCCAATCTTCCCCTTCCTACAGACCTGACAAACCGTCTTCTGCTTGACCCTCATTGCCTCAAAAGTCGAGACAGCGTCTCGGCTTATACCGATTATCTGTCACTCGGAGACTGTTTTCCCGAAGCACCTCCGAACCGTCGTTCCAACCTCTGCCGATATTCAGGCTTGGCGGTATTCTTCTCCTCACAAGGAATAGGCGATCTTGAATGTTGCACTCCATCTCACCTCGAGGTTGGGGCCTGATATCAACACCGTCGTGGTCGAGGTTTGGTGTGACGTTTAACGCTAACCCGATTTGGGTACATATTCCGCCAAGCCTTCACCATCCCGTTCTGGAACATGTCAGGATCGCAAGGGTTGTGGCTTCCACTGCTTTAACGCTGGATCAAGATGTCTCTGGCCGAGATTTCTCCTCAACTTCGTGCGCTCAGAATGCAAGTGATCCCGGACGTCCGTCGATTTCATGGCTCACTGGCAACATGGGAGTTGAGCTTACGCTAGTTGACGTAACGTGGCATGGCTTACAAGCCGAAGGTGCGGGCGAGCAGATGATCATGGGGAAGGTGTAGCACTGCTTAAATACTCCGGAAGTGTCTCGAGTTTGATGGCACCGCCTGGAGTTCTTTCTCTCAAAACTTCACTTCATCTAAGTGATCTCAGCCCCACCCTACAGAGAACAAGAACACGTTGACCAACCGTCACAATGGCTCCCAAGATCAACTTTGATGCGCCCCTGGCCCTCACCCACATCGGCACGGCCACGACCATCATCCATCTCAACGGCGTCAACATCCTGACGGATCCGTTCTTCTCTCTTGCCAACACAGAGTGGGACATGGGCATTTTGGTCCTCAAGAACTCGGACAACCCCGCCCTCACTCCGGAAGACCTTCCTCCCATTGACGCCGTGCTGCTCAGCCATGAGGACCATCCCGACAACCTGGACGAGCCGGGACGGCAGGTTCTCAGAGGCAAACAAGTCCTCACGACGCCTGATGGTGCAAGGAACCTCAGCGCGCTGCCGGGGGTGAGGGCCATGAGGCCATGGTATGCCCTTTGCCATCATTGAAGCAGTAGGGCCAAGTCACTGACCAACACAGGGAAACCGTGTCCCTCGAAATCGGCTCCCAGACCTTCCAAGTCACCGGCACGCCCTGTGAACACCTCCCTGGTGGCGAAGTCACCGGCTTCATCCTCAGGACCCCCTCCTTCGGACAGACCGACGGCAAGCCCAACGCAATCTACTTCTCAGGCGACACCATCTACTTACCTGAGCTCAGCAGGATGCGAGATCACTTCCGTATGACAACTATCACAACCTTTTCACCCCTCCTACCTCCCCTCTGCCTCCCCTCATCTGTTCACTTACTAACCAAACCCCCCCAAAAGACATCTCCGTCGCCCTCCTAAACATCGGCAAAGCCGTCGTGCCCCTCCCCACCGGCCCGTTGAAGATTACCATGGACGGGGCCGATGCTGCACGCTTGTTCCGTGAGATTGGCGCTGATGTGCTGGTGCCCATGCACTTTGAGTCGTGGGCGCACTTTACTGAGAAGCGGGAGGAGCTCGCGAGGTCACTGGAGAGGGAGAGGGTTATGGATAGGGTGCTGTGGCTTGAGCCGGGGGTTAGGACGGAGCTTGCTCATGGGAGGGGTGGGGTGGGAAAGGTGGGAGTGCTTGAGAAGCGCGCGACGGGCTGCGGAAAAGACGAATGAGTAGCTCATCCAGCGCATTCATGGTCTTGGGTCTTGGACATTGCCCCAACACTACTCGACTTGTGTCTTGATCTCTCCAACTTCCAAATTCCAAAACCCTTCACAGCCTCAGCATCTTTTTCCCGCCCTCATCGTCAAATTCAGCTCCGCGACTCGATTGCCCCTCCCGCTGAAGCACGAAGCATTCGGAAGCAATACTTGACAATGCAGATCGCCACCAACAGGCCCAGCATGACCACCTTGAGGGTGGCTTTGCAGCAGACAGGCAAATCAGGAGCCTTCAATCTTGCATGGTCTGTCTCGTGGTTTGCCCAATTCTGCAGGTTGCCTCGAAGGCTTGATCGCCTCCCGGCTGGAGAGTCGAGCGGGGTTGTCAACCTCCGTTGATCAGATCCCTCCGAGATCTTGACGTGAAGAACGCAACACGGTCTTCGGTCCTGGATGCCTAGAAACTTTGGCTTCCAAAAGTCATTGAGGAACATAACACGTTCACCAGCTCTGGAGGTCTAGGAGCTTTGGGTTTCGAAGTAGTTGGTAATTGGCCTTTCTTGTCAACATGGAAGCTGTCAGAACCCAGGCACCTGCCTGGGCCCAACCGCAGTAGCTGGCCTGAACAACAGGCCCAGGAGGGCATCGCCAACCTCTCAACTGCAGGCAACCCGCAGGCAAACACCAACTCCATGACCTCCCATTGGCCCAGCTGCAAGCCACAGTGGTAATGGCTTCAGCTGAAGGCCATCCCAGGAAAGCGGGGGAGCCAGGCAGTCAAAAGGCCCAGGGCACGCCCATGGAGGAGGACAGGAGGACAGAACAGACACAACTGAAGCAATTCAGAACTCTTGACATACATCGTTTTGCACCCGTTATTATAGTGCCTTTCAGTGCCTCCATACCAACCCACTGCAGTGGTTCGAATCAGCTGTTCCAACAATTAACAGTCAGACTTGCGACCAGCCTACCAAGCCAGTCGGATATACATCATTGATCCCGCACACGGAGCAGCACTGCCACTGCAGCGAAATCAACCTTTCCATCAACAACCACGACTTCGAAGCCATCGCCATGTCTTCCAACAACCTCACTACGGTCAACAACAAATCCCTCATCCTCCTGACGGGTCCAGAGAATTGGATCACCTGGAACGGCCAGTTCCGTAACCTCGCGCAGGCCTACGAGGTTCTCGACTACCTTGACGGCGTTACGCCTCGCCTCCAAAAACCACAGGAAGTTGATTCCTACGAGGTCGTCGACCACGTCAAACAACACTACCTGGAAAAGGCCTCGCGGCTGATTCCATTCACTCCGCCAACTCATCACGACTTTCGCGACCACCTCGATATCGTGGCAACGCTCCCGCGTATTCCAGCCGACGATACCCCTCTCGAGATTAACATCGAAGCCATAGAGGAGACTCCCAGCACCTCTACAGCTTCCAGCAGTACCACCGCAAGCAACCTTCGCAAAGGGAAGACGCCCGCAAGAGCTACTCGCGCAGATACACCAGAAGCAGCGGCTCAGGCCCGCCTCGCGGCGGCCAAAGAACAGAGGGTCGATGCCCTTAGGGAGGAGGTTAACGCCTACTTCCACACACGCGAGGACCGCTTTGCCGCCCTCGTCACCACCATGCAGAAGGGGGGCAAGGAGCTATGGACTACTCAATCCAAGGGCCTACAAAGGATCGCAGAGCTCCTCTCCAACAACGTCACCCCAGAACTCCAAAGCGCCCATCGACCTCTCGACTTCGACGTCCGCAAATTTTACGCTAGCCTCCAGACTATCGCCAAATCTACCACCGAGGTAGAGAGCAACATTCGCCTTCGTCTCAAGATCCACCTCAAGAGCCTACGCAACCGCCAGCAGAAGAACACATCGCGAGAGCAGTTGACAACTTGGCTAACTGCGTAGGAGAACCTCATGGGCGAAGCTGTCACCTACCAGCTCCCAGAATACGGCAACAAGGGCCCCTGGGTGGAGGACCTCATTGACGTGTTGCAACCTCTCGTTCCTATTGCCACGTCAGACATCAGGAAGGAGGCTAAGAAGGGATCTCTCACCTACAAGGAAGCCTCTATCATAGCCAGAGAAGAGTCCCTTAATACCCTACAACCTGGCAAACAAGCTGACCACATTGGCAAGGGGGCCTTTCCCGCCTTTGGTACCACAGAACCACAGGACCGCAAGAAACGCCGCAGCGATGACATCGACGACGGCAAAACCAAGGAGGGTCGCGAGGCAAAGAAGCATCGTACCAATACCCCTTCTAAGGCCGACGCCGCCAAGGAGGGTCGCGAGGCAAAGAAGCATCGCACCAATACCCCTTCCAAGGCCGACGCCGCCAAGGATGAGGAGCGCTGCCGTGCGTGCTACAACAAGCACCCGACCAGCAAATGCTTCTACATCCACCCACATCTCGCGCCTGAAGGCTTCAAGATGAGGGACCACGTCAGAGAACGCGTGGAAAAGGCCCTCCAAGAAGACCCCTCTCTCCGCGATGCCAGAAATTGACTGGCCGGCCGTACTTACGGCCAGAAGGATCACTACCACCATCGCCAAATTGGGCGATGTTCAGCGGTGTTTTCCATCATCCAAGTCAGCTTCCAGGCGGGTCAAAGTTACCCTCTCGCCAATAGTGCGATCCTGGACTCGGGGGCAACCCTACACATCTTTAACAACATCCATCGCTTCAAACGCCTTACGTCCGCCAACGCCAATGACTGCGTCCTGGCCGGGGAACATCCCGTCAAAATTGAGGGCTACGGCAGCGTCGATGTGATGGTCCGAGGGCCAAAGAAGGCCATGGTGTTGACACTCACGGGGGTGGCTTTCTGCCCAACCTTTGCGTGCAATATCATCTCCGTAAGGGAGCTCAACAGGCGCAAGATTTGGTGGGACAACCGCCTTAATCGCCTGGTTCGCAACGATGGTTCAACATTAGGCCATCTGAGCGTACAAGAGGGACAATTTGTGGTGGAAAGCATACTACCCTCCCTCTCTGGCGCGGTCTTCCAAGCCCGCCGCAAGAGGCTCAGCACCTGGACTGCTCGTGCAGACAGTATAGCTGACGCCACCCTTTGGCATCATCGCCTTGGTCACCCAGGCCCCAGAACACTGGAACACCTGGTCAACCACACAGAAGGAACGAGGATCAAGGGCATCACCACGGTCGAATGCGACGCCTGCGCCCTCGCCAAGATGAAAAGGCAAATAAGCCGCAGGGCTAGGGCTAAGCCGTTACAGCCAGGAGAGCGTCTTGCCCTCGATCTCCATGAGTTCCCTACCAATAAGCAACAAAAGCGAGTCTTCTGCTGATCACAGACCGTTTCTCAGGGTTCTCATGGGACTACTACCTCCCAAAGCGCGAAGCGCCTTACATCCTGGCTGCGCTCAAGCACCTTTTCCAGCTACTCAACACGCAATACGGCATCATCCCCAAGGCCGTAGAAAGCGACAACGAGTTCTCACGGGCAAAGATTCTCACTAGCTTCTGCAACACCAAGGGCACGAAGATGGAACCCTCAGCAGCGGAAACACCAGCCCAGAATGGGGGCGCAGAGCAGGCTGGCGCCATTATTAAGGCAAAGGCGAGAGCAATGCGAATTGGCGCCAACCTGCCAGAAGACCTGTGGAAGGAGATCACCATGGCGGCGGTCTACCTGTACAACAGAACACCCAGGGCTGGCAACGGCTGGCAATCGCCATACGAACGCTTTCACACAGCGATCGCTAGAGCCAGCAACCCAGCCTCCCCCGCCAAGAAGCCCAACAACGCACACCTCAAAGCATACGGTTGCAAGGCTTTCGCGATGACGCGTACCGCCCAGAGAGGTGAAGAGAAGACCCGACGGCTCGCGCCCAGGACATGGGTTGGCTACCTCGTCGGCTACAACTCCTCCAACATCTTCCGCATCTGGAACCCCATCATCAACCAGGTGGTCGCAACACGCGACGTCATCTTCAACGAACATCAATTCCTCCCCCACAACCGTGATCTCTTGGCTAATGATATCGCGGAAATGGACACAGAACAATTAAAGGACTGGTTCAACGAAAGACTCGATCCTCATGATTCCCTTCCCCCCAAGGAAGAAGAAGACTACCGCGAACCAGAGGGCGAAGATCATGTCACAAGGACAGGCACCGATGGCGCTGAAGATGAGGGGGTGGAGGAGGTTGATGATGAAGAGGAGGAAATACTAGATACAATTGTGGTTGGAGGAGGCGAATACAATAGCAAGGACAACACCATAGAGGATGCCTACCCAACCCCACCAGACACACCACCTAACGACATCCTGGCGACGGCCTTCGCCGGCCTACGAATTGACTCACATCAAGCCCAACGGCAGGCTGCGCCAGTCTTGTCACCCCGCCAACGGCCGTGGCCTACGCCTGTTCTACAACGACGACGACGAATTCAGCCGTGGCAGGCCGCCTTCCATGCCGCCACCACACGGAGCGCCTCAGACCGCGCCCAGCGCCGCCATCAACCCAGCAGCGGCTCCCAGTACTACCATCCAACCAGCGGCACCGCCTCTATTGACATCAACACCATCACGGCAGCCGCCCAGTCGCCAGAAGGCATCAATTCCCTCCACCAGTCGGCCCTTCCACCACCACCTGAGCGGCATCACAATCTCCAGAAACACCCTCTCCGCCACCTGTTCGAACAAGCTGAAAAAGACCACCTGGCAAGTCATAAGGAGAAGGAGTCCTGGATTGAGATTTCACGTGATGTGGCCAAAGAGGGCGGCAGGCAGGTTCTTGACTGCATGTGGGTTTACACCTACAAGTTCAACACTAAGGGCTTCCTCGTCAAGTGTAAGGCGAGGCTAGTAGTCCGCGGGGACCAACAGAGAGTCAACCACACGGAGGAGAATTACGCTGCCACTCTCGCCACCCGCTCCTTGCGCGCGGTCCTCTCCATTGCGGCACGATTTGACCTGGAGATGAAGCAATTCGACGCAGTCAACGCCTTCGTCAACGCCAAGATCGACGACGACGTGTTCATGGAGCTACCAGTTGGGTATCGCAAGAGAGGCAGGGCGTTGAAACTCAACAAGGCGCTCTACGGCTTGCGGAAATCCCCTCTTCTGTGGCAAAGGGAGCTCACGGGAACACTCGCCAACCTAGGCTTCCATCCTGTGCCTCACGAACCCTGCATCATGATACGCAACGGCTGCCTGGTTTTCTTTTACGTGGATAACATCGTCATCGCGTATCCCAAGGCGCAACAGCACCTCGCTACGGCAACCATCAACGGCTTGCGGGCCAAATATGACCTCACTGGTAGCAACGACCTGCGGTGGTTCCTGGGCATTGAGGTCCACCGTGACCGCGCCCGTGGCTTGGTCTGGCTGGCTCAGACGGCTTACATCGAAAAGATCGCCAAACTCGCCGTCTCTGACCGCAACTACCGCACGCCCATGGCCATAGAGGAGCTTCTCCCATACGCAGGTATCGCCACACGTGCCTCAACACAGCTGTACCAACGCAAGGTCGGCTCCCTCCTCTACGCAGCAGTCGTCACGCGCCCAGATATTGCCTTTGCCACCTCACGCCTCGCACGACACAACCAGAACCCTGGCCCAGAACACCACGCCGCGGCAGACCGCGTGTTGCGATACCTCTACGGCACACGCTTCCTAGCCCTCCAGCTGGGGGGTGGAGATGACCTTCGTGTGGCCTGCGATGCTTCGTTCGCTGACAACACCATAGACCGCAAGAGCTCCCAAGGCTTCATTATCTCCCTGTTTGGAGGGCTCATCGCGTGGCGCGCCAGCAAGCAGAACACCGTCACTACGTCCACCACGGAGGCCGAGTTGCTTTCCCTCGCACAGGGCGTCAAGGAGGGTCGCTTCATGCAACGGATGCTGACTGAGCTGTCGGTACGCCTGGACTCTCACACCCTTACGATTGAGTGCGACAACCTCAACACCATTGCCCTCGTCACGAAGGAAATCACCACTCTCAACACCAAGTTACGGCACGTGGATATTCACAACCACTGGCTTCGCCAAGAACACCGCGCGGGCAGGATCATAGTGGTCCACCAACCAACTAAGGCCATAGTGGCAGATGGACTCACCAAAGCTCTCGGTTACGACAACCACCAAAACTTCATCACGATGCTTAACCTGGTGCCTATCCAGAGCCTTATCGAGGAAAGGGCGGCTCTCAACCATTCCACAGTGGAAGGCGAGCCTCTGGCACCCTGAAACAGGCCTCTAGCAAGGGGTTCAGGGGGCACCTGTCAGAGAACAGGTCCCCCCTGAGGGGGTGTGTCAGAACCCAGGCACCTGCCTGGGCCCAACCGCAGTAGCTGGCCTGAACAACAGGCCCAGGAGGGCATCGCCAACCTCTCAACTGCAGGCAACCCGCAGGCAAACACCAACTCCATGACCTCCCATTGGCCCAGCTGCAAGCCACAGTGGTAATGGCTTCAGCTGAAGGCCATCCCAGGAAAGCGGGGGAGCCAGGCAGTCAAAAGGCCCAGGGCACGCCCATGGAGGAGGACAGGAGGACAGAACAGACACAACTGAAGCAATTCAGAACTCTTGACATACATCGTTTTGCACCCGTTATTATAGTGCCTTTCAGTGCCTCCATACCAACCCACTGCAGTGGTTCGAATCAGCTGTTCCAACAGAAGCTCTTGGAACTGCGTCGGCCATCGCCGCGTTCCTGGGCTTCACGGCAAAAGACTGTTTTTCAACTGTATGACATCTGCGGAACATAAAAGGACGCCAAAGACACCGTGTTCCGAACAAACGGCAATTTGCACGACTTGTCCCGCATTTTGGAGCAGATTTTTGACATCATCACCCATGAAACAAAAAATGGGGGAGACACCGGCGAGGGCCAGTCTACGAAAACGAGCCATGCTCGTGTCTTGGAGGAGCTCAGGACGAGAGATGGCAACCCGATCACCGCCTGCCAGGTCAAGATCACCAGTATTCTCAGCATTCTCAGCAAGTTTTCCCTTGTGACATGTCCTCTTCGCAAAAAGGATATCGACAATCACCTGGAGAACTTTGAGCGACTCAAGTCACAAATCAGCCTCGCCATGCAAACTCAATCAATGTGAGACGGGTCAAAGGCTTAGCCGTTTATTCGAACAGTAGCTAATTCCTCAAATAGGGCCACACTTCTCGGTATTGAGAAGGTGTTGGCTTCACAGGCTTCCCTTCTTCGGGATCACATCAAGGACTCTGCGAATAAAGAGACACTCAATTGGCTTCAGGCACCAGACGTCTGGAACAACTTGAGAAACGCCCTCGTAAAAGTACAACCAGGAACTAGAGAATGGTTTATCTCTTCCGCTGCTTTCCAAGACTGGCTCACCACCCCTGGGTTCCTGTGGTTGACTGGTATTCCTGGAGCCGGGAAAACCATCTTGAGTTCAACGATTATCGCAACGCTGCTGGCACATCAAGCACAAACACCGAACTTGGTGGTGTTCTCGTTCTTCGATTTCCAAAATTCGTCCCTTCAACAACCAGATTCTCTTCTGCAATCAATTCTAAAGCAACTCGCACTACGGAATACGGCCGCTCTCAAACATCTAAGGGAGCTGTCCCAAAGGTCATCCGCAGTTAGTTCAAGTGCTTCGTCTTTAGACAACCTTCTCGAGGCGGTAATGGCTTCTGCGGCCTTGTTCCCGAAACTCTTCATTGTGGTCGATGCTCTGGATGAGTGTTCCGATCAACATCTCGTGGCCAAGCAATTGAAGGCCATCTCAGCTCTCAAAAATATTCATGTTATCTGTCTCAGCCGGAGAGAGAGACGCCTGGAATTAGGAGTCTAAGACGTCGTTCAAGAGATTCCACTCACATCAGAACATGTCGACAAGGACATTGCGATGTACGTCAAGCACAAAATCGAGACATCGGGAGAAATGTCGTTTTAAAGTGTCGAAGACAAAGAGAAGGTTCAAAATTACTTGACATCAAAAGCCGCGGGAATATAAGTTTCTGGCCGGCGCTGCAAGGTGTTGAGGTTCTGCTGTAACATGGTATCTACATAGGTTTCGTTGGGCCCATTGCCAGCTTGATGCGCTTGAAAATTGCGGCAGCTCCGAGGAGGTTGACGAGGTTCTAAAGTCGCTCCCTAAAGACCTCCCAGCAACATACGAGCGGATCTTGAGCCGTCTCAAAGAAACCCAAGCGAGGGACGTCCGGACAATCTTAGTGTCACTGGCTTTCTCATACCACCCTGTTTCGCTCATTAATATGACCAAAATCCTCAAGATTAATACAACCGGAAAGCCATGGATCAGAAATATTAACATCTGCTGGGACGCTCTGCTGTCAAGCCTCGTGACCTTGACATCCGGAAACTGGTTTAACGATGAAACCCCAACTCTACAGTTTGCCCATTTCTCTTTGAGGGAATATCTGGTGTTTGAGGACATTAAAAAAAGCAGGGCAAATGCTTTCCCGCCGTCGGGTGGAACAGGCCATCTGGCTATGGCCGAACTTTGTGTGAGTTACCTGCTCCCCCACGACGATGTCGTGTCCTTTGGAAAGGGCGCACTCGAACAGTACCCGTTACCTATTTTGCGGCATGCTGGGGCAAAAATTCGTCAATTTCGGATGACGAATGGTCCGGGTGCGAAATACTTGACAACTTACTTCTCGAGTTTTTCTTTAACAGCGAGCCGGACGCCTTAATTGGCAGCGCCTCGAGGAGCATAGTTTGTATAAAAACGGCCTATGGCTCTACCATTCTTACCTTGATCACGAGGGCTTGGAGCCTGAACCGTCCTGGGGTGCAATTGGCGGGCCCTCTTGTTCGAAGCTTCGCTCTCGGCTCCAACGACAAAGAGTAACTCCATCGGAATGGGGCGACGGCTTAAGCCTCGTGTATGCGACAAAGTTTGTTCTTTGGAGATCTGTCGAGGCGCTCTTAAGTCTCACACGAACAGACAGTAACCTGGCGTTCAACCTGGATGCTGCGCTACATGAGGCAGTCGAATCGTGCACCTATAAATCTCCCGAGACCCCTCCATGCTGCGGCAATTGGGGGCAACTTGAGAGCATTCCTCCATCTGCGTGGCAAAGGCGCTAAAATGCATAGTTCAGTAATTACTGCTGCGACCTTTGGCAAAGAGCGGCGAGAAATCAGCTTTGTTGGCCGTGGTAAACATTGAGAAATTGTCTAATTTTGTTTTGAAAACGGGGCTTATTGGGATGAATCCACCGCAGCGCTCGCAAGAATTAGGGGTTTCAAATGGGGAGACCTTAAGAGTGAGACGAGGGCCTATTTGATTACTCGTGTTATGGCCGAGTCACATAAAATATACCATGGATTCTGGTGCATGGCTCACCATGGTACGCGATGCCCGGTTTAGACAGGGAACCAGACTCAGCAGCTCGGCAAGCTGATAGAGGAAGTGGCATTACTAGTGCAGCCAGACAAGGTTGAAGCACACAAGAACCCGGAGATCAACGGTTGGCGTGGTTGAGAGAGAGAACGACCGAGGACGGGAAGCAAAGGCTCAAGAGACAATGCTGGAAGAGAAGCGAGACCCTTTGGATGTGAGAGTGAGTGTGCTTAAGAAGATGCAAGGGAATTTGGAGAGGGAGTATACAGAGCTCTGAACATTCTGGACATTCTCGAGTGATGCATGGGAGTTGTCAAAGCTTCATGTGTTTCATCAAATTTCACTTTCGGGATTGTTCAGGTACTAATCGTTTTAGTTTCGACTCTCAATGTGCCTGAGTCGAATCTCAATGGAACTCTTGCTGTTACGACGTACAATGTACTACAAAGTTTTATTGACTAACTAGAAGCCATGACCGCTGGTGTAAAAACTAAGAAGATGCATTTCTCTACATTCTTTCAGACCTCTTTGATGCTCCACCGCGTAAAAATATGAGAGATAAAACCACATGAGCCCAAATTAACCCTTTAAACTCCCCGCCCAACAAATTGATGCCATCAAAAGTACCCACAATCTCATCACACCAGCCTCCCTGGCCATCTCGTCTACTGCCCACTAACCACCACCTCCGCCGGCTTCCCCGTCTTCCCCTCCCCCTCCCCCTTCGGCTTCCCCTTCTCCTCCCCGACCTTCAACCCCTTCATATCCGCCGTAATCCCCGTAAACGGACAAACCCCCCCACCAACCCCACCCATCACCCCAGGCTCAGCCTTCCCCCACCCGCCCTATACCCCGCAAACGGCACCTTCGCTGGCATCACTGGCGGCTGGGCCGCATCATCCCCAATACTCGCGCCCTCCTCCTCCCCACTGATCTCATCCTCGTGCGCGAGCACCTTCTTGCCGTGCAGATAGCCTTCCTTCTCGACGATCGCCTCGTAGTCCATGCCGTCGGTAAACTCCTCGCCGTCGTGCACGTACCACTTGGTGAAGAGGTCGTTTTGGATCCAAATGACCTTGCCGAGGGCCTTGACGATGGCGATTTTGCGTGCGATGTGGAGACGTGGGTGGGAGAGGATGGCTTCGCAGAGGATGTCTTGGATGACGGCGAGGCCGGCGCCGATGTGGATGTATTCGATGTGCAGGGGGTGGGTGCGGCCTATGCCGGTGTGCATCATGCTGTTGGGGGGGTTAGTGGGATGATCATCGGCAGGTGGTTTTGGCCCTTTTGGGTGGATGAGAGCTTACCCGACTTTGTCGAGGTACTCCCAGAACTCCATTTGGGTGGGATCGGAGCACAGCTTCTTGAGGTAGGCGCGCAGGAAGGACTTGCGGTGCAAGATCTGGGGGCTCAGCTCGTCCGGGTCTGTGTCCATGGGCCCCTCGAAGGCGGTACTCCTGGTTGTGAAGGCGCGCGCGGTGATGTCATATTGCAGCAGTTTCCTGTAGACAATGTTGACTACTGCGGGGATGAGTGCTTGGATGTATTTGGAGCCTGATCTGAGAGCCTCGATGTCGCCTGAGAGTGAGGTCAGTGGGAGGTTCAGGGTGAGTTGGGGTGTGTGATCTTACCAGCACCAAAGTCGAGGAATGAGTGGAGGTAGCGGATGCGGGCTTCGAGATTTGTGTACAGCGACTTCCGGTCGACGTGCTGCATCGGCCTTGACCTCGCGGTTGACATTGTGAGTGGTTTTGTGGGGATCACTGAAGATCTCTGGGGGAACCTGGGGAAGAGGTCGGGTTCAGGGGTTCAGGGGTAAAAGTGGGCTTCGTCTGAGGGGGTTCAACTGAACAAACGTCGAGAATATGGGAAAGTTATCTGGATTTGGTGTTCGAGGAGGAAGAGGACTGTGAGCTTTTGAAGCTGCCTTCAGATGAAGACGCGCATGAGTGAGTCGAGTCTGGAAGTTTGTGGCAGTGGTGCGAGCATGCGCGTTGATGGTTCGATGGCCTGATCCGTCGCGGAAGATCATGCGAGGGCCTTTCTGCGGTGCCTGATTGGACCACAGCGCCTTTTTTTGGTCTTTCTTGGTGCCAGGCCTGGGCAGATTCCGATGTCCTGGCACCGGCTTTTCCCGCCTTCAAATCGAAATTCCCATCGTGACTCGAGGTTCAAAAGGATTGCGGCCCGCCCTCCTAGTTTGCCCGAGATAGAACCAGTTTGTGTCCGCACATTGCCGCCGTTGTTGTCGAGCCGACCCCCAGCTGCTCACCTGGGCCCAACCATGAGACCCAAGGATGGGACCTTCGGCCCCACCATCTGGCGAGGCCGCTGCCGATGATGGTGATCTGCAGGCGATGGAGGAGCTGTGCCACATCGTGGCGAGCCGCGAGGTGCGTTGAGACGTTTGAGAGGCTGGTTTAGTGATCAACAAATCGCTCACACTTTTCAGGAAACTCCCCGACTCCTCAGAGTCTCAAGGACAACAACGGATTCTCATCGACGCCAGTTCCCTGGATCTTCATCAATCTTGGCGCCAAGGGAATCGTTCCTCCATTTATGGCCAACGAGTCGCCGGGTCTCGCCGGCAACTTTGCGGAGATCCCGGCGATTCCAGTTCGGGAATCAACAAATCGAGCCGGACGCCCCTCGTCAGCATCACGAACTCTGAGTCAGTCCAGTAAGAAGGCGAAAAGGGGCCAGGCAGTAGGTACCTTGCGGAATGATAGGGTTTATGCTTCATCTCGGTATGTCTTTTCCCCCTTTTCGACACTACTGCAGCCGCTTTGAGCGAGCCCCGGGGTTTCGGAGACGACCTTCTTGGAGCGGGGTGGAACACCAAAAAAACCAACACTCAAGAGTTTATCAGACGCGTGGAAGTCTCAGGGTTGTGTTCTACTGCTCGACCTAGCAGTGTGAATAAAGCCAGCAACTTGTGGGGTTTTGCAGCCGAAAACCGGGGGGGCTTGAGGTAGAAGTAAGTGCCAGATTCCTTTGAAATCAGAAAGAAAAATAAAGAAATAAACAGAAAGAAAAAAAAAAACCAAGGAAAAAAAAAACCCCGAAATAAACAGAGAAAAGGACGCAAGTGTTCAACTTGGCCGAGATTCAGACAGAGAATCCAATGTTCTCAAATTCTTTTCTCTTAAGCTGAAGATCTTGACTGTCTCTCTTGAGGCAGCAAACAATTACCCGGAATAACGTCAATAACAAGAACAGTGCTCAACAACGTACCCAATTGACCGCCTGGCATACTCGGAAACTGACTGGAAGCTACGAAACGCAGATCAGTCACGGCCAGAGGCTCGGTTGATCAAGACATTGTATCTGGTCATTGATGACACCTCGGGGACCACATGAGAAAGAACTTCGGGAGTGCGTTTGAAGGAAACGGGGTGGTCAAACGTAATGCTGGTGATGCCATCTGACAGCTCAGGTTGTTTTTGAAACAGCCTCAAGCACGACCGATTGTACTGTGTAGCAAGTTGAGTCAGTACTACCACTAGAGCCAGAAGAAGATGCCCCCACAGCGGGCAGGACGTCGTCCACGTCGTCCCATAGGCGAGCGAGATGCTCTCGCCCGGAGAGCAGTTGCTGTGACAACAGTATTTACTGCACTCCTGCACAGTTCCAAGCCGTGAAACGAGATCTTGTCAAAACACAGCATTCCTGGGACGGTATTTTCGTGGTCGGATCGTGTTCGTGGTGCTCAGCCCTGAAGAGCTGAAGAGCATGGCAAAGACACCTCACGAGAGGCTATCATCCCACTGCTCGATGCGTGGCGGGGCAACCTTGGAAAGCGAGGGGGGTTCGATCTCGGGACCATGCACCCGAGCAACCCACGATCTGTGGTGCACGATGGATCGCCGCATCCCTGCCAGGCGTCAGCTGCCTTTCAGCCAGGCGCCAAAAACGGACAAAAACGAGGCATTGAGATAAGAGGGCGCAGGGCTGTGTTGCTGCTTACCAAAAGCTGTTTGGCGACTGGTGCGACCATCCCTCACCCCACACTGGCTGGTCCCTGCATTGCCCCCCGCCGTCGCAGTTCCGGGTTGGAAAGACCGAAAGAGGGTGTGGTGAAGCGGTGGAGGATGCAGGAGAATCAGAGAGGCCAGACTCTGGAGTGCCAGGGGAGAAGTGGGATGACTGGGTGGAACTGTCAAAAGACCCGTTGGGCCAATGGGACGAGACCGATAAGGTACCCCTCCCCCGCGGTTTGTTGAATGCGAAATCAGGGATCCGAGACAGGGATTCTCTTTCTCACCGACATCAAACGACGATGATGGACGATGGAAGGGGACGCCTGGGAAGGTACGTATCTCCAGGGCGCGCGTTCATCCCATCCATGGATCCAAACTCGGCAAAGATAAGCAGCGGCACGAGCATATCTCGGTCGAGATTGCAGATGTCGCGCACGCAGACACCGCTATCGTCCGGGATCTCTTAAATTCGAGCGACCCCTCGCTGCGGCCCGCGCCTCGACCTCGACCTTCGACCCTCGAACATCCTCACCTTCCAATTCCCAGGCACATTGATCGTACTCGGCCGTCGTGAACAGATCTCAGACCGCAGCCATGGTACGTACTCATTGGACCATCACGCTCTGCCGAGCCATGGCCCATGACAGCTGCTGACGATGCGTTACCAGTCGTCATCACCGTCCTTCGTTTCCCAGGCGGGGAATGTGAGCAAAATACCTCGGACTGTGACATTGGGTAGCGGTTGTGCTCACAATGGAGCAGCTCAAGAAGTACTTTGAGCTCGACCAGAAGGGCACCATCATTGCCGAGTACATCTGGTACGTTGCTTCCCTTGCCCCACTCCAGCCAGAGTCAAGAGGTCCTAACATTTTGCAGGATCGATTCTGAGGGTGGCACTCGGTCCAAGTCGAGGGTAAGCATTTTCAAGTCCCGACCAAGAAACAATCTCAACTAAACGCCCCCAGACTCTCGACGAGAAGGACTACAAGCCCGAGGACCTGCCCATGTGGAACTTTGACGGCTCGTCCACCGGCCAGGCCCCCGGCGACAACTCGGACGTCTACCTCAAGCCCGCCGCCGTCTTCCCCGACCCCATCCGCGGCGGCAAGAACATCCTCGTGCTCGCCGAGTGCTGGGACTCCGATGGCACCCCCAACAAGTACAACTACCGCCACGAGACGGCCAAGCTGATGGAGGCCCACGCCCACCACGTCCCGTGGTTCGGTCTCGAGCAGGAGTACACCCTGCTGGACCTCAACGACCGGCCCTACGGCTGGCCGCAGAACGGCTACCCGGCGCCCCAGGGCCCGTACTACTGCGGCGTGGGTGCCGGCAAGGTTGTGCAGCGCGACATTGTCGAGGCCCACTACCGCGCGTGTCTGTACGCCGGCATCAAGGTTTCGGGTACCAATGCTGAGGTATGTGTTTGCAACACTTTGTGTGAATTGATCAGCCAGTGACTAACATCTTCTGTTTAGGTTATGCGTATGTTGAACCGTCAACCTCTCCAGCTTATCACACACTGACACCGAAATAGCCGCCCAGTGGGAGTTCCAGGTCGGCCCCTGCGTCGGAATTGAGAGTAGGTCACACCACACCTCGTATTAAGTCCGCCACCCGCTAACCGCCCTCCAGTGGGCGACCAGCTCTGGATGGCCCGCTTCCTGCTGCACCGCATCGCCGAGGACTTTGGCGTCAAGGTCTCGGTCCACCCCAAGCCCATCCCCGGCGATTGGAACGGGGCGGGTCTGCACAGCAACTTCTCTACCAAGGAGATGCGCGAGGAGGTACGTCCATCCCACTTTCTCACTGCCTCACCCCTTCCATCTGTGCTAACACAACCCCCCACAGGGCGGCATGAAACACATCGAGTCTGCCATCGCCAAGCTCGGCACCCGCCACCAGGAGCACATTGCCGTTTACGGCGAGGACAACGAGAAACGTCTGACTGGCCGCCACGAGACGGGCTCCATCGACCAATTCACCTACGGTGTTGCCAACCGTGGCGCGTCCATCCGTATCCCGCGCGAGTGTGCCGCGAAGGGCTACGGTTACTTTGAGGACCGCCGGCCGGCGTCGAACGCCGATCCGTACCAGATTACGGGTATCATCATGGAGACGTATGTTGATCCTTTGCCAGTGTGTTGTTTGTGGATGATGCTAACTGGAGTGTAGCATCTTTGGCCCTGTCTAAGGGATTGAGGAGTCGTGACGTTGGCTTGGAAGCGTTTGGGCTGGGACTTGCGATGGAGTTGAAGGTGTTTTGGTATGATATTGTAAGCGACTGGAATTATAAGCAAGAGAAAGCATCTATCTTTGATGGCTGGCTTGCAGGATGATAAGACGAGGGAAGAGTTGTTCTGGTCTCATTGCCAAGGAGATCCCAGTTTGATTCAGGGGCAGAGGTCCACAGAGGTTAACAGAGCAGAATTCTCTCAAAACTCTATGCGATAGAACAACTTACAAGACCTACATTCTTTGTTGTACTGTCACGAGGTTACCGGAAGTTGTCTTCGCACTCTTTCCCGCAGACTTGCAACGTCCTTTGGTAGTTCAGCCTCGGCCTGCTTTCCCCAACTTCTCCACCTGCATCAAAATTCTTGTCGGCGTGACTCACCAACTCACGACACTTCTGCACTCACTTCACACATAAAGATTCAACCAACTCCATCCACCAGGAGCACTGCCCGAATTCCTCAGCCCCCCCCCCCCCCCCCCCCCCCCCTTCCCCCCAAACTTCATCTCCACCAACAACAACACCAACAACCACCACCATGTCCCTCCCTCCCCAAACTGTCCTCGTCACCGGCTCCTCCGGCCACCTCGGCCGCGCCCTGATGCTCTCCCTCCCCTCCCTCGGCTACAACCCCATCGGCCTCGACATCACCCCGTCCGCCACCACAACGCACGTCGGCTCCATCACCGACGTGCCCTATCTCACATCCCTCTTTGCCACTGCCCACCTCCCTGTTGCACATGTCATACACGCTGCGACGCTGCATAAACCCCATGTGGGCAGCCATGCAAAGGGGGAGTTTGTCAGGGTTAATGTGGAGGGGACGTGCAATTTGCTTGAGGCAGCGGTGGCTAGGGGGGAGATAAAGAGTTTTGTTTTTGTGTCGACGACGTCCACCTTTGGGGATGCGCTGGCCCCAGCCCCGGGGCAGCCGGCCGCGTGGATTGATGAAGCGGTGGTGCCGCAGCCAAAGAATATTTACGGCGTGACCAAGACGGCTGCGGAGGATGTGTGCAGGTTGGTGCAGAGGCAGACGGGGCTGCCGGTGGTGGTGCTGCGCACGAGTCGTTTTTTTCCCGAGGAGGATGATGATGCGGGGCGGAGGGGGGAGGTTGGGGGGGATGGGGAGAATTTGAAGGTGTTGGAGTTGGCTTACAGGAGGGTGGATATTGCGGATGTGGTGAGCGCGTGTGTGTGTGCGATGGAGAAGGCGGGGAGGGGGGAGATGGGGTGGGGGAGGTATATTGTTAGTGGGCCGAGTCCGTTTGGGAAGGAGGAGGAGGTGTTGAGGGGGTTGGATGCGGATGCGGAGGGGGAGTTTAGGAGGGTGGTGCCCGGGTGTGGGGAGGTGTTTGAGAGGAAGGGGTGGAGGTTTTTGAAGAGGGTGGATAGGGTGTATGATTCGAGGAGGGCGGTGGAGGAGTTGGGGTGGAGGCCGGAGTGGACGTTTGAGAAGGCTGTGGAGAGGATTGCGAGGGGGGAGGAGTGGAGGAGTGAGTTGACGTTTCGGGTTGGGAAGTTGGGGTATCATAAGGTGCCGACGGGGGTTTATACCACGGGCTCGGGGGGAGAGAATGGGGAGGAGTCCTCAACCTCCTCCGAGGAGTTCGAGGAGGTGTAAGGCTTCAGGAGCTCGACAGACTTGGATAAGGTACTGAAAAGAAAAAGTCAAAGTCAAAAGGCATGAACGGGCACCTTAGACTCCAACTAAAGGATGTGCTACTTTCACATCCGTGGTGTGGTGAGGTCTCGATGGCCCTTGAGAGGGTGGAGAGTGCGGACTGCGATTCTAAGTCTGCTCCATGGGATCACCGAATGATGAGATCCTTTGTTTTTTGGCCATGCAACGTTAACACACAAGTTCAAGGTACGAGCCGCCACTGAATGGCAATCAAACCACTAGAAGTCTGCCCGCCTTGGAAATGGAGGTTGGTTCGCCCCGTAGGGCTGAAGACAACATGATGACGATCGCATTGCTGCCCCAACTGGGCAGGGCGGAACTTAAATTGTTTCGAATACCGACAGCTCGGCATGATTGACCAAAACAAATGCTGGTCTTTGCAATGGGATTGGTGCTCTGTACGGCCCAGAACAAGATTCGATTTTCAACAGGCGGTCCCGACCCCTTGGGTGGACGGTCCTGCGTCTTGGCTGCAGCAGCCCCTTCAGCCGCAGTTTGTCTTTGATACTATTCCGATGGCTCTGAATTACCTCGTCGTTTGCAAACTGCAGCAATGCCTCCCTGTGGCGTATCCTTCCCGAGACTTCTCCATGACTCTATGCGCCCCTTGCTGCCCCTGGCAGAAAGATGCAACCGCCGTGATGCAGGCTTTTGACCAAGGCCTATCCATCACGATGATTCTCTAAACTTCGGTGTTTGTCCACTCCCTTTTTTGTGCTTGCTACGTAGAGAGGTTCTACACTCGTTTGCCCACCTCACCTGGGTACTTTCTTCAAGTCCTCCCCAGCCAGTTTTGTTCTCTTCACTCCTTTAAGGTTTCAACTAGGGGAAAGTACGTCTCCTTCGCCAACATGTCAATTTTGGGGAAGAACAGAGCACCTCAGAGGAGGAAAAGCAGGAAAGTCAAGTTGTCAAGTATGTTGCTTTCTGAAAGCGTTCAACTTGGAATACTGACTCACAATGGCAAAAGAAAAGGGGAACCCGACATCGAGGCCGTTCTTCACACGGATCTACGGCATGGTGACAGTCCTGGCCGTCACTCTCGCCCTCTTCGCGGTCGTCATATTTTTGAGAAAAACGCTTCCGGGGGGCTCGACACCGTCATTTGAACCGCCATCTCTCTCAGCGCTACAAGCCCGCGGAGAGTCTGTGGTTGAACTCAACGCTCGGGCTGCTGCTACGGGGTTCACCTTCAGACCAGGAGGAGGGATTACAATGATACGGCCGCCAGTGACACTGATCGACCTGCCAATAATTGGGAGCACTGTGGATTGCACGACAGTGATGGTTCCAGGAAGAAGGATGAAGCGCCAGGGTTACCTACAAACGTATTGCTCGACCAGCTACTTCACCATCACCCCCAGCCCAAAGCCATCAAGCGCCATTCCACCCGCGTCGTCTACCTCGAGCAGCATCGTCCCAATCTTAACAACCTCGCCCAGAAACCGTCCACCAGTGACGACTACTTCTGCCAGGGCAACTTCCGCGCCGCCCCCTGACCCATGCATAACCACCTCGGTTGACTGTCCGATTATCCTCAGACGCGATGGAGATGGGTGCACCACCTTCACTCTCACACTTCCAAGTTGCTTATCAACCTCAACCACGCAGTCAACAGCCGTGGACTCGACATCAACCTCTCACCCACTGACGATCGCCCCAGCCAGTTCATCCCCACCAAACACAGACACATGTCTTGACAGCTCTGTTTCGTGCACCACCGTTCCTATAATCTTCCGCGGCAGAAAAAGGGCGGATGCTGTGAATTGTGTTACGTCGTTTTACAGCCGTACAGAGTGCCGGACGACTTTAACCACGCTCGCAACTTCTACATCGCTGTCGATTTCTTCCGTGCCAACAAGCAGCACTCGGTCCACCTCCTTTTCCATCTCCACGGGGCACTCGAGCTCGACCCCTAACTCGACTTCACTGCCTTCTTCATCCACGGCCGAAACCATACCAGCGGCAAACTCGACAACCACTGTGCTCAGTACATCATCTCCGGTTTTGACTTCCAGTACTGCTGTTATTCCCTTAACGAGCTCCACGGAGAGGTCCAGTTTGAGCACAAGCTCGGTTCTCTCAACCTCCACCTCTTTGGCCCCCAGTAGCACGACGATTTTGTTGTCCACGACTTTTTCAACGTCCTTATCTTCAAGTTCTTCAACTTCTAGTTTAGCGACGCCCACCACGTCGTTAACCTCGTCAATCTTCTCATTACCATTGACCTCGAGCACAACGGTTTCTACATCTAGAACTCTTTCGACATCGACAACTGCTTCGATATCTACATTTACTTCAGCTTTCCCATCATCCTTGACATCCTTTTCAACAACATCCTTGTTGTCATCTTCTCTCACGTCAAATTCGCCATCAACCTCCCCGGCAACCTCCCCGGCAACCTCCCCGGCACCCTCCCCGGCAACCTCCCCGGCAACCTCCCTGTCAACTTTCCCGTCCTCTCCGACAGCCTCCCTTTCAAGCTCGACGTCAACCGAGCCTTCAACTGAACCTTCAACTGAGCCGTCATCAACTCCGTCAGAAACGGTTATGTCATCCACTCCGTCCTTGTTCACGATTGTGAGCACGTCTTCGGTTTCAGCTTCATCTGCTAAACCCTCGGGAACCTCGGATTCATTTGTCATTTCTAAAGTTTCTTCGACCGCAGCTACCTCGGCTTCTGTAACTTCCTCTCCCATTTTGTCCCAGACGGAGGAAAGCATCTCGATTGAGAGCTCGTCCTTGTCGTCATCACCCTCCAAGAAATCCACAGCAATTTTGAGCTCAGAAGGACCATCCTCCTCATCCATCAGCAGCCCAAGCAGCACTGGCACCGAGGAAAGTTCAACAGAACGGCCATGGACGACAGCCAGTTCGGTTACGCCAACCGCTTCTACTAGGACTACATCCGCAACATCTTCCAGTGGTACCTCCAGCGTATTGTCCAGTCACTCAACCATTCCCTCTGCAGTGGCCCAGACAGCCGAGTCTTCCGCTGGCTCAGTGACAAACAGCATCACACCTACGGGGACCTCTGCGGCCGGCGGTGGAGGCGGCGGCGGCTCCTCCCTCAACCTCACCGTCTGGCCTTCCTGGGACGTCACACAATCCGTCGGCGGCAACCATGTCCCTCTCATTATCGGAAGAGGCTTCATGCTCATGATTGGGGCTTTCTACAACCAACTGGCGGTCCACGACCCAGTCCGGCAGATGACGGGAGGGGGCATATCGGGCTCTGAGTTGGCCGGGTCTTCGTTTGGCGTAAACCACCTGGGTCTTATTGCCGCTCATCTGGGCACTGCCTTCTCCGCCGGTGGGACGTTCGTTGACACGAACTACTGCAAAACGCCAGGGACTGCGGATAACTTGAACCCATGCCCGCCGCGGCTGAGTGGGAATCCGTGGGTGTTTGATGTTATCATTACGGTCCTGGTGGTTCAGGTGGCAGTTGCTGTGTTCTCAATTGCAAAGTGGTTTCAGAAGCCGGGTGGACTGTCTGCTGACCCGACTACAATTGCTGGGGTGGCGGCAGTAATGGGCCATCCGGAGATTGAGAGCTTGTTTGCCTCGTTTCCTGGGGATATCAGCAAGCAAGAACTGAAAAAGGCGCTCAAGAAGCACATGTTCAAGCTTGGGAATTTTCTTGCCGAGGATGGGAGCACCAAGTACGGCATCATGCCTGTGCCACTAACTGAGGAGGAGAAGGAGAAGAAAAATAAGCACGGGTTCTTCAGCAAGATCGGACTCCGGGGTTCAGGGGAAAAACAAAAGAAGCGGTCGTGCCTCACCAACTGGAAAAATAGCCAACTCCTCATCGACCTCCTTTTTGGCATCCTCCTCCTCGCCCTACTCGGCCTTGTCCTTGCCGCCCTCGCCACTGTCAACCACCCCCAAACCCTCTTCCCCCCCTCCGTTGCCGCCAACGGTACAGGCACGAAAATAGGCTTCGCCCTCCTCGGTGTTCTCATCTCCCTCTACTGGGGCCGGCTCTTCCAAGGTACTTCCCTCTTATCCCTTTTTCACCGAACCTCCATTACTAACTTCACCACAGACACACAAACCCTCACCCCTTACCTCCCCCTCTCCACCTCCCCCTCCCACCCAACCCCCACCATCCTCCTCTCCCGGCACACCTCCCCTATCTGCGCCCTCCTCCCTCTCCTCCGCTCCCACCACCTCACCGCCACCTCCGTCGCCTTCACCGCCCTCCTCTCCGAACTCCTCATCGTTGCCCTCGCCGGTCTCCCCTACCGGCCCGGCCAGCTCCGCGGCGAGTTTTTGTTTTGCGCCTTCGCAAGCGCGGGGATTCTGTGTATCATGCTCGCGCAAATGGTTGTAGTGGCAGTGTGGAGGAGGAGACTGCCGTATCTGCCGAGGAAGCCGGATACGATTGGGGCGGTGATGACGTATGTTGCGGGCACGGAGATGGTGAAGGGGATGGGGACGGGGAGAGTTGAGGGGCTGGGGACGAAGGAGAGGGATGAAGTGGTGAGGGGGTTGGGGAGGGTTTATGGATATGGGTGGAGGAAGGGAGATGGGGAGATGGGGGTTGGTGGGGGGAGGTGGGTTGTTGATGAGGTTGGGATGGGGGTGGAGGGGGAGAGGAGGAGTTTTCTGGAGGGGAGGGGTGGGAGGGGGGTTTGAGTCAGGATGGGAGCAGGTGCTGTGGGGTGTAAGTGGGCTGAGGTTGGGCTAGGGATGTGTTGGCCTGGTGCTGTACGATCTTGATGACTCTCATTTCTTGGTGTTTGTAAACGATGCAACACCACATTTTCTTGATAGACTGCAAAATAGCTCGTCTCCTGGTGCACGAGATTGTTTAGATTGCAATTACGGTATGTATAGAGGAGAAGCAGCAGACAGAAGTGTTTGATATGATCAGGGCCGCCGGCAGGTAAAACCCGGAGTGTACGTGGGGGTAGTACCGGAGACATCGTGATCACTCTCGGGATGGCCTGACCATCGCCACGGATGGGATTAATGGGATTTGACGTCGAGACGAATGTCGTCAAAACTGGAATGCTGTTGCGGTGTAAGCAAACTCTATTGCTGAGACACGGCGTGATGGCCCTGAACAGTGTCATCCCTGGAACTCCATCTAATACTCCCTAATTACAGCGTTGATCATAGATTCGACGGCTGAACAATTGATTGTCCGCCCAGATCCGCATTGAAAATCCACCCAGTGCCAGCCGCACGAGGCTGCTGTGTTCCCTGCTCTCATCTTGAACCTGGGGATGTTGTTCGCTTTTTCGTCATGACCCCGGCTCGGCCGATCCGGAAGCGGTTCATGATCCGCGTCTCCACCCGGGCCGGGTGGGGTATTTCGGCATATTGCGAGCTCCGGAGGGTGTCGGCACCAGCGAATTGTGAAGAAAAGAAATGTTGAAAGAAGAAAGGAAAAAAACACTCAATGGGTTGGAACTAATAATATTTCGCTTTTAACCGTACCCTCAAGACCAGCCGGATTTCTACAGGATGTCGCTCGGGGCTTCTCCGGGATCGCCGGGCCGGGGTCGGGGATGTCATGGCACGGGGGTGCCACGGCCGCAATTGGTCCCCTGACCACTCTCATGACGTCGAGATCATCCGCTCCAAGGGTTCGGCTTCAACAAATCCGGAGGAAAATTTCCTACATCACCCCCGGAGCAGCAGCTTTCAAGGTCCAAGGATACGCAAATCACGGATATATTGCGCCGGCAGCATCCAGCACACCGAAGATCTCGCTGTTACTCAACGGCACGTATTGCCCCAGGTCACGCACAGTATGCCCAAGATGAATACCATAGCAACGAGAGCTTTACGGCTCGCGACGCGTCAGCGCCTCAGAGCTCGCTTGTCACTCACCAACACACCCCCATCATCCTTATTCGGGTTGGCAGCGGCGCGGGCGATCCACTCATCCCCGAGTGTTCAGTTAAAGCGCACAAACCCGGAGCAACAACTGCCCACCGAAAACGTCGGCCAGAAGCGCTTCGCCGATTTCGATGTGGCAGGAAAAGTCTTTGTGGTTACAGGGGGTGCTCAAGGTTTGGGCCTGACCATGGCCGAGGCGCTGGTCGAGGCAGGCGGAAAGGGTAGGTCCCCTCCTTTCTCACCCATCTTTCTCACAGCACCACTAACATATCCCTACCCAGTCTACGCCCTCGACCGGCACTCCGAGCCCGACGTGCAATGGGCCGAAGCCATGTCCCGCGTCGTCCCGAAATGGGGCGGCTCGCTACACTACCGCCAACAAGATGTATCCGACACCAAGCACCTGGACGAGCTCATCGCAGCTATCGCTTCCGAGAACCAGCGGCTCGACGGGGTGGTCGCGGCCGCGGGGGTGCAGCAGGTCACGTCCGCGCTCGAGTACACGGCCGAGGACGTGGCGCGCATGCTGGAAATCAACTACACGGGTGTGTTCATGACGGCGCAGTCCGCGGCGAGGCAGATGTTTAAGTACAAGACGCGGGGGAGTATCTGTCTGATTGCGAGCATGTCCGGGTCGGTGGCGAACAAGGGGTTGTTGTCGCCAGTGTATAACTCGAGTAAGGCGGCGTTGATTCAGTTGGCGAGGAATTTGGCGATGGAGTGGAGTAAGGTGAGGGAGGATGGGTCAGGGGGGATCAGGGTGAATTGTATCAGCCCGGGGCATATTCTGACACCGATGGTAAGGAAGAACTTTGAAAAGGAGCCGCATTTGAGGAAGATTTGGGAGAGGGAGAATATGATGGGGCGGTTGGCTGATACGACTGAGTTTAAGGGGGCGGTGTTGTTCCTGTTGAGCCAGGCGAGCAGCTTCATGACGGGGAATAATTTGGTAATTGATGGTGGGCATACCGCTTGGTAAGGGGGTCGGTCATGGTGGTAGGGCGGGCGCTGTTAATAGACGCAAAGAGGGTGAAGGCGAGAAAGTTGTTGACACACTGACCCACCACGACAGTGCTTATTCTGGTACTCCTTCCCAAAGCGAATGAAACGAATGTGCTCCAGGAGCCCAGAAGCGGGGTTTGCTGAGGCCTGGAGCTTGCTTGCTTAGCCATTGGCGGAAACCAGCGTCATCATTGACCCATCCAACGGAGACACAGGGTCATCTGTGGTTATTTCCAAAGCTGGCTCCTCCCCCGAAGACGCGATCCTCCATGGAGCAGGTACTCAAGGCAAGCAGAACTACTGAGCTTAAAGTTGGTGAACTTGAAAGGTGCAATTCCCAGTTGTGAAGTGAAGCTGACATCAACCTCAGAAGCAGTAGATGGAATTCCATATACGGATCCGCACATGCCTTCATATTCATGCCTCCATATTCATGCCTCCATATCCATGCCTCCATATACATGCCTATTGAGAAGTTGAGTTTTCCGTCCTCAACTCCAAGCTCTTGGGCCTACTGACTGCTCCAGTAAGGAAGGGCGGATGCAGGGAGCTCCCCCACGAGCTCCCCACGTCCCCGCATTGTCTGTGCAGAAATGCCGGGGTGCATGCGCCGGGTCGTGTCGACCATCCGGGTCTTCGGGTTTTAATGGCTTGGCTCCGGGTCATGAACACAACCTCCATGGTCTGGTGCCCTTCCTGATTCGCTCTTTCATGACTGAGAGATGTCCCTGTGCCGCAGAGTATGCCAGTCGGTCCCGTGCTCGGCCATAACCATTCCCGTGTTATCAGCTTTGCCTTGTTTTTATGGGGCTTGGCGACGGGAAGACGGGATTTTGGCCCGATGTTCAACATCGAATTTACCCAAGGCGAATCAGGTTTCCACAAGATCCCCTTCCCCCAAATCCTTCGTCTCTTTACCCCGTACCCCGCCCCGATTTTCCACCCTCTCGGTTCTCAGTGCCCAATGTACCAGGGTAAAAAGCGTCGAATCCGAGGGCCAAGACATGCTCCGAGGCGACGTGGTTACCGGACGGAATGGTGGGCTGTTCTGGATGAGCATAGAGTCAACCAACCTGCCGACACCACTTACAAGTAGGTGTTGGAGGATGGAGAACCTTGTAATTGAGACCCCTGAAAGTCTGGGGAAAACAGGAAGTTGGGATGGGGATCTTTTGGCATTGCGCCTACGCAGTGGTGTTGAATATTTAGTCACAGCTGCCGGCCACCACATCATGATGCTGTAGCGACCCTGGACTCAAATAGCATCGACAACTTCCTCCTACGTCTTGAACCTGCGAGGGAGTTAGCAACCGCCAAGATGGTGAAAGTCAACGTCGGCTCAACAGCCGACCCCATCGTCACTCGCCTAGTAAATGAGGACAAGGTGGTGTGGTACAAGAAGCCGAACCTGCGGCGCATGTACATCTTCCTCTTCCTGTGCTGCATGGGCGTTGAAATGACTTCGGGCTTTGACTCGCAGCTCATCAACACTCTCCAGTTTGCTCAAACCTTCCACGAGTGTACGCTTACAGTCTCCCCTCGACCGATATAACATGTAGTTACTGACAAGCCTCTAGACCTGGGTAACGGACGCAAGAATGCAAAAGGCGAATTTGCCATTGAGCCAGGCCTGCTTGGCTTTGTCAACTCGTGCTACCAGCTTGGATCCATCTTCGCTGTCCCGTTTGCGCCGTGGTTTGCGCAGCGCTTCGGTCGGCGATGGTCAATCATGCTTGGCTCCGGAATTATGGTCTTTGGTGCCCTCCTTCAGGGTTTTGCCCAGCACGGTAAGTCGTTCTGTGCCTGAACTATCCGTCGCGGTCGTCTCGACTGACAGCACTCACTAGTTGCCATGTACATTATCGCTCGTATGATTCTCGGCGTTGGCATCTTGTTCTGCATCATCTCTGGCGCTGCGCTGATCGCCGAGCTCGGTCATCCCAAGGAGCGCGCCGTGCTGACGTCGCTTTTCAACTCATCCTACTTCATCGGCCAGATCCTTGCCTCCGCCATTGCTATCGGGACCACGGAAATCAAGAGCAACTGGGCCTGGCGTATCCCTTCGCTCCTCCAGATCTGCCCGTCGATGCTACAGATCTGCACCGTTTTCCTGCTCCCCGAGTCGCCACGCTACCTCATCTCCCGGGATCGGGACGACGAGGCCCGGGAAATCCTCATCAAGTACCACGCTGAGGGCGATGCCAGCTCAATCCTCGTGCAGGCCGAGATGGCGCAGATCCGCGAGACCATCCGGACCGAGATGGAGGTGTCCAAGCAGAGCTGGCTGGAGCTCCTCAAAACCTACGGCATGCGGCGCCGCTTCATCATCACCCTCTTCATCGGCCTCTTCACGCAACTCTCAGGCAACACCCTGCTCAGCTACTACTCGGGCGTGCTCTTCGGCATGATGGGCTACACCGAGCCCTCGGTCAAGACGCGCATCAACCTCGCCAACGCCTGCTGGGGCCTGCTCAACGCGACCATCATCGCCCTGGTTGTCACGCGCTTCAAGCGCCGGCACATGTACATGCTCTCGGCGACGTGCATGTGTTTAGTCTTCGTCGCCATGACCGTGTCGCTCGAGCGCATGAAGGTCGCCATCGACGCGGGCGGCACCAATCCGTCGGCGGGCATCTCGGGCCTGTTCTGGTACTTCGCCTTCTCACCGTGCTACAACATCGGCAACAACGCCCTCACCTACACGTACCTCGTCGAGCTGTGGCCCTACTCGCACCGTAGCCGCGGAATTGGTGTTCAGCAGATCTTTGGAAAGCTCGCGGGTTTCTTTTCGACAAACGTCAACTCCATCGCGCTGGATGCCATCGCTTGGAAGTACCTGGCCATCTACTGCGGCTGGATTTTTTTTGAGCTGTGCATCGTCTTCCTGCTGTACCCCGAGACAAGCGGCCGCACGCTGGAAGAGTTGGCATTCTGTAAGTCCCTGCCCCTATTTCTTGTGGCAGAGGCACAAACTGACTGTTCCACAGTGTTTGAGGACAGCAGTCTCAATGAGAGGACCGCATCCGCCGTTGAGAAGCAGATCCACTATGGGGATGGCAGCGGTAACGTCAGGCATGAAGAGGGACAGCCGGCAACCGAAGTCAAGACTACGGTTTAGGAGGCGCAAATTGAATGGCAAAGCAGAGCATGGATACGCAAGCTTTAGTCGAGATTTCTGGAATCAAGTCCTGTCAGCTCGAATCTTTGGTTAGTAACGTCGAGATACGGTATTCGGCAGCAGGTTCGCGTGGGCAGGAGTGAACTTGTGTGCCAGAATATGTTCTCACGAGTCGCCTCCATCTCCAGTGCGTGATGGCTTTACCATTCTCTGAGAGAGAGTCTGGACGCCACCGCCGTCTGTCTGGCATTGGCAGCCGTATGCAATCTTGCATGACGGAATAACCCCTACTGCAGTGCCACAGCTCCACCTTCCATCACCAGCAAAAAGACATCCGAGTCTGGTCAGCTCTACAGCCTTCTCATCGGACGGCCGGCTCATCGTCTCGGGCTCTTACGATGACGAGACGGTCCGCGTATGGTATGCGGTCACGACCCACGGAAGCTGGGCAGCGTGTGCGGCAAGACCGAAAACACGTCTTACAGTTTCTCTCCTTTTCATCTTGTCCAAAACGCTTCGTTACCGATTGTGGAATCTTACGGTCCATTACGCCGACTACTGATGCTCCCATATTGGGTAACTAGGTTGAGACGGCATCCCGTTTGCGTCGCAAGTCCAACCCGTTCCAGGAGGTGGTTTCAGATTTTAGCCTTGCTCCGCATGCTGCTTCACCTCCTGTCACTTTCATCACAAATCCAATTCGCAAAACCATCCGTTTTAGGTCGTTCTGGCCGCTTTCGTCTTTACTAGCAGTCTTGTCAATAAGCACGATCACTTGACAAACCTCGGCACTGATGAGGGGTTGAGGCCATCTCCGCTAGACAACTCCACGCGTTACCCCTTTTAGGGCTTGCCCTTCCCAGCAACCAGCATCACGGGGCCTCGCGTGTGACTCGGAACAGGGTTCCCCGTGTTTTTTCTTTTCGGTACTTGCGAAAGGGCAAGATCTGCCGGTTTGTTTGAATCTCGTGCTGCAAGGGGCCGTCGGGAATGGGGTTGCCTCACATCTACACCTTGGCGAGATCAGGACGCTAAACCGAGGACGGAAATGCTTGCGCCGGCAATGACAGATGGAATCTGGGGTAATGGGATTTGCGGGGTGAGATGAGATGGTTTCATGTTTAGCGCTTCATGAAGATGGGGAAGAGTGCAGCGAGTTGCCTAGTACTTTTTGGCAATGTCGTTGCGAGTATGGGAGTCTCAGTCTCTCAGAGACTCATGTTTGGGTATAAGAAGATGGCGTCTGTCGCTCATAATGGATCTCACAACTCTTAACCCGCAGCTCCTCACTCTCAGCTCCTCATCTCCTCTCGCCCAACAGCTCCTCTTTCCTCGCCAGCCACGATCAACACAACCCAAGATATAACATGAAGTTCCTCCAGCTCCTCATCGCCACCGCAGGCCTCGTGGCCGCTCTCCCCGCCGGCTCTGCCCCCGTCGAGGACCGGGAGGTAGAGGCCGCTGAGATTGAGGCACGCCAACTCGGTAGCAGCACAAGCACCGACCTCGAGCGTGGCAGCAGCTCAAACTGCCCTCGAGTCATCTACATCTTTGCCCGTGGCTCGACCGAGGTCGGCAACATGGTACGTAACCCTGACCCCCACTGTCAAGCCCAAGCACTAACAATCCCGCAGGGCTCTCTCGTTGGCCCGCCCCTGGCCAACGGTCTCGAGTCGTACTACCGCAACCAAGTCTGGGTCCAAGGCGTCGGCGGCCCTTATCGCGCGACCCTTCAGGACAACTTCCTCCCCGCCGGCACCTCCAGCGCCGCCATCGGCGAGGCCAAGCGTCTCCTGACCATGGCCAACCAGAAGTGCCCCAACGCCGCCGTCGTCATGGGCGGTTACAGCCAGGGCACGGCCGTGGTCGCTGGCGCGCTCCGCGATGCGTCGTCTGCTATCCAGAACCAGGTCAAGGGCGCCGTGCTGTTCGGGTACACCAAGAACCTGCAGAACGGCGGGCGGATCCCTAACTTCCCGACTGATAAGACCAAGGTCTATTGCGCTGTAGGCGATCTCGTCTGCACGGGCACGCTGACCATCACGATTGCGCACTTCTCCTACGGCGCTCTCGATGCGAGCACCAACGCGCCGCGCTGGCTTCGCACCAAGATTGGAAATTGAACTGCGTGTTCTTAGGTGGGGGTTGGCAGTGAAGAGGCTGGTACTCGCGTCGGTTGCTCTGGGGATGTTGAGGGTTTGAAGGGATGAAAGCTCGCCTTATGTTGTTCTGTAGAGCTTGCTGAGAAGGAGTTATGATGATTCGGGGATCTTGGTTCTCCTGCTTTCTGCGATGAGCTCATTGCAATGTAGATATTTTCACTTCAAAATTTTGAATATACTTACTCATAGGTTGAACAAAATCTTGAGCCAGACGCTGAGGTATTGGGCATTGGCAGGGAGCCCGTGGTGTAAAACGCACCCAGCCAACTTGACTAAACTGCGTGGTAATCGATAAACCCAAAGTTTCAATTGTGCGTTGCGAATGGCGGCTGAGATTGTGCTAGCCTCTTAAGATTCAACAGTCGTAAACCCCTAGAGACAGTCTTGGTGGCCAAATTGGATAGCACATAACTAGTTTCCAGTTGAGCTATGGTAGGTATCATCACATTTAGATTGATATTATTCGCTTTGTTGACCCAACGTTTGGTCTGACCAGAAAGATTTCGACGCTTGGAATTAAAACTCTCAAGACAGCCTACCACTTCGAGTTGAAGCTAATCATTGTGGCTGACGTTGAAGTTGAGGGTTAAAACAATAATTTAGTTGCTAGGGCAACTGAGTCTTTTTCCCAGACCAAAATGGAAAATCCGGATGAGCATGCCCGAGGCGTTTTGATGTCGCCGGTCGCCCTGCTTCATTGCCACTTTTAGCCCCTGAACGAGGGGTTAAAACACGCTCCAAGAAGAAAGCTTCCAATCAACTTCCGGGCTCTCTCAGCGCTGCAGCATGCTCCGCCACATCTCAGGTTAGATGCAAGAAAGCCTGGAAGTGGGGTTCCAAGTCTCAGGCAGACCGCAAAGCTGCGCTGACTGCCTCGAACTTCGAATATCTCCGCACGATCGATCCCGACGGTGTCTTGTAAATTTTGTTTCGGGGACTGGCTTTTAGACTTCAGGTCTGGACAACTTCTGTGTGACAAGATTCTCTTTGCGCACGCCAGCACACTTTTTAATCGAAACTGTTCATCACACGTCCATACACGACATTGTCACACTCACTTCACAAGAACTGGACTTTGCTCTATCTCGGTTTTCAAGACTCAAGATGGAAACATACAGTTACGCACCCCTCGCCCTCGGCCACATTCGCCTGATCTCGCTCTCCACCACGAAAGACGACGAGCTGTGCGCCTCCATCAAACACGTCCCGTTTGACAAAGACGATCCGCCAGTTTACTCGGCCCTCTCGTATGTCTGGGGCACTGGAGGTTTTACGATTCCTCTTAAATGCGATGGCGCCGTCCTCCACATCACCCCTACGCTCGAGGAGGCACTACGCCAGACCACTAAGCTTGGCCATTCGGAGGCCCTCTGGGTGGACCAGATCTGCATCAACCAGCAGGATTTCGAGGAACGATCCCAGCAGGTCAAGATGATGAACCCAATCTTCAAGTGCGCCGGGAAGGTTCTCGCATATCTGGGGGCGTCCACACCATCAACACCGCTCGCCGTCGATTTGATCACGCGTGTGGGCACCATTGCAAAGGGCATGTCTGGCGACATGTTTCTCTGGGATAGGGAGCAATACGATGAGGAGTCTCTCAAAAAATACGAGGAAATCAGTGATGAAGAATCGGAGAAGCTCGGCATTCCATTCAGCGAAACTGACTCTTGGGATGCTTTCTCTGAGTTCTTCAACCGCCCCTGGTACGAGCGCGTCTGGATTGTTCAGGAGATGTTACCGAGTCGCAACGCCCTTGTCATCTGTGGCGACTATTCCGTCCCCTGGGACTTGGTCAAAGGCGCGGCGACATGGCACCATCACAAAGCCGGCGCCATTGCCAAGAGGCATCGTCGGTCCATCAATGGCATTGAGCTAACCGTTGGCATGGAGTTGACCTGGAACATCCGCAGTAAGTACATTTTCAACAACCTTCGCATCTTCTCTTCTACTCTTCCAAAACACTCAGCTAGCTAACAACTGCCCTTAGTGGGGACCGAATACCTCGCCGACCTCTTCGGTCAAAAGACAACCCCCGTGTATCGCTGGGAACTCCAACGCCTCCTCACCACCTTCCGCCGGCGCAAAGCCACCGACCCGCGCGACAAAGTCTACGCGCTCCTCGGCCTCAGTGACCTTGACTTCGACGTGGAAAGCGGCAAATTCGAAGTCGACTACTCCAAAGACATCAAGGCCGTCTTCACTTACACCACACGAGCCATCATCAACCGTGCCACCGCCCTGTCCAAATCCAACCTCGACATCCTCCTCCAGGGCCGCCGCAGCACCTGCACCTGCGAGGACGACGCCGCCGCCCCAAGTGACGACTGGCCGAGCTGGGTACCCGACTGGCGGCGGCACATGGGCGTCGGCTGCGAATGGGGTGTGGGCCAACACTTTGATGAATGGCATGATGAGCACGCCGCGGGCACCCATGTTGACGAGAAGGAGGAGGGCGCGGACCCGTTTGCCCTTCGGGCGCGCGGGACCATCATCGGTCGTGCGGTTCATGTGAGCCAGTATCATCACTTCAGCCAGATCATCCAGCATGGCCGTCTGCGCGAGGCGCGGGACACGTTTGTGGGGATCGTCTCGTCCTACTCCACCGGTCAAGACCTCGACATCGTGTTTGCCCTGACGATGCTAGGCGGGACCGTACCTCAGAATATCTTAGACAAGGGCACCACCATCCAGCAGTACACTGACAACTACCTCGGTTTCCTGGATGCCTTGATGATGCCGCAAAACACGCCTGAGGAGGCGAGGACGCGGCAGCTGAAGGCCTCGTGGTATCACCACACGTTTGGGTTCGACAACAACTGGCTTCAAGCAGTGCTCAAGGCGTACTGTGAGAGGCGGTGGTATGTCCTTGATACGGGCTACGTCGGGTTGGGGAACCATAACATGCAGGAAGGGGATGTTGTGGCAAAGTTGGTTGGGTTGAGCGTGCCGTGTGTGCTGAGGCCGCTCGAGACGGGGGATGGGTATCGGTTTATTGGGTAAGTACATCCAAGGGGGTGTCATACCAGACTGTTTCGTCCGCTGACCATGATTTTCTTGTAGTGAGGCGTACTGCCATGGGGAGATGACGGGGCTTGATAACCAAGGGGTTCAGCCAGATGGTGAAACTACTGCGAAGCGTACAACGCAGAGTATCGTGATAATGTAAATAGTTATAGGAGGATTGAATGTATTAGTTACCTGCTTTTACCAGGAATCAATCTTCCTTGATCGCAGTATTGACTACCAGAGACCGTACCCGTAACCTACCTACCTATATAACACGCCGCGTCGCGATGTCCGTGAACGCGCCTGGTGTACGTTCTACGCGCTTCCATCCTCCCTCGTGAGATAAATACACTGTCCTATTCGCATAACCTATTGGGCCACACCAGCCAACGCAGTGGCGGAACATGGTGGCCAGCGCGGCATCAGCGCCAGCTGTGTCTGGACCCACGGGTGCTCCCTGACAAGCACTCGGTGATTCCAATTGTAACTCCAGCCGTAGGGAGGCTCAATCTCATTCCCATACGAATCTTCCAGCTCCCAATCCTCGCCCTAATTTGGCCAGAACTCCTGTTGAGTCGCCCATGGGATGTCGAGTTCGTCGCACTTGTACGACGACATCCACGCCTTTTCCAGGTTTTGGACTGCTCTACGCGCGCGCAGTATTCTTCGCTACCTTCGATCGTGGTGGAGAAGAACTTGGCCACGTCCAGCTCCTTGTCCGGAGGCGACCCAAACTGGTGGCGTCTCCAAATGTCTTGGAATTTGGCGATTGTTGCCGTGTCCCTCGAATCAACCAGCCGTATGGGCTGCTCACCCAGAACGCCAAACACCTCGGCCTGGGCGGCTTCCTCGGGCGAGATGTGGATCTCGACGATGGCCAAGACTGTATAGTATAGACGGTGAGGGCGAAAGAACCTCATCTCCTTGTGATAGATTCTCGTCTGCCAGGTATGAGGATTCTGCCACTCCTCAGGGTCGAATGGGAGCAGCAAGTCGGCAGTGACGGAAGCCGCGGCGGCTTGGTTGACCAGCCTGTGGAACGTTTCCCAGGGATACTGAGGGGAGCTGCACATGTTGACTCGTTTATAGCCGTTGTGCCAATTAAGATGCACAATGTCGAAGCCCTTGCGGAAGCGAACTGGTGCGTCCAGACCCCAGTCACTCTCCCATGGCGGGCACGGCGTGCCGTTTTCGTCCCTCTGCCCCTTGTCATTTGTCACGTATTGGACGTGGTTCAGGGCTACGCCGCGCGCCTCGCAACACACGCGAGATACCAGAGGGGTCCAGCCAGCCGGCAAAAACCAGAGTTCACGTTGAGGTCCGGCCGGGAGGGTGAGGTGTTGGTCCGACAGCGGAAAGTCCATCTCGACCACGCGGGGACCGGGGAGGCAGTGTGACCAGATCTGCAGTCGTAGCTCCGTCGGCAGATCCCGAAACCTGGGGAATTCGGCTGCGGCCATGGTACTTGGTGGGGATGATGGTATTAGTGGTGGTGTGAAGGAGATGAAAGTTCAGGCTGTAAAACTGAATCATAAGAGAGGAGAATCCAACCTTTTTATGCATTTTTGGTCTTGCTCACATTCCACAATGGCCTCATGAGTCATGCCGGCCGCATTTAAGCCTGGACTAAAGGAGCAGTTGAACCGAGCTACCGGAGCAACTATCACAGATAGCTTACCAACATATGTAGGGTGAGCAGTCTGTCATCACATCATAAACGGAGCTTTGTATTGACGAATAACTAACTATGCAGTTCTGCATATACATAGTAACACCAACCCACAGTTCCACGGTCCATCCGGGCTCTGTGCCGTCCAACTAACCATCTGATCCATCCCCCGAAGCACACAAAACGGTTCGGGTCGTTGGTGGGAAGAGCTTGCTTTGTAACGCAGGTTGGTCTTCAGAGACAAAACGGGACGTGGGCCAACTGATACTTCTTGAAAAAGGTCATTGTCCAACTCCGTGGCAGGCCGAAGTAAATAACAATACTGCACAACCAACTGCCATTAGTTCTGCCTTTGTCCGTCTTTACTACAAAGGGGTATGCCGGAAAGTTTCTCATGGCTGTGCTGCTGCTTTATTCCATGGGGCAGGTGATGAATGACCATAGCTACCTACCACCAACATCTTTTTGATTCCTTGGGAAAATACAAGGAAGGGGTGCGAAAGGTTTACCCTTCATATAAGTTAACAGGGCAACCTCATCACCCTCAAAATAGTACTCGTATATACACTCGTTACGCACAGTTCAAGCAACACCAGCATGGACATGAAACAGCAAATGAAGTTTGCCACGCTCGGGGCAAAGATCCAGGACCTCGGTCAAAAAGTGGACCATCGTAACCATCGAATATCAATGGACGTAATTTTTGACGACTTACGCAACGCTGCAAGCAAGCTGCAGCAACAGCTTGATGCCTGCGACTTAACTCAGTTTTGGCTGCAAATGGCAGCAAATGTAGGTGCTAATTCTTGTGCTATGAGATAAATCAGAAAGCTGACAACGGCAATGCAGATGGCCGTCGAGCCGATGATAATTGACATTCTTCAATTTGACTCCTTTGACAAGATTACAATGGATCCGATCAACTATCATGACCTTGCTAGGGAGACCAATCTCCCACTACGAACGGTGCGCCGCATGATCTACACCGCCGTTTCCATGGGGCTATTTACGGAACACGTTGGCGGAGTCTCTTTAACCTATCTCAGTTCGGAGGCTCATCAAAATTCCAAGATACAGAGCTATCTGAGACATTACCTTGATGAAATATTGCCAGCTTCACGGCAGGGTATCGCAGCGCTTCGAAATCTCCAGAAGGGAAAGATAGCACTCTCGATGCGCCACGCTAGCAAAATGTCTAAACGTTGAAGCTCCCAACTTCAACATCTTAACCTCTCCATAGTCTCTGCTATCAATTGGTACCCTATTATTGCTGATGTCTCTTGTCTTTAGTTCTGACTGCTTATTTTCGAACGTAGCGAAGTTTGCTCCGTCATTTCCGGTCTTACTTTTGCGAAGCATACTACATCAAGCCCCAGAAGAGGGAAAATGCAGACAAGTTCACTGCCAGGGCTGAGAAAGGCAGATTGATTGGATATACTGATATCTATAGCAAACAGCGAGGGTGAGTTCGTGCCGGAGATGAGGGCGAGGAGCATGTTGCCTCGATAATTCTCGATGAATTATAGATATAAACAACTGGACCTATTGGACACAGTTCGTCTAATTGCCCTTCTCTGCTGTTACTCGGCCTCCAACCGGCGTCCAGCCACCCGCCGCTCAATCTCAGCGTTCATACGCCGTTCCATCTCATCCATCCACCGGTCCATCTCGATGCGTGCTTCGTTGCGCGCCTCAGCCACACGCCGCTCGGCCTCTTTACGCTCCTTATAGCGCACAAGCTGCTCGGCCTTAGCGATATAGCGCGCGCGAGTCTCGGATGGGTGCTCCTCCTCATCACCGACCTCCATACTAAACTGTATCGGGTCGTGTATATGGCGAGCGCGACGGACAATGGCCCTGAGGCGTGGATAGACTAGGACAAACTAGGGGTTTCTACTGAAGTTAGCTTTCAATCTCTTGATTGGAAATACGCAAGACAAACCTGGAGACTCCGGCAGCCAACTCAACAGCCGAGGGCCGGCAAAAGGCCGGTGGTAAACCGGCAGACCCAAGGAAATCGGAGAGATATAGATCAACTTGACCGTCGGGTTGTTGATCAAGAGTATCATCATAGAAGACTTGAGAATGCTGAACTCAGCGGCTATAAGAATCGTCCGCTGCAGGGAGACTGACCCACGCTCTTTTCATCCCCTTGTATTGAAGATCCACGATGAGGACGGCTCGGATCTTGCCGTCAGACAACTCGAGGTATTGACGGGCCTTCCGCTCTACGTATTGGCGGGTCTCGCTCTACAAGACCTCGCATACTAGAGAGGGAAGGGTGCCTGTATAGCCGAATGAGACATCTGCCTGCTTGCAGAGTTTGTCTTCGTATTCGATAAGAAATGTGCCTCTCTCCTTGAAGGACCGAATGCGCTCGCGGAGTGTTGGGTCCTCAGTGGCGCCAAGCAACTCTACGACACTATCCTTGAGGTAGTCGCGGAGACCAGCTTAAACTTGATAATAAAACTCGGATTCGCCTATAATATCGAGATATACTAGCCTAGATTTGTAGTCGTATTCGAAGCGTCGGGCTTTTCGTTGGCCGAGTTCGACGAGTCGGTCGTCAAGACGTTGTACAAGGCGAGGCACCTCGCTCGCCGGCCATAGGAAGACCAGAATCGACTCGTTGGCTTGGTAGTGAGCGTCAACGATATAATTGGCGATCTACTCGGCCTACCTCTTCTGGCACCCCGACAAGATCTACCTCCACACCGATGCCGCCCCCGACGTCGTCGACCGTGCTCGGCACTCCGGCACGCCCTGGACCCAGCGCATCCTCGCCATCCCCGGGCTGACCATCAACCCCGTGGAACCACCCGTCGCCACAAACAGGGGCGTCCCCATCGTATTCGTCGAGCACAAGACCGATTTCCTCCGCATGTCGGTCCTCCGCGAGTTCGGCGGCGTCTACCTCGACACCGACGCCGTTCCCCTGCGCGACATCGCCGACCTCCGGCATAGTGGGTTCCGCAACATCGTGGCCGGCCAGGCATGGCAGGTGCTGTCAGAACCCAGGCACCTGCCTGGGCCCAACCGCAGTAGCTGGCCTGAACAACAGGCCCAGGAGGGCATCGCCAACCTCTCAACTGCAGGCAACCCGCAGGCAAACACCAACTCCATGACCTCCCATTGGCCCAGCTGCAAGCCACAGTGGTAATGGCTTCAGCTGAAGGCCATCCCAGGAAAGCGGGGGAGCCAGGCAGTCAAAAGGCCCAGGGCACGCCCATGGAGGAGGACAGGAGCACAGAACAGACACAACTGAAGCAATTCACAACTCTTGACATACATCGTTTTGCACCCGTTATTATAGTGCCTTTCAGTGCCTCCATACCAACCCACTGCAGTGGTTCGAATCAGCTGTTCCAACATCCCACAATTCCGTCTCTTCTGCTAAACCTTACTGATCTGTGGCGGGCTGTTCCGTAGTGGTATAGGTAACCACTGATCAGTGTAGGAAATACCAGGTATCGCGATACATTGGAAACACAGAGCAAATACCCTCTTCTCTTAGAGGGACGTGCAAAATTGGTGGTTCAGGTGGATCATATTCATCTTCTTCAAGAGGGGAAGAATGAGGGGGTGCGGGCGTTGCAGCTGAAGCAGCCGTCCCCGAGGCCATAGGCCACGTGACTACTTCTCCAGGAATAAGCCACTCCTGTCCTCTGCTGCGTCGCCCTGCCCGAGCTGGACTCTGGCGTAGATATTCCAACACTATTGGACTGACATGCAGTGTCCTTCAATCGAAAAATACTTGATGGGGGCTTTGATACGCCAGTTCGACTAGCCCGGTCTTGAAAAGAGGTTAAATAATGCCACAGCGGTAGGGGTCGATGTAAGCGTTTCTAGATTCGATGACTACGTATTTTAATCACCAAGAGAACAGGTTGGCTAATCTTTCTACATCCAGGTAGCAGGTACGGTAAACGAAACGACTCGTCGCCTCACCGAGCTTGACATGGCGCATAGCATCATCATCCAAAATCAGGGTCGGATAACCCCACCTGCAATAGTTCAGGCATCAAAAGCTCTGGAGTGAGGAGCTTGCGAAGTTTTAGTAAGACTTAATGAGTTGAAAAAGCGATCCACCCCCTTCCAAGGAGGAACTGAAAGAGTGACTGGTTAAATACACATGAGACCCCGGTAGGTGTCGCACCACTGCGCGGGGAATGAAGCAATTGATTTAGCACCAAATGTCACCACCAGGATGGAACTCAAAGGGTTGTCCAGCTGTTTCTGATGTTACTGGTTAATCCTGGAAAATTCTTTGGCTAGGCTGGGTCACGCAGATAGAAGAGGGGTAGATATGCGCCAACTCAGCGGTGACTTGTTGTCCCCTGCGGTTCGACAGTTTGCACCTTCCACCATTCCGTGATCCACCGCGAAAACCAGCCACGTCCGATTCCCTTTTCGCCATCAGTCCGTTAATGCAAGCCGCCACTATCTCGATTTGCCTACAGGAAGTGTGTCGACCGGGTCATAGTACTCGTACACCTTGTTCTCCTTGTCGCGGCCAGTGACAGCCGGAGCGCGGTACCTGGAGACGCCCGCGGAGCGGTCGTACGACTCATACGAGCAGGCCAGGCGCTTCCCACCGCCGCCAAGCAGGTCGACCACGAACGAGGGCATCATGAAACCGGCGATGGACCCGCGGAGCCTGGCCTTGAGATCGAGAATAGTTTGCAGCGGCGTGCGCAGGTGTTCGACGCTCATGTCCATGTCGCACTGGTGGATGTAGTACTGCCGAGGTTCAGCATTTCTTTCCCTCCAGAATCACCAACCCGAGTAGACCGCACAAGACCACGTTCACTTACCGGAATGATACTCATCTCCGCCAACCCCCTTATCAAACCCCCCATCGTATCCACCTCATCATCCACCCCCTCAGCAAAACACTCTGATACCACACCACCACCCCCTCCTCAAACAACCTCTGACTCGCCAACTCCATCACCCACGACATCTCGCTGGAGTGATTGAAACGTGTATGCTCCCTTCACGACATCTTGGCCACCTCCACAAGCGCGTCGTCCCGGCGGCGGCGGGCCGCCTTTAGCGAGGTTTTGTAGACTGTGGCTGTGTCGGCGCCAACGGCGTAGGAGCGCGTGCAGAAGGTACAGTAGGTTGGGCAAACTGATGTTAATAGGGGGAATGGCGTGTTAGTGGGGGGTAAAGATGGAGTGTTGCTGGAAGGGGGCACGGGAGAGGTTGTTTGGGAGGGAGGTGTCAGGGAAGGAGCTGTTCAAGGGGGAAGCGGTTCAGGGGGAAGGTTGTTCAGGGGCAAGAGGCGGCGCAACATACGCAGAAACAGAACCTTGTCCAGATAGCGGTAGACGAGGCCATTGATGAACGAGTCAGCCTCCTCATGCAGCGGATCGAGCGTCAGCTTAGGGTGGTCTGAGATCATGCGTGACTTCAGCGGACAGCGGAATGAACTGACGCGCGATCGGGTCGTGCCGCGGGTCGCGCCAGTTGATGTGGCTCAGAGTGTGCGGGCTTTTAGGGTTAGTTACACAACCTGCCATGGCTCTTTCGTCCTCACATCATGAGACCACCCCTGGGCACTCACGTCATACGGACGAACATGGTGGCAGCCTTGATTGATGCCTTCCACGACGTCTTGGATGAAGTCGTCACGGGTCTGCATCTCAACACGGGGCTCGTCGAGCGGCACTTCCTCCGGGAGGACGGCCTGCAGAAACCGGAAGAGCTGCTGCGTGTTGCCGACGGTTCTTGGTGTCTTGTCAGGTACGAGCCATTGCTCGTGTTCTCGGACAGACTTACACTCCAGCGATACGAGAGGAAACTCCTCGCTAGACACATCCTTCCACAGCGGCACCTTGCGCCAGAACTGGTCTTGGTTCTGCAGGAGGTCTGCGGCAACCGCGCGGACCGGCGGATGCGTCACTTCAGGGATGCGGACCATGTTGATGCCGGGCAGGATGCTGTTGGCGCTCGTGTGTAGGTTCTTGGTGAACTCGGCAACCTGGGCCTGGAGACGCGGAACGGAACCGACGGTCCGTACCGAGATGGACTTGGACGCTGCTATCCTTCGGCCGTGACCGAGGACTGCCCACCGAGGTGTTATTGAGAGCATGGTAGGAGTGTGTTGTTGTATTTGGGCCAAGGGTGCAGGGGGACTGGTTAGTGTTTTGCCCGACGTCTCTTTCCCTGACAGTCTGCCAGTTGAGACAGCGGCCTCGTGCTGAAGAGTCGCCCGTCGACCGGTTATTTCAAAACACTTATAGGTACCTGACATTGCAGAGAGTGTTTTCCCCAACCCCTCAAAGCGATGCTCGACTCAGCCCAGTCTGTTGACACCCCTCGGTCAACCGTCGACCGAGGCAACAGCAGACGCTGTGACTGGGAGAGAATCAGCTATGCCGCAAGTGTTTTGTCCTCCCTTGCTGCATCCACTCTGAGAACGGTGTCGCGCAGTAGCGTTGCCGGGTTTGTGTGCCACTTTACAGGCCCTTTGTGGTCTAGTGCAATCCACCCATCACAAGATCGCAACAACGGCAGCTTTCCCCGCTTCCAACCATGGTTCTGGGCTCAACTGCAGGCTCGTCCCGGCCGGAGGGATCGACCATTTTGTGGTGGCCTCAGAGCTTGGCAGAGCCAACCTTAAAACCTGACTTCAGTAGGAACCAACGAGAGCGAGCGAAAGAGACGACGATAGCCGCAACGGAACTGCGCGATGGTGAAAGACCAAGGTTCAGGGCTAACTAATGTTTGCTTTTTCTCTCCTCCACAGAGCAATCACCATGCAGATGCCGGGTGAACGAGCACACATTCCACCCGGTACACGTACTGTGAGCAACCGAAAGGAACTCGGGCTCGAGCCAGTCTTCTCAGTCCTTCCAGGTTCGAAAGCCAAGATGCATCAGGCCATGAGCCAATTGTTGACAAATGAAGCTAATCGGTTTGCAGAGAATCATGGAATTACAGTGCCTTCGCTGATTTTGTTACGAAACTTGAAAAGCTCGACTCCACAGTGTTGACAGGCACTACGATTCTGACGTCGCGGTGGTGATGATTTGGCTGCTGGCACCTTGTTGCGGAAGCCTGGGTCTACCCAACGATGGTGAGGTGCTGGAAGGAACCAGGGCGGGTGAGGCGGCCAAAGACCTTGCATGTGCTGAAAACAGCGCTTTGCATGAGCCCCGCTATTTGAAGATCAGGATCGCCAAAACCGAAGGCACTCGCTACGACAACACACCATGGCACCTGCTGCGTATCGCGTTTTACCATTTGTGTGGCCTGGTGTACTGATTGCAGGGCAGCCAATATGTTTCTTCCTTTTCCTGTTCCATTTTTACAATTCTTCCTGAACCGCAACATCGGCTGCAGCCTCTAAGCGCTAGCCTTGTTCAGAGCTCTGAGGTTTATTGGTTTCAGCGATTGTCTGGGCTCCGAGGATTCGACAGCGTGCACAAAGCTTAAAACGACATCAACGCAAGGGCGTGCTGCAGGGACCCATGTCTCTGGTCCCGAGCTGAGTGGTGGGAATATCAAATTGACTCAGACTCGAGATGGCGCAATGCAGACGCACAGCGTCTCATCATCAGCTCTGCGATTCTCACGGTGTCGGCAGCTCGCCTAGGCGCCACTTTCCTCCCTGGCTTGTCTGTTCTTGGCTGTTGCTGGTGACTTGGGCTGCCAAGCTGTCAGTGGGTCTAGGGCGGCTCCAAGTTGCAGCGTTAACGCTGACTCGGGAGCGACAAAGATGGGCCTTGTATTCTGCAGATCTTGCGCACACCTGTTGAGGCTCGAAACTTCGCTCACATCACGTACATCAGATTGCGCCGACCCGCGAAACGCGATCCCTGAAATGCAAGGCCGCCGATTGACATATAAATTTGCTTGCCGCCTGTCGCCTGCCGCCTGCGTTCGCGCTCCCTTCAAGCACCGCAAAGCGCCGGGCACGCCAAGAATTGTGGCTTACCCCATTGACAAAGCGACGTTGACAAACTCTGGTTTTTTTTCGCCGCACACACCCTGTGAAGAAGCTGCCGTTTCTTTGTCCAGCCGACGCCAGGAACTGCCTGTGCTGTACGTCAGACCCCTAGGAGTGCTTAGATCGACCAGTCGCGGAATGGGGACGCGGCTCTCCGCAACCGGGCAAGCTAGATCATTTCGAAGGCCGATCGGCTGAAGAGTGAGATTGACGCTGAGGCGAAACAGACCGTTGGAAGAGGTACAAGTGGAACCGCTGCGCAGATGCGTGGTGCATCGCCGACACCAGGGAATGTCCTTCCGAATGGCTTATTCAGAGAGGTGAATAGGAGAACTGCTATTGTGGCTTGCAAATAACAAAGAAAATTCCCCACTAACCCGCATTGCTCTCTTGTTTGCTTTCACATACTCCCTCGCCCTTCGCAATGACACTCCAGCCAAATCCTTCAGCTCACACCTGTCCATTCTCCAGATCCCTCCCACTTCTAAGGGCCAACTACTTTGTCCGGGTCTTCCAACCTTCTTCCTCTTGTGTCCCCTTCTCCCCTCATTCCTTCGCGCCGACCGTCCCCATCTTTCGCAACTTAGTTCTGCAATCGTACACCACAGACTCTCAACGCTACTTCAACCAAGCGGCTCCAAACACTAGTCATCAGCAGAAATGGCGACCAGTATAGCAGCTCATCTGGCGACTCAGTCGCCCGACCACACGGTGGCTAAGGTTCTCGGTCACAAGTACTGGAATCACTTCGCCATTCAGCTCGGACATTGGAACTCCATGAAGGTAATCATCATGGACGACGAGATGTTTCGCATCATTCCCATTTTGGTAAAAATCGAGATCGCTCGCGAGATGACGTCAGTTCAACTCTCCATGGTCGTGTTCCCTCCTCCGCAACATCAGCTCACAATCGCGCCAGGAAGTTTCTGAACGAGGACGTAATGTTTGCGCGGGACGCCGACAATGCTAAGGTCTGGATCCTCGGCCCCAGGAAGCTCATTGGACCGAATGTTACCGTTGTTGGCAACACGCCCATCTGGGATCCGAAGAAGAAACATCTGCCGCCCCCACAGATGAAGATTTCCCGGCCTCCCAACGCCTACATCCTCTATCGCAAGGATAAGCAGAACGAGGTGAAATTTCAGAACCCCAACATCCAGAACAACGAGATTTGTAAGTCACCGTGTCTCACCTTGGTCTACCAGCTAACCATTTCAGCCGTCATCACTGGCGCCATGTGGAAGCGCGAGACTACCGAGGTCCGAGCCGAGTACCATCAGAAGGCCCAGGAGCTCAAGGCTCAGATAATGGCGCGTCATCCCACTTACCGATATGCGCCTCGCAAGTCGTCTGAAATTCGCCGCCGTGCATCTCGTCGGGCGCGTCCACAAGCTTTCGAGCACAACCCACACCAGAGTGCTCAAGTCAACAACGACAAGGCAGGCATTCGACCCAACAGCGATATCACCCGCCGCATTCCAGCCGCTCAGCGCTTTCTCCCACCGGCTGTGGAGCCCGGCTGGACGCCCGACCATCTACTGCCACATGCACCTACCGAGCCGACTACCGAGCTCTTTTTGGAGCTTGACACAGAAATCGATCGGATCCTCGCTGATCTCTGATCGTTTCGTAGTTTGCAATGGTCAGCTTCTAATTTAGCATTGCTACCGGGCGCTCAAATCGGGGAGTCCTGGCTCGTAGATCAAAGCGACACCAGAAGAGCAACTGGAACCAAGAAACCGGAAAGGGGTTTGAGACAAGGACAAAACAAATTAAGCTCCTATCGCCAGTCTGACGACAGCAACCCGGATTTCCCATCACCGGCAGTTGCTTCATAATAGGCTGCGACACCCCAGCCCTGGTTCTTAACGCAACATGGACGGGAAGATTCATGGGGGTAGTTTGGAAGCAACAAGGCACTCGAGACTCCTTTGAACCCGCCATTGAGGTCACGCATTCACCACCATGCAACAACAGTTTGAGGAAACCTTTGGAGGGATAACTCCAACATTAATTGATGCTCGCTCGTACTTCTCTGTAATTAGGTTCTCTGGATTGTGGGGTGGGGAGGTGGGCACTCGGATGATGAATAACCCTGGGATTCGGTTGTCGGAGAGACAATAAAGGAGGAAGCGACTTTATGACTGGACCTTACTTTTGTTCTAACTATGAAGGCTGCTGGATATGCCGATAAAATACCAATGTTCCCAGATTTCTGCTGAAACGGCCAGACCCTCTTGATCCTTCAATTTCGGGCTCGCAAGCCCGAACAGATCAGGAATGCGGAATCCCCGATAGACTGCTGGGTCACGACGATCCACGTGCACGCTGCGTTACGCTCTCTATAGACTCGTGGTACAAGGATTTCACCTATGCCAAGCGGCTGTTACAGCCAAACCCCTTAATACCTCAACAATAGCAGCCAATGAACAAGCATTGGGCCAAGGCCTGTAACTTTGGCCTAAGCCGCATCGAAGTCAACCTAATGAAGAAGCAGCTCCTCTTTCAGCTCAACTTAGACCTGCACATCACTGAAGAGAATCTCCACCACGAGCTTGCCCCGCTCCGCCCCGGCGTCCAGAGTACCACATTAATCGCATACCCCAGAAGCAGGAGGAGCGCCTCGTCTGCGCCAACACTTCCGCCTGGCGCGGGACTTCCCGCTACCACTTCTCGCCCCTTCTTACTCCAGCAACAGCAGCCGCGAACCCGAGACGTGCATACGTGCTCCCTAGCTTATTTCTTCCATCTTCTGCCTTCCTTTTGCGTGTACTCGTGGGTTAGTGCTGTTATTAGTAAGCTAATTTGAAGGGCCATTCTCCAAGCGTTCAACGTCCTATCCTCGGCGGCTGAAAGGTGCTTACATGGCGTGGCACAAGGTGGGTGGTGTTTAGTCAGGTTGAGCGTAGCAGGTTGTTTCGTTCTTCTCGGCTGCCTGGTCGACACCTGCCCGGAGACTGTCGATCGAGTTACCGCGAGCAGCTCGGTGGCCGCGTCCATGGTCAGGTTGAAGAACAGTGCCTGGTCGACATCCCCAGCGGTCGGCATGCAGTCCAACGAGGTTGCTGCATGCTCGTGGAAGTAGCGGATGTCTTGGCACTGCGCCAAACAAACTGCTTTCGGAGCAGTTCCCGCGAGCGCTTCCAGGCGGCGCCCTCTTGGGTGGAGTTGCCATTGCCCAGCACCGGCAAAGACATTTGGGCGACAACCGATTCCGTAGTCTTGAAGTTGGTGGAAAAGCGGGTCGCAACATTGGCTGGGTGCAGAATGTGGTATGCCCGAGGGCCAAATGAGCAGATCCTGGCACAAACTGCTTCCCGGTTCGTAGTCTTTGGCAGTGGGACACAGAAAGGCAAGGAAGTGGCCGTCAGTGTTGGACTCCCAGAGCTCTTTGATGTGGTCAATTCCCAGAAGCCCATTAGTGCCTTGATGGTTTTCTCTCCATCTTTGTCTGGAACCAACGGACGTTTGAGGCGATGACAATGCTCTGGCAGCACGGCATCGGGAAACGCCTATCAAATCGCGTCCTGTGTGCAGTCAGGGCGAGGATTAACGCTCTACAGTTGCATTAGGGCTGCTTGGGGCCAGGTTCAATGACAGGATGTTTCTATCTGCCACTTGCACCGGTAAAGCAAGACCGGATAGCTACAAAGCAGGATTCGTGTTTCTTTATAGATGTTGAATTGGCAACGGTTACGGGCCCTGACTAGACATCACATGGCTCACTTTAACGGGAATTGAGAGAAGGGGGATTGCAACGTGTTTAATTGTTGTTCTCTTCTTTACGCACGAATCTGGGGATGAATGGATGTATTTTATTTCGCCCAGGAGCACTCAGCCTAAAGGACCCCTGTGTGGGTTGAAGATCCTGTACGCTGCCTCGAGACCTCTTTGTAAATCCTCGAGCTACGTCTTGACAATAGAACCTGCCCGTACCTGATGGAATAAAGCCCAGACTGTAGCTTAGCCCAAATATCACTGATATTAGACTGTCTGCCATTCCCACCCGTGACAGTATTGGTGAGGCTTTTTTCTGGGCAATGTGATGTTTTACATGCATTCTGAAAAACAACTTCTACTACGGCGACTGGCCGTTGGCCGCCATCTCGGCGCGCTGCTTCCGTGCCTTATTCAACGAGTCCGCAAACTGATGCCACCAAAACACGCGGTCCCATTTTGCCTCGTCCTCCTTGCACTGTCCCGACCATGACTCTGCGACATGGCCCTCCATCCACTTGAACCATGAATTTTTAAGATCCCCCACCCGGATATGGATCTAAGGAGGACGAATTTCAGCCTCAAGCGGGTCGGGTACCCCCGTCTCCCGAGCCTCCATGGTCTTGCGGTCCAGCAGTCAGACCCAAGCCCCGAATTAGGTCGTCTTGGTAAGCTCGACACGCTCGACGACCTCCCGAGCCCTCACCTCGGGCACCTCCTCAGGCAGTCCCTCTAGGAGAGAATCCAACGCAGTGTCGTCCAGAACGACGCATTGATTGTACCGGGAATTGCGCTCCAACAGATCCACACCCAACTCGTCCGCCCAGCGGATAAACGCCCTCCCGGCCGGCGTAAAGTCCTCGCTTCCCTCCTCCACTCCAGAGACGTTCTTATCCTTATCCGGGTAGTCTTCAACGATCTACTTGTGCAGCCTCTCGGCAAGCAGAGTGCTTACATCGGTATCAGGATCCGATGGTAGCTCCGTCCGCTTTTGACCCCCGGCGTAGCGGCTCTGAAGGACAATGAAGCGCAGCCAATCTTCCAGCCGCTTGACACCCGCCGCGAAGCGCTCATCGGATCCTGGCCCAAAGGCGGCACGGTAAATGGTATAACCCCAGCCGAACGGGATGAACGTGTTGTATTCCTCATAGTCTTGGAGGAGCAGCAGACTGTAAAAGGCGTCGTTGTCGTAGTCAGCGAGGAGGCTCATCTCCGTCGGGGGGAAAGATATAGGGCTGGCGCGGGGAGGCATTTTCTCAGGGATGATACTGGCTTTGATGTTGATTCGTGGATTGGATGGCCAACGCAGCCTCTGGAGTGACAATCGAAATGGAGGGGTAAATGGTAAGTGGCAAATGGGTGCGTGTTCGAATGCAAGAACAAGAGGGGTGATTGAGAGAAGCGACTCTCGTGATTGCTGTGCCACTTGTCAGGAAGCGATATTTTTCTGTCCCGTCCGAGCCCAAAGCTGTTCGTCCAGAGAAGGGCCCTCGTCAGGTAAAGATGAGGCCCACTTTGTATTGTATGCGGTACGATATATAACGTTACTAGTATGTCATGTATGCTAAATGAGGCTGTGTGATGTGGTGTTGGGTGTTGGTTGAGCCTTAGTCTATACCATCAGCGCGGCCTAGGGCCACTATGGTTTTTTCCGGTCCTTGCTCCTCGTCCGGTTCTAGTCTTCCCGTTTCCAACGCGTATTTGACCGCCGCGCGGACAGCTTTCATGTCTGGTGACCAGTGCTTTGAATCTGACGGTGTTTTCCCCCCTAGGTAGAACGAGAGGCTCCTTCGTCTTGTCGTTATACATTGTAGCATATCTTCCCTTAGCGCTGTCCATCTCACGCATCGTAGGAGGAAGTGCTCTACTGTTTCCCTCGCATGCCTACAGGCACATTGGTCCGACTCGGCAGCTCCTATCTTGTTCAGGAAGCCAGCCGCTTAGCCTTGTCATCCCCGTCCGGAGTTGTACTAACACACTGGCCTCTCTCCACTTCAAGTTGTCGTAAAGCTCGCGGGTGTGTTTGCCAGGTAGCGCTACGTCTATAGCTTTGGAGAACTTGCCTACGTCCTCTGGGAGCTTTCTTCCTTGTTGTTGTTTGGCTATTGCTAGCCTGATCGTTGTCGATTTTGCCTGGTGTGGTTGGAGGTTTGGTAGTTGCCTTCGTTTTGCTGCGCTCTGCGCTGCCGTTTTTGCCTCAGATCCCAGTGCAAAGTCGATTTCCGCTGGGATCTATATAAAGTCGATAGAGTTTCCCTTTTGCTTCAACAGCTCTACTGACTCGTAGATCTGCCGCATTATGCTTTGACCAGACTGTTACCGCGGTTATCGGATGGCTGCGAGTGCTGACATACTTCTAGAAATGACGGTGATATGCCTTTGGAGGGTGCCAAACGGTACATTCTTCAGCGCCATTGCTATAGCTGCCAGCTCTGCAACGTACGGGTTCTGTTCCTCCCTTGTCCCAAGGGTTATAGCATAGCGCGTCCCTGCTTCACTTGTCCTATTGAAGAGAGTGTCCCGTATTCTACTGCCCATGCCAACGATGCCCTTCTTCACGGACGAGCTAGTCGCAATGACGATGCCTATAGCCCTGTTGACCGTCTCGGCTGCCCTCTTTCGGTCAGGTTCAAGCGTCACCTGTAGGCGGGATTCCCAGGGCGAGATGGCGTACTCCTGGATGGTTTCCATCCGACCGACTTATACTTCGTCCAATTCCTAGACGATCTTCTAAAGCGGGGAGACGAACCGTATTGTCTTCCGAGTCTTCACCGAGCTCAAGGGGTATGTTCTGGGCAGGGTATGTAGGTTGATCCACAGTTTCGCGGCCCCTTGCGCGTACCGTTGTCGGATCGGGGGGATACTTGCTTCGGCTTCTGCTATCGCCGTTGCCACCGTCCGGAAGGCTCCAGTGATTGCTAGGGCGCCTATCTTCTGGGTCCTATTTAGCTAGCTTAGCGCCTTTTCCCTGCATGCGTACTTCCAGACGTTGGCTGTATAGTCTATGACAGGGGCGACGGCCGCTACGAACAGTTATCTTGCTGTCCGTGGGGAGAGCATCTTCAACCTCCTCAAGGCTAGGGCTACAGCGAGTCCCTTGGCTGCCGTCCTAGCTATGTATTGTTTGTAGCGGAGTTCGCAGTCCATCAAAATCCCTAGGATCTTGGCGTTCTCTGATGGCTTGACGGTATCCCCCTTGATCGTGAATGGAGTCTCTAAGGATCGGTCCTTGTTCCTTGTGAAGTGTACGACCGCTGTCTTGTCTCCTTTAAACTTGGCACCACTCCGCCTTTCCCAGTTCAGTGCTCTGTCTATGATCGCCTGAATGCCTGCGCGGTTTGCTTCTGCTGAGGGTCCTGTTACCCAGGCTGTACAGTCGTCGACAAACGCAACTGAGCCCCCGTTTGCATCGATCTTGTGCTATACCAAGTCCGCGTTGAAGAAGAGGAACAATATTGGAGAGAGCGGCGATCCTTGCGGGAGACCCGCTTGTGGCAAGTCTTGCCGTTGTGACCTAAACCCGTTTACTATGATGGTTGCTGTACGATAGGAGCAGAAAGTCTCGATCCACTTGACTAGGTATTCTGGTATCCCTCTTGCCTTGAGTCTCTGGAGAAGCCTATCCTTGAAGACCCCATTGTACGCCCCTTTGACGTCGAAACTGATTAGGGTAAGCACTTTCCTAGCTCTCTATGCCTTATAGATCTGTTCTTGTAGTAACAGGAGGGCTTGCTCCGTCGATCGTCGTTTCCGAGCTCCAAAGTGGTTGGTGGGTAGGAGACCGGCCGTTTTTATAGCATATGAGAGGCGTTCTGCGACGACTGCCTCCAGTATCTTGCCGAGCGTAGAGAGTAGCGAGATAGGCCTCCACGCCTTGGCCAGCGTATAGTCGCTCTTCCCAGGTTTCTTTAGTGGGATGATCTTGGCGTTCCTCCACTGGCTGGGGATATCACCGTCTCGTAACGAGGTCTAGAATAGATGGAATACCCTGTCCTTGACTGCCGGCCAGATCTGCCTCTATACCATTGCTAGTAGGCCGTCTTCCCCGGGCGCTTTCCATGGTTTGGCGGAGAAGACCTTCTGTTCCACTTCTCCTATCGTCAGGTCTAGCATACCGACTGGTGCGCGTTGCGGGCGTTCTCCCTCTTCTTCGATCCTCGCTGGCAGGGGCGGGAAGAAGGCGGTTAGCAGTGCTTGTGCTTGCTCTACTTTACCCTTAGTAATAGAGCCATCCTGTCTAACAAGCGGAGGTATCTTATCCCCCATTGTGCCGCCGTCGGTTTGCAGGTATTTTGCTACTTGCCAGATGTTGACGTCGTTAGCTAGGAAGTCGTTCCAGTGTGTGCTCTTTTATTTGCGGATGGTATCATGGTATTCCTTGGCTGCATTCTTCGTTCGTTCTTGGAGGTCTAGTGACCTTTGTCCTATCCTCCGTTGAGATCTCGCTTGGTTTCTCCAGAACGTGTAGGTTTGGCGAAGTCGTGTCAGGTCTGTGGTCTACCATCGTTTGGCGTATGGTGATGGTAAGGCTGCGTTCGTTGCTCCGGAAAGGTTTCTACCGATACGACAATGCGAAGGGTGGAGAAAGCTCTCACGACAATGAGCGGGACGTTCCCGTTGTAACGTCTTTTGTGTCTTCGGACCGTAAAGATTCGACGGAAGTCTCTGCTGCCAGCATCGATATTCCTCACCCCACGAAAATTGCCGCCGCTGCTGCCGCTACGTCCGCCTCGCAACTCCCAGCCGCGCCGGCGACGGATTCCACCGAGATCGAGACATCCACCGACGCGGATGGAGCCGCCGCTAGCAACCCTATACGACTCTGGGACCGTGCTTACAATGACCTCAAACGAGAAGAGACGGACTTAGTGAACGTATACGAGAAAATACTGTCCCGGCAGCTCCAAGATGGCCCCGGTTCAGCGGTGCCTGAGTCCCAGCCGAACACCATCGCTCAAAACAATTCAGATGCGAGACGCTACCAGATGGCCCAGCTCATTCATACTGATCTAGACAAGACTACGGGGGAGGCCACAGTGAAAGAGGGCCTTGGCGTGGCCGTAAACGTCATTCTATCAGCGAGAAACATTATAAGTTCGGCAATTCAGGCCGTACCCCAAGCCGCCCTCGCCTGGACTGGCATTTGTCTCGCTCTAGAGGTGAGTTTATCTGGAGGGCAATATTACGTATGCTAACTTCTACAGGTACTTGTCAACCCTATAACCGCGACCGAAGCCAACCGCAAAGGGATCGATTACGTTGTTAAGAGGATGGATTGGTACTGGAGCCTGTCGAGTAATCTTCTCAAGGATCTCCCCGACTCTACCAACGACCTCTTCGGGGTGAGACGCGAGTTGGAAAACCACTCGTCGACCTCTACAAAGTCCTCCTCTCCTACCAAATCAAGAGCGTCTGTTCTTACTACTGCAACCGCGGTCTGGTTTTTCTCCGGGATGTGTGATCAAGCTGGACAACTGGGATGCAGACTTGGGGGCTATCCGAGATGCCGAGAAGTGTTTTCGACAGGATAGCAAGACCTATAGTGCTCAGCAAGCGACGTCTCATCTCGAGCAGCTCGTTAGCCATGCAAGGAACCAGGAGATGCAGCATATGTCGGAGAAAGACCAGCAATGCCTGAAACACCTGCGCCTCACTGATCCTCGCGATGATAAAACCCGCATCGAGCGGACCAAAGACGGCCTTCTGCAAGACTCGTATCGCTGGGTCCTCGACAACCCCAACTTTCAGCGATGGCGTGACCACCCGGAAAGCCGACTGCTCTGGATCAAGGGCGACCCCGGCAAGGGCAAGACCATGTTGCTATGCGGCATCATCAACGAGCTGGACCGAGACAGTACTACCGACGCGCGCCATTACAACGTAGCCTACTTCTTCTGCCAGGCTACCGACTCTCGCATCAACAATGCAACCGCCGTGCTAAGCGGCCTGATCTACTACCTTATTGACCAGCAGCCATCTCTTCTCCCTCACGTGCGGAGCGAGTACGACCGTGCAGACGAAACTCTCTTCCAAGATGCAAATACGTGGGATGCCCTGTCGAGAATCTTTACCAGCATGCTGCGAGACCCAAGCCTTACGACGACATACCTCGTCATTGACGCACTTGACGAGTGCGTGACAGATCTGCTACAGCTTCTCGACTTGATCGCCCAGAAATCATCTAAATCTTCTCAAGTCAAATGGATTTTCTCCAGTCGCAATTGGCCACAAATTGAGGAGCGGTTAGAAGCAGCCGCAGAGAAAGTAAGACTCAGCCTCGAGCTAAACGCGGAATCCGTTACCGCTGCCGTCAACGCATACATTCGCCGTCAAGTCCTTCACCTATCGACCTGAAACACTACGACAGCAAAACAGAGACCGCTATACAAGAATATCTTTCTTCCAGTGCGAACGGGACTTTTCTGTGGGTGACCTTGGTCTGCCAAGCACTCGCGAACCCGAACGTTCGGAAGCGGCATAGTCTAGCGACGTTGCATACGTTTCCGCCTGGACTTGACTCCCTATATACGCGAATGCTAGAGCAGATTGGCCATTCCGAGGATACAGAACTCTGCAGGCAGATTCTTGCCGTTGCCACTATTGTTCGTCGGCCAGTCAGCCTTGATGAACTCACTGCTCTTGTTGAGATGCCCGGTGACGTTTCCTAGGATCCGGGGTCTTTGGAAGAGATTGTCAAGCTTTGCGGTTCGTTCCTGACTCTTCGAAAACGAACCGTCTATTTCGTCCACCAATCCGCCAAGGACTTTTTCCTCGGGAAGGCTTCGGATAGAACCTCCAACAAAGCTTCTCAAGAGGCATTCAACTGGGTTTTCCCTTCTGGGACAGAAAATGTTGACCATATCATCTTTTCGAGGTCACTCGATGCGATGTCTACAACATTACGCCGCGACATGTACGGCTTGGGCGCACCGGGATTTTTGATCGACAACGTCCGAGTGCCGGACCCGGACCCGCTAGGAACGGTGCGGTACTCGTGCGTCTACTGGGTCGACCACCTGTGCCACTCGGTTTCCGGCACGAGCACACACCAGGACGATGTTCTACAAGATGAAAAGGCTGTCCACTCATTCCTCAAGACGAAGTACCTCTACTGGCTCGAAGCTCTTAGTCTACTCCGCGCCATGTCGGAGGGTGTTATCGCCATAAGACAGCTCGAGGACCTACTGGTGAGGATAAGACTAACCATACGCTAGAAACTCAGACTAACACGAGGATATAGGGACGCAATAACAGGCGGCAGTTGGCAAACCTTGTGCGGGATGCGCACCGGTTTGCTCCATCTTACAGATGGATAATAGAGCACGCTCCACTTCAAGCATACATATCAGCCCTTGTATTCGCCCCAGCCGGCAGCTTGATAAAGGCGTGTTTCAAGGCAGAAAGACCTGACTGGATTAGAACGAAGCCGGCCGTGGAGGCGGATTGGAATGCATGCCTGCAGACGTTAGAAGGCCATGACGACTCAATTCAGTCGGTCGCATTCTCGCCTGTCGGCCAGCAGCTCGCGTCGGGTTCGGGCGATAAGACCTTCAAGATCTGGGACACCACGTCGGGGCGTTGCCTGCAGACGATCGATGGCCATGACGACTGGATTTGGTCGGTCGTATTCTCGCCTGACGGCCAGCGGCTCGCGTCGGTTCGGGCGACAAGACCGTCAAGATCTGGGACGCCACGTCGGGGCGCTGCCTGCAGACAATCGATGTCGGTGCCCTAGCAGCTCGTATATTGTTTGACCAAACCGACCACCGCTACTTACTTGCCGATATTGGACGCATCCAAATGGGTTCTTTTTATCGGTTTCTCACGAGATGTGTGATTCGTTCTAAGTCTCTCTTCAATAACCTTCTATTTCATTTCTACTAGCGTGCCACCAGGATGGTCTGGAAGGATAGGTAGATTTATCGGGACCTCGTAAAGTTCTAGTAACTAGTTATTGCAATTTCTTTTCATTTTCACAGCAATCTTAAAACCAAGAACCATCGTAATGTCCATCAATGTACGCTGGAGCGAAGTGTATTAAGGATAGCAAACGTCCGTTGCTCTCAATTGCACCGCGCCAGCACTCCAACATCCATAACCTCGCCTGCATCTCAGCCACCAGGAATGCATAATGATTCGCCGTCGAAAGTCTTGCAACTCAGATCAGAGCAGCAGTCGCCGTCCACGTGGCAACTTGTCCAGATGGGGTGGCAGGCCTAGACGAAGTCAGCGTTTCTTCCAACTCTTGACTGAAGGCAATAGTTAAGAGTCTTCACATACCTCTTTCCCAAAATCTACTAAAGAGAATTGTGTTCCTTGCTCGGAGCCGCGCCGAGGGATGGCGAAGCTGGCAACCAGGCCAAGCAGGAAGAAAAGAATGGCGTGGACCGAACATCTCATGGTTTATGAGGTGTTGAAAGACTGACGAGAAAGAGTGGTATTGAGGGGCCCTCCAGCCTGGGAGGGATCAAGAGAATGAAAAACAAACGGCAAAGGAGAAGCAGCGCCAACAAAGCCTGGGCGAGAAAAGTCGAGGGGGCCGGGTAATTGCGACCTGAAGGCTTCCGCAATGCTTTAGTATCCCAAACTGCCCGTTTGCTTCTTCGACAGAGGTGCCCCATTGGGCGTTTGTCCGCAAATCAAACAGGCTGTGGGTCGTTCCGGAGGAGTTCGTCTGAAGGGTTGTGAACTCTGAAACAGCCAGGGGTTGGTATACGGTGCACTAACAACATCATACTGAAACCTGACTTTGATCTGTTAGTGTGGACCCAGTTCACGACAATGCATTAAGGGGAGCGGTTTCAAGTTAAATCACAGTTTCTCGGAACTTCGGTCATCACTACCAGGTATGGTAGACTGCGGAACAGGATCGGCTGGATCGTCTGATTCAAGGTGTTTTGTTCTCAACGGATCGCACTGTTGATCCCTTATCATGTCACCTTCTCATCGCACGCATTTTTACTCCGACATCGTCCCATCAAACGCTTGGATTCATCCTCAATGCCCAATGCAGAGAGCGTTCACCATTTTGGTGCAAATTTCATCTTCAGTTCTGTTCAGAAGCTTGGGTGTGAGTGCTTTAATACGCGGCTGCTCAAAGCTCAAGCAATGAGTCAGGGGGAGAACAGGCAGAAACGCAATTCATTGTCTTTTTACTAAACCAAGCAACTGGTATTTATCTTCCAGATAGAAAAGTATATTCTATTGGCCTTGACAGCTCGCTTAAACCAGTCCAAATCCTTCCATCACCACACACCACAAACTGAAAGCGACAAACCTCCACCCTAACATTTACACATTCCCCGTGCCCCTTAGACCTCCTCCCCACCCTTCCGCCTCTGCCCCAACAAATGCTGATACCCATTCTCCTCCCAAAAGCTCTCCCCCCTCCTCCCCTTCTCGCACATCGCCAACATCCCAAACGGATCCAGCACCGTCATGACCAAATTCCTCTTATCCCCCCACCCGGGCCCCTTTAACTCTGTCTTCCCATCCTGCGCCAGATACATTTTATAACTCTGCGGTAAATACCTCCTCGGATGCCTCACATTCCACATAACCGCATTCACCAGCATCAACGCCGCCTCAAACACCCAAAAGAACCACTCATACCTCAACACCGGACTCAACCCCATCAAATCCCCCGCGCCCCCCACCGGCGGCCTCTCCAACCCAAAGTGCTCCACCGCACGATACACCGTCCTCGCCAAAATCAACCCCATACTCGCATACAACGTCACCAACACCGCCCTCACGCGGGGGTGCAAAACCCCCGAGCGGGCGCAGCGGCGGTGAAAGACGGCAGCAAGGGTGTAGAACAGGATGATGACGCCGAGCTGCAGGGCGAGCGAGGCGCGCATGAGGTTGTGGCCGAGGGTGTAGCGCTTGTTGTCCTCGGTGCGGATGGCGAGGTAGGCGACGCCGAGGGCGTTGAGGACCTCGACGACAGCGGAGAGCGAGCCGAGGGTGGTGAGGACCCGGCCCGGGTGGATGGGCGAGAAGTAGGGGATGTAGTAGAGGGTGCGACCGAGTATGTGGTAGTTGGCGAGTTCGAGGATGGGGCTGGTGGTGGGTGGGGTTGGTTAGTAAGAGGGGTGAGGTGAGGTTGGGGGGCATGCGGGACGTACGGAGACCCGTAGATTAGGAGAGTGCTGGCAAGGTAGATGTAGACGTGGTCGTAGTGGAATACGCCGTATTCACGGAGGGCGAAGCCCGCAGCGAAGAGAGTGCAGCAGAAGGGGAGGTAAGCGGTTACTCGGAAGCATCGATAGTGACTGCGGAGAATGTCAGATTGACTGTTGATAAAATGCTCAAGCCCATAAATACTTACATACATTGCCAGAGATGGACAGCCGCTGACACGGCGAATATGACGGCGAAGACGGTTGGCGCCCCATGCACTGGGGCGTAGAACCAGACGCTCCCGGGAACTGGAAATTGTCAGAGACTTGAGTTACGTTAAGAATGCAAGTACTCACCTGGCCTGCCGTCTGGCATCTTGAATTTGTGATGTTGGAAAAACGTCAGGTCGAAGCTGAATGCTTGCTTTGGTCAGTTGTAGTGATGATCTAGTGTTGGCTGTTGAGACTTGAAAGGGCAGGATCAATGAAGGTGTTACAAGAGTGCTGCTCTGTTCGAAGTCTAAAACTCTGAGGAATGAAGCCTGATCAACAAACATTTTTGCTCCGTGAAGTTCCCACGTTTATATGTGTTGCCATCTTGATAGCAGACATGGCCTCTGCTCACGCACATCCCAATTTCCTAATTAGGAAATAAGAAATCAATGGGATTCTACCATGTTGCCCAACACACCCTTGTCTTGAAGGGCTGTGGGAGGACAAAACATCGCCATGTGGCACACGGTGATGTCGGCCATGGCGGATCTTCGGCTGGGCTCGTCACCCGACAGGACAAGAAGCGAGGAGGATCGAGAGAGCCTCTCGAGGCACTCTCCTGCCGTCATATGACATCAGTGGCTTCAGTGGTCAGCAATTCTCAGCCCCCCCACAGCTTTTCTCCCAAAGAGGAAAATACGATGGCCAAGCCTTTAGCGGCGGGAAGGATTGAGCCCTTGTCACAGCCACAATGGCCCACTGGGCTGAAATCAGGGGTCTCTGTTCTTCTCTCTTCTGGAAAACGGTCAAGACAACGTACTGTGGACAAACTGAGCACCACGTCGAATCACTCTCATGCAAACAAAGATCCAGAACGGGCATGATTAGGGCCATCACAAGCACGCACATACGAAACAGGAAAATAAACGGCAATGTCTGATCCAGCACTGTCACCTCCAGACACAGATCATACCAACACGGCTGTGGCGGCCCCTGCTTCTGAACGGCCACAATGCTGGGAGTGCCAACGGCGTCGCCTCGTCTGTGATGGCACCCGGCCAGTTTGCAACAAGTGCCGCTCGGCCCGCATCGTATGCCCTGGCTACACGGAAAAGAAGCCGTTGACCTGGCTCGCTCCGGGCCGAGTCACGTCCCGTATCTACACTCGAAAGAGAAAGAACGAGACCATCGCCAATAGGCCCAAGACCCTGAGCAATGACAAGCAGAAGGCACCTGCTTCAACGAGCGCACTCTCGATCCGCGCCACTTCCAAACACTCAACAACCAACAGCCAAGACAGCTTTGCGATTACCATTCCTGTCGAGCTCCGGCCCGAGGTCTACGATCTGTTTGAAGCCATGATGTACTGTCGGTTTGTTCCGTATTCTCAAAGGCGAAGTACAAAGCGCTAATGTTCTCAAATCAGATAATGACCATATCTACCCAGATTTGGTCCAGCACCAGCTTGGGCCTACCGGTTTCATTATCCCCGTAGCAACCATACAGAACGTCCCAGCCACCGTCGTCCATACAATAGTAAGCGTTGTCCTCAGCCACCGGATTATCCAGATGGCCGAGAATCCCGCAACGAATTCCCTCGTCAAACCTCTGTGGGCTCGCATGTATCGCCACCTCGACGTCGCCATACGCACCATAAACAAGTTGATGAGCGAGGAGAAGACCCGCACACATCTCCTGACGCTTATAAGTGTCTACACTCTCCTCTTTGCCATGGTATGCGCCGCAGGCCTGATGGCACTATCCCGTCCCGGAAGCGTGCTCATATTGCTCAGGTCCAACAGTCCTTCACCCCCTGCTGGCGCCCCCACATTGAGGGCTTCATGAGCCTGATGCAGGCCTTCGGCTCATTCCCTGACGTGATCCGAGACATCCCAGACATGGAGCCGAGCTTGATGGCTGTATGCATGTCTGTTCACCCTCCCTTCCCCGACCCAAACCACGACTCAACCCAAACTAACCACCACCACAGCGTCTCCATCCTCGCCAACACCACCAGCCCCCGCGACCAACAAATCCAAATCGGCACCACCGCCGAAACCCTCTTCCTCATCCGCGCCTACTACACCGAGATCTACTACCCGGCTGTCTCCTTCCCCCCAGAACTCTTCTCCACCATCATCCACATCAACAACCTCCGCGCCCTGCCCCCCTCCGCGGAAACAACCCTCTCCGCCCTCTCCCTCCTCTCCGACCTCGCCACCTTCTCCCCCTCATCCTGGTCCTCCACCCGCCCAAACCACCACTCCGACTGGCTCCTCCTCTCCCAAATCTTCCACTCCTCCACCACCCTCTACGCCCTTTTATCCCTCCAATCCTCCTCCGCCCTGCCATCACCCAGTTCATCATCCCCCTCCCCCAACTCCCCACCCTCTTCATCAATCTCCGTAGAACTCGACCTCCTCCGCACGCGTCACGCCCGCAATCTCTTTTCCCTCCTCGAAACAGCCATGGCCACGCCCAGAGTGCGCAAGCGCATGACCTGGCCGCTGGTGGTGGCTGGGGTTGAAGCGGCGGGCAGGGCGGGGTGGGAGGTGCAGAGGTATGTTGCGCAGGGTTTGACGGATATGGCGCGGGAGCAGGGGTATGCGCCCCCGCTTGTGGCGAGGCAGGTGTTGGAGAGGTTTTGGGAGAGGGGCGGAAGGGGGGGGTGGGAGGGGTGTTTTGGGGGGGAGGCTTTGGCGTTGGTTTTGTGAGGGGGTGGGGTATATTGGGAGGAGGTGACTTTTTTGCGAAGGGGAGGGTGGATGGGTTGGATGGAGGTAGGATTTGGGATGGGGGTTCTCATGGCTTCATCTGAGAAAGAAACCGGATACGAATTACCATATACTTGTCAACAGCTCAGGCAGCATTTTTGGCATCTCTTCTCTCAATCTGACGAATATAACACAACAACTGAGGTTCATTCCACGATACCTGTAAGCCTCAACTCTGGGTTATGCACAGAAGTTGAGACATTCAGGTCAGAAACCCCCCTTTAAGAGACGACACAAGCCGACAGAATCGACCCCATTGGCGGATACTCATGCCCGTTCTTCTCAACCTTCGGCTCGCAACTACACCACTCTTCCTTCGGGATATTGTCCATGACGCTTGGAACGTGGCGACCACAGCCCGCCCAGGTGGCTTTGTCTGTCAAGACAGTTAGTTGGTTTGCTATTCACTTTTGACATCTCAAGTTTAACGTTGGACACTGGCAACTGGGGATGCGTACGGCAAGTGCTGCAGCTGGCTTTGTGGCACATTGAGGTTACTTAAACTTAAGTACTTTTGTTGAGTTTTGAAGGAGTGTGATGGATGTTGTGAGAATTTTGCTGAAAGAATATTTGACAATGCAAAGTTAAGAGTTGTTTCTGAGAGAAACAGCTGAGTGGCATGTTGTCACACGCGAGAAGAAAGGTGGGGATGACGTAAGAAACGCAGGGGTCACAAGACGCAAAGCCCTCAACGACATGTTAGGCACGAAAAATTCAGGAGGTCTAGCTCTTATTAAATTATTGATGTCTTGAAATAGCAATTAATAACCATTCTCATCAACGCCTAGTATCATGCAGAAGTATATTTAACCAGAGCAGCTCTATGTGTCCGCCTTAAAAGGCCAGAACACCCTGCTCTCCCCTCTCAAGCCATCCATTACAGTACCACCCACACATGAACACTCCTCCCAATTACTAATTACCACTCATCCCCTTTCACTGCCAAACATCCTCCCCCCCCCTCCTCATCAACACCTCCCCGCCCTCCGCCAAACTCGCCCCCACCTTCGGCACCTTGATAATCCCCTGCTCCACCAGGTCCTGCGCCAACTTGACCAACAATCCATCACACCCCTTCGCAGCCAGCACATCCACCGCCACCGGAAACCTCTCCTCCTGCCCCGTAATCTCACTATACCCCTTCACCTCGCCCACCGGAAAAACCGAATCCGGCCCTTCCGCAAAAACACTGATCCTCCCCGAGCTAAACCCAAACGGTGCGCCGGGAGCAGTCCGGTACCGGTTGCGCGGGTTCTGCCCACCCTGGGAGGCGACGTAGAGGATGAGGGACGAGGAGCACTGCAGCGGGTCCGGGGAGGGGGCGAGCAGGGCGGAGTTGAACCAGCGCATGAAGGTGGCCTTTGCGGCGAGGGCGGATTGGAGGGCCGAGGCGGGCAGGGAGTCGCCGTAGGCCCAGCGGGACAGCGGGACGGGGTTGATGAAGGGGCGGCGGCCGGCGTGCGCGGCGGCGTAGTCGCGGTAGAACGGGTCGCGGACGAGCGGGGTTTGCTCCTTGGCGATAATGGTCGCGTAGGTGGTGTTGAGGAGCGCCGAGAGGGTGATGTTGCCGGCGTCGGCGGGCTTGGTGGCGGACCATTCGGTGGAGAGATTCAGGGTGGTGACGTTGCCGGCGACGAACTTGGCGAGGGCGTTGGCGAAGTCGACGAGGAGTTTGGCCGCGGGGGTGTCGGTGTTGGTGGGGAAGCCCATGGTGTAGATCTTCTTGGGGTACTTAGGTTTATTCTTGGTTAGGGAGGTGTAGCTCTTGCCGTAGAGGGCCGCGTTGGCGGCTTCCCAGATGTAGGGATCGCGGACCAGGAAGCCGGGGGTGTCGAGGGTGGGAGACAAAGGCATGACGTTGTCAAGGGAGACGAGGCCGTGGGAGGGGCGGTTGCCGAAGAGGCCCTGGACACCAGCAGGTCCACGGATGCTACCACCTGTGTCGCTTCCGATGGCAATGTCAAGCCACTCATACGAGGCAATAGACGCGCCGGCACCGGCAGACGAGGACGAAGTGTCCTGGTACCCGTCACCACGAGGGTTAAACGGGGCGTGGTAGTCAACCCAGTCAGCCGTCGCAGACTCGCCGTTCGCAAACTGCGAGGTCTTCTGAAGGCCGACAATCTGAGCTCCGGCATCGATGAGTCTCTGGACGGCCGGGCCGGTGACGTTGCTGGCGGGGTAAAGGTTGTACCAGGCTCTGTTGCCGTTGGACCCCTTGACGCCAGCAAGGCGGTAGATGTCCTTAATGCCAATGCGGACGCCAGCCAGGGGCTTCTCGGCAGTCTTGGTGAAGTAGAGTCTCGAAGGGACGCCGACGGTGAGAGACGACGCTCCTGGGATCTTGGCCGACATGGGCTGGAACTTGCCGTCTGGGGTCGGGATCAAGGGCTCGGTGAAGGCGCCCGCGAAGTCTTCGTAGAGGCGGTACACTGGGTACACGGAGCCGGTGGCGACTTCTAGGAAGTACGGCCCCGAAGGAATCTTGGTGTTCCTGAGCGGGATGATGGAGGACGAGGAGCCTGGGAAGACCTTTTTCTCGCTCACATCCGAGTTCCTAGGCGGCCTTCCGCCCCTGGTCTCGGCCACGAAGATGGCCTCGCCGAAGGCGGGCTGGTACACATCGTCGATGCTGGTCCAGTTGGTCAGGAGTTGCGAGATGTCCTGCTGAGACACGCGGTCCTGGACGATGGTCACCGGCTTGAAGCCGACGACATCCGGGACTTTTTTGAGGGACCGGGTGGGGACATCAATTCTCCCAGAGGCGAAGGGCGACACGAAGTAGGAGATGTCGTTGAGGGTGACGGACAGGCCGGTGGATGCGAGTTTGGCCGAGGCAGTTGTGATGCTTGTGACTACAGCGAGGATCGAGAACCTCAGGGAGCGAGGCGACCTCTTCCGGTCTGAAGGTGCCATGATGAAGGAAGAGATGCAGGACTGAGTCCAGAATCCAAGAAGCTCGGTCGAGGATGAAGGTTGGAGTGCAGGATCTGGGTGTCTGATCTGGAATCACCAACTGGGGGGTAACTGCCCATCTTTATTCTCCTCACATCAGCCCGCGAGAGAACGTAAACGTCGAATTCCCATCTCGAAGAGCCGACACCGCTGCCGGGCTGATACCACTGAGGGTCCCGAATATCCATTGTGATGACAACCGGCGGCTGTTCCTGAACAAGACGATAACGATCGTACTGTCGTCGGTATCTTCCTGGGCTTCGGGTGTGGCTTATCGTCTCGGGGGTTGTTACCAGGTCCTTGGGTGCGGATAGTCTGGCACGACATCTTAGCGGCGTCGACGTCGGTGGCCATTGGCTCCCCCAAGACTTATCGTCTGGAGAAATGCTGCATCATCCCTGTCTCCATGGGGCCTCGCGTGGTGGTGGGGATCGGGGTCCTGCATCGTGGCTGCGCGGGAGTTTGATCCCGTGTCTCCCCGCGTCTCGGTGGTTGCAGGAGAGGAGATAAGGGTGGTGTTGATGGTGGAGCCGGCCCCTTTCTGGCGATAACGCTGGTCATCCTCGCGTCTTGGCCCGCCGATAGCGGGCGTTTGTGAGCAAGTCCCAATCCTCATCTTCGGGCGAGGGTAACGGAAATGACAAAAGCTCGAATGCCGAAAGATCGAAAAGCTTGGTCGGAAATGATATCGATCTTGGTCATGCCATGGTGTTGTTGCCCGAACGTCGGTGCTCGAGGTCGTGGACAGGGATCTCTCCCTGTCCACGGCTTCTGACGACAGTGACCAGATTGGGAGACGCGTGGGGGCACAGCACTGGGCAACCCCCATCGTATACCTCTCCTGCAACGGGTTGCCTCATCCTCACATTCCCCAAAAGTTCTGCGTCCGCCAACAGATTCTACTTCTGCAAACGGTGCGTAGGGCGTGGAGTTGCAGAGTTTCCGATGAGAGGGGCAGTTGCCGAAGTGAGTTGTCTCGTACTGCCTCGTTCTTCGCTGAGTGGGGTTTGCCTATGTGCTCGACCAGCTCGAAGTCTTGTCCGGAGCACAGGCTCGTCCGCGGCATTGACGGCATCGCACACCTCAACTCGAAATTGTCCCCGCTCTTCGAATCGAGTTTAACCGGATGCCCATGTGTCATCACGGATCCGAACCTCTCATCCCGTCCGGTGACCCGCCCCCTATCAAAACCACAGCCCTCCCGTCTTTCCACAACCGCACCCTTCCAACCTGCCCTCGCAGTACTTTTGTCGAAGCTCTTCTGGTGGCCCTCACCCGCCCTGCTTGACTCCCCCTTCACCCCTAAGTTCTTGCCCGAGCGCTTGGCGAGGCGAAGCGCCTCGAACCGCATCTTCAACACCTCCATGCACCTTGCCGGGTTGAACGCGGTCGCAAGTGAGCCTGTGGGAGATCGAAGCCCTGTCGGGTAAACAGTGGCGTGGACTTGTGTCTTGTGGCAGGCGAAATGGAAACGTCGCAACCGTTTAACCAGCCTCTAGCAGCTCAGACAGAACCACCAACTTAAAGAAATCAGTAGTCAATTCTCCGTATCTGGGTATCAGTCATCAAAGCATTCCAAAATCCATCCGCTCCCTCACCACCCTCCCCATCAACCCCCCATCAACCACAGCAAACCGTCGGCTCCTCGACCACTCCCACCCCTCCATTCCCGCTCTTGTTCACCACGACCGCCCCCTCCCCAGTCCCAATGACCACGGTCTTGGTCATCCAATCGCACAGGAACTTGCCGAGCAGCGCCCCAATCAGAATGCAGATGATGATGTACCCGTTGTAGTACATGGCGAGAAGCATCACAATGTAAGCCAGGCCAAACGTGGCCGCGTGGATGACGGCGCGCACGAACTGCTGCAGCGGCGAGGCGCGGAAGGTGATTGTTTGCGGGAGGAGGGCTTCGCTGCTGCCGCCGCCGTTACGGACAACGCATGCGGGCGCGGGTGATGATGATGAGGTGGAGGTGGAGGAGCCAGCGGCGGGAGAGGAGGCCCGGGCGATGACGGCCACGCGCGCGGCAAAGTCCCGCTGGATGTGCTCGTCGTATTCTCTGCCGAGGCGGCGCAGGCCTTCGAGCACGATGACCATTAGGATGACGCCGATGCAGGTCGCGGCGAAGGCGCCGTGGCTGGTGATGTGCCAGGACGAGGAGAGGAAGCACGCGTCGATGGTGTACCAGTTCCAGAGCATCTGTGGGGGTTAGTGGGGGTTGTGGTTGGAGGAGGAGTAGAGGGCAGGCATACAGAGATCTTGCATGCTGGGCCAGAGCCGCCGCCATGGTCGCCGTGGTCCATCTTGGTGTTTGTGAGGAGAGTGTGTGTCTGGTGGTGGGCGTTGGGGATGAGATCACGAAAGATGACGGTTCGAATTGTCCCTGGGAAAACAGAGGCCCCGCTAGTTGGGTCGTCGGCGTCTATAACTCGTTTAAAATGCCAAAGTGCTCGTTGCTGTGATATCCGATGGTTCCCTCACATCGGCCTCCGACCGTTGGCGGCGTCGCACAGTTTTGTTGCATGAGCGTATTGGCGGCAAGTGGCGTCAACAAATGCCCGCTTTGAGCAGGAATGCGCCAGAATCGGAAGCTTCGCGCAGGCTACAGTTCGCCATGTGTTCGCGCCCCTCGCCAAGAAGGCACGGGGGCAGTCAGAGGCCCTTGCCGCCTGGATCCGCCTGGGCCCGCGGAAAAGCAAGCGATTGGACCACTCGTGGGGAGACCCCATCCAGCACCCGGCCCATTGGGTCCCATTGGGTCCCACTGCTGATGCAAGAAACGTGCTCAAAGATGCTCAATTCAAGAATTCATCATGAGAGGCGAAATGCGATGGGACGGTGCTCGGCGAGACGGGGGATGTTTCGGGGGAGAAGATGCCGAGACTGCCTCTGAGTGACATCGGCGCTGGGTTTGAGAAGGTTTCGGCCGTCGGCAGCGTCTGCCATTGGCTGGCAGCGAAATCGAGGCTCGAACAGAGCTTGAACTGAGCTCGAATCGGCGCCTCCACTCTCAAATCTGCTCAAAACACCATCGCCAGAGTCTCCACCACACCCGGCCTTGGCGAACGCTCCCCACACGAACCCACCATGAATCAGCGCAAACGCCGCTCGGAGGCTGGCTCCTGGGGAGCAGGCCAGGGGGTCTGGAAGGGGCCGAGATGGCCTGTTGTCTTATAACATCCTCCCCTGGTCGCACACATGGCTCTGGACGTCAACTTTTACATCGTCAAATCCATCTCGCTCGCCGTCAACGCGTGTCCCGGGCTCGACGACATCATCCTCCGCCTCACCAGATGAACCTCTAGCCGATTGATATCGTCCATCGGACTCTCGCGCCCACCATGGCGCTCACGCCGCGCCACATTCAAAACTTCTCCGAGGCTGCCACCCTCGAACCGCACTGGGGCTACGCAGACCGCGCGCTTCCATGCACAAGCGACCCCGGGTCATGCGCCTACCTCGACGTCGTCTATGAATCCCACGACAAGGGGATGCTCTACAGCGGCATCTTCTGGCTCACCATCCTCGGCATCCTCCTCGTCTGGGGCCTCGCCCGGCGCATCTTCCCCTCCCGCTCCCCCGCCGACGACCTCCTCGCCCACCTCACCAACCCCGAATCCCCAAAGACCCCGCCACCACCCTCCACCCTCACCCGCCTCTACCGCACCCTCACCACCACCCTCCGCGCCCACCTCCTCCCCACCCTCCCCTCCCCCCTCACCTCCCTCTTCGGCCGCGTCACCCGCCTCCAACTCCTCATCCTCCTCGTCCTCACCGCCTACCTCACCCTCTGGTCCTTCGTCGGCATCGTCTACGCCCGCTGGATAACCCCCATCAAAAACCAGCCCCCCCACATCCACAACACCCGCACCTCTCTCGGCCCCTGGGCTGACCGCGTGGGCGTCCTCGCCTACGCACTCACGCCTCTCTCAATCTTGCTAGCAAGCAGGGAGAACATCCTCAGTTTGGTAACCGGCGTGCCGTATACCAGTTTTTTATTTTTGCACCGCTGGACGGGGTATATCATCCTCCTCCAAAGCCTGCTGCACACCCTCGGCTGGGTGCTCGTCGAAGCCTGGCTGTACCAGCCGCAGCCCAAAGTCTGGAGCGAGTTTGCCGTGCAGGGGTACATCATCTGGGGGTTTGTCGCGCTGGGGCTGTTGGTGGTGCTGTGGGTGGGGACGTGGCGGGTGGTGGTGGAAAGGGTGATTGGGTATGAGGTTTTTCGGAAGTTGCATTATGTGCTGGCGATGGTGTATGTCGGGGCGTTGATTGGGCATTGGAAGCAACTGCAGTGTTTTTTGGTGCCGGGGTTGGTGCTGTGGGGGGTGGATAGGGGGGTGAGGGGGGTGAGGATGGGGTTGTTGCATTATGGGTATTTGGAGAGGGAGGGGAGGTACGGGTTTTCGGCGGCGGGGGCGAGGGTGGAGGTTTGGAGGGATGAGGGGAATGGGGATGTGGTGAGGTTGGATTTTGAGAGGGTGCAGAAGGCTTGGGGGGTGGGGCAGCATTTCTTTTTGTGCTTTGCTGAGGGGAGTGTTTGGCAGAGTCATCCGTTTACGCCGCTTTCGCTGCCGGAGATGGTGGATGGGAGGTTGAGACATTCATATGTTTTTAGGGCGAAGGGGGGTGAGACGAGGAAGATTACTGGTGTTTTGGCGAAGAAGATGGCTGAAGCGCCAGCTGGAATGGAGATTACCACGCCGGTGATCCTGCAGGGGCCGTATGGGGAAGATATTACCGAGGGCCTGACGCAGGACGTCAATGTGCTCTGTGTGGCGGGCGGGACGGGCATCACGTATGTGCTGCCGGTGCTGTTGGGCTTGGTTAGGGGCAGGTTTAGCCCCGGCCGGAAGATCACGCTGGTGTGGGCGGTCAAGAGGAGGCAGGACTTGGAATGGGTTGGACCGGAACTGGAGGAGCTGCGCAAGCTGGGTGCCCCCCATGGCCTACAGATTCGGACGTTCGTCACGGCCGAATCACTTCCGGAGGCACCGAAAGAGATGAAGGTGGCGGACGATAAGACGCGGACCAACTCAGGCGAGGACTCAGACTCGGACCAGAGCAGCCACGACCAGAGACCGGATGTGGCCGCTGTGGTTGATGGGTTCATTGGTGATGTGGCCCAAGGCCGCACCCGTGTCTTTGGCAGCGGCCCACCGGGCATGATCGTTGACCTGAGGGCCGCCGTGGCCAAGTGCAACTCGGGCGGCAAGGCGTGGAAGGGAGAGGAGCGCTTTGATGTTCGTCTTGTTTGTGATGACCGATTAGAATGGTAGATACCCCTGTTGAATTGACTGCTTTCTGTTCCTTACAACCACCTATCCACCTGTCCTGGCATGCTATCACCAACATCTCCTTCCCTCATAGATCACCCAGCCCACCATATCTCAAACCTGCTGCCAAAAGTCAGTACTCACTCACACCTAACACCGCCTACCCCCCTTATTACATTTCTGCCACTTCCACTGCTCCAACCAAGCCCTCACAAAGATCACCTCCTCCCTCTGCGCCTCAGCGACCGCCTTCGGCGGGAAACCCGGCCTCGTCTCGTTCGCAAAAACCCCATTCTCATCCCAGTGATGCACCGCGTCATCAATCAGGATAAACGGCTCCTTGATGGTGCTGCGGCGCGGGCGCAGGCCGATGCGGTGCGGCGACGCGTACCGCCACGGGTCCCACTCGCCGTCGACGTGCGCCAGCCGCGGGTAGCTGATGTGCACGCCGCCGTGCTTGTTGATGCGCTCGACCTTGGACGGGGTGGTGATGTTGAAGGCTTCGCGGCAGACGACCGAGAGGAAGGGGATGTCGATTAGGCGGGAGATGAGGGGTAGTTGGGTGGCGGGGACGCCCGAGCCAGATTGCAGGTAGCCCCATTCGAAGCAGTACTGGTATGCCCAGAGCCGCCAGCTCTGCTTGAGGTCGTCTTGTTGGTAGAAGGTGGTATTGTAGCTGGTGAAGCATGAGTCTTGGCTCTTGCCGGCGCCGCAGGTTTGCACCATGGTGGTGTTGACGTAGCCGATGTAGTTGAGCAGCTGGTTGGTGAGCTTGTTCGCCTCTTTTTCGTACCCGCCGGCCTTGACGAGGGCCTTGGCCTCGGACTGCGCGCTTGCCGAGACTGGGTAGAGAAGCGCCTGAGAAGTCATGTTGTTGCAGTAATAGCCAAACTCGGTGCTGTTTTCCGCAGGGTCCCAGTTCAGCCCCTGCAAACCGCCGATGCCCCAGGAGATGGTGTAGGCAAAGTCATCGTTGCGGGTGAGGTTGCCCAAACCGAAGGCCGTCTTGAGACGCTGCACATACTCAGTGTCCTTCTTTTTGAGGAGGATGTTGTCGACCACGTGCGTCAGCTTCTGCGTGGCGACGACGCAGTCCTTCGGGGCGAAGAGACGGTGGGCCTCGTAGTACTGCCAGTAATCGTAGATCGCCTCGGGGACGCCGGACGAGGCGATGGCGCCCCAGTAGACGTCCGGGTACAGCTTGCGCAGAAAGGCGACAAAGGAACCGGCATAAGATCCGCCGTACGCGATGTAAGGGGTCTTGGCCGAAGTCAGGTCCAGGTCCTCCAGCCCCTCATACTTGACATGCTGAGCAAAGTAAGCCATGTCAGCAACGGCTTGGTCCGTGGTTAAGAAGCGGAGGTTGTCTGTGCTGAAGTCGGAAGTCGGGTAGCTCTTCCCGTAGTAACGATGCTCGAGGATGACGCCGAGCCCGTGAGTGGCCTGGGCGAGCTGAGCAACGATGCCCTTTTGGAGGAAGGGCAGACGGCCGACACCGCTGGTCTCGCCGCTCTGCAGGACGATGACGGGGCCGCCCTTCTTGTAGTACTGGGCGTCAAACCAGTACCGCAGGGGAAAAGACTCGCTCGAGTGCGGCTCATAAAGGGAGTCATTGTGGAAGTGGTCGACAGGGACTTGGAGATAGCGCTCAGGATACGTCTCCTCGAGATCTCGCGACACAAGCCCTCTCTCCTCCAGGTCTCGTTGAGCAAGCTGAGCCTGATGTCAGTCGCCAGGATTTTGGACGCGGGAGACTGTGGTTACTTACCTCCTCCTTGAAGTCCCTGAGCGTTAAGGAAGTGCGGAATCCGAACCCATTATTGAGGCCAGCCACCAGCTGGACCAGACACGCAGCTCCCACCGCAAAATTTCGAAGTATGGCCATACCAGCAAAAGGTACACAATCTGAGACACGGCATGAAAGAGGTTACTTACCTGGAGACCAGCAATGGGCTGGCCTTATGAGGGAACTACCCCTCCCACCCGCTCCGGGCTGCACCCCAGACTCGTCTTCGTCACCGCCGCTCGATCAATGCTCTCCGATTCCGAGCTGCCCGAGTCGAACGGAGAACCGCGTTGTTGTCAGCAAAAGTGGAAGGTCAGAAGGCAGATTGGAAGTGCGCGATTGCAACTTCCTAATCCAGGCAAGGAGATCAGCGTGTTCACGAGAGGTTGCAACTGGAAAGTTGCATTCCCGAGGGGGCATCGGAAGGTGGGGGGACAGGGGTGCCCAGGCAACGACCCCAAACAGTGCTACATAAAAGGCGAAATTAATACGCTTATCGATGCTATTAACGCGCTATATTACTGTAGGCCAACCACCATAGCCCATCCATCACCACCCCTCTCCGCCTCCAAACTCAAACCTTCACGCACCCAACCTCCACCGCAAACTCATGACTCGAAAAGCTCCCCTCCGGCAACTCCCCCAAGGGCGCACACTCCGGCACCAACTCAATCCTCACACATCCCTCCGGCACCTCCTCCTCCCCACTCCCATAAAGATACTGCAACGTCACGTACTCCTGCTGATAATACGGCACCACTCTCTCACAAGCCAAATACCCCCCCTCCCCCAACCCATTCACCAACACCGGCCCCTTCCCATCCCCCGCATCCACAATCGCATTCGCCGTCCCCTCGCCAACGTTAATATCCACGATCCTCGGCGCCTCGCCCGTGTCCTGGGTGATAATACTCGACGGAAACGGCGGCGTCCCGCTGTCGGTGATGATGGTGGTCTGGTGGGAGGCGACCTGCTCGGCGGTGCCGTTTTGGTAGAAGACGCGGCTGTAGGGGTTGGGAGAGGCGAGGATGGCGGCGTTCTGGCCGGCGCCGGTGTGGATTGTGCCGAGGGCGAAGCCTGAGATGGGGGGAGTGAGGTCTTGGGCGGGGTTGGTGAGGCGGGTGATGAGGCGGAAGGCTTTGGATTGGGAACAGGTGGTGCGCCGTTGGCTGGGGAGGGCCGTGGCCGCGGCGGTGAGGGTGAGGGTTGTGAGGAGCTTCATCGTGGAGATGGTGAATGACGATGGTGAATGACTATGTAAGTGGGATGTGTTGGTTTTCTTGCGCTTGTGTTGCGAGATGGCTGTGAGGGTCAAGACTGGGAGTCGACTGCCTTTTAATCGTCATTATCCACCGCCCATCCTCGCTGCCGATCGTCGTCTGATGGACCCCTAAACGTTGCCGATGGAGTCCAGGTGACATCAAGGACACAACACTCGCCACTACCGCCCGTCATGTTCCATCCGCTCTGCGATACGACAGTATGCATGATGCACGAGACTTTGATACGAGCCCACATCTGGCGGCCATTGAGCTCGATGAGGTCTTCGAGGACAGTTGTGCCTTGGTCGAGATGGGCACTCCTATCCGCTTCTCCGATCTACAGCTAAGTTCAAGTAAACAATGTGATGCAACTTGGCGGGGGCGGGTCCATGTCCCCTCTTTCATACCGTTGTTTGCCTGGTGGATGCTACCTAAGGATACATCAACCGGCCGGTAACAGGACACAAACCACTGCAGTGTAACCTCGACATACCGAGATCCAGCCCGAGCTGGCAACATTGCCTAATCCAGTCTGACGTGACGCAGGTCACAAGTAAACCGCTTGACCAAAGATTATGGAGGACTGTGATGCGACAGAGGCCGTGAACCGGGTTGACGGAATGTGGTCATGGACATGGAAACAAACCTCGGGCTAACACGAAGCGACGCAAAGGGGTGTGAGAAGGACAGAGGTTCACTGATGTTTGTGTCCGCAGCAGGGACAAAATGCAGACCCAGTTAATGTCCAATGTCCGGGCGACCTTCATATACAAAACAAAAGAACAGCCACAGATATCCAAGCCGGAGAGGTCTACAACCAAAGCCCCTTTTCCATCGCCCCAAAGATGCAGCAAAACACAATTGCGCCAACAGACTCATCAAATCTAAAGTAATATGCCAAAAAAAAGGAAAAGGAAACCAATTAAAAAAAACACCAGCCAGAAATTCACTGTCCTCATGACATCAGATCCCCCCAGCTCATGAGCTGATCCATGGACGCTGCCGAGAAAGTGGAGCCGCCCGGGGCTCCAACCCGAAGCGGGAACAACCCGCCCCGGTTCGGCACCTGCACCAGGCCAAGAAGGGGAAACCCCCAGTCCCTGCCATGAAACCGAAGACGAGCAACCCCCCGGCGGTTCGAAACCAGTCCCACCAAAGCCCAGACGGACGAAGATGCCGCCAAGCATCAGATCCCGCCCTGCATCACACCAAGTCCTTAGCCAAGTCCATTCTCGCGGTGCCGTATGCGCCGGTGAAGAAGCAAGATGCCGCGCTGCGCGAAGATGGTTTTGCAAGAGTCAGGCAAGCCGTACATGACCGACGAGGCGAAAGGCCTGACTGGATGGTGCTCAGGTCTGGTGGTTGAGCGATGGGTTATGTATAATGGCCCGACGGAGGACTTGGGCGCGGGAGGCGGTAGAGAGGGGTGAGTTTGGGGCCTACCTGTGTAAGATCGTGGGAGGCGGGTGGGGGAGGATGCAGAGCCGACGTGGTTTCGGGTGTTGCTGGCCGTTGGTTGGGGTGTGGGCAACGACTGGCGGACCGTTTGGCGGACCGTTTGGTGTCAGACGGGGTGAAGTGGGAAGCCAGGCGTGTCCAGAAAGGGCGGGTGACTTTTCAGCGGAAAGGGAGTGATGGGTTGTATCTTTGAACCAGGCGAGTATATCCGTGAGAAGAACCGAGGGGGCAGCGACGTGTTTCCAGACGGCGACAGACTGCGATCCGATCACCAAGCCATGCCATGGGTTTGCCTCCCTGCGTCTTCCTTCCCTTTCTTCTTGTCCCTTCGAACCTTGGTCCCTTTATAGAGGTCCATCAGACCCATGAAAGCCATGGCCAGCAAGGCAATGGCAAGAATGACGGCGATGCTGATCATGACAACGATTGGGAACCACAGCGAGGCGGCAACAAACTTTGACCAAACTCCGGCCGGTTCTGTGGCTTCCATGGCGGCAAGGCCGACCTGCATTGAGTTGAGCACCACCGAAAAGATCGCAAAAATGGTGACGATTGGGGTGAGGGCGTGCTCGAGGATAGAGCCCCACTGTGGGTAGATGTGGAAGTAAGCCAACTTTCCCCTGAACAGTAGCGCGACGCGGTTGATTCGTGTCAAACGGAGCTCGCCGTAGTGGTACCGGCGGTTAACAAAGTTATCCCCGATTGTGCTGAACGGTTCAATAAATTTGCACCACTCTTCGTAGGTCGGGAACTCGTCCACTTCCTTCCCGTTCGGGTCCTTCTTTTTCTTCTTTGGAATCAGGTGCATCTCGCAAGCAAGCTTGTAGTCGAGCTCGTACTGAATCAGTTGGTAGTAGCTGCGCATGAAGCCGAGGCAAGCCTTGTGAACCTCAGGAAAGGCGTCCTCGATGTACGTCCAGAAAGCTTGACAGTAGAAATAGGTCGGAATCGGTTTGATGAAAATCATCTCGTAAAACCAAACCAAATGTAGACCGGGGCTTTCTGTGACTTTGACCTCCCGTGCATGGGATTTCTGATGGTGTAATGGATTGACGTGTTGCCAGGAGGGGGTCTGCACGAAGATGTAGTGCATGAAAAATAGGAGATCGTCGAGCGCCGCCGTACCGTGGGAACGGTTGAAGTATATGAGCAGAGGATCTTTTTCGACATCACCCTGGTGAGGGTGAGAGCCTTTGTCCAGGCGTATGCGAGGCTGGCCGGGGAGGTATGGCTTGTTGCTGTCCTTGGCCTTCAAGATATGTCGCGGTTTTCCCCCAGTAACGGGGGCAGATTCGCATTCGAGCCCGTCATCGAACTTTTCCGTGAGGCCAGTGAAGGGGCCACCGAGGACGCGGGCCACGCCCTGCTCAGGGTCAGCGGCGCTGTACTTCGTGACGACACCCTTTTCGGAGCTCCCAATGGGCGATTTTGCCGACATGGTTGCGATTCGTAAAGTGTCCTTGTCGTGACTCGTTGTCGTAACTCTCGGCGTAGCGTCAGCGACGGCCACGATGCTCGCTGTTGTTATGACTCGGGAGAAGAGAAGTACGAAGTATAAAGAAGGATTCTAAGCAGGGTTCGGCCCGGGATTTTGAATCAGCAGGACCTGCCGGTGGCAGCAGTTCGCGGCACGGGAACGGCGAGGGGTGTGTCACCCATGTCCCGAGCTGATGCCTTGGCGCCAACCATCGCGAGCGGCACAGCTCCTGGGCGCTCTCACACCCCCGGACATGGCCACCGCCCCACCCACCCTGAGAGAGTGACGGGGTGGGCGGCTGACCGAGCCCCATCTTGAACGACGGCGGTGCAATTCCAAATTTAAGGCGGTAGGAAGATTGTCGGGAGGCTCTGTCGACTGGTCAGAACAGACGCCTTGGAAGAGCCGTGAAGGAAGCGGACAACTTACCTTACACATGGCCTCATCGACGAGACTCAGGAGTGCAGCAAGCACCCCTTGAGGCAGCCAGACGCCTGCAGCGCACCTGGGGCGGCAAATGTGACCACTCACCGACTGCCTCCCGGCCAGCCCCGCATGCTGTGGCAAGTCAAACCTCACATGCGAAACATGGACGATTCGACATTGGTAGGACAAGGCAGGGGGTAATCAAGATTTGAGAAATCCTTGCATATGCATGTGCATATATGCCTGACGAGTAAAAAAAGAACCAACTGCATCTCAGAGGTTCATCGATAACCTCGGCCACCTTCCTCTTGAGGCCTCTCGAAGCAGAGGCTTTTGATGAGACCGCGCCATGGACGCCACATTTACCAGCGTTTTTGGCGTTGAGGAAGGCGAGCTTCTGGTCGACTCGGGCTCAGGTAGTGAAAGTATCCTCTTTGGGGGCGAGACGCTCAAGAGCACGGAGGGCTTTTGGGGGCCAGTTCCTTTCGGCGTTCCAGTAGGGCGACTTGGGAGTGAAGGGAAGGAAGAGGGGGAGGGCACGGAAAAGGCCCAGGCTGTGGCGGAAAGATGCTGGTCAGTGTCTTTGCTAACTTGGGAGTAGGTGGACTATTATGTCCTTATGACTTACCTAGAAAGCGGACTCGTCCTCTATGATCCATGATGCTGCTTGGGCAGACGTGGTCATGGATACACCAGAACAGGTGAGGATGTGCAGGCAGGAGAATGGTCGCAAAGCTGTCATTCTGTGTGCTACCGATAATCAATCAGCTTTTCTTTTGAGAAAGGAGAGTTCCAAATTCCTTCCAGGTCCTGGGGCCTCCAAATATTCCTTTCCTCCTCGCCACCAAAACCTTCGTGCATCGCCTGCTCCTCGTGCCGGGACAGGAAACTTACCTAGTGCCTGCTAGAATCCGCATCGCTCCACGAAATGGACCACGAAAGAGGCAGGCTTGAAACCGCCGCTGATCATGCGGTGCAGCATGTCGGACGTTATACGGATACCCTCAGTGCTGAACCCCTTATCAGGGCTGTATTTGGCGTAAGTGCCGGACCCTTCGAAGTGCAACCCATACTTGTCCAGAAATTGAGGCATACCCATTTCCACGGGTAGTGCGGTGTTCCCCACTGCTCAGTTCTCAGACTCATTGTCAAATGCATGCACCCATGATCCGACTCCAGCTTCGGCTGATTGTGCAGCAGCTTCTAGTCACAGCGTTCCCCGCTAATTTCACCACCAGGGGGAACCGGTGTCGCACCACTGCGCGGGGAATGAAGCAATTGATTCAGCATCAAATATCACCACCAGGATAGAACTCAAAGGGTTGTTCAGCTGTTTCTGATGTTGTTGGTTGATTCAGGAAAAAACTCTGGCTTGGCTGGGCCACGCAGATAGAAGAGGGGTAGATATGCGCCAACTCAGCGGTGGCTTGTTGCCCCACTGCGGTTCGACAATTAGTCGACGAGTCCCTGGTCGCGACCTTCGTCGTGAGCCCGCGCAAGTATGATGGTTTGGCCGGCGAGAACGCCTTCAGCTGGTATGGGAACCTTTTGCTCCAGCAAACCGGGCTGCGTATATTCGGCAGCTCGTCAGGATCCATATACCAACCCAGCGTCATGGAGTGGCAGAAGAGCCAGACTCAATCACCGTTTCTAATCACGTTATCAGGGTACTCGGGCTGCCAGTGCTATATCTCGGGCGTCGTCCGGAGCGATCACCGCATGACGGGGGAGGAATCGTGCCCCGATGGTGTCTCTGGCCGCAGCTCTCCTTTGTCGTTGACCCAGAGACCGGGCACCTGGTTTCCGCGGTCCTTGTCGCGAGAAGGCCACTCGCTGGCTGTGAGGAATAAAGGAAATCCATCGTAAAGCTAGCCGCGCGTTTCGTTATCAGTTCTCCGGCCAAAAGGGCTTAACTAGTGATGAACGGGGAACACTTACCGCAGGGAGGTGGAGCATGGAAATATTGGGATTCGTCTCCTTAATGCTGCCGTTCAGAACCGTAAAGATGCATTTCTCCAGCTGTTCCGGCGGGGCCTCAGGAGAGGCCTGTGGTCTCAACACGACAGCGTCGGTGCGTGCTCGGTCATACACAAGATTTGGGTACACACGATTTGGGTACACACCCCACCAGTCGACCCCCGAGTCCAGCGTGAGACCGATGCTGTTCGTCCACGGGCGGCTGCCCATACTCTCAGTGTCATCCCGCTCGAGCTCGCCCGCAATGCGGTCAAATGCCCCAGACATTCCTCCTGGCCTTTGCATAACCCGATCAACTCGTGGACCGGAACCACGGATTCTTCCTCCTTAAGGTTAACCTCACGCACCCCCTTGCAACCGTGCTTCACGCTCGCCGTAGGTATCGTACTTGAAGTATGCGCCAGCTGATATGATTACCCAGTATTACGGCCCATGTTGGTGGACTTCGCTCGTCAACTCCCACCCGGAGAAAAAAAAGGACGAGTGTGACTGACTTAGCACAGAGACGAGTATCCCCTCCCTCGCGGTCCAGGCAAGTTTTGATATCTCCAAGCTCTTCTGCTCTTTCGTGCTCGCTTGCTCCTGTGTCTCGATTGAGTACTTGGCAGAGGCCGAAGCGAACGAAGGCGAGAAGCTTGCTGCTAAGGCCGATTTAAAAGAGTCGGATTTCTCGGTTTCGTTGGCGCCAAAGATGGCGCTTGCCGTTTTGGTGCTTTTAAGCTGCCCACCAAGGCAGAACTGTGTTGCGAAGACATGACCTGAAGCAGCCGAGTAAGTTTCCGATCTTAATGATTGCGGAACGGAATCGCTGGAGAGACTTCTTACCGTAGCCCTCATGAAATTGCCGGAGGGCCACTACCGCCTCCCTTTTTCTAACTTCCATACCCTCATTTCCCAGCTCTAATATGTTATCAACCTTGATTTTAAGATCTTTGAGCGCCTTGCCACAACCAGGGTCGACTTCAAGGTTCCGTTGATCCATAAAAACTCGAGCTCGCGGAAACTGCGAAAGCCTTGCGTCAACATCGCCCATATCAACATGATGGTCGTTGACTTGCATTATACGAGGCAAAGTACTCCTTTCCGGAGTCAGCCCTGGTACTAACGACACCCGTTGAGCTCCTGTTGGTAAGACCAGTCGAGATACTTCTCAACTGTCAGAAGGTTCGAGCAATATGATAGCGCGGCATACCCAGCGCTGATGCCAAACGCTCCATCACCTACTGCAACCTCCACTGTATGGCTCGAAAATCCTTTGTGCGCTAGGGACAGCTGCAGATCTGTCTTGATTTCGGTGACGGAGATTGACGATGCGTCGACGACGTCAAACTCGGGAAAGTAAAAGTCAGTGTCGTTAGACGTGGTCTTAGACGTTTTCACGGTGTCAGTGGTCTTGGGCGTTATCCACGGTGGCCGGAAGATGATCAACGGGGCTGTCCGCCTTTTTCATACGGAAGGCTGGTCGGGTATCAATGACAAGACATGGTACTCTGAGTGCTAAAAGAACTTGCCTGGATATCGCGCATTAACAACATCTCTCTCCTTTTCCCGGATGGTGAACCCGTGGAGCGCCTTGTTAATGAGCAGGGCCTTCTTCCACTCAGCCGCCGTCAGATCCTCATCGTTCATATTTGACTCAGTCAGTCACACCCTCACGAGGGCAGCGGAGAAACCTAAGTACTTATGGTCGGTGTTGACATCCACAGGCCATGCATCGGCGGGCAAGTACTGCGCACGTAACGTTGCAAGCCTCGCAGGGGCATTGACCATCTTTCCGGTCAGATCCTTACGAAAATCAAAGATTAGACCGTTACCGAGTGACGGATACCAGGTACATCTGAGGAAGAGCGCTTACCGTGAATCCAATGGGGGCGGCCGTGGGGGGCGGGCCAGTTCCCCTGCTGGACCCTTCCAAACTCTCAATCGGGATAGGCGTGATGTTTGTGTCGACGTTAACAGACGGGAACACGGACGAAGAAGAGAACATGCTGCTGAAGTCCTTGCCGTGGAGGACAATCTCGAGCACCTTGGGGTCCAACTTCTCAAGTTCAGCCCTCGCATGTGATTGCTTGCTACACCAGAGCTCGTAGCTCTGGAAACCGACTTCTTTCTCCTTCCTAATGATGACGGAGTCGTCCATCGCCATGAACTGACAGCGATGGCTTTTGTGGCCATAGGGCACCAGCTGACACTTCATGTGGTCTAGATCGCGCCGGCTCAAAGACGTGAAAATGGCGGCGGAGACGCTGCTCTTGGGGAAGTTGAAGAGGCGACAGATGCGGCATGGGCAGTGCACCTTCCGAAACTTCGGTTCCCACTTGCGTACTGGAGTACCGGCACAACGGTCAAGGTACACGGTGACGATGGCGGCAAACAAGTGGCGGTACCGAGGTGAGGACAGGTCCTTCTGCAGGACGGGAATGAGATGACCCAGAAACGGCAGCCAAAGGGCCACAAGCTGTTGCGGCTTGATGAGGGCAACATCGGCGACGATCTTGAGGAACAGGCGGCCCAAGACAGCATCTGCTTTTTCAGCCAAGAGATGGGAAACAAAGTCAGCAAGCTCAAGAGTATCAATGGCCCCGGAGGCATCCAGCGGGGCGGACAGTGTGCCAAAGCAATCGCAGCCGTTCGATCTCCAGTTTTCCCAGTGGTGGACCGGCTTTGAAAAACCTTGGAGACAGCAAAAGAGTCGACGGTAAGCTTCGCTAGCCGTGCAACAAAGCCCTCAGGAACTGGGTTCTGGGTAGGATGTTTCATCTGAAGTTTGTGGAGGCCGCTCAACACTCCCAAACAGAAGGACGTATGCGCTGCATTCTTCTCGACGACGGGTAAAAGTCTGGGCATAGGGTGTTAACACTGGGTAGGGGATTTGGTAGGTAGATACTTACTTTGTCACCACCGCTTCGGGGCCGAGTAGTGTGTGAGTAAACCAGACCAGGTTCTCGGCGGTCTAGGAACATGTTCCCCGCATATCCCGATTCTCCAGGATACCTAGGAGAACCTGCTGGACGAGTTTCTTGCCTCCATCCTTGACATCCCGGAGAGGAAGCATCTGATACAGGATGACGCATCGGTCGAACGTTGTCGTGGAGGTGAGAGCCGCGGTCAACAAGCTGCAACCATATTAGCTGGGGTCTTCTTCCAGCCTCGAAGGGGTATACTTTTTTCTCTACAGACTCTAGAGGGACGCGACCTGAGATCACCTCGTCTGTTGCCCACTTGAAGAACCCGTGAGGCGGGGAGTCCCCAAGGTGGGAAAAGACTTGCTCGAGAAAGACGTAGTCTTGTGCTTTCACCACGGCTAGCAGCAGCTCGTAAACTGCCATGCTCGGGAGCACAGCCAGGCCTTTTGCCTCATCAACATGCCATACCCGGGTACAAAACTCTCGGAATGTTGGAAGAACACGGTCGCGTTGAAGACGGTCGTGCTTGTTTTCCTCCATAATCAAGCGGCAGAGTACCTCAAAAGACGCTGGACTTCCCGAATATCAAGAGAGTACGGACGGGATGGCGTGACGGGGGCCACGGCAGGCCGCGTGAGGAAGTCGACCACGCTGTCCCGAGGTACAAGTAGCACTGCCTGAGAGACAACATCGGTATTAGACATGTATCGGAGGGAGGATAGCCTACCGCCTCGCACTCACGAGGCAAAGCCTTCAGAGAGGGTCGCCTGGTCTGCACCCATTTGAGGTCGTCCACTGGAACATCTGACACCACCTCCCTACCCTCCAGATCCACGATGCTGCGGGCCAGATAGCTCGGTCTGGTATCGCTATCGTCTCTTTCCAACCGTGCCAAATAGATCTCAAACGGCAGTTTGTCTGCAAGTCGGTCCAGTGTGTCAACCACGATCTGGTCGTGCACGGCGAACGCCTTCAAGGGAAATTCGTCCCACAGGTATTTCGAATCGAGCCTGTAGTAGAGGTGGTCCATCTGGCGCAACGCCTTGTCCTTCCCCAGCCATTGTTCCAATTCACCACAAAGACCATTTGCGTAGGCTTCCTTCTCGTCGGATATTGTAGGCAGATCGATCAAAGCGTCACGAGCTTGAAGCAGAGGTCAACCTTGAACTCTCGAAGCTCGTCTTCCTGTAACCGGTCAAGAACGTTCATTGACCAGCGGAATTTTGACCGTTGAGAGTCTTCGGAATCTTCTTCCCCGAGGGAGTCATCGTCGAGGAAAACCACAGAGCGACGTGCCGCTGCGATGGTCTCGAATGTGTCTGATTCGCTGTCGCTGCTCAGGATAATGCACTCGACGGGCTTCCTCCTCTTCGATTAGGCGGGCGTCCCATCATCGAGCTGCGAGACCGCAAACTTCCGTTTTGTCGGAAGTGGCATTGGACATGGGACAGCTTTTCTTGTGGTCGACGGTGCAGCGTCAGGGACGTGTCAGAGGAAACGACGCGCTAACACGCGCCTGCAACTTTGGTGTTGCAGAGTGTGTCGTCAGGCTTGGCAGTGGGGTCAACTGCCGAATGCCCCACCATCACCCCTGACAGTGGGACAACCCTACAGCAGGCCCTCCAACACTGTGGCAGCTCTGTGAACTTGAAGCTCCTTCCTTCAACGACTCCAATTGTGTTCTCTCGTGTTTGTTTTTCCCCGCTCTCTATCCCACGGTTTCCTCCTTTTAGAGGGCGACCTTGGTTTTTCCTATGTTTTTATGAGTATTTTGACTTTCGTTGGATGGGTTGGAGATAGGATAATTTGCTCGAATCTCTCACCACGCGTGACGCAGCTCAGCCCTCAATCTCAACTTAAGCTCATGTCCACAGACACCACCCTTGTTGCGGTCGACAAGCCGCACAACATGGAGAAGTAGGAAGTCTGTCACATACTGGGTCCTCTAACCCGTTCAATTCTTGGGGTCATAATGATGGATCATCACAAATGACAAGCCACTCCAGATTCAGAAACGGCCTTTCCCTGGTTTCTGTGAAACAACGGCAAGCGGCTTGAGCCAACCAGCCCACTGCCGCCACTCGAACTTCAAGGGGATGCCATCTATGTAGGGATGAGTCACCACCAAGATTGCTGAACCAGGGGCATGACCACAGGTCTAGCCCGGAACTTGGAAGGCAACCTAGCGACGAGCCTGATGGGCGAATGGGAAGACCATTCAGATCCAGTTGCCACAACTTTGTACGAACACGGGAACACGAAGGTTGAACTCAACTCCCATCGGGAAGAATGCTGTGCCATCCACCACCAGGATACATGCGCACCCCTTGGGGTTACACGGCTGGTTGGTCACAGCTCCACCCCAGTCCCAGGTCTGAGATCTTCCTCTGGGCTTTATGCTCGCGGGTAAAGACAGCCCTGCTGGGTCAGCCGAGAAGATTTAGTATTTCTCAGGATGGAGGTGAAACAGCCATCGCCGGCTGCGGATATGGCCCGCCGACACGGAGCTTCTCTGTCCTCACTGTTTGACCCACTGTGGCGGCACATTTTGGTCGAGCGATGGTCAGACCCTCGGGTACACAAAATCCCCGAGACCTCTGCAGATCAGACCAGTGCGACTGGTGCATCGGGAGCCCTCCGCCCCTTTGGTTGGACACACCGAGAGCACAAAGGGGACTTTGGCCTCTCTGGTCCAGATCCTATTCCAGTTCCACGGTCACTAGAAAGACAAAAGAGCGCTTTCCTATGGTGTCTTAGAGGGCAAGCATTGGGATCGCTCGAGCATCTCCCCTCGTAGCTCACTGGCTTCTCTATTCTCGAAAATATGCTCTCTAGAGACATCGGTTAGTCTTCAGCCGACGATCACTCTCCCAGTCGAAGACATAATTCTCAGTCTTAAGCTGAATGCTCCCTCGGAGCTACCCCAAAGATAAATCCGTTCTCATGACAGCAAACGAACGAACGGCTGAGCGCGGCAACTCTCCGTAATTTCACCAAAGTATCGACTTTGCTCAGTCACTACCATGGCGGATATAGAGCATGTTCACTCTATCCCCAACCATATACTGTCAACATCGAAGCCTGAATCCACCACAACCACCAAGGAGACGGCCCGTCCATCCTCCAAATCAAGCAACAGCCACGATGAAGCCGACGGCCCAGCCCCTCATCTACATGCCAAAACCTTCCTAGCAGTTTTTGCCGTATGCTTGATTTACTTTGCCCAACTGGTTAGCCTCGTTGGCGCCGGCGTCGTACGTCACCCCTTCCCCTGTCCCCTACTTCCCTCACTAACCAGCAACAGCAAGGCCAAACAATAGGCGCCCACTTCAACGACACCACCAAAGTCGTCTGGTTCGCCGGCTCAATCGGCATGCTAACCGGCATCCTCGGCCCCATCGTCTCCCAAGCGGCCGACTACTGGGGCCGCAAATGGTTCCTCGTCCTCCTCACCCTTCTCGGCGCCGTCGGCTGCTGCGTCATCTCCCGCGCCAGCACCATCCAAATGGCCGTCGCTGGCTTCTGCCTCACCGGCCTTGCCTTCGGCACCCAGCCCCTGCTCCACGTCGTCACCGCCGAGATCCTCCCGCGCCGCTGGCGTGGCTGGGCCCACGCTTTCCCCTCCATCTCCGCCACCCTCGGCAGCCTCCTCGGCCTGTTCGTCGGCGCCGCCCTCAATCGCACCTCCAACCCCGCATCTGACGGGTTCAGATACTACTACTATATGGCCATGGTGTGCTTCCTCCTCGCCTCGATCATTTGTCTCGTGGCGTACAACCCACCCCCCCTCCCAGCACAAACACAATTCACTACCTCCCAAAAGCTCGCCAAACTCGACTGGACGGGGTATCTCCTCTTCGCCTCGGGGTGTGTCCTCTTCTCGGTCGGGCTGTCCTACTCCAAGAACCCATACCCCTGGTCCAACCCGCTTGTGTCGGCCACCTTCGCTATTGGCATGGCGCTGACGCTGGCGCTGGGGGCGTATGAGAGGTTTGCGAGGACGGATGGGCTGTTCCATCATGGATTGTTTTCGCGCAATAGGAATTTCTCGATTGCGATGTTTTGTATTACATTAGAGGGGTTGGCGTTCTTTGCGGTGAATAGTTATTTTTCGTTTCAGGTGGGCGTGTTTTACGAGCCGGATGCGATGTTGGTTGCGACGAGGTATAGTTTGAAGTTTATTCTGACGGCGTTGGTGTCGTGTGCCACGGCGTGGTATTGTGCGAGGTGGAGGAGAGTGAGGTGGAGTAGTGTGGTTGGGTTGGGAATTTTGGTGGTTTTTTTTGTGTGTATGGCCACGGCGGGGAGGGGGAGTGATCATGCGGTTTGGGGGTATGCGGTGCTGATGGGGGTGAGCTTTGGGATTATGTTGACGACGTTGATGGTGGTGGCGCAGCTGTCGACGCCGCCGGAGTTGTTGAGTGTTGCGAGTGGGTTGTTTATCAGCGCGCGTTCGCTGGGGGGTGTGGTGGGTTTGGCGATCTACAATGCCGTCTTCAACGGGGAGATGAGCGAGCTGGAGGAGAATGTGGGACGTGTGGTTGTAGGGCAGGGGCTGGCGAGGGAGAACCTGGGGGCGTTTGTGGCTGCGCTCCTTAAGCATAACGAGACGGCGTTGGAGAGCATCCCAAGGGTTACCCCTGAGATCATCGACAGTGGAGTTGATGCGATGATGGGAACGTACACAGTGGCATTTCGTAATGTTTGGATAACTGCGGGATGCTTCGTCGCTGCGGCGGCAATCGGTACGTTCTGGACTGCATCGTCTTTCGTGATAGGAGGTTGCTGACGGATTATAGCTGCTGTGCTCCTAGTTGACGAAAAGGATCAATTCAACATGCGGATTGACAACCCGATCGAGAAGGAGGAAGAGCTGTACTCAGCCTAGTACTACACACGCAACAGCAGTTCTTGTGTTCAACCCATATATTTGGCCTGGCGAGATGCTAATCCCGTGCCCGCCGCTCCTGACTCTGGCGGAGGAAATACTGAAAGCCTTCAACTGTCCAGCCCCTATTGTCGTGCGAGTCTGCTCATTCTTTCGGTAAATTACATGTCCAGCCCGTCCAGCCTTGCCTCTTTCTCAACAAGATACCGCACTCTGCTCTGGTAGTTCTTGCCGATAAGCGGATGGTAGCGGTTCCTTCTCCTCATGCAGTGCGCACGGATGGCCAACTCCAAGGCCCATTGCAGCTCGTCCGGTGTACTTGGCTCTCGATGCCCTCCTCTATCATCGTCTTAAAGATGACCTCTTCGGCGTCGAGCTGCCCTTTATCCGGCTCTTCCCTCGAGCCGTCTTCTTCTTTCATCCCCTCGCATTCGCTCTCCTTATCGTCTATAGTGCAATCACCGCCACGAAGAACCCATTCAAGGGGCGATATTTTCCCCTTTGCGTACCACTGGGGACTATTGACTCGGTTCCTTCTCCAAGTCGCTTATCTCCAGGCGGCCCAGGGTGCCCATGTGGCGTCCCTTCGGATTAACAGCTGGGCTTGCTGGACGAGCCCGGGCTTGATTCTGAATATCGTATACCACAGAGGCGTAAACGGGTCGGGACCAATCCAAATGTTTTGGTCCGAATATAATTACCCAAGGTATAGCTTATGACAGATTGGGTGCTCCATGCGCTGATCAACAGGATGGCCACCGTCAAGCAAGTATCGCAAGATCTCGGTCCGCCCGCATTGCTGCGCCTCCGAAATGGGAAAGTCGGTATTCTAACCGCAGAGGCTCGCAATCAGACTTGGGCCATGCCAATCCATGTCAGACTCAGGTATCTTTTCTTCTTGGTTGACTGTCGCTCCGGCGTCTACCAACGCCCGCACCATGTCCAGGCGGCCCTTAAAGGCGGCGAGATCCAGCGCGGTGACCTCAAAGTCCTTGCCTCGAAGTGGGAATCTCCCATAAGACTCTTCATCTACCGCTGGGTACGGTTCTCCGTTTTGATCGCGGTGAAGGGATTTCATAAGGACCAGGTTTAGCATATCGATGCTCTTCTTCTCTTTTGCTCTTTTTCTCTGCCTTCAAATAAAACAGTTCTGACGAGCACCAGTCTTTCGCCATCTTTTTGCCATTTCGACAAAGGGTTTTCTGCCAGTTGGTCCAAGTTTGACCTTTTCTGGACCAAAAACTCTACTCTTCGTTGATAGAGGGCACCCACTGTGGGATGACGCTCCTCCGCAGTTGTGTAATGAACAAAAATAACCAACTCCAGAGCCCACTGGAGCTGCTCAGCCGTAGTCAGCTCCTCGGCACCTTCTTCTAACATAAGTTCAAAGAGTCTCTGTTCAATCTCCGTGACCTTCTCCTTTTCAGCTCCATTTCCAGTGCGCCAGCTACATTTTCCTCAAAGAACCCATTCAAAAGGCGATACTGTGTGATGACATGCACTCACCAGAAATATCCTCGTTTCCGACTCCAACTTGCGGCCTCCCACGCCGTCCAACGCGCCCATTTGCCCCCCTGGCGTATCAAGTATTCCGCGTGGGATACATTTTCCGGTTTGACGTTCCATAAGGAATACCATAATGGTGTAAAAAACGAGGGACCAGGTTCTAGTAAGGAGCAGAATGGAACAATGATCCCGGGAATGTGTTCGTGCTTGCCGCATCAATATCATTTTCTTTCTCGAGGAAGTACTGCAAGGTCTCAATCCGCCCGGCTTGCTACTTCCTCAAGACTTTCAAGTCCATCCCCCAGTCACAGACACTGGTTATAATATCGTTCCATCGAGTCCAGTTTGAATCCTTATGGGGTATCCAGTGTATGATGGCTTCGGCGCGTTCCAACAGCTTGATCATGTCCAAGCGGCCTTGGTAGGCAGCGAGAGAGACGGCTGTCACATTGAAGAAAGGGCGTTCAAACAGTATGGTTGAAGATTCATCGCTTTCGAAAAGAAGCCTAGCCTGTCGAGAGCTGTTTAGCAGAGTAGTACGGTTTATACCACTGGCTCCGCCGGAGTAATACCTATTAAGCACAAGCTCTAGCATTTTAATGCTACCGGACAAGACAGCCATCATAGCTGGTATCGGATCATTTATTATTCCTGGATTTGCTCCAGCGGTGGATGGTTCGAGGCGGTAAAAGTGAACCGGTCTGTTCTTGAAGATGCGTTGGTGTAGTAGACCGATAGCACCATGACGTTTGTATTCGACCAGTGCTATTTCAGCAGCGTCCAATTGTCCCTGAAGAATTACCCAGAGGGGTCCCGGGGAGGGGCCGCTCTTGTTGATCAAGCGTTGGTTTGACGTATTGGGGGACTTTCTTAGCATCAATGCTGAACATGATTTTCTGGAACTCCCGAATTGTGTCCCCATGTGGACCTGGTTTCAAATATGCTAGCATTAGACTTCGCACATCACGGCAGCTGGTGAGTTTCTGTGTAATGACAAGTACCAGTTCGATTGGCAGAGCCTGGAGGTCAGTTTTGTTGCTTCTAGCTCCTGGTAAGGGAAAACAGAGGGTACTGGAAGGGGATGGGTTCGATGTCATGGTTGAGGAGAAGCTTCTGGAGCAAACCATTGGGCTGAATTGCTGGAGCTAGACAGGCGCTCGTCGGTACTGTATGCTTGGGACCTCGCTAAAACATTTCTTGCACCCGACAACCCCATTGTTCATGAGAAACTGCTTCCCTTAATACAAGCCCTCGTCCTTAACAACAAAGGAAATAGAAAAAGAGGAATTCGTTACCTGTCTCCTTGTCTCATAACGCCTATGCCTTACCCAGATAGCGCCAACATCCTAACAGAGGAGCTGCATGCCCCGCAAAGGAGCCATTCGAGGGTGATAGCTCACGGGTCTCGGATGACAAGATCAAATCTTTATAGTTTGTTCCCTTATCCCAAGATGCAAGATGCAAGCTTATCAGTCCAAGGAGCCCATCCGGCCCCATGGCGTATCAGACACGCGATCAGATCAAAATCCTCTAGCGTAAGTCTAAATAACGCAAAAAAGGAAGGTCCAAACCGTTTCGGCAATATGGCACGATGCTCAGTATGAGGACAGGCGGCGATAGCTTCATCCCCGAAACGAAGACAAAGGTACTTGCTATCCACCAAGTAGTGACGGCCCTCAGCAAGCCAATGTTATAGTATTCCCAGTCTCCCAGTCTCCTGACCGGAAGAGGAAGGAAACTTGCGGCCCCCAGTAAAGAGTCTGGGGAGACCACCAAAGTTCATTGCGACTGATTTTTTGTCAACTCTGATTTGTTGCTCCAAATTCTAGCATTCGACTAGCGAGGAGATCGCATCAGACTTGGGGGGTCTCATTTTGTTGTCGATCAAAAGCCTGACGATCCCTAGGTGGCCAGTGAAGATTGCTGCACCCAGAAGCGATATGAAGAAATGTTCATCATGCCCCGGTGGAGGCTTGTTGCCTGGCATCTGGGCAGCTACGTGCGATTTTGGCGGAGGGTTCGGGGAAGTCTGCTCCTCCCACTGTGAAGCTAAAACCAAGATCGATCCAGAGTCAGGACGGCGCTTATATCTGAACCAGTCCCGGTTCATCAATCAGCCGCCGTCTCTCAGCTGGGCCCTTGGATCGAAGTCCGTTGTTGAGATATGCGCGGAGCTCGATGATGTGCTTGCCGGACAGCACCGTTTTCAGCACCAGCGGTCCCTCGCCGACTAGTACAAGGTTTCCAGGCGGCTCAGGCCCAGGCCTCACGGGTGTGAAGCTATGTGGCGACATGTAATCTATACTGGCTAACGGAAGCTCTTGTATGTCCCGCGGAAAGCTGTGTTGTGTGTCCTGGTAGAGTGAGGTTGGATTTGAGGTGCTTGTTTCCGTTTGTAACTCGTTTGCGTGTTGGGGTTCATGGGTGAGGGAGTGATGGGAACTGGAATCTCATTATGGCTGGAGATATCCGCTCCTTATATATGTTGGAACAGCAGGGTGGCTGGACGGGAGTGATGGGTCACCAGAAGATGGAGCAAAATAGACTGCAAAGAGGGCTCTCGCGATGGCTTCAACCGATGATCTCTTCATTGATTGATGATGTTCCGCCCTGTCCCCAGAAGAGGGGATTTAGTCTGGGGGCTGTGCCCAATAGGGCTTAATTTCCACCCGCGATTGCGGCCCGGGGACCCGGTGGTTCTGACAATATACATCCACTGGAAGCAAGCGGGTTACAACGGACTTGGTCCATGATTCTTTCACCATACTTTCATCGGACTAGCAGTTGGTGCCAATCATCACGGGTGCAGCAGAACAAAGATGTTGGCGGTTGGTGATGGCTCGAGGCGCTGCACAGTGTGCAGACTACAGCCCCTTTTGTAGACAGACAAAGCCAACACCACTCAACGACTGCAGAGCTCAAGCAGCCCGCCCCTTTGCCTGCCGCTCGATGATCACGCGAGACTTGCGGCAGGCAACGGCTTCAGTCAGGCCGCCGTTCTGAAAGAACCCTGCCGCGCTTTACAACATGACGCGTCCTGCTGTCGCGCGAGATTGCCACTCCAACTGCTCAAGCGTTCATTCACATCTCCAGCAAAAGAGACTATGCATGCCTGTTTTGGTCATTCGAGTCCATCACGATGCTCTCCCAGATCATTGATAACTTCAAAGATCATCATCCTCAGCGAAAAGGCTGTTTGCATGAGCAATGCCCTGAGAAGTGCAAACCAGGAAAACAGTCAGGCGACACTGACAGGACAGGACACAGGCGCCCATTTCGAGCAACTCAGGGGGACTGGCAGGAAGCAGGCAAAATGCCGGCACTCCCGGTGCTTGGAGGCGGGTAGCAGGGGGGTCCACTGGAGCGAGCCAGGTTTGGCCAGGGATGTAGATCAGAAATCGGCCGGTTTTATGAACCCCATTCCGGCCGGCGCATGTGAGATGGGGAAAATCTGCTGGGAGACAAGCAACAGGCGAAGTCAGGCGAGCCTTGATGGGAGCCAGGCTGGATGTGGTGTGGTGTGGGTGGGTTGGGTTGGGCTGGGCGTTTGTGACCAGTCCAGGATTGGACTCCTATGACGTGGAGCGTCGTGGTTGTTCTTGGCTGAGGGCCTTGGGCAAGTTTTTGATGATGTTTTTCCTTGGAGAGGGTTGCTAGCTGTGACCGTCAACAAATGGTGTTTCAAAGGACAACAGAAGCAATGCTGTCCCGTACAAATTAAGTTGTTAGAGTGCTGACGGAGGCGCAGACCAGGGAAGCATGACATGCGCAGCGGCAGTGGAAATCGTGGCTTGAAAATTATGGGGTCGGACGCTTGATGTCATGGAACCCAAACTCACCCAGCACCAATGACGTGGTCCATGCATTTCCCCGTTTCATCAATTTTTCCTCCGCTGTTGTGAGCGTGTGACTTTTTTCATGATCCGGCTTTGACACTGACCCTGCGTCGGGCGAACCTGACACCGACTCTCCGACTTGTGCAAAGTCCCCGACCAGCCGGTGTCTCAACGTCCATGTCTCGGATGTTGGTGATCACTGATCTGATCACTGATCACTGGCTTCTCCACTGCGTCCAGTCCGACACAGGCGGCAGATGGTGCTTCTTCGCTTATTACCAACAGTTGGGTTCAAAACCAACCATCAGTCGTGTAGACGGACGGCCCAAGATCTCTTGACTGCGGACTGCTGAGCGGGTTGGTCCGGGCAATACGCGGAACACAGGTCGCGTGCAGCGTGAGAGCCCTGGCACGCCGGAGGTTACCAGATCCCCGAAGCTGCGGAGGCTTGACCCATCCGCTGGTGACGGACCCCACCCTCAGACCTCACATCGTTCCGACTTATCCGGGCACATCGCAAACTCCCACCACATTGGCTGCTTGAGGCCATTCCTTGTTGTTGCCGAGCAGATTGCAGCCCTTGCAAACCCTCGTGCCCCGCTTGCCTCGGATTGTCACTGTGGAAGGCTCCCGCCAGCCCACGCAGCCTTTGCCCGCGGACCACTGAGAGTTCACGTCCAGGCAGCTTCCCTGGAAATGGCCTCCTTAACATGGGCCAGAAGCACGGCCGGGGTGGGGCCGGGGACGGCATGATGCGAGAAGAATTGTGGAAGCCCTGGGAGCAGATCAAGGAGGAACCCGTCCGGGTTACAAGCCCTACGCTGGCCAGACGCCGTGCCTGCCATGCACCATCCACCTTGATATTCCCCAGGCCCGCCGCCCAGCTGCAAGTGCTTCTCGGCGACCTTGCCATCTGATGTCTCTGCTGTTGTCTCGCCGGATCCTCACATCTTGCCTTGTGTGATCCGAGCCGCCGCCTCCCAGCCCGCCGCACCCTTTACACAGCGCTCAGACAGACGGAACACCGAAACCGTCTGCCGCCCCCAGCCGCGCGCTCTCCCTCTCCCTCCCTCCAAAAAATGGCGATCGGCGCGGTCCTCGAACCGCTGGTCGTGGTCAGCTTCCTGGCCTTCGGCACCATCGTCAACCGCAACAAGGCGCGCTCCTCGCCCCGGAGCCCCTTCACCTCGACCCGGCCCGAGCCGTGGCAGCACCTCAAGTACACGCCCGACGACGACGATGTCGAGCGCGGCAGGACGAAAGAGGACGGGCTCGCCCTCCTCCCGACATCACCAAGCCGCTCCAGCAGCTCCTCCAGCAACACCCTGACCGGCGACGCCCCCCCGGTCTCCAAGTACCGCCAGCGCAGGCTCAAATTCCTGAGCTGGGAGAAGGAGGTCACGACGCCCAACACTGAGGTCTTCCGCGACCGCTTCCTCAGCCGCGTGCTCCAGCGGTTTCCCTTCCTCGTTGAGGTCTGGTACTGGGCGCTGATCTACTGGGTATGTTCTCCCATCCACTCCCCTTTATCCTCTCTCCCCATCAAGCAACCCTTCAAGACCCCCCATCTAACCCCCCATCCCCTTTCCCAGGTCTACCAACTCGGCCGCGCCTTCACCGCCGTCACCCTGCAAGCCTCAACCGTCAACACCGCGCGCCACCACGCCCTCCAAGTAATCCACATCGAGCAGCGCCTCGGCCTCTTCCTCGAACCCGCCATCCAGCGCTGGTTCCTCACGCACCCTCTCCTCATGCGCTGGACCAACCGCACCTACTCCTTCATCCACATCCCCGGCACCATCCTCTTCCTGATCGTCCTCTACCACGTCACCACGGCGCGCCCGCGCGAACAGATCCAGGCCGAGCAGGGCGTCGACGCGGTGGGGAAGATGGGGGATAAGTGGCGCGAGAGGGCGCCGGCTTTTGGGCCCGCGGTTTATGAGAGGCGGAGGAGGACGATGGCGATGTGTAATTTGCTTGCGTTTGTGGTTTTTACGTTCTGGCCGTGCATGCCGCCGAGGCTCTTGAGTGATCCGGCGTATAAGGGGGAGTGGGCGAAGGAGGCGAAGGGGTATGGGTTTGTGGATACGGTCCATGGGAAGGATGGGGATAGTAGTGTGTGGACGACGAATCGGTTTTGTAACCAGTATGGTGAGTTTGCCTTTTTACTACCCGGGTGAGAGAGGTTGTTGGGATAAGGTGCTGACAGACGCTAGCGGCTATGCCCTCGCTTCATTTTGGGTATTCGTTCCTCGTCGGGTTGACGATCGCTACGGTGCCCCTGCGGCGGCGCGGAAGGCTGGGATGGAGGCGACTGGCGATTGTGGGCGTCGGCATGATCTACCCGTTTGTCATCCTGACGGCCATTGTTGCGACGGCGAACCACTTCGTCCTGGACGCGGTGGCGGGCGCGTGCGCGTGCATCTTGGCGTGGAATTTGAACGACTTCCTGCTTAACTTCCTGCCGCTGGAGGATTATTTCCTGGCGCTACTCAGGATACATAAGCCTTAAGGGGATGGAGGGGGTTTGGGAGAGGAGTTTTGCGTCGATGGGGCGCATATAATGTTGAACATGGTGTAAGATGGGGATGGCATTAATCTCTGGGCGATGATTTGGACGCATGGTTCTTAGGGCACATTGAAGGGACAGATATCATGGCATGGGCTCAAGGGATGGACATATACACAGTAGATTCCCGAACAGCGATTTTCAATCATTTACCTATTTTTAACTGAGCAACACGGTTCCGTTGAAGTTTGTGGCAGAGCATGGCTGAAAAGAGTCTCATCTCCAATCTCCTGAAATCTTCCAGGTTCTTCAGTTGTTGCAAATGGAAAAAGAAATGCCAAGTCTCTCTCTCGCCTTGCCAAGTCTGAAGGTTGACTTGAAACAGGAAGAGCGGGGTCAATCGCAACTGCACTCTGGGAGTTCTGCTCAAATGTGCAATTCCCCTGTCGTGGAGGGAGAAAGTGGGGCAGTCGCACCAACAGTCCATCTTGATTCGCTCCCCTCACTTCTTCTCTCACCACCACTACTCAATCCCCTGCTGCTGCCTGGCGTAGGGCTAGACTGCGAGGCTCTGACTGGTTCAACAGGCGATGAGGATGTCCTCATCCAACAGACCAGCATGATGATAAAAGACGCTTGTCGGGCGGTTCAGGTTGCCTGTACATCTCCTTTTCATCCACCATCAAGGACTCTCACTCCAACATCCACCGGTTGATATCCATCTTCATCGACAAACAACAACCCGCCCAACGACAAGGGTGTTTATCCTCTCAAGGGTTCAGCCTGCCTTTGCCTCTATCACCAATCTTTGCAGTCACCGCGCTTCTTTCTTCGTCTTGGTTCGAGCAGTCCAAAGAATCATCCTCCTCCCCAGCGCCTTGTTCCGCCATAAAGGAACCCGAACCCCCCAGAGCCTAATTGTATGGCTCGCACGAGGCAAACCGCGCGCCGTTGTGTACCGCCTTACGTCGTCGGCATGCCGCCTCATATCTGCGGGCTGTATTACACCCAGCCAACTCTCAACTACCCACCCACCATCCGCCACTACCTCCCGCAGCTTACCCTCTCTGCCCGCGCCACCATCGTCGCGTCCACCAGCCGGACCGTCCTCACCCAAACTTTTGTCAACCCCAAGGCGGAGGCCATCCCTGAGCTGAGGTACACCTTCCCTCTCTACGATGGTGTTTCCGTCGTCGGCTTCGTCTGCACCATCAACGATGACCGCGTCATCCGGGGTGTCGTCAAGGAGCGCGCCCAGGCCCGGAAGACGTACCAGGAGGCCGTCGACCGTGGCGAGACCGCTGGCCTGCTGGAGCAGCTGCCTGACGCCAGCGACGTCTTCACTACCACTATCGGCAACGTCCCGGCCAACGCAACCCTGGAGGTCGAGATCACCTATCTGGGTGAGCTGAAGCACGACGCCGAGGTTGATGGCATCCGCTACACCATTCCCACCACCATCGCCCCCCGTTATGGCAGCTACCCTGGGGAGATGATTGCGACCCGCGCTGTCGACACCGAGGGTGGGATCAGCATTATTGTCGATGTTGAGATGCCCAACGGCTCCAATATCAAGAGCGTCCAGTCCCCTTCGCACCCCATCTCCGTTACCGTGGGCAACACTTCCGCCGGCGCTGCTAGCGGCGCCGACATGTCGCTCCAGAAGGCTTCTGCCACGCTTGCCCTGTCTACGACCGAGCTTGGCGACGACTTCGTCCTGCAGGTTGTGGCGACCAACACCGGCAACCCTATCGCTGTCCTTGAGACTCACCCAACCCTTACCAACCACCGCGCCCTGATGGCCACTCTTGTGCCCAAGTTCTCGCTCCCATCTTCCCGCCCCGAGGTTGTCTTCCTGTGCGACCGCTCCGGCTCCATGAGCGGCAGCAACATTCCCAACATGCAGAGCGCCCTGCACGTCTTCCTCAAGTCGCTTCCAGTGGGCGTCAAGTTCAACATCTGCTCCTTTGGCTCGCATCACGAGTTCCTCTTTCCCAAGGGCTCGCAGACGTATGATGCCTCCAGTCTCGGAAAGGCAACCAAGTACGTCAACACATTCCAGGCGAACTTTGGCGGCACCGACATTTTCAACCCCATGTCCGAAATCTTCAAGAAGCGCTACACCGACATGGACCTGGAGGTTTTCCTGCTCACCGACGGCGAGATCTGGGACCAGAGCGCGCTGTTCGATTTGCTGAACCAGAACATCGCCTCGAGCAACGGCAGGATCCGCGTCTTCACTCTGGGAATCGGCCGCGGCGTCAGCCACTCGCTCATCGAGGGTGTCGCAGCTGCCGGCAACGGATTCTCGCAGACTGTTGGCAGCAACGAGAACATGAACAGCAAGGTGGTGCGCATGCTGAAGGCTTCCTTGACGCCGCACATCACGGACTACACACTTGAGGTCAAGTACGGCAAGGACCTCGCCCCTGACAGCGACACCGAGACACTCCCCGACGACGACTTTGAGATTGTCGAGAAAGTCATGGACGCCTTGACCATCGATGTCCAGGAGCCGGAGCCGGAGAAGGAAGCAGCCGCCAAGAAGCCCATCTCGCTCTTCGATCCATCTGCCGACCCAGATGTCGAGATGACCGATGCTTCGATGGACACCTCTGCCGGTGGCAAGTACTCCCACGTGCCGCCCGTTTCCGAGCCGAAGATGCTTCAGGCTCCCTTCGCCATCCCTCCGCTCTACCCCTTCAGTCGCACCAGCGTCTACCTTCTCCTCTCGCCTGAGACCGCCCAGAGACAGCCCAAGTCGGTCATCCTCCGCGGCACCTCTCCGCACGGCCCAGTGGAGCTGGAGATCCCTGTCACTGTGCTCGCCGAAGAGGCCGAGACCATCCACCAGCTGGCCGCCCGCAAGGCTGTCAAAGAGCTAGAAGAGGGTCGTGGCTGGATCTACCACGCCAAGGACACAGCCAACGCCCTGCTCAGGACCACCTACCCCGGCCGCTTCCAGGACATGGTCGAGCGCGAGGCCGTCCGCCTGGGCGTCACCTACCAGGTCGGCGGCAAGTGGTGCAGCTTTGTGGCGGTCGAGGCCAACGACTCGCCTTCCCCAGAGGACACCCCTTCCGCAGAGGAGGAGGAGACGCCCGCCCCAGCCCCCGTTCACACCGGCGCAAAAACCCGCCAAACCGCCCGTAAATCCACCGGCGGCCAGGCCCCACGCAAACAGCTCGCAAGTAAAGCGGCGCGCAAATCCGCCCCGTCCGCCCCTCCCGCTCCCGCCCCCGTCACCCGCAGCCGCAGCAGCCGCCGCCTCTCCAGCTACACCCTCTCAAGCAGCAACGCCGCCTCCGTCCCCCCCGTCCAAGACTACCAGCAGCAGCCAATGCTCCTCGAACAATCAACTAACAAACGGTACATGATGGCCCGCCAGGAACAAGCCCTCCCCACCACCATGACCTACTCACCCCCCTACGGCCGCGCCGTCCTCCGCAGCCACCTCAGCCAGCAAGCCGCCGCTGCACCACCACCTCCTCCTCCTCCTCCTCCCCCTGGTGCTGCTGCCCCAGGCCCGGCCTTCATGTCGACAGCACGCCGCGCTCGTGCCCCTCCCACCCTTCCGCCCGGCGTATCCAGTCAGCAGGGGTTCTCTATGGCCGGGACGGTGCGGCGGAATCGGGTCGCGTCCTTGGATGTGGAAGCTGAGGTTGAGGACGACGAGGAGGAGGTGGATGAGGGGGGGTGTGGGTTCATGCTTGATGATGATGGGGGAGATTTGCAGCTGAAGGGGAAGGTGAATTTGGGGGGTGTGGATGTGGGGTTGTTGAGGCAGTATGAGATGGAGATGGAGGATTCGTGCGTGATGCCGTTGCCGGATGAGGATGATGATGATATGTTTGGGGGGGGTGGGGTGGGTGGGGTTGTGGAGGAGGTGGTGGCGGAGAGGACGGGGGTGCCGGTGAGTAAGAAGAGGAAGGGGAAGGGTGGAGTTGTGGCGGGGAGGGAGAAGAAGGTGGAGGTGAAGATGACTATGGGGGAGAGGCTGGCTGTGTTGGTGGGGTTGCAGGATTTTGAGGGGGCGTGGAAATGGGAGGTGAAGGTGTTGGATGCTGTTGGGGTGGGGAAGAAGGTTGGGAAGGAGAAAGGGGGTATTGTGAAAGGATTGGGTGGGGAGGGAAGTTTGTTGGCGACGGCACTGGTGGTCGTGTTTTTGGTGGAGAGGATGAGGGAGAAGGAGGATGAGTGGGATATGATGGTTGAGAAGGCGAAGGGGTGGTTGGAGGAGCAGCTGGTGAAGGGTAAGAAGGGGATGGGGCTGGAGGCGTACTTGGAGGAGGTGAAGAAGCTTTTGTAAGGGGGTAGTGACTTGGGATAAGTCTGATGAATGATGGTTTGGGATTTTTGTTCGGATTTGTACTCTGGTTCCGTCAATGTTGGATTTCTTTTCAGCGCGTTAGTCGGCGATGTCAGGTGCAGAAGCCAAATTTGTAGCTATGGTGGACGTTGTTTTGGATCTTCCTACCGAATCTATTGTCCTTTTTTAGACCACAATGCACGTTTTCAATGTCTCAGTTTGATCCAGATATTATGGCAGTATCTGGAAAGTAATAAAAGTGTCTTGAGCATGCTTAGCATTGACCTTCAAGTAGCCCCTTAAGGATGGTGGCTTGAAACAAAGACTGCTTTCCCAGCTGGATGTATCACAAAAGGTAAGAAACTAAGAAATTGACGATAAATTGAAGTGCTGACTGAGTTGTTTTGCTGGAACGCTGGAAGTCGAAGCTGGGAAGGGGCACCAGTCATAAGCTTGCTGGTGAGTAAGAAGCAGTAACTAGGTGCAATCAGAAATAGCATGGTATTTTCATCTGGTTCAAGTGTCTTCTAGTCCTGTGGTCTCAAACCCTGCCCTTCAAAGCCAATCTTCCAATCATTTACCCTTTGTTCCCTAAGAGTGGGGGGAGTCAAAAGCTATCTGCAAGACGGATCTTGTGAGGGGTTCTTTGTGTCTAGTCTCGGAGTAAACAAAGGCATTGTCCCCGGCTAGGTTTATTATGCCCAAAAAAAAGGGGATGCTCCAGATCAGCCAGGCTCTGTCTCCTTTCTCGTCTAAAATCTATCTGCAACCAAGTCACGGTGTCCCTCACAGCTTGCTGGTGACCCAGACAAGACCACGGTTTCAAATAAAACAACATGAAAAACACAAACCATCCAACACCTAACTCAATATTACCCAGCGTTGAACAAAAAGATGCGAATTATGGGCGGTCAAAAAAGCGACCATCGACTTCCCAGCTGCATCCCGGGCCCATCAAAAGATGCAAGAACAACTCAGCCGAGCTAGCGGCAATGAAACAAGAGCTTCCCAAACGTAAAGACGCTACAACTTCAAGAGGCAAGTCAGAACGAACAGAAGCCATCTCCAAGTTCCTATCCCTCCTCCACGAAGAAGCCAGCAGCGCCTGCGAACGCATCGAAATGCGAGCCTTTCTCAAAATCTGGATGTTCAACCTCCGCAACCAAGCAGAAGCCTACCTCGACATCATTGACGATACGATGAGCTGGATTGAGGAAGAGGGGCAGTTGGCATCGAACCAAAACTGGAACGACATGCTCCAGGCGGTTCGAAAGGAGCAAGTGAGAACGGAAGAAATATATCGGGCGGAGTGGAAGGAGTTGCTTGATGGTGCCGGGAGGGGCTACCGGATTAATCCGAGGGAGCTATTTGATGGGTTTGGGGGCGATGAGGATGAGGACGGGGGGTTGCCTTTCCTTTCAAGGAACAAAGACAAAAGACGGGGTGGTGCTCGAATCGAATAAATTAGGAGGACTGCCAGGCAGTGCAAACCACGGAAATGCTTCTCGAATCCCCGTACTAGTAATTGGACCAAATTCCCTAGTGGTAATATCCTTTTTCTGTTTAACAAAGACAGCATGTCCTATGGTCAGACATCAACTCTCTATGATCAGTTCCGCTCGACACATCCTCCCACTTGGCACGGTTCTTACTCTCAAAAAAACAAAGGCCTCAGTACTGCAGATTATTGCCTTCCTCTTCTTGCTAGCCAAGATCATAGAATGGAACAAACCATGCCGACAGCCTAGGGCCGTCACACATTGCCTCTCAGTTTAAACCAGTGGCATTGACCGGAGAGACTGGGTACAGCTGCGGTGTGTCTCAGTAGGCTATTAGTCGTCGCTGTACTACCTTCCCCTCAACCCGCAGTGAGCCTTTTTTTTTCATTGATTCTCTTAGAGAGCAATTGTAGAGTCAAAACTCTCACAACATGAAATATTCTCGCGCCCGCACCTTGGCGGTCACACGACGAAGCCGCTGACCATGTGTTGTCCAACTTCAACCTCTGCATCTACTATCCCCATTCAACTTAAGGCTCAAAACCCTTGAGCATTATCGACCCTCATGTCGTCACATGCCCTCTCAATCTGGAAGCTGCATCGGCTGGCTCAAGGACCTGCATGCGGTGTCGTCCCAAAGCAATGTTCCCCAGACTTACCCCTCACGGAGGATGCACCATCTGCAGTTGGCTCAACTTGGCTGTCCCGGCCGATCCCAGAAACAGCAAGGCGACCCCATGACTGAGCTGATCATTGTGCAGGGATGCATTTCGGCAGAACATCACTGCGCTTCCCCGGCGTGGCGGTCTGACGGGACGACATGGGAAACTTTGGGATTCAAATACCTGGGCTTCTCCCCATTCCCCAACACCTCCTCCACCGATCTCAGGGCTGTGCAGGGAAGGTCCCTCCATTTACCGGAGGCCCATACATATATCTTGTTTACAGTTGTGATATTCTGTTGATCCCACAGCTCCGTCTGTGCACTTATTTGCATTCCCCAGCAACAGATCTAGCACAAGGGACTCGGAAACGTCGTTCGATATCCTCCTCGCCGGCAGCATTACATATCCACCACCGCCCGCGCAAGCAACGCATAACCTTCACCATGCGTCTTCTCACGCTCCTCCCCTTGCTCTCCGCCCTGACCCCCGGTCTCGAGGCCGCAACGACCCCTTACCAACTCCGCAAGCCGCCCCTCGACACACCCTGGACCAGCAAGGTCGGCACCAGCCCCTGGCCACAATACCCTCGCCCGCAGCTCCGTCGCGACGCCTGGCTCTCGCTCAACGGAATCTGGACCTACCAACCCTCCAAGGGCGCAAATAATGGCACCAGCGTCCCGACTCTTCCGCTCGGACAGGAGGTCCTGATCCCGTCGTGCATCGAGAGCGGCATCTCGGGCCTCATGGTTATGGATGTGACCCACATGTGGTTTGGGACAAAGTTCAGCGTTCCGAAGGGCTGGAAGGAGGGGCAGCGGGTTTTGATGAATTTTGAGGCGGTTGACTATGAGGCGACTGTGTATGTCAATGGGGCCAAGGTTGGGTTCAACCGCGGTGGGTATAATCGGTTCAGTCTCGATGTCACGGATCATCTCAAGAAGGGGGAGAATGACTTGTAAGTGAACTTGTATTCGCGTTGGAGGAGAAATTGCTAATAACGACAGGCATGTCTTCGTTTTCGACCCGACTGATGACCAGGGCATTCCCCTGGGCAAGCAGACCAGGCGTCCCTCTCACATCTTCTACACGCCCTGCACGGGCATCTGGCAGACAGTCTGGCTCGAGAGCGTTCCGGAGAACTACATCAAGAACGTTGACATCTCAGCTGACATGCACGGCAAAGGTATGTATCCCGTGTTCCGTGGAAGACTTCTGCTGACACATCAGAAGTTACTGTCACCGTCAACAGCCACAAGAAGGAGGGCACTCCAGTGAACATCCACGTAGAGGGCATGCAAGGGGGCGACACCTGCGGTAGGATCTCCGCGAAGCACCAGCATGTGTCTGACAAGGCGTTCACCTTCAACGTCGATTCACCCAAGCTCTGGTCTCCTAATTCCCCGACCTTGTACAATGTCACCGTGACGATGGGGTCGGATGAAGTTAAGAGCTACACCGGCTTCCGCACCATTTCCTCGGGTGTCGTGAACGGCATCAAGCGCCCGCTCCTAAACGGGAAGTTCGAGTTCATCTTTGGCCCCCTCGATCAGGGATACTGGCCGGACGGCCTTCACACGCCTCCAACTCTGGAGGCCATGGTTTACGACCTTGAAATCATCAAGAAGCTAGGGATGAACATGGTCCGCAAACACGTAAGCTTGCCCCCGTTCCAACTCTTCCACAGCCACCATCTTACACACCCTCCAGATCAAAATCGAACCCGACCTCTTCTACGAAGCCTGCGACCGCCTCGGCCTCCTCGTAATCCAAGACATGCCCTCAATGCGCGCTTACACCCGGACGACCGAGGAAGATACCAAGGAATTCGAGCGCCAGCTCGAGATCATGATCCACGAGCACAAGAGCTACCCCAGCATCATCACCTGGGTCATCTACAACGAAGGCTGGGGTCAGATCACAACCCGGTTCCCCGAGTTTGGCATCGCCGACCGCATCCGCGAGATCGACCCGACCCGGCTGATCGACGCCGTCACGGGCTGGCATGATCATGGCGCGGGCGATTACCACGTAAGTCTTCCTCACTCTTAAACGCCTTTCAATCCTAACCCACTTCTGATTGCAGGACAACCACCACTACGCCGACCCCCAATGCGGCACCCCCTTCTTCTCTCTCCCCAACACCCTCTACGACCCCGCCCGCATCGGCTTCCAAGGCGAATTCGGCGGCATCGGCCACCGCCCAGCGGACGCCAACCTCTGGCCGATCGAAGCGGCCGTCAAATCCATCAACGAGACCTACGAGATCCACTCCACTCTCGAATCCTACCACTACCGCGCGCACGTACTCCTAGACCTCCTGCGGCAGCAGGTCGACCGCTACGCGTGCAGCGGCGCCGTGTACACGCAGACGACGGACGTGGAGGGGGAGGTGAATGGGTTGATGACGTATGATAGAAGGGTCATCAGGGTGGATGTAGAGCAGTGGAGGAGGGATATTAGGAGGCTGTATGAGGCGGCGGAGGTGAGGAGTTGACTACGCTCGGGCCTTGGAGATAATATTATTATTGATGGGGAGGGGGAGGGGGAGGGGGAGAGGGAGAAGGGGGGGTGGGCGTGGTATCAGCCGTATTGGGAGAGGGCGCAGGAGTATTTTGGGGGGTTGGGAAGGGTTGGGGGGTTAGAGGTTAGAGGATGGTACTGCTGGCGCGGTTTTGGATATGGTGAGCGAGGAGGAGGCTGAGGTTCGTTGCGATGGTTTGGTCGGGGGCCCGGGTTCTGCTTCACCCAGGTCGCGAATCGTTCGAAACTCCATAAAAGCAGGTTGCACAGCAAAAGGGACTTTCTTTGCCGGTCCTTCATCCGGGACGGGAAGGTGTTGCGCGATATTGACTGGAAATCTGGTCCCTGGAACATTGGATAGCGGTTTTGTTTGTTGCGCTGGGCATTCTGCATGCTGGCTTCTGGAATCTCATAGCTCTAATAACCTAGATGCGTCAGCATGTAATTGATAGTTATGGGCATTTGACCTTTTTCAAAAACCAGACACCAGTGTTGGAATATCTACGCCAGAGTCCAGTCCAGGCAGGACGACACTTATTCCCGGGAAAGTAGTCACGTGGCCTATGGCCTCGGGGACGGCTGCTTCAGCTGCAACGTCCGCACCCCCTCATTCTTCCCCTCTTGAAGAAGATGAATATGATCCACCTGAACCACCAATTTTGCACGTCCCTCTAAGAGAAGAGGGTATTTGCTCTGTGTTTCCAATGTATCGCGATACCTGGTATTTCCTACAACCAGAGAGTTGGGGAGAATTTTGAAGCTGGCGGCTTGGCCCGATCATGGATCGATTTGTCGAATGTGACGGTCGATGTATTGTGACTCGGACATCCGGTTCCACGATGCGTTCGATATGACAGAAGTATTGCGCACGACGGAGACCTTGGGTAACTTCGGAAAATGCGGTGAAGTATTGGGAAGGTGAATTTCTTTGGGTAGGTGGTGAGACGAGGGACAGAAAAACGTGGCCATGCTGTGGGATCGAGCATAGTGAGACATTGAGTTGGGATTTGGTGAGGAGAAGTTGATGTGGGGCACTGAAAGGCTTGGCCTCCTAAAATGGAGCGATGTTCCAGCAACATAATACGTTTGTTTGTATCCTCCATTCATAGAACCAGTGGGTCCTTCGTGGCGCAATTGGCTAGCGCGTCTGACTGTTAATCAGGAGGTTGAAAGTTCGAGCCTTTCCGAAGGAGCTTCTTTTTGCCCTTGTGCTTTTCCTCAAAACTTCCCTACTTCTTGTGTCTTCTGCTCAAGACAAGTGTGAGAACATCCCACTTCCTCAATACTTTATCTTCCTTCAAAAATGTCTCCTTCCCTTCGCCTATTTCTGGCATCCGTTTCCTCGCCTCCGGTCTGTCCACCTCCACCCTTCATCACAGCTCCTTTCCAGTTGACCAACTCCCTGGTCTCGATCCCCATCCCATGTGGCGTTGCGTTGGAACTAGACACACTGCCAGTAATAGTCATTATTCTTACTACACGTGCTCCCCGCTACACACGTAGTACACCCCGTCCAGTTCACACCGCCGCACTGACTCCATTTGGAGACTGTGCAACCGCCGGGTGGGACAGTTGTGGTTGTAACGGGAATGAAGGAGGTGGTCGCTTTTGTGGTGGTAGATGTGACAAGAGTTGTCGCGGGAGATTTGCTGGAAGTTGAGGTTGTGGAGGATGGCAAGGGGTTCTGGCCGCCGCCGTTGCAGGAGAAGATCGCTGGGCCGGGGACGGTGTAGTTTGCGAAGTTGGAGTAAATCTGGTTTTATGGTAAGTGTTAGTTTGTCTCAGAGGTAAGAAGGGGAGGACGAAGAAAAAGAAAGGGAAGAGGAATGGGAGAAGGAGGTTTGTACGTTTACGGTGTATCCGGGGTCGGTGTTCTTAAACGCCCCTGGGATGGAAACGGTTGGACCGGGATTGCCACTGCCGCCGCCGGTGACGGTGATTTGTGCGCAAGAGACGTAGAACTGCGGGATCCCTGCCGGCCAGGGGTTGTGGATGCCGAGGGACTGGATGCGGAGAAGGTAGTCGCCTGAAGGGATGCAAGTCGGGATGGTGGCAGTGTAGGAGTCTGACAAAACGTGTTAGATTTGGGGGGAAAAGGAGGAAAAGAAGCATACCACCAAGAGTCCAGGTCGCAGAACCGCCGCTGAAGGTCGGACCTGTGGTTTGGTTGGTGTGAGTTGGGAGGAAGAACGGGGAGACACTGCTGACCCCAGTCCTTGATCTTGAACCAGCCTCTGCTGCCATCGTAGTCTGATGCCGCGCCAAGAGCTTTGGACATGTAACTGGGAGGAGTTAGCTTATCTTCATTGCAAAAACACAATGAACACACATCGAGACTGGGCCCTGGTGATACACGGGAGTGTCGAGAGTGAAAGTAAACGAGTCGCCAGCCGTGATGGTGACGGTTTCGGTTGAAGCACCGTCCGCGCCAACGTTGCATCTCAAGTCATTGGAGTCCAGCTCCGTGACGGGGTGGTTGAGGTTGCTGTTCTTGCGGATATACTTATAGATATCATGTTTCGTCCCTCCTGTTGTGAGCTGCTGAAAGATGTAGTGGGCTGAGACATCGCTGATTGTTAGCGAGAGCACGGCAGCGCTGAGGAGTCCCTTCATCGTCAGGTGTAAGGTGTTGGTGGGGGTGTATGGTTTCGTTGGGTCGCTGAATGCTCAGGGGGGACTCAGCCACTTACATATATCACCCGCCTGAGCTCAAACCCGCCTTCAACCGGCATATTGCCCTCCTTAAACATGATACAGCCATTAAAAGCATCTCCGTCACCCAAACTGGCAAGTGGGAGCAACCGTTGGCCACTCATCGTCCCGTGCCATCGCTAAGCGGCCCGTCTACCGAAGTCATGCGAAACCCCCGGCCGTGGGGAGGCATCCTTAAATCCGGGAAACCACGGACGCCTGCCGTCCGATGCTCAAAGAGTGAGTAAGCTCGGGGTCTTAGCCAATGGTCTGTGAAGTCTGCCTGTTGGGTATTTAGCCGGTCAGGAAGATATGTTCGGCGTACCGACATGCACCCCGCAACCGGGTTTCATAGATGGCATGACACTCTCCAAAGCTGGATCCCGTGGTAATGCCCAGGGTTGTGTCATGCGACGTGAGATCGGGTCGATCGGCCGTCATTGCGAGGAGAGCCCAAAAATGTGATCTGAGAACTCAATCTTTCGTCTTCATCTCTTTTGGCGCTAGGATTTGTAGCTTGGTGAACGGTCAGTTGAAAGATTGTCGCTGGTGGTCGAAAGCAAAGACTGCCACGGGCCGGAGGAGCTCTGAAGAGATAAACCGCAGAAAACTTGAGCGGTAGCGTGTTGGCAATCAGCATACAAAGGCCGTAGTGATTGGACGATGTAGGTAGTTGACTCGTGACTCTGCCGCTTCTGTTCATTTTTTGAGTCTCAACTAATGTTTCCCGCTCTCCTCTTCCGTGTCATTTTTAGCTTGATTACGTCTTTTTTCCCTTTTCCTTTCCTTACTCCTACTTTTCGTCCTTCTTTATCTCTTCTCCTTTTTACTCCTTTACTCTTTCTTTCGCCGGCAACTGAAGGAGTTCAATTCAAGTCGAAGGCTCCTTACTCTCCGGAAGAGAGCAAATATGTCATCTTTTCCAAGGGATGACTCTTCAACCTGCGTTGATCGCAGAAACTCGTCGTCTGAAGTCTTCAAAAGATCTTCTGGCTCAAGGGATTGTCTTTGATCGAGAATTGGCGCAATCAGGTCAGAGATTCTGAAAATGAGAAAACCTGCCAGCTCGGCAGCTCCATGAGTCGTAACTTCCCCGACAGTTCCACCAGTTCATCCAAAGGTTGAGGCGGTGTCGGGAACGCATCTTCGGAAGCTTGAAACTCTTATCAGATGCTCCATCAAACGGACGATCGTCACTTCCCTTTCCTCCGGAGCAACCATTTGCCCTCTGCCAACTTCTCTTGATTGAGTCATGCAAACGCCGACATACGACCGAACTTCCAACAACTCCATCACCCTTTGTTGCCCATCCAACTTTCTTATAAACTTCCCCATCCCCCTCCTCGAGCACCATAGCAAACGGGTGGAATTTTGGTTCCCGACTCTACCTTGGTGTCATTTGGTCTTGATGTGTTCCATCTCATACCTTAAGGCCCTGGTCGGGAAGCGTTTGTTTCTCAAGCAGGTGTTGTCACCTTGCAACCGCAACAACGACATGGACGGACCGACGTAGCGTGATTGGCTTGGCTCCTCGCAAGCGCAAGGCTCAAGCGACGTTGAAGCCGCGTTTGTTGCAAAGCCCAAGACACTCCGTTGCCCTTTCTTCCCCCCAATTACACCCCATAGACAGCCACTCGGGTAAATGGGATACCGCCGGCCCTCCACCAGTGGCGTCCTTCGAACTGGACGGAGAGCGAGCATTGTTCTTGACGTCTGGAAACGGTACGCCATTTGCCATTCTCCCTGCTTGAACAACGGAAGGACAGATATTTGGGTGCTTGAGCTGGGGGAAAGTTCGCGTGTTGTGTGGTTTCCCAAAGTCCGGTTGTTGTTGTTTGCCTGCTGGGCCAACAAGTGAGTGGCTGCAGTAAAAAGAAGAGAGGAAGAGATGCGAGGAGTGTGAGATGAGTAGTTCATTACCAGGACTCTCCGTCCTATCCACATTAAGATAACGCTGCAGATGCGCCGAATATATCCATGGCATAGAAACCAGCGCACAGTTCCCTGCTCCTCTGATGATCCCCTCATCCCCTCTATATCCAAAGACGCCTCGCCCCTTTCCAAGAACCCAAATAACCCAAACACCAACCATATCAACACCCAGACACCTCATCCCTTATCATCATCATACAACCCCCCCTCCCACCCCACCCCTCGAACTCCTACAAGCCCCCTCCAGCACCTTCAACCACTTCCCCGGTAGCGCCACATGGGTATTCTTCAAATGCTGCCTAAAATTATCCGCTCTGTAAAACTTCTTCCCATGATCGCATTCGCCAATCCTATGCGTCGTCTGGACATGTGTGACCATCTCAACCCTGTTCGCGCTCCCATCCGCGCCCCGCGGAAATTCCCCGCCACAGAACCCGCACACGTCCCACATGGCGCCGTGGTAGGTCCGCGCGTGGAAGGCAAGCATCGGGTCCTCGAGCGCCTTGCACGACCAGAAGTCCGACTTGAGGTGGATCGCGTTGATGTGCCGCTCGGCTTCGGTGGGGGATTTGAAGCGTTTTTTGCATTGGGTGCAGGGGTGGGGTTTTTCGGATTCGTGGTTTCTGTGAAGGGGAAAGGGGGTTAGTGAGGGGTGTTAAGGGGGGTGGATGGGAGGGAAGGCTTACGCTAGCTCTTCGCTTGTGTGAAAGTGCCGCGGTGCTCGGGGGCAGCAGTTGCAGACGAAAGAGGGCTCAGCAGAGGCTGGTGGTCCTGGCCCTTGACTCTGGCTTTGCACAGAGCTCTCTGCCACGAGGTGGTCAAGCGACTGCATCGAGCCGTTGTGTTTGGCCGAGAGCAGCGCGGTTGGGTTGATGGTACCGATGTCGATGGACATGCAGTTGCTGAGATCCGCCACGCTGTCCGAGAAGGGCACACCGGTGAAGATTGACGACTCGTACAGACTTGTCATGTCCGTCGACATAGTCCGGGCCAAGCTGTCTGAGCTCTGGTTTGAGAAGATGGTCGAGGGCTCCGCTGAGTAGCGGCTGTCGAGCGAGTCCCGCTTGCTACGACCAAGATAATGGGGCCGGGGAGGAGCAAAGGGGCTATCGGCAGATCCAGGGCTTGAGAAGATTGGAGAGCCAATCTGACCACGAATGGAAGATGGAGTGCCGAAGCTGATAGGGGATCTTGTCCCCGCCGCATCAGGGCTGGGCATGGAGAAGTCGAGAGAGCCGATCTGCAGCAATCTCCTGAGGAACTGATAAGGCGTCCTGATGCCAAATTCGGGCCACTTGTCGACTTCGCAGGCCACCCGGGCAGATGCGTGGTGGAGCTCGGGGACCGATGTTTCCGTGACGACGGAGTTCTCCGTCAAGGCGTACTGCAGCCGTCCATCAAGCAGGGGGTCGTACTTGGCAGACGCGGCCATGAATAAGACGGCCGGAAGATGGAGGTACTGGGTGGCGGTGAGGTCCTCCAGGGGGACGTCGTCGGGAGACCGGAAGCGAAGCTGTTTCTCAATGGCGACTAGGGCGTGCCGTACGTAGCTTTGGATGAAGAGGCTGTAGAAGGTCGACAGCCACCACCTCCTGTCTCGCATGTTTTCCTTGTTGAAGATGACAGACGAGAGCTCGTCGATGTAGGTTGCAAGATGAGAGCTGAGATTGCGGATGCATTCGACTTGACAGTGGCCGCCACCACAATCTCCATGGGCTCCAGGTGTGAGAAGACCCGCTGAGTGAAGACGCAATGCCTCGAGACAGTGCCTCAAACAAACCATGGATAAGATAACGAGCGAAGTCTAAACTCTGTTAGCGTTGGGCTACTTCAAAGGTTGTTCCTCGCATACCTGGCCAACCTCGGACTCGTACACGCACGCCGTCTCCAGCATGCGCATGAAGCTTTCCCAGCACTTGATCTCAAGCAGTGGCAGGAGAGCTTGGTTTTCGGCAAGCTCCCAGGCAATGGTGGCGATCAATTCGGTGTATGTAACCGTCTTTCCGCCTGGAGACCAGCTTCTGTGCAGCGAGTCGCGGTCGCGATATCGTCCAGCTTCGACGAATGCGCAGAAGGAGCTGTTGAGTGCCGAATCTGTAATTGAAAGTTTGTACGTTGAGCCTTCGAGAACGGCTTTCATATCGGCAAATCTTTGGCTCTCCGCAGCGAGCAGACACCGCCCAGCGGTGTCAACGGAGTGGCATCGCCTCAAATCAGACATCCCTCTGGATTGTGGTCGGTTCGACCTGGGGCAGAGCAGCTGCTGGGGCATCGAATCGCGGAGTGGTCCTCGCCGGCAGCCGATCAAAGGCCATAACGGGGCATCTTCCCCGAGATGGGGCATCGGGACGCTCTGTAGGCAGCACCTACACGGGCTGCCGAGGTCACACTGGGAGAGGTATCAGCCTTGCATCTGTTGAGAACTATAGAAACGGAGTGAAGCGCACTTTTCGGCGAAGAACCTTGCATCTCCAGCAGGCTCCGCCGGCGCCCTCCAGCGCTCTCATGTCCCGCCGCCCGTTCTCGGTCAGGGGACCCCGCCGACCGCCTTTCGCAATGGATGTCCTCAAGGTTGACACGTGTTTGCTGATGGAGTCGCTGATACGCTCGGTGCGGCTGAGCCGTCGCTTCAAGGATTGGTCGTGGGTGACAGCACCGGACTGGGCTGCCTGGGTATAGTGGTCGGTGAATGTCTGAGTGAAGTCTGGTATCTGATACTCCGGAACGCCTGGAAGCATGGGCATGCCTGGCAAACAACGGGTCGAATCCAGTTCTGTCGAAGAGCGAGGGGGCGACGAGGACAGGCGCCCTGCTGATGGCAGCTGCGGTCTTGACGGCGCCTGGACCGGCTCGAGACGGGACATGGCAACTTCCCGGCTCTTTACGTCGTGATTGTAACCAAGCCCGAGTTCCATGGCGAGGTTGTGCAAGACGACGGCCTTGGACGGGTCGCAGTTCTTGAACTTGATCTCGTCTCCCGCCCAGCCCTTAGAGAGAAGCGATAGTTGCCTGCGCAGGCGCTGGCGGGCGACGCCCTGCTCATTCGAGCTGTCATCGGAGTGCACCGAGTGAGAGTCCCCGGCGGCCATGTCGACGCGTGTCGTCGAGAACATGGTGCGTGTGGGCGACAGGTTGACTGGCTGGAGCAACGGCATGCCAGTCGTAAACGCTTGGCCATTGTAGCACGGAGCTGTCGGGAATACACTCTCGTCCTCAGCAAAGAGAAGGTCCCCAGGCGGGCCAGTGTGCGGTGAACAGTGGTTGAGATCCAGATCGGGTTCGAGGCGGTTCGCCGAATGGTCCAAATCCCAAGCCCACAACGCTACATCGAAGTCGAAGTCGACATCCATCGGGTCCCCGAGGGATTGCGTGGCGGCGGCACCGTGACCGAGGGCGCCCAGCTCCGGGTTGTATGAGAGAGGATTGAACGAGGCATTAGACTCATGGCCATGGCTGGCGGTGTTCCCGTTCACATCGATTCGTCCGGGAACACCGGCATGGAAAGTTGCGTCTGTGGACAGGTCAGCATCTTCAACGCGGACATGATGGCAACGAACGGCCCGAAAAGCACGGTATCGAAAGTGCCGTGATTGACAGTCGGGCTCATTCGGTCGTGTGCTCAGGATGCTCACCCATCGTTTCAGCATGCATGGCCCGGCGCGGGCCGTTTTGCGCGGTCGCTGTCGCAGAACGCAGAGGGCAGGGTGGGGTCGGCCGACAAGTCCACTGCCACGAGGAAGCGTGGCCACTGGACGAACGGTCATGGGCGTCGTCTCAATATCATCAAAAATCCGTCAACCCATCGCTCTCCGCCTGGCGGCATCAGGGAAAAAAAAATAGATTTAGCGCAAAATTGACGAGCAGAGTTGGCACAAGACCAACGGTGAAGAGGCTGTCACGTTTCTGCCTCCTGGTCGGCGAGGCAGACCCGACAACGGCTGATCGGTTTGGCGCTGGTGGTCCCTGGAAAGGGAACACGCAAGGGTTCTTCTGCCAGTGCAAGATGTCAAGCGAGGCGGCCGCCAACTGGCACTGCCTCGGCGCGCTCACGCTGAGTGGGGGACGACTCTCCCCGGGCTTGCCATTTCAGGCTTAGCTAAGCCTCCAATCGATCCTGCCATCGCTTGACTGGGCGCGCTTCGACGAGGAAAGCACGCTTCTGCAGTGGTTGCATCGTGACTGCAGGGGCGGGTGGTCTGCCCATTGTGGACCGCCTGCCTGGCAGGGGTCCACCGCTGCCTTGCTAACAGCTTTCGCTGTGAGGAATGACTGGTGCTGTTAAAGGCGTCCAGGAACGGTGGCGTCTCCACACCCCCACCGCAGGATGCTGCAGGGCTGAACTTCAAGTCTTTGTTCCTGGAAGCGACAACGACAATCGTTTTGGCTTGCAGCTCGTGCCCGGTCTGCATGGAGAGGTCTGACATTGAAAAAGAAGCCGTTCATTGGGAGCTCTGTCTGACATCAGTTCGTATCCTCTTTAAGCATTTGACTCACCCGTCGATCCGCAGAGGGCAACTTTTGAGACCTGGATCTGAACCGCACTTGGCACGATCCACGAAGCTTGGCGCCCTCTCCAGTGTCCCCACAACCACACACCTTCATGCCTCCCAAGTCGTCTCCCCTGCAACATCCCCAACCTCCCTGCCAAGATTCCCGAACCGATCCCTTTTGGATCAAGCTTACCCTGCCCAGTCTCGTTGTTCTCGGTCAACGACGACCAGTCAAAACCACCCTGCTGGCGATGTGGCGCATCTCGTGCAGCGTGTGGAACGACAACAGCAACCTCCTCCTCTGAACCCCCACACACCAATGAGGACCTTGAGCCTCGGCTTCAGAAGGCACTAGAAAAGAAAGGTCGACCACGACGCTCACCGGCGTGTCAGCGCGGCAGATACGAGAGAACCATCCTGCTCGTGACATGAAGAGGCTCCCGGCCACGCGTCACCAAGTCTGCGTAGCTTGTCATTGATCTCCGCCTTCTCAGCGCCCAAAGACGCGAGATTTTAGGGAAGGAGACATGACAAGCTTGAGTCATGGTCGTCCTCTACATGGCTCCCGGATATTGTTGACTCCGCATCTCAGGGGTCGGCCTCCTGATCTTCAGATTCGCGCTGAACAACGAGCATGTGTTGTTCATTACATTCAAGGTGCCTTGCCAGTTATCATATTCTTTGTTCTGTCCATCCTTGATTGGGGTCTTATCCGTAGTAATTCTTTCACGTAACGAAAGCCTAGAAACCAGATCTTGAACTTTCTCTTGGTTTTCTAAGCAACTCTATCCCTTCTTCCTTATCGAGTCGTTTGCTAAGGCAAGACCTGTTGAGCCGTGTTGAGGGAGAGATGTTGGTATTCATTATCTTCCTCTTCCTTTTCCTCTCTCTCGTTTCTCTTGTCCCTTCTGTTCTTTTTTGTCGTTATCCCTTTCTTTGTCGTCCTTGCCCAACGGAAATCGACGCTTGTAGCGTGGAAGAGGGTTCGAGGTTGGTTGCTGGAAGTCGACTTGGCTCAAGTCGCGTCTCAAAAACAACACGAGACTCGAATGCTATTTGGATCTTAGCTTGGGCAGGTAAACGCAGACCAAAGAAGTTGAAGTACCTGTAGTTGGAGGAGCATCCCATGTTCTGTAAATCTGTGACACTATGTTAGCTCCGATGAGCAAGGTATGGTATGTGGAATGTGATGTTGCTGTTCATCACATGGACCTGTGTCGCTTGGAGGTGTTGCCCCAGAGCTCGAGCTTGAACTCGCCGGCCGCGTCACCTCGTGGGCAGCTCCCCGGCCTCCGGGAAGGTGCCAGAACTCGGGATCGAAAGCCAGACCACCCGCCACACCTGGCAACAGCCGCCCCAGCCCCGCCAGCACCAAAAATAAAGGACTCCCTTCTGCTCTCGGTTTCCAACAACATTCAGGGCTGGTTGGCTCACTGGTCAACCGATATACGCTTGTTCGGTCACCCCAACAGGCTGCGAGTTTGATTCCTGCTTATGCTTAGCACAATGGCTGACCTCCCTTCCTGACCTTTTCTTCTACCCAAACCAAGGCTTTAGGAAAGTGTGTCGACACGGTCCACCCTTCGTACCTGAAGGGGAGGCTAGTCAGTGTACAGTTGTTACAAAAGGACTCTGGGGATTGTTACAGTCTGGGGACTGGTACGATCTGGGGGCTTGTACGGTTATTCGCTCAAAATGTGCCCATACGCTTTTGCTATCATCATCATTTTTGACAGATTGGAGGAATGAAGCTACGACCAGAACACGTCTTCGGTTCCGTTTCTTTTTCCAAGACATTCCCTTCTCTCCATGAGCTGGTGAAAGACGATGCTTCAAAATAATATTTCGGCCTTTGTTTCCCTTCTAAATCATTTCCTTGACAGCCCATAATTATTACTGCAAATTATGGTCTGTTGACCTATTCCTATCAAGTGTGTCGGCGTAAAGCTGAGAAATGTGAGACAGTACTTGAAGGTGGCCGAAGGTCCACTGCGTGTTGTTTTTGATCGTTTTCGGAGTTTGTTTCTTGAGCTGCCTGTGATCCCATTTTGCCTTTTTGTCGTCTTGATGTTTTTGCTGCCAGTCGACCAGTTCTTCCCACCACCTCACTCACTCTTCATTTCGAAAGTTGGTTCAAAAAGTCGGTTTATCCCAACCCAGCTTTTTCCCAGGCCGACTTCATCTTTTTCCCTCCCCTGCGGCGTCTACCAACTTTAAACCCTCAACACACCTTTTCGAGTTCCCCCCTTCTTCCTCTCGTTTCTCACCTTAACATCAAGCTCGTGCACTCAAATTTTTTCCCGAGTCAACCGCCTCCCTGAAAACAATCCCGTGACAGCCCAATCCGCCCGAGGCGCTCACGCTACCAAGAAGCAGCGCAACAGGGGTGTTCTTCATGATGAGACCTCCTTGCTGCGAAGGTTTAATATCCCAAGCCAGGGGATAAAGTACCGTGCGCCGCGCACGGTAATAAACCGACTGCGCGTCGACGTCGCGGTGTCCGAGGTGCTCAAGACGATGATGGGCGCCTCCAAGATGAGCCCCGCCATGCTAAACGACGCCGTGTGCCTCATCTTCAAAAAGGCCACGGATGGATGGATGGATGGATGTTATTTCGCCCGGAGGCACTAAGCCTAAAGGGCCTTGGCACGCTATGTAGTTACATCCGATTCCTCCGCTTTCCCGTGATCTTGTCCCAGCCCTTACGTCTATTCGCCTTATGCAACGCCATCTCGTGTCTCTCTTCTCAGTTGCGAGCAGATCGCCTTGGAGGCTGCATTCTCCAAGTGTTCAGCGTCCTATCTTCAGTAGCTAAAGCGGGACCTGCTAAATGAGGCTGTGTAGTATGGTGTTGGGTGTTGGTTGAGGCTCAGTCTATACCATCAGCATGGCCTAGGGCCACTGTGGTTTGTTCGGTCCTTGCTCCTCGTCCGGTTCTAGTCTTCCCGTTGACAACGCGTATTTGACCGCCGCGCGGACAGCTTTTATATCTGGTGAGCAGTGCTTTGAATCTGACGGTGTTTTCCCTCCCAGGCAGAACGAGAGGCTCCCTCGTCTTGTCGTTATACATTGTAGCATATCTTCCATTAGCGCTGTCCATCTCACGCATCGTAGGAGGAAGTGCTCTACTGTTTCCCTCGCATGCCTACAGGCACATTGGTCCGACTCGGCAGCTCCTATCTTGTTCAGGAAGCCAGCCGCTTAGCCTTGTTATCCCCGTCCGGAGTTGGGCTAACACACTGGCCTCTCTCCGCTTCAAGTTGTCGTAAAGCTCGCGGGTATGTTTGCCAGGTAGCGCTACGTCCATAGCTTTGGAGAACTTGCCCACATCCTCTGGGAGCTTTCTTCCTTGTTGTTGTTTGGCTATTGCTAGTCTGATCGTTGTCGATTTTGCCTGGTATGGTTGGAAGTTTGGTGGTTGCCTTCGCTTTGCTGCGCTCTGCGCTACCGTTTTTGCCTCAGATCCCAGTGCAAAGTCGATTTCCGCTGGGATCTATATGAAGTCGACAGGGTTTCCCTTTTGCCTCAACAGCTCTGCTAACTCGTAGATCTGCCGTATGATGCTTTGGCCAAACTATTGCCGCGGTTGTCGGATGGCTGCGAGTGCTGATATGCTTCTAGTAATGACGGTGATATGCCTTTGGAGGGTGCCAAACGGCACATTCTTCAGCGCCATTGCTATAGCTGCCAGCTCTGCAACGTACGGGTTCTGTTCTTCCCTTGTCCTAAGGGTTACAGTATAGCGCGTCCCTGCTTCACTTGTCCTATTAAAGAGAGTGTCCCATATAGTACTGCCTATGCCAACGATACCCTTCTTCATGGATGAGCTAGTCGCAATGACGATGCCTATAGCCCTATTGGCCATCTCGGCTGCCCTCTTTCGGTCAGGTTCAAGCGTTACCTGTAGGCGGGATTCCCAGGGCGAGATAGCGTACTCCTGGATGGTTTCCATCCGACCGGCTTGTACTTCGTCCATTGCGTAGGCGATCTTCTGAAGCGGGGAGACGAACCGCACCGTCTTCCGGGTCTTCACCGAGCTTAAGGGGTATGTTCTAGGCAGGGTATGCAAGTTGATCCATAGTTTTGCGGCCCCCTACGCGTATCGTTGTCGGATTGAGGGGATACTTGCTTCGGCTTCTGCTACCGCCGTTGCCACCGTCCGGAAGGCTCCAGTGATTGCTAGGGCGCCTATCTTCTGGGCCCTGTTCAGCCAGCTTAGCGCCTTTTCCCTGTATACGTACTTCCAGACGTTGGCTGCATAGTCTATAACAGGGGCGACGGCCGCTACGAACAGCTGTCTTGCTGTCCGTAGGGAGAGCATCTTCAACCTCCTCAAGGCTAGGGCTGCTACGAGTCCCTTGGCTGCCGTTCTGGCTATACGTTGTTTGTAGCGGAGTTCGCAGTCCATTAAAACCCCCAGGATCTTGGCGTTCTCTACTAGCTTGACGGTATCCCCTTTGATCGTAAATGGAGTCTCTGAGGATCGGTTCTTGTTTCTTGTGAAGTGTACAATTACTGTCTTGTCTCCTTCAAACTGGGCACCGCTTCGACTTTCCTAATCTAGTGCCCTGTGTTGGAACAGCAGGGTGGCTGGTCGGGAGTGATGGGTCACCAGAAGATGGAGCAAAATAGACTGCAAAAGAGGGCTCTCGCGATGGCTTCAACCGATGATCTCTTCATTGATTGATGATGTTCTCTCCTGTGTCCAGAAGAGGGGATTTGGACTGGGGGCTGTGCCCAATAGGGCCTAATTTCCACCCGCGATTGCGGCCCGGAGACCCGGTGGTTCTGACACACCCCCTCAGGACAAGCCGCAGCTTGCCCTGCCCGATTCGGTAATACCTGAAGCTATTCCCACTTCCGGGGTCCTCCTTCTGCCACCTCATCGTGGTGTTGCAGTCCTCTCCTGGTTCCAGCCTCCCTGTGTGGGACTCTCTGGTCCTCTTGGTGGGAGCTGAATTGGTTCAAAATGGCGTTCACAGTGGTCTTTCCCGCACTGAGAAGGCCTGTTTCCGGCTTGGTGCCGCGCCCTCTGAAGTTCTCTCAACAGGGCTCTCTGCGGGCTTTTCTCTGGCCGTGATGAGGCTCTGGATTGGTACCAAATTGAGCATGGTGACGAATTTATGGTGGTTGTCAGCCGTAAGGGCCTTCGTCAGCCCGTCGGCCACCATTTGCTTTGAGGGCACGTGTTCCACGTTGATCCTCCCTCGCTGAGCTTCTTGTCGTAACCAGTAGTTGTGGATGTCAACGTGCCGTAGCTTTGTCTGCAGCGTTGCGATCTCGGTGTTCACCAGTCGAATCGTTTGAGTGTTGTCGCACTCGATCGTGATAAGGCTGTCGTCTAACTGAACGTCCATTTCAGTCAGGAGTCGTTGGATGAACAATCCTTCCTTGGCCGCCTGAGCCAGTGCGAGGAGCTCTGCTTCTGTGGTTGAGGTTGTCACGGTATCTTGCTTGCTTGCACGCCATGCAATCAGTCCACCGAACAGGGTGATCGCGTATCCTTGGGAGCTCTTGCGGTCGATGGAATTGTCGGCGAAGGAGGCATCGCTGGCAACGCGGAGGTCGTCCCCACCTCCCAACTGGAGCGCGAGGAACCTGGTCGTATAGAGGTATCGTATAACCCGGTCAATCGCTTCGTGATGCTCTGGTCCGGGGTTTTGGTTGAACCGGGCGAGTCTGGACACTGCGAACGCGATGTCGGGGCGCGTGACGACCGCAGCGTAGAGCACTGAGCCGACCTTCTTCTGGTAGAGGGTCGTTGCTCCCTTGGTAGCGATGCCGTCGTACGGGAGCAGTTCGTTCGTGGCCATTGGTGTACGTGGATGCGCGTCTGACTGGGTGAGTTTGGCGATCTTCTCAATGTATGACGTCTGAGATAGCCATATCAACCGCTTCCTTCGGTCCCGGTGAACTTCGATACCTAGGAACCAACGTAGTTCGTTGCCCCCTGTCAACTGGTACTTTGACTTGAGTCCTCTGACTGCCCTGTCCACAGTGGCTTGCTTCTCTTTGCGGTATGCAATGACGATGTCGTCGACGTAGTAGAAGACAATGCACTGGTCCTTCATCATCATGCAGGGCTCGTGAGGGACTGATCTGAAGCCCAAGCTCTTGAGAGTTGCCTGTAGTTCCTTTTGCCAGAGGAGGGGAGACTTCCGTAAGCCATACAGAGCTTTCTGGAGCTTCAAGACTGTCCCCGGCTTGCGGTACCCTCCTGGCATCTCCATATACACTTCCTCGTCCATTTTGGCATTGACGAACGCGTTGACAGCGTCGAACTGTATCAACTCCAAGTTGAAGCGGGCTGCCAGGGCGAGAGTGGTTCGCAGTGACCTTACGGCCAGTGTAGCTGCGTAGTTTTCCTCTGAATGTCCCTTGATTTGTTGGTCGCCTCTGACCACCAGCCTGGCCTTGCACTTGGCCAAGTATCCACGTGTGTTGAACTTGTACGTGTACACCCACATACATCCCAAGATCTGCTTGTCGCGGGCACTTCCCTGGCGCCGGGGTGTCTCTGTCCATGACCCCATTTCTTGGTGGCTGCGGAGGTGATCCTCCTCTGCTTGTAAGAACAGCTTGCCGAGTGGGTGCTTCTGGAGGTCTGTGTGCCAGCGTGGAGGTGGTGGTAACTGGGATTCGTGGAGTCCTGTCAACCCTCCTGGTTGTTCCTGGAACTGCTTCAAAAGCTCAGCTATAATGGGCTGGCTTCCAGGGGTCCACCGTGATGGCTTGCGTTGTGCCCGCGCGGCTGACGCCCGGGTCGTTAGCTTTCCATCATCAGCTTCCACGATGGAAGAGAGTGTTCCAGCGTGGAAAGCCGCTTGCCACGGCTCAACTTGATGGCGGCGGTGATGCCTTGGTTGTTGTTTCGGTCTTGGTGTGTGTATGCCAGCGAAAGCCGCTGCAAGGAGGTTGTCTGGTGGTGATGGTGGTGGCGTTGGGTAGAACTCTGGGAATGTGCCTGAGTCGTCGCCTTTCACGACGATTGTATCCTCGGTATTTTCGACCTCCTCGTCTATTTCTACCACCCCCTCATCTTCGTGGGCACCAGTTGCCGTTGTTGCCACTGGATCGACTTCCTCGTTGGTATCGGCTTGGTCGGTGAGGTTGTCGTCTGCTTGTTCTCTATTATTGAGCCAGCTTTTCAGATCTTCGAGGTTGACTTCGGAGAGGTCTAGCTTGATCGCTTCAAGGTTGCCGGCAAAGACTTGTCTCTCGTTAAAGACAACATCGCGAGTACAGATGACTTGGTTGGTCGCTGGGTTCCAAACGCGGTAGATGTTTGACGAGTTGTATCCTACCAAATAACCAATCCACGCCTTAGGCGCGAGCCTCTTAGTCTTCTCCTGGCCTTTGAGGGCTGTTCTTGCCATTGCAAATGCTTTGCAGCCATAGACTTTGAGGTGGTGTTGGCTGGGTTGCTTGCTTCTTGGTTCTGAGCCGTCTCTCTGGGCCAACGTTGCGTGGAAACGCTCGTATGGTGATCTCCAGTCGTAAATCAGCTTGGGAGACCTATTGTTGAGATACACTGCTGCTCTGGTAGCCTCTGTCCAGAGTTGTGCTGGGAGATTTGCCCCTATTCGCATCGTCCTGGCCTTCTCCTTGATCACACCCCCTGAGCGCTCTGCGCCCCCGTTCTGGGCTGGGGTATCTGGTGCGGAGGGCTCGATCCTGGTTCCTTTTTCGTTGCAGAAATCTTTGATGATGGTTGCTCTGGCGAACTCGTTGTCGCTCTCCAAGACTCTCGGTCGGATTTGGTACTGGGTTTCCAGCAGTGAGAACAGGTGCTTGATTGCGGTAAGGATGGAAATGGCCTCGCGGTTGTAGAGGTAATAGTCCCAGACCATCCCTGAATACCGGTCGGTGGCCAGTAACAGGTAACGGTACCCGTTGTAAGCTGGTTCAAATTCGTGGAGATCGAGGGCGATGTGGTCTCCTGGCTGCAGTTCTTCCGTATCACGGGGTTTTCGTTGGACCTTCCGCTTGGCCTTTCCTTGCCCACATCCATCGCATTCGACAGTAGGTATTCCTTTGATCTTGGCTCCCAACGAGTGATGGACGAAGTGTTCGAGTACCCTGGGTCCTGGGTGGCCGAGGCGGAGGTGCCAGGTCATAGCATCTCCAACGCTGTCGGTTTTAGTGGTCCAGCTGTTGATTCTCCTCCTGCGCGTGACGAACGCCGCCTGTGTGACGTTTTCTGGGAGGTATTCTACCACGAATTGTCCATGGTGATTGCTGATGTCAGCCAGTTTTGATCGGTCATGACGCCGCAGGCTGTTGTTGCCAGGGCTGTTGTCCCACCAGATCCCTCTCTTGTGGAGTTCTCTGAGAGACACGATGTTGCAGGCAAAGGTTGGGCAAAAAGCCACTCCTGTGAGGGTGAGGATTCTCGTCCTCCCTGGCCCTTTGATCTTGATGTCCACCGTCCCATATCCTTCGATCTTGACGGGGTGCTCGCCTGCCCATATACACTCGCCTGGACGAGCTGGTCTGGGCAGCCGCTTGAAGCGGTATGCGTTGTTGAAGATGTGGATCGTTGATCCTGAGTCCAAAATCGCCGAGTTGACGAGAGGATATTGTTTTCCTGCTTGGAAGCTTGCTTGAATTGTTGCGAAGGATGCGGAGCATTTGCCTACTACGCGCCAATCTTGGCTTTGCGCATCGAAACCCACGTTGGGGTTGCCCTCTATTTGGGGCGGCAGATATCTCGTCCCTCTTTTTGTTGCCAGAGCCTCCTTTCTTGAGGTTGGGCTTACTTCTCGGTGGCCGAAACCCACATTGGGGTTGCCCTCTATTTGGGGCGGCAAACAGTCAGTTTGACTGATCATCTGCCTCGTCCTCCTTTTTGTTGCCAGAGCCTCCTTTCTTGAGGTTGGACTTACTTCTCGGTGGCCGAAACCCACGTTGGGGTTGCCCTCTAATAGGGCAGCAGGCAGTCAATGTGACTGGCGATCTGCCTCGTCCTCCTTTTGGTTGCCAGAGCCTCCTTTCTTGAGGTTGGGCTTACTTTTCTTCAGCCTCAATCGGCTTGCCTCAATCTTGAGGGTGGAATCTTGTTTTAGAGCCTCCTCAACGCGTTCTCGGAGGTGGTCTCTAGGCTCCCAGTTTTCTGGGGCGAGCTCTGGCTTCAGATAGTAGCACCGCTCTGTTCGGTGGATTTGTCCACATGCACGGCACTGGGGTTTGGTTCCCGTGGCCGAGCTATTCTTTCGTTTGATGCCGCGAGGGACGGTCTTGGTAGATTCCTCCCCTGTCTCACGGTCTTGGGTATCTTGCCCGAACGCTGGGAATGTTCCTTTTGAGATTCTTCCACTAGTAGGTTCGAGGAGCGACTGGGTCGCCTGTCGTACGTCTGTTGTAACATCGCGAAACGAGAGGTTGTTGCCCTGACGTCGGGCTTGGATGCGGAAGAGTGCTGCGAATTGTGGGAGAGGGTTGGAGATGGCCCGGATGAAGTCTTCGAACCATAGGCCAACTGAGGTTGTCTCTGCGAGGCCCTGGAGTGTAGCTTCGTCCATCAAAGTCTCCCACTTTGTAAGCCAACGGTCGAAGTCCGTCCGGTTGATGGCTTTATGCTTGGGCGCCTTGAGCACCTCCAAATGAGCTCGTAGGCGAGTGCGAATGCCCTCCTCAATTTCGAACGGTTGTTGGGCGACGCTCTTCAAGTTATTGTACCACTGCCGCATGTCGGCGTTCTCAGAGAAGTGAGCGTTTCGGAGGGCTGGCGATACCGTCGTCGTGAGGAACATCTGGGCCTTGAGAAGACGGCCATCCTGTGCTCGCCACTCCGCCCTCTTGTATTCATGGTTGCGGACCAGGTCGTTGACGATGGTCGTACCAAAAGTCTTGAAGTGTTCCTCCACCTCCTTGATGGCTTTCTTGATGTTGGCTGTGGCTGGGACAGGTGCCGGTGCCACTATAGGTGCGATATTCGTTGACTCGGTGCTTTCGTCGGCCGTATCGTTGTCGGATGGAGTAGTTACTGCGCCGGTGGCTTCGTCGGTTTCATCGCTGAGGACTAGGTAGTCGAGTTGTTTGCCTTCTCTCGCGGCCTTGAGGCGCTTGTCGCGGAGGTCTCTGAAGGCCCTCATTGAATCGAACTGCATGGGAGGCTCCTCGAGGAGCTCCCTCCGGCCGTTGAAGTATTCGAGCAGGTGGAGGGCCTTCATCTTGGTGGTAAACTCCCGATTCCAACCGACCCAATCTCCAGAGCCGTTGAGAATGATGTCCACCTTCGACTCTTGGGCGGACGACATCGTGGCTTCGTTGGAGGATGCTGGTTCCGTTGAATGGCCGTTTCCTCAATGGATTCGAGGCAAATGAGACTCTTAATTGTTGGAACAGCAGGGTGGCTGGTCGGGAGTGATGGGTCACCAGAAGATGGAGCAAAATAGACTGCAAAAGAGGGCTCTCGCGATGGCTTCAACCGATGATCTCTTCATTGATTGATGATGTTCTCTCCTGTGTCCAGAAGAGGGGATTTGGACTGGGGGCTGTGCCCAATAGGGCCTAATTTCCACCCGCGATTGCGGCCCGGAGACCCGGTGGTTCTGACACCCTGTCTATGACCGCCTAGATGCCTGCGCGGTTCGCTTCTGCCGAGGGGCCTGTTACCCAGGCGGTGTAGTCGTCGACGAAGGCAACTGACCCTCCGTTTGTATCGATCTTGTGCTGTACTAGGTCCGCGTTGAAGAAGAGAAATAGTATTGGAGAGAGCGGCGATCCTTGCGGGAGGCCCGCTTGTGGCAGGTCTTACCGTTGTGACGTAAGCCCGTTTACTATAATAGTTGCCGTACGCTGAGAACAGAACGCCCCGATCCACTTGACCAGGTGTTCTGGTACCCCTCTTGCTTTAAGTCTCTGGAGGAGCCTATCCTTGAAGACCCCGTTGTATGCCCCTTTGACGTCAAAACTAATTAGAGTAAGCACCTTCCTGGCTCTCTATACCTTATATATCTATTCTTGTAGTATCAGGAGGGCCTGCTCGGTTGATCGTCTTTTCCGAGCTCCTAAGTAGTTGGCGGGTAGGAGACCGGCCGTTTCTATAGCATATGAGAGGCGTTCCGCGACGACTGCCTCTAGTATCTTGCCGAGTATAGAGAGTAGCGAGATAGGCCTCTACGCTTTGGCCAGCGTAAAGTCGCTCTTCCCAGGTTTCTTTAGTGGGATGATCTTGGCGTTCCTCCACTGGCTGGGGATGTCGCCGTCTCGTAGTAAAGTCTGGAACAAATAGAATACCCTGTCCTTGACTGCCGGCCAGATCTGCCTCCATACCATCGCCGGTAGGCCGTCTTCCCCAGGCGCCTTCCATGGTTTGGCGGTAAGGACCTTCTTTTCCACTTCTCCCATCGTCAGGTCTGGCATGTCGACTGGTGCGCGTTGCAGCCGCTCCCCCTCTTCTTCGATTCTCGCCAGCAAGGGTGGGAAGAAGGCGGTCAGTAGTTCTTGTACTTGCTCCGTCTTACCCTCGGTGACGGAGCCGCCCTGTCGAACAAGCGGGGGTATCTTGTCTCCTATTGTACTGCTGTTGGTTTGCAGGTATTTTGCTGCTTGCCAGATATTAGTGTCGTCTGCTAGGAAGTCGTTCCAGTGTATACTCTTTTGTTTGCGGATGGCGTTGTGGTACTCCTTGGCTGCAACCTTTGCTCGTTCTTGGAGTTCTAGTGACCTCTGCCCTATCCTCCGTTGGGATCTCGCTTGGTTTCTCCAGAACGTGTAGGTCTGGCGGAGTCGTGTCAGGTCTGTGGTCTACCATCGTTTGGCGTATAGTGATGGTTTGGCTTTGGGTGTTAGGTGGAAGACTGCGTCGGTCACTGCCGCCATGAGCCGGTCCGTTTGCTCTTGGACGTTGCCGCCCCAGGGGGTATATGCCAGGGTCGCTTTGATCCTCCCCTTGATCTCTGCCTATGGTGCGTTCTTGAAGAGGAACCTCGTTTCGCTAGGGCGGTCCTCTATCGTGATGTCGAATGCTGTTTCTATCGCTCTGTGATCTGAGCCGTGGTCGCAGGGGTGGATCGTATACTTGAGTAGCTGATCCGCCAGTTCTGCCGACGCCAGGACCAGGTCGATTGTACTTTCTATGTCGCCTAGCTGCTATGTCTTCGTGCCTCTTGGGAGGAGGCTACAGAGGGAGTGTTCCTCCATGAGGTGGATGATACGGTCGCCCTCCCCTTGTCTCGCTGCTACGATGTCGTCTCCTCCCTAGAGCTGGTCGTGGCGGTTGAAGTCGCCCGCTACAATGATGTCCGTCCTGGTCCCCGTTCCAGTTCGGAACCTTCTGATCAGTCGGTCGAGTTCCCCCACTGCTCCCTCCAGCGCCTCATCACTGCCACCCTCGACATACACTGACGCTATTAGCACCATCCGGTCAGGAAGCCGGATCTTCGCCGCGGTAAGGTCTGCCGATGGTACCGGTATTTGCTCGACCTCGAGGTCGCTTCGTATCCAGAGCATGCTCCGGATCGGCCAGACTGCGTCCCTCCTTGTTGTTGGTATCAATTTCATCCAGTTGTAGTGACCTAACGAAGCTGTCACCACCGAGTCATCGATCGTCCTTGCGTGTGGCTCCGAGATCGCTAGCGCTACGTAATCTCTAAGTCCCTCGTCGTTCAGCAGGCTCTGCTGCACCTCGCTTCGTTTGTGAACATTGAGTTGCAGGATCTGGAGCGTCCTATACATCCTTATGCAGTCGGCGCACCCGGCAGTTCCCGTTGAACGATTCGTGTGGCCCGCTGCATAGTACGCACTTTGGTACCGCGGCTTGGCACGCCTTATAGTGATGGCCTAGTCCCGCGCACTTTGCGCAGACCTGCGTTTTCTTGCATGAGAAGGCCTTGTGGCCTATCTCTTGGCAGTTGTAGCACTGGATTGGGTCATCCCGGGGCGCGAATACGCTCGTATAGGCTGATTCCCCGGCCAAGTGGAAGTAGTGGCCGTCCAGGAGTCGTTTTGCCTCGCTGCCCTTAGTCACGTAGACGACCATCGAGCTATAGGCCTTGCCCGTATTCTTCCGACTGAGCCAGGAAATTTTCGCGATATTGACCTCGTTCTCTGTTCCAAGGGCTTCCACAGCCTCTGGCCTGACATTCCCGTCCGTGTCAAGAACCGCTGTCCGGTTGGCGTTATCAACTCTGATAGGGTACAGCTGATCTCTCAGCACCCGTACTCCTGGGATAGTGATCCTTTGTGCTGCTTCCTTGACGAGCTGGACCTCGCTTTCGTCCCTACAGATCACTCTAACCCGATCCGGGTATCGAGCTTCCTTTACCACCGCAGTGCAACGCCAGCTGCTCTTGTCCTCGTACGTTCGGATTTCCCTCTCGATTGCCTTCCTGATATCTGCCACCTGGACTTTGTCCTTCTCCTGTTCCTCCACTCTGGATGTATCGACTGTGCAGAATAGGGTGTCCGTGAAGGTCGACGGTATTGTGTTCGAGGTGGAGAGGGTACGTATCCCGCTTGGTTGGCTCGCCGGTGGTGTACGGGCGACATCTGCGTAGGATGCCCTTGGGCTTGGCTGGGACGAAGCTATGACGCTCTGGTTACGCACCAACGTATCGATTTGTTCTCAGGCTTGCTTTAGTTCTTCTGATAGTTGGGCCTTGGTGTCTAGGAGTGTGTTTTCCATCTGGTGCTGGCGTTCTTGAGATTGGCGTTGGTGTTCCTGGGACTGGCGACGCAGTTCTTCGATTGTCTTTTGCTGCCTGTCGACGACGTTGCGTAGTTCGCTGATTGCCTCCAGGAGTACCTGTAGCGATGACTTCCCAGTCTACGCCCGGTAGTACAACCCACTCTCGCCCCCTGTCATGCGTGTTCCTCTCGTCGCAGTGGCCCGCATGCCCTCGCTCGTGACTCGCTTCGATGTGGTGGTCGCACCCTCAGTCGATTGCATGGCTTCGCGCAGCTTCATACTTGTTTTGAGGCACGGCTCAGGCGCTTCGGTGAGGGTGGTTGGGCAGACGCTTCGTCCACGATGCGTTCCTGCGTGTCGATATCCTTTTCTTCTCCAGGCGCGACCATGATCGCGTCTGACGACACGGTAGAGGACAGGAGTGGCTTATTACCGGGGAAGTAGTCACGTGGCCTTTGGCCTCGGGGACGGCTTCTTCAGCTGCAACATCCGCACCGAGCCTCTCGTTCTACTTGGGAGGGAAAGCACCATCAGATTCAAAGCACTGGTCACCAGACATGAGAGCAGTCCGCGCGGCGATCAAATACGCGTTGGCAACGGGAAGACTAGAACCGGACGACGATCAAGGACCGAGCCAGCCGCAGTAACTTGAGTCGAGGCTGATGGAACAGACTGGAACTCAACTAACACTACACCACACCACACCACAACACACACCACACTACACAGCCTCATCTAGCAGGTCCCGCTTTAGCTGCTGAAGATAGGACGCTGAACACTTGGAGAACACAGCCTCCAAGTCGATCTGCTCGCAACCGCGAAAAGAGGCATGAGGTGGCGTTGCACAAGGCAGATAAATGCAAGGGCTTGGACGAGGTCAAGGAAAAGCGGAGGAATCGGATATACTTAGTGTCAAGGCCCTTTAGGCTTAGTGCCTCCGGGCGAAATAAAATCCATCCAACATCCGCACCCCCTCATTCTTCCCCTCTTGAAGAAAGAGAAAATATGATCCACCTGAACCACCAATTTTGCACGTCCCTCTAGAAGAAGAGGGTATTTGCTCTGTGTTTCCAATGTATCGCGATACCTGGTATTTCCTACAATCTGGCCAACCAACTGCTATGCGAATGCGATGCACCTCCTGTCAGCAAACTTTGGGCGCATTGGTTTGTCAAACGCCAGCCAGAGCTCCCGTACGCGTATATCCGACTACCAGAGGGCTAAATGCGAGGATCCAAGGGTTATTGGCCCGTGGTTTACACTTGTGCGGAATATCAAGGCCAAGTACGGCATTGTAGATGACGATGTCTATAACTTCGACGAGATTGGGTTTATGATGGGGATCATCTTCGCGGGTATGGTGGTCACGACCTCAGATGGCCGTAGCAAGGCAAAACTGGCCCAACCTGGCAACCGCGAATGGGCAACGGTGATTCAGGAAGTCAATGCCCTTGGCTGGTCCATTCCTCCGTTCATTATCTCGGCCGCGAAGTACCACCTCGCCAACTGGTATACCGAATCCAACCTCCCGGCCGACTAGCGCATCGCATATCATTACGCTCTGTATGCCTCCGCATTCCTCCCACCTCCTCCAGCCACTCGATTTGGCTGCTTTGGGCCGCTGAAGCAGGCGTATGGTCGGCAGGTTAAGGACTTAATGCGTATGCACATCAACCATATGAGCAAGCTCGAGTTTCTCTGTGCCTTCCGCGAGGCCTTCTTTGCCACTATGACGGAAAAGAATATCCGAGGTGGCTTTGCAGGAGCCGGCCTTCTGCTGCACAATCCAGAGAGAGTGCTTTCCAAGCTGGATGTCAAGCTTCGAATACCAACACCCCCGAATTCACGGCCCGGCACTTCATACTCTTGGGTCTTCCAGACACCCCACAACCCCCGAGAAGCCAACTCGCAGTCAACGCTCATCAAGACTCGCATTGCCAACCATCAAAACAGCTCCCCAACTTCGATGTTGGCTGCTGTAGACCAGCTTATCAACGGTACGATGGCCGTGATGCACCAGGTGGCCCTCCTTCGATCAGAGAACGCTTCGCTCTGTAAGGCCAACGAAGCACTAAGAAAGCGCCGGAGAGCCAAAAAAACGCGCGTACAGCTTGGAGGGTCACTTACTATACAGGTTTCACGAGATCAGCTTAACCAGACGGCTATGGATAGGGAGGGAGTACAAGAAATGCAGCCGGATAGTGGTAGTGTAGGGGGGGCTCGGACGAAGGTTCGGTGCTGTGGTGTGTGTGGCTGGCCATAATGCACGCACCTGTCAAGAGGCTACAGAATCATCTACTGCATGTATTTCTGATGTAATTATAGTTAATTCTTCGGCCGTTGTCTTGCAATAGAGGATGGTTATGGCAAGGTAGTGGGCCGTGCCTCACTCCGTGATATGCCTCACTCGGTGATAAGATACGTTATTTGTATACTCTACTAACTAGTGCTTTGCTAGTGGATTCTCCTCAAACTGTCGCCAACTCTTAACTTGAAGATCAACACGTTGTACGTGAAGGTTGAAGCGACAGCAGCAGATATCATGGTCATTCTTCTCGCACTATATCAACGTGCTGAAGACATACCTGCTACGGCCCTTATGAGGTTATCGTTCCACGCCGTGGTCCTTCTCGGCCGACAGGGCCCAGAGAAGAATCATTGTCACGCCCAACATCGGTCGGAATAAGATCAAGAAAACCCAGATAACTAACCTGCAAATATATTATTATTCCTACACCGCTGCGCTCTGCGGGCATGTCGGACATTCAGCTATTTGCTGTACAAGAAAACCGCGCCCTTGCGGGCCGGGTGAAAAACCTATACCGACGATTAAGGAAAGGGATCAGTGAGTGAGCCTACGAAATACAAGAAGAGAAGTCCTCCCGGCCTTTGACGGATGAGAGTCAGACCGCCTACTCCAGCTCAAGCTTCCTAGCCAAGCTGTACATCGGCAGTCTTTCTGAATCCATCAGCCACCCTAGTATCCTCCTTGTCAGCTAGCAGTTGAAGGACTAGCACCCTGTAGAAAGAATAAAAGTCCCGTCGTGTCCTGGCTTCTGTTACTCTCCCACATTCGAATCAACGGTGGGGCCAAACACCGCATTACCAGCTGTTCAACAGTCTTCTCCACCGCCCACACCTTGGCACGACCGACCGCCTCGACATCCCCTGGAAGGAGGAATTCCTGGACCAGCCTCTTTTCCCATTGACATACTCACAGTTTTATGAACTATGGAATCGGTGCCTCCTCGTCCTCGGCTGCCGTAAGCCTATCCACCCTTATACTCTGCGCGTCGGTGCTAGAGCCCGCATGGATGGTATGTTGCTCCCGGACACTAACTACCGCCGGATGTCGGATAGTCAATTGACACGCCTTGCAGAAAGCCTGCGGAGTGCCCTACGGAATTACATCATGGGTAGGCATACGACGGAAACAGTGGAACACTTTCTCCTGCGATGCGTGAGATGGACAGCGTTGAGGGAAGACATGCTGCAATGCACAACGCTAAGACGAGGGAGCCTCTCGTTCTATTTGGAAGGGAAAGCACAGTCAGATTCAAGCACTGGTAACCAGACATGAAAGCAATCCTCGCGGCGATCAAATACGCGTTGGCAACGGGAAGACTGGAATCGGACGACGAGCAAGGACCGAGCCAACCGCAGTAACTCTAGTTCATGTTGATGGCACAGACTGGAACTCAACTAACACTACACCACCCAACCTCATCCAGTAGGTCCCGCTTTAGCTGCTGAAGATAAGACGCTGAACACTTGGAGAATGTAGCCTCCAAGTCGATCTGCTCGCAACTGAGAACAGAGACATGAGGTGGCGTTGCACAAGGCAAATAAATGCAAGGGCTTGGACGAGGTCAAGATAAAGCGGAGGAATTGAGTCTACTTAGCGTGCTAAGGCCCTGTAGGCTTGGTGCCTCCGGGCGAAATGAAATCCATCCATGCATCCATCCATCTTCCCGCCTGGCCTGCGGCCACCATTTTCCCTCTTCAATAGCATTATCATCACTAGTTTCTCCATCACACGCTTGACACCTATTAATGATGAGCTTTCGGTACCACTAACTACTCTCTTAAGACAGGTCGAGTCCCTCTGCGTCGGGGGGACGGGTTCTTTTCCTTTTTCTTTTGCTTCTTTCAAGTTCAATTGTACTCGTAGAGTCGATATCAAATAATTGCAAATATACTCCTAAGACCGTTACAAGAGGAGACCCAGACGAAGCACACCCCATTCCGGACGGGAAACCTAGAACAAAGGGGATGCTCAAAGCAGGGAACCAACACTCAGAACAGAGGTGGCAATGAGAACGCTTTTCACAATGCTCGCGAGGAGTCGGGAAACCGGTCAGTCCCCTCCGAGGGCCCGGACAGTGTTGGACCTGCTATGACAATGTCACAAACGGTCAAGACCGGCCACATGCAGCGACCCGGCGGGGCATAACAGAAGTATCCACATCAAATCGTTAAGACTAAGGTATGGACCAGCCAGGGAAGGAACAAAAGGAACGGGAAGCGTTCCTAATCTTCCAAGGAAGGGAACAACAGGAACATGGATTGTTCCAAATGTTTTCAGGAGAGGAAGCAGTACTTAAGTAACGGCTTCATTTCACTCGTTAGATAGCTAGGCTTCCTCAGTAAGCAATTCAACTTGTTATCCCCAGTTTGATAGCAGTCAGACCTGTACTTTGCACTTGTTTGTGAACTCTTTGGCTTCACTGAATCAACCCTGTCAACCGACAAGATACCTTCAGAAGTCCCTTTCAGAGTAGGGGCCTCTAGATTCGCCACAGACAATAACAAGTCAACCAGAGTAGCAAGATCTAGGACCGGGACTCACATCGACCTCCAAGCCAGCGAACAGGAAGTAGCTACTATTCAATCTGAGTGCTGGAGCAATCGATATCTAAAATCCACTAGTTAATGATGTTCCCTCTATCCTGAAGAAGGCGAGCTCAAGCAGCCCGGCAGGACCCACAAGAGCCATACATACAAGGAGATAGACAACACGAAAGAAATCTACCATGCCTGTTCCATCGCCATGACCCCAACTTCAATAGGAGAGTCGATTTGTGACAAAAACAGCTGAACCCATACCCCAAGTGCATCATTTGAAAAGGAATGTCAGAATTCGAAGTCGACATCCAGAATTCCAGATGTGGGTTATGTTCTATTGTCGGCACCGCTGTCACAATGTAGATATGAGCTACTGCTATCACGCGAACCGGTCAAGGTGGTCTTCGGCGAGAACTGACCTGTAGATAGCGACGACCTGCTTAAGTAGTGCATCAGCTTCTTTGACCTGGCCGTTGGCTTGGTAGGCTCCTGCGAGCTTATGCTGCGACGCGAGCCGCGAGGGGTGGTCCTCGTCGAGGGTTTTAGCCTTAATAGCGACGACCTGCTCGAGTAGCGTGATAGCTTCTTTGACCTGGCCGTTGGCTTTGTAGGCTCCTGCGAGCGTATGCTGCGACGCGAGCCGCGAGGGGTGGTCCTCGTCGAGGGTTTCAGCCTTAATAGCGACGACCTTCTCGAGTAGCGCGATAGCTTCTTTGACCTGGTGGTTAGCTTGGTAGGCTCCTGCCAGCGCGTGCTGCGATGCGAGCTGCGAGGGGTGATCCTCGTCGAGGGTTTCAGCCTTAATATCGACAACCTTCTCGAGTAGCGCGATAGCTTCTTTGACCTGGTGGTTGGCTTGATAGGCTCCTGCCAGCGCGTGCTGCGATGCGAGCTGCGAGGGGTGATCCTCGTCGAGGGTTTCAGCCTTAATATCGACGACCTTCTCGAGTAGCGCGATAGCTTCTTTGACCTGGCCGTTGGCCTGGTAGGCTCCTGCGAGTGCGTGCTGCGACGCGAGCCGGTCGGGGTGGTCCTCGTCGAAGGTTTTAGCCTTAATATCGACGACCTGCTCGAGTAGCGTGATAGCTTCTTTGACCTGGCCGTTGGCTTGGTAGGCTCCTGCGAGCTTATGCTGCGACGCGAGCAGCGAGGGGTGGTCCTCGTCGAGGGTTTTAGCCTTAATAGCGACGACCTGCTCGAGTAGCGTGATAGCTTCTTTGACCTGGCCGTTGGCCTGGTAGACTCCTGCCAGCGCGTGCTGCGACGCGAGCCGCGAGGGGTGGTCCTCGTCGAGGGTTTCAGCCTTAATAGCGACGACCTGCTCGAGTAGTGTAATAGCTTCTTTGACCTGGCCGTTGGCTTGGTAGGCTCCTGCGAGCGTATGCTGCGACGCGAGCCGCGAGGGGTGGTCCTCGTCGAGGGTTTCAGCCTTAATAGCGACGACCTGCTCGAGTAGCGTGATAGCTTCTTTGACCTGGCCGTTGGCTTTGTAGGCTCCTGCCAGCGCGTACTGCGATGCGAGCTGCGAGGGGTGATCCTCGTCGAGGGTTTCAGCCTTAATATCGACGACCTTCTCGAGTAGCGCGATAGCTTCTTTGACCTGGCCGTTGGCTTGGTAGGCTCCTGCGAGCGCGTGCAGCGATGCAAGCCGGTCGGGATAGTCCTCGTCGAAGGTTTTAGCCTTAATATCGACGACTTTCTCGAGTAGCGTGATAGCTTCTTTGACCTGGCCGTTGGCCTGGTAGGCTCCTGCGAGTGCGTGCTGCGACGCGAGCCGCGAGGGGTGGTCTTCGGGGAAACGGCGATCCCTCCATTGGCAAGCCTCTTTCAAATACCCGACAGCTTCCTTGATCCGTCCATCCACAAGCAAGCACCGCCCAACCCAGTAACTCAAATCCGAATTCTCCTGTATCTCAAGCCTCTTGCTGTGCTGTAGTACCTTGAACGCATGCGGAAGGTACTCCCTCCATAAGCTGCGGTTCGTATAGTCATCGTTTGGAAAAACCCTTGTGAGATGTCGAGTCGCCTCCTTATCTGCTAATTCTGTACGGGCTTCTCTCTGCACCCAGATTCGCGCTGCCAAGTGAACTAGACTATGCATGTCGAAGACACTGCTGTCCCTACGTCTAGTCAGAAAGCTGTATCCACACAGCGTGCCGGTCGCATGTAGCATCTGCTCTTCCAACTCAAAGCGCGGCAAGATCGACTGCGGAATTCCCTTCGGTTCGATACACGATAGAAATGATAGTAGGTCGGCTGCGTTGCTGTCGGTTTTGCGAATCTGGTCGAAAGACACGAGCCACGTTGTCGCTATAGCGTTCTGCGAGCCGCTGCCGCCACGAGTGCCATCGTAGAACTCTCGGCTTAATAGACTAACCGTCTCCTGGTCCGCTCTTCGCAGCAGCCTTAGATAGTCTGAAATCGGCAGTGGATTCGTGTTCAGGTAAGCCACAGCCTGTGTAATTGCCAATGGAAGGTATGTAAGTTCCGCTAGAAGCTCGGCCGTCCCTGTTTTATTGCCCCCAATTAGCGACATCTCCAAGTAGTCGGCCGCCTCCCGTGGGTCCATCTCAAGCAGCTCAATCACTCTATTTCGAGCTACTGACACGGCCAAATGTCGAGACCGTGTCGTGAACAGGGTTAGGCCATCTTCGCTCTCCGGCAGGTATTTGTTAAGACTGTCTGGCATGTTTGACGAGCCGAAGAGAAGATTATTATCGTCGACGTTGTCCACCACGAGAAGCCATGGCCCGGCCGCCTCAGAGCTCAAGTACCGTTTGACGGAATCTTTAAGATCCTCGCCTGTGCCGGATTTTTGGAGCCGCAGCACCTTTGCTATCTCCGTATATGCCTGCTCAAAGGTCGCTCCGCTCAACGCCGGCACCCAAAAAATGGAGTACTCGGGCTGGTGTTTCTTCGCCCAGTACGCAAACTGCAAGGCCACCTGGGTCTTGCCAACGCCGCCTAGCCCAAAAATTGCCGCTTTGTGACACTCTCTCTGCACGAAGAGCATCTGTCGGAGCGCATCCAATGGGCCCTTCCGCCCAACGAAGAGGTCGCTTGGGGAAAATGGGAGGTGGTAGCAGGGCAAGGCGGGACGGTCTGTAGCTGGCTTAGTAACTATAATATGGTATACACAACGCTTTCTGTACTAACTCGTTACTGAACTGTCATCTCTGACTCTATTACCAGCACTACAAATTGTCTGTGCTATTCCGCCACCTTGTTCCTCCTCGGCCTGGACGATGCCCGCAAGGCTGTCTACACACTTCGCGATCGTCCTCTGGCTCTCCTTTAGATAGTTCTGGGTGTGCGCTGAGATCGTACTGGACTTCTTCCAGTCGGATAACGTGATATCTTTCAACCCTTGATCAACGTTAAACCTATAGTATTGGCCGCTGTCCTTAAATTGGCTGTCCAGTCTCGCTGCTACTTTCTTAGACGATGTAGCCATCTTCTTTAGTGCATTGGCAATAGACAGCCGCGTGTTACCGATAGCGACGGTATCTCCAAGCCCAGTGCCGATGCTGAGAACCTGTAGCCGTCTACGCTCTGGGAATTGACGCCGGGCCTCCTCGATAAGGACTTCGCATGGGTTATTATACCCGAATCCAGCGTCGATAAACTCGATGCCGTCGCGGCCGACTGTAGCTGGTTTGAAAAAAGTCGTTGCCGCCGAGGTCGCCCGTACGACCTGCCAAATGCTACATCCGTGGAAGCCGGCAGACGTATCGTATGTTGCGAAGAGGGTAGGTCGCGCGTCAGTATTATCTTTCGTAATAGCCAGAACAACGCTGTCAGACGTCAGCCGCCCTATGGCCTGCCTACTATGCCTCGCCCGGGATCATACGTCTTAGTGCACGACCCATGTCGGAACTCTGTCTCACTATGCGGGCATGACTCGCTGGTTGAGAAGCCTTGGATCCGTCGATCAGTGCAGATCGGCTCTGCACAGAATGTCCTGACCGTCTTTTTGATAGCAGACTCGAGGGCTTTTGCGGAAAAAGCGCCAGCCGGCGACGCTGGAAAGATTGTCGTTTTTTTCGGTGTAAAGGCCAGTTGGGCGACTTCTCTGTACGCTCTTATACACTCGTCGACGGTCATGCCTAACCTCCCGAGCATAATCGCAATGATGCTAGACAATTAGCCAGTGAGGCACGCTAGATCGGGGGTTATTTAGCCTTACCCTCCAGTGCTTGTGCCACCGATCAGGTCGAAGATGTCGCACGGCCGGGAGGTATTGCCAGGGCCCATGGCATTACGAAGCTTCTCCATGATTTCCTCCAGAATAAGGAGGCTTGATATACCACGAATACCGCCTCCGTCTACACCGAGTCAGTGCAATCAACACTCGTAGAGGGACCAGCCCAGCCTTACCGAGAGAAAGAACCCTCAGCGGCGCGGAAGAACTCATGGTCGCCTCTAATCAACTATTCTCGGTGGAGCGGGTTGAAAGACCGACAGAATAGCGAGGTGATAGAAAAGGTGTCGCACCACTGCGCGGGGAATGGATAACTAACTCAGCACCAAATATCACCACCAGGATGGAACTCAGAGGGTTGTTCAGATGTTGTTCATTGATTGAGGAAAAACTCACCTCAGCTGGGCTGGGCCACGCAGATGGAAGTGAGGGGTACTGCGGTCGCGTGCATAAAGAAAACCCCCTGGTCAGGTACCTGTGGGGCAGAGCACCCAACGCGTTTTGACCAATCAGCTGAACTTGTCTAGCCCCTATTTTTCAACAAACCATTTCAACGCAGTCAACGCGGTCAACGCAGCCAACACAGCCTCGATGCCAGAGCGAAAGTGTCACGGCGGTCCACGCCGTGCCTGTCAGAACCCACAAGTGGAGCGTGCTGCACGGACCACTGTGGGTTGAAGATCTTGCACCTCGCCGTCGTCAGACCTGTATGTAGCTCTTCGAGCTACGTCTTGACTATCAAGCCTGCCCGTACCGACGGAATAGAGCCCGAGACTGTAGCTTAGCCTGAATACACTGTCATTGAACTACCTGCCTGTCCCGCCCGTGACACAAAGCGGTCATTGCGGCGAAGGGTATGCCTACAAAATATTAGATACTGCAGTAGCTGTTTGGTTCAATTATTTGTAAAACGGTGTGGATACTATAGCCTTGCTTAGTCAGGTACCACGCATGGAGATTTTCATTAACGTAGTCTATCACCTTCAGAACCAGACCACCTTCAGAACTGTAACGGGCTGAGCCCCGGAGAGGCCTCAGTGACCCTCGGCCAACCCCTGAACATGTCCCGGCCAACGACTCCATCAACGACTCCATCACACTTACCCCTTTTTCACTTAGTGTTTCCCTCTGGTCAGAGGAAGGCCTCCGCAACGCATTGGCCTGTTTCTCTATTTTCCTTTTCTTTCTTCAAGCTTAGTTGTACTCGTAGAGTCGTCATCAGATAGTTGCAATACACTCCTGAGACCGTTACAGAAACTGAGCGAGTACGAGATGTTATGCCGTTTTCATTATCAGAAAACGTCTTAAACACGTGACCAAAGCTGCGCTGAGTCAGCAATTCTGATCAAAAAAAGGTCAACTACCCAGGTCCAGATTCACGTTCTCTCCCTCCAATAACGACAGCTTCTAGTCTTCGTTGTTGTTCAAAGGGTGCGGTTTCTTGTCCTCAAGGCTACCAGTTCTGGACCCTTCTGAGCCGACACAGAACTTTTAGGGGCAAGACAAGGGGGGCAAGTTCACCGAGAACCCCCTCGAGCTGATCCGCTCCCTCCGCGCCCTCCCTTTCCTCCGAGCCTGGAACCGCCGCGCGCCCGACCTGCTCCTCAACTTTTTCCTGAGCCTCCGCGCGGCCCGCAAGAACTGGCACGCGCGCCCCCAGCCGCCCTTCGACATCGCGAAGCTCTGCAAGCTCGCGCACGCCATCGACGCGTTTCTGGCGGTTGACGAGCAGGTCAACTGGGGCGCGATAAAGCTCGCGGTGTGGATTGGACGCGGGGGTCTCGGCAAAGTCAGCAGCCGCCGCCGGGATCACGACGGCGATGTTGAGATGAAAGACGCGGGGACCGACGGCGGCAACTACCTTAACGGGCTCATTAATCTTCTCCGCACTTTAGGTCCCGATCCTTGTCAATGAACAAATTGAAAGGGCACACCATTCTGTGTACGACTGTCCGTCGAGGCTCCTCAAACGCTTAGGTCAGGATGTTAACGTTTGATGAACATGGATGGATGGATTTTTATTTCGCCCGGAGACACTAAGCCGAGAGGGCCTTGGCACGTTAAGTACATCCGATTCCTCCGCTTTTCCTCCCTCAGCGCTGTCCACCTCACGCATCGTAGGAGAAAGTGCTCTACTGTTCCCCTCACATGCCCACAGGCACATTGGTCGGACTCGGCAGCCCCTATCCTGCTTAGGAAGCCGCTTAGCCTTGTCATTCCCGTTTGGAGTTGTGCTAACACACTGGCCTCTCTTCGCTTCAACTTGTCATAGAGCTCGCGGGTATGTTTGCCAGGGAGCGCTATGTCTATAGCTTTGGAGAACTTGCCCAGATACTCTGGGAGCTTTCTCCCTTGTTATAGCTTGGCCATTGCTAGCCTGATCGTTGTCGATTTTGCCTGGTGTAGTTGGAAGTCTGGTAGTTGCCTTCGCTTTGTTGCGCTTTGCGCTGCTGTCTTTGCCTCAGATCCTAGTGCAAAGTCGATTTCCGCTGGCCCCCCTGCTCTCCTCAACCTTGTAGTGGAAGAGGTGAGCTTTACATTATGGGTGAATGCAGGGTGTTCCACCTAGAGTTTACATTTCTTCAACGCCCCTCCGGTCACTGTTCTCCAGTTAGGTTCTGTGAGTTGACCATAATTACACAACAACTCCAATCTGATCGAGACAACCAAGACTACATCCCCAAGCATGCGGCCTTCGATTTAGATGCCTGAAAGGTCATCTGCATGTCTCTCAACCGGCCAGGAATATCTATCGTCGTGCAACCGCTAATCCGGTGATGGATTTAAGACTATTACCGCCTTTATCACAGCCTCGAGGGAGGGATAACCACACGGGTCCCCGAGATCCCAAAGACCATCATCTACTTCGACAGCAAGTTCTGACGCACAGATCATGTCCGCCTTGGGCATTACCTCTTGAAGAATCGACCTGTGGGCGCCGGAGGCGTGGCGGAGAGTGAGGGAGGGCGCGTCATCGCCATGCTTGTGGTGCCTCACGGCGGTCGCAGCAGCGGTCTTCTTGCCCTGACGGCTCTTCTCGCGGCTGGTACCCATGGCAGTAAAATGTTGCTGGGATGGAAGATTGTAGGGAGAATGGAAGGTGATTATTAAGCGCACGAGAAAAGAAAAAAATAAGGGTCGGGAGAGAGGCGGAGGTTGTTGTGGAAGGGGCCTCTAAAAATAGGGATGGGTGAGGCCGTGGTCGAGGATGAGGGTGGATGGACACAAAACTAAAGCAGCATGGCCCAGAAAAAAGGGGATTGCGGAACCGGACAGGGGACAGCTCACTGGGAAGGTTTGAAGGAAACGTTCATCCAAAAGAGGATTGTGGTTGAGGACTCGAGTTGGGAAGATCACGGTATTACTCAGTTAGGTAAGAATGGCTCGTTAAGGAACACACAACGAAAGAGATTCACAACCAAGACACTTGTTCACAGTGAAATTTACCAAAGCTATCCCATCAATTCATTGGCTCCTCGAAAACTACATGTGTTCCTAAGAACTTCACCTAACACTTCCTGGCAACCTTTGCTCCCTGCGCTCTGCTCTCTGATGCACACCAAGCCCCCATTGCTTGTCCTGTGCTATGTGTACCATGAGGCACGTTCCCATCCCAACGCTAACAATCCTGAAAACACCCAACAAAAATGTGCTCAACCGCCACAGAAGCACCGAAAAGGAAGCATGCTGCCAATTTCGGTGTTGATCTAATCCCATGCCTCATTGATCCCTTTCTCAGCCGCGGCGACTGTGGTACCGGTGGCGGAGCTTCTTGGGGCGGTAGTCGAGACTGAACTCTTCCAATGCCTTGGAGAGAACGTCGTCGTTGATGTCAATGTTGAGGCTGCGCACATTTTCTTCAACCTTCCTGCGCAGTTTCAGGAAAGGGGTGGCAGGGGGAGCCCCGTTACCCTCGTCGTCTCCCTGCCCGTCGAGTTCCATCCCGCCTCTGCCATCGCTCTTGTCATCGTGGTCTTTGCCGTTAACCCCACACCTGACGAACTCACCGCCCGCGGACAGTGTGTCCACCCAGCGGGCCATGTAAAGATTGTCCCACTCGAAATCCTGAGCCGCCTCAAACGCGTCGATGATGTTTGCGAGGCGGCAGTGTTTCGTCATGTCGAAGGGAGGCCGCGGATGCTGGTGTCAGCGCTGTCGAGCACCACGCAGGATGAGGAACAGATGGGCGAATCTGTCGATGCGAAGGGCTGTGGCCCAGGGCTGGAGGGCGGGGCGCTCGCGCAGGTCGCTCAAGAAGACGACGGGGCGGTTGTGCGGGGCCTTGGCCGTGTTGGTGCTTTCTTCCTTCAGAAGTTCGATGGCTTCCTCAAAGATCTTGCAGAAGCGCTCGCTGAATATGTCCGGCGTCAGGGTTGAGGTGCCCTTGCGCAGGGCGATGACAATGGGAAGGTCGTGACTCTCGCGCTTCGTCAGGTTGTATTCATATGGGTAGGCCATCCCAGCCCTCGGCATGCGGCTCCGCAATAGAGGGTGGCACTGAATATACTTCCCATCGCGTTGCTCCGTTTTGTTAAGAGCAGTCGTGGTCGGGCCAATGTGCGTACGGGCGCTGTGGATTTCCGCAGCGTGACGGGCTCGACGGGCTCGACGGCTGGCAGTAGCCGTTCTTGCCATGGTGATGTTGACTGTGGTTTGGGAGTTTGTCTTGGTCAAAGGTTGCGTGAAGTTTGGATGAGGTGAAGGAAAAGGAAACAACGAGGAGAGAAAAAGATCGTTGTGGCGCGAAGGTTTTTTGTTTGGGAAACCCCTAAAAGTTTTTTTGGGAAATAAAGTCTAAACCGCGACCAGTCGAGCCGGGTCTGATAAGACCAGTTGTTCAGGGAGCAAGAATTTTTTTGGATGTTCTTCCGTCACGGGGCTTTCTCCTGCTGGCAACACCAAGTCAACGAGTTTAAAAACAGAACCAAAAGAGCTTAAAGTACCAGGGAGGAACACAGGCAGAGTAGCAGAATCAACCCGTCTTTCTGACACCCTCTTCGTTCATCGTGTTTTCCCGCAGTATTTCATCCTTTCACTCGGCGCAAACTGGGTCAAAGTGTAGGTGACTAAATGATCAAGACACTGATTGTAAAGACTTGACAACAACAATCTGGCTCCCAAGGTTCCGAGATTCAACAGTCCCCAGATTCTAGAAACACAACAATATCGTGTATCATTACCGGCTGTTACTGCTGACCTACAGACAACTACATTGCTCTAATTAAAGCAAATCCCTCCAACAATCCCCATCCGTCTGCTTCTTTCCATCCTCACGTTTTCCTTTAGCCTCTCCCAGTCAAATCCAAAACACCCGCCAAACGCTTAGAGTACCAAGTCCTGATTGTCCAACTTTTCATCATTCCCACCACTCTCCCGAGTTCGAATCGCGAGCTGAAACTCGTTGCCTTTCACCGTGGTTTTCTCTTGTTGTGGAGATCGGGCGATCGGAGCGACATGGCGGCCGAACTTGGGACGGCGTGCGTAGGCTCGACCAAAATTCGCAACGGCCTGATCCGTGATGTTGTCGCTGACATCAAGATGGAGCTGACACATCTGCTTTGCGAGCTTGGTTCGAATATTCTGGAAGAAATTCGACCCCAAATTCTCTGTATTCATCTAATCAACTGCCACTACATCCTGTCTCAAGACTCAAACCATCTCAACATCCGAGTCCGAGTCCGAATAATCAACAAACGGGTTTCCCGGCGTTCTCTTGCGCCCGACAGGACAGTCCGCAATCCTTAACTTCGCAAAAGCCTCCGTGACAGAGGCCTCGTCCGCCTCAACGTTCAAGAACCGCATCCCCGCCAGCATGTCGCTGACTGTCAACGGGGGTGCCATGTCAGTGCCCTGGCTGGTCTCGTTGGTATCCACCTCCATCCTAACTGTCTCTTCGGTCTCCATCTCCTCCTGTGTATTCCGCGGCAGCTCGACGGTATAATCCTGTTTTACGAACATGTTGTCATCCGAGCCACTCTCGTTGCAGCTCACCTCTCCCTCGTTACCACTGTTCATGTCCTCATCCCTCTGCTCCTCCTCCATCGTCTCATTCCTATCCTCCTCCTCCCTTATCTCGTCCCGTCCTTGCTTAAGACAGAACCTCAGCCCACCACTCATGATCCACTCGACCATCTCAACGCTGTTCCAAGCGAGCATATCGACCTTCTCAAAGGCATCAATTGCGTGGGCCAGCTTGCCGTGCAGATTGAAGTCCATTGGGGTCTGGGGATTCTTCAGCCAGTTGTGGCGGGCGGCGCGGAGGACGAGGAACTAGGTTGTGAAGACATTGGGAGAAATGGCCGTCGCCCAGGGTTTCATGGCGTTGCGGGTTCGGATCGTGTAGATGAACGTTATGGTGTTGTTGCCGTCGCCGGGGTTGTTGGGCGTAGTTGTTAATTCTCATGCCGGAAAATGTGGTGTTGAGCTTGAAAAGACTGCGGGTTCCGAAAAATTCAGCCTTCATTCCAAGGAAAATAAATGTCACACAAGGTGAGGATTCTGGGTTGAACGATACCTATCTCGACTTGAGAGATCTGAAAGAGGAGAAACCTGGCGCAACGTAGTCTGCAAAGCCGATCAAGAGATGAAGTGTAAATAGAAAGTTTTGGAAGCATGCGTTGGGCGGAGAGAAAGCACTGAATTGTTGGAAGAACACTTCACTCAACCTGGGGCAGGCAGCAGTCAGGGCTCGGGGGCTCAAATCCCCAAAACTTCTTGCTTTCTTCTCCCACTGCACTCCCAGTCTGCATCAACAACCCTTACCTGTTTTTCTGTCACTTAATTATTGCTCACAATGTCATCAATCAAAGCAATCTGCTAATGAGGAACCTACACTTAGATCTGGCATTAGAACAGGTCTTTTACATCCCAGCACTGATCCACTGAACTGTTCATTTGTTGATTACAGATCAGAGCAAAGGAAGCTCATAGTCGTTATTCTTTCATTGACAGAGCTTTAATCCTCCGGCCCTGGTAAACATAAAGGATTTAGTAATGTCACCGAATCTGTGCGCCTTCAGGAGCAACATCGGGCTATCCCAAGCTCCGAGTACCGTCGGTTTTTACAAGAGAGCCCACCCATCGAAGTTGATGCCGTGCTGGCGTGGCTTTTCTTCAATCTGGCCACGCTGGAGTCTGGCATCGAGCAGACGGATCGGCGGGAAAAGTGTATGCTGGGCACAGTCACCGAGTTTGTTCTTTCTCTCTCAACTTCCATCCTCCGTCGTATTCAGCCACCGCTTTGAGCCTTTACTCCCTTAATTAGGTAATTCCTACTCTTGGCGCTTGTACTTGTTGCACCACTGCGCGGGGAATGGATAACTAATTCGGCACCAAATATCACCACCAGGATGGAACTCAGAGGGTTGTTCAGGTGTTGCTGATGTTGTTAATTGAAGGATGTTCTTGACTGGGCTGGGCTACGCAGAAGAAAGAGCGGGGTAGATATACGCCAGCTCAGCGGTGGCTTGATGCCTCCTGCGGTTCCGATTCGACATTACTCGCCCTTATTGTCGTGGAATCGCTTCAGGGTTGGAATTTTTCCGACGGCCAGTTAGTATTTTTGTCACTGGCCAGCACCCATCGCAATGGTATTTGTCCTGCTGTTAGTTCAAGCGGTTGTTAAGTCCTTGAGGGGCGAATATGCTTACTAGTTGAGCAGCTGACGGAAAAGAACTTTGTCGGGAAATTGAATGGTGTTGTGTAGACAGAGGCCTCGAAACGTCAGTCAGCTTGAATAAACCAACCGCAAAGAGTTGGAAAAAATTTCGTTCATGTATGTTGGTGTTGTTGACACTCGTTTATCTTCCATCAGCCACGGAAGTTCTGGGCTGGCAGGACAAGTAATTAGGACGGAGGCTGGCCAGCGACACGAGAGATGTTGTTCTTGATCTGAGCCCTCACTTCGCCTGACCTCATAGTTCCCTGAGGAACCTGTGGCTCCAAGGATGATGAGGGGTTCATGACCGACACGGTGCGGGAAGGAGCAAGAATGGGATGGAAACAACGCCCAGCAGATTGTGGGTTCGATTTCCACCTCGCTCCATCGGCCTGCACCACTGGGGCTTTTCCTCGGCTTGCATGCCACTCATTCTCCGTCCGCAGTCCCGCCGGAGCGTGTAGTTTATGGGTTCGGGGGGCTTTGCATACGCTCCAGATGAGGGTCTGGGGGACTTCAAATTGGTACGGTTTTTCACTCAACACGTACTCACACGCTTTTGCAATTTTGTAGCCTTTTCCTTCCAGGTCGTGATCCCTCGGGTCATTAGCCCGCCACTACGTCCGGTTTTTCTTTTCCTCTGCTTTTATCTTTTTCTTTACCTAACCCTTACTCACACCATAATTACAAACTTACAGCCGACTTCTTCTTTCGCGTTCCCGCTTCGTCTGTTGTTGGGACTTTTCGCTTGGTGTCTCTTTAGCGCCAAATCTATGATAGGTGGAGCAGGCGATGTCGTTGGATTTGGGTTCGGGTTCCTACATAACTTCCCCCCACATTCTACTCCTTTGGGGCGGAGATGAGCGACCCCCTCTCGTTGGCTCGACAGCTACGCTTCAGGTTCCTATCATCTTCAGTCAACATTGATTCATCAAGCCACAACAACCGCAACACCTCCAGCTCTTATCCCCCAGAGATGACCAACCTACACTCGCGTCTGACCACGCTCCCTTTCGAGCTCATTTCGGAAATATGCCGCCACCTCTGCCCGCACTGTAAACCCGAACATGCCATTGGTTCTCAACTCGCAATCGAAACGCGCCTCAACCTGCGGCAGTGGAAGCCCGAAGACCAAAAGCACCTGCTGAACGCAAACCGCGTTAGTAGGGTTTTGCATGCAGCCGCGGAACCGGTCCTGTACCACGTCTTTCTCACAGCCAGCTCCCGGGAACTCCACCGCTTCCTCCGCACCCTCGTGGAGCGTCCAGACCTTAGGCCGAGGGTCGTTGCCGTCAGCATCCCACATCTCAGTCGCCTTTACCCTGAAACGCACTCTGGAATATCACCACCGCGTGATCTGGTGCGGAGTGGCCTGCACGAGGCAGGCCTGGAGCGGTACCTAATATCTCAAAGCGCTGGGCGCGGGAGCCTACATCTTTGGAAAGTGTTCTCAACCGAACATGCGATCTTGACCACATTCTTGCTGCGCCTCGTCCCAAACCTGAAAACCGCCCACATTCTAGTCGTGCGATACACGCGCACCGAGCTCTTCCAGAATGCCAACGGCGCCGCCATGCCTCCGCTCCTCGCCCTCAAGGACCTGACCCTCAGCCGCTTCCGAGCGCCCTTCCGAGTCGGCCGCATCACCCCTTTCATCCACCTCGCGCCCAACCTCACAACCATCCAGTTTCACGGCGGCACCCACAACGACGACATCTTTCCCAACCTGCTCCCCAACGACGACGACGAGCCTCAACCAGCCGGAACCTCCCCATCCCCCCTCCTCCTCCTCCAACCCCTGCAAGAACTCATCCTCACCAAATCCCATCTGACCCCCACGGCCTTCACCAACCTTCTCACCACCATCGGCCCCCACCTCACCAAAGTCACCATCCACCGAGCAGACCACTCCGAGCGCGGACTTCCCAATGTCGACGTCGAGTTCCACCAGCTGGTCATCGCCCTGCAACCCTGGAAGTCCACCCTCAGAGAACTCTCCTTCCTGCTCACGGAACCGGTGATAATCCGACGGACGCGCCGCCTCGCGGGCACGCACCTCCTTCGACAATTTACTGCGCTCGAGGTCCTGCAGGTGCACGCGTTAGCGTTCGATTTTGTCCATGAGTGGGAAGAAGGCGGGCGGGAGACGGCGCTGTCGGGGACGCTGCCGCCGGGGCTGAGGAGGTTGTATACGTATGGGATGTGTTACTTGGGTGTGGAGTTGAAGGGGTTGTGGGAGGTGATTGTTAGGGGGAGGGAGTTGTTTAAGGGGTTGAGGAGGGTGGAGATTGATGAGCAGGCGTATGACCTCCCGTATGCGGAGGAGATGATGAACGTGACAGGGTTGTTTGGGGAGGTGGGGATTGAGTTTGTGGTGAGGGCGAGGAAGATGGATCAGGTTGAGGGCTCTTGAGGTTGGGGGGGTTGGTGACGAGGGTGGTGTTGTTGAAGGAATGGAGAAAGATGAGCCCTGGATTGAGGAGATAAAGACTTGAACCAGGGTCATGCAGAGAAACAACGAGTGGCCAGGAGCTCAAATCTCTGAAGATCAAGACGAAACAGCCTCGACGGACCACGGTCATGAGACAAAGGGCGATATTACCACATAAGATGCTTGTGTTTCCGACCCTTGTTACACCTTTATTCTCACGACTTTGCCATGGTTCGAAGCCCACTCCTCGGATTCGAAGAGCGGTTGGTGCTGACACCCTCCGCGATAGGATCACCGGCTCCAAGTCACATGTGAGAAGGCGCTCCCCTCACGGGTCTGATACCTCCCCTCTTCCATGGCCAGTCGGCTCTTGGCATGTGAAAGGAGGGAAACAACGGAAGTCGATGTCTCAAAGTAGTTAGGGAATGTCATTCTTCAGCCCACAGCATCTCGCAGCGGGCCGGTGTGTGCGGCATTTTGGTACGATCTTTTGGGCGTCAAGATTTCACTCTGTTGCAGGGAAACAGCAGGGCGGGGGGTTGGATCCAGTTGAATGTCAAGCTGAGCACTCCCGCGCCCATGCCAAGTGGCTTGACAGGTTCTTGTCTGGGAGATTTGAAACAAGGTGTGAGAGCTGCATGATCGATGGTAGCTTGACAGGTGGAACCATCCCGTGAAGGGGCAAGGAGTGCTTGTTTGGTGGAGTGCCGGTGAAGTGCCAGTGGGCATGGATTCGTCACGGCAGCAAGGACCCAGTGACCAGGGGTTAGGACGAGAGGCGAAAGTGGTAGGGAAACGAAATCTGGGGAGTTTTTTCTTGCTCGGCGCCAGCATCAGCACCAACATTGCACGGTGAGCAGCGGTTCCAAAGCCGCGGGCGTGGGTGTGTTTTCCCTCGCCATGGATGACCATGATGAGGGTATTTTGAGAATTGCCTCAGATGCTCCATCAGGTGGATGAGACGGCGTACTTGCGTGGGTGTTTGTGCGTCTCGACTGGGCGGCTGTAGGTACTTTACGTTACTTACGTACAAGCCCTCGCCTTGTTCCTCAACATCTTGAAGTGCCGCCACACTCAGCTGGACGAACCCGGGTGATGGAGCCGGTGCTGGAGCCCCGGTGTCTAGCGTGTTGATGATTGAGCCGCCACGGTGGTACGTATCGAAATCCCGCTCGATGCGGTATAAACTAAAGTTGAGGTATAAACTACGATGGGCTCCATCAGGGAGGCAGCCAACGCGCTAAGAGACAAAAGGAAGCGTCATTCTGGTCTCGGCGTGGGATGGCTGACCGCTGACCAGCCTCGGGGAAGTTCATGAGTTCCTTTTGCTGTTGTTCGCTGAGCAGACCGGTCTTTCGCGGTTGCTGTGGTCAGTATTGGCACACCAACCAACCCCCATATTCGTTGATGCGATGTTGCAGAGTCGTGCTGAAGCGAGAGTGTCAGGCAACCTGGAGCTGTGGTGCTGTGGATGTTGGCTGATGAGTGAATTGGAGAGAAGTTGCACTGCCCCAAACTTCCCCAATTCTTTTGTGGGTCTCAGGAAGCTGTTCCGGAACCCTGGTAGGACCCCACCTGCCCCATAGGGCCTAGCGCCCTCGAACCCAAACACCACTCCTTCCCGCTGTGAGAGTGTTCGAGGAAGGAAGCTGCGAACTGCCCTGGAACTTGAACCTGCAGGAACTGAACAAGGATCGACTTTCAATGGGGAAATTCCAGGCCGACATCTGGCGGCACCACTGCAACCCGACTTCATGATCCGATGGTCGAGTTTGGACAATGCCACTGCGGGTTCACGGTTTGGGTCAGCCAGCAGCCCAGCACCCTTTGGTCCCTTTCTCGCCATCCTCTCACGAGTCACGACTCAACAATTTTCTTTCTTCGAGCCCGACAGCAACGCCTTCAAATTCCAGCTGATATCTGTATTATCGTGACATGGAGCTCCAACCAAAGAGGAGACGACACCATCGATTCTCGATCTGGCCCCGGCGTTCCTCGGGACATGGGACTGAATGATTGGCGGACAGGCTGCATACAGAGCGCAGCTTGCGAGAATCCCCCGCCGGATCTGCAAGACGTGCAGGACCGTTTCGTTTCCGGCCAGCATCGACACCACCACTGCCAAGAATCGTTAGGGGTGGTCGTGACTGTCGTGACATAAGAAGAGAGCTCTCACCGGGTGACTTTTGAAGTACATGTACCAAAATGCTTGTCCTCCCCGTCGAGCAGGGACAAGAGTGGGCAAGGATGGCTGAGCCGGGCCCGTCTCTCTCTCTCCAAAATTCGCGGTTCCTCTGAGTTCCGGCTTGCTTTGGCGGTGGGCCACATCTCGTTCCCCTGCTGTCACGCCGTGGGTCACCATGACGGGGGCCATGGGCCCTGAGCGGGATGACGAGAGATATAACGTTGACCCTTGACCTGAGGTCGCAGCATGCCCCCTCTCCTTTTGGGTACGTACGACAGGAAACCAGAACTGAGCCCTGCCAAGAACCCGTTTCTCTTACAAGACAGAGAGTTGCCATGACAATCACACTCGCTCGCCCCCTACCACGCCCACGCTCGCGCCTCCTCGACCCGGTGCTTCCTCCCATGCCCCGCAGGCAATCATGCGACCGATGCCATGAACAAAAGGTTCGCTGTATTACCGAAGGCCCAGACGGGACCTTGGTCACCGGAGGGATTGCGGAGGAGAGCGAAGCATACCCGGAGGGGCCGGTGGTTTCCTCCGTCCCTTGTGTAAGGTGTAGGAAGGCCGGCGCAGTCTGCATTTACAGTCGTCAGTGTCAGCCTCCAGCAGCGTCTTCTTCTCAGTACTGACAACAACACCAGCCCAGCTCCGTTCCGGCCGTCCCAGACTACACCGAGATCCCAGCGTGCCCCCGCCGCGCAAGAGATCGAGGAGACCCTCACGATGCTCCTCTTCCTCATCGCTGTCCCCTATATTGTCTCAGTCCACGGCACCTGCCTCGTCGTCACGGTCTTCGACCGCTGTTACGTTCTCAAGCGAATTTGAGTTGGGTATCTTGGAACACCCAGACGAGCACATCCAAGGACAATTTCCGCCACAAATGCCATCCCCTTTACCTTCGCCTTCCATACCTTTACCACAGGGCAAGGAGGTGAACCAAGCGGGTTTGGATTTGAACACACTCTCTGATATCCTTCCGGACTCTTGGTTCGCATCGTCAAAGTCCGACGAAAGCCAATACCTCGCCGAGATGGATCAGCTGTTGTCATTCCCTCACCACCCACCTGCACCCAAAATCCTCTTCCCTGATCTTACCCCTGACATCTCGCCCGTCGGAAATGGAATGGGAGAATACCCATGGGCATATTCGAGACCTCCCAGCTCCTCCCTTGAGGAGCTATCCCAAATCAACTTGCGCATCCAACTCGCCGGCCGCGCGCTGGCAACGTCCTCAGAACCTCTGGCGCCAATCTCGTCCCCAGCGGTCAACGACATCTTTAACGCTGCGTCCTCTTTGGTCAATTTCGTGGGCTGTTACGCATCACAAAGACCGACACCATTTTTTAAGCCGCCAGATCACACAAAAGGAGCCCCTGTCCCAAGCTTCCTTCAGGACTACTTTGCGGCAACTCTCCCCCGCTCTTTACCTGCTGCTTCGCCCGCGATTGTTAGTGGCCTCGATTCCTCAATTTACCTTACGATTCACGCCTGTCATCAAGCCCTCCTTGGAGTTTTCGAAAACCTGATCGCCTCTTCCCTCAACCGGTTGCCAAAGTTCCAGCAACGGACACCGCCGGGGACGCCACCAGCTGCATCATTACCCACCCTTCATTCCCAGGAAATGGCCATGGCGAGCCTCATTAGCCAGCTTTTGGACCAGCTGGGTGGGGCCATATCCAGGCTCTCATGTAGCTCACTCTTTCTACACCAGCACTACTCCCTGGATTATGGGAGTCAAAGAGCCGCTGGCTGGCCATACGAGCCTCCAGATCTGTACATTGGAGGTCACAGCGCGTGGGAGGGGAATGTCCTTCACTCGCTGTTCCAGGACATGGAGGACAGGCGGTTGAAAGTGAGGCACCAGATCAGGGTTGTTGAGAGGTTGTTAGGACAACCGAACGCAATGTAACATTGCTGGGTTATATGAGATAGCCGACTGCTAGAAGAAAACCTTGTGTCCAACTGTAAAAAATCTCGTTCGTTACAAACTATGTGACACACCCTTGCCGTTCTTGCGCCGCGGACGGGGAAATGAGCTCTTGATGTCCATCGTCTTGAACACAGCTGCTGAGAGGTGAGTTGGGGGGGATGGCTTGCTTAAGGAAGGCGGCGAGGAAGGTCTCGCCCGTGGTTTAGGAAGAGGCTGTCGAAGGGGTAGATGAGGTCGCGACGGGGAAGGAAGGCTTTGGCGGCGCGGCGCTCTCGGGGGAGGGGGGTGTCGTGCTATTGGGCTTTTGTTTGTGCCTAGATTTCCCAGCAAGAGCTCGCCACGGCGGGCCTTACGGGGAGGACTTGTGGGTGTCGGTGGCCGCGGCGGCGGCGCTCCGTATTGCTGCCCTCGTGGCCAATCAGCCCCAGCACTTTCGAACCCTTGCCCTCCTCGACCACAACTCCTTCCCCACAAATCCACGACCTGCAGTTACCCAAGTCTGCGAAATCGATTGTGGTGTCCCATGGTTTCGACTGTGCGGACCCAGGTCCTGGCCAATCAAATCTGGGCATTCAGCCCAGAGCCGTACACCATGAGGGCCGAGCAATGCGATGCGAGGCTCAAAGGCACTGCGAACACTACTCAATTCTGCTAATCAAAAGCTGAAGAGAAGAGAGAAATGAAGAAAATACAGGTGCATGCGTTGGATGGAAAGGTGGTGAGTCGTCCAGAGGCTAGTCCCAATGTGCGGAAGTGCACCTGTAACCCCAACCCTGAGTGTATCTTCCGTCACAACCCCCCTCCAAAAAAGCTCGCCTCGAGCTTTGCCAGCCAGATCGATCAAGGTCACCATCCTGATACTTCATTTCCTCTGTCGCGTCCGTCGTAAGCGCTGACCTTTGGCCACCGGCCGGTTGTCATGTAGGTGCGCGTCAGCGAGCCGATCCTCAGCTATAGCCAGCAACCACTCATCCAGCCACATCGGGGGTCCAGCCTGGTCTGGGTAGTCATCATAGAACCGTTTGACTGCCACCGCGGCGTTCCGGAAGTCTGATGCTGGATACCACTCCAGGTCTGGGTCCCAACCCCGCCATTGAGCCTGGTACTGCAGCTTGCCATAATGGGTCCGGCTAGCCAAGATCTTCTCAACCTCCCATTCTTCCTCATCAGCAACATCCTCGCTAGGTGGATTCTCCGCAGCCTATTCGGGAAGCGGGTTGTTCGGATAGCGACGGAGGCGGTTCGCTGTGAACTCGGCCGATCCGCGCTAGGATTCTGGGACTTCAGGTCGATAAGCCCCCGTAGTCGTCTTCTCGAGGAACTTATAGTAATTGCTGCGTAACTGGGAAGGACAGCTTATCGCTCGGTCGGCCTATCAGTTTAGCGGACTGTTTGATAATAATGACGTGGTCGCTAATATCAAAGTCTGGCTTATAGCGATGCCGATTTGTCTGAGCTGCCTGTGATAGGGGAACCTATCGTGGATGCGGAAAAAGGGCCTTGTAGGCAAAAATGTGATGTGATTCTTGTGATGGGTGTGAGGTTGTTGTGATAGTGATGATGACCGCCTGGGCTCCAGAGGATGTAAGCTGCAAGGTGGAGCCTCTCCGGGTGGGGTCATCCCATCTTATCTTATCTAATCTACAATCATGGGCTTCCGGCATCAGCCTGGTTATCCTAAGCTCTTTGGATCATCTGGCGGGTATGCTCGGCATAGCTCTAGATGTAACGGGCTGAGCCCGTTGATGGCCTTAGAGACTCTCGGCCATGGAGACCCTCAACGCCACGACCTATCAGCGCCATGATCACCCTCAACACCATGACCTATCAGCGCCATGATCCAGCGCCTTAATCCATCAGCGCTATGATCCGTGAAGATGGTACGTTATAGAGCTTAGCTACGGCTTCGAGCCGTAGTTGGTTGTCGTTTCGAAGAGCTTCAAGGTCTAGGATTACCCTGGCCTCCTTTGACGGAGGACCCATCGCGAGTTGTAGAGAGAAGATTGATGTTGGGTGGAAAAGCGACGCGTCGCGCTAAGAGAGCCACGACCCGCTTAACTATACCCACGACTCGCTTATAATGTTACGTTATACCTTATTATTTCAAAGAGAGCAAAATTCATCATTGTAAATTATGTGGTTCATTACCTGTTTGAAAGATCATCTATCTATCTGTCCCAAGCCAAAAGCAAAGAATCGTCTCCCAGCGGCAGAACCAGGGCAAAGGTCACCCCGGTCGCCATTCAAACCCAGCTTCTTACCTTGTACTGGGCTGCCCCGCAACCGAACCAGCCATCGGATTCCTTCAGCTGCTTCCCGAGCCCTGGCCTCACCGGGCTGCCTTAACCTTCTGCAGCGCCTCTTGATACAGCTCTTCGTAAGGAATCTTGAACTTGTCTCTGATGACTTGATCCTTGCTTTTCACCTTGAGAAGGGGGACCAGCTTCTCCCTGAGCTCCTTCCTGTCAATCTCCTCATCCTCATTCTCTGCCTCTGCTTCCTTTTCCTTGAACTTTTGCACATCCCCTCTTTTCTTGGCCTCCTTGGCTTCGTCCTTGAACCCCTTTATCTTGGCTTGATAATCCATGAACGACTTCATGAGGGGGTAAAACTCGCGCTTGAAGCGCGCTAGGTTGAGGTCTTTCTCCAGGTTGTCGTGGTAGCTATGCTTCGTGCCCAGCTCTTCGAACGTGGTGTCGTCCTTGATTGTTTTGTGTGCGGGCTTGAGGCTGCCGAGCAAGAACGCTTGGTGTGCCTGCTTGAGGCTGCCGAGCAAGAACACCCGCATGACTTCGGCAAGTTCTTTCTCGTTGATACCACCCAGGTCGTCAAGGTCCTTGCCAAATACGCGGTGGTGGTGGGTTTCCCGATTGTATGAGGGGAGGGCGCCCAAAATCCCCATCTTCTTCATGAAGTCGTCCCCCACAGCACCAACTGCAGCACAACAGTCGTAGGCAATGCCCTTGATAAGTGGTTCCACCATGTCGAAGGAAGTCGCGTCTGTGTTCAACCTCTTGTAATCATCGTCCCCTTCACTCAGGCCTAGGCGAGTCTTCAAGTACCACTCCTTGTGAAGATGGGGCATGAAAGGCAAGTTGAACGGATCCCAGAAATACTTGAACTCCTGGCGCAGCCACAACCACTCGAAGTGTTGCCCGATCGGTCCATATTTGAACAAGCTCTTCATGAACGAGGGGTCCAAACTAGCCTTGGTGGCGACGTGCTTAAACCAGGCGTCCGAAGGCAGTTTGTGTTGTTGAAGACAGGCGGTGTACTTGTCAGCCTCGACCAGGTTGTACTGATTGTTCATCATATTCTCTTCGGGCTTGAGAGCGTAACTGTTGTCGGCCTGTTTCTCCCACTTGTATCCTCCTTGCGAGACAAACTTCCTGAAGTTCGTGCGCAAAAAGGCTCCTTGATCGTGACCATGGGCGGTGAAGTACTCGCTAATGTCCTGCAAGCTGGAGATGAGAAGCACCGTCAGTGGACGCTTGGGATCGATCAGACGGTCCACGAGAGAGGCCCCTTTCTCAAAATCCTTCAAGTTCCAAGACTGGTTTTCAAACGTTGCGTTCTTGAGACCGAAAAAGTGGACACGCCCGTGTTTCTCCAAATCGTCCGTGCCTACGGTGCCTCTTGCGACAGGGACTTCCGGCAGGCCCAGAAGGTGGAGGATGGTCCGTAGGAACTTGGCGCGCTTTTCAGTTGGCTCGTGCTTCTTTTCTGCTGGCTCGTGACTGTTTTCGACTGGCTCGTGGTTGGCGACGCAGCCAGCAAGTTCGATCGCTCCCATGCGGTGCATCTCGGCAAGGAAGATGACGGCCAGCAGGTCATCGTAGTCCTGCTCGATGTCGGTGTAAAGAAGGATCCGAGGTTTGTCCTCGGGGTTGCGATTCGCAACCAGGTCTTGGAGCTTCTCGTAAAGCCCGTACTCGACCGTGCCCTTGTCGAAAGGAATGAAGTTGGACTGGTTGCCTGCCATCGTGCTGCTCTGCCAGAGGTGTCTTTGAATTTGGCGGGTTCTGGCTGCTGGGGTGCTGGAAGACCTGGCCGAAGCTGCTAACGACCAAGACGGTGCCAACAAAGTTCGGGGTTTGGTAGACTTGGAAGTGATGCTGCTGGCAGACCTGCGAAGGGTCCTCGGGGCTGAAGGGATGCTGGGTGGAGAAACTCTGTTCGAATGTTCCTGGGGAGAAGCAGATGAGTGACAGGAAAGCGTGGCTCGGGGGCTTTTTACTATGACTTTTGAGAGGCGATGAAGACAAAGGGTTGAAAACGGAAAACAGGAATGGGAAAGTAGCAAGGTGAGACGCCTTGCGGGATGACAGAATAAAGACGCTTTATCGACATAGCCAACATGAGGACGGGGACGGGATCAAGCGCGCGGCTCAGCCGCGTCTTTGTGGCCCGCCTCACTGCTGACTTCAGTAATCACAGGCTGACCCCTGGGGCTTGGATGATATGGGATCGGAGTCATGAGACTGGAAGCAACGAACAGTGAATTGACAGCGGCATGACGGCCGGAAATGACTCCAAGAACGACGGCGGGGCGGAGTCTGTCCTCGAACACGAAAGGGACGGAGGGAAAGGTGGTCTCGAGCAGCAGCAGGCCAGGGTCGCATGGCGGTTACAGGTGACTTGAAAGAGTTGATCTGAGGGCAACACTGCCACATTATTGAAAGATCAAAACCATGATCACGAGGGTATGTTGTATGCCACAAAAGCAAAGAGTAGTCGCAATTTTTGAAAGGGGAATCAAAAGCTCAAGAGGGGATCATGGATGGAGGTCGGCAAGGTGGGGTTCACCTCGCTCGAGGTTGTGAGGCAGAGCACAAGGCAGTCCGGATGAAGGCAGGCGCAATCCAACAGCCTTGGCACTTCGAGAAAACGCTGGACCCACCTGGGGAGCAGGGCGCGCCAAAAAAAAAAAAAAAAATTGGCGCTGCCCCACACACCGTCACGTTTGCCTTCCATGTGTGAACATGGTTTTCACCTCGATTAGTTCGATTTCAACACCCCCATCAGACTCGGTATCAGGTCCTTTGTCCACTGTTTTACAAGCCTAGTGGGCAGAACCGTTGGCACAATTCCGGCTGACTTGGCCAAGTGATTGCGCCTCACAAGATTTGCCTGAAAGCGTCTTCATGACCATGACCAGGAGCTCAACCTTCAGCGTCAACTGGGCTGCCTGCAGCAACTTTCGGACCCCAAATGACTACGTCTTTGTACCAGGCCACCAACATGTGTTGACCTGACTCGAGGACCGCCGCAGTTGGTTCTCGAGGGCGCCAGAACTGACCAGCACGAAACAGCCCGCCACCTTCTGCCGCCTGCGGCACAGCTAACCGCGTTTGAGGACTCCGGATGCGGGCAACAAGCTGGCCATGATGGTGCTCAGGAGAGGACGGTATTTGTTGGCACCAAATTCTTGAAACGGCCAAAACCCAGCCAAAACTGATCAGGCCAGGCCCGGCCCAGTTGGGTCGAAGCAGCCGCCAACGGCTCAATAGCTCCGCGGCAAGTCGAGAACCTTCTCGCTGATGTAGTTCAGCACCATCTCCCGACTGATTGGAGCGATCCGCGGCACCAGACACTCGCGGAAGTACCGCTCGACGTCATACTCGAGCGCATACCCCATGCCTCCATGCGTCAGGACGGCACTTTCACACGCTGCAAACGCTGCCTCGGCCGCCAGATACTTCGCGCTGTTACAGGCCACGCCGACCGCATCCTGTCGTATCGACGAGTCCGTCGTGCTCTGATCGTACAACCGCGCGGCATGGTACGTCGCCAACTTGGCCGCTTCCAACCGCATGTACGCATCCGCCAGCGGGTGCGCGATGCCCTGGTTCTGCCCGATCGGCCGCTGGAAGACGGTGCGCTCCCGCGCGTAAGCCGCTGCCTTGCCCAGCGCTGCATAGCCCAGGCCGAGCGCCTCGCCGGCAAGCAGACACCGCTCTGCATTCATGCCGTGCAGGATGATCTTGAACCCCTGCCCCTCACCCCCGATCAGCGAGTCCGCCGGGATGCTGTAGCCGTCGAAGAACACCTCGTTCGCATCCACCGCCCTCCCACCCATCTTCTTGATCCGCCGCATCTCCAGCCCCGGCCGTGACCGATCCAGATCAATACAAAACAGCGACAACCCCTCACTCGGCTTCTTCACCTCCTCCAACGGCGTCGTCCTTGCCAGCAACATCATCTTCGCCGCCACCTGCGCGCACGTAATCCAGATCTTCTGCCCCGTGACCCTGTACGACCCATCCCCCTGCCTCACCGCCGCCGTTGACAATCTCAGCGTATCCAACCCCGAATTCGGTTCCGTAACACCAAAACACACCCGCCACTTCCCGGAAATAATATTCGGAATCGTCCCCCGCAGCTGCTCCGCCGTCCCAAACCGCGCCAGCGGCTGCGTCGCGTAGACGTTGGCGTGGATGGACTGCGCACCGGCCATGCCCGCTCCGGACTCGGCGATGGTCTGCATCATGATGGTTGCTTCGGAGATGCCCAGCCCGGACCCGCCGAGGGATTCGGGGAGCGCGATGCCCAGCCAGCCGTCTTTGGCGAGGGCCGCGTGGAAGTCGGTTGGGTCTTGTTCTTGTTGGTCGTGGTCTCGCCAGTAGGTATTGGGGAAGTGCGAGCAGATTTGTTGGATGCCGTCGCGCACGGTGAGTTGCGTGTCGGTGAAGCCTGCTGTGGCCATGAGGTGTCGTCGGTGGGTGGTGTGAGTGACATTGGTGGTGGTTGTCCCCGCTTGTCGGGAGAGCGCCCGTGTCGTGAATCTTCCCAGTCGTTGCATGTTGTCGTCCTTGTTCAAGCGCCTGTTGACTCTGAGGCGAAGAAGCCTTGTCTTGCTTTCTGATAAAGAGGGATGCGACTCAATGGGATTGTTTCCAGAAACACAACCCTCAGGGATGCCACGAAACTTCCATGTTCCGTTACCGAGGGCGGGGAAATACAGGGGCTTTCCGGGCGCCTTCCCTGTCTCTCCACAGATGATCGACATCCTCCGACTACGACATTTCTTGCCCGAGGCTCATTGCCAGAAACTGGGAGCAAAGATGCCACTTGAATAACTTTCCAACCTTGATACACTCCCTCACTTTTCCGTCTTCAGAATTCATCACTCGATAACCACCCATCAATTCACCATGCCCTCTCGGCTCCGTCTTCCCCGTCTTCGGCCCAGCCCCGGCTTCCCTCCTCAACCGGCATATTACCTCTCCCGTTCACCACCCACCCGCCACCTCACCACTACCACCACTACCACCGCTCCAACCCAACCCGACACCTCCCCCGCCGCAGCCACCCAAGCAGCCACCACCTTCCTCACCTCCCTCCCCACAACCCTCCCCACTCTCACCCAACCCCTCGACGCGCACCACCTCCAAAAGCTCTTCCTCCTCCTCAACCGCCCCCCAATTACCTCCACCCCCTCCCCCTCCCCCTTCTCCTCCCTGCCCCCCATTACCAGCCCCTCCCCCTACCCCGTTCCTCCCCCCGGCTCCCCCCTACCCCAAGGCTACCACCTAATCTACTTCACCCCCTCCCAGCCCGAATCCTCCCTCGGCGCAGACGGGACAGACACGACATTTAATGCACCACACCCTTTCACACGCAGGATGTGGGCGGGAGGCAGGATGGAGTGGGTTAGAGGTAGGGGATTGAGGGTGGGGGAAGTTGTTGAGGAGAGGACGAGGGTTTTGGGGGTGAGGGGGGTGAAATCTAGGGGTGGGGGGGGGATGGTTGTTGTGGAGGTTGAGAAGGTGTTGAGGGGTGAGGGGGGCGGGGGGGTGAGGGATGTTAGGTGAGTGCTGGGTTTCTTTGATGTTGGGGTTGGTCGAGGAGGGGTCAGAACGGAAGGGTGTGGGTTTGCAAACAAGGGGTTGGCTGGATAAGGCTTGAAGGTTGAAGGGTATGCTAACGAGGTGATAAGGTCGTGGATCTTTCGGCCGCCGGTTGAGCAGTTGGCTGGGAGGGAGAGTGGCCAGCAGCAGCTTGTGGAGGAGCAGAGAAAAACAAGTCATGCCAAGTCAACGCGGTTGGATGTGCCCAGTAAAAATCCAGAAGGGTTCCCTGAGCGGCACCTGAGCTGGTCACCCGTTGCGTTGTTTGGGTTCTCGGCTTTGACGTTCAACCCGCACATGATCCATTACAATGAGATTTGGGCACGGGACGTGGAGGGGCATTCAGGGCTGGTGGTCCACGGGCCATTGAACTTGATCAACATGCTGGACTACTGGCGGGATGTGCATGGGGCAAGGGACAAGGGGTTGCATCTCAAGGAGATCAAGTACAGAGCGACGGCGCCTATTTACGCGGGAGAGCAGTACAGGATAACTAGCTCTTTGGTTGAAGATGGGGAGCAGCCCAAGTATGAGCTGCTTGTTAAGAAGGGGGATGTTGTGTGCATGAGGGGGGAAGTCACGGCGGAGAGATAAATTGCAGCCGTGGGTAGGTGCTTGAGACGAATAGAGGCCAGCCCAATAGGTACATCAAATGGGGCCACATGGTAGTCCATAGTACAGAGAACAACGCACGAAGTCCAGATTTATGACCACCGACACTCGATTCACTGGACACCAAAGTCTGGCTATGCCTATGTGTGGCATGACAAAGAAAGAAAACACCAGGAATATAGAATCTGTTCCTGTCAGTCGGGGCAACGGGGAGAAACCATCAACAGGGAGGCGTGTGCGACCTCCCTCTTCTCGCTTCGTCCCCGGTTGTCAACTATTCTCTGCTTAGAAAGTTGTCTGCAACTTTGGATAGTCCTCCGCATCAACTTGCAGATCTGCATAGATCCGGCTTGAGTCATCGTCACTGAGATCCTTCATCCGCTTGGCATCTTCATCCTCCAGCTCTTCCATCTCCTCCGCCGGCTCCTTCTTCCCTTCCTTCTCGTCCTCCTTCTGCGGCTCCAACGCTTTATCAACTCCAGAAGACTCCCCAACCATGAGAAACTGCGTGTTCACATAGTCAAGGTGCTTCGGCTGGGTTGGAACCCATCGCAGAGACCGGAACCCCTCCAGCAGCCTACCATCCAAGTAAGCCTTACCAAACCATCTCAACATAAACAGGACAAACTCACTTCTTAGGGTACTCCGGCCCTTTGGGCAGCCTGGCATTCCCCGGACCGGGGTACTCCGGATTCTTCGTACTCACAATCCAACTCCCCCTCTCCTTGAGTCCCATCTCCCTCTGCACCTCCCCCAACTCCCCGGGCAGCGTCAGCACATACACCAAATGACTCTCGCGTCCCGTGCTCGTAAACGCATAAACCCCCTCTCCTACGGGCGTCGCAGCAGGCACATGCCTCGTCCCTTGTGTCTTGGTCTCGTACTCCGTCCCGCCCAGAAACTCCTCTTTCAACTCCTCAAACGACGCCCCGGACTTCTCGACAAAGGCGATCCATCGGTCGTGTCCAGTTTGAGGCAGGGTCTTTTTGGGGATGAGGCAGACCCGGTTGGTGCCGGCGTCGCTGATGGGACCAGAGCCAAGTTTGGTGTTGGGGGGGAGGGGGCGGAGGAGGATGTAGCTGCGGGCAACGTCGGACATGTCTGAAGGGGAGGAGGAGGTGTTGACGCGGCCGCGAAGGAAGAAGTAGATGATGCCTTTTTCAAGAATGGAGGAGGCGGAGGCTTCATCCTTGGTTGATGAGGGCTTCTTTGCTTCTTCTTTGGGTTCTGCGTCGTCTTCCTTCTTCTTTTCTGCCGGCTGTTCGTCTTTTTCTGGCCGGGGCTCTTTTGCTTCCTTCTTTGTGTCGGTCTTTTGTTGCTTTGGCTCGGGGCTCTCTTCTTTTACGTCTTTTTTTTGCTGGCCCTTCTCACTGCAGCCGTGTCAGAAAGGAAGATGGCATCTTAAGGGAGGATAAGCTCAACTTACCCAGCGATGGTCTCTTCAATGGTCTTTTGTCCCTTTTCATGGGCCTTCTTGGCGCGCTTCGGATGAGGCGAGCCTGCACCTTCAGCCGTCTTGTGCTTCGATCCCGGCTGCGCATCGTCAGCAGAGGGGGCGCCGGCCTCCTCTTCCTTGTGGGCTTGGGATCTTGTAGTCGGCATAATGGAAGTTGGCTGTGTTGTGTAAATTCGAATCAGAATTTTTTGAGAATGATGGGAAGCGTATTGTTGAGATTGAGATCCAACTGCCGGCTGTTGTTTGTGTCTGAGTTTGGATGCTGCTTTCAGGTGGCTGATGAAGAGATGGCCGTGATGTCATAGATCTCAAGCTGAGCAAGACCAACCCGAACCTCAGGTGAAACCCCGCCCTAGTGTGTAAGAATTCAGTGTGTAAGAATTCAATTTAAATTCAGTCGTGTCTTCCCGGAATGATTAGGCATGATCACTGGCATTGAACTGGCAAGTGGTAACTGCTACTCTTGGATGCAGAAAGCTCACCCGAATTGTGACTCAGAACTCAAATTGGTCTCTTTTTTCAATCTTGATGGTATCCTAATGCCACCCCCAATCCTCGCTGCCAGCACCATCAGACCTCATACGAGTGCTCCCGCCTGATCTTCTCTTCAAACCCTCGATATATCCCTTCCGAGATACCCAATGCATGCATCAGCTCCCGAAACTCGCGTCCGCGTCGGTCGCCCATCGTTTCGCTTAACTCTCCCCCTTCGTCGTGGCCTCTTCCACCTATCCTCCGCAGCAACAAGTCCACGGCGGTGGCATAGCGAGCATCTGATTCAGCGACGGCTGCCTCAGCAATGGTACCACAAATGGCCATCCAGCCCATCACGAGATCCGCTTCCACCGATCCCTCCATCATGCGGAACTCCATAGTTCGAGGGTTTCGTTTCGCCCGTTCGTCCTCTTCCCCGAAGGCACTGAAGTTGAACCCCAGTCGTCGATGTTTCTTGTCCGGGCCCGAAAGAAGCTGACCGAGTTCCAGGTGAGAAGTTGTCTTCCATAACTCAGCAACAGCGTTGAGCTCCTTAGCAGGAGCGGCCGTCCGCCCTGCCATGTCGTTGAGTATTTGCTGATCCAGGACGGCCCCCAGTTCCCTAGGTGCTGTTGCCGAGTCAAGAACCTTCTCAGCGAGCCGACTATGCTCCCTCATGGCAAATCCCCAGGTGTAGGTATTCGCAGCGTTTGGCGATTTGGGGTCCCTGATGCTTCGGAGTGTCGGTTCGGCCACCCACAACAGCGTACCGAGTCTCTTTAGCGCCGGCAACGCCCAAGCACGGCCGTCCATCTGGCCAAGATGGATGTGTACTTCGCAACTACAGTTTGCGGCCAGCCGGTACGTGGAACTCAGCTTGTCAAGGACCTTCCGCATGCGGGCACCAGTCTCGGGATCCTTGAGCCGCATCTTGGGTGAGCATATCTCAACCGGAACCCAGATGTATCCCTTCATGGCCTTCTCCGCGTCCATTGGCTCCGCCGAGTTTGCCTTCTTTACCACCCAGCCGGATCCCCACAGCTCCCGCTCGTCAATGCTGTCTCTCACGAGAGAGTGGGCAGTGACAGCGTTCTCTCCCGCCTCTCTGATAACTTTAGCGACGCAGTCATGGCCTTGCTCCAGGCAAGCCTGCTTGTTGTCGCCACTCGACGCCCCGACTATCCGCCTCCCGTCTACTGGTCGTGGATCTTCGTGTCCAGCGGCAAGAAGTGGAAACAGCAACTTCCACTCAAGCGCTACCGAAACATCCTCGCCACTGCCCGACGGTTGGCCAGCCTCGACAACGTCTGTGCCGCACGTTGACTGCTGTGCTACATCGGATGGCCATACCGCCATGTTCACGGATACATCCACACCATTTGCGACGTGCCCGAGGGCATGAGTTGCCGGTCTGGGGATGTGTTGGAGGTCGTCGTCAATAATAAAAGGTGCCATTACTTTCTGAGGGACTCCATCCGCCTCCGCCCACAGGAGGCCCAAGATGCTCCAGGCTTCTTCTGTCGTTGACTCGGGGAAACGGAAGGAAGACGGATATTGTTGCTGGCAAGTCGACAATTGGCGATACCGGTCACTCTTCACCCCACGCCTTGGTCCTTGTTTTCCGGGTGACTCAAGCCGTTTGCCTCCCCTTGTCACACTATCCGTTGTCGACACTGGGGTCTGGCTCCGGTTGCCCATGCCGCTGCTGCTGATGGTGGTATCTTATTCGGGTTGGTTCTTTCCCCTGTCGTTCCCTGGGGGGTTCCGGACGCTACATCTCCATGTCAGCAGCCCTCACTCAAGAAATATCTAGAGGGCCTCACTAAATATGTTCAAGGCGGCTGCCAGGTGGCCAACTTTGAACTAAGGAATGTTGCAGTCTTCGAACCCCGAGGACTCGACAAAGCCACCAACATCAGTCAAAGGCTCTGGTTCTCAAAATGCAGGACTCCCGGGAGACGACGCAGGAAATGCTCGGTTGCTGTTCTTGTCCACGTGGAGAGGGCAAAGTTTCGCAAGATAAGGCCCGCCCGGAAACATGGCAAGCGGGCCAAGGGCCATCTTTACCAGTTTACTGGATTCCGAAGGATGCGGGTACCACAGCCTCAACGACGTCGAGCTACTGTAACCACCGCTGCAACCACTCTGACGACAGCAGCCCGTGGTTGGCTCCCTGGGGTTCCATAGCCGAATACCCTTGGCTAGCTCGGCTAGGGTAATTCTGCATGCGAACCACCATTGCATGGGTGTTTGCATGGCGGGCACATCACTAGACTGCCCGCCAACGTGCAGCACGCGACGGCACACCCTCCCTCCTCTGGGGCTCAAAAAAGAAAGTCCAGAACGCTGGCTTCGCAAAACGTGTGTGTGTCCCTCCGTCAGTTGTCTCACCACACACGTCTGCAGCCACTCTCGCATGCAGAACAGTGTCCTTGCGTGATATCCCTCGCTTATCTCCGGGATACAAAAAGCAAGCCGCGGGGAGGGAGCGGGAAAACCAGCTCAACCTCACCACGGAAAAACACATGACCCCGCCTGCAGCAGCACCGGCATCGTGTCAAAGTCCCTCGAACCTGTGCCGTGGGCGACGGAGCGGTCAGACAGACTATCAGACCACCTCTCTCTCGGACCCTCTCTCTCGAGGTACGAACCCCGACCTGGCAGACAAAGGTCAACACCAACAAGCGTCTGCTCCCTCGTGATGCCCTTGTCAAACCCCCACGCTTGAAATGCTCCACCTTGTTCTTTCCGAGCTTTTGTCTTTCCCCGAAGTCTCCCAACCTCATGGTCTCCAGCCTCCGTGGGGATGATTCCCAAAGCGAATTTGAGAGCGACTCGCAAGTCGCAAGTCGCAAGTCACAAGGGAACCATATGCCAAAGAGACCTCAAACATGATACCACCCTGCCACCTACCTATCCGTATGCTCGCAGTTATCACTTATCAGTTGCATGGTGGTTTTGCGGGAAGGGATGCCGCCATGCGGGGCACCTGGAACAGATCAAAAAATGCCACCAACCGCCAACTCTGGCATATGCCAAGGCCCGTCTCCCGGGGGCCGCAGCCCTCGAACGGTTGCAGACGCCGGCATTGCGTGCGTGTCTGCGTGTGTGGTCTGTGTGTTGTGTGTGGTGGGTGTTTGACGGGTGTTGCCAGCAAACAACATGCACGTCAAAGTCCGGCTCGAGCGACGCGCGCGCGTAGGTATGGACTGTGCGGTAGGTCGGTGGATCGGTGGAGGTGTGGATGTTGGGATTAAATAGTGAGCAGTTGGTGAGGGGAGCCCTGGCGAGCGGTCGGTGTCTTGTTGAAGAATGGATGGGGCTGGAGGTTGGAGCATCGGCGCCTGGGCGCAGGCGGCAGCATCAAACCCCGCGATGCAAGAAGTGAGAGGGGAGCAAACCGCGGCTGGAGGCGAGGTGCTGTTTCTCCGGGCTCCGGGATGTGTTGATGAAAGCGCGGAACGAGAGTACACAACAATGGGCGGCCGCCTTTGGATGGGATTCAACGAAGAAAAGGTTGGTTTGCGTCGAGCATTGGTCGAGGAACTGAGATTATGGCTTCCCGAGTCTCCAAGAGGGAGCTGGTCGCTTGGAGGGGCCGCTCGGCAGGTTGTTGGAGCCTCCTCTACCCCTCAATCACGACACCAGCAGTCTGGAGGGCGAATGCTTGAAATCAGCGCAACAACGCCGTGCCATTAAAAGATCTAGCCCCGGACGAAATCCCATACATAAAAGTGCTGACTTTGCTTGACAGAAGGAACTGGCAAAATACCCAGTAACAAACAAGGAAACAAGCTTGCTTAGCCGAAGCGTTCGAGTATGCCCCCAGATCCAACTACGACCCTGTCTTCCCTTGATCAAAACCTGCCCAGACAGTATCGAGACACACCGCCAAAACGCAAGAACATGCCACGCTTGGCACGACAAAACACACCAAAAAACCAGTTTGCAAACACAAACCCACCAAAGTAAACAAAGAACCCCCCTGCTTCCTCGCCCTCCCCTCACAGATCCGGCACCCTCATCCCCCCACAATCCGGAATCTTGATCCCCTTCTTCAACTGCCTATTAACCGTCAACAACCCCCACTGATCCTCCCACTGTTTCCCCTTGACATTGAACCTAATCTTCCACGGCTCATCAAACGCCTCAAACCAAAAATACTCTGTCCCGTTCTTCATGGCCGCGCACACCCAGTCCTCCATGAACACGTTCATCTCCTCGATGCCCGCCACCGCCTTGTCGGGGCAGTCAATCTCCCAGTCATTCCCGCAGCCCATCCCGCCCTGCGACGGCCAGCCGGTTTCCGCGATGATGTTCATCGCGTCGTCGGATTTCACAAATGTCGACATCTTGTTGTTCCAGAACTGCATCGTCCAGTCGGCGGCCTTGGACGCGGGGGTGCCCGCGAAGAAGGGGTGGATGTTGGCCATGATGGCGTCGCTTTGGCTCGCAAGGTTGGCGGTCCAGTTGTCGCCGAGGTCGGACGTGGCGACGGGCAGGTGCTTGAGGCCCTTGGCGGTGAGGTTGGTGCGGACTTCTTGGAGGAGCGTGCCGAGCGAGGTGATGGTCATTTCCTTTCGGAAAAGGATCTCGTTGGCCACTATGACGCCCCGGAAGTAGCTGTCGCCGTACTGGTCGAGGATGTCCCACATTTGTTCGAGTTGGCGCGCGTTGGTGGTCGCGTTGGCGTCTTGCCAGACGCCGAGCCAGATTTGGACTTTGTCTTTGAGTTTAAGTTGCTCGACGGCGTGGATCAGCATTTGGGTTTGGTTGCAATCCGTGCCGTAGAGGCGGATGACGTTGGTCAGTTGGGAGAGGACGGCCAGGTCGCGGGTGACGTTGTTTTGGGAGGGGGGGTTGTGGATGCATTCGGGATATTGCGTGTTGAGGGGCGTGTAGTCCATGCCGAGGAAGACCTTGCGGAGGTCAGGATTGTTGAGGAGGCCCTTGATATCGGGGTCGTCGATGTCGACGTCGCCGTGGGATTCCGTGTCGCCCGCGGCGGTGGAGGTGTCGCCCGACGCGCCGGACTTGTTCTTGTCCTTCTTGAAAACGACACCGAACAGAACGCCAACGACGATGGCGGCAATGACGACGACGGCAGCAGCGACCATGATGGCGATCTTCCACTTCTTCCTGCTGCTCTTGGGGGCGGCGGCAGCGGCCGACCATGCCTTCTCGCCGCCACCCCCCCCGCCAACTCCGCCAGCACCGGCGCCGGCAGGCATCGCGTTAAAGGACCCTGTGCCCCCTGAATGCGCCGACCCAACATCATTCACGCCGCCCTTATGCACCGGCGCATACTGGTTGTGGACGCTCCCGCTGCCGTTCCGGCCGACAAGACCTCCGAGGACACCGCCGGCCACGGCTCCACCCGCCACCGCACCGCCCACAGCAGCGGCACCGGCGCCGTGACCTCTGTGGCTAGATCCCCCGACACTGAGCATGCTGGTTCTCGGCCCCTTGCGTCCGTATTCGAGCCCGTCGTCGCCGTCGTCAGCGATCTCGTGGGGGTTGACAACGCCCAGGTTCGAGGCTTGGTGGCGCGAGAGGTTCTGGTACGGATCGTCGAGGTAGACGTTTTCGCCGACTCTTGACGGGGTCCTTTGAGGAGGTGTCGAGTATCCCGCGCCCACGGGGCCGGCGTTCAAGCCCTGCAAGCTCGAGTGCGAGTGTGTGTCGGGTGGGTAGTAGTCGTAGTTTGGCGCCAGCATCCCCCGCTCCCCGTAGCCCTGCCCCTGGTGGTGGTATGCCTGCTGCGGGTATGGCTGGTTGTTGTGTATCGCGTTCATGCCGCTCTCTCGCGCGTTATGGTCTGCAACTGTCATGGCAATTCCGGCCATTCCTCCAGCGGCGACGTTGCTGAAGTTGTCGGCGCCGGGTGTCGTAGTGCTCTGTGGCGACGGTCGCTGCGCGCGCGGCGGATACGAGGTCCCGTGCTGGTCCCAGTGGCGGCCGTCCGTATTGTCGCGTGCTGGAGACACGGGCGAGACGGCGTCTGCTGGGTCGTAGCGGTAGGGTGACGCGGCGGCGGCGCCGTATGGGACTCCCCGTGGGCCGGGTGGGGGTTCCCGTCGCTGGGCTCGGAGCTGCTGGAATGACGAGTCTGGGTGCGCGCCGGGGCGGTAGGGTGCCGGCGGGGAGTGGTATGGGTCTTGTTGGTCACGGTACGGCTGGCGGTATTGGCGATGCTGGGACGGAGATGGGACGGAACCCCCGAGGGGTTGGCGCTCAGCCATCTCGTCTTCTGAATAGTATCGTGGCTGCGCCATCGTCAGAGAGGTTGAGACAGCCGCAGCACAGGGCGAGGATCCGAATGTAAGTCGCGGCGGTCCCCACCGGATTGTCGCAGGGTGTTTCGGCTGGCCAGGGTGATCGCGATCGTGCTCTTGGCTCAGGAATGTTGGCCAAGATGAAAGGCGATTGTCCAGCACCGATTCAGCGAAGGTAGGTGGTACGAAGGGCCGTGGCTTGCTGGGTTCGTGTCGAGAGCCAAGGGCTCGTCAGATGCTTCCTGCACTCGTATCGCTGCGGGCTGCGCCCCTGTTTCGTCTTTCTGGACCCTCGCTCGACAGAAATGTCGCAGGATCTCAAAAGCCTCGCTGTGTGTCGCGCGAATTGATATGCGGCCAGCGCAGAATCAGGCGCAGCAGCGGGTAATGGCAGATGGTGTCGTCGAGATCGGCCGCCCTCCGTTGCACAGGACTAAGTTCAAGGCAAAAGAAAGAAAGGGCGAAAACGAAATGTCGAGACAGCAGAGAAACATAAGGCCAAGCAAGGCAGGGCTCGGCCAAAGACGACGGGGGCTGCATGCCACAATTGGACTCGACCTGCAACGGCTCGGGGCCAGCTCAAGATCTGACTGTAACGGGCACCAGGGTATTTCCCCGGGGCGGCATGGTGCCTGTGTTGGATCGGGCGAACTCACAGTCAGCAACAAGTGCACGACGCCACGGCTGAGGTAGGAAGTATGGCCGAAATGGGGAATAAGTGGGGGCAGGCCCCTGACTCCGGCCAGACATTGGTTGGCGGGGCAGCCCCCAAGCCGGTGCCCCACCTCCGAAAAGAATCTGGGGCAGTGGCAGCATTGCTGATGCACCAATTTCTGCCTCTCATTTCCCCAAATGCAGGCCATCCGTGTTTGAGCCTCACCACCGCACCTCTCCTGGATGTTGCGTCGCAGCCTTCGGACGAGGCTTTTGTGCTGTCAATTTTGGCACGGTCACTCACTTCGTCTTTTTTTTATTTGTCTCTCAAATTTTCAGAGTTCAGACAAATGTTAGCCTAGTGCTATGGGTCCGCCTGTTGCCTGGACAATGTCCCCATTACATCATACCGCTGCTGCTCCGGAGTAACGACACGATGTTGGTCGGCATGGTGAACCGAGTTGATCTGTCGGAGGGACCCGCCGGAACCGTTTCAAAATGTGGAGGTGCGGAGACTTGGTGGTGATCATTCGGTAGATACATCCACTCTCTTCAAGAGGCTCAGAGAAAATCATCAACGACAGCCCCCCGAAGGCAGATGGGAATTGTCCACAGTGTGTGGCCATCAAGACAACCACGTTGGCTTGGCTCTCACCAGTCCCCGTGTCCCTGAGGAGATGATGCGATACAGCTCTTCATGGATGAGGTCGGTTGGATTTCTCGCACCCGTCTCCGTCGCCGATTCAGATGGGGCGTGCTGCTCCTGTTCCCGTGAATTCACCATCTTGCTCCGGTCTGGTTTCTAGTGCCAGCAATGTTCTGCTGGTTTGAGACTTTCAGGGCTGGAGCAGAGTGAGAGTATTGGGAGAGAGAGTTGGCCTTTTTGCTGAGTCAACGGAATATTGTACGGCTGGAGGACCGCAGTCCGAGTCGTGAAGGCTGAGATCGGGATGACCCTGTTCGTTCGCTGAGCATACACAGCAAAGCTCTCTCACAGCATGACGCAACAGCGGACTGTGAAGCCATCAGGTTGACATCATGGCAGAAGGCGCAATTACACCCTATTTGAATGCCCAGCACATAGAAACAATGCTGCTCTCTTCAAATGTGTCCTTAAGAATACACGTGGGAGCACCATCTTGGCCAGTATCAAGAACCACTAGACACAACTTACTTTGATACCACCACAATCCACCCACCATGTCCGCCAATCCCAACTCTGTCGGCAACCAGGGCGAATTCCACGACCGTGTGCCTCCGTCACATCCGTCGATGAAAAGCAGGGCATGTCCCCAACACCCTCCTTCCTCTGCATCCCACCACTGACACCTCCAAGCACCAACTCGGCCCCAACACCTCGCACTCCGCCCACCCGGAATTCCACGCCGAGACCTACCCGGCGGGCACCGCCCCCCCTGAGCACAGCTTCCAGCCCGATCCCACCTCGCACATCCCGGGGCAGGCCCTCAACCCGGACGCCGACGAGTACGGCCACACGGGCCCGCTCGACATGCCGGGCGCCACCAGCCGCGACGTGTACAACGCGTCGGCGTTCGCGCGCCCCATGGAGGGCCAGACCCACCGCGAGCTGCACGGCCCCCACGCGGGGAAGCACAAGAAGGAGCGGAGTGGTTTGGAGGGCGTTGGTGCGACTGTTTCTGAGGAGACGGTGGAGGGACGGGTGAGGGCGATGGGCGCGGATTTGCCGGAGGGCGTGGAGAAGGGGGTTAGGGGGAAGGGGATTAGGGCCGAGGAGAGGGAGCCGACGAGGGCGGAGGAGGTGGCGAGTGAGAAGAGACGTTGAAGAGGGGGTAAGGTTTAAGAAGGGGGGGAATTGTATGATAGAGGTTGAGGAAGTGAATGTCAAAAAGGTGATGAGATCCAGGGGTGCCCCTGAACGTTTCATCGGCGGTGGATGAGAATGGATCAAAAGTATTGCGTCAGCCGCGAATCGAACGCGGGGCCCATCGATGGCAACGATGGATTTTACCACTAAACCACTGACGCGAGTTGTTATTTGATAAGGATTTTGAGGTCGACATTCGCTTTAAGAGCCGCTAACGTGAGCTCTGCCCCTTACCCCTGAATTACACAAACAAACCCCCCGATTTCTCTTCCCTCTCTAAGACCGCCCATTCTATCTGAAATAGCTAGGCCTACGGAGTAGTTATTTTTTTCTCCTCTCCTCTCACATGACTTTCCAGTTCAAGTCTCATAAAAGCACAAACACTGCCCCACCAACATTGACAGATTGTGTGCAGAAACAAGTCCCCTAAGTAACAAAACAACATACTTTGCATTTTCCTCAAAGTTTACTTTGGCGTTTCCTGTGCGATTCCTTCGCTGTTTATACCGGGGCATGCCCTATATTTTCTGCTGTTCCGAACGAGGGGAATCCTAACAGGAAGAGGGTCGATACCGCTGCAACCGGATGTCCGGGCGCAAGGCTCCGGGCTTGGTGGTTTTCCCCATGTAAAACAAGGGAGTAGATGGGATACCGGCGTCCGCATGGGGCTCTGGTCTTCCAGTCTAAACTCTTTATCGGCTTTGCCTTCTTCCATGATTTTAATCAGCTTCCTTCAGTCCCAAATTGAGAAGGTGACAGGTAACAGGTGACAGGTGGTAAATGTTCAGGATTTTGGCTTCGACAATACCCACAAACTGCGTCGACGCTACATTGGGACGTAGCCCTCTTCTTAGTTTTCACGCAAGCTTTTCCTCCCCCACTTGTTGCAGTCATAGTAATAACTGAAGAGAGATTCTGGAGCACGAACCGCAGCATTCATCCCATAGAGCCTCAAGAGCTACGAGGAGAGGCAAACGTCTTATGCTCTTCGTTATGCTAGAACTGGATACCATCATCACGGTGGTTTATCGCATCCTACCTCACCAAAACACTGGAAACAATGTGCAAAACAGAGAAGAGATTGGGGGGGGGGGGGGGGGGGGGGGGGTTGCCAGAGTGGGAGGTGGCGTGAAAGGGACGAGACTGGAGAATGAAGAAGGTTTATGAACTCAATTGAAATGGATATATGTATCAAAGAAAAACGAACTGATATCTCCCCAAAACGCCCGCCAATGTACTGAAACCCCTTGTATCCCAGTAGGTATCACGTCCAAGCAGAAATGCAAAGATCAACCAGTCCCATCTCATCATACCCCAAAGCCAAAGATTAACGCCGTGCTCTCACCCCTTCACCGCTATCACCCCACTCACAGATAATGCATCATCTGCTGCGGCGCCCCAGGCCTCTTCTTCTCAATAATCAGCACCGTCTCAATATACTTCCGATCCAACGTCGGGCTCTTCTTCCTCGCCGCCAACAACTGCGCCGTCTTCAAAACATTCTTGATCTGCCTCCCATTCAACTTCAGCTCCGCCAGCTCCGCAATATCCTTATCCGTCAACGTCGTCTTGAGCGTGGACCCCTTCACAAAGTTCGTCCAAATGGTGCGGCGCGACGCGGACGTCAGGTCGGGGTACTCAATGCTGACGTGGATGCGGCTCTGGAAGGCGGCGTCGATGTCGTCCACCCGGTTCGTCGTCATGAACATGATGCCCTCGTAGTACTCGAGCGTGCGCAGGAAGATGGACACGATCTTGTTGCGCTCCAGCTCGTGCGTGCTGCGCGCCTCGAGGAATACGTCGCATTCGTCGAGGAGCAGGATCGCGTTCCACCGGGCCACGAGCTCCAGGATGGATTGGAGTTCGCGCTCGACTTCCCATGGGTCGGAGCCCAGGTCGCCCGAGCTGAGCATGTGCAAGGGCACTTTGAGGTTCTCGGCGACTGCTTCCGCGGTGAGGGTTTTGCCCACGCCGGGAGGGCCGGAGAGTAGGCAGATGATGCCCTTGCCCTTGCCCTGGATGACGTCGTCGAAGTTGCTGCCGGCCAGCTGCGACTCGGAGAAGGAGAGGATGAGGTCCTTCTGGTCGGCGGGGAGCACCAGGCGGTCGAAGGCGTTGGTGTTCCACACGACCTCGCTGATCTGCTCGACGTAGAAGTCGAGCCACTTCTTGAATTTGAGCGAGTAGCCGCGGGTGCGCGAGCGCGCGAGCATCTGGTAGTAGGGCGGGAGGACGAACTTGTCGTCGGCCAGCTTGTGCTCCTCCTTGTGCTTGCTGAAGCGCTCCAGGTCGTTGGCGTTCCAGTCGTTGAGGTAGCGTACGCGCCACGGGCTGAAGCGGTTGAAGCTGTCGATGTCGACGACGATGCGGCCTGTAATCTGGCACTCGACCTCGTTGCCCTCGCGGTTCCAGGTGATGGCGGTGCCTGAGTACTGCTTGTAGTGGTGGCCGGCGAGCTTCTCGAAGACGGCGCCGCGCATGACGAGTTTGGCCGCGATGGATTCCCTGTCCTCATGGAAGTGGAGGGGGTAGACCTTGAGGCCGGTGATCTTCTTGGTGCCGATGAATTCGGTGATGTTGATAGACTCCTGGTAGCGGCCGAACTCCTTGCCCCCGTAGTCGACGCAGTCGCAGCGGACTTGCAAGAACTTGCCGCAGTTGTTCGCCATGTACTCGGTCTCGACCATCTCGAAGGCGCTGAGCGGGCCAAGATGGGCGGCGACCACGACGTTGCCCGGCTGGAAGATCATCCACAGGTCCTTGAAGGACACCACGCCGTTCTTGACGTAATCCTGGAAGGACTTGATGTTGTCGCCGACCTCGTACTTGAGGATGTCGAACAGCAGCTTCATGTGCTCCTTGGTCTTCTCGTCGAGGTCGGGCTTCTCGAGGTAGTCTGTGAATTCCTTCCTGTGCAGGTGTTAGCGGTCTGTCTGCGCGGCCGGACGGGGGGATTACAGGGGGATACATACCACCTGTGCACAAATGGCTTGAACGGCGTCTCGAACTCGAGCCGTGTGAGCTCGCAAGCAACACCCGGGTAGTCGGCCATGATCTCGGCCAGGGCGGTGCGAATCAGCGGGCTCTGGACGATGATGCTATGGGCCTCGAGCTTCTTCCGGCTGTCATTGCTCTTCTGGTTGCGCACGACGACGGCAAAGGTGGCCGTCTCCTCGTTCTCGGCGGCCTCCTCGACATCATCGGGGTACTTGTCGACCCATGTCCAGTTCCCGTCATCGTCGGCGGCGCCCTTGTAGATGTTCTTGATCTCGCTCACGGAGCCCACGGGCACCTTGGGCTTCTCCTTCTCCTCGCCGTCTTTGTTCTCGTCTGTGGCCGCATTCTCGCCGTCTTTCTTCTCCTCGTCTTTCTTCTCCTCGTCCTTCTTTTCTTCGGCCTTCTCGTCACCCTTCTTCACCTCCTCCTTTTTCTCCTTGTCCTTGTTTTCAGCGGTGTCGACGGTGGATCCCGAGGCGGTCGATCCGCTGTCCGGGAGCTTCCCCGGCTTTGTGGAGCCGGCGGCCGCCTTCTCTTTCTTGGAGTGCCGGAACGGCCAGCAGCGAGGCATCGTGAGAGGGTTGGGGTTTGCGGATCCGGAAAATTAGAAATAACAATAGTAATTTGGACCAGCAATGGTCAGATAATCGTCCTCTGCCAGACAGAACCCAAACCTTGGGAACCTTGGGGATGCCAGTCTTTTATGGGCGATGCGGCTGGTGTCGGGGATGCAACCCCAGGAAAGGCTGCCGGGATCCTTCCCTCGTCGGCAAGCCACCCGCCAGGCAGCGCTGCGGACCCGGGCGCAGAGCTGAAGACGCCAATCTCCACCACTCGGCTAGTGACTCACAGGCATCATTGGCTGTCTGCGCCTGCAGTTTCGATCCGCCATCATCACCCTGCAGCGGCTGCCTCGCGCTTGTCCACTCTGTCTCCCGCGCTCCACTGCAATGGGGCTGAGGACCACAACTTCAAGGTCCTCTTGCGGCGTCCTCGAATCGGTGGCGTCGTGGTGCTCCTCAGGCTGATCGCGGGGAGAACTCGCTGATCGCAGAGTCATTCCCGGGCCTCGCGCAATCGTGGCTGCCTCCGCATTCCAACCGCCGTTCCATGTGGGCCTGAGACCTCCAGGCAACGCCCTGGGCTGCCGTATCGGACCCGGGTCGGCTTGTGGAACCGAACCGCCTCTCTCAGCTTCCCGAGCCGCCACGTCGCGCCGCCAAGTCCCCGCCCGTTGCCTCCCATCTCACATCAGCGGCCCGCTCATGCGTGACGACAACGGATAAGGCCCCCAAGATTCGATTTTGCGGAGGACGAGTGCGTGGCCGCTTCCAAATTCCATATTTGTCAGCCTGGTCGCATTGGCTTTCTTCTGGTTTGATGTTCTTTCTCCGCTTCCATCGTCAGGAATGAGTTCGGATTCTTGAAAGTCCCCATTGTCCAATGGGATGACTTTCTGCCGAGGGCCCCACTCGAGGACCCCATTCCAGGCTGACAGGCTCCACCACGAGGACCAACCTCGATTGTCTTTTGTCTTTTCTTTCCTGTTCCTCCCTCTTGATTGACTCTTTGTGGGTGACTTTCCACAACAATGAATTTTTGAACAAAACAATGCGGTTTGTATTTCACTCATTTCTACGTCCTTCTCGAACTACCATCAACTCGCTGCAAGACCGACTTAGCCACACTCCGCTTTTTTGCAAGTGTCGACCCGAGGACCTGGTAATTTCCAGGGAAGTACGGACCAAAATCGCTGGGTGATGAAGAAGAAGGGTCAGATGGTTGACAACACAAGAGAGTTTTCTCCGAAACAAGTTTATTCCGAAAACCATATGCCGCTTCGCGAGACCGACCCAGATTTCGAGAGTGAGCTCCCAAAGCGCGTCGGACAGCCCGCGCTTTGGGTGCAGGTCATTCGTCCCGGCGTGTATGAATCAAAGCTGGATGTCATGTTGGAATGGCTGCAGCATGTCCAAAAGCCCGGGCAACTGCCGCTCCTCGTCGCCATGCAGACCGGGAAGCAGGCTACACACCCCTAGTAGGGGAGAACTTCAACATCTGAGTTTCCGAGGACTACCTGTAGTATGATACGAGTATCTCAGAATTTAACTCTGGCTTCGGCACATAGGAGTTACTAGGTTTCACTCCCCTTAGCCTTGACCGTTGACGGAAACCATTGCCAAAAGATAACCATCACAAGAAACATCGGTACCGTATCAAAGACATACACCGGCCATTCAATCCCCAGAAGATAGCCATCCTCGCCCATGATAAACTCGATAACCCGAAACACCGACCGGAGCATCACGAGGGCACTTACAGCGTAAAGCATGTAGAGCACCTCCTCCCATTGTGCCCCTGCAGGCACCCATTCCACCCTCGGATCCCTTCTCATCCTCGCCTGGAACCGCACCGCGACGGCACAAAAAGTCCTAAACATAACAATCTGAAACACTAAGCCCGCAAGAATAAGAGTCTGCGAAAGCCTCCCATGTTCGCCCGTTACCATGAGACCCGCTCCGCTACCCTGGACTGCAAGCGAGAGGATGTCGCCTGTGACGAAGAGTGTTGTCAGTCTCCCCGGCCTGACGAGAGAATGTTCCTCCCCCTGCGTGGCGCGGACAACCCTGCCGAGAACCATGTAGATGGAGGCGGCGAAGAGGACGGGCGCCAGGAAGATGTTGTTGTTCTGCATGACGAAGGGCATTAGACGACCGGTCTTGTCGTGGGCGGCGGCGCGGCAGGCGTAGCCGATGAATTCCACTGCAGTCAGACGATGCTGAAGTCAGCAACGGGTGGAGAGGGGAAAGGGGAGAGGGAATGGATGAGCGCAACCCACTGTAACCGCCAATGGCAAAGGGAATGGCCATCCAGGTGCGTGTCTTGCAGAGCTTCCAGGCCAGTGCAATGGTCGCGATGGCGAACAGGATGCAGAACATGGCGGCGGCTGCCACCGACGGCAGGTACTTCCAGAGATAGTAGCCATGCCGGTATGGTTGGAGGACAGCCATTGCAGGGAGAGATCCGGAGTTTGCGGGTAAACTCATGCGTTCACGGGTGTATGGTGAAGCAACAATTCTGACAACATCGATATCTTCAGAGGGGGAATGGAAAGCAGACGTCCTGTGAGGAGAGATGATGGTCAAAAGCGGCAATGATGGAAATTGAGAGCGGAGGGGAGCTCCATCATCTCAATATATATTTAGTCGCACAGCGGAAGCTCCAGGTACTCTACTCTGCCCCCGTTGACACGCGTCTTGGTTCTCTTCCCCTAAGTCTGGAGTCTGGGGGAGACCTAAAGGGGCCTGAGAGAGTCCACTTTCCGTATTCACACGAATGCGATTGGGTGGTCGGATGAAACGGCTTCGACCGCCCAACCACAAACCTCTAAATACGCGGATCCAAAGAGGCCCATCGAAGACTGAACTTCCTTCATATCGTATTTCCTCTCATCGGACCCCTCACAAACTCTCCTTCGCGCAAACCCAATCGTATTCCCTCAGAGAGTGGGAGAAGAACGATGATGCGCAAACCTCACAAAAAGTCCCGGTACGGCTGCAAAGCATGCAAACAACGCCACATCAAATGCGACGAGCGACACCCAGCATGCGGCAACTGTCTCATTAGCCAGCGACAATGTTCCTATCTCCTTCAAATCCCCATAATAACGCCCCCGACGCCGTCTCCGTCGGTTGACCATTCCACTACTGTGGGGCCGAGAACCCCGGACCCTTCGACCCCATCTCCCGGACCCGGCCCCGGTCCAGGCCCCGCATACCGATCTCAAGTGGAGCATCCCGGCACCACACCCCGGCCAACCCCCGACCCGGAACCGGCCCTCCTCGGCGAAGACTATAGCATCCTCCACCTCGAACTTCTCCACCACTTTACCACCAACCTCGGCCCCACCTTTCCCATGGTCCACCCGGACCTCGCCCTCCAGGCCCTCCTCAAGCTCTCCCTCACCCGAGCCTTTGCTCACCCCTATCTGATGGACGAACTCCTCGCCCTCTCCGCCGCACACAAGAGTACCCTTCTTCTACCCCACAACCCAAATTTAGCGCCACCCAACAACAACACTTCATCCGCCTACCTCAGAGCCTCAACCCTCCTCCAAACCCGCGCCCTCGCGCGCCTCAACCAGACCCTAGCAACCACCAACCTTGAAGACGACGATGCTGACGAGGACGGCGGGAATTGCCTCGCCCTCTTCCTCTTCTCAACCTTCCTCGCCCAGCACGTCCTCTTTGACGTATTCCACCGCACCACCCCCCATAAAGAAGACGACCTCACAACCGTCCTCGACCGGTTCACCCACTGCCTCGGTCTACACCGTGGAATCCGCGCCGTAGCAGGCCGGTCCTGGCCGCGGTTGGCTGGGTTATTGAAGGTTGGGCTTGGGGTCGGGGAGGAACATGTAGGAATTGATGCGGGGTTGGGAAACTGTCAGAGGGGGACGGAGTGTAAGGGGCTTTTGGAGATGTTGAGGGGTGAAGGGCAGGAGGGGGGTAATGTGAAGGGGGTGTGTGTCGAGGCCGTGGAAGTGTTGCAGAGGATGTTTGATCGGGCGAGGGGGCTGGTAGATGGGGGTGGTGGTGGGGGTTGGAGGGTTGTGGTTGTGCAGGAGTGGCCGGTGAGGGTGCCAGCTGGGTATGTGGAGCTGCTGGAGCAGCGGAGGCCGGAGGCGTTGGTGGTGATTGCGTATTATGGGGTGTTGTTGCATCAGGCGAGGAATTATTGGGCGGTTGGGGATGCCGGGGGATATCTTATTCGGGGTGTTACGAGGCATCTTGGGGCGTATTGGGCGGAGTGGTTGAGGTGGCCGAATGAGGTATTGGATGGGGAGGTGTCGTTACCGGGATCACCGGGATAGGGGATGTGTTGTTGGCGGAGCGGGTATCCTACCAAGGGCTAGTAGGGGAACCGATGAGGAAACAAATTTCCTCAGAGAGTGGAATATCTTTGAATTAATATGACTAGAGAACGGCAGACGGAAGGGGGTGTGCAGTCGGAAGTTTTCAGGAGGACTCGGCACGGCTCGAGGTGACTACAACTGTTCAAGGAGTATCTTGACAAACAATACACCCCAAACATTTGTTGGAACGACATGTTCTATTCCTATACTATATTGCCTTCCACGCTCTTAAGTTCTAACTGAGTTCGTGTCCCAGTGTTCAATTTACGGGTTCCAGTTGGGTTCCGCGCTCTAATGGCGTTTCGCCCTCCAATCGCGGTAGCCTCTTTGTAGTCGACCCAAATACCAACGAAGGTAACGAGGCCATCCCAAGGGTTTGCGCAAAGCCACATGCCTCTCCTTGCTATTCATTCCCACAGTCCAGGCAACAGTGATGGAGAGGATGTATGTTAGCAATGGCACCGCAATAAATGTCGCAGTAAAGCCACTTGGCTTACCAGGACGGCCAGCTTCTTTTTCAGAGCCTGAGGCGTAGAAGATTGGCAGAGCCCAAAACGTCTTTAGTTGCCAGCGATTTAATTATGATGGAAGTTGGAGTAGCGAACATTGGAATGTTGGGGAGACATACAGCCATGAGCCCAATGGGGGTATAGAGCACGGTAAAGATGGTGAAGACATAGATGGCTCGGTTGAGAGCAATGCCCTTGCTCGCCTCGCATAGAGAGGTGGCGTTGAAAAGCTATGCGAAACTGTCAGCGAATGGATGACTGTAGTCTAGGCGAAAAAACGACGGTTCGTACCCCATCCCGAAGGCTTTTAACGTCCTCGGCCCTGCGCGCAATACGGGCTTGTACTCGCTGCGCCCTAGCCTGGAGTTGCGTGGTGACGGCGTCCCAGTTATGTGTGGCGGCGGCCAAATCTGTGGTCGAGAACATGCCGCTGTGGCGGAAGACCGAATCCCAGCGTTTCCGTATGTAGGTTCAGTCTTGAAGGCTGTCGTCGACCATGTTGGAGGCAAGGCGCAGTGTCTGCAGAGTACAAAAGTAAGCCCTTGAGAGCTGGAACGAATCGTTGAACATCAAGACGTCCAGCTCGTTGTTGTCGGTCGTAGAGCTTAGCTAGAATCAGGCAGAAGGATTAGGAGAAGTTCAGGCTGCTTATGCGGAAAGGAAACCCCTCACTATGAAATTTGCAATTCGGTCCATGGCACGCAGGGTCTGGGCCCAATCATCCTCCCACCGTCTAAACAGTGCCAGGACCATGAGGAGGAACTGGGTGAGACCGGCACACCGGCCATCTGTTGTAAGCAACCCATTGGCATGCGCCGTGTCGTAGTTAGGAAAGCCGCGGATCCAATTCCACAAGTTGTTTGCCTTTGTCTGCTAAAATCGTGATGGTGTATGGTGCCTCATCCGTGTTAAGGATGGAGAGAGAAATTGGGGAAACTCGTTCCACCAAGGGTATGCGGAAGTTTGACATGTAGGTTGTTTCCGTTGGCCGACTCCAGCATATCCCTCCTTTCTGTCTCCAGAGAACGACTCCTGGCGGTACCGGATCCCCTTCTTCGCGAAAATCGTCCTCAACGGGCACGACCAATGCCGCAGACAGTATTGACTCTCCAGCTCCACAACGGATTTTGTACCACCGGACGTCCGGGGTTCTGCAGCAACTGATAGCTCTAGATAGGAAGAGACGGAGGGGCGATCATAAAGGTCAACAAACCCCTTAACAAATTTGAATCCCAGGTGAAACGGGAAGTCCGGTGTCATCGAGCCGGGTATATAACCATGAGTGGTCTGACAGTAGTTTGCGACAAATACCATGGCAGCGAGGGGGGTGGTGGCATAATCATTGCCACCGACTGGCGTAGAATGAGAGATAAGAAGCCTGCTCAATGTCCCAAGGCATCAGTTCTCATCTTCCCTAAACTCTGCAGTACACTCCCCTGGCACAAATCAAGGTCAGCCATACCAAATCCTGTCGTGGCATGGCAGCTTGGTGTGTTTTGGACGATCCAAGGGGCGTGACGGGTTCGTCCAGGACAAAATGGTCCTGGTGTTTGTCAAGTAGAAAGCACCCCAAACGGTCCAACCCTGCCCCGGTGAGTCTGGGTCGTCCCAGCAGAATCCCGGCGAGGGAGCAGAACCCGTTACACCGCGACTGGGTGGGGAAGAATCGGGGAAGGTCACGATACGGCCGAATGAAGATGGCCATCTTATTCGTAACCACTGGGCGTCTTTCTCATCGGTGTCGTGCATGGAGTCGTCCCGCGCTTTTTAATTTATTATGGCCCAGCGGTAGGAGCTGGGGAGTCCTTTTCCCATCCAGAACATTGATCCACCGTCCAGGACCCCAAATTCGTCCTCGATAACCGGAATGGCGAGCTTGCGAGTGTTGCCATACAGAAAGTACTCGAACATTTCAGACAACCGTTCGTCGGTCGGCGCGTTGTCAATAAACGGATGAAAATGGCCAACGGTTGGCGTGAGCGGCGATGGATCGGTCGCAGGCTGCTCCCCGCCCCCCTCAGCCTTGGGCCAGATCCAGGGAAATCGATCGGGAGGGGATCGAGACCCGATAACTCATGGGCGGACATTCTATGTGTTGTGCTTGGTGCAAGACTTTGCGTGGTCGTTTGAATAGATGATGAATCTTGGACTGTCAATGATGAATCAAGTCCACAGTCCAGGGCTTGTCGTTGCCAAGACAACAGGGCAGACTCGGCTGCGCCTTTGTGCAAGTAACGTTAAGCAGCGTGATGGGACGGGGCTGAGGGCGGCCCCCAAGCAACAGGATTCAGGATTCTACACCAGTCAGCAAAGACTGGGCGGCGCTCTCACCTGACTGTCACGAGTCGCAAGTCTTGGATGTCCAGGCTGAATCGCCAAAGTGGACGGACTAATATTTGTAGAATCGTAAGAGCCGGAATCTCTTCAGATAGGGGTTCGCGCTGGTCCTTGTGCGCAGCACAAACATCCCGCTTCTCTGCGGGTCCCAACTTTCAAGAAGCAGCGAAAGATAAAGCAGCCTCAAACCTCAGTAGTTCCCTCGTCGATAGCTCGACGGGTGACCAGACCACCACCTCGAGTATGTGTTGTAATCTGCGCAAAGTGTCAGCCAAACCCCACACCACTCAAACCCCCAGAGCCACTCACCTCGTTGTGTGCTAATCCCCAACTGCGACGCAACATTGACATACCCCTCCGCATTCCTCCCCCCCTTCTTCTCAATCTTCCTCACCATATTCTCATCCCCCTCCCAAACACTCCGACAATACGGACACGTCCCTCCCCGCTCCCACCATCCCCTGCCTGCCTCCTCTTCGTCACCGCCCACGTCTCAAAACACCCCTTATGAATGTTCTGCCCGCACGCCACACGGCACCACACCACCTTCTCCCCACCCTCAACCTCCATCTCACAGAAACAAATCGGACAGTCCCCCTCCACAGGCTTCCTTCTCCCATCCCCATCCCCGGCCGCGCCCTCCGCGTCGGGATCAACCGGCGGCGGCGCCCCGGCAAAGATTTACCGCAGCTCCTCGCTCAGCAGCGCCAGCTGGTAGAGGTGCTCGTACTTTGCCCGCAGCACTCTGGCTAGCACGTACAGCACGTGCTTGCACTGGTTGCCCTTCTGGGCGTGCGAGCAGTCGCAGCTTGGTTGTTGCGCGATGACGACCGTGTAGATGTTCCCCGTCAAGCCGGTAAGCTCGACCATTTCCTCCGGGCAGTTGGGTGTGCCGCAACGGGTGCGGGAGAGGACGTAGAAGCGTTGGGTTGTGGCGCGGTGGTAGATGTCGAGGAAGGATTGGGGGCTTTGGGGTGGAATCTGAGGGAGGAGAGGGATGTTAGGATGGAGACACACTGCTAAGGGGCTGGAGCGGAATGGGGGGGTACCTTCGAAGGCGCTTCTCGGTTGGTGTAGCTTTGGGGTTTCTCGGCACGCGAGCTTTCTTGGTAGAAGTGCTGGACCCATCAATGTTGTCATCCGTTGCATAGATGGCCTTCAAAGATCGAGACTTTGGATTGGTGTTGCTGCTGCTTGCCGTTGCGTAGTCAGCGTGCTTGCGCTTTCGTCCAGAGGTGGACGTGCGAGCGGCCTCCGCTATCCTGAAACAGTCGGCGAGACTGAGAGTGGTGCCAGCCCCCATCGTTGTAGTTGTCGCAATTGCGGGATATGGATTATTTTGAGGTGTGCGAACAGCAATTCTGCGGGATCTTTGCGGAAATCGAAAATTGCCTTCAGGTTCTTGAAGGAGGCTGGAGATGGAGGAGGAAAAAGGTGCGACAGTGTCAGTGGCGATAAGCTCTCGTTATCCTGCTAAGAACCCTGGCAAACGCGCTCCAGCGATACGCGAGATCACGTGAGCGGCTGCTCTTAAAGTATTCTTGACCCTAACCCTTGGCTGAGCTTCATCTAAATGTCCCAGGTCCCTTCCTCTCCATTGGTTTCTGATCAACTCACACTGTTATTTCACTCCCAAATTGGACCCAACCTCAATTTTCCATCGTTATTCAGTTTTCTTTGGCAATTCTCATGTTTATTTCAGAATATTAGTCACGTGCTGTCATTTCTTAACCATCTCACTTTCTCTCCCTCATGCTCCCGACCTCCCGTGTAAACAAACCCCGGACACCCACATTTCGCTCCCTTCACTTCTCACCGCCCTTTCCACCACTCGCGTCTGTCAACCGCAGTTTCGCTAATCTCACCCTTTCCACCATTTCAAACTTTCAGACCACGACATCATCAACATCAATATGGCATACACCGAACAAACCATCCAATCCGCCCTCTCCCAAATCCAGCAAGGCACCTCCACCGTCCAAGGTGCAGCCCGCAAATTCAACATCCCACACTCAACCCTCCGAGCCCGGCTCACAGGCACCCAACCGCGCAGAGACGCGTTTGAGCGCCACCAGATCCTCCCCAAGGCACAGGAGGCCAAGCTCGCGCAGTGGGTTCGCACACAGATTGCCCTCCGCCTGCCTCCTTCGCATGCACAGATCACTGAGTTCGCGTCCTGGATTTTAGAAGAGCAGGGGGATTGTAGGGGGGTGGGAAAGGGGTGGATTAAGAGGTTTGTGAGGAGGGATGGGTTGGTGTTGAAGGAGGGGAAGAAACGCAAGAAGGAGGAGGAGGAAGAGGAGGAGGAAGAGGAGGAGGAAGAGGAGGAGGAAGAGGAGGAGGAAGAGGAGGAGGAAGAGGAGGAGGAAGAGGAGGAGGAAGAGGAGGAGGAAGAGGAGGAGGTGGTTGACAAGATGACAGATGTCTCGGATTCACATACCGCGGCGTCGAGTCAACCAGAATTTGCTCCAACTACAGACATGCTCAACCAGCCCACCATCTCACCACCAAACAAGTGGATCGAAACACGCAGGAAGATAGCCACGCTGTGCTTCGATTCCCCGGACCCGCGCACGCGAAGGCGGCTGATCCGGGATGTCGAAAAGGCGTGGGAGGACTCCTTGTTTGAAGTGGCCCGCCTGCGAAAGAGGAAGGAGGAACTTGAGCGGGAGTTGGAGGCAGCCCTGTTGGAACGGAAGAACGTGGCTCTCAGAGCGCAGAAGGAAGCGTTGAACACGGCGAAGAGGAGGAAAAGAGGGGAGGTTATACCCAATCCGGGAGAGCTGTTTGTGACGATCGAGCAGATTCGTCAGGCGCAGATTGAAGCTGGGCGGATTCCAGCTTCTTTGACTGAGAACTGTGAGGAGAGCGGGTCTGGAGGTGATGAGGGTGGCGAGTCCTGTATTGTGGTTCGGACAACTAGTCGGCGTGGGACGAGACGGCGGGGTTGAGATCATAGATGTGAAGTCTTGGCTAAGTGGACGAAGTGTGGGGTGCTGGAAAGAGAGGAAGAGATCTCGTGTCGAGGTGTAAGTGATAAGTGATCGTAGCAGTATCTGGCCTTACTGTTTCTTGGCTATCGAGATCTTTGGAGGGACCTTCTTGTTGAACCGATCTCCAGTCCATCCAAAGCAGACTTACACCGCCGGGCCGATGGCCCGACTTCGGTTCCGGCGGAGCCTTCGCGGAATTGCAGCCGTCTGCAGAGAAACATGTAAGTGGGCGTATGGCCTACTATCGAATATCTGCCTGCGCTCCTCCCCAAACGTTAAGATCTCGTGTTCTTTTGTCTTCTGCTTCATCGAGTCTTGTGTCATTCTCTCCGCAGCAACTTGGATTCCCAAACCATCCGACTCTGCCCCTCGCACCAAGCATCGAGCCCCTTCAACAAGATCTACGTCCCCCCCCAATGGGCCCCAAAATGCACCCCCACCACACTTCCACCATCACCGCCGCCATAACCCACTTCTCCTCCTCCCTCGGTCCTCGCCCTCCTCCTCAGCGGCTCCATCGCGCACGGCTTCGAGTCCCCCTCCTCCGACGTCGACATCCTCGTGATACTCACCGAAGAAGCCAACGCCGCGCGCCAGCGCACCGGGCAACTCACCCTCTACAGCCCCGAGCTCGCGACCTACCCGGGGGGGTACGTCGACGCGAAGTACCTTTCGCTGAGCTTCATCCAGGGTGTCGCCGAGAGGGGGAGTGAGCCGGCGTGGTTTGCTTTTGAAGGGGTGAGGGTGCTGTTGGATAGGTTGGGGGAGGGGGTTTTGGAGGGGTTGTTGGGCAGGGTGGTGAGGTATCCTGTTGAGGGAAGGGGGAGAGGGTGAGGAGGTTTGTGGGGCAGTTTGAGGCGTGGAGGTGGTATTGTGGGGGGGGGGGAGGAGGAAAGGGGATGGGTATTTTCTGGGACTGACGGTGAGGAAGATGGTGCTTTTTGGGAGGAGGCTGGTTTTGGCCGAGAATGAGGTGTTGTATCCATTCCATAAGTGGTTTCTGAGGGTGTTGGAGGGGGGTGAAGGAGAAGCCGGAGGTGTTGGGGGAGTGTATTGGGAGGGTGTTGGCTGATCCGTCGGAGGGGAATGTGGAGGAGTTCTATGTGATGGTGACGAACTTCCGGGAGTGGGAGGAGAACCCCAATGGATGGGGAGCGCAGTTCATGTTGGATACTGAACTCACATGGATGAGTGGGCATACATCTACATCGGTGGATGACCTGTGATGTTGGCTCACAGCCGTAATGTTAAGAGTCAGTGGGTTTAGTTGGGTTGCAAGAGGTTACCATGTTCTGCTCTGTTGTCAAACTCAATGCTTTGGGAGAAATGGAAGAAACCGATTGAATGGGTTCATCTTTTCTCAAGATGCTATCATGCTCCTTCCCGTGGGTTTCTCACAAAGAAATGATGCCAAACAAGGCAAAGTGTCTATTGATGAACGATTGGCTTTGGAAACATCAAAACTAAAGTACAATGCTCCAAACCTCAAGCACATAAACAAGGGCTGTTTGACTTTAGCTCTGAACCTGTTTGGCACGGGAGTCTGCATCCCGTTGACAACCTGCGGTTTCCTTTCTTGCCAATAGCCTGCCGTGCCTTGCCGATTGCTCTTAGGTCGCTCCTTCCATCCATCCCAGTTGGTTGCCATGCCGATCCCCTGGTTTGTTCAGATTGTTCTAGGCTTCAACGTCACAGCCTAGAAGCCAAACACCAGGCAGAATTTAGTCTGGGATTGTCGTCGGTGTGGGGTGGTTCTATTCCTTTCCTTCCGAAACACTGTGTTCTTGATCCTAAAAGTCACATCCAACTCGCTGGCCTGCTCAGTTCATCACCGTTCCCCCTCTCACACACCTGCCCTCTTTCTTGTTTCCCATCGAGCTTCTGGATTTGTCTTGCCGAAACCCCTGAGCCCCCCTCTCCTCCAACCTCACCGTCTCAGTACAGGTAACGTTACTAGGTAGCGGTATCCAGCATCATCAGCATGGAGACCATTGGAACCAATCCAAACACCCAGGTGAGTCTTTCTCTTTACCTTGATCTGATATAATGAAAATGGAAAGTTTATATCTTGTGTCAGGCTGCAATAGATATTGTTGAGAAACATGTCTTCTTTACCCCTCAGGGGCCGCCCAAGGGCTGGCAGGCCAAGCCAGAGCTTCCCACCGCCGACGAGATATGGGGCAAGCAGATCGATACCGAAACGCTGCCTGAAAACCCTGTCGACGTCCCGTGGGAATCAAAGGACAAATATCTCGAGGCCCAGTATGAGATTCTCCGCCACGAGGCCGTTGAGGGTCTGCGGTTCTCGGTGCGAACCTTCATCGAGCATCGCGGGAGGCAACCCATGACGGACGATAACCACACCTGCATCTACACTAAGGTGAGTTTCTCAAAGTCATTTGAGTTGTACCTTTGGCGAAAAATTAACTTCGGATTTACCTAGGTCCGAGTCAAGGAGTACCTGATGACTACCATCGGCCCCCTTGCCAGGGTCAGCTTTTCCACCGAGCGCTCCCGGTACAGAATTCTATGGCATCAGTCGAAGCGCCTCCAGCCGGGAAAGGTCGTTGCTCTTTCTCCAAAGAGCGACGGGTTCAAGACCATCTGCAAGATTGCAACCATCGCACAGCGCCCGTACAGAGACGGCCTTGACCAAAACCCTCCCCTTGTGGACCTTCAGTGGGCGGACCCGAAGGACGCCGTTCTTGACCCAGGCCTCGAGATGATCATGATTGAGTCATGGCATGGGTACTTTGAGTCGGCTCGCCATGCGCTGGTAGGGTTGCAACACGCTGCGCAGACACAGTGAGTTTAGGCATCACTTAAACATTGTTTTCTGCTGCATGCTAACATACAATCCAGGTCTCCGTTCGACAAATACCTGACAGGTGTTTTCACCAAGGACAACCACCCTTCGGTTCTGCAGAAGAACCCAATCATGGACCTCTCCTCACTCGTCTCCCCTTCTAGTGAGAACCACGCCGATATGGTTCTGGAGTTGAAGTCGCATGACATCGTCAACCAGAAAGTTCCGGACTTGGAAGGCGTGACAAATCTGGACACGTCCCAGCTGGAGGGTATACATCGCATTGTTTCAAAGGAGCTCGCCATTGTGCAAGGGCCTCCAGGCACGGGTAAGACCTACACCTCTGTCGAAGCACTCAAGGTCTTGGTGGCAAGTCGACGGAGACAAGGCGGCCCTCCCATCATCGTTGCCGCCCAAACAAATCATGCGTTGGACCAGCTCCTGGCCCATTGTATCCGGTTTGGGGCGAACGTTCTCCGACTCGGCGGGAGGACGAAGAGCGACATTGTCAAAAAGCGCACTCTCTATCAGTTGCGTCTGGGCTGCCGGGTCCCAGCTGACAACAAATGCAGCAAGGTGGACAACCAAAGACGTGAGAATGTCATGAAGATCCAGGCACTCATTGATAACCTGTTCAGCGACAGTTTCCTCGTCCCCGACGCACTTCTAAGATTTGGGATCATTACAAGGGCTCAGCATGACTCTCTCTGCGATGAGTCCATGGAAACCCACGCCAAAATGGAGGTCCGCGGCCCTTTTGCACTTTGGCTAGGGGAGAGCATCATTCCTGCGAAGATACTACAGGATCGGTATCCCACGCAAAGTGAGCTAACGGAGGCCGAGGCCTGCAGGAACCTTCCCGAGTTTGAGATTGATGATGACGAAGAGATGGAAAACATTGCAGACGACGAAGACGACTTGTACCGGTTTAAGGGCACCAAAATTGGACTGAAGCACGTCTGGACAGGCAAGGACCCAGCCAGCTTGACATCTTGGGACCGTGCTGTGAAGCGGGCACTTCGGAACGATGACCTTTTTGCCATCGATCGGGACTTGAGGGGAGCTGTCTACCAGTACTTCCAGGGCAAGCTGCTCGAAGCCATGACCTCCGAGTTTTCTGCACTACTGGCTGAAAATATCAAGCTTTGCAAACAGCGGAAGGCCTTCAAGTTTCTCAGTAACACTCAGGTCATCGAAAAGCAGAAGGTCGACATTGTGGGCTGCACCACCACGGGCTTGAGCAAATACCGTGGGTGTCTTGCTGCACTCAAGCCGCAAACCCTGCTCATCGAAGAGGCCGCAGAAACCCGCGAGGTCAACATCGTGTCCGCTTTGTATTCTTCTCTTCAGCAGCTCGTCTTGGTTGGAGACCACAAGCAGCTCGCACCCAAGTGCGATATCCCTCGGCTCGGAGAGGCTCCATACAATCTTAATGTCTCGCTTTTCCAGAGAATGGTCAACCTCAACATGCCCTTCGTCATGCTCAAAGAGCAGCGCCGCATGAAGCCAGAGCTCCGGAATATCTTGAACCCCTTCTACCCTGACTTGATTGACCACCACACCGTCAATGTGCCCGAGAACCGTCCTGATGTTCTTGGAATGGGCGGTCGCAACATGTGGTTCTTCCACCACACCTGGCCCGAGGATACCAATGCGCACTTCAGCAAGTTCAACGAGCAAGAGGCGGACATGATCACGCAGTTCTTTGCGTATCTTGTCAGAAACGGTACTCCCCCGGAGAAAATCACCGTCCTTACCTTCTACAGAGGCCAACAGAAGGAGCTGCGCCGGAAACTGTCGCGCCACCCAGCAGTCAGCGGATCAGTCTTCAACATTTGCACCGTGGATTCGTACCAAGGCGAGGAGAACGACATCATTCTGCTTTCCCTTGTCCGCAGTCCCCAGTTGGACCGTGCCTACGCGGTTGGCTTCCTGGAGGATGAACGCCGTGCCGTCGTCGCCATCAGCCGTGCTCGACGTGGTCTCTTCGTTTTTGGCAACGTCGAGAACATTCTCGGTGCCCATGAGAACTCTCGCGATCTTTGGTACAAGGTCTGCCTTGGGTTTGGTGACGCGGGGTGCGCAGACTGGGACCGCGGCATGCCAATCGTATGCCAGCAGCACCAGCGCGAGGTCTGGATCAAGGACACCGAGGATTGGGGTGACAACGCGGGCGGGTGTGATCTTCCTTGCGGGCAGATTCGGCCTTGTGGTCATCTGTGTTTTATCAAGTGTCATGTGTAAGTCACGCTCAACGATTCCTAAAAATCTGTTACTGACAAGCAAACACAGCACCCCCCACATCGACCTCCCCTGCGCCGAGCCATGTACCGAGAAGCTCAAATGCGGCCACGGATGCCAGAACCTCTGCGGCAAGGAATGCTCCTGCAACTGCAAGGCCTTCAAGGAGATCATGCGTCAACGACAAATCACACCTCAACAACAACTGACTTTTGGTGAAATACTTCTACAAATGGGTGCCCCGCCGACCGAGATGCTCAAGGCGTCCATGAATCAACGCAACACTCCCCGTGGACCGGCCCAGCTAATACCGTCAGCTTGGGGACCGTATGTCGCCGCAAGAGGGGGATACAAAGGCCCCAGCCAGCAGGAGAGGAAGGCCCACCAAGCCCAGCTGTCTCAGGCAGTTGCCCTTTGGCAGAAATTTAAAGAGAATGTTAAGGAGCATGACGAAGAGCTTGAGCAAGAGCACTTTGCTGCGACTACAGGTGGCAAGGTCTTGGAGCCTGTCATCCGTGAGGTGTACAAACACACCTCCTTGGTTGCTGGTCGCCGGGTTGGAGTTGGAAGCAAGGTCGTCCAGCAGGTTCAGATGGAAACCAAGCAGGCATCCAGCACTCGGCAAACTGTGAACGACAACGCTCTCATTCCAGATCTTCCCTCAGCCGTGGCCGGTCCCCCAGACTTTTTCCCGGCGGTCACTGGTCTCGCGGACCCCCCGCCCGCCGTCATCAGTCTTCAAGATCTCCCATCTGCCATCGCCAGCTTGACCTTGACAGATGCTTCTGCAGTCTCCGCGACACTGTTGAGTTCATCAATCACTGTCGACCCTCTCCACATTTCCGACCCTGTTGAAGAAAGTCAAGAGGCACTTAACAGTCTCATTTCCCTGGCAACAGAAGAACAAGAAGATGATCTCCTCTTCGACAAACCCTACCTTTTGGACACACCAGCCCCTAACCAACACCACCAATCTCCTGCCGAGCCTCTTCTCCCCTACATCGACCTCCTCGGCGGTGGCCCTCCACCAGCCATCACCACTCCCTCGCTAGTCAACCCACTCAACACCCCTTTCCCAGTCGACACCGTCATCACCACCCTCTCACTCTTCAACACACCCACCACCACCCCCTCGCCAGTCGACTCAACCATCAAACCTCCCCCCCTAGCTGACGAAACCAGCCTGGCCGACCTTCTCGCGCTAGGTGACGACTTGCGGCGACATGGCGAGCTGTGGGTGCCCGGGTCCATCGATTGGTCAAACGTATTTCCAGAGGGGCCGGGCGACTACCTTGGCGCAGAATCTGGGGGGCGGGATGGTGTAGAGCAGGGTTTGGGTGGTGGTGATGTTGTGGGGGAGGGTGGGAGTGGGTTGGGCAGCGGGGAGGATCTGTTGGGTTTGAGTGAGGATTCCTCTTCTAATCAAGGGTCTTCTGCTTTGGCATCGGCGGCAGAGGATTTGGCTCCGGGGGTACTTTTGGCTCCGGCTGAGGAGTTGGTTTCTGTCGAGGCCGTTGGTTTTCCTTTGGTATGTGTTTCGCTGACTGGGGAGGGCAGCACTTCCGAGGCGATCATTCCCGGGGAGAACACCCACAAGGAGAACGTCACCAAGGAGAAAAATCCTGAGCAGGAAGTACGCGAGAAGAGCGTCCGCCGGGAGGACGTTCTCGGGGTGGGCGTCCCCGAGGAGAATGCTTTGAAGGAGCTCGTCCCTGAGAAAATCATCCCCCAGGAGAACGTTCTTGTGGAGACTGGAGACGTGAAGGACGAGGAGAGGGTGGATCATGAGCAGGGGCAGGAGCAAGACAAGGAGGCAAAATGTGTGGACAAGAAGGAAGAGTGGTTGATCGAGTTCTGATTTGGAGTTTGGTTCTGGTTGGCTCAAGCCTCGGGCTCAGGGGATGGAGAGATCATTCTCTCATGGCGATGGAGATTGACAGATTGAGGTTTTCGTCACTTGGTTTGGTCAGGTTCTGTACTATCTGTTTGGTTCTACTGTGTTAGGTTACGACAATGGCTTCAGCTTTGGCTTTGGGGTCGCATTCTGCGCGTAGTCTGATGCGGTCAATATGGGGAAAGGGGGGATGATGGGTTGGGCAAGTTTGTGTGTATCTATGTCCGTCAAGTCGTTGAACCAGCCAGTATTGTTATGCTTTGGCTTCAGTTTTGTATTCAGCGCCTTGAATTATTGACGCTGCATTCTCCGAGTCCGTATGAGAGGGCACCAGGTCATAGTCAAAGATATGTTTCCACAGCGAGCATGATCGAAGACGGGAGATGTAATTCTATCTTTGCATGTTTCTGTCTGAGTTAACAAGCAACGCCGGCATCCAGCTGCCCAGCCCAACGCCATATTCTTCCGTGGGTATTTCCCTCTCCAGCCGCCGTCAACCTGAGGATCTCTCGGCCCCTACGGCCATATCCTAAACACGGCCATATCCTAAACAATAAACAATTTGTAAAAGCGAAGAACCCTTTCCCTTCAGCCCCTTATCTCATCCCACCCCCCCCTTTCTCCCTCCTCTCCCCAGCACTCCTCAAGAAAAGGATGAACTCAATAACGCAAGTCCCGCTACGACTTAGCAACCCCAATCTCATACCCAATCAACACCTCGGTACTACTCCCATCCCACCCCCTCGTCCCCGCAATCGAAATCATAATCCTCGACGTCGGATCCAAATACAACCCCGCAATGACCCCCGCTCTCGGCGGACCCGGCACGATCGTAAACGGCACCCGACTATGCTTCGGCCCCCCCACCGCCGCACCACCACCACCACCCCCCACCATCCCCTCCCTCAGGTCATACAACCGCAAGATATCATGCGACGCACAAATCAAATGCCTCCCATTCGCCATCGGCCTCACACACGACACAGCCCCCGACCCTGCCGGGAACTTGAGCGTGCGCTCCGGCTGCCAGCCGCTGGTGGCTTTGTGGATCGAGTATTCCTCGACGGTGCCGTTGCGCCGGCCGGCATAGAGCCAGTTGCCGTCGGGCGACCAGCATGCGCCCATGCACCAGGGGGGAACGCCGCGACGGGTGTGGATGCGTGCGACGGGGTCCGGGACGCGGCGGTCCCAGATACGGATGGTGCCGTCGATGGCGGCGCAGAGGAAGGTCGAGGAAGGGGATTGGCTGGGGTCGGTGGTGGTGGGGGCCGCGGCGGAGGAGAAGACGAGGGTGGGAGAGGAGGAGGGTTGAGTTTGTGGGGGTTGTGTTGGTGCGGAGGAGGTGGATTGCTGGGTGTTTGCGGCTGCTGTGGGGGGGTTGCTGAAGTTGAGGGACATGTCTGGGGGGGCGGAGTCGCCGACCAGGGTCTCGGTGTTAGAGAACCCGCCGTGTGATCCGGTTGGGTTAGAGTCGAAACCGTTTTGTGGTTGTTGAGATGTTCCGGGGGCAGACTGTGTGCTCATGTCTAGAGTATTGGAGTTTGTCATCTCGCTGTCCCCCATGCTGAAGTCCCCATGGTTGCCGTCATCATTGAGACCCATGTCCATCGCTCGGGAGAAGTCGTCGTCGTCATCACCAAACGCCCCTCCCCCTCCGCCACCGCCCATCGTGTCGTTATCATCACCAAATAGCGAGCCGGCGGGACTACCGAACAACGACTCGTGTTCTGGCGACCCTTGAGTCTCTGTTGCTGCCCCTGCACCATTGCCAGCCGGAAGTGCCTCCCCGCCATTGGCGTCGTTCGAAAAGAAGCCGTTTACCCGGGGCTTCATCTCGGCAAAGGATGTGTCAGCCTTGAAAACCTCGACCTCGCTCGCCTGGGCGGGGATGAGCGCGCCGCCTGCCGGACGCAGCTCGATGGCCGAGATCTGCCCGCCAATCCCCTCAAACTTCCGTATTATCTGACCATTGTTCAAGTCCCAATCAAGAACAGTCTTGTCCCAGCTCCCGCTCAGCACGCTTTTCTCATCGGGCGCCAGCTGCAGCACGCTCACAGCATTAGTGTGGCCATTCTCGCGCAGACAGTGTATCCTCTTGCCCTCGTCATGCCGGACGCTCTGCAGATTGATACCACCGCCCTCAAGCCCACTCAAGAGCCACAGCGCCTGGCTGTGCACCGCCAAACTATACACCGGCGATAGCATCCTATCCTCAGGCCGCGCGTTCGGCGGTGCAGGCTCCTCATTCTCCCAGTAGCTCATCAAAATCCCTGCCTTGACGACGCTATCGACGAAGGGGTGCCGTTGTGCTACCGTGAGCTGCTGCTTGCCGTTGATGGTCCCCATGCCGTCGTACTTGCGGATGTACCCGTCGGAGCCGCCCGTGATCCAGTACCGCAGGTCAGGGGTGATGGCCATGGCGTTGATGCTGGTGGCCTGGGGCGCGGCCATGGTAGGCACGATGTCGTAGAGCGGGGCGTCGATGTATTCTTGTCGGAGGACCGGGCGCCATTGGGAGGCTGTGAGAGGGGCTGTTGGTGCTGCGGAGGCGCGTGCTGTGTCGTCGCGGGCGGGGGCGCGGTGGTCGCGAGGTGGTGCTTGGGAGTCGTCGAAGGGTTCGGTTTCGGCGTCGGCTTCGGGCTCGAGGTCCTGCTCTTGATCGGGTTCGTCTTGATCGTCTTGGTCCTCCTCGTCATCCTCGTTCTCCTCCTCGGCATCGTTCTCGGCTTCGAGGTCATCGGCGTCCTCCATGAGCTCGTCCTGCTCGTTGTCGGAGCTCGCGTAGTCGTCGTCCATGGTGGATTGTACTGTAGCTTAAATGTAGTAGAGTTGGTTCAAGAATGGAGAATTGAAGAAGTGGGAGGTTATGGACCTGGTGCTGGGAATGATGGCTCTATTTGTGGGAGAAAGCGTGTTGGAAGGTTGAAGTCAAGTTGATCAATGGAAGACGCACGCCAAGCTCAGGAACCACTTCTCCACTTCTCCACAGATCCACAGATGAGGGGCAGGGACCCACTCTTGACACCAGCGACGCTCTGACAATCAACATGTCACATGTTTATCTGTCTTAAGATGGAAGAATTGAGGAACTGAGGAATCAAAGAACAAGCAATAAAATGGCAAAGGAAGAAAAAGGTGAAGAAAGTAAAAAATTGGTAGGGAGTAGGAAGAGAAAGTAGATGGAAAGTAAAGAGGAAGAAAAGAAAAGAAAAGCGATCATGAAAAAGAAAAGAAAGGAAGAGATATTTAGGCAGAGAAGCAGCCTTTTATCAACTACCTTGTGGCCAATTTCAACTTCACAGTGCGGAGACAAGAGCTCTGCAGAGAAGGAAGACTGCTGTTGAATTATGTTTCTCGTCGATGGTATGCTCCGCCCTCTAAGAATCAATTACTAGCCCAGTCCTCCACAAGACACCCGTAACAAGTTAACAACTCAGGAATCTAAGAGCGTGCTTCGCAGCGGCCATATACCTAGAAATGCAGTATCTGCAGGCCGACCGAGTGCCGTGTCTATGCTTACATGAAGAAGCCCGTCCAAGGGCAGGTAAATACCACGCAGAGATAACCGATGTCTGACCAGACCCTACGACTGAGGCCGTGCTGCGTTGATCATGTACAGGGCTGAGCGACGCATAAACTCCTCCAGCCTGTGCTTCCCAGGACTGTCTCGAAACTTCGACTGGTGGCCGTGTCGGGGGCAGTGCGGGCATGTGCATCGCAACTGTGACTCGTGGAGATCCCCGTTATCGAGGGACACGTCAGAACAGTTCGACCCGCATCGGTGGCCCAGGTTCTTATCAGTACCCGGTGCACACTTGAGCCGGGGATCGACATTCTCGCCGACAGGAGGCACGACCGTGGCCTCAGAACTCGAGCGATCGCCCATCATGGGGGAAACGGGGGTGTCGACTTTCGGGGTTGTGGTGTTGCAAGGTGGTTTGATGACGATCTCAATGTCGTCAGGCGGGTTAGAGGAGAGGCGCTCGTCGGCCTCCTAGTCTGTGCCAGACACGCCCCCTCTCCAGAGCCCGTAAAAGCCTTCGCAATTCTTCCACATCTTGATGGTGCCATCCTCCGAGCCGGTGGCGTAGAGGTTTCCATCCGGGGAGAAAGCGATGGACCAGATGGGACCATGGTGGCCCTTGTGAACGTCAAGCTCTTTATTGTCCTCCCAGCTGTAGACGCGGGCCCATGTGCCCGGCTCCTCTCCGACAACATACTTCCGGCCCTTGAGGTCGAGACCAACGCTGGCGATTCCGTGGGGAAGCTTGATCTGCTTCAGGTCGTCCTCCGCTCTTGAGCCACCCCAAAAATACGCCGTCTTTCCAGCGGCGACGGCGAGAACCGGCAAGCCGCCTCCAATATCCGTGGGCGCACTGTGCGACGATGCCAACGACACGAGTTCGCACGACTTGATCTCCCCCTCGAGCTTCACCTCGCGTATGCACCGCCTGCTAGGCAAGTCGAACCAGCGCAGGGTGTCGCCGGCGGCTGTAACAATGACGCGGGGGTCTTGTGCCCAAACGATGAATTTGATGGGCTCCTTGTGTACGCCCTCGCCAATCTCGAACGCCCGGGACGTCTCGATGGTCACGGGCGCGACGTTGCTGGAACCGGGGTCGGCTGGTTTCTGGTCCTGCAAGTCGAAGATGCGAAGCTTTTTCTCAAAGCCGCCGGTGGCAATCATGCCGGACTGGTCGAAAGGGTAGGCAATCGCTCGGACGATGTGGTCGTGCTGGAGGATGTACAACAGCTCACCGGTGTGAGTGTCCCAGACTTTGGCAGTGAAGTCTGCGGAGGCGGTAGCGGCGGTTGTCGCATCGGGGCTCAATCTCGCTTGCCATACGGCGCCCTTGTGGCCGAGGAATGTGCCAATCCAGTCGCCTGTCTGTCCGTCGCGAAGCATCGGGTTGCCATCTGTCGAACCATCATGTCAGTGAGAGCGGGGAGCGGAAGAGGCCGTCATGCTAACCTTTGCATGCTGAGATCATGTAGTAGACATCTTCCTTCTCAAGAGGGGAGAAACTCAAGTGAGGGACTGGCCGAGAGTGGCCATGGCAGGTCAGGGGCACATATTGGCGCGGCGGGGCAGATGCGTCGCTCATGCTGGCTGGAGGGGGGATCCAACGATGGCAAAAGTCGAATGATGGTCTGGAGGAGTCGAGAGGATGAATGGCGTGGCGGCGGGGTAAGACCAAAATGTCAGCGTAAATACTGAAGAGCGCGATGACCACGAACTGGTGGTTGGGTTTGGCAAAGACAGGAGATGGAGATGGTGGCGGCCTGTCGACGACGGTCGAGCAAAGAAAGCCTCAAGAAAAAACCGGGAACAAAGAACGAAAGGTCGTAACAGGTCGTAAGGCAAGTCGTCAAAAGAGGGCAGCAGAGTCGGGTAATCTGCAAGCCGGATCGGGTCGTCGCGCCTGATGCCTCTTGGGGCAGAATTTGCAGCGGGAAGGAGAGAGAGTTGTTGAGAGCGACAGTGCCTGCAGCTTTGTCTCGTGTATGTGGGGATGCGCCGATGTGGATGGCGCGGGGTCTGGGACAGGGGCGAGCCTGCCGAGTTGGGCCGCCCCTCCTGGTTCGAGCTCGGACCCACTCCCAGCTTGGCTCATGGATGGGGAGATGGACCAGGGGCAGCAGCTTCCCAAGGCCAAATGTGGAAGCAACTTGGACGACCAACATGGGAAGGATCAGAAGGGAATGTTGAGGTGAATCGAACTCAACTAAAATAACTGGGTACGTGTTTTGAGGACCAGCCTTTCAGAGTTATTTGTGTTTCTTCAACATAGGTATCGAAAGAGCAACGGTCCCTCGTTGGAAGTGGAAGACAGTCAAGACACCAGGGGATGTTCGGTGCCCTGGCCTTCATCCGCCAGGCATCATGGTCTTCCAGTTTCCATCTCAAGTGCTTTGCTGTTTCCCTGGCTCTCTACTCCCCGCTTGGCTTACTAACTGCTTGTTTCCATCATGTTACTCGACAACCAGACTCATCCCATCCATCTCAAAGAAAACTGCTGGATGGGTTTTGGGTTCAAAACTCCCCAAACGAGACAGTTGAAGATTCTCTGTGAACCACTCCTTGAAAGTCGACTTCTACCAGTCAATATCAATTTTACACTACTACTGCAAAGTATTCTTTTGATTTTCCCTTTGTATCAAGCATAATAGGCGTTGGAAGAAGACTCACTTTCTGGGGAGTTGCCTGTCCTGGCACTGCCTCCCATCCCAAGCTACCCCTGTCCGCCCCACTTTCAGGGCCTCCAGGCAGCTCGTCAGTCAACTGATATCGTCATCCCCAACTTCCATTCCAGCCGATTCCATTGCCAAGTCACACTCGCTCCTCCCGATCAACCCAATTGAGACTTTACCACAACCAGAGCGCCAGCGTGCTTCTTTTCTTGCGACGTTGCACTGTATTTGCGATTTTCCCATCACAAGTCAATCACTACCCGGAAAAATTGCCAGTTGCTGCTTGTTGTCGCGCAGCCAAGTACACAAGATCGCCCCTCGCTACCCCGCCCTCTCCGTGGCCGACATCCCGATCTCGCCATGCCCGACTTCAAACTCGCGGCCCAGCTGAAAGGTCACGAAGCCGATGTAAGTGTCTTCCTGGCAGCTTATACATTGCGGCATGAATTAATGTAGTTTATGACAAGGTCCGCGCCGTCTGCTTTCCCGCCGCGAATACCGTTCTCTCCTCCTCTCGCGATCAGACCGTCCGTCTCTGGCGCAAGACCACTGACAAGCCCCCAACATTTGACGACAAGATTACGAGTCAAGGTCACGGCTATATAAACTCCCTCACATTTCTCCGCCCATCAACCGAGTGGCCTGACGGCCTCATCCTCTCTGGAGGTCAGGAAGCCATCATCGAAGCGAAGCGCCCGACCTTGACCACCACCGACAGCGCCGACCGACTCCTCATAGGTCATGGCCACAACGTCTGCACTCTTGACGTGGGCCCTCGCGGGAGCTACCTTGTGTCCGGCGGCTGGGACGGGAAGGCGCTGGTCTGGGATACCGAGAAGTGGCAGATCTCGGTCCATCTCATGCACGAGGGGGAGGTGAAGAGCGTCTGGACGGTTCTGGCCTTCGATGAACACACAGTAATAACCGGAAGCGCTGATACGTACATCCGGATCTTCGATCTCCGGCAGGTCAACGGCAATGGCGAAGTCGAGCCCCGCCGCACCATCAGCACCAACTCAGTCGTTCGTGCGCTGTGCAAGCTTCCCACCGGCCTCAAGGGGCATCCGAGCGGAGCCGACTTTGCGAGCGCCGGCAACGATGGCATCATTCAGCTGTGGAAGATGAACGGCACACAAGTTGGGGCGCTGCAGGGGCACGACAGCTTTATCTACTCCCTCGCTTGCCTCCCGTCGACCGAGATTGTCAGCGCTGGGGAGGACCGGACGGTTCGGATCTGGAGAGGCTCAGAGTGCGTCCAGACAATAACGCACCCCGCCATTTCTGTGTGGTCAGTTGCGGTATGTCCGGAAAACGGAGACATTGTCTCCGGCGCCAGCGACCATATGGTCCGCGTCTTCACTCGCAACCCCGAGCGGATGGCATCGCCTGAGGCGCTGTCCCAGTTTGAGGAGTCGGTTCGGGCGTCTGCAATTCCACAGCAGCAAATGGGCCCATCTATCAATAAGGAGCAGCTGAACCCCAAGTCTTGGCTCATCAACAACACGGGCAAGAAAGATGGCCAGGTTACGACGGTTCTGGAAGATGACGGCAGCATTGGGGCTTACCAGTGGTCCTTGGGTGAGTCGCCCGATATGATTACTATGAGGATTGTTCATGCTGACATTTAGCAGGTGAGCAACGTTGGGTGCATGTCGGAACCGTCGTCGACTCATCAGGGAGCAGTGGACGGAAGGTCCAATTCAACGGCCAAGAGTACGACTACGTTTTTGACGTCGACATCGAGGAGGGGAAGCCTCCTCTCAAGCTGCCGTACAACCTCTCTCAAAATCCGTACGAAGCAGCAACCAAGTTCCTTGGGGACAACGAGCTTCCCATATCATACATCGACGAAGTCGCCAAGTTTATCGTCAAGAATACCCAGGGCGCGACGATTGGGCAGAGCGCGCCAGCTCCGTCGGCAGATCCATACGGAACGGAGTCGAGATACAAGCCTAAAGATGCGACACAGGCGAAGAAGTACCTGCCACACAGAGAGTACCTCACTTTGTCGCAAGCCAAGTGGGAACCCGCTGCCAAGAAACTCAAGAGCCTGAACGAGAAGCAGCTTCTGGTGGGCAACAAGCATATCGCAATGAACCCCGACGGCGTCAGGCGTCTTGAGACGGTCTTCCAGGCGACGATGGGCACCCCTGTTCAGAAGACAGCCCCTGAAGCCCTTCCCGACGCTCAACGCAGCGTCTACATGCTCGTCACGCAATGGCCCTACGGCGACCGTCTTGCTGCCCTCGACGCTCTGCGCTGCTTCGCCTCCTGGCCCGGCGCAGCCTCCCTCACCGACCCCAAATACGGCAGCCTGGTGGACATCGCCCTCCGCGGCGCCCTCGAGACGCAAGACCCCCTCCCCGCCCCCACCGAACCCCTCACGAACTTCATCACCTCTTTCAACACCTCCTCCCTCAACGCAAACAACATTATGATGGCCCTGCGCGCCATCACCAACCTCTTCGCCACCCCCGAAGGCCGACATCTCGTCTCCACCTCCGCCCCGGCAATCATCTCCCTCCTCGGCCGCATCTCCGGCGTCGAAGGCGACCAGGGCCCCATCGCCCCGGAGAATAACAACCTCCAGATCGCGCTCACATCCGCAGCATTCAACTTTGCGTGCCTCGCGTTCAACGAGCGCGGGGCAGTCGAGCTCGAGCAGCTGATGCTGCTGTGCCAGGTGGCGGAGGCGGTGATCAAAAGGCAGGGGGATGCGGAGGTGCTGTTCCGGGCGTTGATGACGCTGGGGATGGTCTTGGCGTTAGGGGGGGATGCGTTGGATTTGGCGAGGACGTTGGAGGTGGGGGAGCCGGTGGGCGTGGCGGCTAAGAAGGGGGGTGGGGAGGGGAGGATTAGGACGGTGGCGGGGGAGTGTTTGGGGTTGTTGAAGGGGAGGAAGTGAGGTGGCAGTGAGGGAGAGTGTGTTTATGGTTATGTATATGCCTTTTTTGCATGGGCACCGGCACCAGTCTTCGGCTGTGTGTTTGGCTGGTTTCACGAGAGATTAGCAGGCGTGATGATCCCAGCTCTTTTCTGCGCTTTTGCTGCATTAGCGATAGAGATGACATCTTATCTTAGTTTTAGGGGAATACAGAACCGTCGCATTGCAAGACCTGTTGAAATTGAGACTTGAGACACTGGGAGTTGAGGTCATGAGACAGAGTCTTAGAGTGTGTTCTGACGTTGTTGGTCCAACTTCTCGCAACTGGAAGATTGTTGACCAGTCTGCGTGAGATCGGTGTCTTGATATGGAGACTTTTCGCCAGCAGAAGACGGGGATGAGACTCGGATAATCCAAACATCATCGATTTTGTGGTCAATACCTTATCTATCCAACAGACAGAAAACCTCCTCGGGCTCGAACCCAAGCGCATGGCATGTCAAGCGTACATGGCTGACGTTCCTCCCAGAGCAGCGCGGCCAACCCGCTCTGGGCCAAAGAGAAGAAAAAAAAATCCCATCTCCTCCAGATATCCCACCTTCCGCCCAAAAGAACCCCTAAAACGCCCATCCCAAAATGCCAAAGAAAAGGATTGTACAATCCCCACTACCACTCCAGATCCCCTCGCTCCATTCTTTAAAAGGAACTCATAGTAACGCCCAAACCCCACCCACCATCAAAACCACATACCCCCAGTAGTAGTACGCCAGCGCACCGCGGCTCAGAGTCTGCAGGGCACCGCTGGTGGTCATGTTGGTCTGGCCCGAGGCGCGCAGGGTCATGGTGAAGATATCGCCGATGCCAATGTCGGAGCTGTTGAAGCAGTTGGTCTCGTTGACCTCGGCGATGCGCGGGTCGCCGGGCTCGGCAAAGGTTATATCGACGCACTGCGCGTACTTAGATTAGTAACGTTGCTCTGGTTGGGGCTGTGGGGCGAAGAGGGAAGGTGTTGAAGGGGCAGGGAATCTGAAGGCCGGGGGGGGGGGGGGTAAAACGCACCGAATATAGCGCCGCACCATGCACCGCCAACTCGACCACCTGAATCGTCGCGTTATCCCCCGCCTTCACACTCGCATTCACCGGCAGCGGGACCTGCGGCAGACACACGGTGCCCGGGTAAGGGTTCTTGTGGGGGCCGATGAGCTGGAAGGGCGGAACCATGGAAAAGCTCATGTTGGGGGGTCCCGCGAGCGCGGTGTTGAACTCGGGGCCTTCGTTGCCGAAGCCGAGGTTGACGTACACAAAGGCGGTCGCGTGCCCTTGGAACCACCCTGGTTGGAAGGCGATGGCGCCGCCTTTGGTGGGCCAGAAGGTGCGGTTTGAGGTGGTGGGCATGCCGCCGCCTGGAGGGGGTTTGTTAGTTGTGGGGGGGGGGGGATGGGGAGGGGAGGGGGGCTTACATGGATACATCCATTGCATGCCGTAGGGGAAGGTTTCGTTTGTGATGAGGTTGTTGCCGCGCCATCCTGGGTAGGTTATGACGGTGTGTGCGGAGGCGAGCGCCGCGCCGGCGACGGCGAGGAGTGTTGATGTGAACATGGCGGCGGTGGTGGTTGTGTGTGTAACGGCCGAGCTGGCGGTTCGAAGCCTCCAAAAACTCCTGTCACTGCCCCAATTTTCCTCCTCTTTGGTGAGCTGGCCGGTTTCTTTGGCCTCGCAGAAACAGCCACGGAGAATCCTCCCAGATCACCGCTCGTCGTCGATCTTTGTGTCCGCCGCGTGGAACCTGTAAGTGGCGGAGGCTTTACGTGCTACCAAGTCGCCAAGCACGGTCGCTGGTGACGGAATCTCAAACTCGAGGATGGGAAACTTTGTTCTGGGAATCCAATTCGAAGAAAAAGAAGGCAGGGGAGGCAGAGAACCAGCTGCTGGGCATCGGAGGGTGATATCTGGTGGCCTCTGGCACAACCCGTCCCCTCTCTCTGCAGCCGCCCAGCCTCTTGTCACCTCGCCCATTCTTGCATTGTCCCACCCCGCGCCGGCAAGGCACCGTCGCCTGCCGAACAAACCCTCCCCCCAATCTCGACGGGCCTCTGGTTTGCCATCCCGCGGGCCACTCACAGGCGGCCAAACGGGCTGCAGAGTCGCAAGCTGTGCATGCCGACTCCTGTCCCCTGTCAGCCCAACCGGGCACCGGCCAATGGGCGCCAGCATCTGGCCGTTTGGCCAAGGCGAGTCGCCATGCTGGGGCGATTTGCACGTCCGTCACGGAGCCATCACCAACACCTGGCCAATCGGCGGTTGCGCCGTCGCTGCCCCTTTCGATGGCGTTCACCTGGGGACCTCTTGAACTTCGAGGTTCGTCTTATTTCGATGTCGACGGGCTGTCCCTTTCCCCATCTCTGAAGCCGACTTTGCCAGCTATGCTACGATCAGCTCAGCGAAACCGAAGCGCAGCAAAGACAACCAAGGTCTCAAGGTGACACCAGCAAGCTGACGTCCAGTCACATCCAGCTCTCAATTCTCCCCACCCGGCTGCGGTCCGCCAACCTTGTTGCACGGTTAAGCGCCGAGACAGCCCGCGCTCCAGCCAATGACGTGCCGCTTCGCATCCTGGGCAAGTCGAATTGGGGGCGGTCGGGGCAAGATCTTCAAGTCAGCCCCATCCAGACTTCCATCAGGAGGACAAGCTGTTGGAGAAGCTGCATCGTGGAATCGTGTGACCTGCAGACGTTCCGTGACATGGACGGAAGGTCGATTCGACCATGCACAATGCCGTTTCAAAACTCTGAGTCCCACACGAGGCGTTCAACCCGGGTTTGTCCGTACTGTTGCTTTCATGAGAGCTCGAGTGGGCAGTCGAGAACTGGCCATCAAAGTTGTCGGAAAGAGAGAGTGTGCCGGTTCTTGGTCTTCGAGGACTGAGGATTGGGTGAAGCTGGAGAAGTGCAGCCTGCCTGGTTGAGGTGGGTCAGTCAGGTCCCTTGATGGGCAGATCAGAGAGGGAAGGCGGTGAAGATGGGCACAGCTTATCAGCTTCTTATCGCTCAGTTGCCCCGCCAGATTTCTTTGGTGGGACCAGGTGGGTCAACGGACAGAGACACTTGAATTTCAGGGGAACCAAACAACACCACCCACGATTTGGTCAACACCAAAAGTCGTTGATTGATGCTCCACTATTTCTCTCAATACTTGAACCCTTGATTCAACCATTCTTTTCTCTATCTGCCAACTCTCATTTCACATTCAACCCCTCCACCCCATCACCCACTACCCCACAAGCCACCACCATGACAACCCCCGACAACTCCTGGAACACTGTCAAACGCAAAGGCCGCCGGCTACGCACCATCCCCTTCCCAGCCAACAACGCAGCAGACACTCTCGAGGACGGCATACGACCAAACCTCAAACCCGAGCTCTCAGCCGACGACCTCTGGCGCTACCACCAGACCGTAGCCAAGGACTGGCAAGCATCCGAGTGGTGGGACCAAGTGCGCAAAGTGCTCGAGTCTGCCTCCGCCAAGACAGCTGGGAGTCGGGTAATTGTTACGAAAGCTCTGTGTTTAGGGCCCGGGCCGTACGAACCGAGTAATGGGAGCGCGAAGGCGAGGCGGACGGCGCATTTGCAGACTGCGGGGTTTTGTTTTCTGGTTGAATATCTGAGTTAGACACCCCTCTTTCTGGGTTGTGGTTGATGCAGTTACTAACATGGTGCAGAATCTCAAAGTGGGCAGGAGATCAAGTGTGTGGTTCAGGAGCCAAGGTTTACGCAGCAGGACAAGGAATTCTGCTCGAGGCTTGGCCTGGAGGCGGTAGAAAGTCCGGAAGGGTTTGAGTTTGTGGATGAGGAGACGCTGGTGTTTGGCATCCATATGGAGCTTGAGATCTACAATCAGGCTCTGAAAAAGCTGCCGGGTATTTTTGTGGGCGCCAGCTTGCAAGAGTGGGAGAGGGTCGTCAATGACAGTCCAGACACTGAAGGGCCGCTGGCGGCCTTTTTGAAGATGGAGGAGAAGTATGATAAGTATTCTTTTCCTGACTTGGAGTACATGTTCTCAAGTACTGTCATATATTGGCGGCGAGATGAAGAGAAATCAAAATGAAAGGCGTTTGGAACAGTCGGCCAACTGAGCTTGACAGACAGATTCCTTCGAAGGTAACTAAAAGTGAAGTTCGAAGTCTTAGCACTGAACTTGTTGAATTGTTTGAACTTAAACGGTCAAACTCAAAGCGGCGACGAAGACGCACCAGAAAAAATCCCAATTTTCTTCCAGAGTTGAACCAACAGGTACTTGAGAAGTTGAAGATTGGTTAGTCCACCAGTTCCCTGGCAATTGGAGTTATCAACTGCCAGCGTGTAATCACCATACATTGAAGCCACTTAGTTAGTACTGCTTTCAAAATAAGGACTCTATTGTACTCTAAATCAAGATAGATGATCTCCCCGAACGCCCAATTACCTAATAACAACACAAGACGCTGAAAACTCATGTAAGTTATGTGTGAGTAACACAAGGTTCTATTTTCAATGCAAAACGCCCCTTTCATGACCTCCAGAACCCACTACCCAGCAGTGACCTTTCTCCTAAACCCTCTTTCCAACTTCGTCGCCATCGCTTTTCCCGCCGGGGCGGACATCTCCCAAGATCGTGAATGTCTGCCTCACTAGCGTCGACTACACCCAATGTTAGTACTCTGAGCGTTTTGAACTTGCTATATATCAAAACCACCAAACAAGACTTTTCTCACTTCCTATGCCTCCCTGACATACAATCCCCGCACCATGAGTGCGCCGAAGAGGCCGACTTCCGGCACCCACAGATACACATGCACGAGTAGCTCCTGTTGTCGTCGTCCCTGTCCCGCCTAGAGCTGCCACCACCACCACCACCACCACCACCACCACCATCCTCCCTCTCCTTGCCCTTTCCCTTCCCCTTGCTCTTCTTCCCACCGCCGCCCTTGCGGTGGCCGCCGCTGGAGGACCCTTCGTGTCCGCCGGACTCAGACTTCTTGTCCGACTTGGTCTCCTCGCGCTCCTTCCCCTTTCCACCAGACTTGGATTCGGACTTCTTCTCGGGCCCGTCGTCGTAGTACTCGCAGCCGTATGTGGAGTCGTAAGTGGACATGTTGAGTGGTATGTATTGATGCGTGGGGGTTTCGAGTTGTTGGTTCGAGCTGAGTGGTTGATCGTCAGGAACGTGGTGCGTATTGGGCTGGTGATTGGTAGAATTGTAGACCGGCTCTGGTTGGTGAGGATGTGAAGATTCGACAGCTACTGCAGGGAAGGAGACATATTAATAGCCCGACGGGCGCGGTTGGCGTACAACTGTGACTCTTTCCGCGTTGTTCTCTGCGCAGGCGTGGGTTGGGCCACATGGCTGCCGTAGGGCCGTCATGGACCAGCTGGCTGCATGCTGCGTTACCTGTATCCGAGTGTCATTCGGCGGCGGTAGGCTTGGGTTATTGTCCTTGGTTAGACTTGGGTGAGTTGTGGTCAGTGAGTTGGGAGACTCGTAGTGCACGAGAATGAGTGGTGGGTTGACAGCCAACTGTTAGGCGGACGTGACGCCTCTACGAAAAGGACCCGGTCAGTCTTTTTGGACATCTGGCTGAAAAACAGCAGTGGCTAAGACAGACATTCGAGTGTAGGTGAAGACAGAAGGCATAGGTCCTGAGTCCCAGTGTCTTGACAGCTTCCTTTAACAGAGCAGATCTTATGTGAAGAATCAAGAATGACAACTGCGTGTTCCCGGACTCCCGAACTTGAAGAACATGCCCGATGAACTCTCGAGTGGCCCCGAGAATGGCCGCTTCAGAGTTTCAGTTGACAGTTTTCCTTCTGTCACATACAGTTTAAGTATGAAATGTGCTGTTCTGGGCGCCGAATTTGGCAGGGCAGGGACGCCATTTTCGGGTGTCCAAACAGTGCGGGGCGATTGGTCGCAGCCAAGTACTCGGTACCTCCTTGGGCGGTTGGTTCGAGAAAGCATTTGAGTCTGGAATCCAGGAATCCGCTTTCTTCAACCTGGCATCCATTTTCGACTCCCCAGCAAAGCGGCGCGCAGCGGCGTAACCGGGTGTAAAATGGCGTCCCTCGCCCTTCCCTTCGTTCCCGGCATGTCGAGCACCATCGCCAGAGCCGGTCGCCCTCGACACTCAACACCAGACACTCACAACCTCAGACAACCAATCCCAAACACTCAACGCCATCTCCATGCCAGCACGTTGCCAGCCACAGCCGCGTGACCGCAATGTCGATTTCGTCCGGCGGTTCACCGCGAAACGGCGAGAAGCCTACGACGATCAGATTGCAAAACAGGCAAAGGCCCTTACGGCCGACCAACATGCCGCTTTCCGCAAGCAGCTCGGGATGGTTCACTTCCTTCTACCTGCCTACGCCGACGCGACCAAGATAAACATTGTCGGCATCCTACGAAAATGGAAGAGGTAAAAGGTCGTATACATCGTATTCTATTGGCATTCGTGCTAACGAATATACAGGTACTGTACATTCAACTGCTTCTAAGACTGGCGAGATGCCGTCAAGGACGCAACGCGAGCGACGGCAATCAGTTTCCTCGAATATCTTTGTCAGACATACCGGATCACGACGTAGGGGACGTCGTAGCAGTATTTCCGCCAGTACAAGCAGCTATATGCCAGCGTCACGGGCCGCTACATGGATACGAACGACGCCAAAGAAATCAAGAAGGTACGTCTTCCAGCCTCCTAACAACCAATGTAATAGCTAACGTGCTTCGCAAGTAGCACGACGCTATCCTGGTTGCCAGGTATAAACTACGAGCGCCAAACATACTCGGCAAGGACGTCGCGAACGTAGATACTTTGCTTGTCCTACTGACGTTCAATATCCGGTACGATACTAGCGTCTTGCCCTAGGAGGGGCATCGCATCCAACTTCCAGGGTACTACCTAGGCCTCGCCTTGACAGGAGCACGGCCGGCCGAGTTTGTAGACGGGGAGACGAAGACCGGCAAAGACGAGTATACGAAGGAGATCTTGTCCTAGATCGCCGCTACGAGCATCCCTTGCGATGAAGACGAGGCGCCCGACGAGGATTCCAGGTTGTTGGAAAGGATGATCTTGCAAGAGCTGGAGGGTCATGGCCGGCCAAAGGCTCTCTATTACGAGGACATTTTACTGATGATCGTATACTATCCGGAAACCGGCGAGGACATCCTTGCTATATACATCAAACTCGCGTATTATAAAGGGATGGACAACAAGCTAAGGCCGTAAGTAACTACCTTGTTGTTTAATATCTCAGATCTAACCATCATTCCTCTGGGACCATCTTCTACTTTACTCCTACTAGGAGGTTAATCTTTTGTTTCATTACTATCATCGTCAGCCTCGCAATACGCGATCGTACGTTTGCCGTATCGAAGTTTACTAGCGTAAGAGAGATCTTCCAGGCAAAGAACCGGGGACCGGTCAAGTGCACCGCCTTACGCTAGAAAGAGGAATGGCTCAAGCGGCCCGTTTTCCGCTAGTATGATAAGCCCATTGTTGAGGGAGAATCCGACGAGGGAGAACCCGACGAGCGAGAGTATCAGCCTCTTCCGTACTATAGGCTACTCTACGATATAGAGCGGCAGTCGCTCGACGCCGGAGAGGAGAAGGAGATCGAACCAAAGGCCTGGCGTAGGGGAGCGGCCAACGCAGCGGACGGTACGTTCTCTCCATCTCTAGGATAGTATTGTTCTAACAGCGTATAGGCAAGGCCTCGGATGCCGTTCGCGATCAGATTATACGCCACGATCCGAAGTAGGTTACGTTCAATAGCGTATACATCAACGAGAAGGTCGGGTTCCATCTCCAGAATGCAGTCTTGGGCGAGCCGACCGAGGACAGCCTTCTCGCGATGCTTTCGCATATCGGCCTCATACGCGACCCCCGCGCGAGCAAAGACATGGTTCCCAACGAGGTGTGGGAGCTGCTGCCGCCCGATCCGGTGATCGAAGCGCTAAGGGAGGAGAGGGTACGGCTCAAAGGCAGCCGGTACCGGATCAAGGGCTCGGAATACGAGGGCAGGATCCGAGAGCTAACCAAGCTAATCGCGACCAAGGAGCAGAAGCTGAAGACTGTTGGAACAGCTGATTCGAACCACTGCAGTGGGTTGGTATGGAGGCACTGAAAGGCACTATAATAACGGGTGCAAAACGATGTATGTCAAGAGTTGTGAATTGCTTCAGTTGTGTCTGTTCTGTGCTCCTGTCCTCCTCCATGGGCGTGCCCTGGGCCTTTTGACTGCCTGGCTCCCCCGCTTTCCTGGGATGGCCTTCAGCTGAAGCCATTACCACTGTGGCTTGCAGCTGGGCCAATGGGAGGTCATGGAGTTGGTGTTTGCCTGCGGGTTGCCTGCAGTTGAGAGGTTGGCGATGCCCTCCTGGGCCTGTTGTTCAGGCCAGCTACTGCGGTTGGGCCCAGGCAGGTGCCTGGGTTCTGACAAAGACGGCCGTCCAGCGAGATTACCGGAAGGATTACTTTTACAACCGCCCGACATGGGACATGGAGGCCGACGGGGAGGAGGAGGAGGAGTACGTCGAGCCGGCCGTCGACCTGCAGATCCCCGAGCGCGCTCAGCTCGCCGAGATCCTCTGCAACCAGCCAGACAACTTGAGCTCCGCAGAGCTTCTCGAACTCCGCATCCAGGCTGCCGAGCTGATGGTCATCCTGTGCGGCAAACGGGAGCCGGCGAGGCCGGACCGCATCCGACAGAGGGCGCGTGCGGAGGTGCAGGCCGATGTCACAGTGAAGGAGGAGTCTCCTGGACTGGACCCCTTTCCGCTCCTGATGGACAGGAAGCAATGCCCACGCTGCATCGGTGATGAGACCCTGTCCCGGGAGGAGAGGACGTTCAAGTACTGCCGACCGGCGGTGATGTTTGACCATTTCGACAGGAAGCACGCGCGAGAGCTGGGCCACGCGAAGCGGATGCTGTGCAACCACCCGAAGTGCAAGGAGGAGGCGCTGGAGTTCAAGCACCTAAATCATTTCAAGAACCATGTAGAGAGTGTCCACGGCGTCAAACTCCGGGCCTGAACGGGGAAGGGAGGGGGTGAAGGGGACAGGCAGGGAAAGACATCTTGAACGCTCCAAAACTGATACGAGAGGTCGGCTCGACCCAGGTTGCCTGCAACAACGGCAAGGCCCAGCTGGCGTGCTGCCGGACCAGGCTCTCCCTGACCAAGGAGCCGTACGACAGCATGAGGGGCTACGACATGTGCAAGTGGTTCGGCACCGCGCCTGGGAACTGTGACGGGGCCGGCGCCGTCCAGGACACCCCCGACATCCCACGCTCTGAAGCCTGCAGGATCAAGGATATTGCCCGCCCCAATGTCTTGTTCGAGAGCTACTGGGGCAGCGGCGCCACGCACTGCCGCAACAAGAAGTACAAGGACCTCGATCAGTACCGCCCGCTGTGCTGCGAGCGCCCGACAGACGACATGTGGTGGCGCCAGTGCAAGACGGTGCGTGCCGAGAAGAAGGGCGGCAACTTCTGCCAGCCCTACTGTCCGGAGGGCACCATCCGCATGGGCATGGAGAAGCCCCAGGTGTACGAGAACTGCAAGGGCGGCGCCCATGCCATCTGCTGCGACCTGCACTTCGTCACCAAGGCCAATAACGAAGAAGAGATGAAGAGCGCCTACGTTGACGCTCTCAAGGAAGTGCTCCCGAACCCGGAGAAGTGCAACTGGGACGCGGTAGAGCAGGACCTCGCGAAGCGTGCTGCTGTCGTGGAAGGCTCGGAGAGCGGCCTTCCCGCCGAGAGCAAGCGTGGCGCCTTGTTCGACATGATCACCAGGTGCCGAGTCGCCCTTCAGGGCACCAGGAACATGATGGACGGAGTGGAGGCTTATGTTGATGGTTGGAACCAAGGGACCGGGGACATCGAGATGAATTATGTCCAGGCTTCGGTTGTGCGGCAATGGCCTTATGAGGAGTACGCCTACACCAGAGTTTCCTCGGGCGCTCTCCAAACCGAACGTGCCGAAGCTGTCATCAATGTGGCCAAACACTTCAACGCAAACAAGGGGAAAATGCCGAACAAGGCGAAGCAGCCCAACAAGGATAATAAATGGGACTGTCCGCCCACCTGGGTGTGGGACGCGGCTCTCAGAGAGTACCGCGACGATCCGGACGATGGCGGCAGAGAAACGATCGAGCCGGATATGTGGAATCAGGTTTGGGTTCAGCTCCGCCGTCGTGACAGTCTCGATTTCATGATGCCCCCGTCTCGCCTGCCGAGGAGGAAGAGGAGGTGGGAGGAGAAGAAGAAGAGGGGCCAGACGTCACTCAGACAGACTCAGATTCGACTGACCCTCCCGGACCCGCGGACTGGCGCAAGGGGCTCGAGGAACTCGGCCGGTTCCGTCTCGGCGACACCGCCAACACGACCTGGGTCCACCCTCGGGGTGCCGACAGTTGCGAGGACAACTTCCGATGCCGTGCCAAGATGCTGGGCTTCGACCTGTCCAAGAAGGAGGACAGGATGGCGTACTGGAACGTGACCGTGATCGAGGCCCAGGGGAAGCCCAAGCGGTTCGCCCAGTCGCTCGAGCTGCGGGAGCGGTGGGACAACGGGACGCTGTCGGCGCGGCAGTCGTACCAGATGAGCAACCCGCGGCAGTACACGGTCAGGTCGGCGATAGTGAACGGGTGGACGGACCTGGTCATCAGGTCTTCGCCTTATCCCAACGGCAACCAGGGAGACGACCTCATGTTCCTCAAGGGCTAGACAGGCGACACGGATGGTACCCGCTACGTAGTCAAGTCGAATGGCTGCGGGCCGACCGAGTTTACACTCTGGCACAACGCGGCAAAAGCCCAGGTCAACGGCATCTGGGTCTCGGAACACATCCTTGAACTGAACACGATCGGCCGCTTCTTGACGGCCTCGCTCGACGGCGGTGTCGGCTCGCTCACCGTGCCCAACTCGCACGAGACTTTGCAGCCCGCCCGACTCTCGACCGCTAGTCCTCTCGAGGTCATAAGATTTGCCTCTGCCTTCAACGCGTAGAACCAACATTACTCGGACCTCACGCCGGCCGACTCGTGCCTGGCCTTGCTAGGCTCCAGGGACGTCATGAGGGGCCTAGTCGTATGCGACTCGAACCTCAACATGATGAAGACCAAGGTGTACAAGCTCATGAGGCCCGTCGGCGAAACCACATGGATAACCACCTGCAGGTCTCCCACCCCCGCGAGCCTGCAGCGGGCGCTATCCTTCATCCAGACCATCATAGCTGTCTTTGAGTACTACAACGATGCCACTATACGTATGCAAAGGTCATGCAGGAACTGAACAAGTTCGAGCTGGCGTACGAGGCCCAGTACGGGACCATCATCCACGGCCTGTGGCAGGACCGATGGTACCAGTTCATGCAGGCGCACTTTGCGCGCGTCGCCGTCTTCACGCGCATCTGGGTCCGGGAAAAGCTGACTGACCTGTATGGTATCTGGACCCAAGCGAACCATCACTGTATTGGACTTGAGGCGTGCGCATACGCCACAATGTCCCTGACGTACATCCAGGCCTACATCGATGCCATCGACTGGGATCAAAGGATCGTCATTGACCTAGGCATCTTTCTTTCTCCAGCCGAAGTAGCAAATCTTCCGCCGTTTTGAGACGGCCGAACCCGCCTTGGATGGGACTGTTTGAAGAGGACGGGCGGAATTGAATGGGGAACTGGGTGCATGTAATGGTAATACCCAATTGAAATGTTGTTGCGCGGTGGCACGTGACCGACCATATAGCGGCTTCATCCACCACCTTCTGCCCTGGCTTCTTTCCTTCAACAACAACAACAAGAAGATCATCAGTTTTTGTCCACATTCCTGTTGTTCCTGCGACAAATGTTGGGTGGTTCGGTTGGAAGCTGCGGTTCAATAGAGAGAGAAGATGGACGGACCCCGCAAATATAAAACGATGCCACGTTAACGTTAACGTTAGTTCAAAAGTTTGGTGGAGACGATGCAGGCCACTGAGCCCATTTTCGAATGCCAAGATTCACTAACTACCTATCGATAAGACACCCGACGCTTATTGCCAAGACCACAACCTACCACCCCCGCGCGCCATACAGTATTTGCGCCTACATTTTTTTTTTTCGGGGTTCCAACTTTCATTTCAGACGTTCCATTCCCGTGCCACCGGATCAGCTCTAGACTTCAATTTCAGATGGCAGACGTCCCCAATGCTGACCCAAACCCGGAGACGAGGTCCTCGACGGAGGACCCGGAGGAAGAGTGGCCCGATATCGACGTGGATTCCGATACCTCGGAAGGCGCCGAGGCCATCCGGCGCGCCGAGGCTGCTTTCGAAGCGTCAGTTGACCGCTCTTCCCAAATACAACGCGAGCAGCAGCCAGGCTATGGCATTCAGAGGAGCTCTACGTCAAGGCGCGGGACCACCAGGACCAGTTGACTCAGGAGGAGCGGCAACTCCTCCTCACCCGCGGCGACGTTGCAGGCAAGGCGCTCGCCTATCCGGACTCGCTCACCACCGACGAGATACACGAACTCCTCTTCTGGCCGCCGGCGGATGTGCTGCGCCCCAACGTCCAACGGGCAACGGGCGGCACCCTCAGCACCGCCGGCGAGCTCTATGCCAAGGCCAAGGATGCGCTGGGTCGCGGCCAGTTCGACACGGAGGTGAGCGACGAGGAGTGTGAGCTACTAGAACGCTTCTGTCACCCCAAGGACGACCCTACCTACTCTATAGGAAGGATAATGGGGATGCTTAGTTCTCCAGGGTACGGCGCAGCTTTCACGCTCGTGTCGAACCGGCTGGGGATAGACAGAGCGGTCATGCGGGCCGCTACAACACGCTTTAATCCAGCGTTGCGCGCCCACCGTGATCTGCCTCCAGCGGTGCACCAACAAAATACCGAACTCAGGAACTCGATGGAATCCAACCGCCAACAGTTCCAAAGCGGCAATGTGACCGAGGAAGAGTTTCTCACCCGCGCCAGAGAACTTGATGACACGTTCCGAACACTCAACCCTCATCTCTACCCGCCTGCTCCACTTCCCAGGTGGTTAGGGGCTGTCCAATGGCCCGGCCCGCCACGGGCACTTCCTTGGCCTTCGTCCGGTGACGAGTTTGGGTACGGGCCTTGGCCCAGGACCTTTGACCGCCGCGGTGCTTTTACCATATTCAAGGATGAAACAGACCTCCGTGGTATTGACGTCCAACCGGGGTGGCACTTCCTCCCCGAGGAGCAAAAGGAAGCGTACCGCGCCTGGGCTGAAGGGTCCCGTCGCGCTGCCTGGGCTGAGTTCGAGTCTATCCTAGCTAACACGCCACCCTCCAGCCGTCTCGAGAACTTCTTGTGGTCTGTAAGCTTTACAAAAAAGGGCCTTGAAAAGCGGAAAACGCTCAGGCACGTCATTACGGGGTTTGAGCTATTCCGTGACGAGCAGCCGGAGGGACTGGCGTACCAGGAGGTGGTGACGAGGTGGGAGGCCCTGACTGAGGAGCAGAGAGAGGCATACGACGAGCGGGCTTTGGTGATACATGGAGAGGCTTACCGTGCGCTGCCCCCTAACTACCTGGAGGACCTGTGTCGCGAGCGAGGGGAGCCTGGACCGTGGGACAGTTGATGTCAAGGCCTCCCCATCCAGTACCTACGCATAAGACGAGGCGACAAGTCTTCCTCAAGCTTGATAGCATTATTCAACATGTGAGTAAATGGCCGACGTAGATCCTTTGCTTCCTCAGCCGTTTACCCTGCTCTTGGTTCCTAAGCTCAGATCAAAAAGAAGTCCCTTACCCCCTACCCCCTAGCCACAATCTCAGAAGCTCATTGACAAATACTGGGCTCGTCAGGGAGGCCAACCGGCCATTGAGCCTGGCAAGCCCGGCCGCCCGTCTTCGGCCAAAGCACCCGCGCCCGCGCCCGCTCCCAAGCCGCGTAGTCGCCCTCGCAAGAACCCAACGAACGCCCCGTCGCTCGCGCCGGTCCCTAAGACAACAAGCCGCTAGTTATGGTATGGGAGCGCGACCTCCCCCTGACCGGTGCCAAGGCCGAGAAGCAACGCGGACTCAGGGTCAAGTCTGGCCTCCCCTGTCAGTCGATTGACAGAGTGACGTATATCACAGAGGACGACTTTTGGGACTTTGTCAAGTCGAAGGGGGCCTATCCTTTAAGGTAAATGGTTCTATCTTATAGCTATCTACCCCCCTGATCATCTATACTAACCCCATATTACTGCTGTTAGGACCGCGGATTTTCCTACCCTTGGCCCGAACATTCTACAGCTAGCATCCGTACTCGAGACACACAGTCTGAGTTTCCCGACGTACCATGTCTATTCGACCATGTGTTATTGGTATGCCGACTCCACCTTTGAAGTTCTTGCTGAGATTGGCAAGGCGAATGTGTGTGTGGAAGGCAAACCAGTGCAGAAAAAGGGTGTTTGGAGTTGGCTCAATGTCGACTACGTCGCATATAGCGGCGTCACCCGGAGGTCGTTGAATGATGATGCCTACCAGCAACAGCTGGTAGAGATGCAAGGGGAGCTCGTCGCAAAGTACGACGGTACGCAGAAGAAAGCGTGGAGCCAAGAGGAACTCGCGCAACTCCCAGTGGAGGAACGCCAGGCCATCGAACAGAACGGCTGGAACGTGGCTCAGTTCCTCCACATGATCCAGGACATGCCCACACACCAGAAGCTGTTTGACGATAGTACCGCCCGGGCGAGAGAGGTTCGGGAGCTTCTAGAAAAGGTATATTTGAACCCAAACCATACTGCGGCTTAGCCGATTACCCCCTGCAGCTTAAACCATCCTAACCTTGGCTTCGATGTAGATTCAATTCGGCCAGGAGGAACAAGAAGCCACAATGAAACGCGAGGCGGAAGCCAAACAATGCGCGGAGATAGAACGAGTTCTGGCAGAGCAAGAGGACAAGTGGAGGCGTGTAATGTCCGAAGCTAGAGAGCGTCTGGAGCGGGTTCAGCAAGGTCGGGAACGGGCTGAGCAAGAGCGGGAGCAGGAGCGGGCCCGGGCTGATCTGGCAGAAAGGCGGGCTGAGCAAGAGCGGGAGCGGGCTGATAACCTCGCGATGGAAATCGCCATACTCAAACAGCGATTTGGCGGCTGAGGGCTCATCTCGCGTTGGCCATTTCTGTCGCGCTATGGGGCTTAAGGTTAGGGTTTGCTAGGTGGTGCTTTGCTTAGCTGAGCTGATAGCGGTCTCTTTTGAATATTCGCTTGCTCTATCGAGCAACTATCTCTTTCTTCCTTCCTTAATCTAACACTTCAATCTTCGTTGCTCACCAGTAACCAGTAACACTGTAATAACAATAAGAACACCTCTCTCACACTCTCTCCAGCAGGCCGTCTGCGCAAATGACCGGTTTACGACTGGTAGAAACGCGTTTGGGCAAGCCGGTCCTGTGAACGATACCAGTCGCATAACAGGCTATCTCCATAAATGGCTGTTGTGCGACTGGTAGAAACGCGTTTGGGCAAGCCGGTCCTGTTAACGCTACCAGTCGCACGACAGGCCGCAGCACCTGCAGTGTCCACTACCGATCTTGCACGGTTTGCGAGACACGGCGGCCCAGATCTTCGCCATCTTTGAGGGTTATGCCTACAACACCTGCAACATAATGACTGGGACCGGATGCTCACCTCCCCACTCAGTGCCCCGAACCGAAAGACGCCGCAGATACTATGGCTTCCCGCCGCTCCGCATCTTCAAGCCAACGGACCGAGTCCACAAAATCGACAAAGGCAACAAGTTCCTCGAAGACCAAGCCATCATCAGCGTACGATAATGATTTTGAGCAGCATATGATCGACTATAATATATACCCTCCGTTGTACGACTTTCCTGACGACCGCGCAATACCGACGCCGGATAATCTCGACGAGCATCGTCGGCTCTTAGCAACAAGCAGACCCTCACGTTCACCATCGCAATTCACCGAATCTAACTTTAAGAACTTCCTGCGAAAAAACAAGACCTCTTCCGAAGGCACAGTGATGCGCAATGTGATTCCGATCATCGCCGGCGACTCCAACATTCCGAACGAGGGCAACCTCCCCTTTACCAACATCGATTCGATGACCGGAGGAGCGACTGTCAAAGCGGTTCCCGATTTCTTCGACGGGGCTCGGCTAGGCGACGTTGACAAGGCCGTGAGAGATGACCTGAGCTAAACGATCATTCCCACAAAGCATGCCGATGTTCAGTGCCCAATAACCCCAAGCAGGATGAGGTGGGGAAAGGGGGTCTTGAACCACCCGACTCCACCACTCGCAAATCCCGGGTCAATAGGCTGAATCAAGCCTTGATGCTTGTCTGGGTTTGGAAAAGCGCAGCCTTGGCAGCACTTGCTCGCTGCTCGATACGGAACTGGGGATTTGCGTGTGAAGACGACGAAACTCACAACTCCGTGGCGGGAATAAGGGGGGTGCAGAAGCAGGCTGCCAGGCGCCAGGGGATGGTTCACCGAAAAGCCCACCTCCCATCTCCCCATTCGGAAACCTTCAGAACTTCCAGTTTCCTCAAGACAGAGCACATAACCTCAAACCACCCCGTTATCTGTTCCAGCCCCGCAAACTCGACCGAACCCGGCTCTTGGGCATCCCGATCAGGACACGACCCGCACTTGATGCCACGAGGTCAAAGCGGCTTCCACGATGCAATTTATCGCAAATTGCGGCAACCAGGATTCGGAGCCGGTTCTGGGAAATCCGAAAAGCTCTTGGCGTTACTGACGTCGCATTGTTCAAGCCTGACATCCCAGCTGGTTGTCGACCTGTTGACCCAAGATCTCTGTCTCTTTTGCTTCTTCTTCCTCGCCAACAAACACACGCACCGCGGCGTCATTGATCGACACCCGGCGCAGCGAACCCGAATCCTTGAGCGTCCGGACCCGAGTGGACCCCCGAACCGGAGCAAACACCGAGACCTGGCCGCCTGCGAGATGGACCCCCGGCTCTGAATCGAACCATGGACCCATCGACACACAGGGGAACCCCGTCCCGTCATCCACATTCAAGAACCCACGACAGCAGCAACAACCATAACGAATCCATCCAGCAACGAGTCCGCTTCGCCGAGGGCGAGCCCCAAGCAAGCTACAGAATCCAACCCAGTGAATCCACAGCCCGCCGTGAGAGGCAGGAAACCGCCACGACGTCCAAACCACGTCCGCCGTCGGTCTTCTGGGACGACCGAGATAACGCGTCCCAGCTCACCTCCGATACGAATAACCCCCCTGCTGGCTACACTTTTTACCGTGAGCCAACACCAACTCCACCTGATGACGAGGGTCCCGAGAAGCGACTGGGTGGAGGTGGGTTTGCGCCCACGGTAGGGGAGAATTCGACCATAAGGGGAGGCACCGCGTCCAGCAACCGCGAGTTTGACCTCGGTTCCCGCAGTGAAGGAGGGAATGGGGGCTGGAGGGCTAGAGAAGGTGGTAAAAGGTCCCCGGCAGCTAAGAAAAAGCTGCTCTGGGCACTCATCGCGGCAGGGGTGCTGATACTGATTGGCGTTGCTGTTGGCGTCGGAGTTGGGTTGGGCGTTGGTATGAAGGCCAAGAAAGGTTCGGAGACTGTGGATGGAGGTCCAAGGTGCGTCTGGCTCAGAGTAAATTCCTCACTTGCAAACTCTTACACCCCCAGCAGTTCACCACCAGCCTCCGTTCTAAACCCCAGCCCAACACCATCATCCCCGCCCAGCACAACCACCGGAACCCCATCAGATGCCTCCACACCACCAACCACCGCCAGCGGAACCCCACGCCCAACCTACAACTCCGACTGCCCCTCCCTAAACAACACCATCTACCACGTCCCCGGGTCGACGCGGACCTTCAAGCGCCTCTGCGGCGTCGACTACAGCGGCGACGGCGCCACAGACCTAACCCACACCTACACCGAGAGCATGGCCGACTGCATGCACAGCTGTGCCTCATTCAACGAGTGCACTGCATGCGCGTGGGGGTATATGGAAGGGGATACGGGCAGCCAACACCGCTGCTATATGAAGAAGGGGTTGGTGAAGGCACATGCGGCGGAGAGTGATTGGTGTTTTGCGATTTTGCAGTGAGGTTTATGGGATTTAGGTTGGGTTTATGATAGAGGAGGAGATACCCCTGATTTGAATTTGCATAATACATAATAGTTCTGGAGATCCCCAGCCCCAGGTCAACTGTGCCAGTTGGTGTTTACGCATTCAGGGGTTGGGGCTAACCACTCATTTGTGGGAGATTCCAGACAGCTGCAGCAGAACCTTGCTCTCCTTTCTGTCAGTCTATTTCAGTTCCTTTCCTCAAGCATCTTTAAACGCCATCCAGGTCGCTCCAGATACGAAGCCCATCCCTGACCAACTCCTGAGCCATCACCCCGGAGCCGCTCTCTGCCTTTGATCAAGAACTTGGTTGACCAAAACAAAATCAACGACGACCTGAAGATCCTCCAAACCAAATCTTCCTCTCCATTCTTCAAAATCTCACCATCTACGTAATCTTTCTCACCCCCTTCTCTCTCCTCAATCTGCGGCTGCGAGGTAAAGGACAAGTTGGCAATGCAATAATGTGAGAGATCTCAAGAGCGGTTTAAACCCTCAGCTCCAGCAAGGCTGTGTAATTTGTGATGGGAGGTAGGGAAGGCTGCTCGCAAATTGCGTTTCTGGAGAATGCCAACTTACAAAATCAGATATTTAGAGCCAGAATCTGTCAGGATATGCAGGCTGCATACCATAGATCGAAATGGACTCGAAGTTTCACATGAATACCATTTCTTTTACCTCCGGCAGTAATTGGCAATACGTAGCAAACAGGAATAAAAATGGGAGGGATTCTAACGTTGAATGACTTATGGATCTCGACTACTACTCCAAAGAGCATTGAAACTTCGGTCCTGTCGTAAAGTAAGCCACCTACAATACAGTTGAATATTGTAAAAAAAGATAGAATCCTAGGATTCAAGTTAGCTCATTGATGAGTTGACAACAAGAAGGGAAAGAGTGACAAGACAGGTATAATTGAAGAGATGAAAGAGAATAAATGAGAGATCTAGCGTGAAATCCCTGCGCTTGTTAACTAGTACCTCACGTTTGTTCAAGAAAAGACAGTTCTTTTTACCATAAAACTGTCTCAGAGTCATATGATTCTGATCTGGAGAACTGAGCAAATACAGCCGAGACGCTTTCAACTCCAAACAACCATAGTACTCCAACCCACTCGATGACCCTACGTCTGCGAACAATAACGGTTGACGGATTTCGACATTCCTTTTTCTCTTTTCGATACCGAACCGGATTGTTCTAGACCTCAACATGTATTACGCCGCTGCATACTCTATGCAGAGACTGCAGAGACCCATGGAAGTCAAGCCTTTACTGCAGCATCCCGCTGGCTCCCTCTCAAACGGCCAAGCCGGTGCTGTCTCCATAGTACCGGGCCGTCTCGGCGCATATCGGTACGGAGGGCGCCCATTTCAGGAACCCGGCCAAAAAGACGAAGCGAGCCTGAGGCTTGAAGGCCAGCGGGAGGTAGCCAGCCATATGCAGCTCGTAGCACAATCCCCCGCTTTTTTCTGTCGCAGGCCAAGGAGTGGCATGATCCCCGCATCAGACTTGCGTCCAACTGGCTGCCAATGCAAGAATAAGATTTAACCCAGCATCGGCATCGCCGTTACAACAAACCTCTTGCCACTCCTGGGGCAGTGCCAAGCCGGCGGCCCCCCTCGCCAGTTGAAATACCGAGCCGGATCGGCTCTTAAGCTTCCCCCTCCCTCCGCGGCCTCCCCTCGGCCGTTTTAACATGCATCGCAACGCCTCAGCCGGCCCCGCAGGTGCAGACGCGGTAAGCCTCTCCTGCCTTATCGGGTCGCACGTCGAGAGCTGAAAATGGCGGTCGAGAGTCCTGAGACGTACCGCCAGCCAATGGCCGCACCAACGGCCCTAACTCCGCCGCAGCACACTTAAGCATGACGCCGACATGGAGTCCGCACCCAATGGCTACGGTTGATCCCGTCGCCAAGCCTGCCGGCAACCCCAGCGCCGTGGGACGGGGTCCATTCTGTGCATGGGGTGCTGGCATGGGCCAGGTGGCTGGCACGTTACAGGGCGTTCTGACGTGCCGCTATTCGATGCGGGAGTCGTAGGGCTGAGGATGGAGGCGAGGATAGTCGGCGAAAGGTGGGGAGTGAAGGCTTGTTTCAGTATCCAGGTCCCCGAGATCTGGCTACAACAGGGCTCACGCCGTGATCATTCCACGGCATGTGGCTTGTTGGTCAGATGTCAGCATTCTCGGTCCTGGATCAAGCTGTTATAAGTATTCAACATCGTCGTCTTGGCTGGTGGTGTAGTCCACAAATTCAAGGTTGTCTTTAAACACCAGCCTCTGATACACACCAAGCACCAGACTCACAAGCATGGCGACATTTAACTCAAGAAGTCCCGCCTCAAGGGGTTCTCCGAGTCCAGCCCCCGGGCACAAGATCCGGCAGGTTTGGACCCCCGAAGAAGATCGGATGCTCTCCGTGGCAGTAGCGCAGGGTAAACCCAATCACCATACTTGAACACACCACTCCTCACAAAACTAACACGCCAACAGAGACTCCAGCCCACGGCCCGATTAGCTGGCACAAAGTCGCCTCGCATCTCCCAGGCCGCAACAACAAAGACTGCCGGAAACGGTGGCACTACAGTATTGCCAACACCATCCGTAAGGGCACCTGGATGAGGGAAGAAGACGAGCGGTTGCGCCAGGCTGTTGAGATTTACGGGGCACGATGGAGCAAGATTGCCGAAGCAGTCGGCACGCGCAACGGTGATCAGTGTTGGAAGAGGTGGTACGACTGTCTCGATCCGAGGATTGACAAGAGTCCGTGGACTGTGGAGGAGGTATGTCCTTCAGCTTGTGCAAGATTTGACATCAAGCATGACGACTAACACATCCCCAGGACGCCCGCCTCCTCCACCTCGTCTCCCAACACGGCCGCAACTGGAGCGACATCGTGCATCAGCACTTCCCCAACCGGACCTCTCTCGCCGCCAAAAACAGATACAGCATCCTACGGCGGAAACAGGAGGGCAATTTGTCTAGACCATCCTCAGCACGGAACCCAGAATCCAGACTCAACACTCCCTCCTTACAGTCAGGTTCGACGCCATCCCTGAGCCCCAGCCCTTATCTCAGTGTCCCCACGACACCAAACATGACCGGAAGTGCTACGCCCAAGCTGGAATTCGAACCGACACCAGACTGGATGGTTCTGTCAGAAGCTGAGATTGATGAGCTGTTGCAACAACAATCTTCTCAGATGGCATTTGATAATGGTATGGGGGAGTGGTGCTCAAGTTCGACCGCATCACTCGCAACATCGAGCTCGCAACTACCCGTCGACTTCCAGTTTCCTTCAGATCATTCCTTTGGACCTCAATCTGGCTTTGGGGGCGTCGTTGTTGTGCCCTCACAGGCGCCACAAATGCATTTTGATCAGAGGCAGGGCGGTGGGAGTGGGAGCTATTATTCCCAGGGGCAACAACAACACCCGGAGTTCTATGATCCGTTGGGTATTTGTCAGAGTGATGGTCAGATTCAGGTAACATATCAGGGAATGTATGGCATGGAGAGTGGTTTGATGGGTCAGGGTGGGATGGGAGGCTGGCAAGGGGGTTTTGATCAGGGGTGGTGAATGGATGGCATTGTTCTAATGTGCCCATTGGTTTTTTTTTTCTCTTTTTCTCTTTCAATACCCTCAGGTGTTTCTAAGTCGCTGCTGGGCAGCCGGTGGAGTTAAGAAATAAAAGGCTTTTGTGTTACTATTTGTAGAAAGCACGGGGTTTGACTACAACGGTCCATCTTACTTACCTCTTACATTCCTGAATTCCCACATTAACAGGATTAAGACAGGCGAACAAAGCGTTTCTCAAATTCAAGTGTCTCATCCATCAAATGGCGCCCCCTGGCGTTGTAAACACAGGCTTTTCGTCTCCACCAGCACGCAACAACCATCACGGTTCACCCCCGTCTCTCACCCCACCATCAGGATCTCTCTGGTCGCCGATGCCGGTGCCAAGAGCCAAGATCAAGATCCTTGCCTGATCAGATGGGCAGATCAGATAAGATAAGATCTCTGGATGATCATCGCCAACGAACACAGCCCCATCCTCTTCCTTCTGCCACCCCTTCTCACCTCCGGCTTCCCATCCCCTCACCAACGGCTCAACGGGCAGCCTCTAACCGCCACCAATCTGGTCATGGACCACACAAGCATTTGCTCACAGGCGCAAAGCACTTTGTGGCGGACGCTGCCCGCCTTCCTCCGCAGACTTTGTCAAACAGTCACAGCACTGAGCGCGGATGAAGGTGACAACTGGTTCGATGATCCGAGAAAGGTGGAATACGTTCGGCAACTCATCGAGTCTCTTTACGAAGCCCGCGCCATCGTCGCCTCGTACAATGCCATCCTGTTCCTTGTCATCCTTGTCCTGACCGTCCGGCACTGGCGGGAGTTAGCGAGGGACAAGCGGAAATGGCAGGGATTGACAGCGCAGTCCGCGGAGAAAGAGGTGACGGATGGAACGGTATCTCCGGTGGCGTCTTCGTCAAGTGGCATCGTCCCGGGCACACTCACTCCCTCTGGTGCTGCTAAGGACCTTGACGTCGAGCGAGTCCCCTTGTTGGCCGGCAGCAGGAGAACCACAACACCTCGGAAGGTCAACACTGTGAGCCGGGCTGTTCGGTCATGGCTTGCACACCAGCCACCGCCCATTCCGATTGTCAACAGGACCCTCCCCTCCAACGGAACATCGCTCTTTGTCCTCGCCTGGCTCTCGCTCAACGTCTTCGTCCACTTCTTCCGCCTCCCAATGCGCTGGGACTTCTTCTTCATCTTCGCCGACCGCGCCGGCTTTGTCTTCATCGTCAACCTGCCCCTGCTGTACCTCCTCAGCGCCAAGAACCAACCCCTTCGCAAGCTCACGGGGTACTCCTACGAAGCGCTCAACATCTTCCACCGCCATGTCGGCGAGCTGATGTGCTTCGAGGCCGCGATACACTTTGTCAGCATGGTCATCTGGCAGTTCGTCCTCGCCGAGGACTTCCTCCTAGCCACCAAGACCGCCTACACCTACTTCACGCACCCCCTTATCGTCTGCGGCATCGGCGCGCTCGCAGCCTACGAAGTCCTCTTCTTCACATCCCTCGCCAGCTTCCGTCAACGGTGGTACGAGCTCTTCCTCGCCACCCATGTCCTCCTTCAAATTGCCGGTCTCGTTTTCCTCTGGTGCCATTTCTACACCAGCCGGCCCTACGTCACCCTCGCCCTGCTCATCTTCCTCGTGGACCGACTTGTCTGGCGTCTTGCCCTTAAACGCGCCACTCTCACAGCAGACATGCATATCCTCGACGCAAACACCTACCAGCTCTGCGCATCGTGGGACATCCCCCATCCCCCCAAGAAACCCAACTTTTTCTGGCAACGCCAATCCATTCTCCAAGGCTGGTCTCCAACAGACCACGTCTTCCTCTCCGTCCCCGCCCTCGGCCGCACGCACGCTCTACAAACCCACCCGTTTACCATCGCCTCTCCCGCCCCCGGCCGCCCTTCCCAGCCACCACCATCATCTCACCCCAACGAAGGAACAACAACAACAACCCGCCGCGCGAACCTAACCCTCCTAATCCGCGCCCAAGCAGGCTTCACCTACGAACTGCGGTCTCTGTCCCAGCCAAGCGTTGACATCGTCCTCGACGGACCCTATGGCTCGCCCCATGCACTGAGCATGCTGCGCGCGGCGGGGTGTGCGGTGCTCGTTGCGGGGGGGAGTGGGATCGCTGTGGCGTTGCCGCTTGTTCATGCTTTGCTTCACGATTCTGCAAACCTTCGTGGGGGTAGGAATGAGAATGGAGATGGATATGGGGGTATGTTGAGGGGGGTTATTGGGGTTGATGGTGGGAGAGGGGTTGTTGGTTTGCCAACCGGTGAGGGGAGAGTGATGGGGAGGAGGAGGAGGGTGTGCCTCCTGTGGGTGACGCATTCGCGGGAGCATCGGGGGTGGGTGGTACGGGGGGAGTTGGAGGAGTTGGTGGGGAGGGGGTTGGAGTTGGTCGTGCCAGGGCCGACAGCAGAAGTGGGGAGGCCGGATGTGAGGGGGATTGTGAAAGGGTGGATTGAAGGGGGTGATGAGGAGGGGGGCGGGGTGGGGTTGGTGGTGTCTGGGCCGGATGGGTTGAATAGGATGGTGAGGAATGTTTGTGCGGAGGCGATTGGGGAGGGGAGGGAGGTGAGGGTGGCGGTGGAGAAGTTTGGGTGGTAGTTTGCCAGTTAAGCTGGGGTTGGATAGGGGGTAGACGTTGGATATGACTGAAGAGATTGCATGGGTGGCGTTTTGGATATCATGGCGATGGTAGAGAAGCATATAGACAATGATACGAAAACTTGAGGCAAAGAACCTCACATCTCCCCTTTGTCGTAGGTACAGGGCTCTGTCGCCTCTAGTCCCTATCCCCAACCGTCAACAACAGTCTCCCTAATGCTCAAGAAACACCAAACAGCGCGCACTACGTCCCCGTTGCACTCCTCCCCTCCTGCCCCCCAAACCCCATACCTTGCAGTCTTTTTACCCATCCCCTCCTCACTCCCGCACCATTGCCACCACCACCCTTTTTCTACTTTCTCTCCCCCCATCTCCGTCACTCCAGCCGCCCCTGGCACACCAAGCATCTCGCCCACCTTACAAACCCGATTCCAACATTCTCCACAGATTCGCTCCCCGATTCCTTTCGGTCGCCCTCCTGCACACTCCCACCTTCGGATTGAAGTGTGGAAGTTGTGTCTATTGAGGAGGGTTGGGTGCTCGAAGTAGTGGTGTTTTGGTTGAGGGCTGGGTTGGGGTGGTTGGGGGTAGACATTTTGGGTTTGAAGTGGTTTGGTTAGTATTTGAGGTATTTGATACCGTAATAATGGAGGGCAACTGTGTAGATTTTCAGTTGCTTGTGCATGAAGTTGAGAGTGATGGGTAATAGGATCTAGGTGGGCAGGACTGCTCGTGAGACGAGAGGCGAAAGTACTTTGACGTCAGAGACGGCGCCACTGACAGAGCATTGGTCCAGAATTTGGGGTATTGGCAGGTCTGGTTGCGAAACAAACGCGACCTCTTATATCAAGGAGTGGCGTAACTCCCTCAGTTGGTTCTGACCGAAATTGTCAAGTCCTTCTTTCAGAACGATAGTACAGGTTTGGGATTGATAACGCGAGAGTCAACTTGAAACACAAAATGGAAAAAATCGGGGCCAGAAACAAGCGGAAAAGGGGACGAACATACAGCACAAGCTAGATGCAGTGGCCCAAGAGTTTAGTGTTTAAAGATTGCAACTCATCTAGCCCAACATAATACCACTCCTTCCATCATATTGGGGCACACTATGGTTGTCAAGATTAGAAGGATCCCTTTCCTATTCTATCACAAACACCCAGGACACAACACCTTTACATCCCAGCCCACCTCACCGAATGATCCTGTAATTTGTCTTCCCCGCAGGCTCATCTTCGTACATAGCGATATCCTCTTCCTCATTCGGCTCTCCATGGGCAGGAAAGATGCCAGATTTCTTGGTATCCCTGGTGTTCTCCTCAGGGGTTTTGCCGAGGTTCGCCTTTTGTGACTCTTTGCTTGTGTGCTTCGAGCTGGGGTTGATGCTGGTATTATCGGATGGTTGGGGGCGGTCAGCCATCTTAAGGGCCTGACGAGGGAGTTTTATTTGGTATGAAGGTATTCTGATATACTGTTACTCTGGTTGATGAGTGAACAAGTATTTGACAGGTTGGGGCGGATGAGGAGCGAGGAAGAGCATTCACCATACGTCATGAGTGAGCCATGGGGCGGGCTCAACTTTCAGATGTCAGGGATGCCACTCCTTATAAGGACATTATTCTAGAGACCTATGGTAGTAAGGGGGGATTGAAAAGAACTTAATAACAACAGGCAATGATGGACCCTGAGTTTTGCTTCCGTTAATTCGTGTGGATAACTGGCAGCGAGTTCAGGTCTAGCTGCGATAGCCGATAGGATATATTCAGAAATATTGCACCACATATGAAGACTTCGAGTGTCAGACAATGAGCGAGCGTATCTCCTGCGGCTTCTTGAGCAGATTCGGACCCCAAACGTATAAGATCAATACAACCACACCATATCTATTGTCTTCTGGATTACCCCATTTGTATCTAGTTGACTATCTCTTCGACCTTGAATAAGGAGCAGGGAAAATAATAACAAGCTCTCCACAATAGATGGTGTCTGAGCCCAAGCTGAAAATTCCCGATAACGAAAGCGCAAACGCCAGGTATATCGATATATGCATCTTGTCGCAGTCCATCTCCCCCCTGTAACTCACCCCACAAACTCTCCCCCAACCCCAACTTTGTTTCACACCTGCCGGGTTTCTCACCACCCACCCAAGTCCTCAACCGTCAACCCCCTCAGCCCTTCCCCCTACCCATCCTCAAATCCCCCATAGACAGCTGTTTAATACTCCCCCAACAACCACCCCATCTTCTCCCTCTCCCTCTGCTTCCGCAAGTCCTGCGGTCCATCCTTCCACTTGGCATTGCGCGCTTTGACTGTCAAACACGCCTCGCATCGGTGAGCCTTATTGGGCTTGCCTGGCCTGCCGAGGTCGAGCTTGCCGCAGTACTTGTGGGGGACTTGTTGTGTCCATTCTGTTGTTTACATTAATGTGTGAGCAAGAGAGGAACTAAGAACGGGGGGGAAGTGAGTGAGTGAGGAAGGGAGGAGGGAACGGGGAATGGGAAATATGGGTTATGATGGCGGTGGCGGGTGTTGGTGGGTTGGTGGGAATGGTGCAGTGTGGACGATGGGGATGGGGAAGGGGCTATGAGAATGGGTGGGGAGGACCCAGAGGAGAAATAAGAAGAGATGGTGAGGCTTACGGATAGGCGTCTTGCCTGCTGTGGCGGAGGGCGCTTTATCGTAGGAGTGGCCCATTTGGGAGGACTTCCAGTGTTGTGATGTGTTTGTGGCGGTGTGGAAATGACAGCGACGGTTGATGGCAATCCTTTGTTGAAATCGACGTTGATGTGGGACAGTTTAACGAGACGTGAAAGAAAAATGCCAGGCTGGCTTACAATGGGGCTCGATGTGTTTTTGGCCCTATTTTTGGATCTCAAAATGCAAGCACAGGTGGTCGCCATGCTGTGTCACCTGATGGCGTCAGTCCAGGCACACCGACAGCAACTTCGCCCCTGAGCACTGAGCCCTAACCAGCGCATGGCTGCACACGAGCCCATCTTCAACAATGTCAGTTTGAGGTGCAAACAAACGTCAAGAGATTTGCACCGGGAACTGAAGTGACGGGAGTGAGCAGCCTCCAAACTCTGATGACTCCAAATTCTTTTCCGGTAACCTCAAGCGGTTTCCATGGTTACAACTCACGAGCAGCAGTACCTGATTGCGTCATAGTCACGAGCTGTGTCACATGCCAAACCTTCCTCAGCCAGACACAGAGAACCTGAAATGATGCCCACAGCACCACACTCCGAAAGCAAAGCCAGGTCAAGTGATGTTAGACCCAACGAAAAGCAGCAAGCCTCAATTCCTATCCTGCAACGCTAAAGCCATCAGGGTATCTGCGCCATCCTCCGTCATGAACTTCGTCTCAAAAACAAAACGTATCGTATCACATCACAAACCACATAGCTCTCCCCTTTACATGGCCGCGCCCTCCGAGACATGTCCTCCTCACGGCGCAACCTCACCCTTCACCACCTCAACACCATCTCCCCCTCCCCTGCCAAAACACGCCCTTACATCCCCTCCTCCTCATCCTCCCCCTCAACAACAACAACCACATACCTCCTCGACCTCCCCTCCTCAAACTCAATCTCCTCCTCCCCCGTCTCCTCAGTAACATGCACTGCATGATTGTGCGTGCTATCACCCACCATCTGCGCGGTCCCATCCAGCGCGTTAATCGCCACCACATGATGGCGATGACGACGCAACAAGTCCGGCGGGGCCGTCCCCTCAGAAAACACCACAACCCTGCGTTTCTGACGCTCGCTCTCAACCCCGCGGGCCGTGTCGCGCTCCTCGTCGATCACATACAGGCTGCCGGCAGCCAGCAGCGGGTCGGTGGCGGGGGCGTGCGGCGCCTCGCGCATAACGTAGCGCCGCTCCGCGCTGGCCTTACTCGTGCTGTCTCTGGTCTGGGGCCGTTTGTGGGGTGCGGAGGCGCCCTGCACGGGTGTTTCGAGGGCCGCCTGGAAGCGGATCGAGGAGGTGGACGAGTCGAGGCTGCCCGGGGCTGCGGTTGAGGCGACGGAGAAGTTGTCGACGCTGAAGTGACGGCGGGAAGGGCGATGTTTTGAGTCCTGTGCGCTGCGGGTATGCGGGGACACCTCGTCTGAGTTCTGCCTGCGGATGTGGAAGTCGCCCTTGCTAGTACCGTTGGCCTTGGAATGTCCAAATAGGTTGCGGCTGGCGTGGCTGTTGCCCAACAGAGGGGCCGATTCCTCGTCGTCGCTAACCTCGGCGTGGTGGTTGCGGATCTCGGGATACGGGTTCCCGATCCAACCCTGTAGGAAGAGCAGCGATGCCACGCCAGCAGCACCAGCAACAAGTGCCAATGAAGTGCTCATGGTCTGCCAGCCGCTGACCCAGTGGACTCCGCCTGCAAAGATGGGTCCAAGCAGGCTGCCCCAAGCGTTGGCGAGCTGTGGCAGGCTTATGGCCTGAGCGGTGGCGCTCCAGGAATCGCTGGCTGAAGAGCTGACAATGTTCATGATCTCCCTAACCAGCGGATCCCCAGAGAGACCGATGGCAGAAGAGAGGCAACTGAGGGTCAGGAAGAACGCGTGCTGGACTGGCGCAGTGTTCTCCCGCACTTGCCCCAAGTACATAAAGGCCGGGAGGCAGGCCAGGAATCCGATAGCCGTGAGAAAACGCACTGACTTAGGCACCCGCGCAGCCAGTGCACCAGAGAGAAAGCTGACGAGAGCAGCGGGCGCTGATAGCGGAATAAAGGTGTATCCAGTGGCCATGGCTGACCAGCCGTAGTGGCGCTTGACAAAGAGGGGGATGACACTCTGGAGGGCGGAAACAAGTAGGCCAAGGACAAGGTAGCCACCCAGCGCAATCGAGAGACGAGGACTCCACATGAGTGCAGCCGGGAGCGACATGGACGAGGTCCTTGCCCTGGGAGGAGGTGCAGTTGGGGAGACGGGCCGGGACGAGCTCCCGCTAGAGTCTCCCATGCCTGAAGGCATTGTTCCGTATCCGCTAGTTGGTGTCATGGGCTCCGAGAGTCCCTCGGCCTCTTCTCCAGGCCACGATTGCGCAATCGGGCTCTTGTTGACGGCAATTAGGCTGATCATAATGTTGAGACCGATCAAGGCATAGGCGAGGTAGAAGACGGCGTCGGGGTCATATCGGTCGTACAAGAACCCGGCGACTGCAGGTGCTGTTGCCATGGCGGCGCTCTGGATAAAGGTCGGGGAGATGGAGCTCCAAGTTGGGGTCGATCCGCTTCCGGCTGCTGTCGCAAGCAACCCGGAGGACGCGCCATTGATGGATCCAGCGGCGAGACCATGGAGGGCGCGGCCCAGGATCAAGAGGGAGAGATCGGAGGAGAGCTGGAGAATAGTGAATGCGACAACTGCGCATGCAAAGCCACCAAGAAGCACAACGAAACTCGAGGGACCTTGGCGTGCGAAGAGAGGCATCAAAGCTGTTTTCGAGACTTTGTTAGCTTCCACTGGCCAGCGGAGACGTTAACGCAGCAACTTACGAGACACCACAGCAAAAGCACCGCCATAGGCGGCCACAACGACCGAAGTCCAAATCTGAACTGAACAACCCAACTATGTCAGCGGCGATACCAGCAAGAGATTCCAGGTGGAAGTACCTTGCTGATGTGGCACATGGGCGCGGCTCTCAAGAATAGAGGGTACGAGGGGAATGACCTGGTCAATGTCAGTAACAGGCATCGAGAGGACAAAGGTCGTTGGTGGTGGCATACGAGTCCAGAGAGGAATGCGTCCTACAGGTTACATGGCGGTCAGCAACGACAGTCTCTTATCGCAACGGAGATTCATACAGTGAAGACAGCGAACTTTGCCAGCACAGCCAGGAATGACAGGCTCTGCGATTCGGAAGACTGAGATATTAAAGCGACCGGAGAATATCGCTGACGGTCCGGGCTCGACACAGCGGTCGTTGCAAGAGAGCCGGGGCAAGCATCGGACTGCGCGTTTTGGGGATCGTGGGGGCGTCGATCCGATGTTTGTTGGTGTTGTTGCTCCGTCAGGGAGCTTCCCTGCGCCTGTGACGGGCTCTGAACCCGGCCGGCCGGTACAGATATGCGGTCCATAAACGTGAGGAAGGCAGAAAAATGTTGTATCACAGTCGAGTGCCCGAACTTGTCGGGTCGGTGCAAAAGAAAGCACGAGTGAAAAATCGCGGGGCAGCAAAGAGAAGAGGGCGGGTTTGCCGTGTTGTGTTTGGCAAGAGCAGATCGCGCAGGCGCAGGTGGGATCTCGCGCAGCCAACCACACTCCCTCCCGACCCCTGCTGACCTCTCCAACTCCCCCGCTCCTCGGCCCACCACTGGCCGATGGCCCACAGATGCTCGTGCCATTGGGGGAGTTGGCTGGGTTCTTTTCTCAAATTTGATGCCAAGGCCGCCCAGGGTTGCACAAGCCCCACATATAAGCATGGATCAGGGGCCGATGCAGCCGATATGCAACAAGGGTCCAATCAACGTCACCTCAACACCACCGAATGTCCGAAACACCATCATCACGATCACGACATTCACTTCCATCTCCCGGCGTCAGTGCTCACCGTCAGTGCCCACCGTCAGTGTTCACCGTCAGTGCTCAACATGAGTGCCATTACTGTCCACCGTCACAAGCCAGTGCATTTTCAAGATGATGAGAAGAACCAACATGTTTTTTGTGGTTACTACTCAGACAAACTAGCCAGGTTTGCCAATGACATGTGATGATAGCAGTCCGGATTCCAACCAAATCCCAAACAAACACCCGACACATTCTCTCAACCATGCTCCTGCTCCTTTTTTTTTTTTTTTTTCTTTCTCTGCCCTTCTCACCACCTGGGATAGTAGTGGGAGCCATAAAGGGGCCAGTACCTATCCACGACATATCAGCAAACAGCGGAACAAAGAGCTGAAAATCGTCAACCATACCTCTTCACCGAAGTGTCCTCGTCATCTTCCAAGTCGGCCGTCCCCCGGAAAAACCCATTTGAGCCAAGGTGACCGTCAGGGAGGAGCGGGGGGGGTAACGGGACGCCGGTTGGGACGCTGTTGCTCGGACAGGTGGTGGTTGTTGAGATACTGCTGGCCAAACATGCGTTGATGCTGGCCAAGCGGGTGTGGCTGGTTGACGTCGAGCTCCTGGAGAGGCTCAGGTGTCTCCCACAGCGAGTCATGGCGGTGGAAGGTGAACTGAAGGACGCCTTCCAGCGCAGGGTGGGGAGCCACGGCTTCCCCCGGCGGCAGATACCGCGTCTCATCCAAGGTGTCCCTCAAGCCCTGTATGACGACCTGCATGGCCTCCGTGCCCGCCTGTTCGTGCAGGGGGCAGGTCAGGACCTCGCTCAGCAGCAGGACTGCTGAGATCTCCTCCGAGGAGCAGGGCTCGGAGAAGCACAGGTCCTCGATCACCTGGAAGGCTGCCTCGGGGTTAGCCAGAGACAGTCCGCGCAGGTCCAGGCCGCAGAAGTCGTCGCCGTGGAGGTGTCGGCATGTCCACTCGGTAGGGTCGGTGGAGAGGCCGACGCGGAGCAGGATGTTGTGGAGAAGGTCGTTGCCAGTTCTCCGGGGTGTTTCGATGGCTAACTGGGCCTCGAGCCACTCCATATAATATTGGCCGTATGGGCCGGTGAGTTGTTCCATCAGGAGAGACATGTTGGTATGATGGAGAGGTTGTGAGGTGAAGATGTGGTAGGATATGGTGTGTAAGAATGGTATGATGGTTGGAAGGAAGTTGGTAAAGGCAGATGTTGCCTAAGCTTGAGGATAGAGCAAGGCTGTGTCTGAACCTGAACCTGAGAGATGTTCTGTGGAAGATTCTCTCGGGGCAGATGGCTGGGGGGGCACAGGATATATAGTCCGACAAACTGAAGAGGCCTACGCGGCCTTGAGCAGCGCTCAGACGGTCATGATGTGGCAGTTATCTGAGCGTCTCGGTCTTGATGATGAGAGAACAAGGCCAAGATGCGCGAAATGTGCAGTCCACAGACCTAGATGATGATCAAGATGTTGGAAATTGGCCGGCCATGTGAGGCAGGTAGCTGACAGTCTAGATATATGACACAGAGAGTTGCGTAGTTTTAGATGGGGGGCGTAAGAGTCTCGGGCATATGCCCGAAAACACAACAAATGAACATACGTGACAGCGTCTGAGAGACGGCCTGAGCGAGAGAACTTATCCAAAGAATTGCGTGGTGTTGAGAGGGCCCAAGTGCCTCGGGCATATTATGACCGGCGCAAAGGGAGGTGATAGAAGCCAAAAGAACAAAGTTACGTAGTTTCAAAGAGAAGGCTTGAGAGTATCGGGCATATGCCCGAGAACACATCATAAGAACACATAAGAATATAGAACATACGAGGCAGAGTCTGAGATATGGCCTAAGTGAGAGAACCTATCTCCACAATTGCGTAGTCTGAAGAGGGGTCTAAGAGCCATTATGACCAGGAAGAGGGAAGGCAATATAAGTCAAAAGAACAGAGTTGCATGATACAGGTAGTCTTGAGAGGGGCTTAAGCTGGAGTCTCGGGCATATGACTACAGATAACGCATCATAAGAACATAATTGACAGAGTTTCAAGCAATTGGAGCGGGTAGGCATTAAGCAGCTGGGACGAGTAGGCATTGAGAGTTACCACGAGTCTTTTTTAAGACAACACAACGTAAGCACATAAGTAATAAAGTCTTAGACAACTAGGAGGTTCGTAAGCAAGTCTTAGGGGTTTTCGTGCCTCTTTTCCAGGTTGAGGTACCTTTTGGAGTTCTCGACTTCGGATGACTTTCGTCCATCTGATCTTGAAGAAATCGGCCCCTTGGCAGCCACCCCTCGCCTTGATCGCCCGACCCCCTCGCGATGGTCGGCGGCGATGAGGTTCTGCATCTTGGCGCCAGTCTTCCCCAGCGCCCGGCAATGACAAGGGTTGCGAGCTCGACATCAGCGCCCACTGCCCAGCACTGACGCCCGATGTGAACCATCTGGAGTATGATGGTAGGAAGAGATGGTGGGTAAAGACAGCTATTGAGTAAGCTTGAAGGTGGATCGAGAGTTTATCTGAACCTGTACCGCACAGCGGCGAGGCCCCATGTCTTTCCTTCCCCGCTTTAATTCTTGCCGATATTTCTTTCTTAAAAGGGTTAACAGGCACATGCCCTTGTTGTCGCATATGGGCAATCAAGTCTTGGGACGATGGCAAGTCTTGAGGAAGAGGAGGAGAAGCTGGGGAGCGGTGCAAGTAGGGGCTGTGTCCATTAAACTTATGAGGTTTACATTACCTTGGCGATATCCAAATCTTGCCGTAAACAAATCTTTTTGACAAAATCAGCTGATTACCTGTTGAGCATTCCTAGGGAACATGGTAGGGGATCCTCATATTCGTGCAAGAAATGAGGTGGGCTCTACGCTTTGTAGGCTCACCGTTGCCGTGTCACATTAATGTTAAAGATCATCGCTGGTTGGTGTCGAACCGCAGGGTGCATCAAGCCACCGCTGAGTTGGCGCATATCTACCCCTCACTTCCATCTGCGTGGCCCAGCCCAGCCGAGAGGAGTTTTCCTCAATCAATGAACAACATCTGAACAACCCTCTGAGTTCCATCCTGGTGTTGATATTTGGTGCTGAATTAGTTATCCATTCCCCGCGCAGTGGTGCGACAGTTGGTGGTGACTGGTGGCTCTCTTGGCTCTCTACCTAGGCTGCCGGCCCTCTTCCATCATCATCCAAACACCAAAGCTCGAGAACGCCAGGCCCGGCAAAAGGGATGACTCGGTGCTTGCTAATACTTACTGTCAACCCAGAGCTCCAGAAGAGAGGATTGAGGGCGAGGTCGGGATAGCACAGGCTGCACGGCCCACGGGCTGACGCAAGCGGACAAGAAGGGTTTGGCAGCTTGACTCGTATCAAGAGAGGGACTGGAGACATGACATGAATAGATTGGGGTTAAGGAGAAGGGAAAAAAGATTATGGATATCGAAGTTGGGAAGGTGAGATGGGACGCGGTGATGTTTTAGGGACAGAGCCAGCCACTGTCAGCTAGAGTATACACATTGATGAGAGGTTTCGAAGGGTGATCGGGATGTTCGATGTAAGTAGTAGGGAGTAAGAGCCCTGGCGTCTTTCTTCTTCTTACGAGCGCTGTAATCTAAGGTCTACAAGGTTACTTTCAACAGTTCTAAAAGAAAAGGAAGAGGGAGAAAAAAAAGGAAAAAAAGGAAATGAGAAATGAATAAGAAAAAAAGCGACAACAGAAGGAACACAATAATTGGAAAGAAAGAAAGAAAAGAACCAAAATTGTTCAAGATGTAATACCATTTGGCTCTTCAGGAACAAGCACTTACCATAAAATATTTCTTCTTGTCTGGAATGTGGCAGCTGACGTTGAGGGTTGCAGCGTTGCTCAGCCACAACCGCAGCAAGATTCCGCGACCACCTAAGTCATCAACTGTGCTTGCGGGAATAGCCTCAAACACCAAAAACGGCAGCGAAAACACGGACACAACCTGCAAACCCCATATTTTTTATCGGGTCAGTCGAATTTAAACCCTCACGAGATCCGAATCTCTCAAGTTTCAAACCCCTGTATGTCCCTCGGAGTGCGGGGCAAGCCATCCTCATCCCTTCCTCACTCAGCCTCTGCGGCTGAACCTGGCCAAATCGATGTTCACCATCGCTAACATCACGGTCTAGTTCTCAGGAGCCTCAGAAAAACAATCGCCCACGTTCCATGGCCATCATCCCAGAGCCATGGCCCGTTTCAACCGGCGCCGAAACCTTCTCCTCAACCCCCAAAGCCCCAGCCGGCGCCCTCATCCCCAAACCCGAATTCAACTGGTACCAAGGCACCAACAGCGGCCCCTACAAAACCACCAACCCCTCCACCACCATCCTCCCCCCAATCCCCATCGAATGGATCATCTCCCCCCGCAACGTCCTCCCCGGCCAGTGCCCAACGGGCGCCGACACCCTCCGCCTCTTCGGCATCACTAACCTCATCGTCCTCATCCTTATCATATTCACCGGCTCCCGCCCCATTGCCCGGTTCCTGACAAGGAAACTCCTCGGCCGACCACTGCGCCTTTCACGTTATCGAGCATGTCTTTTGTCCTTTGCGCTGCATGTCGGTTCTAACGCCGTCATCGCCCACCTCATCGTCTCAACGCCTGGGTATGAGCACCTCAGCAGGGTCAACATCTTCCTCGTCTACTCCTCCCGCCCGCGTATCAACCAAATCTGGACGGGCCTTCTACGCTTGTTTGTCGGTGTGCGGGCCCTTAAGTACAAAACCGTCACAGCGACTACTAGCAAGCCAAAATGGCAGGACAAGCCCAACCCCAAACGGGAGGACAAACCCCATCAGGTCCAGGAGAACCCACAAAACTACCACTCCTGGCTCTACACCGATACCTACACCACCACCTCCCTCGTTGAGCTCCCCCTCCAACTGATCTCCACCATCTTCATCGGCATCACCTGGCGCCGTTTCCCCAACGATCCCATCCGGGAGAACATGAAGTTCACCGTGGACTCTGTGCTTCCTGCGCCGGCGCTGGTGCTGGTGGGGTGGTTGCTCGTGCCTGTCTGGCTAAAGCGGGATCGGAATATCCTGATGGAGGGTGGTAAGCCGATTTGGATTACGGTGGTTGTGGCGGGGTTTTGGTTCGGGATGCTGTTGGGGACGTTCGCGTATGGGGCGGCGTGGATGTATTGGAGTGGGTTTTTGATGTTGCCGGGGACGTTGTGAGTTGTCACTTCTTGGTTGTGAAGTGTTTTCGGGTGGATTGCTGACATCTTGGTATTTAGGTGGTGCCCTCCGAAGCTTGGCCAGCAGGCGGTTGTCTGGTCTATGGCTTCGGGGCTGAGTGCCCTCGTTGGCGCGAGTGTGTAGAGGGCAGTGTAGCAGATGAGACAGGTAGCAGTTATACCTTCATTCATGTCGAAGTAGGGGGTAGAGAGAATACATCAAGCTTTTGTGTCTTATAAGGCCTCGCCTATTCTATGCTGGCATATCAATTTGTTCAACAAAGAGCTCTTGGTGATTCAATTCTGTGCATCGGCTCGTGTACGTCACTGATCCAACTGAGAAAAGAAAAATATTATATATCGCCCTCCTGCAACATCCAGCCCAGCACTTCCGTACCCACAAGCTCGCGCCAGCCACGGGCCCCACAGCCCTGACACACACACGCGAGGGTGCTCATGACGCCAGCGCCGGGAGCACGCTCGACCAGCTCATCTATGTCACGGCCTCCCAGCGCGTTGTCTCCGGACCCCAACCACCACCAGCGCCGGTGGGGCCGCTCGCCAAACCTACCCCTGTAGTTAGCGGCCGTCCTGTCGCGCGGGTGCAGCCCAACACCCGAGACCTGGTACCACGGCACGCACGTTTCGTTCGGCCGCGCGGCGTCGAATATCCAGCGGACTCTTCCGCCCCGCAGCGACACCAGCACCTCTTCTCGGCGGCGCTGGGGCATGTGGCCGCGGCCGTCTTCACCGGAGACGAAGTTCGAGCCGAGCTCAACAGCAGTCCACCCCTCGTAGTTGACGAGAGTATTCTTGATGCCCCCGTCGATGACAGCGCGGTGGGCCGGCAAGGCAGCAGTCAAGCCCGTTGACCTCCCGCCGGTCGGGACGGCCCCCGTCGGTGGGCTGTCGGTGGCTCGCCGGCCGCGGAGTTGGGCGAGGAACTCGTGAAACAGCGTTTTCTGGCTGTCGTCGTTTGTTGTGGGCGCACTCGAATCTAAATGGCCGCCTTGGCCATCCGCCAGGCCGAACTGGGAAATCATCAAAACCTCCCTGGGGAAGCAGAGGCCGACATGCCGGGCGGGGCCGCTGTGGAAGATGATGGCGTGGTTCTTCGGGAGGCGCGCTTGCTTTGGGGGAAAGCAAAGGACGACGAGGTCGTCGGCGGGGATCCAGTTGAAGCCGCGGAAGACGGGGAAAGGATACTGCCACAGTCTAGGATCGTATTCGGCCTGGAGACGCTGGTAATATGTGGCGGTGACGATCCTGGATTCCTTGCATGTTGCCAACAGCGTGGAGATAAATACCCAGAGTCACGTTCCTTGGTCGCGCACACGCGGAATTCCTTGGGATTCCAGATCTGAGCCATGTGGCGCTGGCGAGGATGGTTCCGCACCTCGAAAATGTGCGCCGTCGGCTGGGGAGGGAGACAGTCGGTCCAGATAATGTGCGTTTCGTGGTGGTGCGCCTTGTCTTTAGCCTGGCGGTAGGACTCGGTCTTCGTTTTGAATTCCCGTATCTGTCTGGCTCTGCTATTGATATTCCGACTTCCTCTTGGCATTGGCGTACGCCAGCTTTGCATGCGATAGTTCGCGGCGCGCTTCCAGCGACATCGACATCTCGCCTTTCGGCGGGCGGTTCCCTTGTTCGTGGGCGGTGCACCTCCCGCGCATCAGCCTGGCCACTTCCAAGCTGGAGGGGTCGCAGAGCTCCCAACCCACCCGGTCATGCTGCTCCTCGGTGGTGCGGTGCTCGGAAGGATGCAAGACCCCTGACATGGCGAGGGTATCCCAAGCGTCCAGGTACTGCGGCTCGTGCTTCTTGGCCGCGTTGACGTGTGCTTCGAACGTGGTGTGTACGAATAACACATACTCGATCCAGGTTGCGAGTTTGCTCTGGGTGTTGGCATTCTTCTTGAGTCCGCATGCGGAAGTCTAGAAGGCCAGAGGAAACTGAAACCCTTCTCGATGGCGGAGTTGGACGTGGAGTATGTCCAGGTACTCGACCAAACCGTGCTTCGCCCTTGTGTCCTGTCAAAAGAAGCGAAAGCCTCTCCAATGCTCAAGCTGCTTGGTGAAGAGCTCCCAGTCATCAGGGCAGGATTGCCAGTAGGTGACGATATCACGATATTCCCCGAGGGACGTGAGCACGGTTTGAATCAGATGCAGCGGATGCGAGGGACGGCCGCCGTCGGCGATGAGGGCCTGGTAAGCCTGCTGCTGAGCCTCCATCCTGGCTCAAGGCCGAAAGTTCCCGTCGAGGGATGAAGGGAGTGAGTGCTGCGCACCAAGCAGGTGTATCAAAAATCCGGACCTGAGTATCCCGAGAGAAAGCAGGACAAAGTTGAACTCTGTTAAGGGTGAAGAAAAAAAGAGAAAGAGATTGAACCTGGAAGAGATCTAAATAACCATAAAGCACCGAGCAATGAAAAGCCAGGCGGACGATGAGGCACACAACAAGGTGAGTCAAGGAAGGAGTGGTGTTGGATGTCGCATATTCGTTGGCTGCCCAAAACTGCCAACTCGTGGTTCCCTCGAAGAGGAGGAAGGGGAGGGTGGGGGGGTGGGAGGGGGGGTTTAAGACTGGGCCACCACGGTGTCCTGCCACTGGACACTGGGCCAACTCAAGACTCACCTGGATACAGGTCGCTGAAGAACGCAGGCAGCGAGCAGCCTGAGCCACTTGAACTGACTGTTGGCTCGACTTGTTCGCCTTACTGGCCAACCTGCAACCACCAGCACCTCAGGCCAGTCAGCCCAGGACAGCAAGTGGCCGCTGATGATGGGAGCTGTGAGTTGTGGTCCTTTTGGCCCTCCGTTGTGCGATTACCAGTGTTGGCGCTTGTCAAATAAGGATACAGGTGGGAGCCCGGCGGGATGAACTTCGAGAAGTCAGGGGGAGGTTCACGTGATGGTTCTCGAGGGCCTAACCTTATTCCAGGTTGCGGCCTCAGGCGCCAATATCACGTTGCAGACCCACTGGCTCCTGTCGACTGCTGGCCCCTGGCTAAGGTTTCAGGGTTGGTGGCGTCAGGACTGGCTGCCCGTGCCTGCCAGCCACCACGCCCCTGTGCCCCTGCCAACTTCCCGCCTGGGCAACACATCAGAGGCTCAGGGTTGTGATGGAAAGCCCCACCATTGCCGTGTCACATCATCGCGCTTCCCAGCAATTGAGTGCCAGTTCGAATTCCAGATCCAGGATTCACTCCAGGACTGGCGAACTGCTGGACCATTCCCTTTTCTCCCAAGACAACCGACACTCAAAACAGCACCTACGCGCTCTCGCACTCTTCCTAGACACCCTAGACATCGAGGTCATTCTTCTCCAGCGTTTCTTTTTTGCAGATTCAGCCTGTGTAATCGCCAATCTTAGCGCCAACTCTCAGCTCCCTGCTGCCCTCGTTTCCGCCGCAACAAAACGCGCAAGACTGGCTCTGAGTGGTACATACCTACATAATAAGCGCCTACTGCAGCATTGACGGTAGACCCAGCTTTCTGGCGCAAGTTTTCCACCACCTCCCGTCGATGACGTCCTCCCGCCAACCTTTCCGACACCACACCAACCCCCGCGAACCCTACGAGCACCCATCTCTCGATACCTGTGCAGGTAAGGCGTCGCATTGAGTTCCCAGCGCTTGGCTGTTGCCCCTCCTCCCCATCAACAGCCCCTTGGACCGCCCCTTGAACCGGCCCAGCCCACCAGCCCACCCCAACCAGACGCCGTCGCATTCGAAAATCATCCGCCGCGCATCCAGCGAATTTTGATCCAGCCACCACTCCGCGACTGCAAATCCGCGCCATTCTCTCTCCTGAGAACCCGAAATCGCCCGGACTTAGAACGGGTAAGGCCGCCTGCGAGCTTGTGCTCCATCCGTACCTTAAGAAATCGCCAACGGCTGGGTGTCCGCTGCTCCATGGTGGCTGGCGATCTGGTCCAGTTGAGGCATAAGCATCTTCAGCGCGACTTGGCCACCGAACCTTCCTTTCCGTCGCCGCCCACGCCCTGACGTCGAAATCGCCTGCTGCTGCATATGAGCCCGCCATAGCCCGTCGTCCTCGGCACCGAAGCGCTAACTGAGTATTCTCGGGACAGGCCTTTGACTTTCTCCGTCGACAAACCCCTCCACATTGCCTTCCCCACCGAGACCCATCGACGCCGTTATCGAGAGCACGAAGACCCGCGCACGATCTCCATCACCCGACCCCTTTTGTTACCCTAACTCTCGATTGTCGACCTCTCGCACACCATGAACGGAGCGCAACACGGAAAGGACTCGCTGGCGCAAAAGCCGCCACAAGGCGGGTCGACGCCGGCCGCGTCTGCTAACGGCAACTCGACAATAAACAAAAAGAGAAAGAAGGACGGCCTGAAGCCTATCATCACCACCGACGGTCCAGGGTACGTGCATTACAAGACTTTCTGCCCCGCTGCAAGCATCGCTCGATGCCTTGTTTTATGCCCCGTTTTCCAGTAGCCGGCTGGCTCTCGTCCCGTCTTGGAGAGCTTGCGGTCTCATGTCCCCTCATCAACCTTGCGAACACATTGCGCAGCGCACGGCTCAGCGAGTGGCGGGGTGCGGCAGGCGGGCCATGGGACCCATGGACCCATGGAGGGAGGGGAACGGCCAGTCCCCATGCGCACATGCTGCGACATCACACAGCGCGAGCGCATGGGCTCTTGCAATTCCCAGTTTAGGTCGACGAGACCAGCCCGCCAAATATTTGTTATGCCTGTGGCTCAAGTGAGCTGGGGCGTTCTGCAGTGTCGCACCGCCCCCCATATTACCTACCCCCCATCCCTAGTCGCTCCCCCGACTCCTCCCGTGCAAGGGGAAGACGCACCTCAACGACGACACCTCGCCTTGCCATTCAGCTGGCCTTATACCACCAACAACACCGTTTCTCTATTTCGTCTTCACCGCGGTCGCGCCGCCCACCACACAAGATGAAAACCATGTTAAAGACAAGGTCTTGATTTTTGCCTTTAAACAAAGCCCCATTTCCATCGCATTTGTTCGGGCCGCCGAGAGTTTGGAACCGTGCGCGCAAAGGCGCAACCAGCCCAAACCCCGCCACCCTCTTGCCTCATGACACGGCTCCTTGCCAATCTGCCAACTACCTGCCTTCGCTGTGTCGCAATCTGGGCCGTTGACTTACACATTCTTCTACACAGGGCCGCCCACCTAGCATCCACTATGACACATTCACCGACATCGCCGTCTTCTCCAGAAGACCCCGCCGAGAACACCGCCGACGAGGAAGACTCCGAGGACTACTGCAAGGGAGGGTACCACCCGGTGACCATCGGGGAGAAGTTTAAGGATGGGAAGTACACGGTCGTGCGGAAGCTGGGCTGGGGCCATTTCTCGACCGTCTGGCTGTCGAGGGACAACACCTCCGGGAAACATGTGGCCCTCAAGGTCGTGCGCTCCGCCGCCCACTACACCGAAACCGCCATCGACGAGATCAAACTGCTCAACAAGATCGTACAAGCGAACCCGAACCACCCCGGCCGCAAGCACGTCGTCAGCCTCCTGGATTCGTTCGAGCACAAGGGCCCGAACGGCACCCATGTGTGCATGGTCTTTGAGGTTCTGGGCGAGAACTTGTTGGGCTTGATCAAGAAGTGGAATCACAGGGGCATTCCGACACCGCTTGTGAAGCAGATCACAAAACAGGTGTTGCTCGGGCTGGATTATTTGCATCGGGAATGCGGCATCATCCACACGGATCTGAAGCCGGAAAACGTTCTAATCGAGATCGGCGACGTCGAGCAGATCGTCAAGAAGGTGGTCAAGAGCGATCCTAGCGACAAGGACAAGGACAGCAGGGGGAACGGACGCCGGAGGCGTAGGACGCTCATCACCGGCAGCCAACCTTTGCCTTCGCCCCTCAATGCCAACTTCAACCACAACAACCTCTTTCCGTCACCCGGCTCGCACAGTCTCAGCCAGATGCTGCACGAAGGCAAGTTTCGTCGGCCATGGCACACCCGTGCTACCTCCTACTAACCATTGCTCGGCAGGTAACAAATCGAAGGATGCGTCACCGAGGCCCGAGACCACAGAGGAGACCCAAAAACAGCGGGAAAAGACGGCCGACCTCCTCACGCGGGAGGTGTCGGGCATCTCGCTGGACAAGACCAGCACGCCTCTCTCGACGACGGGCGAGAAGCGCAAGGCCGAGGACATGCAAGCCTGCGACATTATCAGTGTCAAAATTGCCGACCTCGGCAACGCCTGCTGGGTCAACCACCACTTCACCAACGACATCCAAACCCGCCAGTACCGCTCCCCAGAGGTGATCCTCGGCGCGAAGTGGGGAGCGAGCACCGACGTATGGAGTATGGCCGCCATGGTACGCCCCCCCTTTTCCCCTCCCCTCTTCTTCCCCCGCTCCTCCAGCACATCGACTAACCCCGCACACAGGTCTTCGAACTCATCACGGGCGACTACCTCTTCGACCCACAGTCGGGCACCAAGTATGGCAAGGACGACGACCACATCGCGCAGATTATCGAGCTCCTCGGCCCTTTCCCCAAATCCCTCTGCTTGTCAGGCAAATGGAGCCAGGAGATCTTCAACCGCAAGGGCGAGCTGCGTAACATCCACCGCCTCCGCCACTGGGCCCTGCCTGACGTGCTCCGCGAGAAGTATCACTTCAAGGAGGACGAGGCCAGGCGCATCGCGGAGTTTCTGACCCCCATGCTCGAGTTGATGCCCGAGAAGAGGGCAAATGCCGGAGGGATGGCGGGCTGTGTGTGGTTGGAGGATACCCCTGGGATGAAGGGGGTCAAGATTGAGAAGGTGGAGGTCGGGAGCAGGGGGGAGGGTATAGACGGGTGGGCGAGCGAGGTTAGGAAGCGGTAGAGTCGTGAGGGGGGGGATGAGGAGGATGGGGAGGATGAGGAGGATGGGGGGAAAGGGGTTTGGCCGGGAGTGGGTTGTGGGCCTGCCTGTGTGTGTCTGAGGTGTGTCAGTGGTTGCTCTGAGTCTGCCTGTCTGTGTTCTGTGAAGTGTGTCAGTTAGACCGTGTGTCAAAGGTCTCCGATTGTGGTCTGAGGACGGCGAGAAAGTTCCTCAAAAGAGCGGTGGGAACTGAATGGCAGGTGAGGAAGAGGGGGGTCTTGGCGGGCTTTTTGGGTGTGGTTGTCATCTTGTGTTGGGGATGTCTTCCGCTTCCTCAACAGGTAATCAGCAGACAGAGACACCCAGGCAGACAGACAGAGAGGCAGACAGAGCCAGCGTTTGGGTTCGGCTGCGTTGGGCTAGGATGGATGGATGGATGGATTGGTTGGTCGTTGTTTTTCTCTTTGACCCTGCTGCTGCACAAAGCCTTTCTACCTTCTACCTTCTATCCTTCCACCGTGCCTTCTTGCTTGATGGATGGTATAGCTTCCCTGCCTGTCCTGCCTTGCCTTCCCTGCCTGCGTATCTGTCTCTGGTCTTCTTAGTACTATACAACACATGTTGGTTTCCTCGCTGGGCCGGATGGATGGATATATATCGAGGATGATGTTCGGTGGTTGGCTTCGTCCTTCTTTTTGGATTGTTTTGCGAGAATAAAAGAAGGCAAGCGTGCTTATGCTACTTGCTGTTTTACATTTCACACTGCTGGTAGAAATGGTATCATTCATGTGCTTGTGACGCGGATGATGACTGGAGATGGAGTGTACTTGTGGGTTGGCGATGACCTGTACATATGCACTACGTATTGCCAACCATGCTAAACCAAGCTTGTTTTCTACAACTATCTCCCCCAAGATATGTTCCGGCCCTTTGGCGTTGTACCATTTCCTCAGCTCTTTTTTTTTTTTTTTTTTTTTTTTTTTTTTTTTTTTTTGGCAGGCGGGGATTGGACCTCAAGCAGGGACGATGGAACCGGATCAACCTAGACAGCATTTGGGGCAGGAGGATGATTTCTTGGTTACGAAAAGCTGCTATAGACCCTCTACAAGCCGTATTCCCAGATCCTGTCCCAGAGTAACCTGCCACACGACATCATACAAACCCTGCAGGCCAAATTGTGCAGGGAAAAAGAGGGTTTCTCGTTCTGCTGCGGAGACTTTGCCTTTTGCAAACCCACGCCAACGAGAAACCCCCCCCCCCAAATCCTCCTTTCCACCACGAACCATCCCACCTCAACGCCTCCCACCCTTCCCCTTCTGCGTCATCTTCCTGAACGCCTCCAGGCCGCCCGCCCCAATAGGGCGGTAGTCGGCCGGGGCGCGGGACGCGTCGTAGGTGCTGCGGGGCGCGATGGTGTAGCTGGCCGGCAGGCCGGCGGGCATGGCGCGGTTGGTCTTGACCTCGGGGGCCAGCAGGCGCTCGCGCTCAAGCTCGAAGCGCGTCTTGCCGACGACGGCGGGCCGCTGGGAGAGCGTCATCTGCGAGCCACCGACGGCGGCCTCCTGGCGTTGGGCGAGTTTCGCGGCGCTGATGGGGGTGGTTAGTAGGGAGATAGGCATGGGGGAAAGAGGAGGTGCTTACGCAAAGTCGAAATCGCGCGTCTCGATGTGCCGCTTCTTGTAGTCGTCTGTCCGCTTCAGGATGGGACGGCTCCATTCGCCGACCAGGCGCTCTGCGATGCGCTTAATGCTAGGCTGGGGCCGCCTGCTGCGCGTGTAGAAGTAGACGACCTTGCCAATGCCACTGCTCAGGAGAACCTCCTTGTTGATGGGCAGCCCGGCGAGGGCAGTGAAGATGTCGCGCTGGATGTCGTAGGCGGGAAGACTGCCGTCGTTGAGGGGTTCGAGGAAGTATTTGACCGACTGCAGGAAGTTCGTCTCGGGGTCGAGAACGGAGTCTTGGACGTTGGTTCGGTTAAGGAGGGCAGTAACTTGCGGGAGGAGCTTGAGCTTGCGCGTTGCCGCCTGGCCCTTGTCGCGGGCTTCGTTGTCCGCCACGCATGCCTTCTCCATCGCTACCTTGAGGGCTGCAATCTCGTCGTCGACCATTTCCTCGAGATCCTAGAATGTTGTCAGCCAGATGTATTCCCATGCCTAATAAGAAATGACAGCGCGTACGATGTCGTCCTTCTTCCTCCTCCTCTTGGCGGGATTCTTGAGCGCATCATCCATGGCGCGATTGATCGCCCGACGCCGCCGCTCCTCTGGGGTGAGGTTCTCCTCATTCACTTCCTCCTCCTTCTCGGGCTCCTTCCTAGTAGCCTTCCGGCGCTCGCCGGTGCTAGCACGCGCTTTCCGTGGCCGACGCTCATCAACCTCCTCGACATCGCCAATGTCATCATCAGTCGCCCTCGATCTCTTCTTCGGCCTCCGGCCCTCTTTTGGCTTTTTGGTTGTCCCGGCATCTGTCTGTTTCCGCTTGGCGGCTTTCAATGTCATTGCCACATTCTCGTCGATTTCCACAGGTCTCTCTTCGAAGGTCGGGTCGTAATCCTCAAACTGGTCTTCGTCAATTTCCGAAAGCAGGTCGGAATCCTTGTCGGACTCGTTGCCGGCATCGTCGTTCACGAGCTGGTCAGGGCTCTCTTGATGATCGTTTCCGTGATCCTCAACGTGCTCGGCTGGCGAGCCAGCCGGAGAGTTGGCGTCCGACATGATGGACTGTCGGGACTCGGTTCGGCTCGGCGACTGCGATGATGGATTCAGGGAGCTGGTGGTCTCTTAATGTTCGTAAAATAAGAACGAATCAAAGAGGGATGATGTCGGGTTGAGTTTGAAAATGGTCGAAAAGTTTTAAAGGTCGCGTTTTGATGCAAGTGCAAGTTGGATTTCTCTTTGGAAACTTGAACAGTCTCGCCTGCGCCGCCAGCCGCAGTGCCTTTGAGAAGCAGGCCAAGGCGCAGGGGTCTGTGTTTAGTTGGCTCGTGCACAAATAGCCGCAGATTCCCCGTTTCAGGGGAGATGGGGGGAAAGCTGCTTCTGGGCGCCACACATGGTGGGGCATTTCAGAAAACTGCTGTAGCGAATGTTTACTTTCGGAAAGTGGTTGCCACCACGACACGACGCAGCTTCCCACCGTCGCGCATTCCTGCTCGAGATTGCAAAACACGGCGCAACACGCAGACTGCCCACCTCCAGAGCTCAACCTCCTTTCCGTTTATGATAAACAACAAATCGCTTCCCTCGCTTCGCCATGGATCGCCGAACGCATGACGGGTTCATGGACTGGCAGCCAGACAACCAGCTCCCGGTCGACCACTCCAGTCCCTTTGCGAAAATATCGCAGAGGAGGCCAAACTGTATGTTGACGCGGAGGAGCTATTTCTGCAGCTGAATTCTCTGTTTTCGCCGTCCCCTCTCTCTCCCCCAGTTGTCCAGCGCTAGCCTCACACTCGCTGTCCTCTACAATTACAAGAACACGTCACCAGAGCATCGGCCCATCACAGGTTGCATACAATAGACACTGCTAACCGAATCTCCGTAACAACAGCTGCCTTCAGCTCCCCGACGAAGCCAATATCGAGCAATCACAATCCCTTCGCCATTCCCCCCGGATTCAGGGGCTCCCCTCTCAAACCCCAAGAAACACCGCGCCCACCGCACTCTTCGTTCTTCAGCCCGCGGATACTCAAGCCATCAGCGCCAGCGTTTCGAAACCCCGCCTTCACAACACCGCAGAAACGAATCGACGAGTTACTTTACGATGGGGCAGAATCCAGCCCCGCGATGACCGAAGCATCGCCAATGCCCGCCGAGACTCCAGAGCTAGACCGCGCGGAGGAGGACGTCAGCAGGATGAGCTTCACGCCATCTGCCAGCAGGACACTGTTCAGCAAGACCTTGTTGCGGAACCATGCCTCAGGACGGGGCGAGATTGCAAGGGGCACCCGGGACAAGGTCAGGAAAAGGAGGCGCCAGCACAGCGACAAGGACGTAGGCAGCGTCCGCCCGCGTCTTCCACACGGTTCCGACGATTCTGACAGCGATTGGGAAGAGGGGTCAGGGCCGGTTGTGAAGAAGGGCAAGGCTGCGAAGCGGGGCTGGTTCAACAACTTCCTGTCGGCTGTGAGCGACCACCCGAGTGCGCCGGCAATCCTTTCCAAGTGGCTGCAGCTGGGTGTGAACATCGTCCTTCTCAGCACCGTCCTCTTTGGCATCTTTGCGATTCTCACCCAGATACGGTCCGACTTGTCTCACGCAAGCGAAAAGGCCCGCAGCGCGCTCGTCAACGAGATGTCGATATGTGCTGAGAATTGGAGGAGGAACGCGTGCCAGGCAGATAAGCGGGCGCCAGCGCTTGATGGACCTTGCAATGAGTGGGAGGCATGCATGAATCAGGATCCGGCGGCTACCATGATCGTTCAGATCTCGGCCAAGAACATCGCTGAGATTATGAATGAGTTTGTGGGCGTCTTGACGTTCAAGACCTGGGTAAGTCCTCTGCCTCTTTCTCACGCCACTCAGACCAGCAGATTAACCTCCACCAGGGCTTCATTCTCTCCCTCTTCCTCGCCACCATCGTCGCCAGCAACGTCGGCTTCGGCTTCCTCCGCGAATCCACGCTCGCCCACCACCACCACGCAGCAACAGCAAAACCAGCCGAGCCTTTGCACTCCCCTCCCGCGATCCCACCAATGCTCGGCTCTGCCGCCGTGCACAACCCCTCGCAGGCATACATCTGGGCGCCCATCAGCCAGACGCCAAGACACGTTAGGAAAGCGTTCTTGGCCAACGATGCTACCGACTCAGAGGCCTCGCCGGATCCTTTCAAGATGATCATGCCGCCGCCGCAGACGCCGTCTGGGAGGAGGAGCCCGAGTAAGGGGGATCGGGGGAGGAGTCCGACGAAGGGGTCGAGGATGAGGAGTCCGAGTAAGGACTAGAGGAGGGTTGGTTTTGTTGATGGGCTACTGCCGAGACACGGCTCTTCTATGTACTAGTAATATTTGTTTGGGTTTTCTTTGTTCAGGATTGGGTTGGGAGGCAACAAGGCGGTGACCTTGTATTGATCATGGTACTGTGGGTTTGGGAGAAGGGAATCTTGAGTTAGGTTAGGCTTCCTGATATTTTCTTTCTTTGACAACACGGCAACATGGCACTCTCTAGCTTTCTTTTGTCGACTCAATGGAAGGAGCACATGTATTTTCCAAGTCCCTTTTGTTTACATTCCACAGGGGCAATTACTCGCAGTGTAGTGCTTTTTTGGACTAGGAGCTCTGGCCGAGTAAATTTGTCATCCATGGATCATCTGGCTTCCACCATGACAAGCTCTCGACGGATGACAGCTGGTGTCCAGCTTCCAGCTGAGGCATTAATCTCAAACTCAACCCCAACATCGTACCACCCGAGGCACGATCCAATCCTGCCCACACCGAGATTAAGCCCGCGCTAGCGCACCGCGGATGCGAAGCCAGGCGGAGTATAACCCCACCAGCTTGTTCAACATCTCGAGCCTCCAGGAGTTAAGGTCGTCCATGGCATGGCAACTTGAAGCATTCCTCGTCTTGGGTCTAGCAAGCACGCAAGCGAAGGGTCACCCATTCTCGGCGTACCTGTAGCCTCGAATTCCCACAGCTGAGATATCAAACTCCAATCATAAGCAAGACTGGACAGCCTACATCCACCAAGCTTCGTTCCCCGGCGTTCTGGAACGTCCCCGTCCTTGAACGTCGGGTCGAGCCGAGCCTTGGCACGGTGGCAACGGCGGCCGGGGACCAGTGACAGGGGTTGGTTTGGACAACCACCTTTCAGAAACCATCTGCCACCGCTCAGGCATCACGGCCAGTGAAGACAGAGAGAGCCAACCGCAAGCATGGAAGACGTTGGGGGCAGATGGAAAGTGTGGCAATACGGAGAACTGTTGGACCCTTCTCTCTCTAACATCGCAGCCGTCCGGGCTTTAGCCTCGTTCGGGAGATGCAATATTATGGCGGCCGGAAACAGAAGGGATAGGCATAGCCATCGGACCACTGAGGCTGATCTCGGGCAAAAAGAAACCCTCCAAGCAATCCCAATTGCCACTTGTTGGGCGTTGTCCTCTGGATCAGATGGTCTTCAGCCAGCACGAGCATGGGAAAGATCAAAGTGCGCGTTCTCGAGGTGTGGCAACCTGGAAAGTGGCATGTGGCATGTGGCCCCAGCTTTCGTCCAGGTTGTGCAAGGACCCTGGAAGTCAGGAGCGGGGCAGCGGCTGCCCAATTAGGTAATTATTTTGCGTCCCTTGTCAGACGCGGCTCCAACATCCATCACTGCCCCAGTTTCCCTAGTTTCCATCCAAACCAACCCGCGCCTCTTCCTCCCTGTTCTTGCGCGGTTCTGGTCCGCGTCCCGGTGAACAGCCGCAACTGAGATCGGTGCGCCCCGCCCCGCCGTCTGACGTCCGCCCCTTTCCGATATTGTCCGTCTTGTCGACTTTCCCCACGTCTTCTCGCGCGCCACGCGCTGCCTTACCTTCGGACGACCTGTGGCACAGTGGCACCAGGAATGGATGGCATTGACATTGTGACTCGCCATCCTCACGTTATCAGAGGTATGGATCATACCTGGGTTTCATCACTTGTTTCCGTCGTCCATTCAGACATCTAGACATTGCTATATCTGATCGCTAACCCATCTATTGCCCCCAGATCTCCCACCCATTTCCGAGTTGCCACATCCTCCCCCAGCAGTTCTCAAGGATGGTAGCGAACATCCAGCAACAACACATCTCTCAACCATACTGTTCGGATGACGCCTGAACCAGCGAATTGTGGGCACCGGGAACATGGATCCGATGGAAGAGGGCACATCAGGAGGGAATGCCCATCCACCAAGACACCCTCCCGCTCCCGCCCAGTCTCAACACGGCCCGGCACCGTCGACCGATAACAACCCTGAGTCTGGCCCGCCTCCTCCACCTCCCTCGGTCGCAGGGTCAGCTTCGGGGGGCACGTCGAAGCGCAAGCGAGGCCTGGGCGTGGTTACACCGAACGCGTGTACCGAATGTCGCAAGAAGCGCGCAAAGGTTTGGAGCTGCCCGGGACCTGCCTCTAGGTATTTGTCATGGCAGCGCAGAGTAAGATTTACTGATTGATTTCCCGTCTAGTGTGATGGGCACAAACCCTGCGGTCGGTGTAAGGCGCAGAAAGATGTCGAGTGCGTTTACGAGATCCCAGTCCGACAATCCAAAGAAACCCTCCGCCACGAGATCGATCAGCTTCGGCGGCAACAGCGCAACAATGAGCAGGTCATCACCGCTCTTACCCGTCCCGATCTTTGGGAAGAGGTGCTCGCGCGTTTGCGCAACGGCATAAGCGTGGATTCCATATCAGAATGGCTCGGCGGGGCACTACCCTCAGGAGGCGGCGCCCTCCCCTCCATCAGCCGGCTGCTTGCCCAAGGCACCAGTGCTCCCCCAGGATTATCTGGTTATGCCCCCGCCCCGCCTACCAATTACCCGCCTGTTCCTCTCCATTTGAACACACTCAGTCCAATCACCGGGCAGCAGCAGCCGCAAGGGATCAGGCAAGACGCCGGACCGCAGAGTCCCTGGGGCGGTCACTTTTCGACACAGAGTCACCCGACGCCGAGCGGCTCCCATGCGGAGACACTGGGCTGGAATCCGGAGGCCGTCAGGGGCACGCAGTCGCGCGTCGGGTCCTGGGTCGAAAGTATGCGCGACGACAGCGAGGGAAATAGACCCTTTGACCAGATCCTCCTCCCACAAATTCCCGAGATGCAAGTTCCGCCTGGAACGTGGACGACCTTGACAGGAGACGCGGGGCTCGTTCAACATTTACTGTCGCTGTACTTCTGCTGGGAGTATCCCACCTTCGCCTCCCTCAGCAAGGAGCACTTCCTCAAGGACTTTATGGAAGGCCGGGCCCGGTTTTGCTCCTCCATTCTGGTCAATGCTTTGTTGGCACTGGGATGTCGTTTCTCGAGCAAACCAAACACAAGATCCAACCCGGACGACCCTCACACGTCGGGCAACCACTTCTTCAAGGAGTGCCAGCGCCTGTTCTACCAGGAGCAGAACCACCATAAACTCACAACCATCCAAGCGCTTGGGATAATGTCCATACGGGAGGCGAGTTGTGGAAGAGACTCGGAGAGCTGGTACTATGCTGGCCAGAGCATCCGGCTCGCTATTGAGATGGGGCTGCATCGGCTGCAGGACGACAGCCGAGATGATGATGAGAGCGCTGTGCAAGCAGCGACATTTTGGGGCGCGTTTGCCTTGGACCAGTGAGTTACAACCCCTTCTCAAGTCAGAAAATTTCTCTAACCCGTCGTCAGCGCGTGGTCCTTGGCAACCGGCTCTCTTCCCCAATGTTCCTGTTTCCCTCGGCTGCCGCCGAAGCCTGCCATCATCGACGACATCGAGGCGTCGCTATGGATCCCTTACACAGATGACGGTAAGGAAGTCCTTATACCCGTCATCAGCCAAAGCCTAAGTCAGTCCCTAGGCACCCCTCTCCAACAGTCATGCGAGCAACCCTCCAATGTCCGTTCCGTGTACAAGTGCTTTTGTGAATTGAGCGAGCTCGTTCACCAGTCACTCTACATTTTGCATTCTCCCGGCCGGCCGCTCACAAGCAGAGACCTGCTTGATATTTACACACAATACTTGAATTGGTACGACAAGATTCCAGAAGTCTTGCGACTTGGCCACAACTTTACTCCGGCCGTCTTGTTTGCACAGTGAGTGGATGCATCTTCCTCGTCCTCTGGATTGCGGAACCTGACATTCTGATAGCATGTATTATCACTTCGCCATACTCCTTCTCTTTCGGCCCCTGATCAAACTGAGGATTATCGGGTCGAGCATATCCCCGCGGGACGTCTGTTCGCAGGCAGCGGACGCCGTTGCTGGCTTGTGCCGGTCCTACTCCCAACTCTACACACTGAGGCGGACGCCGTCGTTCGTCCCATACTTCGTCCTCACATCGTCGATCATGCATCTCGCCATCGCAGCCACCGGCACGGGCACCCGCACAGTCCAAAGCGGCGAATCCTCCCATGCCAGCCAGTCACCACCAAGGATACCAGCCAAGCTCGACCCGCACGTCACCGAGGCCCTTGCCCGGGGCATCGCGGATCTTACTGAGATGGCACCCTGCCACCACTTTGCCGCGCAGGCGCTCAACATCCTCAAGTTCCTCGCCAAAAAGTGGAACATCGACGTCGACGTCAAGACCACGGGCCAAGAAGAAAACAAAGAGGTCGAACTACCAGATTACAAACAGGCCACACGGCCCGTGACGACCAGCCTGAACTTCTTCGCGCCCAACTTTCTCGAGTCTGACTTCAACTGCACGTGGGGCGCGGGCAAGGTGTCGGGGACGGCCGCCAACACCAGGGTGGGCACGCACCCCAGCGGCGCGGAAATGGCTGAAACGCTCGAGAATCCTCTGTTCTGGCCCTTCCCCATGCAGGGCCGCCCCATCCTGCCGACGGGGAAGGCGTTGGAGGAGGCGGGGTTCGAGATGATCTGATAGGGTCGAGGGGCTTGGACAGGATCTTGGGTCTTGGCCTGACTTTGACGGATGGGCTCCATATATACATACGCGCGTTCAGCTCTGGTATAGATGTTTCTCTGGGCCTGGCTCGAGTGATAGATAAAAAGCGGGGGATCGGAGGATTAAAATTGTTGCCGGGAAGGAGAGCCCGGGTGGTTGGGATCAGATAAGGTCCGTCGTGGGAGGAGGCACATTCACAAGGCAACAACAATTCTACGGAGTTTGAGAGGCGGATTTGGTCGGTCGTCTTTGTGCAAAATACACGGAAGCATAAGGGACGGCGTTGTTGGGTTTTTTGTCTTTTGACTGTTGATGTTGGAGGCGGCTTCGTCTCCCCCCCCACCCCTTTTTTGTTCTTCGCTCTCTTCTCTTCCTCATCCATGATGATTCATTCTGCGATACCCCTCCATTTTGCTGTCGAGGATAGCAACCAAAATCAGGATTCGTTTCGCACAGTACTCACTCATCAAGGTGCTTGTGATCCGAAAGTTTGAGAGCTGATGATGACGAGCAAGCAGGGCATCCCCCGCTTCCTTCGGGTCGCGGCCATGACCAGGGGTGAAGCTCTCGTCCGAACTCCGTCATTGTCCTTCGCTGACAGAGCGTCAACAAGGGTCGGGTCGTTTGCTGTCCTGTCGGCACCAGCCTTTCTCGATATTACCTGCAGCAGCAGCATTTGAGGTCGGGATCGGGAGGTACCAGGCGGGAGACCGGACACTTATCTCCAAGCAGCAGCGCCGTCGCGAAAGCGAAGAAAAAAAGATGGCGACGTTCCCTCGAAACAAATCTCCAATCTCGAATCTCGAAAGGGGTTGCTGGTCCTTTAATTGAACTTTTAAGATGGCACCGTGGGGTTCGTGGGTTCGAGAACGTTGGGCGGGTGCTTGGCGCCGCTGCACAGGCCATCACCCGTCTTATCTCACCATCAAAGATGGGACACCCCCCGAGGGAGGATTTCTTGTCGGCTGTTGTTGTTGTTGTTGTTGCCTGGAGAAGAGGAGGCATCACTAAATACAAGACGAGACACAAAAACCAAGACGAAACCTCAGTTAGCAACTCCGCCACAAGCGGACATCACCATCGCCAACCCCCAACCCCCAACCGACAGGACAAAACAAACATGCCCTCCCAACAGCAAGCAGCACCAGCACCTCGAGCATCAACGCGCGCGTGATTGGGCACTTTCCCTGCAAGTGCGTGTGTTTCGAAACACAGCAGCGCAGCAGGCAAGATGAGGGAAGCATGGTCAGGGGTTTGGGGGTGGTGAGGGCCCTTGGGCTGTGTTTCAGGTGGGAACAGGGGGGCCTGGCCCAATCAAATGAGTTGGCAAGGTCCGTCCTCGAGGAGGAGCTTGAGGAGTGGATGAACAGGAGGAACACGCCAGGGGTGCAGGGTTGGGGACTTGGCAGGCGATCTGCCGCACCTTGCGCACTGTTTTTTGGGGTTTTTTTTTTGCTTGGGCGGGCTGGGTTAGGTGCTGGTGCTGATGTGATGGCTGGGCGGGCTGGGCTGGGTGTTTTGGAGTTCGATGACTGAGGGGGAGATTTGCTGCGCAGGGCGAGCTGGGGTTGATGAAGGGGGGGGGTCGGCAAATCCTGAAGTGGCCCGGCTCCGTCTTTGGCGCCATCCCTCCTCATTCCCGAGTCCTCGGTCCACGCCCATGCCATCGTCGTCCCCCGAATTACCCGCGCCGCCCTGGTCCTGGAACGAACTGAAGTGGCCGCGCCCCTGGAAGCCTTGCTGGGTCCCTTGGGCAGGACGGTGCCGTTCTGGGAGGCTCGCAATATATCCCTGGCCGTCTCCCGCAGCCGCGGCCAGTGAACCCGCCACACACACACACACGCACACACACAAGCAGCTGGACGCTCTCGTTGTTGCCTTCTTTTCCCTTCTTTTTCGCGTTTTTGCTGCTTGCACGGTTTTTGGGGGCCAGCCCTTCACATGACGGATTGTTGATGTTTGGTTTTTTCTGCCGCCAGGAGCTGTTTTGACAAGACACACAACATCTTGAACGACATTCGTTTTTCCATTCTCTCACTTCTCCGTTTTCCTCGACAAATCACCGCTGCGCGACACACAACAACAACAACAACAACAACAACACAACACACACACAGGAAATTTGACGCTGAGCTGAGCAGCCCGAGGATCAGCTAGCTGCTCACATCATGGATCCCTTCCGCAACCCGCCGGCCGACAGCCTGGCTGCGGCCCGCCTCCATGTCCAGGCTCTGACAGAGTGCGGGCTATCGCGCGAGGCGCTTCTACGCGCTCTGCTGGAGAATTATCCTGAAGGTGGGCACATGGAGATTGGTGGTTTTATGGGGAACTGAGTGGTTGACACGGACGCAGCAGGCACAGCACCAACACCACCAGGGGCAGACGCGAGCTCGCCACAGCAGCAACAGGCGGTGCAGCAAGGACAGCAGGCTGTTCACGGGAAGATGATTCCCCAGGGTCACAACACACGCCTTTCGGTCTCGACGACAAGCTCCAAGTCATCGGCCGGGCGACTGAGCATCATGTCGACAGCCACCTCGATGAGCTCCGTGTCGTCCCAGGGAGGATTCCACGAGTTTGCACCGCCCCCGCCTGCGCCGCCCCCGCCCCCCGTCAAGAGCAGCAACCGGGGAAGCTCCAAGCCCCAGGGCGCTTACTGGTGCACCTTTTGCGACGTCGCCTTCCAACGCAAGTTCGACTGGAAGCGCCACGAGGACGAGTTCCACGAGCGCTACAAACGCTACCCGTGCAACAGCTGCAACCGCATCTTCTGGGGCGCCAACACCTTCAACCAACACCACAAGAACGCCCATGGCTGCACCACCTGCCCGCATGCCGACCGCGTCGTGAAGTACACCCACAAGAAGACGGCGTGGTATGTTTTCCCTTTTGCTTGTCTTCAGCCGTTTCCATGTATCACTTCCTTTTTTTCCATTTTCGGATTCGTTTCCGGCTGTTTTACCAGTCCCGTGACAAACACCTTGCATGATCCCAAGGCGCGCGAGCAAACATCGTAAGCTGACTGTCTCAACAGGGCCTGTGGCTTCTGCGGAGGATTCCTCGCTTCCCGTGACCGCTATTTTGACCATGTCGCTCGCCACTACGAGGACGGCTGCAACAAGTCGCACTGGAACCACTCACTTGTCATCTACGGCCTGCTTCACCAACCGTCCATCAGCCAGGCATGGAAGGAGCTCGATACACAGCTCTACGGCCATCTGCCGCGCAACCAGCAACCCATGCTAGAATGGGACGCAAAGACGACAGGCCATGTGCAGGGCTTCCTGGAGGGTGAAAACACGGGCGGGCTTCAAGACCTTCTCGAGTTTTTCATGGACGGCCGCGACGACCCAAAGTCCCTCGCCCAATTCGCCCACGACTCGGCCACAATCCGCCTGCGAAGCGAGTCAGCCGGCCCGAGCCCGTCCCCGTCAACCTCCACACCACGCCCCATCTCCGAACCACTCAAGAAACACGTTCTAAAATCCTCATCCCCCCTCACGAAACACATGTCCGCGCCCCAACGCGCCTCCCCACCCTCGCCCCCCTCCTACGACCAACCCGCCCTCAAAAAACAGCGCAGCATCGCGCATCTCCCCTCCACCCTCCCCCTATCCTTCTCAACAAAGAACAACCCCTTCTTCGACACCCCGCACGACCAACAACCCCCGCTCCCACCACCCCCACCACCAACCCACCTCCCCCCACAGGACCTCATGTCCCCCTTCTCCCCCACCCCGATGCTCACCACCCAACCAGGAGGCGGAGGCTTCTACGACTTGAGCCTGACCCACGTCCACCCGCACATGCAACACCACCAACACATGCCGCCCCAACCATCCCATCTCCAGTCCATGACATCTCAAAACGAGTCATCATCAACAATACCAGCCACAACACAGGAGCAGTTACAACAGCAGCATCAACAGCAACAGCAACAGCAACATTTTGCAGCGCAGGATCATACCATGCAGCAAAACCAGCAGCAGCTCCCGCAGCAGTATCCGCTTTCTCCGATGAGCTTGTATGATGACTGGAGTAGCTTGGCCGGGACGGTGGTGGATGAGTCGGTGTTTGCGGGGGTGATGGCTATGGGGGGGTGGCAGCAGCAGCAGGGGGGGCATAATGGGACAGGTTGAACGATGCGGTGGGACGGTTTTGAGACACCCGGGATACAACAATACGCGCACGCAAGTGCATGCGGTAACAAGATGGACGGGGCTGGATGAGGAGGTGCCAAACAACAGGGCGAGGACGCGGGAAGACGATGAAGGCACAGATGAAGGACGACAGGTGGAGAGGGATGATGAGTCGATGAGGCGATGTTTCACGACCATCGGCTGCGTGACGGGCAGAGCTGGGGAAGGGTTCTTGATGACTCAGGAGGAACGGCCTTGACACACGACTGTCAACGCCAACCAAACGAAGGACTGGAAAGAGTAAAAGAGACGGGAAGGAGACATTTCGCTTCGAGTACAGGGCTGGTTTGCTATATGCACCGCCCAGGGGGGATTCAACGGTTTGGAGGACATTTTTGTGGACTTTTACCACGCACACGCACATACAGCACAGCATACCCCTTTTCTTTTATCATTTCACGGTTTTCTCTTCAGCATTCTACCAAGCGGGTTTCAGCGCACGGTAATTGCGTGTATATATATATCTCTTCTCTTCAGAGAGCGCGCGGGAACTTGGAATGAGACGTTCCTGTGGGCAATGGCTGGCCGGGCTGGGTCTTTCTAAGATGGGTTTAGGGAGATTTGGAATACCACAGGTTTGGGTTCAAGACAAAACATGGATTTTTCTTTTTACGTTCGAAGTTTATCGGCTGGGGATTATTCAGTGTATGTGTTTTAGATAGCTGAGGATGCTGCTGGTATGCCTCTTTGGGGAGGCAGTGGTTGGAAATATTTGAGGGAATAGGACTCGACTGCCTTACACTCGTTCCTATGTCAGTTCAACTCGCTTACATTTTTCCTTGACCGTGGCAAAGAGAACAAGATGATCAATTCGATCAGAGAATTAAGTGTGATTGGGAGCGGCGAGACGCAGCCGAGATCTACTCTGGATCTAAAGACAAGGGAATTCTTTCTTTCTTCTTTTTTCTATCCCTTTCCCTCTCGCTCTCGCTCCTTTTCTCTCCTTCTAATTCTTCCTCCTACTCTTACTCTCCCTCTTCCCTCCCTTACTCAACCCCCCTCCCCCATCTTTATCCTAATCAGATGAGACAGCCGGAGTTGACTCGAGTGCCACCATCGTCTGCCGAGCCTCGCTCATCATCTCCTTCAGTGCCTCTCTATTCTTCTCAAGAAGCATGAACCCCAACTCTCCACCCTTCTCCAGGGCTTCGGCAATCTCACGTAGTCTCTCGCCCCACCGTTTCCAAATAACGAGGCCATTCCCGTTCTCGAAACTCTTCCACGCGTATCGCCTTGCCTGAGACTTCCCCTGCTTTGCAAAATCGTTGTACAAAAGATCTCCGGCACTAAGTATATACTATGCGGCAGCCACGATATGGCAGTCCAGCTTCTTGACTTCGGGGATGCATTCGGGATTAAGGGCAGTATCGATGAAATCGCCTGCTCCCCAAACCCTGGACTCGGATATTTCGTCTAGGCCTGCGACAATGTAGCGGGCTGTCAGAGCAGACGCGTTTACCCAGCGGGCTTTGTTGTCTTCAAACTCTCGAGCTGCTTCGGGATCTTCAAGCTGGTAAACCTGAGCATCGGGCACTGGTCACATTTTCATACACATTTACCTGCTTCGAGGCGTCTCTCAGGCTCAAGAAATGTTGGAATACGTCATGGCATATCTTGCTGCCCCAGAGGCTGTGGAGCTTGCTCAATATCTCCGCCCTTTTGCTGCGATACAAAAATACTCACCCTCGATCAGAAAACCCTATAACGTATCTTATCAGCGAGTCGCACAAATCACCGATTCGCACGCTCTCCACTACCCTACAAATACTATCTTCAATAGCAACACATAAATACTAGGAACTAACTATGATTACCTCAGAAGCAGCTGAATCAGATGCTTCTACAGCCTCCTGGCAAGTACGGGCATTATGGCCAGGCTTGCCGCACACACCACAGCACCGAACCTTCGGACGAACCCCCCCTGCACCACCACCACCCGGCTGTGTTTCTTGCACTCCCTCCCCACCAACAGCTCCCTGGCCTAGTGGCTCCTGTGCATCTTGTACAGTAAGTGATCCTCCAAGCTTCAAACGTGTTCGTTTGGCTCTCCGGCGCTTGTTTAGTGCTTCATTGGCCTTACGGAGCGAAGATACCTCTGGTTGAAGAAGAGCTACCTCGTGCATCACAGCCATTGTACCTTTGGTAAGCTGATCCACAGCGGCCAACATTGAGGTTGGAGAGCTATTTTGATGGTTGGCAATGCGAGTCTTGATGAGCGTTGATTGAGAGTCGGCTTCTCGGGGGTTGTGTGGTGTCTGGAAGACCTAAGAGTGTGCAGTGCCGGGCCGTGAATTCGGGGGTGTTGGCGTACGAAGCTTGACATTCAGTTTGGAAAGTAACATCTCCGGCTCGTGTGGAATAAGGCCAGCCCCTGCGAAGCCGCCCTGGATAGTCCTCTCTGTCATGGAGGCAAAGAAGGCCTCGCAAAAACCGCAGAGGAACTCGAGCTTGCTAACGTGGGTTGATATGCATACGCATCAAATTCTCAACCTGGCGACTATACGCCTGCTTCAACGGCCTAAAGCAACCAACATCGAGTGGCTGGAGGAGGTGCGAAGAATGGGGAAACATGTACACCGTAATAATGTTGTTCTGCTAGCAGTAGCGCTCGAATTCGGTCGAGTGGTGGCTCTCGTGGCCGTCGAGGATCAACAACCTATATTTGCCCTTGCTATATATTAGTCGAAGAGCTTGAGCCAATCCAGGCCTACCTAATTGGTAGTCCAGCCATTGTCGGTGGTTGCGATGCGCCAGTCGGCCGGGAGGTTGCATTCGGTATACCAGTTGACGAGGTGGTATTGCCTGGCTAAGATGATGAAGGGAGGGACGGCCCAGCCGAGGGCATTGACTCCCTGAATTACCGTTGCCCATTCGCGGTTGCCAGGCTGGACTAGTTTCGCCTTGCTGAGACCGTCCGAGGTCGTAACTACCATACCCGCAAAGATCATGCCCATCAGAAACCTAATCTCATCGAAGTTGTAGACGTCGTTATCCACGATGCCGTACTTAGCCATAACATTCCGTACGAGTGTAAACCACGCGCCAATGACCTTTGGATCTTTGAACTTGGCCCTCTGGTAGTCGTATCTCCGCGTATAACGTATACGGAGCTCTGGCTGACGTTTGACAAACCGGTGCGCCCAGAGTTTGCCGACAGGGGGCGCGTCGCGTTCGCGTAGTAGTTGGTTGGCTATACCTTCCACACCACTCAATCTTGGTGGAAATGCGCGTGCACATAGCTTAATTATATACTAAACTATTGTCTTCTCTTCCAGATCAGTGAGTTTGCGTGAGTTGGCTGATAGATCGCGTCGTGCAGGCCGGCCTGCGCGTCGGTCGCGGAGGATTGATATTGGCAAATTATAGAGCTTGGCTGCGGCTCTAAGGCTCAATTTTTTGTCTTTTTGGAGAGCTTCAAGGGCTAAGACTACCCTGGCTTCCTTTAGAGTAGGAGGCATGTTTGGTTGTAGAGAAATACAATGTAAAGTGCAAAGAGGACGCGCCGCGCTAGGAAGTGTGCGAACCCCCTGATATGTGCGACTTGCAGATATGTGAGACTTGCTGATAAGATGCGTTATACTGATGACTTTAAGCTAATCGGGGCCCTCCTAACACTTTTTCCGAATCTGGAGCGCTTGAGCACCCAAGCCATGGGACTATGGTTCGTACCCTCCAGGGATTTCCCCACGACGGGCCTGGTGTCGAACTTGAAGACGCTCGACCTCTGCTCCAGCAAGTACAATGGAGGAATATGGGGAGTGATAACAGCGAGGAACGGGGGCCTATTGACGCTAACATGCATGAGCATGTGTGGGTCTTAGCAGGAACGGTCCGACCGGAAGTAGAAGTAAACATGCCTGGCTTAAAGTCTCTGCGGCTTAGCTGTTGCAGATTCAATCAAATTAGTTAATCTGAATTGCTGAGGTCATGCGAGACCCCAAGACTGAAGTCATTCTTCTACGAGGCCGGCCCGCCTCGGGACTACGACTTCAGGGCCAGGTACAATCTAGTTGAAGGTGAGCCACCCTTCCAGGCACCCCCCCACTCACTGCGCCGCCATTTCTTCCCAGCTTGCTAATTTGATGATCTCTGGGTAACAACTATAATCCCCATTCATCAGCATCCTGGTACGATGCCCCATTCCAGCCCGCCGAAACTATCTCCCCCCTCCTCCGTCACAGCACCACCCTCACCTCCCTGCACCTCGATCTCCGCAACCACGGCGAGAATTTCGAGGGCCGGTATAACCCCCAGGGTCTTTCCAAAACCCAGTCCACCCTGGCCGGCTTCCCTACCCTCAAGCACCTTTTCCTCAATGCCAGCTCCGTATGCAACAGCGACCCCAGGATCCAGCTTCCATCACAGACCACAACAAGGACGAAGACAACACCATCTTAACACACCTGCTGCCGCCTAACATCAAGTCATTTTGCCTGGCTGTTTGGGTGCGAGAGAGTGTCAAGCCGCGGATTGTCAAGGCATTGGTGTATCTTGCGAGAACTGTAGGGAGCGGAGAGCAGTTCGGGGCGCTGAATAGCGTCAAGTGTGATGTCAGCTTGGGGATGGACGAGGCATTGGATGAGCTTGGGGTCGCTGAGGCGTTTGAGTTCGCCGGGGTAGATTTTGGGCTGGAGGAGTGGGAGGTGAGCGGGGTGACCTTGCGCCCCGGGGAAAGGACGCCAGAGCCGGTTGATTCGGATGAGGAAGGGGTGCCTGAGTGGAAGTTGAGGTATCCTGATGATTTGGATGAGGATGAGTACACTGAGTGGGGCAATGAGGATGCGTCTGTTTCTTTAGATAATGGGCAGTATAACGTTGAGGAGTCGGAGGGGGAAATTGACTCGGACTGAGTGTGTGGACGTAGAGATGGACTATTGGCTTTCCTTATACTCCTGGTGGCTTGTATCAATTTACTGCTGGTCACCATAGTTCATGCAATGAATCTGTAGGGTTCTATTGGTAATTCCCTAGTCGAGTTCAAGCCCTCCTTGAGTTCCCGGGCCTGCCACTCCGCTTCCACTCAAGAAGAGCTGAATTCTGATTACCTGGCCAGACAGAGTTGAATGGAGCCTCCAGAATTGGACCTACTTCAATCCAAGAATCTCGAACAAGGAATCTTCCTGCGCCTCGTTAACCTTGCCGGAGCTGATTATCTCGATGAGCTGCAACCGCTTCGCCAATCTGCCGTTGGTAGGTTCAAGATCCCCCTCATTACCTTGTGCCTCCTCGGCTTGCTTGCCGCGCTTCTTCAAATCTTCCACACTGCTCTGGTTCAAAGTACCCTCGGTAAGTTTGGCCAACTTCTTAATAACGACGATTCGCACTGATTTGACCGCAGGTTGGGCCGGCGAGTTCTTGGACGCATCTGAAGCCTGTAAACCTGGCCATTAGAACCAATTGTTTTACGAGCAAACCGATGATCAGACATACCTCTAAGCCATCACCGCTAGTGCTGCCCTCATCAGCCTCTGACTTCTGCTTCTCCACAGGCTCGGTCTCTACGTCCGGGATGCCCGCTTTCCTCGGTTCAAAGCCAGCAGTCATGTCGTCCTCCTTGGCGTTGAAGAAGCCACCAAGGTCCCAGCCCTGAACCCGTTGCAAATGCGCCGCGTTCCAGGCCAAAAGGCGGTCGCGGCTCTTTTTGGCGACCTGGTAGACGCGAGGAAACACCCGAGCGAAGTGCCGCAACTCGTCCTCGCTGATCGTGACCTCCGCTTCAGTGGCTCCCCTGCCAAACCTCCTCGTAATCACGAGGACATCTGGCTGCTCTGAGGGGGGTAAACCACGCTTGTACTCGCGGCCATTAATCTGGATGGTCATCACGGCGGGTGTTCCTTTGTTCGTCTTGAGCGCCATTGCTGCTCGCAAGGGGTGTCGTGGCTGGAAATGCTGTTGCGCGGGTGGCGGTTGCGATGGAACAGTCGGAGAAGAAAAGGTTTCTCGACAGTCGCTGAAAGGAAGGAGGAATTACAATGCTTCCGAGCGAAATTCACATCAGCAACGCAGGTCCTTCGCGGGTCCGGCCATCCGGGCTCACGACCCGGAGGGAAGCAGTTGGCAATATTGTTTTGCTCATCACTAAGAATCAGAATAAGAAAAACGATCCGGCAAATGTGTTAACTGAGAATTTGCAAGAGGAAACCGGCCAGGTGGTGTGAGTGAGATATAAGACCAAGGACGCGAAATTCAGGGGCATGTCACAACGGCAGATCATCACATTTGCCGTCAATATCAGGGGTAACCAACATTGGTGGCGGTAGTGAAAAAGCCAGCATTTCCAGGAACTAAACCCGTCTTCATAACAAATATTAACAGCGCATGGGTGAATAAAAGGCAGGGAAGATGGGCTTCTAGGTATTTAGGTACAAGTATTCCTTTGTTTTTGAGAATGTGAGCTGCTTTAGGAAGCAGCCCTTTCCATTTTGACTTTGGTATGCTAGGTCATTTTGGAGAATGACATCACGGATGTAGAGGTGAGTTGGTGAAGACTGACTACCAGACATATTTTCTAGTTTTTTCTTTGCTTCTACAAGTAACAGTTACGAGTTTTCATGTCCTTTTGGTCGAATTCAGGGAGTAAAACAGTGCAGAGAGAACCGGCAACAATACAAAGAGCATGGTCATATAGACTGTATTCGAAAACCGCATGTTTCGCTATGATACCACTGTCGCATTTAGATATGTTGATATGCTGCGCTTTGCCACCGAGCACAATTCTCTCCTTTTAACATGCGCCCTCTCCCCATGGTTTGAGTTAGTCGGGCTCTGTGAACCCGGAACAAAGCCGTTCTGGGCTTCTCGAAGAATTCACGAACACAGGACCCGCATTTCCATGCCTTACCTGATGCGTCGCCAGATTATGTGCCGTTTCCCATGCCTGTTGATCCTTGAGGTGGGCTCGAGGGTGTGTTTGGAGCAGGTGAAAATGCTCTTGGGGGCGCGAGGGCTGTGGCGGGTGTCATCTTAATTGACGAGAATCCAATCAACTGAGAGTTAAGGATCTCCTTCAGCTTGTTGCGGAAGGTGGTGTTCTGGTCGTTCATCTTCGCCATATTTTCCTTGTGCTCCTTTTCCATGTCGTCGATTTCGCTGGCCAGCTTCTTAATCTCCTCGTTCAGCTCCTTGGTCTTGTCATGCTGCTTACCAGTAAAGATACCCACCGACTCGGCGTTGCCGTTTATGGTGTCGCCGGAGTTAATGTGGACCATGAGTCTATAACCTCGTAGTCCACAACATCCTGGTTGTCCGCGGCCTTGGAGGGAGGCGGGGGCAGAGGCAGTGGAAGTGGAGGCTGCCGTAGCGAGGGGAGACACAGCGTTGATGGCGTGAGCCATCTCTATGGTCATGTCGGCTGGCTTGGGCATGCCGAAATGAGACAGACTAAGGTCGTTCAGGTTGGCAAAGATGCTCTGAGTGAGCTCCCGAACTTGTGCGGTCTATGTGATCTCTATTCACTTGAGCTTTTTTCTCTTCCACGAAAAGCCCACTCTCTGCGCCCCTGGTCGCTATATGTCTTCGTCGACCTCGTCGTCTAACCCTAACCTAACTGCTAACACCTAACCATCTCGAGGACAAAATCACAAAGGCGAGGTTCGCAGGCATTGGCCTGCCAAGGGGGCCAGATTGCTTCGTATGCTTCTTGCCGTGGAACTGGGAGGAGGGTCCATAGCCGGGAAAGTGCGAGTTCAACTGTTCAAGTTGTGGTCCAAGGCGTCCCCGGCACCCGCTGTCACTTTCTCTGCCCCTCGCCGCTCTCTGCGTCCCTCTTCGCTATTTGCACTCGTCGCTGTCCACGCCCCCCGCTGTCACTGTCTCCGCCCCTCGTTGCTCTCTGCGCCCCTCATCGTTCTCTAAATATCTTGTTGATCCAAATGATTTTTATCACAGGAAATCTCTAACAAAATATTCCCTTCGTCCTCCACTTCGTCTCCCTCTCCTTACTTCGTCTGTTTCCTGCCGCCCCGAGGCATCATCTAAATCGAAGAACACCGGTTGGCAACAAAGGCCGCTTGTTCGACCGCAGAGATGCCGCCCGAGTCTGAGCGAGTGGGGTCTCGAGTCATCACTCGCAAGTTTACAAACCAGCCGGACATAGTCATTCCTAGACTCGAGATCCTTGAGGAAGAAGCACAAGCCTTTGCTAGTGTATACGGCAAGCTCTCGAAAGCTGGCGAAGACACCAAGCGGCGGTTTACACTTTGGGCCGAGGACCCGGAAAACTGGACGCGATCACAGGATGGAGTTTAAGAGACTTTGTTGACACGGTTAAGTTGGACGATGACGAGGTAGCGGCTGAGGTTGAGGTGCGCAACATTCTTAGGATGTGACGGAACCTTCGCATGGGAATGAGAACAGCCCCGAGTTACGTCGCTGACTCCCATTAAATACAGGATTGTGTTGCCCGCGTGGTGAAGTTTCTGCTGACACCTGTGTCCAGCATCCTCAAGAAGGTGAAACTTTGCCCGACCAGACCAACGCAGCCGCAGATACCGTCCTGCACCATCGTTCCTGTCCCAACATATCATCATGTGGGCTTCGCGACGGGGACTTATACCAGACCCTCGAAAGCTGCTTGGGCAGCTACAAGAGCGCCACTTCTCACCTGAAGGCTTTGATGAACGAAGTTGACCTTAGCAATGACCATCCCAAAATGAAGGATATTCTATCCATCATCCGAGTGTATGAGAACAACTCAGATAAGCTTGATCAGGCTGTTAAGAGTGTTTTCCAGCGGGAGCACGAGCTCTCGCCCCTGGCCAGCCAAGCCGGCTCTCAACCCGAGGTTGACCAAACCAGCAGACGAAGCAGCGCCTCGGACTTGCCAGTACAAAGAGCCAGAAAAGGACGATGTCCATCGGCTCGGATTCATCGTTCTCTCCGGAGTTCCCTCGGAGCCTCATCGTAACACTCAAGATCCCAGGCTCCCGCCAAACCAGTGCCATCACCGCACCTGCACCCCCTGCGACCGGATTTTCGCGCCGGCTCAGGTCCAGAAAGGACAAGGAGCTCGCAAGTCAAGCTGATGAATTCGATGATAACGACGACGGCAATTACGCTGACAATGTTGAGGAAGGGGATGACGAGGAAGAAGATGTTGAGGAAGATGCTTGAGGAAGGGATGTTGCCCGAAGAGATGGGCAAACACTTGCCTTCAGAGTAGAACCTTGTTCCACTTGGCGAGATGTTCCCCGATCTTTCGAGGAAAGGGGCAGAGGGTTTGGGTTATGGGCAAGCCAAAGAAGACTTCCGCCGCGGTCGTCACGGTGTTCAAGCTTGGTCGGGGACAACCGGTGTTGGGTCTTTGGGAATGGATTTCATGGAGAAAAACACAGGGAAGACGAGGTTGAGGGTTGACTGGAATGCGGCTGTTTCGGGGCTACAGGGGACAAGGTCGGTCGTCGGATGTAGAGAACGTGTAGCAAAGCCAGAATGCAATGAGTCAAAATTGCTTTTTCTTTCTTTCTGAGCCAGAGTTGGCCCCAGTTTGGGTACCTTTGCTGCTAAGTCCTGGGAGGAGATATATTAACAGGGGAAAGAGAACCCTTTTATTTTCCTGTCCCAAGTCCTGTTTCTGTTTCTTACCCCTTGTAATTCTAAAACACATGATACTTTCCCTACTTTGCACTGAATGTTGCCAGACATCTGGTTTCGGGGTTCCTTGAATCATCTTCAAATGATCCCAAGTTTTTCGTTGACTCTCCTCTTTGTGTTTGAAGACCACCAAGGCTGACGATAATGCCAAGACTACTCAGTAGATAGCTGCTTTCATTTTTCCTAAGCAAAGCAAGCCGCTGTGATAATATGACGCTGTGCTCCCAGCCCTTGACCACAGTACACCCCCCCAGCCATCTCGGGCCCTCCTCATTCCCCGGCTCTACTTGACGACGAATCTGCCGAACGATCTCCAACTGTGGCAGGAATGTGGAAGCGCCTTTGACCTCCCATATCTCCTTCTTGCTGACTGGCCTTACTTCGCCCTCCTTCATTGCCTCCGCCTGATAATCCTCCTTCAAAGACTGCATCTGTTTGAAGCACCTCTTCTTGGCTGCTTTTGCTCCCCCCAGACACTAAAGCATGTTAAGCTTTGGCTTCCTTTGCATCTGGATCAGGTTCAAGCCGACCACCTCCCCGTCGGTAAGCCTGGTGACGGGAAAACTGAAGGCTCCCTGAGTTTTGAAAGAGTTGTCCTCGAAAAGACGGGCCTGGCTTGTGCCACACCCTGCCACGCACATCCAGATGCCAAAGTCATCCATCCGGTCACAGATGTAGCTGACGATGCGCTCATCAAGGTCCCAGTTACTGTAGGTGGGATCGGTCAGGACGACGTCGATCATGTAGAACTCGTTGATGTCGTCGTTGCCGCCGGTCTTGCGGAGGTGGCTCTCCACGCTGTAGTCGGGGGTTTTTTGGTCCTTGTCAATGAATTTGGTGATGGTTCTTTGGGTGACTTTTGATAACGCCTTTTGTTCTGTTCAAAAAGGGTCATGTCAGCAAGATTGAGGCACTAACAAAGAAGAGCTATATACATTGCTCACCCTCATGCGAATCGAAGTTCTCCTCGAGAAAACCCGATACCCAACGCTCGACCGATCCCGTGCTGACCGCGAGAGCGTCCCCTTTGCCATGGTACTTGAAGAATCGCAAGCCACAAAAGCCGAGGACTGTTGATGGAAATTTGGTGTATCTCGTGCCAGGATCGGCAACGAGAGCGATGCAGAGATTGTAGTCATTGCGCGTGTAGTCCCTCAGTCTCTCCTGCCAGGGGCCGCCAGATCGGAAGTACGGCGGGTGGTTCGCTCGGATGTGGCCCAGGGGTGAGCCGTCGTTCGGCTGGATCGCCTTCTAGCTGATCTTCAGCATCCGGTCGTAGTCGTTTTCATTTACCAGGCGCAGGAAGAAGTGGACGTCGTCCTCGGCAACCCCGGGTCCGAGTTTGGAATACCGTAGGACGGGAGGCAAACTGGGTTCGAGGGGGGGTCTCGTCGTTGAGGGTGTGGTCTCAACTATCCCCGGGTTTCCATCGGTGATATCAGTCAATTCGACAGCAAACGGATTGGCGGCCGACATGTTGACTGATGGTCGCGGAACGTCTCAACGAGGGAGCAGGAGAGGTAGGAGATAATGTGGAAGAGGAGGAACATACAAACTGTGGATGGATATGTACAGTCGAAAGAGCATCGTATTAATCTTTGGGGACCCCAGCAGGGCGCGTCCCGTCTCTTGTCTCTCCTTCCACATCCGCCTGGACGTCCGCCACTTCCACAACACCATCACTGAAGAGGAAATCGAAAGCTCTTGCCCTGTTTAAATGTGAAATCGGGCCTCAAACTAAACACAAAAGGCAAAAACCTGAGAGGTGAATCCAGACAGATCCAATCACATTTCCAAAGCATGGCCCTCCAGGCGATCACAGGCAGTTACGCAAAACACAAACAGACACGCAAAAACACTTCAACGCGCGTAAAGACACAGACACATGAACCGCTTGAGCGCATCACGAATCCAGAGAGAAAAACGCCGTCTATTTGCCGCTGCTGATCATGATAATCATCAACTCCCCCACCACAATGCATGCAACCCGCCCATCTAAGCAACAAGAGCCTTGACCTCGCCATCCTTGAGCTTGCCAGCAGCAACGAGGCGCTCGACCTCGCCCTTCCAGACACTCTTGATCTCGTCGGCAACCTTGAGGCCGTTGAGCTTACTAGCCAGGGAGGCAATCTCGTCGGCGTCAATCTTGCCCTGGACGAGCTCGACGTCGTTGAGGACAGCATCGATGGTGGCGGCCGGGGCGTCGCCCGAGGCAAAGTAGTTGGCGTCCTTGACCGAGCCGCGGAGCACGCGCTTGTTCTTCTTGACGGCGTTCTTGGCGGCCTCCTTGGCCTTCTTGTTGGCGTCGCGGTCGGCCTTGGCCTTCTCCTCGGCCTCCTTGGCCGCCTTCTCTTCGGCCTCCTTCTTCAGGCGGGCGTCCTCGGCGGCCTTCTTCTCGGCGGCCTCGCGTTCGAAGCGCTTCTTGTTCTTGGCGGCGCTGGCCTCCTGGCGGAAGCGCTTGATGCGCTCGTCGGCGGCGGAGCAGTCGTCGAGGATCTTGCGCAGGCGGGCGTTGTCCTCGGCCTTCTTCTTCTTGCGGGCGTTGGCGTTCTTGCGCTCTGTGTGGCGCTTCTGGTCGCGGTTCTCGTTGTCGTCGGGCACGTCCTCGTCGAGGTACTCGAACGTCCTCCAGCTGTCAAAGTTGTAGAAGAAGTTGTAGAAGTTCTCAACCTCCTCCTTGGACGACTTGTCGTCGCCGAAGTGCGGGACGGGGTGATTGTTGCTAAAGCGGGCCTCGGCCTTGAAGACGTTGCCCCACAGCTTGTAGAAATTGCCCTTGGCGAGCTGCTTTTTGGTCGGGGGCTCGACGTCGGCCTCCTCGTCGACCGAGTCGAACTGGCGGCGCTTGGTGGGGTCGAGCAGGACCTCGGTGGCCTTCTGGATGCACTTGAAGAAGTTGTCGTCCTCGGTGCCGCCGGCAGCGGCCTTCTTGTCGGGGTGGTGCTTCAGAACCTTCTTGCGGTGGGCGCGCTTGATCTGGTCCTCAGTGGCCTTGTAGCGGTACTTGGACAGGCCCAGCACCTGGTAGTGGTCCTGGCTCTTCCAGTCCTTGGCCTCGCGATGGAGCATGGTGGGGTCCTCGGGCTCGCTGATCTCGGAGTCGTTGTCGTCCTCGACCTTCTTGGCGCGCTCCTGAGCCTGGATGCGGTCATCCTCGGAGAAGGTGCGCTTGTGGCGGGCACGGCGGGCGTGAGCGAGGAAGTGAGGGCCAACGGGCTCGAGAGTGCGCTGGGCAGAGTTCTCCTTGGTGATCTTGCCGAGGGGCTTGAAGTTGTTCTCGGCCTCCCAGCCCGCGGGCAGAGCAGGGAGGGGAAGGGGGAAGACGATGGCGTCCATGTTGTCCGCAATTGTGAGTTTGACGACTGAACGTTGAAGGTTGGGTTGAAGGTTTGGGGTTAGAGGCGGAGGGGCAGTTTTAAAGACCCCAGGAATATTTTTTGGAAGCTTACAACTTGCTCCACTAAAATTTGTGCCCAGCCAACCAAAGAAGTGCTCGTCAGCATGGCCCACCTTCTTCGCCTCCACCATCAACTGAACCAAGGGACTTGCGACAAAAGCGCCCTCTCCAGACAACAGACTTCGTGAACACCAAAGGCTCATTGAACAAGCGGCTTGCCCAATCTTCACACCACAACAATGGCGGCTCTCCAAGCATACAAGCACCTCCTGCGCGCAGCCCGGATCGCCTTTGAAGGTACAACACACCCAGCCCGAACATTCTCCCTCCGCTTCCCCGGCATCCACCACTAACACGGCATCCCAGGCGATGTTCGCATGCTCGACGCCGCCCGCCAGCAGATCCGCGGTGCCTTCCGGGAGAAGGCTTCGCTGCCTGCGTCTGATCCGTCGATCCAGCCCTCCATCCAGCATGCCGAGGAGGTTGCCAGTTTCTTGAAGACGAACCTCGTCCAGGGGAGGAAGCAAGGGAACACATACAGTACGCCTCCCCTCGATTATCACGCTAAACCAACCGAAACGACGCTGACTGACCACTTTCCAGAGCTGCGCATCCACGAGCACACTGAACGGGGCGACAACGACAGCATCAAGACCGCCGGACAGAACACCAAGATGGACGGCAATTTCAAGTGCTGCTCGGAGAGGTAGCCGGAGAGAAAAGTGTAACAATAAGACCATGTCGGAAAAAGACGGACGACAGCGGTGGCTCGCGGAGAAAGAACGCAGTCATCGGGCAGAATCCTGCCATGTATTGTATAGCCAGCCGTCCATGATACCCCACAGTGTAACAACATAAACATAATTATGCCAACGAGAATGCAGCAGAGATATCTTTTTTTGCCTCCCCCGATCCAGACCCAGTGAACCACCTCCCAAAACGCCATGCATGCTGAAGACGGAAGCAAAAGCGAAAACGCTATTAGTTGCCAGCCAGGCTGGCGTATTGTACATCGTCCGCCCCCGGCGGTAGAGCCACGGCGAGATTTGAGAGGTCGTCGGCTTGGGTGGTATTCGCGCCGCCTCCTTGGGCAGCAGCACCACCCTCGATGGCCTTCTGCGGGCCCTTGCGATTTGCCTGGGCGAAGGCCGACCGACCGTCGCGAAGCATCTCGGAGCGCTCTTCCTTGTCCATCGTGCCAATCGCCTTGGGCACGCTCCACCGCACGCGCAACGGGCAACCGGCGATGGCTGCCCGCCCCTTGCACTCGACAGCCGCCTTCTCGGCCGCTTCTCGCGTCTCATAGTTGACAAAGGCGCAGTGTGTCATGTGCGACACCACCAGCGACTTGATCTTGCCAAACGCCTTGAAGAAGTCGCGCATCTTGTACTCGGGCAGGTCGTCCTCAATGCCAGTGATGAAGAGCGACATGATGTTCCGGTCGTTGGGCGGCATCCAGTCCTTCGGTCCCGGCGGCGGCGCACTCGCCCCGTGCGGTCCTCTCCGGGGCCCACCCTTTGCGCCAGCGGCGGCGGCAGCCCTCGAGTCTCTTGTCCGTATCGGCCCCGCACCGCCCATCCCAGCTCCCACCGCGGCATTACCTCCCGTCATGCTCCCACTCCCAACGCCGGCCATCGGATGACCGTCGGTATCCACCTCCCTCCCCTTCCTGAAATACGGCTTGCTCTGCGCCAGCCTCCTCAGCAACTCCCTCGCCTTCTCATCCGTCTTCTCATACTCCTCAATTCCCGCGCGCCCCTCCTCAATAGCACGCTCATTGTTCTGCGCGAAATACTCACGGTTGATTTCGCTCTGCGGGCCGGGCGCGATCAGCTCGAGCGCCTTGTCGCGGATGACGATCGGCAGGCCGAACTGTAGGTCCATGATGCAGCACTGGCAGGCGTTCTTGAGGCGGGCGCACGTCAGGCAGATGTTGGTGCGGCGCTTGCGGCCGTGGGCGCGGCCGTCGCCCGACCACGAGAAGACGGTGAAGGGCCGCGTGCACAGCTTGCACTCGGCGCCGTAGTCCTCCTTGAGCATCTTTACGTAGGGGTTTTCCGGGAGGCAGTTCTCGCACACGGAGGGGAAGTCGGTCGTCTCCCACCCGGACCGGTTGAGGTCTTGTTTGATCTGGGGCGGCATCGCGCTGTCTGTCGGGGGGGGTTCGGTGTTGGTCGAGGTGTGGTGTGTGTGGTTGATGGGTTGGATGCCTGATGTTTGGCTTCAGAAAATCGCGGGGTCAATGGGGTAGATAATTTGTCGGTGGCCGCGGAAAAGGCGAACGTGGGGTGAGCGTGGTTGCAATGGAAATGGAGGTGGGTGTTGGTTGATGCGCAACAAGGTCAAGCAAGTTTGGGTCCGGAGGAAAGTCGGTGTGGCTTGCTGCTCTATCACCAGCCTTATCGTCGCCACCAACGGCTCGATGAATTGTGGCTGATAAATCGACGTGGTCATAGCGTCTCTTATTCGTTTTCGAATCCGCGCCTTCACCGCCTTCCTGATCCTGGTAATTTCGAATTCGTATTGCCAGCCAAGCAAGCACATGCAACTCCAGCAACCCTCCTCCAGATCTGCGTCCCGCTCTTCCCCGATCCCTCTTCTTCAGGGAGTTTCTCCGTAGGACCCTCCACTCCATACCCAGGAAATGATCCATGAGACTCTGGCCGAGAACACAGCTCGAACCCGAGTTCTTGTTCGCATCTCGGGGTCTCAATGTTCATTGGCCCGCGCTTTCTGTTCCTGATTCTGTTCTTGTTTCCATGTGCCTGAGTGGGTCTTTGTGCATGGAGTGGCTGCCCGTCGCTCCAATTGAGCGCGGAGATTGGCCAGTGGATGCATTGGCGTTGGTTGTCGCCGCCCCTGTCACTTTTTCAGGAGCATCGAGTGTTCGCCTATAATTAATAGGGGTCCGAGAAACTTTTTCCCCCTTCCCTCGGTCAACAACAACGGGACAAGTTTCAATCGCCATTCCGCTGTTGCGCACTCGGTCTCGCTGTCTCGATTCTGCACTCAAGGACACTCGTTCGCCTCCACTACCGCCAAATTCAACATGGCTCCCCCTCCCAGTTCCGTGGCCCTCGAGCAGGAGGATCATGCGCGCGATGCCGCCTTCATGAAGGCCCTCCACGGCAAGTCGACCAAGGCTGCCGGTGGTTTCGCGGCGATGCGTGGCAAGGACAACGCGGCCCAGAAGGTCGCCGTGGACGAGTACTTCAAGCACTTTGACAACAAACGCGCTGAGACCGAGACCGATGCCGACAGAGAGGCGCGGACGAAGGAATATGCTACCCTCACAAGGCAGTAAGTGTGGACTATGCGCATCGGTACATGGAGTCGAGCAGGAACTGACAATTACTTTGCGCAGCTACTACAACCTTGCGACGGATCTGTACGAGTACGGCTGGGGCCAGAGCTTCCACTTCTGCCGGTACTCGATCGGCGAGCCCTTCTACCAGGCCATTGCGCGCCACGAGCACTACCTCGCCATGAAGACCGGCATCAACGCTGGCATGAAGGTTCTTGATGTTGGCTGCGGTATCGGTGGCCCGGCGAGGGAGATTGCCAAGTTCACAGATGCGCACATCACGGGTCTGAACAACAACGACTACCAGATTCAGCGTGCCACCGGCTATGCGATTAAGGAGAACCTCTCGAACCAGCTCAAGTTCGTCAAGGGTGATTTCATGGTATGTTTTTCCTTGAAATCTGATCAACTCAGAGACAATTCTAACACGGCGCAGCAAATGTCATTCCCCGACCAGTCATTCGATGCCGTCTATGCCATCGAGGCCACCGTCCACGCTCCCAAGCTTGAGGGTGTCTACAGCGAAATCTTCCGGGTGCTGAAGCCCGGCGGCACCTTTGGTGTGTACGAGTGGCTGATGACCGACAACTACGACAACAACAACCTCGAGCACCGCGACATTCGTCTGGCCATCGAGGAGGGCAACGGTATCTCCAACATGGTCACCATCTCTGAGGGCCTCGCCGCCATGAAGGCTGCCGGCTTCGAGCTGCTGCACCACGAGGATCTCTCCAAGCGGAACGACTCCATCCCCTGGTACTGGGGCATTGGCGGTGAGATGAAGTACATGCAGTCGTACTGGGATATCTTCACCGTCCTCCGCATGACCCATACCGGCCGCCGGGCGGTGCACGTCTTCACCGGCTTCCTCGAGAAGATTGGTCTGGCGCCCCAGGGCACCAAGAAGACGGCCGACGCGCTCGCCAAGGGTGCTGATGGTCTCGTTGCCGGTGCCAAGAAGGACCTCTTCACCCCCATGTACCTCATGGTCGGCCGCAAGCCCGCCAACTAAAGGGTCTATTGCAGATTTTTGGCTCACGCTACGATGGGATGACAAACAGCTGCGCTGTGAGGCGGGCTGCAGAGGAATGATGTTTGATGTGGTATAGATCATACTAATACCTCCGGTTTCGGAACGTCGTCAATGAGGCCTGGCGACACCGTCCGGCGCAATCTTCGTGTATACAGCATAATAGAATTTATTCGGCCGACTTTACTGTAGCTCAATCGTGTGGATACCCTCTCACCAGCCGCGCGCGTCCCCCCACGCGCTTCTTCGTTTTCAAATGTCCGTCTTCCGGGCGTTGTGTGCGCTTCAGCTGAAGTGGTGTCGTACAAATTGAGTGCTTACTTCGGTAGCTAGCACCTTTCAGCCTCAGAATTGCCCACCGGATTCCAAAGAGAGGCTCATCTCGTCGTCTCCAACAAAACGGAGATACCAGCGACGGACGTTGAATTCGCCCGAACTCGTCCGCAATCGCGTTATCTTTGCACGAAAATTTCTCCACCAGAGTTGCACTCAGTGGAGCGGTCGCGCTGGCAAGTTCGATCTCGGCGGGCCAAGCTCCCGGACATTGCACAGGGATCCAAGTTACTAGCCCGTTTCGCACTAGCGCGGACCTGTTCGTTGGGGTTCAACGTCAATCAAGAAGCTTGTCCCAAGCTTCTCGATTGCTGCAAGAAAAATTCCCTCCAGCCCTGCCAATCCTCCATCACCACTCTTTCCGTTCTTGCAAAAGCTCGTTGACGGCCGCCGTTGCGTATCGCAGGCGGAATTTCGATTGAGCGTTTAATCACCGTCGGACATCTTCTCTCCCCCGTCCGATCTTTCTTTCCGCCGTCTCCTTTTCCTCCACCTCAACAACAAAATAATATCCGCCATGTCGCGCTACCTCCGACCGGCGACCCGCCTGGCTGCCAGCGCGCGCGCCTCCGTCCGCCCTGTCGCGGCCTCCCCCTTCATCACCAGAGCTGCCGCCATTCCCAGCTTACAAAAACGCACATATGCCGATGCCTCCGGCGTCAAGGAGTACACAGTCCGCGAGGCGCTCAACGAGGCGCTCGCCGAGGAGCTCGAGTCCAACCCCAAGGTCTTCATCCTGGGTGAGGAGGTTGCCCAGTACAACGGCGCATACAAGGTCACCAAGGGCCTGCTAGACCGCTTTGGCGACAAGCGCGTCATCGACACACCGATCACCGAGATGGGTTTCGCCGGTCTCGCCGTCGGCGCTGCCCTCAACGGACTGCACCCCGTGGTAAGTCCGATGGCCTCTTCTGGTTGCCAAGAAAAGAAAACGCGATAACAGGAACTGACCCAACTGTCCATAGTGCGAGTTCATGACCTTCAACTTCGCCATGCAGGCCATCGACCACGTCGTCAACTCGGCCGCCAAGACCCTCTACATGTCCGGCGGCATCCAGCCCTGCAACATCACCTTCCGTGGCCCCAACGGCTTCGCCTCCGGTGTCGCCGCCCAGCATTCGCAAGACTACTCGGCCTGGTACGGCTCCGTCCCCGGCCTCAAGGTCGTCTCCCCCTGGTCCGCCGAGGACGCCAAGGGTCTCCTCAAGGCCGCCATCCGCGACCCCAACCCGGTCGTCGTCCTCGAGAACGAGCTGCTCTACGGCCAGAGCTTCCCCATGTCCGAGGCCGCCCAGAAGGACGACTTCGTCATCCCCTTCGGCAAGGCCAAGATTGAGCGCGCCGGCAAGGACCTGACCATGGTCTCGCTCTCGCGCTGCGTCGGCCAGTCGCTCGTCGCCGCCGAGAACCTCAAGAAGAAGTACGGTGTCGAGGTCGAGGTCATCAACCTCCGCAGCATCAAGCCCCTCGACATCGACACCATCGTCAAGTCGGTCAAGAAGACCCGCCGTCTGTTGTCTGTCGAGTCCGGCTTCCCCGCCTTCGGCGTCGGTGCTGAGGTCCTCGCTCTGACCATGGAGTACGCCTTCGACTACCTTGATGCCCCCGCCCAGCGCGTCACCGGCGCCGATGTCCCCACCCCCTACGCCCAGAAGCTCGAGGAGATGAGCTTCCCCACCGAGTCGCTCATTGAGCAGTACGCTGCCAAGCTTCTCCGTCTTTAAGCGTAGTTAGCTGTGTCTTAGAGGAGAGAATGGACAGATTGGCGATGGAGAATGGGAGTTATCTCAGCAATGAGTCCAATGATGAACAAGACTGAGTGTCAGGGAGTTCTCTGCGCACCGTTTTGCCTGCCGCATCGTTTCTCTTTTGTGCCTGCACCGGGAAATGGGGTCGTCGGGACCGAGGTGAAGCAGGTCGGTAATGGTCAGATATAGACAGGTTGAATCGGGAAATTTGTTGTACTTGTACGTCTTGTCTTTGAGCCTTACTTTGCCAAAACAGAGTCATACCCAAGCCAGCAGTGGTCGTGATGATGGCTGATCGTGGTGCCCAATGTGGGCCAAGTGTCAATTTGTCATGATCCATCTCAGGTATCTGCCTGTCTGCCTTTCTTTTCCTTCTGCCACCCATTCCAGAGCAACGCCATCCTCAGAGATCCCACCCATCCTCGAACCATACCACCATCCCTAGATCCCAAAGCAGAGAGCATACAATACAATACACCAAATACAGCCTCCCCATGCCACCCACAACATACTCATCCATTCACTGAACCTGCACCCTCCCCCCACACGGCCCCAAACCAGCCACCTCCCCCTCTCCCCCCTCCCCCCTCGAAAAATACGTCTGCCTCGCCCACCCATCAGGACACCTCTCGTCCCCACCCCCGTCCTTCTCCGAGGAGGAGGTAACAATAATCATAGTGCACGGCGTAAACACCGAGCTGGCATTGTACAGCCACCCCGCACACCCTGCTGCGCTGGCGCCGCTGAGACAGGTCGTGCAGCAGGACGAGGCGGACGAGGCTTGGGCGAATTGGCCGCGGTAGGAGCCGACGGAGGTGCCGATCCAGGTTATGGAGGTGAGGAATGTGGTGGGGAGGGTGCAATTGATGGGGGGTTTGGTGGGGGAGTTCTGGGGGGGAGGGGGGTGGTTAGTTTGTGGGAAGGGGGGAAGGGGATAAAGTAGAGAGAGGGAGGAGACGTACGGTTGATGTTGAGCTGGCAGAAATTGCGGTTGCGGTGGCGGATGTATCACCAGACATGGTTGCTGTGCTGGTGCTGTTCGCAGACGAGGAGTCGCTGGTTCTGGGCTTGTCAGCGGACCCTGGGGGCGTGCTGGTGAGACCTATTTTAGCAGACCTTTCGCCGGTGAGGATGCCCATGGCGCCGAGGATGGCGAGCAGGACCGCGAGCACGCCGACAATGGTCATGGCGATGATGATCCATGCCAGCTTGGAAATCCGCCTGTACCACGGCGTCTCCTTCGGCTCAACCCACACATCCTCGTGCATGGCGGACTCCTTAGTGCCGACTGTGTCGGGATGGTGGGAGGAGATTGTTTCGATTGGGGAGGTTCCCTCGGTGGCGCCATCGGCACCGGCGAGAGGGGGTGTGGCGGTGGTGGTGGTGGTCGGTGTTGTGAAGACGATCTCGGGGAGCGGGTTGTGCCAGTTCTCGGCGTATCCTTGGTCTTGTCCGGATAGCTCAGAGGCCTCCCTGTTGGAGGTACCAGAGCTGGGCGTGCCAGACACCGACCGCCCTCTTGGGTCAGCGAAGGGTGACTGTGACGACATCTAGAGATAGTCTGGCTGTTGGTGGTTGTTAGCTCTGAGCAATCCCATTTCAGGTTGTTATTGGTGTAGGTCGGTCGGTCGGTTGATGGGTGTGTTGTAAGTCGGTGATGAACATGCAAAGAAGGAAGTCGGTGCTTTCGTAGTGGGGGAGCCGATGTCGACAAAGTCGAGTATCTTATCGAAGTAAAAGGACCATGACGAGGGCCTCAGCAACGCGTGGCAGAAGAAAGCAAAACATCTACTTACATTTCTGTCTGTTGCTGTCAATACAGGTCAGAGCAGCAAAAGACCCTGCGAGTTTTGAAGACTGGCAGTAAGCCGACTGGTTTGCAGCTACCCGTGTTGCAGAATTTGTTGCCAACATGCAGCGGGTGAGGCGGGCACTCGCAGGTGATGGAACAGAAAACGTCCCAAGCTTCTTCCCAAAAGAATACCGACTCCTTGACCGCTCGCCCAAGGTCCTTTCGACAATGGTAGACGGCAATCTCCCTTGGTTTCAGAGCGTTGGAGGCGGGGATCGTGTCTTACATGTGGCACGCTGCTGTCGGATGGAAGTGACACTGCCAATTCGCAGCTTCCTGGGCTGTTCATTCTTGCGCGGTGGCTCTGATTCACCTTTGATGTTTGAAGCAGCATAACACTGAGCACAAATCCGTTAAATGAGGGGCTTGAAACCATGCCATTGTGCTCTTGTCGACTGTTTGGTGACACAGACGGAGCCTGCAGTGAACAAACACAGATTCCTTCCTGCCATGGATCTTACCATTTGCCGCTGAGGACAACAAGTTGGAATCCTCGACGGAAAGAACGCCTCATGCCCGGATAGGTAGGTAGGTAGTCTAAAAACTCCCGTCTCCAGACGTCATCCATTGGCGGAAGCCCTCAAAATGGAAGGCACAGCCACTCCTCATGACTGAAGACGGTCCCGAAATATTCCTGGCGGTTTCTCGTATCCTACTTTTGCTTCTGGGCTGTGGTAAAAAGCTCGAGTTTTCCCTTTTATGTAGTTCCCGCCCTCGATCGACTTCACGAACATCTTATCTCAGACATCACACCCCCCAACCATCCTCCGATCCCAACCCAAGAGCCAACCAGCACGCTTTTCGAATTCAAGAGTCGAACCCCTCGTCATTTATCGCAGGGCGTGGCCACCGACAATGCCGCATCTTGCTCGCAACCCGCAACATACAGAGTAGAGGCAACCGGGTGTCATCGCCATCGTGGCACAGGGCAGGCCAGTTGATGTTGTGGCATGCTTGATGTGATGCAACAGCCACCGGGTCCATCCGCCAGATCCCCTTACAAGCCTCCCTTGTCAACCTCGTGGCGGCTGCAGGTGGCTTGGGCTGCTTGCCTGTTCACAACGTTAAGCCCTGTAGAGTACTCATCCAACTCTTGCTCGCAGCCATGAGAGAGAGGACGTGGGCTTATAAGCCCACAAGCTAACAAAGAGAGGGGGAGCTTGCGTGGCCAACAAGGGCCAGGGTGGGAACCACCACCGTTGTCGACGTTGTAGCTTGTGTTCGAGGTGTCAGAACGAGGTTCCGGGGCAGCCAATTGTGGTGCCGTTGGTCCAATGGTTGCGAGCCAACCTGCATTCTCTGATAGGCTGCCAAAAGCAGCTCAAAGTATATCAAAACATTATCGGCCCGCTTGGCTCAGTGGTAGAGCGTGTCACTAGTAATGACAAGGTCATCAGTTCGATTCTGATAGTGGGCATAAACTTTTGCATTTCGGCGCACCGTGTTCCGTTCCCCCCCCAACTTTTGCTCGTTTAACACCATCCATTTTCTTTCCCTGTTCTCTTGTTATCTTCGATCTCTCTCATTTTGTGTTTCAATACTGCTGCATCAGATTCTCACTCCACGCCTTTTACCTGATACACATGTTTGCAGCAGTGACATGGCCTACGAAAGCGTTCTCTGTTTCTCTTACTAAGGCCTCTTTCCTTTCCCGCTCTAACGGCCCTTCTTTTCCCCGTGACATTGTATGAGAGTTCCTCCATTATTCTCGTCTCTGAAATCCGCAACCTGCCTCACCGGGACCCGTATCGCCCTCCTGTCTACCTCCGGAATGTATCTCCTCAACACCAAGTCCACATACGCCTGTGGTACCCCCGCCCGCACTGCATCATCGATCCCCATGTTCATCCGGTGCACATATTCTGCCCTGGGCTGATGCCCGCCCTGATCGCGCTTGAAGTCGATGTACACCAGCATGTTGACCACTTCAGGCTTCCCAGACACGGGCCAGAACTCCACGGCCACCATCTTCTTCTCATATGCCCATGGTACGCCCTCGTTCAAGTCTAGTTTTTTTTCGTCGGCAGCACTTAGGTCGTAGACCAAGCCCCAGACTTCGTTGTCCGTATCGTCAGCAACATACCCAGGGTTAGGGTTGATGGATGACGATGTCGATGTTGGCGCGATGTTGGCATAGCCGCGGGCGTTGATGAACCACTCGAAGCCTCGGAGGCAACCCACGCCGGCGTAGGGAGAGCCGGGGCACCGCTGTGACATTTGGCTTTGCCAGAGGTTGCTGCCGAAGGCGAAGTAGCGGGTGGGCGCTCGCGCAGCAGGTTTTGGGGCCCGGGCCTTGGGCCGCGGGCGGGGGCGGGGGCGTGTTTGTTTGCTCTGACTGTCGCCCATTGTGTAAGAGGTGAGGGAGGATGATGAGGAAGGGGAGAGTTCAGGAGATTGGGAAGCCATTGGTGTTTATAAATTACTTCAAAAGCAAGTCGGCGGCCCCCAACATTTGGATGCAACCTGGGGAGGCGCATTCAGTCTTCACTGTTCTGTCAGGCAGTTGAGAGGCAGGGGTTCACTGCCTAACGAACAAGCAGGCAAGGCAGACAGGTGGGAGAAAGAAGCTCTTTGTTAGTTGACCCTAACACTTCACTTTCCAATCCCTTTTCTTGACCCCTTTTCTGTCCGACCGACAAAGCCAAACTCAACAATCCCAGAAAAGATAAGGCATCCCAAAAAACTAAGCATCCATTTTGAGTGTCATGTTGTCTCGCCGTCGGGGCTTGCATCCACCGTAGACTCGCCACACAACAACCCAACCTCACCAACCACACTCCAACTCCCTCCTGGCCCCTCCTCCCCATCACATGTAGCCTCCAGGCTCTCTTCAGACAGCCATCCTGTCAACCCCGCCACGCTTTCAACCACTGAGTCGTCCACCTCCTACACCACAACCATCCCTTCTGTCAAGCGTTGCCTAAACCTCCCCGCTCCTCGCAGCCAACCCCTTCTTCCTCGCCTCGTTCAGCGCCTTCAGCTTCGCCGTGCCAATGCCCGCGACGCCATCCTTCTGGTTATCTCCAAGCCACGGCTTCTTGGAATCACCCAAGATGCTCCCCGCCAGGAAGTAAACCACCAGGCCGCAGATGATTAGGACGAACGCAATCGGGTACATCCAATGCACCACATACCCAAACACCCTCGTCCCAATGATCACTCCCCAAAAGTTGGCCGTCAACAAATTGACATCAAACACCGCCGCGCTCCCCATCCTCAACACCAGCGGCGCCATCGAGTAGAACAGACTCAAACACAACGTGTACCCAATCAACCACCCCGCCACGCTCCCATCCCACGTCGCGCCCTCAAATGACCCCCGATCAAAAATCGCTGCCTGCACCCCATTGATACACACCCCGAAGATCCCAATAAATGACAACACCTCATAAACCGGCCTCTTACTCACAAACCACTCCTCAAACACATTACTCACCCCATACAGCGTCGCCCCCAACAGCGCAAATAAATCCCCCTTCACCATATCCCTCGCCTCCCCGCCATTACTCCCCGTAACATGATCGCTCGCCAACAACACCCCCATCCCGCCACAGCAAATCACAACCCCCGCAATCTGCACCCACCGATACCTCACCCGCAACACCAGAAACGACAACACCACCACGCAAACAATCGACCAGAAATTAATCAGCTGCGCCGACAAGATATTGGTGTACCGATACGCCAACACAGTAAAATAATTCCCCTCCACATCCAAAAAGCTCAACACGAAATACTTCCACCCATCCCGCACCACCACCCGTCCCCACGCCTTGAACCCCATCTGATGCCACGTAATCGGCAACCAAACTAACGTCAGGAGCGCGTAGTTGAAAAGCGTCTGAAACGCGGGGATGATGGTCCCCGCGGAGGACAGGAAGGAGGTGAAGGTGTTGGTGGCGGTGATGCAGAGGGAGAGCAGCTGGCCGACGGCGATGATGGCCCAGAAGTCGGCGGTCAGAAGGTAGGAGTACCAGTGTGTATTGAGGGACTCGAGGTGGGAGAGGCCTGCGGCGAGGGCGGCGGCTTCGGTGGAGGTGGTGGTGGAGGTGGAAGTGCGGGGGTCTTTGGCGGGGGTGGGAGTGTCGTCGCGTTTGGGAGGGGTGGTGGTGGTGCCGTAATTGGGGTCAGTGCCGCCGCCGTCGGGCTCGAGCGGGACAGGCTCGGTGGCCGGGTTGGTGATGTTGACGGTCATCTCAGCGCGGGAGAGGAGGGGTTGATAGCCTTCAGCGGGTGAGCGTCCGATTCGAACGCGGAGGTGGTGGTAGATAGTCTGTAGCAGTCCGGATCCGCAGAACATAGATATGTCTGGATCAAGTGGTGATCTCAGACAAGACTCCAAAGATGGAGTGTGATGTCGAATTTACGCAGGGCAATGATGTGCCTTGAGTAAGTCTTTCTTCGTCCCCTTAAGCAAGCGCAAAGACTTCAAGTCGCTTGCTGTTTTACTGCCGTATGGCTCGGCGCATCAAGTCGTACGCCGAGGAGGTAAGGGAGATGGAGGTCGCAGATCTGGCGTTGAACATAAGGGTGGTGAGTGGGAGAAAAGGGCGGGTTGTTCACCAGGACGGTGAGAGTGACGGAATGTCTGCTGCTGGAGCAGGCGAGCAGTGCGTTGCGTGATGGAAGTGGAAGAATCACTGGCGCAGTGTCGGGACTGTCTCGAACGTGCTGCGAGTGAGACGGGTTGTGCGTCAATTTGAAGCAGTAGAAGTGGACTGGTGGTGAGCCAAATGGGAAAAGTTTTGCGGGTTCTGCGGGGATGTGAGCATGGGCCCAGCCCTCGGCGGCCGTCAATATTCGCGCCGGGCGCGGGGGTCCGGTGGACCCCGGTTTCGGTGGGGCATCCGGAGCATCCCCGCTCACACAAGGCTTCATCCCGCCTTGAGACGGGAGCCGGAGGCCAATATCTCCAGACTTAGAGCAGCTGAGTAAACGTTCATTTGGGCGAAGACTATTTCCAGCCTTTCCCTCCAACCAATTCGCAGTAGACACTAAGCTCTCTCATGTGAGCAGTCTTGGGCCGTTGAAAGTGCAGGACTTGGAGACTGCATCTTCACCGAGTCAATGCTGTACGACGAGCTTAAGTCACTTAGCAGATTCAGCCTTCCGGTCCCATGTCTCGGGCTTTTCTGATCCCGCGTTTGCTTCCTGAGAGAAGGCATCCAAGAACAACTGCTCGCTCGTGCACCTGGTTTTGCCTTTTCGGTAGAGTCCTGTGGGTTCTTGATACCCTTGGTCATGCTGCACCAGGGAACATATTCCACTTCAGCCTTTCGACAGGCCGAATAACCATGAGTAACCACAGTCGATTCACCTTGACAAGCCAACCTCACACTGTATGCTGAGGCTCGGGGCTGTCTGCGAAGAGTTTGCGAAGTTCATTCGTCCAAGTTCGCAGTGATCACCGCGATTATCAAAACGCCACATCGGAAACCCTTCCAGAAGGTCGATGAAGGTGGGAAACAGGAGGGGTTGAGCATGGAGGCGGGGAAGGTGATGCCTCCTTGGGCATGAGGGGTAGGGCCACTCGGCGAGAATTGGATTGGATGATGGAAACCGATGGTGACTTGGAAGCCTTGACCGTAGTGGGGGAAGTGAAGTGCTTCTTCACTGGAAGAGGCCATTGACATGGGCTCTGGGTTGCCGGGGGCAGTCTTGGCGGTGTTTTATGCTGGAAGTATCCCGATACCCGGATAGATTCGTCGCGGGCGGAGAGTGTGGGAAAAGGAGTTCGTTTTGGTTGATCAAGTTTCAAGGTTTCTGAGCCTCACGAATCGTGATATCGTCAAATACCCCTTTGGGTGTGGACACCGCTGTTGGCGCTCTTATCCAAGATGTCACGGCCTGGTCTTGGCACAGGGTCTGGAAGATCTGGTGCAGAAGTTGCTGATCCTCAGGTGCAAGATCGTGAGACTTGCCGCGTTGTTCTGTTCCGGTGCCTGCTGCAGACCATTTCCGCCTGGGCTCCGAACCCGCGCGAGATGACACTCAGTCTGGGGCCGTGGTTGGCAAAAGCCACCTCGTTTTCACGTCGCATGTGGCGCGTCGGCGAAATAGGGAACGGAGATCGGACCGGCAGGAACCGTTTGCTTGGTGGGACTTTACCCGGAACATGAGGCCCGCGGCATGTCCATGTTGTCGAGAGCGAGATGAAGGCCCATGAACAGCGAGGACGCCAAGGAAGATTTCCTCAACGGCCATGGTTGTCCCAGTCCCGTTTCAAGCAGCGGCTTCGGCTTCCTGCAGCAGCGTCGAGATGAGGCATGGTCGATGGAACGACAAGAACAGGGGCGCAGGGCTGAACGGAGAGCTTGCCGACGACGCGGGCCGTTCCATGCAGCCCCCACGTGCCTCGGACTCTGGCTGTCTCAGGCCGCAGAATGGTCGCACCGGGTCTTTGATGTGACTGTGGAAGTGCTGGTTTTCATGTTGTTGAAGAAATCCGAGGGGCTTTGCGGAAATATGGACCTTGATTGAACCTTGGAATTTGGATGTCTTGGAGAATGAATTCAGTTGGCGGGGAAAGCTGCCGGCTGGCGGGGCGATCCTGCCTGAGCTCTGCCCCTCTTCAACCCCCACAGGAAGAAAGAGCAGCCGCGAAAATCCGAGCCTGCAACCTGCCCGTTTCCGTCGACACAAGGTCCTCGAATTTCGCGAGTTGTCCTTCCAGAAACCCGCGAGAAGGAGAGGACGGGACAGATATTCAACAACCTCAGGTCAACCAACACACGGGATCGTCAAAGGAGGTGAGATGATGGTCCCTGCCCAGCTTTCATCATCAGACCCTGTCCATCGACTCCATTCCGAGAAACATCGCTAGCGGGAATGTGTTATTAGCGTCGCCGAACAATGGGGCCTCCAGGTTCGTGTCTCGATCATGACGGGTGGTCTCATGTCCTGGACAGAGGTAACGCTGGCATGGTGACACAGTGTCGCTTTCTCCTGCCCGCTGTTGACGCAATTGGTCCTCCCCGCGAAGAAGGCAGTTCCATCACGGCCGTCGACGACCAGACTTTCCAATGAGCCCTCACACCCAGCAGTCGGCTTCCCCTATTCATCGGCGCCGCCATGCCTATCTCGGCGCTAACGAAGTGGCGCCCATCATGTACAGGGGACCCGCCGCATCGACAACGGTCCGCCTTGATCCCAGGTCTCGGTGACTTCCGTCGTGATCATGCAACCTCGGTCTCTTGATGATGAGCGGGCTGAGAAACTGGATGGGATGGGCGTTCTGTGTGTCACTTTGCCTCGTCACCTCGGGGTCTCAGCGGTTTGGTAAGGGCAGATCCCCATCACAGCGGGCTGAATGCCATTCCGAGAAGACGGGTCTCCTCAATGGAGCTTTGGCCAGCCGTTGTCTGTCTGGGAAAGAAACCGAACAGGGGGGAAGCCCTCACCAGGCCCAATATCTGCAGGCGAAGTGAATGCTCGCTTCCAACAAACGCAACAACACAACATGAAATTCGCATCTCGAACATCTCGTCAGTTCTCAAGGTCTTCATGATGTTTTGGATCCGCAACGGTGGGAGTTCCTGGGGTCCGTTCTGCGCTAACGAGTTGTTAATATTCCGGGATCCCTGCGCTGTTCCTTGAAAGACCCTGAGATGGTGGAGGTTGTTGGGGATGAGTTCAGGTTTCTATCCATCAACAATGGGCGCCTGATCGAGGGTGTGTTGTTACGAGCCTGTGATCGAAATATCCGTTCTGTGCTGTGTTTAAAAGAGGAGGCACTGTCCATGGTCTATCTGTCAACGGACGCCATGAATTCGATGTGTGAGGAAGGAGACAGTTGCAACGGCGCTGGCACCCATTTTTGTACCCTGCGCCGAGGCCTGTGCTGCCGCTCCCGCACACTGGCCACGAACCGAAAGGGGGATCGCATTGGATTGCAGGCATTTGCTGAATTGTTCTGCAAGAGCGACACCACGTCAGGCAGATCGACCCACGTCCCGTCCTTTGCGCCGGGCCTAAGAACATCCATCTCCCCGGTCCTTTCCTTCCTGGAGCAGCCCTCCACTCGACCACTCCTAGCTCGCGACTAAAAAAACCACCCGCGCGTCGAGCTGCGTGTCCAGAATCCTCTTTTTCTCCTTTTCCCTTCTCCTCGGGGCCCATCTTTCAGGTTGTCAATCAGTTTTGGCTCAGACCAGGACCTTCCGCGACGGGCAGACGTTGGTGTTCGACTCGAGGTGAGTGCGATTTTTTATGCGCACGTTGGGGAGCAAGATTGCCCAGAACAATTTTTTTTCCCTGCTTCCCGTCAGTGCACCATCCAAACTCCAGCGCTTTCTGTCGCGATCTTTAGCTGCTGCCCCCTTTCCCATCTGGCACCCACCGCCCCAGCTCCCCAGACACAAGACACTGGGAACACGACCACCCAGGCGAATTCCTGCCTGACGCACGTGTCGCCGTTTCAGCGCACCCTACATTTGGACGCAGATGCTGACTGCTCTTCGTCGCCCAAAAGTGTTGACCTCCTGAGCCGGAATTCTCCACCTCGTTCCATCCCTTCGACGTTCGCGCTGCCGATTTCCGCTGCGGCCGCTCTCCAACCCGCGCCTCAACAGACCCTCATCGCCATGTCGACCTACTACGAGCCTTCGCAGTGGCCTCCCACAGGCCAGGCCGGCTGGGACCATCAGACTCCGCCGCCGCCTGCCCGCTCCGGTAAGTGCCGCTGCCTGCCCGACGCATCTGACGATGGAGGCATCAGCTAACCTGCCAACCCCCCAGGTGCCAACTCGGTCATCCCCCGCGAGGAGCCCGCCGCCTTCACGCATCAGCTCGAGGGTACGTAATGCCCGCCCTGCATCGAACCCGCATCACCCGTCCACCCTGGCTCCACAATTCCAGGGACCATACGCGCGACTGCAGCACAAAAACTTGGACAAAGAAAGAGGGCTGACTGTTTACCCCAGAGGTCGATCGCGCCGTCGACAACCTTGTCAAGAGCGGGAAGATGTTCGGAGCCGCCGGGGGCCGTCGTGAGTCCCATCCTCATCCCCGCCCCGCCAGAGCGTACCCAGCCTTCGGTAAGTATGCTCGGGACTGGCCGGGCCGCCACCGAGGAGCCCGACCCACTGACCTTTGACCCCGACGCCAGACGGCCGCCCTCCCGCAGGTCCCGGCTCCCGGCCCCATTCGATGGCCGAATTCGGTGACGCCCGCGGCGGCGGTCCCCACACCGGCTCGAACCTGCAGAACTTCTACGCCTCCCAGCGGCACCAGTCCTCGCGCGGCTCGAACGAGGCGGAACAGATGATGCAGGCCAAGAGGAGAATGGCTGCTCAGCGGGAGCGCGAGCTTCGTAACTACCATCAGGAGCAGCAATACAACCGAAGTAGGCCGCCCTCTTCTGTATAGCCACAGTCTCCTACCAGAACGAGAAAAACAAAATCTAGAACCCGGGAGCTGAAAATGCCCCTTCTGTTCTCACAACTGTGTTGCACCACAAGTGCGGTTCGACGCCCAATATTGGTCCTGTGCTCTCTGAACCCTGTAAAGATGGAACGGACATTCATTCATGGAGGGGATGATCTCTGGTTGCTGGATACGAGACAAGAAGTCAAAGAATCTAGGCTAACTCGAGCTCTTCCTCTAGCCGTCCTCGCCGAGATGTACGGCGGCTCCCCCAAGCCCGACCGCGCCCTGAGCCCCAACCTGCCCGAGGAAGAGCGCCGCAAGCTCATCGCCCAGCAGCACAGTGTTTTGTACGGCGACACTTCTTCCCTCAACGGCTACGAAGAGAACGGCGTCCCGCGTCTTGGCGGCGGCCCCCAGGCCGGCCTGCGCGGCCAGTCCCCCCTCACCTACGACTATGGCCGCGGCGCTCCTCCCGGCGGCCACCCTGACGCTGGAAACGCTCAAACCGCATCTGCCGACGGGCCCCAGCCTGCCAACGAGCAGACCCGCTCCGCAAGCAACTCCAGCCCGCAGTCAAACCCATCCGCCAACAAGGGCGTCTTCGACACCCCGCACCAGCCCACCCGCACCAGCGCTTCCTCCCCGGGCGGCTCCCCGCCCCGTCAGGGCGGTGCTCCCGGCAAGCCTGCGCACCAGGGCGGCTCGGTCGCGCCCATCGGTACCCGGCCCTCGGGAATTTCTAACACTGCGCCGGTCAACGCTGGGCTGAGCAAAAGGGCTACTACGCCGCTGCCGTCGCCGCTTAGTCATGGGTACAGTGGTGGTGGTAATGACGAGGGTGCGGCTGTGGCTGGGCAGCAGGCGGCTGGTCATGGTCAGCAGCAGGCGGTTGCTGCTGCTGGTGGTCCGTCTGAGGGCGGTGCGAGTGTGGGCTTGAGCGGGTGGGGGGCCAGGCCGAATGGGTGGGGGGGTAAGGCGAGTGGGTTGGGGGTGCAGGCTAGTGTCTGGGGTTGATTATCTGGCAAGTGCTTAGTTGTTTGGTTTTATCGCGAAACTGGAGCAATGGGGCAGGGAGGGATTTGGAGTCTGGGGTGTTGCTGCGTGCTGTTTTTGTTCCATCGGGACGGGGGGGTTTAGGCTAGGCTGGGTGTTGGCAAGGCAAGACTGTGCGGCATATTGTCGAGATCGGCGGCGTCGTCATCATCATCGTCATCTTCAGCAACTTACGTCACTTGAACAGGTGGAGGGATGGATGGATGCAAGGGGTTAGGGGTAAGGGATTAAAACTGAGAACACGGAAACGGTGTTTTTGTTTTGTCGGTGTTTTCATTTTCTTCTTCACTGTTCTGTATTTGGGCTAGGCAAAGGCAATGGGGTTGGTGGAAACTGGATGGGTGGATGGAGGGAATGGATGGCATACTACTCTACCACTACTTATTATTATTATTTTGCTTTGGCGTGCTGCGTGCGTGCAAGGGAAGGGGAAAGGAAGGCTGGAGTAGTCGGAAGTGTTACGTTTTGGCATGTATGGTTCAGGGCTTTCTAGCTTGCTTGGGCTCCTTGCTTGCGGGAAGAGGAGGATGGATGGGGGTTTAAATTGAGCTGGTGTTGCGTTGGTGTTGTTTACTCGGTGATGGAGGAGTAGAAGGGTAATATTACGGAAGCGTCTTTTTTCTTGCTTCGTCCTGTCTTGGGGTGAGGTTTTTGGTACTCTTGTGACTTGATCTGCCGTTTGTGTCGGCTGGTCGGCGTCATACGGTTCGCTTAATGAGAGTGTCTCCGGGGACAGATGTTGGCCTTGCCATCTTCCCTTGGCCCTCGCCATCCGCTGGGTCATCTGGTAGAGGCGGCAAGTGAGGAGGAAGCCGAGGCGGGCGCGTGCTCTTTGCGTTCTCGGACCAAAGTTGGTTTGGGGACTCGGGATTGAACGGTTGTTGAGTTGGGTGTCAGCAAGAGCGGGCGGCTGCAAATGTCACACAGAGTGGGTGTTTGAACACGGGTTTCGGGAGCAACAAAGGCGGTTGTGGTCGGCTTGGAGCTGTCTGGCTTAGGGCGGGTCGCTTTGTCTGCCTTCGATACCACCTCGGCAGCAACACAACCAACCAACACGCCACCGCAAGCTCGGCAACCAACACCCTCCAATGTGATCTTGGTACGGGGAAAGAGGAGGAAAAAAGGGGATAGGTTACATCTTTGTTGGACGTGAAATGGGAAAGGCTGGAGGTTTCCGATTAAGGAGTGAATGTCACACAGCTGGCGAGCAATGGATAGATGAGTGGGGGTCGAACAATGTCCGGTTGCCTTTTTCCTCATCCTCATTGCCGTGGTGTGGAGGATTGAGGGATCTTTTCCATTTATTGAAGGCGGGGTCAAAAGAAACGGGAGTCAACCAATGGGAATGTCCAGGCACCTGGGTCATCCGTTGGAACTTTGGGGCGCTTGTTTGTTCCTTGTCTCGAAGTTTGGGATCGAGTCAATTCACTGCACACACATCAATCGACGTCACTCGGTCAGGTCATTTAGCTTCCTTTAACTTTTTTAAGTCATGTCATCCCTTATAGGCTCCCTCACCCCGCTCTCTTCTTTTTTGTTTGAATTGAATCCAGCTGAGTGCGACCAGCTACCCCCGTAGCACTATTTTTCGTCAGTTGTGAACAATGGACCGGAGTTGGATTTGTGGTGTTTTGTTCAGAGGATGGCACTGGGTATAAATCAGGGCCTCTAGTTCCTACTACAGCCCGTTTCCTCGGATACATCATACCCTTCCTATTTTCTGTTGGACGCATCTCACATCACTTCGACGGACTATCAACCCTTTCATCCTCCGGAACACCACACAAGCTCCGTGATGACCTCCAAAACCCCCAGCAGCTAGGGAGGTACAGGACTATATTTGGTCTTGTCACAAAAACATCCAACAGAATGCGTACTGGTGGATCCAATACGGACACCACTAGGCGAGGTTTCGGGGATTACTCGGTGCAAGATCCCAGGGAGAAAGGAGTTGAGTATAACACTGGAGAATTTGTCATATGTGCCAACACTTCGTTCGTCTCGAAAAAGAAAGGAGAAGAAAAAGGACAGCCTTAGAAGTGCCCCAATTCACGTTGCACCCATTCATTCGAGTTGCCAGGGCGAGAGTGTGATGATTGCACAATCGCTTACCAGGAGACGGGTGACGAAGCTTGGATCGGCAGTTTGACAAAGCCAAAGCCAGAGAAACTAATACCATATATCAAGCTTGCCACTCAAGCAATACGAGGTCTCGTGGCCCACTTCGAAACACCATGGTATTGGAAATGCCCAGGGAACAATGGGAATGAATGCAACAGCGTGCACCCATTCTCCGACAAAAATGAGCCGCCCAATTTTATCAACATTTTGGGAAGGAAATACGCCTCAGGGGCTTGCAGTTCCCCTTTAACAAAGAAAAGACCTGCGTGTATAACCACCTTGGAATGTGTTTGGGGACTTGGAATGGGTCCAAAGCCGCCATCGAAGGGCCTTGGTGGTATCATATCATATATCACCGCCAGGCTTATCAAACCGCCAGACTCACCCTCAAGTTCAAACCTCAAGAGAATTGTGATTCCACATCAAGACACAATCTGAAGGTCAAGATCAATCACTGTATTACTGCAGCACAGGAGTCACCAAAACTACAAAGGAGAGGATAGAAGACGCGGATTATATCCTGCTTCCTAAACAAGACATGAAGAAATTGAGAGAGAAGTTGGGACTTGACTAGAGAAAGGACGCGGCCCAAGAGAAGCTTCCTGAAGGACACAAAGGTGTAGAGGAAAATCGGCTGGGAGGTTGCACTCGGTGTATCAGTTGGCAAGGTAGTACTGCGCGGCCAAGATGATGAAGGGAGGGATGGCCCAGCCGAGGGCATTGACGCCCTGGATTACTGTTGCCCACTCGCGGTTGGCAGGCTGGGCCAGCTTTGCCTTGCTTAAGCCGCCCGAGGTTGTGACTACCATGCTAACGAAGATGATGCCCATCATGAAACCCACCTCGTCAAAGTTGTAGACATCGTCACCCACAAGGGTAAACCACTCGCCAATGATCTTTGGGTCCTCGCACTTGGCCCTCTGATAGTCATATCGCCGTAAAAAAAAAACGCGTACGGAGCTGTGGCTGGCGTTTGACAAATCGATGTGCCCAGAGCTTGCCGACAGGGGGCGCGTCGCGTTCGCGGAGCAGGTAGTTGGCCATATCTTCCACACCACTGAGTCTTGGTGGAAAACATCGCCTAGAGAGCTCAATAATATATTGAACAATGGCCTCCTCTTCTGATTGAGTAAGCTTCTTCACCCCGGGCGCTGTGTTGTATCGTACAGTTGTGCCATCGCGTCGCCGTGTAAGAGTAGTACGGCTGACATTATAGATCTTCGCTGCGTCTCATAGGTTTAGGTTTTTGTTGTTTCGAAGAGCTTCAAGGGCTAAGATTACCCTGCTTTCATCTAAAGTAGCAGGCATGTTGAATGGTAGAGAAAAGTTGGTGTTGAGGAGAGAGGTGGCGCGTCGCGTGGAAAAGTGGCCCATTCACTGATATGGCCCACTCACTGATAATGCACGTTAAACGTTTAGGTCAAAAGGAGTTTGGGATGTTGAGAACAAGGAAAGTAGTTGAAGGGAAAACATATTATGAACTTTGGCCGGATGAACAATGGTCGGGGAGCGAAGGCATCAAACGGAGGGACAGGAATGCCCACAACACCTCTAGAAGACGGTCAAAAGTTACCAACTTGAATCCCAAAGCAAAGTGGAGAAAAATGGACTCATGGGGCGCAGGTCGCCCTCAAAACTTCGGAGTCGTCATGAGACAGAGAACAAAGATAAACTGGTAGATGATCAAATGCTTCTTTTAAGCTCCGCGTTGAGCTATTGGGTTTTGGAACTCAAGAAGAGAAGTGAAAGATTGAGAAGGGGCGCAGGTCGCCATTGAATTAGGATCAGTGAAATCGAGTATCTATTAAGATAAAGCAACAGGAAATGAATCATTTATTAATTTTGGAACTAAACCTTACCCAAGTTAAATCTAGATATGTTAGCTCGAGGCCGCGGCACAATTCGGCAGGGGAGGGAAACATAATGCAAGAGGGTTTGACAGTTTTGGTAAGTAACCCTACGGTGATAACTACTGTAGGAAGTCCTCTCGTCACCCAAGCACTGTTGTGTCCCCAGCGCCACCCTCTGTCCCTAATGCCCCCCCTAGAAACAGCTACAATTACTCGCAATGTTTCTAGCATGAGCCACCTCGCGCCTCGGACGGCGAGAGGAGACGAAGTATGGAAAATAATGGTAATAGTGGGTGAGATGGGACAAATAGAAAGGTAAGAAAGGAAAGAATATGAACATAAAATCGAACAGTGGAAGGAGGTAGAAGTTTGAAGGGCTGGTTGGACGCAAATGGTGGACGTAGAAACGAAGGGTTTACTCCGCAGGGCTTTAACATCGCCAGGCCCTCCAAGCGTCCTCATGTTGGAGCCCTGTCGAGTATTGATACGTTCCTTCCCGAGCCAAATTGAGTTACTGAATCCAGATTCCAGAAATATAGCCCCAACCCCCTCCCTGCATTTGTGGTTGCGTAGATACTTCTGTAGTGTGACACATAATCAGTTTGTCCTTGAGTTTCAAGTCTGTGTTGAGGACTGCGGACTTGCTCCCTGCACTCCAGAATAAAACCACGATATGGCTATATCCAAACCAATGTCTGGCTTGACTTGGGGATTTACTAGTTTGACAACGGTGAGCCCAAAAAGCAATTAGTCACCAATTTTAAAAGAATAAGTATTCCACAATTCCTATGACCCGGCTCCATGGCCTTAGCCCCCATCCCATCGGGCCTCAGGGTCGTTGTTGGTCCGGTCAATCTACGCCTTGTTGACAAGAAAGCCAACAGGCCGTCACTTGACATTCCAGACACAGGAAGCTATCGTCACATGATTCATACAGAGAGGGTAATAAGACCACGATGGAACACTCGTTGGCATCATTTCTCATAATCCCTCAACAAATATGGCACTATCAGGTCCTTTCACATTTGTCAGTGGTCTACCACTTGACTTGGTCAGGGGGGTTCATAGCTCCAATGTGATCACTTTCATCAGATAAACACAACAGTCATCAAAGACAACAGGGAGTTTCTGGGCAGTAAGGTGTCATGATGCTCAGCAGACATTTTTTGGGGGGACCGGGGGGTTCGGCGTAAGAGTACTTATATAGTTCAAAACCCGTGAGAATATTTCACGTTCTCTCATCCTTGAATTCCCAACACCCACATCCAACTTTACATACAAGATAGAGAGTTATCCTTCAAGCACATTTTCCTCTTCAAAATGTCATAATGATGACCAAGCGAGAGAAGGGACGTGTTCCAAAGCGGTTATCCATCGGGTTACCGCTACGAACGGCATGGTTTTGATGACCAAACCTTACCACAACAAAGCGAGACACGATACAATTATTATGACGACCACCAGTCGGATTACGGCTACGAACGGTAGAATTCCAATACTACGCTCTCTCTTCAACAAGGCGAGGGTTGGGAACCTCACCACCAATCGAACTTTCCACCCCAGGACAACGCCCCTCATCATTCCGAGAATGATAGACAAAACCAGAGCCCTTATTACACGCCTCAAAACCCGCAAACCGCAAAAGCTGGGTTGCCTTCCACCGCCAATGATACTATACCCTTCGCTGGTAGTTCAAACCCGGACGGCAACACAGCAAACAGTTTTACGCGATCCCGATCTTGGAAGCATCGCCGTCCGGCGGTTTTTGTTTCGTATGGATCAGAAAGCGATGATGACGTTCCACAGCCCACCCAAGAATATAGAGAACGGCCTACTGCAGGATCTGTGTCCGACTCATTGGACTCGTGTGGGGATTTAGAGCAGAACACCGAGAAAACTCGAGCCGTACCACAATCATCCTGCTCTGATCAGGATAGAAGTACTGAGGTTCAATGCAAGACGGCTGAATATAAATGCTCTCAATGCAATAGGATTTTGAAGTTGAGGCCGATTCACGTGCATGCGAGGCAGCTTTTTGGAAGAAAGAGAGCGCGAAGCTTTGCAGAAAAATGTCCAGAGCTGATCTTAGAAAAGCTGCAGAGGATTCCGAGTCCGAAATTCTACCACGCCGCCCACGCTCAGCGTCCAACTTCAAAGTCAAAGATGTAACGTCGGAAGATGGCAGAACTCGGGCCCATACCTCTACTAGGCCGCGGCCATTTACCGGCCATAAGGATGCTGGCTCTCCCGTTAGTCCTTCATCGGCATCGGACTATGAGGACGAGCTTGCTTACGCGCCTACGAGTACAAGTCGGAGAACAAAGAAGCCCGAGGATCAGGCGCCAAAGGACCCAAAGAATCGGAAATTGCGACAGTCCCGAGACAAGCATGCAAAGACTGGCGATGTGCGGAAGAAAGGCGCAAGAAAAGAAGACCTTGAGAAGGAGATCAGGAGAGACAAAAGGGAAGCAAAATGCTAAAAGAAGACCAACCAACCAAGCCAACGAGGAGCACAAGAGAGAGAGGATGGTTGAGGAGGTTGACAAAAAGATATAAGAGTCGACAAACGTCCAAAGAACGAAACTGTATACATCGAGAGGAGCAAGGAACAGCTTCCCTTGACCAAAGAGAACCTTTCAAGCCACTCTTATCAAGCCTCTAGAAATAAAAATATAAGCTACTACAGAATATGGACTGGCCCTCGTCCATATTAGTTGGTTTGGCCATCATAGTCAGTCTCATGGCTACGACCAGCCTCATGGTTACGACCAGGCTTAGTGGCGCAAACAGTTTTATAGGCAGCATTTTAACAGCTCCATCGGCAAGCGGTCAATTAGTAAAGAAGAAATGGCGACTGATGATAGGGCAATTGTAGGCATCTTAGGATTTATTCGTGCCAAGGGAGTGAGTGAGGGAAAACACGTCAAGGGGGGAGAAGAGAATACCATTTAGGGGAGCAAGAAACAGGGATAATACAATAGGAAAATAGCCTGGAATACTAGAAAAAAAGGGGCAAGGCTGTTTGTATTCAACGACCCAGCAGAATGTTTTAGGGGGTTGAAACTTTCTTACTACAGCATAGGTAATTTTGATAGAGCACTGGGGCTGATTAATAGCCAACCGAGTGATTCTCTTTGAGATACCGCACTACTTAGGAGAGAGGTTGAGGTGCGGTCGGGTGGCGCGGTTCATCTGATTCAGGGGTTGGGCCGTGGCATTGTTTACCCTCCCGCCAACAGACGGTCAGCTGGTCTTTGAGAACAAAGCAATTTCTCCTAACATGAGATGGATATCAAAGCATACCAATCCGGGTAAACAAGCTTCGCCACACGACTCTTTTTGACAATATCCCGTCCTAAAACGCCGCGTGCCAGCCACTCCTGATTCGAGTCATTTATGAGCTTATGCGTGGCCTCGTCAGGAGATGTTTGTATGTACCGTGACTTGTGGTCAGCGGGACAAAGTCTAGTCATTTGCCCGTTACACTTTTGCCATAGCGGTGCCATAATATGTTGGAGAGTAGAGAGGCTAGTTTTGAATGAAGTTCAAAAAGTATTTGAGCGCCCCGGAGTGCTCGACAACTCTGTACCCAATCCTCAACCCTGTACGCAACATTTGCCGGTATATTTCTTCACACAAAAGCTTAAATACGCTATGTCACAGAATTCTAGAAGAGAAGCATCTGACGCCTATTCCCGAGATGCTTACAACTGAGAGTCGGACCGAGAAGGCCACCGCTCTTCTCTTCTAGCGTATCATTCTGACCATGACCATGTTCCTTCCCACAAGAGCAGCGGTCATAATGATTCCAGAGAACATGACCAAGATGTTCATCGCTGACTGCGTTCTCTAAGTTATCGTGGACAAGGGACCCAGTCTTTTGACACTCTGGGGTTGGGGTACCAACACATTGAAGCCCCCTCAAACGATGAGTGGAAACGGATTCCCGCAATGAGCAGAATTTCAACATCAGATGTAAAATATTGTTATGTGCCAGCCGACATAGAGCCACTGGACGGCTCTAAAAAGACTAGTAAATCAGGATCCAATGGTAAAACTTACGAGCTGTATAGTGGCCGCCTTAAATAATCTCTAACATTAACTTCGCCGGCATCGTTTCACTCCCGGTACACGGATGAGACAAGACGCGGCAGTAGAAAGCAAGGGCGGACTGAACAAATACCCAAGGACATCAGGCTTGTACTCCGTTCTAAAAGAAAACGACAAACAAAAGAAACAGCACAGAACATCCTCTCTCCCAGGGTTTTGGATTACGAGAGACAGAACCCCTCATCCGCTTCTCGACCACGCCCCCCACGCCCGCCGCCGTTGAGGGCCGATTTCGATAGCAGGACGGATCGAGATTGGGACAACCAAGAAAAAATCTTCTGAGTCCCACAGACTTCGCGACGGATTTACGTTGCGCAGCAAGCACGATAAAAGGGAGCGCAGCCCCTCTCGAGGCAGGCGTCGTCGCAGGCAGGGTTCGGTGGGCGTTGAGGAGCCTGATGACTCGGGTTTTTGGAGCGGTTCTGTTGACTGATGAAACCAAATTCACCAAAGAATATTATTACTATAATAGGAGAAGAAAAGGGGAACTGAGAAAGACGAACACTTCGTTTTTCTCTCAGCTTTGAGGCGAGTTCGAATTGTTGTAAGACGTCATGAGCTCTCAGCAGCCAATGGAATTGCGTGTTGTCAGCTGCTCTCTATGAGAAATTATCTGCATTCTGTTAGTCCAGAGGCATTTCAACTTCTCCTGCCCACACTCCGGATGCCGTTCCGGCAACGAACCCGGATATCGTCGGACAAGCCCCACTTCTCAGCCGGGCCCGGCTCCGTGTTCTCGGCGCCAAAGTGGGTCCAAACACCGGACCCCAAAACAACACATCTGCCATCAGGGCGGCTCGACATCCCGCAGGACCTGGTCAAACAAGCAGTTTTTATGGAGATTTGAATTGGATTTGGTGACAGCAATCTGCCGCATTTTCAGATTGATGGAACCAAGGAGAGCTGAGGCAGGCGACATGTTCTGGTTCTCGCCACCAAGAGAAAAGTCCTAAGTTCCGAAGAGTTTCACGAGCTTTAGAAACTGTTTTAGGAGAGGTTTAATGCTTTTGAATGGTATGATATGACTATAGGGCATTGTTGATTGGATTAATTCGGTGCTGTTCTGGATCGACGCCGCAGTGCTCCGAACCCGACGGGCAACCAAGGATCCAACAGCTTCTTAACTTTCTACGCTGGGCCTTTCAAAGTTTATATGTTGGCCTGCCATAATATCCGACATTCGCGGCGCTTGCATCTACCAAGCCACCACACGCGCTCGCTTGCAGCATCGGGCCTCTCGAGGTGCGGCCCCGGCCCAGTCTTACGGACCAAGCTGTTGGGATTATCAATGTCAGGAACCCTGCCAGACCACGAACTTGAACCCTTTACCCGCCGACACTCACCGTCATCGGATTATCTTCAAGGACAAAACCACACATTCGCCATTTACTCCCCTGTTTACAGCACATGACACGGCCGTTGCAACTTGCCAGACTGACTTGCCTGTGATTCTCCAAGTGACGACGAGGTCTAGAGTGTCAGAGGAACAAGAATGCTTGGCCCGAACCCGAACCCTTGGCTTCACCCCCTGATCGATAATGCAAGGCTGAAGAACCCCTGCCCCACTCGCCACGTGTGGCAAACAGCGAGATGAAAGCGAAGAATTCCGATTGGAGGAGTGAAATTGCGGGGTGATCCAGGGTTCGATCTGGGACGGGACGGATGTCAGCCTTGTCTTGGCTTGGCAGGGGCAGCTCTTCACCAAAGGACAAAGACCGAAAGACGGAGGGTGGAAAGATGCTTAAGACTTAAGAGATTGGTTCCGTCGATATCCAAGGGAGAAAAGGTGGGCTCGTATATTGCATGTTGCGCTTGTCCGTTCGAGAGAGGGCGGAATCAGAAATGCATGGCCAAGGCAAGTTCGGATGACGGCTTCCGCTGCCCTCCTGGGATGCCGCTGTGGTGGGTTAGGGGTGAAAGGGGATGCTGCCGAACATCCCACATAGAGTTTGTCTTGCCATTTCGATCATGCTTGAGTTTGACCGGAGCAACCAAACCCGGAAAACCCCTGGATTGGCTCCGAGATGGCCACCCTTGGTGACGTGAATTTGGGCATCTGGACATCTTGCGTCCCCTCCAGAAAACGCCCACTGAACGGAAACGGACAGGTTACGTTGCGTGGTTGAGGATAGATGAGGGTGACATTTTGGGGGGTTCCCTGCCAGGGAACGGGTGCCCAGACGTTTGATTCATCTCCTTCTCGGCGTTGTGACCTGCATCTCGGTTGCTCGGCCTGGGGTGCGTCTTACCCGCTCAGCTCCGAAGCCTGCGGCATCAGGAGTGTGCTACCCTGGACTGGGGGAAGAATGGCAGGGTTTTACCCATATGCTGCGGTTTGAGCGCCGAGATACCACCAATATTGGCGGGTTGCCCAAGTTGGCGAGGTTTGTGCCTTGCGCGCCGATTGCGGGGTGTGGGGCATGCGGCGTGACACGCTGGACAGGATGGGGAGGATTCCAGACGGAGAATGGAAGCTGGGTCATGAAATCATTGCAGATTTGGTGGGGAAGCGGCCCGGATCGTTTTCTGGCTGTCTGGGGAGTGGGTAATGAGCCAGGACCTTCAAGGGAGAGCTTTCCATGGCCCAAACCGTGACTGCAGAGTTCCTGAAGTGACTGTCCTGATTTGTGTAACACGGATCCCAAGGGTATCCCGGGAGGGACTCAAGACATACCTGTGAGACTCTAGCAAACTGGGAACTTAAATCATCACTGCCTGGCCAGTCAGGTCAGCAACACGTGGGACATTGCAAGCTGAACAACCACTTTGCAGCCCCATCATCATCGATTTCGAACGGCAACCTGCGCTTCTGTGGGAGGTCCAGGGGACAGTCAGGGACAGGCGCGAGTTTTGCTCCGGTGATTAACAGATTGACCCGGGCGGCTTGCCCTCCGGATTCAGATCAACCCGGTGACGGGTTGACTGTCCCGTTGATGGGCAAGCCACCTGCAGGCCATGTCCGTTCAGGTTGGATGTGTCTGGTGGCAGTGGTGAGATCTGCGGCTGTCTCTCGCCGATGGCTAACCCGGAGTCGGGGTTGGGATACGGGATGACCAGGCGAATGGTCTCGCGTGGTGCTGCCGCTTGGTTGATGTGACAAGAGCTGCAGTTGAGACAGCTGTCAAGGTGAGAGAGGTGGAGTGGAAACTTTAAGGGCTGAATTTCGAAGATGCCTGGCGAATGCGATGCTGTGTAACCGAGAGCTGAGAGGGAGATTGTGATGGGAGAGAGCCCAGCATGGCATTTGTCAAGGAACAAGACCCGCGGAGGAAATAGACCGAGACTCAACAATCGTTTTCATTGTGAAGAAGCGGGAAAGAGCAAAGAAACAGCAGCTTCCGTGGAAGGTTGCACTCGCCTGCTCCTCACCCAAACTTCAATTGCGAGGTTCCTTCCAGCTTCAAGCACTCGACCGCCAAGTGGAAAACTTGGCTGGAAAGAACGGTTCATCTGAAGCGGGCATTGCATGCCAACCGGTCATCTGCAAGGTACACCACACAAAACGTAGGACCATCTTTCAGAGCGCCGGATCAAAGACGTAAGAGTTGCGGGGAAGCCAAGGCGAACAAAGACAAGGACGGTCTCAGCTGGCTGCAAGGGATCATGCTTGGAAGGGGGACGCCAATGGATGGCACTCTGCGAGGAATGGAGGCAAATCGGCGCAATCAAATGACGACCTGGGCTCATTGTTGAGGTCGTTCTGTGCGAATTTTGGCAGCGGCGACAGGACGGACCCTCGCTCGAACTGCTTTGCACGGATCGCCGAAGCCATCTCCACTGCGCGTCACGGCTGGGTGGGGGCTTTGATGAAGTGTGGGCAGCGGCCCGCGGGTGCGCTGTTAGGGGCATGGCGGGGCTGGCTCTCCCTAAAGGCTGCGCTCTGAGTGGTCGGATGTGCAGGGTGGAGTGGCCTGCCCGAATTATTGGGCTGCTCCTTTTTGTTAGCCGTGGGGCTGTGGCCAGTCATTGTGTGGCTCCTGCTTTGGTGGTTTCCCGCTTTGAGCCCGCGACTGGCAACTGCAGCGTCGACCGTTCCTAGGGCCGCATCTTTCAATGGGCACGGTCTGCTGCCATCCCAAGTGACGTCCACGCCGCCTCCAAACCTCGACACTCGACCTTTCTGCCTTTCCCCGTCGGCGCCATCACCGTTTCGCTGCTCCAACAACCAGCTCGACGCTGGCCCGCATCGATCTCCCTTTCGCCGGGAACAATTTCCACCGCTACCCCTTCCCGAGTTCCTCGACCTAACCCCCGGGCACACCGGCGCTCCCCTTGATACGAGACTCTGGCACGCGTCCCGGACCAACTCGCTCGAATCTTGTCACGACCTGTTATTTCCTGTATACGGTTCTTCCTTGAACTCGACGACTTCTTCACATACTCCGCGTTCGTTCATCGGCATTGCGCGTTGTTTCCATGACAGCATTGTCCTGTGGCGTTGGTCGTGCTTGATCGCACCCCAAGTCCCTGATTCACAGGCCGCTCACCACCACCTCTCGATCTCCCCAGCGATTTTGGTCCTCTTTGGGATTGCACCGACAAATCAATCGCCTTTTGTACCATCGCTCCTGCCGATCGACCAGTATCGACCGGTTACCCTGTTTGGCCGTCGAACTTCACCGGCTCTGCCACTTAGTCCCGACTGAGGTTGCGGACCCATCGATCGAGGATATCGAACATATAGTCGGAAAAGCGCAGACAACCGCAGGTGTAGCAAGCCGAGCACGCTGTTCTTGGAAGATTGCCACTCACTCTCCACGGTTGCTTGACCGGGACCTGCATATTGAGTGGATAACAGACTCTCTGTTGTTGCACCCTTTCTGCCGGGTGAAGATCGCTTTGTCCGTGAGAACCGGCACTGCGACAGCCAGCACGAGACCACATCAGACGCGGATCCTGCACTGGATTTCAAAGGTCTGTTTGCGGAGTGTTGATCTCGTGAACAGCACAGCTGTTTCCAGAGGCATTGCACAACGGCACCACACAAAGTGCCGCAACGCAACCACTTCAGGGTTCCTGTTGAGAGCGTCTCCCAGACGACGACGCATTTTCGTCTACCCGGCGCGCCGAATTTCAGCGTCGCGACGCCTAGGCAACGCCACTTGCCCCAGACCGCTGCATCCCAGGCTAGACAGTGCATCTGACAGTTCCAGCGGCGCTCAGCTTCATGGACGGCCAGCCCACGACGGCTGAATCCAAGCATCTCTACCAGTCCCACCCTTGGTCTGGCGCCCCATCCGCTTCTGCGACACCGAGGGTAAAACCGACGTCACCGCCCGAATCTTCGCCGAGTTACTTCGCCTCTCAACTCGATCTCCTCCCCATCCTGTTCCCTCAACAGCTCTACCAGGACAAGCTCCTCCAATACAACAAGCTCGTGTCAGCCGGTCGGGGCGGTGGAGGTGGTTTGCAGACCCCGCCACTTCCTCCGGTGCTTACCTCGCCGCAGGGTAAAACGTCAACGCGGTCGAGGTCATCTTCCAAGGTGTCGAACAAAGATAACGCCAACACAAAACCCGCTGCGCAGAGCTGTCATGGGAATAGAGCAACGAAGCCCTCTGAAACCGCCGAACGCGCGCTTATGAAACCGGGGAAGGACCAGCCACCCAAAATGTCGGCAAAGAAGTCATCCGAGCAGTCGGCGAATCGCGATACGCCCACACGGTTGCCGACCGCAGCGAGCCAGACCACGCCCCTTCCTGCAGCACAATCGAGCTCAGTCCCGTCGACGCCGCATCAACATCCCCGAAAGTTTTCGTTCGAATCTCGCGAGCAGTCACCCGGCGCCACCCAGAACCACTCCCCCCGCTCTGCGTACTCCGAGACCAACGGCAATGTGCCCTCTCTCCGTCCACTGCCCCCTACATACAGATACGGACCAATTTGCCGTTTCGAGACGGCGGTCCCTTTTGCCCGCCGCCGGATGCCCTACAGTATCGGAACGGACAAGCTTGAAGTGGTGGATCCAGACAAGATCAAGAGCAAACTGTCAGAAGAGGAGGAGCGAAAACTTGATACCGACATGCGGGAACTGTATGACAGGTTATTACCGACCGAGGCCATCGAGATCAACCGGCGGAGGCTGGTCAGCAAGTTGGAGAAATTGTTCAACGACGAATGGCCGGGGCACAACATCCAGGTGCACCTGTTCGGTTCCTCCGGCAACCTATTATGTTCCGACGATTCTGACGGTAGGTCACTGTCAGTCTGCCGACGGCTAAATCTTCGCTGACATGCTTTAGTGGATATCTGCATTACTACCCGCTGGAAGACCCTCGAGAGCGTCTGCATGATTGCTGACCTACTATCACGACGTGAGGGCTCCCTTTTATTGTTCCTCGCCCAGTGCGCTGACAAGTTCTAGATGGTATGGAAAAGGTTGTGTGCGTCTCGTCGGCAAAGGTACCCATCGTCAAGATTTGGGACCCAGAGCTGAAACTGGCCTGTGACATGAATGTCAACAACACTCTCGCGCTGGAGAACACTCGCATGGTGCGGACATATGTTAGTATCGACGACCGCGTGCGCCCTCTGGCCATGATCATCAAGTACTGGACGCGGAGGAGGATTGTCAACGATGCAGGTTAGTCACATTCGCCCTCATCATGAAAGCGAGACGCTAATGCTTGTGATACAGCCTTTGGCGGGACACTCAGTTCCTACACATGGATCTGCTTGATCATTGCGTTTCTCCAGCTCCGCGACCCGCCAGTATTACCCGCGCTTCACCAGCGGCACAATCTTAAGCTGCTCAAACCGGACGGCACGCGTAGCGAGTTTGCCGACGATATCCCGAAACTACGCGGTTTCGGCGCCAAGAACAAGGACAGCCTGGCCGTCCTGCTCTTCCAGTTCTTTCGCTTCTATGCACACGAGTTCAACTACGACAAGCACGCCTTGTCAATACGAATGGGCCGGCTGCTCACCAAGACGGAGAAGAAATGGCACATTGGCTCGAACAACGCGCTCTGCATTGAAGAGCCGTTCAATACGATTCGCAACCTCGGAAACACGGCCGACGACACGTCGTTCCGGGGTCTGCACATGGAGTTGCGGAGGGCCTACGATTTGATTTCCAAGGGCGAGCTTGATAAGTGTTGCGAGCAATACGTTTTCCCTAAAGAGGAGGAGAGGATATGGCAGAAGCCCGTCGCACGGCCCGTCCTTGTTAGGAGTTCCTCGCAGCAGGGTGACGGCCGCGGCGGCCGCGGACGTGGTGGATTTCGCGGGGGTAGGCAGTTCGGTGGTCGCAACAACGGGACTGGGGGCCGCAGGGCTTCGTCAAGTGTGACGTATGACACAAACCAGGCCTTCGCGCAGACGGGATTGCCTGGCCCGTTGAGTCCCCAGGATCTGTTGTGGTACCAGACGCAGTCTCCGCAGCTTGTGACGCAGGAAATGCTGGCCTCGTCGTACAGCGCGCTAGCTGCGCAGGAGACGATGAGGCTCCAGCTGTACACGCTCAACCAGCAGCAATTGCTCGCCCATGCCCAGCGGTTACAGCAAGGGGCAAATGCGACAGATAAGACCCGGACCAGTTCGCTCGACAACCCACAGCCGTTGATGGGTGCGCTACGACCAGAGCTGGTCTACAGCTACGGCATTCCAATCCAACACACGCCGTACTTCCATCCAGGGTTCACCACCTATCCTTCGTCTCCCGCAACGGCCGTCCCACCGTCCAACGGACAATTCGAGTCCCGGAGGGGTCTCCATCGGAACTCGGCGGCCAGCGACTCGGGCAGCGCCGCTCTCAGGTCACAATCCCAGCCAGCCTCGAGGACGCCAATGCTTTCCTCGGCAACCATGGCTGCTTACTCGACGTCCACCCAGTCGAATGGGATAACCACGTCCCAACCGCGTCAGATGAACGGCGTCCCTGTACCGAGCTACGTCCCGGATGAAGTCTCTGACTTGGGATTTGACGATGCGTCGACAAAGGTTTTGTCGGACTCTCCGCCGGAGGACGATGGCCCGCACTACATTGGCTACTACGTGAAGGATCACTCCATCGCAAGCCGACAAGTTAACGGGTATCCCAGTAATGGGGTGGTGACAAGCGACCCAAGCCAGAGCACTCAGGGAGGCTCCCGCCGCCGCTTGTCGACCGACCAGCTGCCTCAGTCTGTGCTCGATCGGCGGATGAAGCGGACATCGCGGTCTCCGTCGCCCATGGGGCATGCTAGAGCCATGTCTGGCAGTGTCAACTCCGCTCCGCTCATTCCAGCTCCCTTTACCCAGACGAATGGCAAGCTGCCGGCGAAGCCCCTCGTTGTCAACGGAACGGGGCCGAAGACAGGAGCAACACCAGGACTTGGCCGCCCAGCCATGCCTGCTGATCCCCTTGCGCCCATCGGCAACCTGGACAACGCTCTGCACATCCACCCGAGCATGAGCCTTAACACCTCCTGGGCGGAACAGCAAACCCCCTCCACCAGCACCGTCGAGCCCGTCATGACGACCCCGGCCCAGGAACGCCCGGTCATCGTAAACGGCTCCTCGACGAACCGCTCCCCCATCACGGTGCCCAACCTCCTAGACGCCTCCTTCCAGCAAAGGGTGGCGATGGGTGCGGGTTACCAGCTCCCCTACGGCGCCCCCATCGCCGACGCCAACGGCTTTGCGGGCTTCTCCCGCATCCACAACCGGCAACTTGCCCCCCTGGACCTCGCTACGGGCGAGTATGAAGTCCACCAGGACCTGCCTCACCTGTCACCGGTCTACGAGCACCGTACGCCATCCCCAACGGCCGCGCGCAAGTTTGAGCCCTCCCCTGGCGCCCAGTCGCCATCGCTGATGAAGGATTTCTCGTCGGCCTCGACCACCAAGATGGCTCAGAAGGCTGTGAATGGGACGAAGACTTCGAACGGCATTTCATCGGGGAGACATCACCACAATCATAACCACAACCATCCTGACTCGTCATCCACAGCCACCTCTGCCTCGCACCGCTCTCCGACTCATCACCACCGCCATCACGAAGATCACAAGATCAATGGCTTGGCGAGAGAGAACGGGCATGTGCGTGCTGCGAAGAGCCAGACGGAAAGTTTTAGTGGGTGGCAGAAGAGTAAAACGAGGAAGAAGGGTATTGGTGGTGGGGGAGGTGGGAATGGGGGTGGGGAGGGGAAGAATGGTTCTGTTGCTACTGCTGGTAGTGGTGCTGCTGCTACTGCGGTGGTGAATGGGGGTGGTGAGCGCGAGCAGATGCCGAGGGATGGGGGGGAGAGGAAGGGGGGTTGAATGCCACATTTCTTCTCAATCCCTTCGGACGACTGAGGGAAAAGCTAGGTGGCTTTCTTGGATATGTTGATATCCAGATTGGTCCTTGGCATTGCGTGGAAGGGGCGCTGTTGGACAGATTCGACTTCCAGGACCTCGACGCACATCTGTTCTGAGCCTGGTTTGCTACGGCCGGCTGCTTTTGCTACGGCTGCATGAGTGCGCATATACAGCTGGCGTTTTCGGTTTGGCTGGTGGAACTGGGTTCAGTGTACGAAGGATTTGCATGGGAAACGAAAAATGAAGAAAACTGGACATGGGAGGGGGGTGAGCAAGACCGGCCACCGTCGGTTCGATCAATCCTTTCAGCAACTGGGGCGACCCGAAACTTGAGCAGCCGAACGAGCATTTACGCGCGCAAAGCGACGACAGCGAAGACATTGTTAGGATTACTCAGCGCGGCAGGGATGGATGGATGGATGGATGGATGTATGGGGAGCATGGATGGGAACCCGGCCAGCAAAGGAAGGGGATGGTTCGGTCACCACCCGTTAACATTATCCACCGGTGTGTGGAGGACAAGACAGATGGCATTCCCTGTTCACTTTTCCTTTTTCCTCCCCCTCTCGTATCATACGTATGTTTGGTTGGTTTTTGCTGTTGTTGTTTGCATCATGGACTTATAGAACGGGATACCATGGTCTTGGTCTGGTCTGGTCTGGTCTGGCATGGGCTCTCTCGGTGGTCTTTTTTTCCCCTTCCTTTCCTCTCTCTCCCCTGCTCTCTGGTCTTTTCCTGTTTTCTTTTTCCTGGCTTGGTTTGGTTGTCATTTTGATCATCATGGCACGGCACACGGCGGGCGGAGTAAAGCAGCACAGCAAAAACCTTGGCAAAACAACGAGAAGAAGAGAGGAGCATATGATGTTTGCATGTCCATATTGTTATCACATACCATTTGACATTCCCCCACCACCATGCGCGCGCGAGAGAGAGGGACGGGTGGGACGGAGAGAGAGGAAGAGAAATGCGAGATGAAAATGTACGGTTTTTGGTGTGTCTTTTGTTGTGTGTCTGCTGCCCTTTGGTGTTTGCTTGTTGATGTGTCTGGTCCGTCAACCAGGCGAGCGATGTGCGATGAGCAGGGTGGTTTTCATGGTTGGATGGGTGGGTGGGTGTAATGTCCAAGCGGATGATGATGAGCAGGGGGGGAGAGAGACAGGAAAGTGATATGAATTGGGGCGTCACGGTCATGACTGCCCTTTGGGATGAGATTGAGCGAGGCATTTACATGGGCACAGTTTAGCGGGTTGGTTGGTCTGGCTTTCCTTTCTTCCCTGTTTTACTTCCAGTTTGTATCAGTCATTCTCCGTGGTCTGGAGAAAAAAATTGATGGTCATTGAAGTCACGCGCATCAGCACAGCACAGCACAGCATGGGCCGGAAAGCGAGGCATTGCATGTCATGGGGATGTTGGTTGGGGGGCAAAAACGAGTGTTTGGCTACGGCAGAGTCTTTTTCAAAACCCTGGTGTTTGTGTACGGAGTATCTCGGCTTGTAGGGTTTCTCATTTGGACTCTGGGGGGTAACACAGAGGGTGTCTTGTCTCTAGCTTGATCAGGCTATTTTTAGGGGATTGATGGTGGTGCTTTGGGAGTTTGTAATAGAGGGAGAATGATGAATGGAAACGAGATGTCATGAAATTGATTTTCATCTGTGATCGAGGATTTTAGAGGAATTAAGACTCAACATTGCAGATGCCTCGAAGCAGCTAATATCAACAGAGGAGGTCATCTTGGCCTGGTGTTTTCCAAAGCTAAGAACGCTCTACTACTCTCGACTCCTGACAAAGACACCGTAAAATGCGATGGCCATCCTTGGAGCGGTCCACGCGGCCCAGAGATAAAGACGGGCGGGAGTTGTTGGAGGTAGGCTGTTTGCATGTCTCACGCCCCGGAAGTCCGCATGTCCCAGATTAAAGAGCGGCAAACCCGGTTGGGTCTGAAACAAAGACACAAAGGCGCCTGCGAGATGGTGATGTGTCGGGGCTGCATGGTTCACCTTTGTCTGGGGCCCAGCCCACTGGGCTGGGCCGGACTTTTGTGTTACATGCGGCAGCGTCTTCCCGTGTTTTGTTCGAGCCACCGTGGCGATCTTTGATGCCACATGTGCTTGCTTAGTAGTTGCAATGCAACTTGACTACCATTGGTTTCTCGATCGGGACATGTAAAGCTCTCACATATCGCCGAGTTGGAAGTTACCTACTTTGATCGTAAAAGCCATGCTAATATCATTCCTAAAGCCTAGTTCCAACACCTTCGCTTTCTACTCTAAATCGCATAATACACATCTATCTTGACCGACTCTACGGCGTTGTACCAGGCAGCAAACCTCGCCTTTGCCCAGACAGTCACAACATCACCCAACTTGAGATCGCGCACAAACTTTCCGTTCCCTGTGGCGGTGCCTCGGCCAGACTCGGCGAGCTTAGCGGAAGCCTCGATGTCGCGTTCCGGGGAAATGTCATCGGTGTAGCTCCACACAACGCGATGTTCGGTGGGTTCTCGCTTGGCCATAACGTTGCACTGAATTTTGAGATTCTCGTTCGGTTCAATGGGGAGATAGAACTGCGGAGCGCCCGTCTCGGCGTTTGACTCGATCTCGGGCCAAACGGTGCACAGGTCCTCGACTCTGAGTGATGGTTTCTCGTGTGGCGGCACAATCTGTGCTTGTTCTCCTGCATTTGTTGACTCCGTTGGGCTCGTCTTACACCACCGTTCCAGCCCGGCCTCAAACCAGGTCCACGAGCCATTGTATGTGCCGTGGTCTGGAAACGATCCGCCCCAGCCCTGATCGTGGCTTTGTATGGTGAACACAATCCGGCGGCAGGGGTGTGCTAGCATTGTCTGAGGCGAGGCAACAAGCTCCTGGAAGGCTTCGGTCGGAAACTCTTCGCCAGCGGCTCGTGGTTGTGGGTTCCTTTTTGTGTTGGGTGCATTGTTTGCGGGGTCGGCTGAGGGTTTCCATCGATGCAGGCCTAGGGGAGGAGAGCGGAGCTAGAAAAAAACGGAACATCCCCGTACTGTAAGCTTTCGTCTTCAGCATGAGTAAAGGGCAGCCAAAGTGAACTTACCAGGAACTTGTTTTCCTCGTCCGAACTGCCACGTACGAGCAAGTCAAAACGACCTGCTGTCGATGTGTGTGGCCAGTACTCGGCATGATCGGCAATGGTATCAATGACCTCGGGCGGCAGACGTAGGGCTTTGATCAACATGGCCTTCATGACAAGGACGTCGGAGATGGTGGGTTCAAAGGGAGAGCTTCTCGAGCACTGGTCGGCGACGCGATTCGGATCACTCGTAGGGGCGTCTCCTTCTGGCCCCATGGGCATGACCGGGGCGCGCCTCATCACTCTCCGGGACATCCAGGAATAGTACGAGTAAATGGCAACGAGCGAGGCCCCGAGGGTAACGGCAAGTCTTCCGTCGACGGTCATGTACACAGGCTCCGTCAGCTGGGTAGTCTGGTTGAGTTGGCCACGATTCGAGTATCGGGACGGTGAACAACGGCAAAACGGGTTATGAAAGCTGAAAATTCGGAGTCTGTGGTAGTTCTCGGTCTTGTAAAAGGTAACAACGCACGAATTGTCAGGCATGCCAAACGCTGTTGATGAAGTGTTCCTTCCTCAAGCCAGAAGGCAGCTGTTGTTGGATCAAGCAAGTGGAGCCAACATGGGTGACATCATCCCCGCCTGCCAAGAGCAACGGGGGGGCTTGGCTACGGGTGCTAAGCACACCCCTTGGCGTGGTATCTTCTTATCAATCTGTGCCAAGAAAACACGTGAAATGACGAAATACACACTTGCAACGATCTAGAGCCTGCGATTTGTAAGAAAGATACAACCACGGCGCCGTCAACGGCTGCCGAGGGTCCATCACTCTCCTCTCCACAACGACAATTGTTGCGTGGCCGCTGGGATATTGAGGTTTCAATTGCTATTCCGGTCTTCGAATCCCCGAAACCAACATATTCCCCCACCAACACCGCCAGGCGCAAAGCAGCATGAAGTCACCAGGCCCAGTAACTTCGAGTTTGCGCCGTGCCTCGACAGCTCTCTCCCATGCCGCCGCCCGGTCTGGTCACAGAACAAGGCACGTTGGCAGCAATGCACTTCCAGCAGGTACCCGGCGGTTGACGACGACCGATGCCCCTCTCGCATCCTCCACTGCAGCCATTGTCTCGAGTCTACACCCCCGACGACAATCCCCAGCTCAGCCGCGGAGCTTCCATGGGCAGCCCCCTCGACAGAGCGGAGTTCCCTCGAACCCAGCCATCAAGTTCCCCTGCCTCGATGCCCTGGAAACACGCTCGGCGAAGCTCGAAAAGCAAGCCTCCGCGCGCTCCGACGAGAGCGGGCCTGAACCCTCCTACACAGTCGGCGCAACCCAGATCTTCCATTGCGAGGAGCCGCTCCTCCTCGACCATGGCGGACAGCTCCACGAGTTCGACATCGCCTACGAGACATGGGGGCAGATGAACGCGGCCCGGTCCAACGTGATCCTCCTCCACACTGGCCTCTCCGCCTCCTCCCACGCGCACTCGACCCTCGAAAACCCCCAACCCGGCTGGTGGGAGAAGTTCATAGGCCCCGGGCTGGCCCTCGACACGAACAAATACTTCGTCATCTGCACCAACGTCATCGGTGGGTGCTACGGCTCAACGGGCCCGTCAAGCATCGACCCGCTCGACGGCAAGCGGTACGCAACGCGCTTCCCGATCCTGACGATCCAAGACATGGTACGCGCCCAGTTCCGCCTGCTGGACCACCTAGGCGTGGACAAGCTGCACGCCAGCGTGGGGTCCAGCATGGGCGGGATGCAATCCCTGGCAGCAGGCGTTGAATTCCCCTCGCGCATCGGGCGCATCGTCTCCATCTCCGCCTGCGCCCGCTCCCACCCCTACAGCATCGCGATGCGCTACGTCCAGCGCCGCGCCATCCTCAACGACCCCAACTGGAACCGCGGCTTCTACTATGGCCGCGTGCCCCCGCACGTGGGCATGAAGCTCGCGCGCGAGATCGCCACCATCACGTACCGCTCCGGGCCAGAATGGGAGCAGCGCTTCGGGCGCCGCCGCGCCGATTCCTCCAAACCCCCAGCCCTGTGCCCAGACTTCCTCGTCGAGACATACCTCGACCACGCCGGCGAAAAGTTCTGCCTCACCTACGACCCCAACAGCCTCATCTACGTCAGCAAAGCCATGGACTTGTTCGACCTCGGCCGGGCGAACCAGCTCGCCACCGCCGCCCGCCGCGCCTCCTTCTCCCCCTCCACCTCCTCCTCCAGCAGTGCCTCCAACTCCCCCACCTGCTCCCTCACCCTCCCCGACCAGCCCTACCAAGAACAGCCCGAAGAATCCGCCACGATCCTCTCCGCGCTGTCCTCCTCCCCCCTCCCAACCTCCACCCCCACCCCGAACAACACCAACGCGCCCCCCGCGGACTTGATAGCAGGCTTCACCCCGCTGCGCGCCCACCCTGTATTAGTCATGGGCGTGGCAAGTGATATTTTGTTCCCCGCGTGGCAGCAGAGGGAGGTGGCGGAGGCGTTGAGGCGGGCGGGGAATGAGACGGTGGAACATCATGAGCTGAGTGAGGAGCATAGTCTGTTTGGGCATGATACGTTTTTGTTGGATGTGGAGGGGCTTGGCGGGGTGGTGAGGGGGTTTTTGGGGTGATCATAGACACGGTATTGAGAGGGGGTTGCGGGTATATGGGGAGGGGGTTGGGGGGTTAACGGGGGGTGGAAGTGAGGAAAGAAATGGAGGGGTTTGCATAGATCTAGGGAAGTTCGGGAAGTGAAAGGGGAAGACGGGGTTGGGTGTGCCCAATGGGAGGAAGGAGGCAGAAAGACTTCGAGGGGGGGAGCATCAGGGGTGATTAGAGGCATACCAGCAACGCCTGGCTGGGTCTGTCTTCGAGTTAGAGGGGGATGGCTGGTGCTTGCATTTGCATGGCGTTCTAAATGGAGTTATACCCCCACAGGCAGGGAGGCATCTTGGTTCTAGCGGCAGCATGCAACAATAAATCCTCGCTGATTTCAACCTCTAAATCTCCCTGGATATATGCAACTGTATTAAAGCGTGCATTACCCTTGTCCAAACAGGGTATAAAATGGCATCCAACCCCTCTACTCCAACCTTCCCCAAGAAGACTGGTCAACCAATAACCCCCTAGATAAACCCCGTCCCAAAAGAATCCACCATCCCCGTCTTCGTCTCCGCGCCCGCCCTAGGTCCCCTCCCTCCAGCCGTCTTTGGCCTCCTCACCTCCTTGATACTCGGCCCGCGAGCCATGCCAATACCCATAAACGACGCCCGATGGTCATCGTGCACCGGCTCCGGGAACTGGGAGATCAGCCTCGGCGAGGCAGCCAGCTTGTTACCACCATTGCCCCCGCCATTGCCGCCCGGCCCGGAAGAAGTAGAGGGCCGGCCGTCGGCCGTCGTCCCGGCGAAGGGGGTTGGGTAGATAGGTGGTGTCCATAACCCGGCGGGAGTCGGCATGCTTGGGTCGCGTGAGGGGGCGTCGGGGGAGAAGTTGAATTTGAGGTTGAGTGGCGGCGGAACGTGGGCGCGGGTGAACTTTGCGGGGCTGTTGTCGACTTGCGGTGCTGGCTCTGACACGGTAGGTGGCACTGAAAGCGTCGGGCCCGGCTCGGTGTTTGTTGGAGACACCATTGACCAGGTAGTCGAATCTGGGGTGGGCGGCGCGCCAGCGCTCGTGCTGGGGCCCGGGCCAAAGCCAAAGTTGAAGCCCGTGTCGATCCTGGGGCTTGGGCGGGGATGTTCGAACGCGTCTGCGACGGTTGGTACGGGGCTCGGCTGGGTCATGTCGCGCCTCCAGTTGGGGTGACGGAGCTGGGGCGTGTTGGTGCGCGAGGGCGGCGAGCTGTGGGTGCTGTAGTTATCGGCGCTGCCGCTTCTCGAGGCCGGGGTGGGAGTACCGCCGCGGGACTTGACGACTTGGGTGCTCGAGATGCCATACTCTTCCAATCCTGGGCGGCGCAGGCCGACTCCGCGTCTGGGAGGACCGCGGAAGGGGCTCTGAGGCCGGTTCACGGACATGGCGGGGATCGGAGGGGGAAGAGTCGGCGTCGGAGGGGATAGCGGTTGGGATACTGTAGGTAGAGGAACCGTAGCTGAACGAGGAGCCAATGGGGGCGAAACGCGGAGTGGCGCGGGCTGGATAGGAAGAATCGGGCCATCGTCGTCCTCGTCGTCATCCTTGATGCCATCGCTGTAAAGGCTGCTGTCCGTACTGATCCTGTTGGTGGTTGGAGATAGCGGCTTCAACGTTTGGTGCCCTTGCTGTGCATGGATAAGCGATTTCTCGAGCTCCTCAATCCTCATGGACAAGCTGTGTTTCCGAGGGGTGTTGAGGGTCATAGTATCTCGTTTGGCCCAAACGTTCTGGATGATGGGCCGCGCAAACTGCTCAATTGGCCCATCATCAAGTGATAACCGGCGGATCGAGCCCGACGGAGATGTTACAGTAGATGGAGAAGTCAAGGTGGAAATCAACTGCGCCACCGTCTGTGTGTCCTGCCCTGGTGTTTTCCGGCCTTCGTTAGGAAGGAGTTCCGGCTCCGAATAAAATTGTTCAGTTGGGCTCAGAAGAGGTGGTGTTCCGAGTGTTGGGATTTGCAGGCGCAGATCGCGAATCTCAGCGCTATTCAGCGGAGGGCTGGGTGACCGGGGACCGTCCGCTAGGGCACTGAGCGGGCCAAAACCCTGAAGCGGAGGTGGCCGATACGGTCGAAAGGGCTTTTGAGGAGGGCTTTGCTGGTTCTGGCCATTAGGAGGAAAGCCTTGAACGCCAGTGCTTGGGGGTTGAGCCCTGTGGTTGGAGCCTTGAGGGCGAGGGCCGTGGGATTCAGGGACGTTGTGCCTTTGCCCAAACCCGGGCCCTGGGACGTTACTCACGGGCCCCGCCGGCCGATATCCTCGTGCGCCAGAGCCCTCGGACGCAGGCCCGAGAGGCCCCTGACGAGGTTGTCCTTGGCCAGGTGGCTGTGGGAGACATTGTGTCGGAGGCCCCGTGGGAGGCGGGCCCTGATGCAGTGGTGGAGGGCGCACTTGGCCGTTGGGGGCACCGCGGCTGCCTGGTCTTGAATCACTGTCGGTTTTAACAGGGCTCAGCAGGCTCGGGTCGCCCGCACGTTTCAGCGGCGATTCTGCCTGTGATCTCGGAGCCGAGCCCGGCCTCCCCAGATTGCTCTCGGTCGATTTCTGTCTCTCGAGCCTCTGCATCTCCAAGCGGGCTGTTTCCTTCTGCCTCTCTATCTCCCTTTCTTTCTCCTTGGCCTCCTTTTCCTCTTGCTCCCGCTTCTTGACGGATGCCATGATGGTGTCGACCATGTCATGCGCGTCCTCCCCAAACACCGATCCTGTTTCCGTCTTTTCTCTGGAGGGCGTTAGTGGGAGCGTCACTGAGGGCGAGAGAAGCGGAGACTTGGGGGTCGGCGGACCGGCCGGCACGCTCCTCACGAAGTGCACATCCAGCGGGTTCACCCATTGCTTGTTCCGGTTAGGCGTGCCCGGTCGCGAACCGAGAGGCGGCGGGGCGGCCAAGCTCGTGCTTGAACCATTCCTTGCGGCGAGTCGTGATGAGAAGCCCGGTGTTGGCAGGGCCAGATTTGTGGAGGAGGACCCGTTCTGGGCACCGAAGCGATTCCGCAGGTTCGCATCGGAGGCGTGTGGTTTGAGGCGAAGACTCGCTTGGCTGCCTGAGCGCATGGAGCTGGCGTTACCCAGGTCGAACATGCTGGCGGCGGCTAGGTTATGGGTGTCGTGCTTGTACGGGGACTTGCCGCCGGTGGCGGTCGGCTGAGGAGTGCCGGTTCGCGAGACGGATCGGATGCTGCCATTGATGACGCCCTGCTGCCTAATGTTCTTCCCAAAGAACTGGCCCTCCCCCATAGCATCCTGATCTGCCCGCTTCCATTGTTGCGGTTGTTGCTGTTTCGACTGGGCTGGCTTGCTCTCCGACTTCCTGCGACGTCACCAGTTCGCGGGGATTCATGAAACGGCTTGGGGGGATGCTCACTTCTTCTTGTCACCAAACTTGAGGCCAAAGAATGAGACCATGATGAATGGATGACTGTGGTATAGACTGAAACATTAATTGCAAGAGGTCAATACAAGTCCGAACATCCTGACTATGGGTTGCCAACATTTTACGCGGAATTTCGGTGTCGTCCAATGTTACCTGCCAGGCAAAGCTGCACAGTGTGGGTTGCAGCGTTTCTCCTCGATAATCTCAACTACAAGAAGGCCATCTCAGACCTCTCGACGTTGGGTATGCTCAAGCTGGGTGCCCTGACAGGCAGGGCTCGTTGGATAGACGAGAGTCGAACTGGGCTGGTTTCTCAACCTTTGCCGTTCCCAAAGCCAAAAAGGGGTTCGTTGATGTGGGGTTCAGTTCCTCGTTTTCCTGAGCGGGCCGCTTTGGTGATCCGCGATTTTTGGGGGGCTTTAATAGAAGGTTTGAAGACTCCAAAAATTCCAGAAGGCAAAACGATCGACGAGAGAATTCTACGCTAGAAAGAGTGACTGTGTGAGGTTCAAGGAACGAGCGACGAAAGAGAGAGACAGCGGCACCAGATGCCGAACAGGAGAAAGGGCTGAAGGAGATGGAAGAAGGGAATCGGATGGCTCGTGTCCTTTTTGGGACAAGTCGACGACCCTTGGTGGGCCCTGAACTGGAGCCACGCGCCTGTGGAGATGATTCGCGCGAATGTCCGGGCTAGCGCGGATGCTAGGGACCAGGCCATGGGTCCAGGGTTGCGACTGCCACACTGACGACAAATTCCGGACTCTTTCACCTTTCCTTCGTTCACCACATTTCTTGTCTCGGCCAGCGGTGGGCTTTCTGCCTGTCGGGACTGGGGTGCCACGATTGACGATTGGGATGCGGAAAACGATCAAAAGTGGAGCTGCTTCATCTTGTCTTAAACGGGAAGAGTGCCAATGGCGCCGGCGGCAACCCGCATCCGCTCAGGGGCACGCTTTTGACTCTCAGGAACCTGGAAAGGAAGATGACGTCCTTTTGGTTTTTTTTTGGCCGTTCTTCGGCGCTTCACGACACACACTCGCATTTTCTGCTCCCACCATATCCCGCTGCGCGGGGAACGGCCATCGGGCCTATCACAAGGGACCCCTCATCTGGCCCCCTCGTCTCGACAGTCAAGGCGGGGCAGATCGCGGGACGTCAAAGAGAAGGGGGACAATCGCAATCATCACCTCGTCGATCTCCCGGTTGTGGCTGCCGCAGACTGAGGTGCTGAAGCATCACTTGCTGGACACATGTGCTTAGCACTCTCTTCGCCCTCTTTCACCTGGGCAGCTGAGGCCAGGATCCACTGGCAACTGACAAAGCGAAGAATCGATAGTCTGCCCTGAGGCGCCTGGGGATGATGGATCATGGGCCTGGGCTGCCCTGCCAGAGATGTGGTCTGTGCCACGGTCTTCACCACCACCAAGTTTGTCCCTGCAGCTTGCTGCTGCACCCCTTGCAGCATGCATCGACAAGCATGTCGGCCGCGTTCCACAGACCTCTCCCCGTGATGCCATGCTACCTCAGTGACCTCACCTCCTCAACCGCACAGAGACCTTTGATGTCGGGCTGCTGGAGATCAGACGACTCTGCTGCTTAATAAAGTGCTCATTTCCGCCTTGGCCGAGATGGTTTATTGAATGAGTTCTGCAGCTGATTCCAGTGGTCTGGGAGACTATTTCAGCCAAAGCTCTTGGCGTCCTCCGTTCACATTCATGGTCCCCGGGCATGTTGGTACCGAGCAGCCGGGGAACGCCGAGAGCACCGAGAACATTGATGGGGATTGATGGGGTTGCTCAAGTTTGTTAGGAAGAAGCTTGTTTATTATGCAGATGAGCCTCGCCAGTCCTGAACGCCTACCCCAAACCACTCCCCCAGATATGTAAGTCCCCAACACTTTACCCTTAACTACTCCGCATGACCCAAACGAACCAAAAGCTCCAGCCGCTTTGTACGAAAGAAATGAACAAGAATTAAAGAGAGACTCCCGGGCCATCATCTTCCAGACTCCTCCCATGCTATCCATGTAAACCGTGTAAACACTCATAAGCATATCCGTACATATCGAACAGTTTGGCCTTCAGCATGATGGCACGACCGACCCCCTTGGGCCATTCGGCAACCTGAAAACCCACATGATTGTCGTCGAAACTGTAAAGAAGAGTGCGCCAGTAATGAACGGCAGCCCTATCCAGCCCCCACCCAGATGCAGCCCTATACTGAGACTCTTCGCCAGCAGCGGACCAGCAATGACCACCCCTAGCCCTTCCATGAACCCGATAAGCGAGTTGACAGTGCCGACGTGGTGTTCCTCGACGAGCGTGTTGAGCAGCGACCGGATCGACGACGACATGCCGGATCCTAGGGCAAGCCAGACAAGCCCAGTCGAGAAGAGCGACCCGTTGACCGCGCCAGCGACGATCAAACTGCCAATAATCTGAACCACGCCCGACCACCTCGCGATCCAAAGGTCTTTGGCCATGCCGGTCATGCCCCAACGTTGGAGGCAGAGCCAGCTGAGGGCAGGCAGTATGGCCAGGAGCATCACCAAGCTGCCCGCATTCCGGATGCTGAGAACCATCGAGGCAAGGCTCCAGCTCCAGCCGTATCTGTCGGTCGCGTACTGCAACAGGAGTTCGCCGACGAAGCGACCGAGGATGACAAAGACAAACGAGAGGATGAAAACCGCCATGCTCTTGTTTCCAAGCACAAAGTTCCACACCTCGTCGATGCTGGTACGCGCCTTATGCAAGAGCTTTGTCATCTTTGGGATGCCATCGTCCTCGGCAGCAGCTTCCTGGTCGGCCCCCTTCCGATCATGCAAATGCACGGTCTCCGGGAGGATCGACACACCCAGGGTAGCGACGATGAGAAGAACCACGGAGGTAATTAGGGGGATCCAGGGGTTTCCAATCATCATCGCGCCGCCGAGAGGCCCGGCAATCATTTGTGAGGCGAGGAAGGTGGCGGCGAGCTGGAAAAAGACGGTGGCGCGCTCATCGTTGGGGACGACGTCGGCAAGAACGGTGTAGAACATGGCCACGATCACGGTGCCACCACCGCCAATTCTATGATCCAGTCAGCAGCCAACCCCGCAACAGATCACAAGGACGCACTCACAGTTGGAAAGCCGACGAAAACCACGTCACCCACAACGGCACCACATCCGAGAAGAAGACTACCTCTCTGTCAGCGTCATCCTCACAGTTCAACCCAACGGATTGTACTCACAAACCCCATAAATCCACATCCCACTCAACGCCAACCCCCCCAAGCTCATCGCCATCACCGGCGTCCGCCCCCACCGATCCGACACCACACCATACGGCACCGTCATCAAAATCCCCGGCAAACAGTCAAACGTCACCTGCCACCCCCTCAACATGGCCAAATACCCCTGTACATCCGGCCCCTTACAAACCGGGTCATCCGCCAGCACCAACCCCCCGGCAAAATACGTCAACCTCCCCTTCACCACCACCTCCCCCCCACCCCCCACAACACCCATAAAATCATGTTCCGGAATAGGCGGCCCCGGCGGCGGCGGCGGCAACCCATCCCCCGGATTCGGTTTCGGCGGAAACACGTCCGGATGCATCTGCCGGCAGATAATGCTCTCCATGACAGCGTTGGTCGGGGGGATGGCCATGCCGATGGCGAGCTCGAGGAGGAAGACGAAGGCAAGGGAAAGGAGGACGACGCGGGGGCGGAGGAGGGCGCGGAGGTTAGTGAGGTGGTCGCCGTTTTCGGAGGAGGGGGAAGGGGTGGTGGTGGATGAGGTTGGGGAGGGGGTGGTGGTGGTGGTGAAGGTGGTGGGTTTGCGGGAGGTGGGTGAGCCGGCGAGGAGTGGGGTCTGCTCCGAGCCGGAGTCGGAGTCGAGATCGACGGAGAGGTCGGGAGGCGGAGGCATGGTGGGGCCGGGTTGTTAGAGGGCGTCCCGGGTCGCTGGGCTTAGGGTTGTTGTGGTGGGAGGTCGTCGCGGGACATGAGGGAGGTAGGTAGTGGAGAGGTAGATAGATAGTGGATTGGGGGGTGGAAATTATGTGGCCAGCAGTAATTCAAAGTTGAGTGATTGAACAAAGACAAAGAGAGTGAGGAGGATAGCCAGATAAGTGTTGGTACGCAAGCTGCGAATCGAGAAGGATGGAGTCCACGTCATGCGCTGGGAATTGCCTGGTCTTAACATGGGGGCTAAGATGCCTGGAATGCTGGCTAGCGCCAAGAAGGGCAGGTGGGATTTTGACAATCGTAAGCAAAGTCATTGTCTGCAGCCGATTCAAGATTGCTCTCACGCCCTTGGGAATCCCATGCCCATCGCGTTGTGACGCGGCGCGGTCGAGACCTTGCCAGTTTGGACGAACTGTTGGGCGTTGGAGGGTTTGGTGACGCAAGGCGCTGTGTTGCATTGAGATGCAGGGATGCGTTATCGACACAAACAACGCCGATGTCGATGGTCATATCGGCGAAAACCTTCTGAGAGGAAGATAGATGTCTGAGGGCCCCAGATGGGAGCGTCAAGTGTCCGACTCAATCATTCATCCCGTACAAGCACTATCACCTCGGTAACTTCCTCCCTGGGATCGATTCGGAGTCCCGGTTGTTACCATCGGCTGCAGTGTGACGACATCGCATCGAGTGGTGAGTCCGGCTGCCAGGCACCGGAGGGACGTTGCACAACCAGGCAGGATCCGAGACGTCGGCCGTTTCTGAGCGTCTCAGCCGCGGATATGAGGCTGCCCACGAGACACAAAACACAAGACGGATGAGCTTTCCGACCGTGAAACCGCAGATGTGGTATCGCCGTTGTCCACTTCAGCCCGTACAGTCTCGGAAAGAGGGGAGAACATGAAGCGGTCACAGCCGCCACTCACCCCTTTTAGAAGTGCTCGAAATCAACCATCATCGGAACAGGCTGACCGCCGAAATATGCGTCTCGTCAAGCTCAGGAAATGTTGAAATCTGTTGGGACTGCCTGGACAATAGCATGGCGACAGCACGACGCCAGCTCATTGACAGGGGAAGCTGCGAGTGAGCTGGCGGACGAAGTGCTGGTGACTGCCGCTTTTACTGGACGCGGGCTCCGGGACCCACTACCGACGGATGCCATGGTGCCATGTGGAAGGTGCCGTGTCCACTGAGGCGATTTGCAGGGCCTCTTGACTCTCGACGACACCTCGTGGAAATGCTACAAAGGGTTTTGACTTGCACCGTTTTCTCGTCGAGATGTGTCTATCGTCAACTACACAATCAACAATGTCTGGAGACGAAGAATCCAAGGTCATTGCCACGGAGCATCTTGTAAGCCAATGCCAGACCTTTGCTGGGAACAGGGATTTAGCCAACACCCGCTATGTGTAAAGCCCGAAAAGGAGGCGGTGTGGACGAAGCTGGTGAAGTAAGTTCGTCTGTAGACATCCATTCCTGAATGACATCTTAAAGATCCTGACAGCCATCAAGAAAGATCTACAAAGACCCTAAGGGCGTCACACGGACATGGGAGTCAGCTGAGCGGACCACTCGCCCAAAAAACTGCGATATTGATGGCGTGGGCATCGTCGCCATCCTCGAGAAGGAGACTGGTATGCCCTTGAAACCCCCGTTGCTGGGCCTCGAACCAACCGATATCAAAGGGCCCGAAATCGTCCTCCAAAAGCAATACCGCCCACCTGTGGACAAGGTCGTCATCGAGCTACCAGCGGGGCTCATCGACGAAGGCGAGACGGCTGAGCAGGCGGCAGTCCGCGAACTCAAGGAGGAGACGGGTTACGTGTCTGAGGTGCTGGAGACATCGCCCGTCATGTTCAACGGTATGAACCTCGTCTCTTCTCGCACCACCCATGCTCATTATGTCCACAGACCCTGGCTTCTGCAATACCAACCTGCGCATGGTCCACGTGAGCGTCGACATGAGCCTCCCTGAGAACCAGGACTTGAAGCCGGAGCTCGAGGAAAACGAGTTCATCGAAGTATTCCTTGTCAAGTTGTCCGACTTGTGGGAGGAATGCGTAAGGTTAGAAGCCGAGGGATATGCCATCGACGCGCGGATAGCCAACCTTGCCGAAGGGATCGAGATCGCCAAGAAGTTCAAGCTGTAGTTGTCAGTCACTGGGAGAGTCAGAGATCGGTTAGACAAAAAGCGAGAATAGAGCAACCCATACCATCGCAAAATCCCTACACCTTCCCCTCCCTCCTCAACCCCTCCCACAGCGCCACCGCAGCAAGACACTTCGCATCCCTTGCCCCCTCCTTCCACAAATCCTTCATCTTGACCAACTTCAGCGTAATCTTCTCCCCATGCTCCCTCAACCCCGTCAACTTCCCCGTCCACTCCCCCAACTGCGCCCTCGGCACCCTCCGCTCATGCATATAAATCGGTATATACTCATCACACCCCCCAGCAGAAGGGTACACCGCCTTGGGCAACCTCCCCGCCTCCCAATCCCCCCCTTCAACCAATTCACTCAACCCCCTCAACTCCCCCCTCCCAATCCCCATCCCTAACTCCTCCCTAATCTCCGCCGCCGCCTGCCCAACAAAATCCCCCTCCTCATCCACCATTCCCGCAGGCAACTCCATAAACTCCAAACTGCCCGCCGCGATCCGCGGCTGCACCGTCAGCAACACATGTCTCTCCTCATCCATCCTCTCCCTATCCCCAGCGGGAATATCATCCGGCACGAGCATCACCAGCATTGCCACGGACGGACCCCGGAGGAAGACAGACCCCGGCAGGGTCTCGCCTTGGGGGTTGGCGATGTGGGAGGTGAGTTTGAGGAAGCCGAGACGGGTGTGCGGGGGGCGGCCGAAGAGGTCGAAGGATTGGATGGTGATGGAGTGGAGGGTGTAGGGGGAGGGGTGGAAGGGGTGGGTGGGGGAGGTGTGTTGGGTGGTGAGGGAGTGGTTGAGGGTGGTGAGCCAGGTCTGGGGGGTTGTTAGTTAGAATTGGGATGGGGGGGGGGGTGAGGCGGACCTTGAAGGGGTGGAAGTTGAGGAGTTGAGCCTGGGAGAGGCCTGGGGGGAGGGTGATGGGGATGTTGTAGTCGGGGTGTTGGAAGGTGGACATGGCCAGGGCTGAGGTCCTCGCGAGTCGCAATGGAATGGGGGAAGATGTCCAGGCGTAGAGGAGGGCTGTTCGGCTTTGGTAAAGAGCGGCCAGCAGAATTGGCATGATCAGGATAGCCGGTGACCAGGTTCGCATTGCGGTGCGTTGCGCGCGATCGAGATTGGAGATGCTGTTCGGACGACGGGACCTTTTGGATGCTGGATCGAGGCTGACGTCAAGGACGGGAGGAGCTCCGACGATCAGGGGTCTGGAAGGGCCTCCCATGCCGTCAAGACCCGCTAAATTGGCGGCTTTGGTGGGGCGGTTCCCGAGATTTGGCGAGCGGCATTGAAGGACCTGACTCCATCACCTCCACAAGAGCACCACTTGGGTTTCGATCCATCTCCATCAATGACGTTAAAGACAATGGACGGAGTGACGTCAACACCATGTCGAACGGCGTATAAGTGCTTCGTCCTCGTCGACGATGAAGAGACATTGAGCAAATCACAAACACTTCAAATCACTCCTTCCGCCTTGATCTCTCAATTCGGGAAAAACAAGTTAAACTTAAGACTCAAACTACCAAACCCTACACAACATCACAATCATGCCTCGCCAGGGAGACGGTTCCGCAGACAACGCGATCGACGCCGGCCACAACATCATCCACGGTGCTGGCCAAGAACAGGTACGCTCTTGTGAGCCAAGTATTCCCAATGGACTCTGGCTAACCTACTTCAGTCAACACGTGTCGCCCGTGCCGACAAGACGGCCCCTATGCCCGAGACGACAAAGGGCGCTGGCCTTGAGAACGCTCCCGCCAGCACGGGCAAGGCCCCAGGGAAGGATCAGGGCGGCAGGAGTAGCACGAACTAGGCCAGAGAGGCAAAGGGTGGTTGCATTGTATGACGTGTGTATGGCATGATGGTTTTTGGTAGCATGAAATTCTGAAATCAATGATGGTTATGATCTACTTGTGGTTTCTCTTCCTAGGGTTTTGATGACGTGATGCGAGTCCATGGCCCCTCATTAACACTCAACAAAATTCTTCAAGTGCCTGTAGGTATAAAAGTGGACAATGTTCAATGTCCAATGTCCAATGTTCCTTGGCCTCTACCTAACTCTTTGGCTTTTACCATTTCCATTTTCTATTCCCTTCCTACCTTCTTTCTCATTCTTCCTTTGATTGACTATGGTAGTGTATTGGACTGGAGATGAGAACCTAAGGCTGTTTAGTTGCTTTGCAAGGTTGTGATACATAGATCTGCTGACTAAGGAACGGAACTGTCAAAATCTGAGAGGCCCTCTTCCTGTTAACAACCGTTTTAATCTCTATGATAACCCTAAGAGTCCCTCGTTCTTAATGTGTAATTCTGTCGTCTGGAATCAACAACCAATAAGGGCCGCTGGTCTAGTGGTATGATTCTCGCTTAGGGTTACAACCCAAGCATATTTGCGAGAGGTCCCGGGTTCAATCCCCGGGTGGCCCCGATTTGATCAACATCTGATCCTTTCCTTTTGCTTCCTGGCTCTCCGCAGCATTAGGGCAGAACCTTTTTCTTCTTCTTTTGCCAAATCTTTCCTGCTGTCAGAAAGCCCCATCGGCATTGAATTCAAGGGTGTCTGCTCGCGGAATGGCGTTGCTGTCTATAGTATCAGTCAAACCCTAACATCCCCACTTGTCTCTGACCCCTGACCCCCTTTTCCACCCACAACTCCACCGCGCCTCAGAGATGACCAATATCTCCGCCGCTCGTCTCCAACAAGTTTCAATCCCCTTGTGGTGTAGTTGGCTATCACGTTCGGCTGTAAAGGCATTTATTGATACCGAAAGGTCACCGGCTCGATTCCGGTCGAGGGGACTCAACTTTTGCCCTTGTTGCACTTCCTTTTTAGCCCAACCACGCTCGCTCGATGTCCTGGTGATGCACAGCTGAGACGTTTTGCCGAGTGGGAGGATGCGGCACCGGGCCAGGAAAGTTGTTATTGAATCATAGCAGCAGCGCCGCTGGGCATTTCCCACCATGATGATGTAAACCGAAGAACCCCATGAACCGAATCGCAACTCCCTGCTGGCACTGCCTGCTGTGTGTGACATTGTATGTACATGATCCGGCATGATCACAACTAATAAAAGCTGACTGTCCTCAACAAGAGTGACAGAGTGCTCGCACTCCATCAAGGAAGCCTCCCCCCTAACCTTCAGCCTCGCCGGTTCCGGCCGCGCCCCTGCCCGTGCCCCTTCTCCTTCCCAATCAGCCCCTGAATTGCATCCACCAACTCCTTGCACTTGGTTCCCTCGCCACAATCATCGGCAGCGCCAGCACCAGCATCTGCTTCACCCTCACCAACCGCAGCTTCCTCCTCACCAACCGCAGCTTCACCGCCGGCAGCAGCCTCTGGCACGAAAACAGCCCACTCCCCAACCATGTTCTCCACAGTAAGCGTCAGCTCATTCTCGTCGGCCTCAAACTCCAGCTCGCCCTCGCCGAAGACAAAGGCGTTGGCTTCGGTGCAGAAGCGGGCGACTTGTCCTGTGGAGATGTCGAGTGCGCCTGTAGGGTGAGGTTAGAAGCATTCCCGGGCGGTGGTTAGGGGTGGCTTACTGTCGGCATTCCGAATGTAGTCAATCTTCTGCAGCGTCAGGCCCTGAGCAGCCGCCGCGCCGCCGCCGAGCTCAACGACGTATGAGACTGGCTCGAGAGCGACAAACCCCTTGGGCGCCGCGGCCGGGTTCTTGTTCTCGGTGACCCGCAGCTGGCGGGCGTCCTGGTTCTGGAACTCGACTTCGAAGACGCCGTTGGTCTTGCATTTGGTGTTAGCAACGGGGACAATAAGAGCAGGGATGGTATGTGTTTACCCCTGGAGGAAACTTGGTGTCGGTCTTGATGTCGCCGCCACCCAGCTCGACGACCTGGCCGAACTGGCCCTGCTGCTCAATCTCATTCTCAGTTCCTTCCTCGGCACCGGCGTCAGCACCGGCTTCTGCGGCTGCGGTGGTTGTGGCAGCTGCTTCTGCTGATGTAACGCTGGCTGTGGCAGCAGTAGCCACTGATGTGATGCTGGTTGCGGCAGCAGCGGCCGCTGATGTATTGCTGGTTGCGGCAACTTGCCCAGCTTTGTTCGGGGCTGGGAGGGCAAGGACTGAGAGCGCCTGCGCTGCAACAAGGAGGCTTTGTGAAAGCCTCATGGTGACGGTGGTTGAAGTGGTCTGAGAAAGAAAAGTATGTTGTAAAGGGGTATCGAATATGTGCTAAATGAAAGAAAGGACCAGCCGTGAAATCTTAACGTGAAGAGAATGTGGAAAAGTGCCACCAGGGTAAGAATGTGAACAAGAAGAGAGACTAAGCCAACCTCATGACGATGGGATCGTGTACACTTATACACGCAGTCATGGAACTCACAAGAGAAAAGTTTTCTTTCCATTCTCCGTTGTTTTGATCGAAACACCTCCAGGGATCGGTGTCTCGAGATGGACTCGAAGAGCGAGTTTTCTGGGTGCCGGTTGTGGTGTCAAACTCAATGGTCTGAAACCTCTCAGCCACAGCAATGACGGGCAGTGCCTGGTGTGTCAGGGACTGCGAATTTGACTCGCGTGTTCCCATCTACTCTCGCGGCGCCGGCCACCCTGGGCGTTGCGCGTGTTTGAGCCTGAGGGAGGAAAGGGGAGAAAAGAGAAGTACAGGACCAGCTTCCGGGGTTACCGCGTCCTATGCAACTCGGTTCCAGAGCGATGTCGCTCTGATACTGGTGACGACCTGACAAGGACTCTGGAAAGATACTTTGAGTCTGGACCTGATCGCAAGCGCTCCTGCCAAGCCACTTTCCAGGCTTCATCCAGGTTTTCCGGGAGACTGCCAGGACATGGATGCCGATTCTCGCGCCAGCGGCAGCGGCGTCTCTTGGCACCACGATATCATGGTACAGAGGATGGTAGCCCCTGGCGCACCTTGATCGATTGATAAGATCTGCTGCCCAAAATCCTCTAAGTTTAGATGGTTTCCTTGCCCGCTGCTGTGAACCGCATTCGTCCGCCGATCGTGCGGCCATGAGGTGGCCGAAAGAGGGATGCTCGCCATCGGGATGATCCCTGATTCTCGTGGCGACTCCGTCGGATTCAACATGCAGCGAGACTGGCGATGATAGAGACATCTGAGTCCGAACTCTGCTTCCGAAGTCAGCCCTGATGTCTCGTGAGAGGGTGCTGCAACTTTGGATGTGTAACGGTGGTCGTCAAGCTGCACACCGCCACAAGTCTTTCCTCCGAGCGCTATCCAGGGGTTGTTGGTGAAACGAGCCCGGCGCCAACTGAGGGTAGAACCTTCAGCCCAGGATAGCCGTATGTAGAATCTTTTGTTGATAGTTTCATCTGATGTTTCCTCGCGTTGTTCCTGTCCCGCGGTAGAACATCCAACAGGCGAGGACCGAGGTCAAGAGCCCAAAGCGAGTTACGACAGATTCTCGCTCAGTCTCGGTTCCGCATGCCCGATGGGCAAACTTCTCGGCTCAACTTGGAACATGACCCTAACAGGCTCAGGTGTTTCGTTGCCCGGAGCCCTCGTTGATGATGGTTTCGCTTTTGCAAATGGGAATGCTCATCTCCAATTTCCACGCCAGAGGGCGATATGAGATATGACGGCCGGTTGTTCATCCCAACTCGTGATCGTCAGCGGCGGAAGTCAGCTGGAGAAATCTCAAATAGCAGCGAAAATCCCGAAAACACCTCATTCCGAAAAAAACAGTTCGGATGGCGCGTTTCGTGAAAAGGAGCGGTTTGAGTAGTCGCATGCCTTCCAGCATCCCGCGACGTCAAAGGGGGATAGTGGATCACGGCAGCAGAGCGCAGGTCTGGCCAATCAGAAGCACTTGAATGCGGTTACCCCACAATCCTGATGCACGCACAGTTTCTTCCCCTGGCCCCACTCCTCGGCAACCGATCGGAGTGTGTGATCGGCACTCTGCGCTTACCCGACTTCGGACGACGATCTGCCCTTCCTTCCTCCCAACTTGTCGCCGACGCCGCCATGTCCCAGCGGTACCCCATGATGAGGCACCGCCTGCTCGGTTCCGCATACTCAGCACAATTTGCGGAGGCATGTCTGTCTCACCTGGTCCCGGCCTGAGACAGCTGCGTCTGGGACTGCTCCTGGCGCGCGACCGCAGGATTGGTGCCCGGGCTGCTGAATTCGGTCTCCCTTGGACACTCTCGACACGGGAACCTTTCTGGATGGTGGCATAGGCGCTTGCCCGGGAGGTCGAAGCGTCAACGGGGATGATGGCTGAGCGTTTCCCGTGTTGTTCAGGCGCGCACCCTCCGAAGAGGCGCCGGCTCTGCGAGACCACGACTTATTACCTTTCCTTGGCGTTGCGATATTCTGGAGAAGATCAGTGATCTTGTCTCTCTGTTTCTTCCCGATCTTGTTCTATTTCCGACGGCAGCTGGTCTGAAATCTCGGCGCAAGGTTGCTGTTTAATTCCCGTCCTTCCTCGTGCTTTTCTTTTCAGCTCGGACAGACGTCGATGATCCAAGGCCGCCATTCCCCTGCCCTTCTTGTGTGAGGGCGGTTATCAACGACAACAGCGGCGACGGCATTATGAGAGCAACAGCCCCAACCGTCCGCCGTCGCAACCATGCTTGGCTGCAGATGAGAAGCTTGAGGCGGGCTGCACGGCTTGCCCGACGCCAGGAAGAAGAAGCAGAAGCAGAAGAAGGAGAAGAAGGAGAAGAAGACGAAGAGGAGGAAGAGGAAAGTGAAGAAGAAGGGGAAGGGGATACCTCTTCAGACTCAGATGGTGCCGAAACCTCAAGCGACGAGTCCAGCTCTGATGACTCGTCCGACGACGAATCTGACACCGAGACTGCGAAGTCATTCACCAGGCCCACGAAGACAAGGCGCCCGGTGCCTTCGGTTACCGCAGGAGTCAGGACTGGACGGGGCGTTATCATGCTGCCGGCTGTGCCCACAAAACCGCCAGCAATCCCGGAAGGGACGTCCGCGGTGGCGGAAGCCGAGGCTGAAGCCGACTCGTCTGACGACGACGAGTCCGACGATGAGACCGAGCCTCCAGCAGGTGTGGCACCTCCACCCCCAGGTATCACCAGAACTCCAAATCTTCCCAACCTAGCAGCCCCTCCACCTAAGACAGCAACAAGCCTCGACAATCTTCCAACGTCTCTGGCGCCGACGGGGGCATCGCCAAATCCGGCTGCACCTACGCTTCCACAAGCCGGGAGTGTACAATCCGAGGGATCCCAGTTTCCTCCAGGAGAGAACCGAGATGGAACCCAGGGATACAGGCTAGGCATGGGAAATACCTCACGGAACAAGCTCAATTCGGGAGAGATTGCCGGCGTCGTGGTCGGAGTCCTAGGTATGCACTCAACTCTCGACATCCTTGTTGAGCCGTTCTAACAGACCCTAGCTTTCGTCGCCCTCTTCGCTGGTGCTGCCCTTTTCTGGTGGAAACGCCGCCGCGACCGCGGTCTCCCCTTCTTCCCACAAAAGCGCTGGCGAGTTGGCGACAGCGACACCGGCGAGTCGCACGCCCCATCCATCGGTGCTCCTCTACCGGGCGTCGTAGGCGGCCCCGCACCTGTCAAAACCCACACCCAAATTATGGACGAACTCATGAGAGCTGCCTACAGAGTTGATGGTGGCGAGAGCGTCACCGGTGTCATCACCCCCGCCGCCGTGAGGCTCCCTTACCAACCACCTCCAGAGCAACCAGAGGATCCGTTCATGGATGAGAAGGCATATGCCGCTCTTGCAGGCCCGCCCACTCCAGGGGGACCGAAGAGACCAGTTATGAACTGGCTGGATGGGGTCAAGACGCCCATCCAGCCGAACGGGCCTGAAATCCCGCCGACGCCTGAGATACCCCCGTCGGTGACCATGCCCAGGTTGCCGAATGACAGTGCGGGTGGAGGGAGGTTGCCGGAGTTACCGAAGCCAGCGTACTATGCACGGGACACGATGACGACGGAGACGACGAACACTACTGGTGTAAGGTGGGGATGAGGCAGCTGGGGTGATATCCGTGAGAGGGCTTGGGCAAGGGGGCTTTTGTGGGCGAGTTTGTGAGTGTACGAGGTGTCTTCTTCGTAAAAGTATTCACATTGTTTGTCTTGAAATCCAAACTTCAGTTAATAAATTGCGGTGGTTCATCTGGTCTGAATTGAGCCCGGCTCGGCCCGCTTTCCGGTCCCTGCCGCGCCGGGCATCACGTCATCGACTGCTGCCCAATCTCAACCTCATCCACGTTCTCACACCTTTAACACTTACCCCAACCCATCTCGAAGCCAAACTCTCAAGCCGAACAACAAAACTTCGGCTCTCCTACCCATCTTCCCCCGCTTCACCTCATCCACCTGCACCATCACCACCAAACTCACCCTCCACCTCCTCTTCCGCCGCTCACCTCACCACCGCTGGACCAGCACAATGTCCCAAATCGACACCTCCATCTCCCCCACCCCAACCGGCGCCGCCGCCCTCCTCGCCGCATCCCACTCCTCCCCAGGCGAACCCCTCACCCTCTACGGCGGCTGGTTCTGCCCCTTTGTCCAGCGCGCCTGGATCGTGCTTGTCGAGAAACACATCCCGTACCAGTACGTCGAGATCAACCCGTATAAGAAGGAGAGGGAGTTGTTGGAGTTGAATCCGAGAGGGCTGGTGCCTACGCTGGGGGTTGAGATTGGTCAAGGGGGTTGGGGGAAGGGAAGGAGGGGGTTGTATGAGAGTACGGTGATTTGTGAGTATTTGGATGAGAAGTACGCGGAGGAGGGGAGGTTTGGAGGGAGGTTGTTGCCTACTGATGACTTTGGGGATGGCGGGGATGGTGTGTTTGAGCGGGCGCGGTGTAGGCTGTGGATGAATCATGTCGGGACGAAGGTGGTTCCGGGGTTTTATAGGCTGTTGCAGCATACACCGGAGAAGGAGTATTCGATTGAGGAGGCGAGGGAGGAATTTCTGAGGGGGTTGAAGCAGTTCGCGCAGGAGATGGTGGATTCGGGGAGTGGGGAGAGGGGGCCGTGGTTTTTGGGGGAGAAGTTTAGTCTGGTGGATATCATGTTGGCGCCGTGGGCGAAGAGGTTGTTTTTGATTGATCATTACAAGCCGGGGGGTGTTGGGATTCCGAAGAAGGGGGAGCGAGGGGAGGATGAGGCGGTTTGGGCGAAGTGGGATAAGTGGTTTGACGCGGTGTTGGAGAGGGAGAGCGTCAAGAAGACGTGGAGTGATGAGGAGAAGTACATTGAGGTGTATAAACGGTACGCGGAGGACACCACGCAGTCGGAGGTCGGGCAGGCGACGAGGAAGGGGAGGGGGCTGCCTTGAACAGTGGTCGCCGTCATGGTGTGCTCCGTACAGGGCGGTTGTGGTCATTGTGGAGGCGTGACACTGCCCGTCTTCACCGTTGGTATTTATTTTTAATTCAATTTTGCTTGATGCTTTCTAACTTGTTCGATAAGGTCTTTGTGTTCATTTTTTTTGCCAAGACAAGATGCAGAGAGGGTGTTGTCGTTCTGATGTGACATGTCTCAGGGGCTCATGGGAACCCTAACCCTCAATCTTGAATCAGAATTGCCCCACCAAGCTGCTGAATCTTTGCGGCCTGGAGCCTGCGGCTTGGTCACACCGAAACAGCCCTGTGACATTAGTCGACAACAGATTCTTCGACTTCAGCCTTACCGAAGATTTTGTTCAAAAGGGATATTCTCATTCTCTCAAGGACAGATTCTCATGTGCTGTTATTATCTTGTCGGTTTTGACTATTTTCTCGACCCGTTGTGGTGACCGACCGTTGCGCGCTCACCTTCATCTCATCCCGCTTCGTCTCAAACTTGCATTCGAACTGTGCCCCTCACCAACGGCACAGCCGCAGCCTCGTCAAAATAGGCCGAAAGCACGGGGGACCTCGCCCAGGCTCCAAGGGCAAACATCTCGACGAGTTCGACGGTGTTGACAACTTCGACGACTTCCGCGTGCAGGGGAAGCCTCACCACTCAAAGCCAAAGAAGAAGAACAAGCGAAACAGACGCAAGATGGGCCAGGACCATTCTCACGGCTTGGTGCCCGAGAATACACCAACGGTGACTTTGTCTGACCGCAGCGTCGCCGCTGTAGCGGACTACATCAAGCATGCCCCTGTCCGCCGCATCGTGGTCATGACTGGCGCCGGCATCTCCACCGCAGCAGGCAGTACGCCCCCCCCTTTCACTCACTCACTAAACCCACAACCTCACTAACCACCCCCCCCCCCCAGTCCCCGACTTCCGCTCCCCAGAAACAGGCCTCTACGCCAACCTCGCCGCGCTCGACCTCCCTGAGCCTGAGGCCGTCTTCGACCTGACCTTCTTCCGCACCAACCCACGCCCCTTCTACGCGCTGGCCAAGGAGCTCTACCCAGGCCGCTACCACCCCACCGTCTCGCACGTCTTCATCGCCCTGCTCGCCCGCAAGAAGCTCCTGCACATGCTCTTCACCCAGAACATCGACTGTCTCGAGCGCGTCGCGGGCGTGCCCGCCGAGCGTATTGTCGAGGCGCATGGCAGTTTTGCTTCGCAGCGGTGCATTGACTGTAAGCACCCGTTTGGGGATGAGGAGATGAGGGTGTGTGTGAATAAGGGGGAGGTGCCGAGGTGTGGGAAGGAGGAGTGTGGTGGGCTGGTGAAGCCGGATATTGTGTTTTTTGGGGAGCAGCTGCCGAAGGACTTTTTTGATCGGATGCCTATGACTGGCGAGGCGGACTTGGTGCTGGTTATGGGGACGAGTTTGCAGGTGCATCCGTTTGCAGGGCTGCCGAATATGGCGGGGGAGAATGTGCCGAGGGTGCTGTTTAACTTGGAGCAGGTCGGGTCGCTGGGCACGCAGGCGGATGATGTGTTGGTGTTGGGGGATTGTGATGCGGGGGTGAGGAAGCTGGCGGATGCGCTGGGGTGGAGGGAGGAGTTGGAAAAGACGTGGAGGGAACTGGTGGGCGAGGAGGAGGCGGAGAGGCAGTTGCAAGGGGCGAAGAAGAGGGTTGTAACGCTGCATGATGAGGTTGAGAAGCTGGCGGAGGAGGTGGAGGAAGTGCTTCATATTGATGAGCGTGTGCATCAAGGGCATAAGCATGGGAAGGATCAAGGAGCTTCATCAACTGACCCAGCTTCAGCAACAGGCCCAACTGCTACTGCTGCTGCTGAGCCTGCTGTTGCTGAGCCTGCTGTTGTCGAATCTGCTGGGACACGTGAAAAAGCTTCAGCAGCGAAACCTGAGGAAGAACCTCTTTCCAAGGACGGCACCAACCCTTCAAATCAGGGGGTCCTGAACTCTGCTGGGCAAGCTGAGCGTGAAGACAGACCAGATGGTGTTCAGGAGACAACCGGAAAGACATCTTTGTACGAGATTTAGGTTCCTTTGTTGGTCAATGGGAGGACTCTGGCGTACGGCATGGCTGGGTTAGGCAGTTATTGAATCTGGGCCTGAAAGCCACTTCTTGTTAGTTGTTGCTGGGGTTCAATGTTGATCCAATCTTGCTTGCAGTACGAGACTTTCTTCAACTGTGTCTGACCCAGCGTGCTGTTGGGTGATCTTGTGTCTGCCGTCACTTCTCTCAAACTGGAAATCAACTTTGGTGTCTTCACGAGCCACGCTTGAAGGTTTCTTGGCCCTTCGCGAGATTCAATCGATCAATGTTGTGCAATGTATGACGCATCCGAAAGCTGTGGGGAAACGGTGACCTCTTGGTGTTGAGAGCCTTGGAGAGAGCTTATCAGACCTGAAGTACGCAACGCGGTGGGATCCTTGATTTGGCCACACTGAACATCAAAGCTTAACGGCCTGTCCTAGAACTTCCACTAAAGTGTCTTGATAGTCAATCTTACGAGCTTAACGTAAGACAGATACAGGCAAAGCATGTAGCAGGAATTGTCACGTTCTCGTTTTCGTAGTGTTCTAAGAAGCTGGTGCGGGAACAAGTAGGGTTTCCCACACTTTCCAAGTAAACAATGCCTTTGTCAAGTTGGTCAGTCACGGTGTCCCACTTACAGCAGACTGTTCAACCATTCCTGTGCCCGGCTGTGTCAACACCAGGATGCAAATAATTATGAACGTTCCCCTCTCCTCTTCTTGCAATCCCTTTCCACGAACACTTCCAGCTCGCCACCACCACGCTACCAAGCAGGCCTGAGAGGTTAGAAGCAGCCCATAAGACTCTCACTTGCTTGGTTAGCCAGTCCTTTCTCTTGATTGTAAAAACTGATGACTAAATTCTCGACCGACAAGTCATTCCGAGAAGCAATGCTCACCCTTTGGTTTTCGGATCCTCCCGACGGTCCCTTTGCCATCAATCAAGGTGAGCCGACCACGATGATGACCAAGGAGCCCCTACCAATGGGCCTCCTCAAGAACCCTGCCAGCAACAATTACCCTTCGGTCTTTGACAGCGACGACGAAGACGACTCAGGCGATGGGGACCACAGCGGCGAGGCGAGCCCTGACCGACAACGGAAAGGGACCACAAGGTCACCAAGAGCTCATTGCAAACTTCTTGAGGAAGAGGCTGTTTGTCCTCAGCAAACGTGCAGCTGGGCAATTCAAGATCAGCCCGTCAACTTCTACGCAGCCCACCAATGCTCACGCAGTCGAAGAGGAGCGCGACTATGAGGCCGACAATTTGCTCATCGCCGAGCTTCTCATGGGCAAACCCGCCCCTTCCAAGGGCCGTCACCCTTCTAAGCCCACCATCTTCCGCAAAATCAAGCAAGCCCTCACCAACCTTGGCAGAACCAGCATCAAGTGGCCAGCCAGTCTCACCCTCACCCGCTCCAGTGAGCAATCCGCCCTCCAATCCTCCACCAACTCTCAAGACATCCACAAGAGCACCCCCCACAATACCCAGAACGAGGACATCCCAAGCCCCCTCCCCATACCAACCCCCAAGCCCAAGACCGCCACCGCCATCAGCAACCCCACCACCCACCTCCAAGATACCCACAACCCCCTCAACCAAGACGACATCCCCCTCTGCACAGCCTGGCTAAACAACCTTCAGCAGCTGCAGCGCGCCTGGCCTCTTTGTGGAGAGCGGACTGTCAACGACTACAAGGGCGGTGTCAAGAACAACAACAGTGGTAATGAGGACAAGTACAAAGGATGAGTGTGATGCAGCTGCGGGGAGGGTAACACCCTGTGGGCAATAGATTGCTGGTGTTGCAATGGCTGAGAGGGGAGTGTTGTGAGGTTGTGAGGAACGTGAGGAAGATGGAGAGGGAGGAGGTATATTATTATCCGGGGCGGGGGAGGGGGTTGGTGTTTGATGATGATGGGCTTGAAAGGGCGTTTAAGGGGTTGTAATTTTGGGGGAGCAGGAGCTATGGGAAGCTGATATTTTGGGGGAGAGGTACTTTAGTCTGGGATTTAGAACTCGGAGTTTGAGGGCGTTGGTCGTTGGGGTTGGTAATGGATGTGCCGAGTCAGTAATGAGGTATGGAGGCTTAATATACAGCATTTATTGGGGTTCTGGGGTAATATAAGGGTCAAACCTTTAGGAGATTGGGATCTGGAGCCATGGGCGTCAGACGTGTGGGTTTGACAGGGAGTTGATGATTTGGAGTTCTGGACATGGGAAACTACCGAACTGTGGGATACTTTTAGGTCCTTTGCAGGCTCTGGAGCAAACCTACTGATCAATTTCTTTCTGTACGCATTTCACTCTTTCTAACCCGAAGGACGATTCAATTTTTGCCTACGCTAAAGTTCCAGAACTTCACCGTAGATTTGATCCAAACCTCACTCACCCAGCCTCGAGAGAAGTTGAGCTGAACTGCCCATTATCTAACATCAGTTGGCTGCTTGCTGAGCTGCTTCACCCCAACCTACCACATGCCCCCCCCAACCAGCCCCTACCTAACAATAGCGATGCCCTCAAGACTCTGACCCAGTATTTGTTAAATCAGAGTCAGTTCCCCTTCCACGCTTCGATAGTTGCTCTTCGACGGTTGTGTCCTACTCCTCTCTTTGACGCTTCCGGTGCTTCTCTCTAACTGCATCATGTTCAGAAGCTTCCACCACCCTCAGAAGTTTTCGGCCAAGCTCGTCGGGGTCAATGGCAGAGCGCAATGACTGCCGTCCCCACCCCCCAGAACCGATGTCTTCCTGCGTTAAAAGGACCTGATAATGCCATATTTGTTGAGGGATTATGAGAAATGATGCCAACGAGTGTTCCATCGTGGTCTTATTACCCTCTCTGTATGAACTCAGATGTCTCTATCATCGCCAGTCTCGCTGCATGTTGAATCCGACGGAGTCGCCACGAGAATCAGGGATCATCCCGATGGCGAGCATCCCTCTTTCGGCCACCTCATGGCCGCACGATCGGCGGACGAATGCGGTTCACAGCAGCGGGCAAGGAATCCATCTAAACTTAGTCCCAACCTCCTTCCTCCAAGATGCGTGGCGGAGGAGGGAGGTTCTCAGTCACCAAAGGAATCTGGTCGAGAACCCACTGCGCAGAGCGGCCTTTCCGTCGCACTTTTTGCTCGATCTCCTTACAGGACAATTGTTGCTTAAGATATGGTCTGATGAGTTCCGACCGTTTCTTGGCCTCCTCCAGGACCTTCTGCTTTTCGGCGAGCCGGGACTGTATTGCGACCAGTATCTGCTCTTGCGGCTGTGCGGTAAACATGAAGGGCCATAGCTTCGCTTCTTCCGGCCCTTCCAAAGCCATCTCGGCATCTGACTCGGTCCAACGAACTGCGACCTCGGCTTCGTGCAGCTCTATGTCAGGCACGCCGTTGAGTAGTAATTCCGGAGTTTCTTGTGGTCGCAGAATGCCCGACTCCACAAGGCGCTTCCCTCCCGATTCTCTCACCGACCTTGCATGTCTTCCTCGGAGCTTTGCGGCGTACCTGTCGTGCCACCAGTATTTGAAATTGAGATACTCGATTCAGGTCGTCAGTCTGCTCTACTGTCTGGGGTCTTGGTCCAGGTGAAAGGCCTCCCCAAAGTCAAAGTCGTGACGGGCAAGGCGCCGCTTGACCGCCCCAACATAGTCTGTGAACCCAGAGTTGCCTCGGACCTCTCTGACTGATTCTCGTTCTCGCTTGCGCTCGAATAGTTGCCACTTCCACTTCCCTTTCAGAGTTTCCACGGCCTGAGACTTTGTGGCTTTCGATAATCCCAAGACAAGCGAATGTCACCGTCGGGAGAGGCTTGTTTCAGTTCTTCAACATAGGCGCTGAGGCGAGTGTCTTGGTCAATGCCCCTGTTGTTGAGCTGCCATCTCCGAAACGCGCGCCACCTGTCCAGCTGAAACTGGAACAACTCGCCCTTGGTCACAAGGTGCCAGAGCCTATCCAAGTCGCACGGCGCGAGCAGATCAGCATGTTCTTTTGGTCTTCGAAAAATCTCCTCCAGCTGACTGATGGGATAGCAGGGATGTCCGTCATCAGCAGTCAAATAGCCATGTGCCGCGGTCTCGCGTTCTCTGCTCATAGCCAGGCAAGCGTCGTAATCCGGCGTGTCGGTGGAACTTCGCTCGTTGTGCGTGGTGGTCATGTCGGGTGCTTCTTCGGGAAACCCGAGCAACTTGGCAGCGAGCTTGTTGGTTTCAACAGCCTCCAATCGCAAAGTTTCTTCCAGCTTTCGGACCCCGTATCTTAGCATAATGTTAGAAATGTGTGTCGATAGCAACAGAGGATATGCTTGAATACTCACTTTAATCTAAGGGCGAACTTTGCTCGCTCATCCTTAGTCAGGAGGTCCAAGCCCGTTGGGTCTAGATAAAAGTTGTGTGGGACGAAGGGAACCAGCAGGCAGGAAGAGCGGTGATAAATTGGTCTAGTGGTTGTCTTGGGGGGAAGAGTGCCCTGGGCGCGGGGCAATTGGTGGGCGCGAAGTGGCAGAACGCCGGGCGGTCTGGAAGATGTGAGCCCGGGCGGTGGCCCGGGTCTGACAAGTTGTCACGATAGATCTCACTTTCCCGCAGGCACTGAACAAGCTCATTGTCTGTGCAGGTCATGAGCCTGTCAACGGAGAGCTCGGGCATGGCTATTGATTCTTAAAAGGGACAGAGTCACAAAGGTGTCGAATGAAGTGCCGATCAAAGTCAAAGATGGGGTTGTTCAAAAACGTGGAAAACCAGTGTTAATGATGTGGTCAGTAAGCTGGGTGAAAGGAATGTGGGCATCGATGTCTGAATCTGGAAGGTTTGTGTTGCTGGCGACGTTGATTCGAACGGTTGCTGGCGCAGTCGGGTATGCTTAGAACTGTGCTTTGAGAAGAATGAAGGTTGTGCGAGAGACTTTTGACATCGGGAGATAAAATAAATGAACTGCCCAAAACCTCACCCGGATTCCTCAGCGGCTAGGATGGTGGCCATGTGGCCAGTCGTTATCTTCCAGAGGCACGCGTTAGTTAGCCTCTTTTATTAGAGACACCCCGAGCGCCAACAACAGTCCCAATGGTGCTCAGCCTCAAGCATTTGAGCCAACGGACAACAAACGCAGTTGACGACTTGTCATTCCTCGATGCTCCCACAAATGGATCATCCGAGCCACCCACCATCCCCTCTGAAACACCTCTTACCAACCACTATTCAGCCTTGTTCACCAAATCGTGAGAAGTGAGCGCTTCTTAAACTACTACCAGCCTACGACTGAATCAATTCATTACATGTACGCAAAAAACACATCTCATCTCTAGGTTAGAGCGAAAACAGGACCACCTTAGCACATGATGCCTCCGCAATTGGGTTCTTATACCTACCCGCGCTTTCTCAATGTTCTTGCCGCGCGGGCCACAAACACTTGCGTGCCAACCCCCTTTCCTGCTTTTCTGCCCTTTGTTTTTGGTGCCACGTCTCTTACTTCTGAGTCCCCTTGTGTCATTGAGTCTACCCTTGGTGACTTCTGGCATTTCTCTGATGCTTGTGTTCTAGGCGGTGCTGTTGCCAATGCTGTTGCCGGTAATATTGCCGGTATGTGTTTCCTCCGACGAGGCGATGATGGTGATGGCATTGCCTCAGTCGTAGGTGGCAAAATGGCAGTGCTTCTGGAGGCTACGCGAGCACATTGACGGGTGGCTGAAGTTGACGCGGGTACAGTTTCTTGCTTCTTCGGACGCTTTGACAGTTTTCCCTCCTCGGCTGTGTCGTCTTGTTGACCGCGCTTTTGGGGGGCATCCTTCGCCGCGGTGTTATCCCTGGCTGAGCTGGTTCGACCAGACTTCGACTGCATGGGCTTGAAGTCCTCAGTCAAGCTGTGATTCATCCCAGAGGCAACTTCTGGGCAGGGTTGCTGAGACTTGCCGGTTTTGGCCACCCGGGGAAGCTGCTTCAGGACCCATTTCACCACGAGCTTCTGTCGCTGCGCGTCTTCTTGAGCTTTCCGATAGGGTCGTTGCCCAATGGTAAAGCTTATTGTGAGATCGGCTCTCTTCTCAACTTTCCTGAGTGCTTCCCTCACCTCGGTGAGTCTGAACTGCGCCGTTCTCGGATTCTGTACCCGTTCTTCCCCGGTGAGCCTGGGAAAACCATGTTTTGCCCTTGCTGTCTCCTTGAGTGCTTCCTTAGCAGCCATTTCGGCAGAGGCAACAGCGCATTTGGCCCGCTCGACGTCTTGCTGCAGAGCAACCGCGGATTCATGCGTCCGAAGGGATTCCGGGATCTCGTCTGGCGTCACCACGCCCGCATCCACCAGGCATTGTCTCTCTTGGATTATAGCCGGGCAAGGTCTCGGTTACATTGGTCGTACCACCAATACTCGTAATTGAGGTATTCAATCCATGTTGATAGCCTGGTTTGGTTCTGGGGGTCCTTGTCCAAGGTAAACGGCTGGGTAAATCCGTGGGATGCGAGGCGCTGTTTGACTGCCTCGACATACCCGGGCAATCCGCCGCTTGCCTCCCTCCTGTGTTTCCGTTCCAAATCTCGCATGGTCCGGTGCCGCTCCCAGCCCTTCGTGAGCGAGTCCATAATCTGGGATTCTGACATTTCTTCATGGGCGGTCTCCCAAGAGATACCGAGGTCTTCGTATGACTGCTTCTGCTTTTGGACATAAGCATTGAAATCCTCGTCGTCGATGCCCCAGTTGTCTTGCTGCCACTTGCGAAACTCCCGCCACCTGTTTAGTTGCGTCTGAAAGACCTTCCATGTTGGTGTGGTTGGGTCTGGAGGGTCTTGCCATGCTTGTAGCATCTCACGGTGCACCTCTGCGTTTTGGCAGACCTTTTCCAGCTGATCGATGGTATAACAAAGCCAACTACCTTCAGCGATTAGGTGGTTGTAAGCAACGGCTTGCCACTGCTTCAACTGCTCATCGAGATTGACCTCAACAGTTGGCGACCTTTCGCTGCGTGATGGCCTTGAGAGGCTCTCTGGCGCACCCCGTTGGTCACCTGCAACTTGAAGCAGTCGCGCGGTGAGTTGGTCGGCATCGATTGGAAGCGATTTGAAGGTGTCGTCGACTTTTTCGGATGCAAGTCTGGTGAAGAATGAGAAACAAGATCAAAAGAACGCAAAGCGTGCACCGATGGCTGGATCGAGGTCACTCACCTGAGCCTTTTGGCAAGCTGGTCTCGCTCCTCTTGTGAGAGAGCGTCCCAATCCTTCACATTCAGGAGGAAGCCACCCTTTGGCCAGCGGCGATGCTGCATATACTCGACGAGCTCGTCTTCAGTGCAAGCGAGGAGCTTGACAATGGAGATTTCGGAGTGGGCCATCTTCAATGCGCAGCAGAGGCAATCTCGTCGTGAGGGTGACACCCACAGGAGGTGGGTGAGCTGCTTGGGCAGATGTGACGGTCTTGAAACTGCCCTGGTTACTGGTACGTAGAGAGTTTGAGCAAAAATACCCCTAATGACCCTAATCTCAGCCGTCTACTGGTCGGGCCAGTGACGCTCGGAGTCGCACCCAGAACTCCAGAGCCGTGGCCCGGAGCACTGAGTTGTGTCGCTTCCTGACGTCAAAGTTTAAGGCGCTCATCCCTCGCCTCATCATGCCCCGCGTCTCCCATGCGCTCTCTTGAGCGGTTCAAACAGACGAATTAACCGCGCCAAATCTGCACCCACCCCGGCTGATGCCCAGGGTGTGTTTCTGCCCAAGGCAAACCATCAGGTTAACCGTAACACTGCAGCAGCCCAGTCAGCGAGCCGTTGAGCACGCCTATCGAGCCGGCCATTCAAATTCCTGGTTATCAGCATCAAATCAACACCGACATGCCACCCCTTCCTCACACCCAATCTTTCCCAAAGTAGACGCATACCAAGTTCATTGGCCCTAGAGTACAACTAGCACGGGCAGTACGGCCCCTTCGCTGGCGCAGGGAGGTCTCAACACAATCGGGCTCAGCAGCCATACTCGGTTCAGCCGCAGCAGGAGGCCCAGAGGAGCGGCGCCGGGACCAAATGTGAAAGGCAGAAACAGATAGCGGAGGAGTTGTTTGCGAGCCTAAACTGGGGATCAGTGTCGGTGCCAGCTGTGGGTGGGCAGGTACGGCCTCAGGAGCTGACTCGGTCGAGGGGTCTGGTGGAGGAATGAGGAAGACTTCACGGTATATGGGTAACGTAAATCGGGAAGGTACCTAACTTGGGTGAGTTCGGTGTTTGGAACTCATGGAAAGAGTGCCTTTGCATTATACCCTTTCGTTTGGGATTTTGTTTACTACCGACTTAGGTACTTGGAACTGTTCAGTATTTGGATAGAATCGCTAGACCTCTGTCGAACACGTCTCGTTTTCTGGAAGGTGCTTTGTTTATACCCCTGAATGTATGTATGTATCATGTCCTCACCCTGAAAGACAAGGGTTAGGGTTCTGCTCGCAACCCAGACTCGGCAAAGCCCCTTGGCTCGCCTGTTGCTTTTGTGACAGGGGGCTCTGCGGCTTCAACAACCTCACTCAACCCGAAAGACGGGGCACAGAGGGGGCATACCTGACAGAGTTCACTTCTTGAGCCATCCCTACTCGAGTCATCCGGCCGGCATTACAAGCCCTCGGAAAGAATGGAAGAAGACACTTCGGCAGACCAACGGCCATTTTAAGCCTTCACCCCTGAACATCAACGACCACCTCCTAGGCGATAAACTCCCTCCCGTGCCGGCCAGAACAGAGAAAGATGTCCGCCGTCTGCCACCTACCGTGGACTTAGGTGTGCTCTCAATCCTCCCTCTGGAGCTGCTCCATCAAGTTCTTATCGACGCCGGCCTGCGTACCCTGGCAGACTTTCGCTAAGTCAACAGACGCGCCGCCAAAACGGCCGACTCAATTACCAAATACCGGATCATCAAGAAACACCTCCGGACCGTCCTGCGTGCCATCAAGGCCATCGAGACGGATTAAAACATCACCTGCCGAACGCTCTATGGCACGGTGTGCACGGCCAACTGTGAGTCCTGCAACCGGTTTGGCGGCTAGCTCCACCTACTCGTCTGCAGCCTTGTCGCCCACAAAGCACTGCTCCGTGCGGTTGTATGGCATGCGCTCCGCCTACGATGGGGGCGCAATTTTTGATGGCTCGAGGGCTGTGGGCGGAACTACTGTTCAAAGAAGCACCTGGAGCAATTCGGACCGATTCGGGATGGAAACCACTGTTGGCTGCGTTGGGCAGGGGATTTTGGTTCAAACAATGCTGTGATGGGTCCCGGCTTGTTCGCCTTAAGCCACTTCTCGCTGGTTGGTGGCGACTTGGACTAACGCTGAATACTTAGTCTAAACAGATCGAGAGTGGAAATATCACCTAAGGTACAGGTACTTTGTGTATGCGATGTGATGTGGTAATCCTACCTAGTGTAACAGCAGATCAATATCCCAAAAATACATGCGCCTCGAATCCATGGATCTCCATTTTTGGCATTGCAATTTTCATCGCGCTCTTTGAACCCTAAGCACCGCAGCTGTCAGTGAGGTTTTAGAGAAGGAAGTCATGGAGTCCTTGACGACACGTCGATACCATCAGATATAATCCGATTGAAGCTAACCTGTTTCCTTGAGTATTCATCAACAACCCCAAAAGTACCTAGGTATCAAAAACGAGAGACCAGCCAAGTATAGAGATATTCCGTACACAAACATAAGCAACGACGCCAAGGTGTGCCACCCACTATCACCACCACCACCACCACTACCATCACCAACATCCCCGTTCCGCACTCACCTCCCCAACCACCCACTCATGCCACTGAAAATGTTTTGCTTCACCCCTCGCCTTGCTTGATATACTCGTCCCGGAGCCCAAAAACCAAGGCCAGGGCCAAAAAACACATCCGCAGTGACAGCCTTGCAACCCATCACCAACCCAAAGAGTAATATGTCAACAACAAAAGAAAGCAAGAAGAGAAAAATGTCCGTTTGGTGGTAATAGGAGCGGCAGTAGCAGTTAGAGCAAACCGAAAATAAAAAAGTCCCATCCATCCATCCATCCATCCAGTCATCGCCAAGTAAAAAGAAAAAAAAAGAAAGAGTTATTAACAGGTTGTTGTTTTGTGTGTGTGTGTGTTGTGTGTTGTGTTATGTGTGGTTCTTTCTTTCATCGTCATCATACCCGTCAACAAAGACAAAAGAGAAAACAAGACAAAAAAATATAACAAACCAAAGCCCCATCGCCATCGCCATAACCATCCATCACTCCCAATCCTGCAGACATCACCAAAATACAAACTAAACCCAGTCAAACCCCATGCTAAACTATCCTTCAATTTCCCTGCCTAACTACACAGTAAAGCAGTGACGCAGTACCTTCCCCCCTTTAACCAAGGGGGCGATAACCACCCCCCGAGCATCTAGCGTTCCAACCTCCCCTGCGGCTGCCACCCATTGAGATACGCCATCAAACCCATGCCAAAGAGCACCACCCCAATCATGGAGGCATACGGCAGGCTGTGCTGTATTAGCGTGCCGTCGGGTCCCTTGGCCTGGAGGGCCAGGGCGCTGCTGGCCGCCAGCTCAGGCTTGCTGGTGGCGTTAGCGTTGGCAGCCTGGGCGGAAGGCATAGCCTCAGCGGTGGAGGGAGCGGATTCCTTCTCCTCGACGGATTCGGTGGTAGGGATGGAGGTGGTGGTGGCGGTGCCGTTCATGGTGGTGGGGGTATTGAGGGGAAGCTTGCCCTCGCTCAGGGAGCGGCGGCGGCCGGACTTGGAAGAAGCGGAGGATGAGCGGGACCTGCGCTCGGCGGCGCGCTTGGCCTCCTCCTCGTCGCGCTGGCGGATCTGGAGGACCATTTCGGCGAGGGACTTGCGGTCGACGTCACGCTCGGCTTCGGCCTTTTCTGCGCGGAGGCGGAAGGCCTCGAGCTGTTCGCGCATGTTGTTCATCTCCTGCGCCATGGCGTCTATCCGGGCCTGGAAGGCGGCTGCCAAGGCCTCGGCTTTGTCAGGCTGGGGCAGGACAATCTCGGGCTCGGCGGCGTCCGGCATGTCGATATCGGTGCTTGAGGGCTGTTCGACGGGGGGCTCGAATGCACTGTCGAGCTCGGAGTGGCCGTTGAGCAGCGGAGGTTCGGCGGAGCCGTTCATCTTTGGCTGGCTGGTCTCCTCCATTTTTTGCATCTTGTCCTCGGCATGCAATCGCGCTTCCCGCTCCTTTGTCAACATCTCCTCGAGATCCCGCATCCTCGCCGAGTGGGTGTCGAGTTCCTTCTTGGCATTGTTGAGTGCCTCGGTGAGAAGGAGAATCTGGTTAAGGTTGTTGCTGTCCTGGCGGATAGGCGAGGCAGGCTTCGGACGTTCAGTGGCAGCCCGCTTCAACGACGGGGCGTCTGAGGCTGTTCGGGCATCCGGCTTCTCTGGCAGCGGCTGCGATGGTGGCGGCGCTGGAGGCTCGGAGAATCGCGTCTTGCCGTTGTCTGACCGAAATGAGGCGTTTCCATTGGGAGGATGTGATTTCGGGGGTTCCGGAGCTTCAGGCTTGTCGCCGTTCCTGATGTCTTCCTTGGATAGGAGGGAGTTGATGAACTGGCCTGTGCGGAGCAGGTCTTGGTTCTGTAGGCGCGCGTTACGCATCTCGGTCTAGGACTGTTAGCATAGAGTAAATCCGACGTCTGTAAAGATGGTCCATCTTACGTGGAGTTTCTTCACAATGTGCTCGGTGGTTACCGGGTTCAACCAAAACTGGCGCTGCTGGGCCAAAGCATTTGGCTGAAGGGCACCGGGCGCAATGCGGCCGCTCACCATAATGCCAGGCTGGCTGCCGGCCCTGCCCCTGAAAGGTGATACTCCTCCTCCGGGGAGCATCATGGGGTTGTTAGAGGGATCGAGATCCCCAAAGTTCATGTCCAGAACATTGCTGGACGGGGTGACAAAGCCTGCGTGTTCGACCTTGGCAGCCACTTTGTGGTGCACCACCGTCTTTTGGTCCTCGCTCACTATGTCGATTCCCAGCTCGAGGTGATCTTGGGTCTGCAGTTCGTGTGGTTCGGATTCTCGGTTCTCGGGCGATAAGCGCGTGCCATTGACAAAGGTCCCGTTGGAGGACTTGACGTCCCGGATCCAGATCTTGCCGTTGGTGTCGGCCCATATCTCAGCGTGCTGCCGCGAAAGCACTTTACTATCGAAGTAGCCGTTGACTGGGGTCGGCACTGTCTTAGCGTTTGTCTGGCGGCCGATTCGGAGGGTCTCTGGGGTGTAAGGGACCGAGATAGTCTTGCGCTCGAAGCTGCCGTTGAGAGACAGCAAGTAGAGCATCGGCTGGCGCCCCGCGCCCATGCCGTCAGGGGCGGGCCGGCCAACTCCCCCGATCTGTGCTATGAGCGGGTTCTGAGGCGCGAGCATGGACTGCTGCTGATGGAGAGCCGACGCGCCGTTGATGCCGTTCGCCATGGGGGCGCGGCCGGGTGGCGCCCTCGAAAACTCGGCGATCCCGTCGGGCTTCCCGTTTGTCCACGGTCCTTTGGGAGTCGGGCGCTTCCGAGAGGCGTTGTTAGGCCACCCGTTGGTTTCTCCGGCGCCGGCCATCGAGACACCATTGGGCTGTGAGCTGGCATTGGAGGTCACCGTCGAGGTCGACGAGTTTGATGTTGTCGACGACACGGATGACGAAGAGTTTGTACGTTGGAGAGCCTTGCGCTGCATGAACATGTTGATGGCTCTGGGGTCGTCGGACGAGCTTGTCGAATTCAGCGGCTGGCCCCCGTTAATCCATCCCGGCCGGTTGAGATTCGCGAAGCTAGGAGGGTTGGCCACAGCAGTCATGGGGAAGGGACGCGGTGGGAGGCGGTCGAGAGAAAGAGGGCGGCCGAAGCCGAGGGGGTTGTTGTCGGAGTCGAGCCGGCGCGGTCGAGGTTCCCCGTGGTCGCATGCGCATGCGTGTCCTGTTCAGCGAGGCGCTGGGCAGGAGCAAGATGATTGTTCTCTCGTGGTGGGGTCTAATTTCAGCATGCAGAGAGGTCGGTAGAGGTCAAGAGAGGTCGAGAGAGGTCGAGAGAGGTCGCGGCTGGTGGAGTGGAGATGTCGAAGTTTGGCTCTGACGTCGAGGTTCGCAGCTGAAGATCGGGGTCGGCAATTACACGGTCAGAGACGGCTGCACGGTCGCGGGGTCGAAAAAAGCGGTAGCAAATCGACGGTCGCAGCAGATGGAATGAGCGGAACACGCGCCCGGCAAAAACGCAATGGTTTGGTGGTTTGGAGGTGGCAAGTATGGTCTCGATATGCGGCGACACGGGAGGTTGAGGTTGATGAATTTTGATGGCAGGTCTCCTTGTCTGCTTCCAGGTTGGCCTGTCTGGGCTCTGGGAGGCGCTTAGCGAGGGCAACGCGCCGCGCCCCCTGCTTTCTTGATTGAGCTCGAGCTGCTCATTCAAACTTCAAGAACCCACTCTCTTTCTCCTTTCCACGGACCACCTTTGATTCCTGATTTGTGGATCCACCACACACCACTTAATAAACTCCCTGGTCAACAGACAACCTTGGAACACTTTGCCAGGCGAGTTCAAATCAGAAGACAGGTTCACCAAAATCCAACGGATTATTGCTTGACGTGATTGACTGAGAGAACTGTCACGTGTGCTGTTTGATCTGTTGCAACCCTGGTGGCACCACCAGGGGCTACAAAAAAAGAGTATCGGCTTGGGGCGTCGAGCAAGCTGCCTTCGTTCCGGAAACAACAAATAAAATGCTTAATTCCTTTACAAAGTTTTCTTGAAAAATTTGAGCATAAAAATAAAATATGTTTCCAGAAGAAAAATCCACAGCTGCCTGGGGCCATGACTATGACGGTTCTCGGAATGCCCTTGCTCTCATTGTTGATTGTCAAAAATGGGAGATTTCTGTGATAGCCTCATCTCCTGCTCATGTGTCCCGTGCACCGTGCTTGGCAGCGCTGGCCCATGCTGGTCCGTGCGTGCTGAGCCCGTCTGCCCTCGGCAGGTTCCTGAGGTTCCACTGTTCAGTTCCACAATTCGCGGCTCAAGAAGCTCCATCACATCATTTGCGACGACGAGAGCTTCTTCGATTGTTCTTTCCGGAGAGCAGCGCGAACGATCCTTCTCCTCCAGCAGGCCACACCGCCGGTTCTCCTCCACGATGCCTCCTCCGCCGAGCCACCCCGGGGGTGTTGGTCCCTCCAACTTCGACAAGTGTATGCACCACGCGACCCTTCCTTCTCCCACCACACGAGACTGTGCGGGCAACTGGCTAACAAGCTCGAACAACAGTTAAGATGGGCGCCATGATGGGCGGCAGTATGTCCCACCGGAACCCCTGAGCTGGGAGATTGCGCTCTGACTTTGCTCCACAGCTGTCGGTTGCATCATCGGCTTCATCTTCGGTACGACCCTTTCGAGCATTCGAGGAGAAGGATGTTGGTGGCAAGGATGATGTTTATCTGACGCTGGCTAGGAACCGTCAACATCTTTAGATACGGCGCCGGCCCCAACGGCATTATGAGGACACTGGGCCAGTACATGCTCGGCTCTGGCGCGACGTTCGGGTACGTCCTGGCTTCCAAATGGAGGAGGGGCACCTTGATGGCCAGCTAACCTCGTTCTTCCAGTTTCTTCATGTCCATTGGCAGCGTGATCCGATCCGACTCTTCGCCCATTATCCAGGAGGCCTACATGCGCGCCCAGAGGCGACCCATCATCATGGCCTCGCAGGCCTTTCGCCCCTACCAGCACCGTCCCACCAACAACTGATCGCCCGCCTTGTGCCTCGAGGAGAATATGCTCTGCTGTCGGCCTGTGGGCGGTAACCGGAAGACGATGTAACGATATGTTGTACATACAACTTGCTCGCATAAGAGCGGAATGGGATGGCGTTCAGGAGGCCAGAAAAGCATCTGTTGCAGATGTTGTGTTAATACATGATTTAACATCACCATGTTCTCATGATCTGCGGCATACTTCCAACGGCTTACCTGCTTCGAGCCGGGATCAGGCTTTACCCAACTTCCATCCTCCTTTCAAAACGGTTTGCTGGTCCATGGCCGCACCCGCACACCGCTCAACACAGACAGCGTATGCCATCTCACCCCGCTTCGACTTCGACCTGTCGAGTCTTCAAGTATTCGACGTGGTGTTCCCACACTAGAATACGAACGCGTGGAACGCACACAATGGCAGCTTCATCCCTGGAATTGGGCACATCATGTGTCACCGCGTCCCCCTCGGGCAATTTCACCTCCAGTGCGAAATCACCGACTGGACGGTGACTCCTTAGCGCAAACACTGTTCTACGCCGGTCATTGTGTGGGACTCGCAAAGGTCCCAGCAACTTGGGTTGCGGCACTCGGCAGCAACAGTATCAGCTTTCAGCGAAATCCACCAGAAAACGTCGCCGCAGGTTCCCGTGTTGCATGGCAGATGAAGGGGCTTACGGTGGCACCGGATGCTTGCAGATGACCGAGACACAGAGCGGGCTTTGTTTCCGGCTCCGACCCGACACCGCGCTGTCACTCTCGTCTTCGAGAGTAAACATGCGTGCGTCTTGCGCCTTCGAGGCTCGAGCCGACTTGGCCGTTACTCAAGGAAAGCACTCTGCATCTCTGACGACGGACACGAGCTTTTGAAAAGCCTTTTGGCTGGCCCCAAGCCCGGTTTTTTAAGCACCCTCACCCCCCTTGTGACCGGCTTGCTCTTGTCCTTCCCCTCTTGGCTGGTGATGCAGCAGGCCGGCAAGCTAAGGTGTCCTTCCACGACATACCCCTATCCATGGTTTTCCCAGATGGCCAGTTGCCTCGACTTCGGGCAAGTTGAGACGCCCGATCCCCCTGACATTTCATTTCATTCAGGAACGGCCACCTGCTAGTGTGCCCGAGGCCAGTATTTTGCCTCATGACTTGGCTTCCGGCCGCGGTTCGGCCTTGACTCTGTCCGACACGCCTCCTATTGCAGTTTTCTTATTTGTTTTTCCTCGTCAACCGCGATTTCCTATCAAGATCGTCCCGTGCTCGGACATTCCCTCAGTCCCTGCGGAGGCTGGCGGCTCTGCGATCAGCTCTTGGCCTTCTGCTACACGGGCCACGCGCCACACACTGCGATCCCTTTCAAATCAAGCAAATCGGCCGGTGATCTTGCCCCAGGCCAGCAGCCCGGCACTTGCCGTCCGGATCTGACCCTTGACCTTGGCGATATGTTCTTCGACACGACAACAGTCTGGGCGAGAGGCTGGCGCGGTCATGCTGTGTCTACCCGCGTGTCTCGAACACTTCCCAGCGTCGCCGGCCTGCCCAGCTAATAACACATTTCGAGGCGTAACCCCAACCTGGCATCCCGGGGCCGATCACAGACCACGCAGCCCTGTTTGCTGCCCATGAGTGCCAACTACCTGCCGTGCGCCCTCGACAACATGTGGCGCTTGCAGGGGCTTGTCCCGCTCTTACGACGAGGAGATATCCTCGTCCCGGACCGACCTCGCTCTGATCCCTTCCTCGTTCTTCCTTCAGACTTGTTAAATATTCCACTGTATCACCCCAGACCCTTTGACTGAGCAGCTCTGCTCAGTTTGAGCAGCGGGTATCTCGTTCGTTTTCACCGCTCGTTTATAGCTGGCTTGATTTGGTTAAATACTTTCGTTCACCCTCGTTGCCCATCATGGGCCTCCGCGGTCTCCTCGAGAGCATCATCAAGAGTGCCCTCGAACCGCTCTATTCGGTGAAGGCTACTTTGACACAGAGCAATACCAATGGGTAAACTCAGCCATCCCAATGCAGATTAAGTGGCGGCAGTTCTAACAGAGACGGCAGACTTTCGCTCTTGGGCACGCTACTCGCCCCGGCCCTTCCCTTCTTCTTGACCAACAACCCCCTTCCCGATGGGTATCCATGGGGCAAGCTCACTGACTACGGCAACAACCCATACCGCGAGTGCCCTAGCACAGGGGTGACAAGATACTACGAGTTAACCGTGAGCCGCGGCGTCATCGCCCCAGATGGGTACGAAAGGGACGTTCTCCTCGTCAACGGGGCTTTCCCCGGCCCACTCATTGAAGCAAACTGGGGTGACTGGATCGTCGTTGATGTGTACAACAACATCACCGGCCCGGAAGAGGGCACCGCCATCCACTGGCACGGTTTCCTTCAGCATGAGACGCCTTGGGAAGATGGTGCTCCGGGCATTTCCCAGTGCCCCGTCCCACCCAGGAGGAAATACCGATACGAGTTCCTTGCCAGTTTGTACGGCTCGAGCTGGTATCATGCCCATTACTCGGCACAGTTTGCTGGCGGCGTGCTTGGACCCATCGTGGTCCATGGTCCTACGCAGGAAAAGTACGATATTGACCTGGGCCCGGTTCTGCTAAGCGGTAAGTCTTTCAAACTCACCACAGCCACAGTGGTAAATGCTCACTTCTACAGACTGGTACCACAAAGAGTACTTCGACATCATCAAGGAGATGCTCGCGCCAAATGGCAGCCCCCGCGTACTCTCCGACAACAACCTGATCAACGGCAAGATGCACTTCGACTGCTCCACTGTCGCCGCCAACGACACCACACCCTGCCGCAACAACGCCGGCCTCTCCAAGTTCAAGCTCCAGACCGGCAAAACGCACCGCATGCGACTCGTCAACACGGGCGCCGACGGCGTCCAGCGCTTTTCCATCGACGAGCACATGCTGACCGTCATCGCCGAGGACTTTGTCCCCGTCAAGCCGTACAACACCTCCGTCGTCACTCTCGGCGTCGGCCAGCGCGCCGACGTGCTCGTCACCGCCAACGTCGGGCAGCCTAACTCCTCGTTCTGGATGCGCTCCAACCTGACCTCGTGCTCGCCCGCGCGCCAGCCCAACGCCGTCGCCCTCGTGTACTACGACCAGGCCGACACCGAGTCCACGCCGTCCAGCCGCGCGTGGGACATCCCCGACCCGGGCACGTGCGACAACGAGGATTTGGGGATCACGGAGCCGCTGTATCCGATTCCGCTGCCCGAGCCGACGTTCACGCAGACGATGGACATTGAGGTGTTCAAGAACGCGTCGAATGTTACGCTGTGGCGGTTTAATGGTGTGTCGATGAGGACGGATTATAATAATCCGGTTATTTTGCTGGCGAACGAGGGGAATTTCTCGTACCCCGAGGAGTGGAATGTGGAGAATTATTATAGCAATTCGTCGGTGAGGCTTATTGTGAGAAACAAGGGGCCTGTTCCGCAAGTTTACCCCTGAAAAGAACTGTTTCACGAGCGAAAGTTGCTGACTGTCGTGTACAGACACCCGATGCATCTTCACGGCCACAACTTCTACATCCTCCATGAAGGACCTGGCGAGTGGGACGGCACCATCATCCGTCCAGAGAATCCCCACAGGCGAGACGTTCATTTAGTCCGCGGCAACGGCCATCTGGTAATTCAATTTGATGGCGCCCCAGGTACGTCTCCATCCCTTACCTCAATCATTTTTACCTCATCTCCCTTTGCTTCTCTTATCTCTCTCTCCTTTTTATATTCATCACACTACAACCCTTCAACAAACATACTAACAACCCCCCAAAGGTATCTGGGCATTCCACTGCCACATTGCCTGGCACGCCTCCGGCGGCTTCCTCGCCTCGCTGATCATTGAGCCCGAGAAGATTATGGAGATGAACATTCCCAGGGATGTGCAGCAGAACTGCCGGGCGTGGGAGAGGTGGTCCAAGCATAATGTTGTTGATCAGATTGATAGTGGGACATAATGAGTGCGTGATGGGTTCGAGGGAGTGTAAGGAGAGGTGGTGGTGAAGGGGAAGAGAGAAGTGATGAAGAGGGATCTGAGATTGGCTGATATGGAGGAAGGGGGAGAAGGGGTAATATTTGGAGATGGATAAATATGGATACAGTGAGTACGCTAAACAGCTGATAGGTTGTTCTTTCTTATAGATACGTAGTGGGTATTGGAGATGGACTTAATGGAACTTGGGGACTGTACACAGTGGATTTTGATACGGCTGGTCATGACATGCGCAATTGCGCATCGACCCAGGAGCATGGCACTGCAACCTCCATCACCACAACTCTAACTCTAGGGTGGCAGACACGGCTGTAACCCAACCCGCCAGCAATACAACGGCTACCGCCGGACTGAGCCGGATGCCGGACCTCCTCAACACCACAAGGCAAGACACATTTCCATCACACTGCCGTGTAATCACTCCAACACCTGTACCATTCATGTTCATTCCCACCTCTCCATCTTTTGGTTCTCGGGTCGTGATCAAACTGACAGCTCGCATCCTCCCATCCAATTTGAAGGGAATTTCCTAGATGAAGTTCTGCACCCTCGCAGCACTCATGAAGCTGGGTACCGTACCCGGACCGAATATTCGGACTCGAATCGGGGATGGATCAGATGGGAGGGTGGTGTGTGTGACACACTTTGCCTTCCTCCCTCTGACACCCTATGGTACTCAAACCGCCCCGGCGTGCTCAGTCCATGGCTTCAATCACACCACACTCAACAACAACCGCCATGTCCGCCCTCCCCCGTCCATGAACCAGCCCCTCTCCTCACAGTTCCCACTTCAACCCATCAGACCACCATCAACCATCCGTCACTATCTCGCTCTCCCCGAGCCATTTTCTCAACACGAGGAAAGCTGAGAGCAAATTCCCGCTGTCAAAAGGCTAAAAACCAAGTTGAAGACAAGAGAGGGAAGGGTAAGCGATCCCCCCCGCGCCCACGGGCCGCCGGTCCGACGGAACGAGAGATTTGGTATAAGTCCCGATCCACACTCGACATCCTTCCCGTCCGGCAGCCTGGTTCGAAACCTCGCAGCCATGGAAACAAACCAAACTAGTTAGTTCCTCGCAGGCAAGCTGTCGGGCTTGCGTGCATATGGCAAGCAGGCAGCATGAGCTGAAAAATAATAATAGCTGTGTGCTTTGACGAACGTTTCAAAACGGTCTCGGACCGAATGCTTGCCGTAGCAGATCGTCTCGAGGCCGGCCTGGAGTGAGGTGAGGCCCAGTTTGTGAGGAAGGCAGGGACAGGGTTGTAATTTTGGAAGCGGCTGACTGGCTTCTGGCTGGGATCGTGGACGGGACATGTCAGATCATGAGAGGGAAAGGCTCTGGAGATGTGTGTGGTTCTTGCTTCCGTGTCGGAGGGGGTGAGGGTGGGAAGTCCTCCGAGACAAACGCATCACCAGCTTACGCTCTCCGAGACTGGAGTTTGAGTCAACCTTCGGGAATCATCTACATTGTCTCAAGCATGCCAGATGTTGGCGGTAGCAGGAACCGCAAGTGCCAGTGATGATTGAGGGTTTCAATTAGACAACATTAAAGCCTGGCATCAGGTTGTAGCGCTCGGAAGAGTGTTCTTAGTAGGCAGGAGGGAGCCATCTGCTAAGACATGAGCAACTGATCAAGAAGGAAACGCAGTACCGCCAGTGAGGGTGAACAAACTTTTAATATGATGCTGAGCCATGATGTTCCAGTGCCAATCCCACCCCATAATTCTACAATGCCATAATCTACATCTAGTGTACACACTCCCCTCGTACTTCCCTCCTCCTTTAACTCCGCATATACTCCTTATCATCCTTCTCATCCGCCTCCTCAAATTTATCCACCCCCAACTCCGCCATTAAATCATCCAACTTAACCCTCTTCCTCCCACCCTTGGTCCTCCTCTGCACCTCCTCCCTGCCCCTGACCTTCGCACCCACCACACCAAACCGCGGATCAACCGAAACATCCACCACCTTCGGCCGCCTCTTATTCGCGGCCTGTGCCGCGCGCGAGCGCACACCACCGTCCTTCAAGTCGACGCCGCCCTTGCCAAGGCGCACGTTGCGGATGGTGCGCGTCTTGGCGCCGAGCGCCCACAGGTCGCCCCATTCAGCCTTGCGCGCGTCGTGGTAAGCCTGCTTGGAGAAGGACTTGGGCACGACCCAGCGCTCGATGGTGGCCTCGGGGGTGCACAGGTCGAGTGTGACGTGGCCGTGGCGCTTGAGCGGGGTGAGAATGTTGCGCGGCAGGGCGAAGGGGCTGGGCGGAGAGACGGAGTCGGCCTTCTCGTAACCGGCAAAGGCTTTCTGTGAGGCGTCCTTGCCGTGGAGGAAGTTGGAGTGGTCGGGCTGGGCGCCGCGGCGGACGGCGATGTAGCTGAATTTGATGTCCTCGTGGCTGCGGTGCGTGGCGCCCAGGATCTTTTGGAGGAAGGGAGGGCGGATGAAGCGCTGGTTGAAGTGGCAGAAGTCCTTGCGGCCGTGGTGGAGGCCTGGGGTGAGGTACATGGGGCACTTGGCGTGGTTGGTGCAGGGCGCGACAATCATGCCGGGTTCGCGGACGCGCTCCCCCTCGGGCTGGATCATATCCCCGCTGGTAGGCTGTGCTGAAGGCGGGATAATGAACTCGTCGAGGATGCGGTCGCGCACATTGGCGACAGCCTCAAAGCCGCGCGGGTGGCCCTTCTCAAGGAAGATGAGAACACCACCTTCCGGCGAAAGCATGCTCCAGAGATTGTCCAGGAGCTCCTTGCGCTTGTACTCCTTCTCAAGCGGCATCAGCATGTGAGATGCAATGATGACATCGAACACTTTGCGCGGTGCGGGGCCGCCACCAGAGTCGAGCTTCCGTTCTGCGCCCTCGATGGAATGGACGTAGTCGGGAAGACGCGGAAGGAATGTGGTATTGTGTAGGAACCGCGAGACACGTTGCCGGAGGTTCTCATTGCCCACGACAACCGTCTTCTTGCCATGCGGTCCCCTGCCCTTGACCTCGCCCTTCTCACGCAGCACCTCCCAACCGGCCTGCAGGATCTCCTCCCACGCCAGGAGGCCCGCACCGCCAGCGCCGGCATCAAGGACCCGCGGGCCAGTTCCATCAGGCCGCGTCAACATGCCCTTCAACCACTCGTCACCGAGACGCTTCCGCACCTCGACGAGGATGCTTGTGACGGACGAGTACACGCCAGGAAGGATAGTGGCCATGTAAGCATCGGCTTCAATTTGAGACATCCTGTGATGGCCAGCCTCCATCAGAACGCCCTTTTGAGGAAGATTGTTCTTTGATTTTGGGGTGGCCGGACCATAGGGCAGGCCAGGACCGCCAAGTTCCCGCTCTGCGGTCTCCTTGATATGGCCAATGTCGGTTCTGCCCAGCAGGGTAGTAATGGGCTCGACGAAAGTCAGCTTGGGAAGCTGCAGCGTGCTCGGGTAGGTCCTGAACTGGCCCATCCTCGTGTACGCGTGCAGGCGGGCACTCGGGTGTTCGTAACCCTCGAAGAAGGTGGCGTCGGGCTCACCCTGATCCTCGTCGATATCCTCTTCCTCGCGCGGCTCCTCTTCCTCCTCGATGTTTTCTTCCTCGGGCACCTCCTCAACCGGCTGGAGCGAGGCAGCCTCGAAGTCTTGTTGAAGCTTCAGGAGCGCATTGTACTCGCGCTGATTCTTGGCTGTGGCTTGAAGATAGTCGATCGAGTGATCTGCGACGGCTGGCTCCGAGGACAACTCCAGAGCCTCAAGGGCCTCCAGCACCTCGGCTTCTGTATACTGGGCCAAGGCATCATTCACCTCGGCTTCTGTTAACTGGCCCAAGCCATCCCCCTCCTCAGCCTCAAATGTCTCCTCCGACTGAATGGCAGTAGAGCGGTCAAATGTGTATTCAACCTCCTCCTCCGCGCCGTCCTCGTTTGTCCTCAGCAGAACGTGTTGTTCATTTGTGCCTTCTGGTTCAGGAAAGGGGATGCCGACATCCTCCGGGCGAGTCTCGCGCAGCGGTGCACCATATAACCTCTCGTAGACTTTGTACTCCTCGGGCGACAAGAAGTCGGCGGGTAATGTGCCGCCGAAGGTCTGTCTCGCCTGGCGCACGACCGTCTCGATTTCTTCTGGGGTTTTCGCGGGGGTGTCGTTAGGTGGCTCTGTGGAATTGGCCTCCTTAGTAGGCTCCTGGTGGACAACCCTGGTCGTCGAGAGCTGCCGGATCGAATTTGACCTCCAAGGGCGAGTGGCGGCGGCTCCCAAGACTGTGGACGAGGACGAAGCAGTCCGGCGCAAGAATTGCTGGGGGTTTGGCCTCGTGCGCGGCAACAACAGAGCGTCGTAAAAGCTCAGCAGCTGGGCGCGGCACCCGGGGCACCGGTTCTGCATCTTGCCGGCCACAATCATGGTCGCTGCGGTCGATTGAGGCTGTGGAAAAGTTGATGTTGGATGAGACGGAAAGAGGTTTCATCTTTCATGAGGTCCGAGCTCGAGGCCGGGACTTGGATCAAAATCTCCACACGTGACAGCCACCCCCTGGAGTGGCAACAACACCAGCAGCACTTGACTACACGGAGCGATATAGATGGTAAATGTACATGTCATCGCCATAAGTAATGCAATAAAAAACGGTGCCAAAGTAGAGCCCCCATGGCTACATAGAAACGCCCCAAACTCCATGCCTGCCAAACCCAGATCCATGCCCATCAACCCTCACGAACTGCTGATATCACTCAGCGTCTTAAATCCCCCACGAACGACCTTCTCCTTGCCCCCAGGTTGCTCTACCTTCCGCGGCGGACTAACCCTGTTAAACGGCGAGAGCTCGGCCGCCTTGTACGGATCCAGCTGTTCCACGTCAGCACACCATACATCCACGGTCCTCACAGAGCAGACTCACCGAAAACAACGACCACAAATACATCCCAACAAACGCCACAAACCAGTCCACCACCCCCTTCAAGCTCCACCTCCCAGGACTCCCCATCACCACCGTCTTCCTCCCCCCAACCCCCGTCCCCCCCAACTTCTGCCCCGCCCCGGAAAACCCTCTGCCCGGAGCACCTCCCACACCAGCCAGCTTCACTGCCCTCTCCACGGCAGCACTCAATTCAGGCGGGTTCGCGCCAGAAATTCTCTCAATGATAGAGCCATTTCGCAGGATAAGGAAGGTGGGCATGGAAGAGACGCGGTACTCCCCGGAAATCTCGTTCTGGGCGTCGACGTTGATCTTGCAGAAGGCGATTTTGCGCGGCTTGGCGTACTTGGTTGCGAGAGACTCGAAGTGTGGTGCGATCATCTTGCAGGGGCCGCACCAGTCGGCGTAGACTGGGTGAAGGGGAGGGGGTTAGTGATATGTTGAGGGGCGGGGGTGGGAAAGGGGGAATGGGGAGGGAGGTGCGTACAGTCTGCGACGACGATCGCGTGGGAGTTGAGGGTTTGGCGCCATTGCGCCGGGGAGTCGATGTTGGTTGGCATGGTAATTGCGATGGTTGTGATGTGTAGATAATTGGCGATGTCGAAGGGGGATGCAATTGCCAGCGGTTGAAGGTGATGACATCCCTGAACGTTAGGTGTCCACACGTGCCTATAAGGAGGGTTAGGGTTGGACGACCTGGTTTCCGAAGCGCACTAAGACAGTCTAGGAAGGCGGGCAAGATTTGCGAAAATACTGCCGGTTTTCAGCCAAAACTTCCAGGCTCTGGATCTCTGCTCTCATCAGGACCCCAGATCGATGGACGATTGGTTGCATCTTTGATACCCTTTTGTTGAGTGTACATATTCTCATTACAATGCCGCCATCATACGACCGCCAGCCTAAAGTGAGTCTCCTTTTTTGAGTTTTATGCGCTCATGTTTCTTTGCTCTTATCCATCTGAGTGTCGGCGACGGTGAGATCAGGGGCAATTTGTGTAAAGAATGCGACTTGACAACAATCAATGCCGAGTCTCATGATGGATCCGAGGATCTTTGAGGATTTGAGGAATGGCTAACATCTTAACAGAAGCGCCGTCTTGACACTGAAGATGGCGATGCCATGCCGAACTTTAGGGCGCCTGCTCGGTTCAGGCCGACAGAGCCTAGGGAATGGACCATCTCGATCGCCGTGCCCACCAGCATCATCACAAAGTCAGTCGCCGTCCCGTCATGTTAGACCATGTTACTAACCCTTCATAGTTGCGTAACACGAGAGCAGAGGACAACCAACGTCGGCTGCATTGCGCGGGCGCTGTCCATCTTCTCAGTCGACGAAGTGGTTCTCTACGACGACAGTCCCACCGACAAGCGCATTACCAATGCCGACCCAGACGCCTACACGGGCGATGTGGACCCGCTGCACTTTATGGAACACCTCTTGACCTACCTGGAGACACCCCCGTTCATGCGCAAGGTGCTCTTCCCCATCCACCCGAATTTGAGGTCGCAAGGCCTGCTTCCGAATCTCGAGATGCCGCACCACCCGCACAAGGACGAGTGGCTGCCGTACCGGGAGGGGATGACGTTGGAGGCGCCGCCGAAGGGAGGGAAGGGGTAAGTTCCTCTCTCGTCCGTAACCGCTCGAGTGCTCGCTAACCAGCCTCAGCACCGTTGTCGACATCGGCATGCCCAGCACAGTCACCATTAACGAGTCCATCCCGCCCAAGACAAGAGTCACGCTTAAGATGCCCGAGGACAGCTACGGAACACCCGAGCCCATCCATCCCACCGCCCCGAGGACTGAAGCCGGCTACTTCTGGGGCTACACGGTGCGCAAGGCGTCGTCCCTCTCGGCCGTCCTGACGGAGAGTCCCTACCAGGACGGTTACGACATCAGCATCGGCACGTCGGAGCGTGGCTTGCCGCTGTCCAAGGCATTCCCCAGCTACGAGCAGGCCAGCTTCAACCACTTACTGATTGCGTTTGGCGGGCCGCGCGGGTTGGAGTATGCGTCTATGAACGACCCGCAGCTGGGCGAGATGGGTATCGCTGGGGCGCGGACAAAGGAGCTGTTTGACCATTGGGTGAACGTGCTCCCGAACCAGGGGACGAGGGGGATCAAGACGGATGAGGCGTTGTTGATAGCATTGACGGGGCTGAGGAGGTTGTGGGAGAGCAGTTGATCTGGGATTAAGTTTGGAGCAAATTGATCACTTCGTTGGCAAGTTTGAGACATGTTTCCTGTGTTCGTCTCGCGGGCATACAAGTAAGTGGTCGAGGTTGAGATCAAGTCATGCCCTGAAATTCGATGTTTCCCGCCAGTTCTAGCATCTCCTTTCACCTCGCACTCCACACCGGGAGAGGAAGGTCGCTGGTATTTTTGACAGTCTGTTCCTTGCCTTTCCCTCCCCTTCAGGCCTAACCCAACATTCAACTCTCACTTCACAAGGCCGGTTCGCTCCCGGGGCCCCTGCATCGGCAGTCTATCATTTTCTTGCATCAACCGGGCTCCGTCACATGCATAAGCAGTTGGTTGGTGCATAGGTTCCAGGGGCGAGCCGGTCAGACGGAGCAATACTCAACAACGGAGCTGTCTCCGTTCCAGAGTTGGGATTCGCCTCCGGCTTTCTGACTGATGATGACAATGATGTGCTCTAGCAGCATTGGCTTGAGTCCAGTGTTTCGAGTGTTTCGTGTGACTTGAACCCTTCATCCCAAAACTCGCAGTGCCCCACCTCTTCTGAGGAGCCAAGAGCAGCTGGCTCTGTCCCTGATCCTGGACAACACGGCCGCAGCCGCTGCGGGGCTCTGATCCCCAATCATGGTAAGCCCATTCGACCCCGATCTCGGTTCGATCCTGGCCGGATCCATTTACGCAGGGGTTGAGCTTAGCGTGGGCTTGTGCCGCTTCCCGGGGAAGCATATCTCCACCGCACGCAAAAAACCACGGGGCACTGGCTGGTGGAGCTTGGGACTTGAGAGCGCTCTCATCACTGACTGCTTTGGAAGAAAAAAAAACAAGGACAATAGCAAGAGCAGGTGTCGAGACGAGGCTGGGATTTTGTGAGTGCTTCTCACGGCTGGAAACGACGGAGGGCGCCGTCCATACAAGTAAACATCTCCGGCAGCCACCCACCCACAACTCCCGGGTGCTCCCCTCTCAACCCCAACCCAAGACCGTCCTGCAACCAGCCCGCCACCAGCGTCACACTCCGGCACCCCCTCCCGCGTCCCGAGTCCCGACTGCGGGGCCCCGCCCGGCACCATGACAAACCTCCGGCTCTTACACCTCCCCTCCGTCCACCCCCACTACATCCCCTACAGCCTCGCCAACCGCGTGCAAGAGTACCTCCGCCGCCAACACCTCGACCATAAGGACTCCCCCTCACAGCACAGCCCCCCACCACCCACCATCATCTCCTTCACCCCAGCCCCCATCTTCACCCTCGGCCGCCGCCAAACCGAACCTCTCACCCTCGCTGAACACCGCCGCCTCACCTCCCCCCTCACAGTCCAACCCCCACCCCCCTTCCACCCCCCCTCCTCCCCGCGCAAACCCAACGACAGAGAAAACACCTCCCCCATCACCCTCTCCCCGCGCGTCCTGCACTCCCCGCGGGGCGGCCTGACAACCTACCACGGCCCGGGGCAGACCGTCCTCTGGCCGGTTCTAGACCTGCACTCCCCTCACCACAAACAGTTCACCGTTAAATGCTACGCCCGCCTGCTCGAAACGACCACCATTTCTACTTTGCAATCCCTCTTTGGCCTGTCAGCGTTCACAAACGACGACCCCGGGGTATGGGTGCGCAGCGCCGCCGCCGCTGGCGCGGCCGTCGCGCGGATTGATCGGTCGCGGTGGGGGGAACGGTGGGGTGCTGCTGCTGCTGCTGCTTCAGAGACAACGAAGAAGACGGTGGATGAGACGGCAAAGATTGCTGCGCTGGGGGTGCATCTGCGGAGGTATGTCAGCGCGCTGGGGACGGCGGTGAATGTGACGACGCCGAGTAATGTTGGGCTTGGGGTGAACGTGGAAGGGGATGAGAGCACGAATCCGTGGAGGAGGATTGTGGCGTGTGGGTTGGCGGGGAAGGGGGTGACGAGCGTGGCGAGGGAAGTTGGGGGGACGGAGTGGAAGGGGGATCCGTGGGAGGCGGTTGATGGGATGCTTTTGAAGGCTGGGTGCACCGGGGAAGGGGTGGGGATGGGGAGGGAGGCGATGCTGGCTAGGGCGTGGGCGATGGAGCTTGGGGGGAGGATCGGGTTTAATGCGTTGGAGGTTGTTGGTGCGAAGGAGGCGGTCAAGTTGATGAAGGGCTTGGTGGACCAGGCTGGCGAGGGTGATGAAAGTGAGCTAGAGGAGGAGAGGCAGTATCTGGAGCAGATGGAGAAATTGGCACCATCTGGGGGGGGGGATGGAAGCAATGGATTCGGGAGTCCATGGTTTTCATAGCGATCTTCAACATGATCTAAGTGTACAACTCTAAGTTAACTCTGGCGTCTGAAATATATAGGGGGAGACCATAGAATAGAACAATCATAGGTTTTATTTCAGTCCCATGATGGCGGCCCAGCGTCGGCCTCATCCCCCATCCCACGCTGGTCAAGGGTACTGCACCCCGAGTCCCGCCCACCCCGAACCTATCAAGAGACCCGATGGCTTGCAGTGCCCAGACACTCCCTCCCCAAACCCTCTTCTTCAACCCACCTCCACAGTACGAAGTACAGAGAAATACTTCTTCAACCGTCAACGATCTACATCCCCTTCCGATATCGCCCCCAACCTTCCTCCCAACCCTCCCCCTCACCCCAGATCATCAAGAAGAACGCATGCACCAGTTACCTTGCATACCCCGCTCCCTACAGTAGCTCCATGCGCAGCCCCAACCCACCCCCTCCCCATCCAGCCACTCACACTCCCCGTTACTCCTTCCATCACGTCTCCCGTACCTTAGATTGTATGCATGTTTCACTCTGGCGCACGACGGCGCAGACCCGCATGGGATGTTCCGGTGCCTGTCCTGGCACACGCGTCGTCTCCCTGCAGACGAAAGGACATCGAATCGAATCTCCGACCTCCGCTTGTGCAGAAACCAATTCATGCGATGGCGAGTGCATTTATGTAGGGACCCCTGGCTAGTTATGCGTTCTCGGGTGCGGAGAGGGGCTGTTTTGTTGGAGTATGGTGGAATCCAGTCTTTACGGTTGTTGGTGTGTTTGCTTCCCTGCCCGGACCTCAGTCCATCGTGGGCAAGCAGGCTTGCAGCACTCAAAATCCTCACATCAACTAGAGGCCAAAATCTTCCATTCATCCCTACATATCTCTGCCCACATCCTACCCACCACCAATCCCCCATCCCATTCATTAATCACTGCCCCTTCCCGCCCTCCAGCCAGTTCGTACATACATACATGCACATTTCGTGCCACTGTCTTGACCGCCTCCTCCCTTTGTGCATCGCCAGTCAACCATCCCCTCACTCGCCAGCCAGACAGACAGACGGGAGACACGGCAGCCCCCTGCCCTGGTAGTTTCCGTCTCCCAGAGCCAACGAGCCGCTGCAGCATGCAAGCAGCGAGCCGTGTCGTCCAGACTCCGCCCATCCCGCTCCAGCTTGGAAACGTTGTCGGACGGAACCTGTTCTTTGATCCGTTGATTTCCTAGTCTCCGTCCGTTCTTGCCGCTCCGTGAGCAAGATATCGGCTGGCTCTAGGTCTCATCCTCGTTTCGTCCCCTTTTTGGCCCTTCGAAATAAAACTCTTCTGAATGCAACACCATGGAAAGCCGGAAAAAGTAATGGAATAGCGAAACCGAGATGAAACCCTATTAACCACCCATAACACCATGCATCATGAGAGCGAAACAAGCGAGAAAGAAAAACAGACATGACAAAAGCTCGCAACCAACTCCATCGTCGCCTGCTGTTGGTTTGCCGCCATGGAAAATGCCGTTGGAACAACACATCCATCTGCGGCAGAGGTCGGGCGTCGAACCGTCCAGTCTGGGTCTGGGCATCCCTCTCTGATGAGCACTAAACCGAATCGCCCATAATCCGAGAGACTGAGCTGAGATGATTAGACTCCAGGTTGAGAGATATGAAACCGCCGGAATCATAGAGTCTGTGTCTGTCGTGTCCTCCGTTCCACCACCTTGCACCGGATTAGATCCTCCACCCTGATGTCCCCAATCCCGGTTGGCACAGCCAGCCCTCTTTCAACCCACACCCCCTTACACACTCCCCCTCTTCCGTCCACTGCTCCTCGGCGGGTTGTCGTGCTCTTCTGCCCCGGCCTGTACTCCTCGGGCTGGAAGTTGGGGTTGTTGTAGTGCGCCACATTGAAGTGGCTATTCTTAAACATTGACGTCTGTAGCGTCTGGTCCCGCCACGTGTTGTTGTCGGTGTATTCCCGCAGCTGGCAGTACTCGCTGAAGCGCAGGGGATGTGTCTGTGGCTGCGGGGCGGGCGTGGAGACCGGAAGTGGTGGTGGTGGCGGGGCCTGCTGAATTGGCTCAACGTAAGGTGTTGATACCCAGGGTGAGGCTGGGCTCGGGCTGTATGCGGTGAGAGGGGAGGGGGTTGTGTCGAGCAGAGGCGCTAAGCTTGATGTCGGAGCGCCGAACCCTGGAATTATGGACGAGAGATGTTGGAAATCCATTCCCCCGTAGCTGTGCAGACCCATGGGGGTGTTCTGGATCTCGTAGCTCTGCGAGAAACCGCCCACGCGGTGAACCTGCAAGTTGACGGGCTCTGGGGCGTAGAGAAGGTCGTAGTGGTCCGGGCGGTAGAGGAGGTGGATTATGGCGCCCAGTTCAGAAGCATGGCGGTTGTTGGCTTCCTCAGGGAAGCGGTAGGTGTTGACCTCGGGGCCCGGACTCCGGTCGAGGTAAGCGACCTCCAAGACAAAGTCAACGGGCTTCAGCAGCACATTGACTAGTAGGGTGAGACCTAGATGATCAATCTCAACCCCGTGACGCTCAAGGACTTCCTGGCAGTACCCGTCGACGCCCGAGTCTGTGGTCACAAAGGCGCCGTATGTATCGCGGTTATTCTTGAGGTATGTCGATGCCAACAGCCGAAAGTGGTACAAGATCGAGCTCGAGATGGATTGATCGTTGAACGTCTTGACCAGCTCCCTCATAGCCTGCGTCCTGTCATTGATGAGCTCCGCCAGTCTCTCCAGGAGCTCCTGAGTCCCGCTGACAAAATCCTCGAGCAAAAAGGCGCTGAGCCCGCTAGCAACCAGGATGGCGGGGCTCATGCCGTCCAGCCGCTGCCTCTCGGCGTCGATGCGAGACTTGCTGCCGCCTTTCACCAGCGTCTCGAAGTAACCAAACGCAATTGCTGCCGGGTTGGCATCAGCAAAGTCACGGCGACATTCTCATGTATGAGAAACTTACCGCGCCAACCACAATTACCATCCCCTTGGATTGGACGATAATGCGTGTATGTCTGGGGTAGCACCTGCAGCAGTGTTATTGACCTGCACTTCAAACGTCAAGCCGGCAATCGAGTACCCACCAGTGTCTTCTGCACGTAAATTGGATCGGCCTTTGCGTATTCCTCTGTGATGGCCGTACTTGAGGTCTTCTCGCCGACGAGCGATCCCTGGCAGCGGGGGCAGTTGTGAGCGCGCGGTCCTTCCAAAGGACAGCGGGGAATGGGATGATGGGGCGAATGTTTACCTCAAGCTGGGGCTGGTAATCCTGCGCCGCCGCCTGCTGGGCGGCTATGTCTGGGTTCGGCTCCATCTTGAGTAGGATCGGCAGCGAAAGGTGGTGAGAGGGTGCGGACAGTGTCTGAGTGGTGGTGGTGGCGGCAGAGGTTGCGGACGACGAGTGTTGTTGGAAGTTGTAAGCGGCTGGTGAGGGTGCGGGGCCGACGCCTGCACTGTTAGCGCTGTAGATGGGCGACCCGTAGAGCAGGGCGCCTGCGCCGTTGCCGCCCGCCCCTGCCGCGCCCGAGGTCCGGCCGTTGGCTCCCAGTCGCAGTGACGGCGTCTCCTCGAAGGTGTAGTCGGGAAGGCCGTGCGGGATGGCAAAGCCGGTCGACAGCTGGAGGTACGCCGTGGGTTCGGGCTGGAACATGCCGGAGAGGGGAAGCGGAATGCGGAGCGCTCAGGGCTCAGGGCTCAGGGCTGTCAGTGATCGTCTAGCGTGCCGGTCGGAGCCGAGGAAGATGCCGGCGGTCTCGCGTGGGGAGTGCACCAAAGCAGCGACTTGCAGTCCGGAAGCCGAGCATGGAACGCCAGCAACACCAGGAAGCACCAGAAACAACGCGGCCAGATCTCAGACAGGAAAGATGTGTCTGTTTTATCTGTTCTGTCTCCCGTTTGTTGACAACGTCCGAGTGGAGATTGGTGACAGCTCTGTCGGCGTTATGTACTGTACCGCAGTTTCTATGTCCCTTTCCGGCCGAGGAATCACAGGACGACGCCGAACGAGCACAGCTAGGTAATAATAAAATAATAAAATAATGTTGATGGCGTAGAGTATCGGCGCAGGGCGAGGAGCCAGCCAGCAGAGACAACGACCGACTGATAAACCAGAAGACGGGCCTTGAAGGGACTGTGTCGAGAACCTAACCAACCAAATGTCAGGCAGAGGCGTCCAGTCTCAGCAGCGAAGGCAGACGGGAGGACGGAAAGACGGGAAGAGCGAAGCGGGAGCCGAGAGAGGGCAGGCGAATAATAAGGAGAACGAAGGAGAAGCTGGAATCTGAGTGCCCAGAGCAGGAAGGGAAGGAACACTATTAGCGACAGCGAGCAGCACCAGCAGCAGCGAGGGCAGGCGAGACCCGAGCCTCCAACTTGCCGTCGTTAGGTGGGGACGGGGGACGATAAAATGCTAGCCTGATGCATTGCTCCTGCCGTTGCTGCTGCTGCTGCTCCTGCTGCGACGGCTTGGTCCAGCCAGGGTCCCAACTGCTGCCGCCAATTTATTTCGACACACACACATCCATGGATGGACACGAACGGCTCTTGTCGAAGTGGCTGCTGGCTGGCCCAATTGCCATGCCACCACCCCTCCACGGCACCTCGATCATCCCCTGTTCAAAATCAAAAAATAAAATAAAATATCGCGAGGATCCCTGAGGATCCCTGGCTCGTCCCGTCCTGCTGCTGCTGGTCCAGCGCGGCGCACTGACCCGCGACCACTGCACCGCAAACCTTCGATCCAATGAGCGTCATCCAGCCCTGTCGTCGACGGTGAGAAACCGGCAGTGCGATGAGACAAGGGGACTGGCGGTCTGAGCCCGTCGCGATGTGCTTCACTGCCTTTCCCAATGTTGGGTGCGTGACGGGCCTTGCGTGTTCCCTGTCGTGCTTCTGTGATGCTGTCTCGCCGTCCAAAGTTTCGATTCCTCGCCTCCTCGACCCCTGGTCCTGGGGGGCACTCAGTGGCACTGCACCGAGCACCCTTGCACAGAGATGACAGGGGGCGGCCAACCTCGACAAGAGAAAGATCCACTCGACCGTTTCCAGGAACCCTCCTCCGTTCGACCAGGACCACATACCGTCCCCTTGCTCCTTTCCGTTCCCAGCCGAATCTTCCGTGTCAGCACTAATTCGCTCCCGTCGGAAACAAGAGCACGACATCTTTGCAAATCTCAAAAACATTCATCGGGGAAGGTCTTCCTTGGCCAGACTCGAGCTCAAAGGTTTTCGATACCTGGGACGGAGGGGGTGTGTTCAAACACGCAGCTTGTCTGCCGGGTCCGAACCCTGGCAGCCACCTTCTGGGGATATGCCAGGGAGCCATGGGAAGGGAGGGTGGTGAAGTACGAGGTGTGAGTTCAGCAGGGCGTTGGTCCGACACTGCAGATTCAACGGCCCCCTGCACCATGAGAGCAGGCTCGACACTTGTCGGCGTCCGTGGAGATAATGAACAGGGCGTCAGGCTGAACCGCGAGTGAAGTGGGATGCTCAGGATGCAGAACCATCCCAGTCGTTTCCGACATGAACCTCTCCATCGTCCATACCAAGGGGCATCTGGCACCAATGTTTACTTTGAACCGGCGTCCCATGATGCGGTGTCGGCATCCGTATGTCATGGCTGTCCAACTATGGTTGTCTAGCGCCGAGTACAGGTCATTCATTAACAGGTACCGAGACAGCATGAGGGCCATGTGTTCCCTGACGACAGACTCCAACATCGATCGCCAACAACCCCACGTCTTCCGCATGTCGTGATGTCTGGTGTGTGGTGGTCAAGCGAGTGCCCTCCGTATCCTGCCCTCACAACCAGGAACGAAACCTGGGACGGCAGCTGATCAGTTGCGTGAGCAACACACCACCACCGTTGGGAACCCGCCCACCACCTCCACCAGTTCTCCTCATGGCCGTCCACCCTTGAACCCGGGGGCGCAACCCGAGATATATGCAGGGTCAAGTATTAAGATCTTTACCGGAGAAGGACACATCTCCCGGCTGGGACTGGCAGCCATTACTTGCGCAGTCGGAGGCACCATGGCATCATGCATCTCCATGCACTACAGGCTTGGGGCTAACCGGCCTCTCATCTCATGCTCCTCCTGCCATTGACGTCGCGATGCCTGCCGTCTTGCGTGTTGCCGTGTCGATCCCCGAACGGCCTGCTCGAGCATGCTGCCCTGCGGAACCGAGACATGGCACCGCTTCCTGCAGAGGCAGCCAGGCGCAGAGAACCGGCCTGGTGACATGGAAAGCGGCGCAAAGCCAAGACGGAGCAGCTGCCGACCATGATCGATTTGGAGAAGTGAGAAGCGAGCCTGCGCCTTCGTTAGTTCTCCGCACCGCATGAATGTTCGGGGCGTTGTCGACAAGCGGCAGACGAACGCCTTGTCGAGGAGAGAAGGATGCGGAACCCTGATGGGTGGTTGTTGGTTGGTTGGCTTGGTCCGTCCCGGGTTCGTGGGACGCTGGTGTGGGGAAGAACCATTGGGGGCTGTCAACCTCAACCTCCGCCGTTGGCTCGTGGGGATTCATGATGTGGTGGGCTGCTCGGTTGTGTCCAACATTGTGTGCCCCATGTCAGCGAGCTTGCGCACTCTATCTCCGCCCCTGCTTAAGACCAGCCGATCATTGTGTCTGCATGAGGCAGCACAACCGCAGTCCCGCAGAGCCTTTCTTGAACTAGCCTTGAGACGTCTGCTCGACTATCTCGGCAAGCGAAACGTCGAGGACTGACAGGCTAGGAGGACCAGAAAGCATGGCCTTCCCCTCGTGGTTCCGATGAACCAATCTTCCGACGTCAAGTCTGCGCGAGGCGTGGGCATGTGGCACTGCAAGCAGCCACCGAACTAATATCAACCGTCATGTTCGATGAGGTGAATGGCTGCTCAGCTTCCAAGGTCGGTACAACGGGAGCGGCTGTTGACTGTGACATCGTGAACATCGAATGGGTGGTGTCGGGGCGAAGACGGCACCGCAGCTGGGTCAACGACGTGAACACCCGTTCAAGCGTGCCACCCGATTCGTGCTCGCCGACGGGATGATGGTGTCCAGCGCCGCCACGCTCTGAGAAACTGCCGCTAGTGTGGGTGATGATTCGCGTGCCGTCTAGCGAGGACGGGAGTGCAGAGAGGGGAATGGTGCGGGGCCCCACGTATTTTATCATGACCACCCCGCAATATGGTGGCCTTGGCTTCGCCGAGGGTGCGTCATCATCGCACCAGAACAGGGGCAAAGAAGGCGTCAGAGACAGAAGGGTCGAGCTGTCAACGTTGAACCGACATCTCTGCCCCCAAACTCGGAGAGTCGAAAAAGTGCGCGCGCTAAGGAAATCCCAATCCACAGTGCGCGCTTGGAAGCGCTGTGGGTGGGGTGTTAGCGCGGTGGGCCCATACCATTTTCTGGGGGATCTGCCTGGAAGGCGGAGCCCTTGCTCAGAATTTCGACTTCCATGCTGCTCGTCACTTTCCCAACATGAATCCTGCGTCACAGCTCCCTGAACTCTCAGTGCCGGAGATATTCTGTTTACATTCAATATCACATCTCCCAGGTTGGTAACTTGGTGGCTGCCGCCTCGCTTCGCCGAGCATGCAGCAACCCCGCAACCCGCTGCCACGCATTCTTAGGACAGGAAGGCGTTGCGTTGGACAGACCTCGGCGATGAGACAACCCCCAACCCCACAACTTCCAATCTTGTGCGCTCCGATCGTGAGATTGTTGACAGTGGTAGATGATGAGGGGGAAGAAAAAGAAACAACGAAAACCCCCCCGCTCATCTCCCCGTCCTCGTCTCATCCAACATGTGCCGTGATGCAAGCTTTCCTCTGCAATGCGGATACTCTTAGCCCCTGCGGTTCTGTGGCTTCCCACTTCGTTGCAACCAGCTTACCCATGGACCACCACTGATAGCAGCCTTCTCCGCGATGCTACATACAGCCGAGAACGCAGCAGGTCAATATTGGAACTTTACCGAGACGCCGCATTGTTACCGAACCGAGAGCGATCCTTCGTCTCACTCAACCTCCCTCCCAACAATCCAACGGCCACATCAAAACGGGTTACCCTCAAATCTGAGCATCAGGAACCAACACTGCCTGGCAAGACCGTCTGAAACGGTACACCGCAGCAAGGACACGAAATCACACTTCGGCGGTCCAGAGACGGGATCGCCACCCAAGCCGGCATTGAACCGAAGCGCGTCGTGCACACATGCGGCCCGAAGCAGGCTCTCCTCGTGGTTCTCGCTGCGAGCAGCCATCTCAAACACTCTCCATCCCACAACGTCACCGACGGCCCCTACCAACCACCTCTCGACGATGCCCTCAACCCTGCGCGTTCCCGCTCGTCTCCCCGCCGAAAGACCGAGCCATCCTTGCGCGACTGGGCACGAGGGATATGTCATATCCCACCACGGTCCTCATCCCTCCCCCTCATGCGCGCTGCCGAGAGGGCGCGCCCGGAATTCAGCTGCACAACGACGGTGCCCGTTTGGCCACGGCAGCCTGCGCGCTCCCGCCTCGCAGGAGAAGGCTGTGCCACTTAGTTGCTCTGTCTCAGATCAGAAAGTGCCTTTTGGAGCGGTACCCCCGATGACGTTCCCTTCCACATTGCCAATTCCTGCACCTGGCTTAACCCGTTGAGCGGTGCGGGCCCGGGCTTTTGGCCACCTCGTTTATATGCTGTTGATCAAACGCGCGCAGGTTAATTCGGTGGAGTTGTAGTATGTTTCTGTCCCTGCCATTGCTACCTCGGCGGCCACCGGGGCCAGGATGTTGCAGAATCGGCAGGCAACGCCCATGCTGTGAATCGAGACCACAGCCGAGACCAGAACCACACCGTATCTCACCGCCCCTTCTGGCGGGCCTTTTTCTCCGGCGCGCGTTAGAACGGCGGCGGCGGCGGGCTTGGACACACGCCTTGTGTATGTGTGTCTTGGAGCTCAGGGGCGCCCGCATATTGCTCCAGTAAAGCAACACATGGGATACAGAGTGCGGCGGTCTGCTTGGCTCGAGGATTACCTACCCCTGGTCAGCCGTTGGGTTGGTTGATCGTGCGAGTGAGACCTCGGTTGTTGGCCGTCCCGGGGAGACCGGGGAGCCTGGGCGGTTGTAATGGCGGCAAGGACGGGGAATTCCGCTTTGTTTGGTGGCATCGAGGGGGTTGAATCTTGCTATCCCTGCATCGGGCATAAATGGACGGCAGATCGGGGATATTGTTGGCATCTTGTCAGCCTCCGATCGATATCGAGCGATGGTATAGCTCCACTATATACCCCTGGGCGAGAACATTCTCACCTGAGTAGTATTTCTCGTGTATGCTGGATGATGGAGACGATGCGAGAGTCGTGATCCCCGTCGATACTGAAATTATCGATGGGAACTTTGGGGATATCTACTGGGCTGGGACAAAGGAAGGTTGGTGTAGCACAACCAGATGTTGTCCGCTGTATTGCTGGGTGAGGTCAACAGGTCTGTCGTCTGATGCGTCAAGTCGACCTAGGCTGAGGAACTCCTTTGGCTTGGAAGAAATCGTGGTAGTGACTCACTCGCCTAGTCGTTCCTCGGGCGCTAGGGAGAGGGGGGAAAGACTGCTCGAGGGTTGCAGAAACATAGAAGACGAGATGTCCTGTCCATTCTTGGGCATTTCAGGATGTCAGTGTTGGGTATCACAGTGGCCTTCTTGCTTGGTCGAGAAGTCAGATACACACTACAGCCAGCAAAGGGACTGTGGTCATGGTTTGCGACCGACAGTCTCTAGATTCGAGATCACTGCCTTTATTTGAGATACTTCATCTCTTTCTGGTTTCTGGTCTAAGAAGTTCTGTCTAATGAGACAAGACCACCTCTCTATCTTATGCCCGCCTCTCTCCCCCCTGATAGTCCTATAATCCTGCCACACAATGCTTCTCAAAACTCCGGCAGCCATGCAAACGCTCGTGATACTCATCATGTCATTTCATCGCTGCTATCATCGAGCGCAATTAAATCAAGATTCTCAACCGCCTCCGCGCGGCGCTCCTAATGCATCGGAGGGCCCGTAGCAAGGGCCTTTCCACCTGCCCGGCGCGACGCTCCACGGCCATACCTCCCACCTCCAGGGCGACTCGGATACCCACTGCCAAAGTCCATGGAATCCCCGTACCCAGCAACCCCACCGTCACCAGCTGTCACACGGAACCCATCGGCGTCCTTGAAGATCGCCGTGTACAGATTCCCCACGGCGTTAGACATCGACTCAATGGCCTTGGCACGGTCCGCATCCCCGCGGGACTCAATTTCGATGGTTCCGGCGTGCTCATCGATGCGTCCCTTCACGCGCCCGTCGACGATGAGGTAAGACACTATATCCTGGGCCTCGGGCTCGCTGATGCGCAGGCGGTCGGCAATCCATGCCAGCCGCATGCGCGTGTACGGCGCGATCAGCTTCACCACGCCCTTAGTGCGCATGTTGCGGGTGACCTCGTCGATATTCTCAGCGATGAAGGGGTCGGCGAGGAGGTCCCGGTTCTTCTGCAGCACGTCCTCGTACTTGTGGATGTCGTCGCGCTGGTACGCGTCGACGAGGTCCGTCATGGCCGCGATGCGCGGGTCGTTCCGGTACGGCTTAGTTTCTTGGCTGTCGAATGGGTTGATGTCCGACTTCATGAGCATTGTGACGAGCAGGAGGTATTTAAGAACTTGGATGCGCCGGAGATCGCCCGCCTCGTCGTAGTTGCGGAAGGCCTCGAAGAAGTCGATCTGCGCGTCCTTCCAGTTCTCTTCGCTCATATGCATCTTGCCGCCGCACTCGCGGATGATGCCCTGGATTTTGGGGTGGGGCACTGCCGAGCGCACCTTCAGTGCTTTTTGGTAGAGTGCCTTGAGCTGGTTGTTGTTTCGTGTCTCGGAGTACATCTGAATCTCGAGGGCGTAGATCTCGAGAGAGTAGGTGCCTTTGCTGGGGTCGTCGGAGCCGTCCTCCTTCTGGCAGACTTTGTGGAGCTCCCTTAGCTTCCGGGCGACGGCGTAATAGTCCTTGCGATCGAGGAGGAGTTTTGCGAGCTTGATGTTGGTCTTGAGCCAGAGCCGCTCATTGTTGGTGCTCTGGAAGCATTGTAGGGTGAGTGAGTAGAACTGCTCGATGCACTTGATGGCGTCGGCGTTGTCTGCTCCCTTCTCGATGAAATTGAGCATGTTGTCGATGGACTTTTCCGAGTAATTCCTGGTCACCGCCGACTTGACGTAGGTGAGAAGCTCCCGATAGTGCTCAGTAGCCTGCCATCTGTCAGAAACCTTTCCGCTCTCACCTAGATTCATCGGTTAAACCAACCTGCTCATAGCGCTGGAGGTTGAACTCGAGCTTGATGGCTTGTTTGAGCGCTTTGAAACCCCATTCCCCCTTCTCAGGCTCTAATGCTAGTATGGCTAGAAACTCGTCCACCGCCTCCGCGGGGTCGGACGTTTTGGTCTGCTTCGCATTGTAATATTTGTTTTCGATGTCGACATCGGGGCTCTCTTCCTCTCCCTCTTCCTCCTCCTCATACTCGAAGTCGTACTCCTCGTCGGAGGCTTGCATAAAATCGTCGTCCGACATGGTGGGTGAATGGTGGAAGAGCTCAACGATTCTGTTTGTTGTACTTGTGTCCCGAAATCCGCGGTGCAACAGTCGTAGCCTGGTCGTCTGATCGATGTTTCGAGGTTGCGGAAGTAAACCAACAAGCTCCAGGCAGGCACACCGCGATAAGGCTGAGCCAGGGAGCTGGGGCCAGAGCAGCTTATGTGGGATAGCTTCCTATCGATTGGCTTGAGCCATGGATCCTTGCAGGGGCAGTTGAGGGCGGCCTCAATAACTGCATCCGCCCATGAAATTAAATTTTGAAGACCGTTGGACATTCACCGGTTGATGATTTCAAACAAAACGAAAGTTGAATACGAAGTAAACTACTGGGCTACAAATGCATGGTCATACAGTTTATGAATCAGCTTTATTTCGAGAACCATAGCTTAGTTGTTCTCCGGACTTCATCCTTGCATGCGAGTCATACTACCCATAGATGCGATAACCGGGGCTCACCCCAAAATCCGAGGTGGTCATCAAGGTCCCAGTCGCCACTTGATCCATGCTTGCATCACAAACTCAACCACAACCATAACAAACCAACCCGCGACAACCGCTGCCCAACACAGCCTGCGCCACGTCGACTCTGCGCAGCGATCCTCAGATTTTAACAAAACCTCGGCATTGCGCTCGTTTACCCACCGTCTCTCAACATCGCACTTCCCCGAACCATTCCACTTCGCCCCGTCGCTGCACCCGCAGCACCAACACCGCCAAGATGGGTTCCGGAGATCTGAACATGAAGAAGAGTTGGCATCCCCAACGGTCGGGGAACATTGCCGCGACTCAAAAAGCCGAAACCGAAGCGCTTGCCGAGCGCAAGAAACTGCAACAACGCCTCCAAGAGATCGAGGAGGAGCGGCGGAAGGAAGAGATCCAGAAAGCGCTCGAAGCCGCCGGCGGCAAAGCGAGGCCGCAGCGCGTGGAATGGATGTATTCTGGCCCCAACGACGGCCAGGGCGGCGATGCGATTGAGAGCGAGGCCTACCTGCTCGGCAAGCGACGCATCGACAAGCTGCTTCAGGACAACGACATCAAAAAGCTGCAGAAGCAGCCGAGTCAGGAGGTGCTCGCTGCGACGCCGGCGGCTGTGGTCACCAACGCGCGGGATATGGCGACAAAAATCAGGGAGGACCCATTATTGGCCATTAAGAGGCAGGAGCAACAGGCATACGAGGCGATGATGAACGATCCTATCAAGAGGCGGCAACTGTTGGCGTCGATGGGTATTGACGATGCGCAGGACAAGGCAAAACGCAAGGAGGAGAGGCGGCACAAGCATCGCCATTCACATCGCTCCCACCGCCACCGCGACGATGATAGGGACCGCGAGAGACGCTCTCGCCGGCAGAGATCGGATTCTAGGGACAGGTCAAGGAGTCCGAGGCGGTACGATTCAGAAGAGGAGGATCGCAGGCGGCGGAGGAGAGACTCTCGGGAGCGAAGGCGGGATAGATCCGAGTCTCCAGACCCGCGGGACAGGCGGGACAGGAGGGAGCGGAGGCACAGCCGGGACAGGCGGAGCGGGAGCCAAGAAGACCGGCATAGCGGTCGAAACGGAATCGATTCTCGGTCCGCGTCTCCTCCACCACGGAGGAGGGATTACTCTCCGGATGGTGACAACCGGAGGAGGCGAGACTATTCTCCAAGGCGCGATGATCGCCGGCGAAGGAACCCTTCTACCGAACGCCCCAGCTCATCCCGACGGAACAATGATGAGCCCAACGGATACCGTAACGGGCCGAATCGCCGGGACCGTGATTATACCGATCGGCGAGACCGCGGCCCACCGAGACCCGATACCCGTCCAAGCAACGGGGAAGCAGACAAGACGAATGCGGAGGAAGAGCGCGCACGCAAGTTGGCGGCCATGCAGGAGGCGGCGACCGACCTTGACCAGGACCGTGAGCGCCGGCTGGCGCTCCTGGCGGAGCAAGAGCGGGCCGCGCAGGACGCGGACGACAAAGCGCGGCAGCGCAACAAGAAGTTTGGAGGTGACGCCGGGTTTATGAATCAGCTGCACAGCAGGGCGGCGGAGATGAAGGTTGCGGACCGTGCAGGAGGGCGGTAATGGTAGCTGTATTGGGTTACTAGAAGGGATACTGATAGACTCGAGGTCTCAGACTGTGTTAATATGAGTGTGATACCCAGAGCGAAAGTTTCGGTTGTTCCGGCTGTGTCAACCCCTAGATCTCCCATATGCGACTCTACGTGCGTAAAACTAGGAAAGCACACGACTGTAATGGTGCCATGACAGGAGTGGGAGATGAACTAGCATTTTCCCACGGTTTGGCGACCTGTTGCGGTGGCATGATGGCAATTCTGATCCGGGCGCTTTCCCGATGAACTTGAAGGCTCCGGAACGGTTCGGTAGTCTGCAATCCCCGCTGTCACGCAGATCGATAGTCGGGCGCTTCGGCACCGAACTCGATGCGGGCTGGGCTAGCTGAGATGCATGACTGCATTCTGCCAGTCGCCTCGACGGAGAGCTGACGAAGGCTGAAGCTGCATCGGTCAGCTCCGTGCGCTAACTCAGTGCGAGACTGAGAGTCGGGGATTAATCGAGTCCTCTTCTGATCCTCGAAAATGTGAGAGTTTGTCGTTCTCTTCCCCAGAATAGACATTTTGCCAACAAGGTTCGTTGGGTGCCCTGGCACATTCCTTTGGCATGGCTGTCAAGACTATGCAGAAAAGAGAGGCATTGTTTCCGTGCGAGATCACACAGCAGAATCTGGTGGGTCCCGTCCCCCTTGACCTGCAGCTGCGGCCCCACCGCCACTTCCCCGTTCCTCGAATGCGGAGCCAAGCGGCCTGGCTCGAGCCCAAAAAGCAGCCAATCCATGCAAACGAAGCCAGCCCAGAATTCGGGCCTGTGGATCTCCTGTCGCTCTCGATGTCAGTGGGTGGGTTGCCCAGTGTGTCCAGTGACTGGCGCGCTGCCAACGCTGGCTGACTTCATCTCCGGCTTCAATTTCTCCCTTCCAGCTTCACGCCATCTCTCCCTCTGGTTCCTTTTCGCTCGTTTTGCCCTGCCATATTGTCGGCGTCGCGCATTACTCGTCCTAACTTTCGCATTCACTCTCTCGTTGCACTCATTGCGCTGACGGGAGTTCGTCTGCCGCCCTGCACCTTCCTTGTTTCTCAACCGTCCCACTACCATTGCGCAGCCTCCGCTTACCTTGACGTCGAACCCGCGACTCCTTCCTCACTCCAGCTCCGTCACCATCACACGCACCTGCGGGTCGAAACTCTTGAATCAACTCTGCTTTGACCTTCCGCTCGCTATTATTCCTTTCCAACGATCAATTACCCACCCGAGCGGTTAATATTCCGACACCGAACGAAGAATCACGAGACCCAAAGTACCTGCGACTTTTGCTCCCTTCCTTACCGTGCCCCGACCCAACCACCCGGGACAACCAAATCATCATCCCAATCAACTTGCAACAATGCCTTGCGGAATCGGCGGTTCCAAGACAGTCCAGCGCAAGCTTGTCTTGCTGTGAGTTGCCTATATTGATTATTGGAAAGGGCGAAAGGGGGAGCGCCCGCGTGACCGCTGAATGACTGACCCAAATGGCTCTGGCACAGGGGCGACGGTGCTTGCGGCAAGACCTCCCTACTGAACGTCTTCACGCGAGGGTGAGTTCGATCTGATAATGCGACCCAATTTGGCACATGCTCAACATCATACAGCTATTTCCCGACGGTCTACGAGCCGACAGTATTCGAGAACTACGTCCACGGTGCGTCCCGACGGGGTATCCATCTGATAGATCATCCGGGCTGGTCGCTGACTCCATGGCGCAGACATCTTCGTCGACAATGTCCACATCGAGTTGTCCCTCTGGGACACGGCAGGGCAAGAAGAATTCGACAGGTTGCGGAGTCTCTCCTATGGTAGCCCCCCCTTGCACCGGCTACCAATCACAACAACTAACAACAAACAGATGACACCGACTTGATCATGCTCTGTTACTCGGTCGATAGCAAAGACTCGCTCGAGAACGTCGAGAGCAAGTGGGTGGGCGAAATCGCCGACAACTGCCCGGGCGTGAAGCTTGTACTCGTTGCGCTGAAGTGCGATCTGCGAGAGAACGACGAGGAGGAGGGACCCGATGAGAACGGCAACCCGCGCGAGAAGCGGCCGACAATCAACTACGACCAGGGACTCGAGGTTGCCCGGCGCATCCACGCCCTCCGCTATCTCGAATGCTCGGCTATGCGCAACAGGGGAGTCAACGAGGCTTTTACAGAAGCCGCTCGGGTGGCCCTCTCGGTCAAGAAGGAGCGCGACGACTCGAAGTGCACTGTCATGTAGATGGCCAGTTTGCACAACCGACGATTCGATGCGATGGCTTGCTGCGACGACACGAGGGGGCGATTCGACTGGGAGTACGCCAGGACACTCGGGGGATTGACGACACCTCTGGGGTTTCGTCAGCGTATCAGCACCAGGCTTCAGCATCACGACTTCATCATAGCCCATTTTTGCTTTCGATATCCCGTTTCTCGTGGCTCCCGGCGTTTTTTTTCTCTTGCCTCTCAGATACGACTTTGGGGCGCCATTTCGGCCACGATCTTGGACTGTATATATTTGTCGAACTGGCTTCTCCGCGCAACCACGCACCTACACCGTCACGCTGCCTGAAACACAAATGAGGTACCACTCAGCCCCCAGGAGGTCGTCTGTTCCCACCGCGGCTGCATCTTTGTCTACCTTGGGGTCGGACTCAGGACACCCCAACACCGAACTTGACAGTCCAAGTGGACTGAGACTCAACAACATGCGGTTCGAACAAGCGCCAGCGTCCTGTCAAAGTCATGGGGTAAGACAGTGGTTGGAGCATATGGGGGGTCCGCGTTCTGGTTTTGTAAGATGTTTTAATTTTTGACGGCCGCGCAGGATATGAGCCGGTCGCGGTGAGGTTTGTGGTTTGCACTCTTGGTGGAGAGACTAAGAGTTATGACGGGACAAAAGACGACGGAAGATTCCTATTTGTATCTCACAGGACAGTGGTTACCACAGACAAAAGCAACCATGGTGGTCCTCCAAATCCAGCAGCGGCTGAGACACTGATCCCTCTGTACGTCCCACTTCCTCTGCTGCGTAACATATCCAAAGCGAAATGCAAGTCACCCCTTGATAACGGCACTGCCGCCCATTCGACCCCGAAAGCGCCGGGTCGAGTATCTCCGGACCGGCGCTGTGTCCCGCGGAGTCTCGAATGTCGGACCCACTATCGGCGGGCAGTGCGGGCCGATAAGCTGATAAGGCGCCCCCCTGGCCCCGTGAAATGGCGTCAGATGGCGCTAACCTTGCTCAGCGAGAATTCGGTGTAAGTCAAGAAGGGCGCCCGCCCTCTGACTGGCTGCAGAAGGGTTTCGCATTGTCGAGACTCAACCACTTTGATAAAGACTTCCACATCCCACGGCGCGGGTAACGGAGTCATCAGCGGAGATGTGGATATTCTCGGGCTGGGTTGTTGGAACCTTGGGATGGAAATATAACGTGTTGCCTCCCTGAGGTTGGACCTCGTCCTGAACCATCCCATCTTTCTCATTGTTTTTTCACCCCACTCCCATGAGGTGACCTTGTAGCATCGAGACCTCAACTATCTTCAAGTACCCTCGACCAGCGCCAATATCGGCCATCATCACCACATACCCTCACACACACACCGATAGAAACACCCACAATGACACCCACAAGACATCAAACATCACTCCTCACAGCCCAGCACTGCGTCGGGCACGTCCATCTCATCTTCGGCGACAACCCCCTCGCCGCAGCGCGGGCCTCCTCCTCCCTCTCCGCCGGCGCCAGACCAATTCTCATCACACCATCACCCTCTTCCTCCTCAGAACAACCACAACCCCCCCTCCACCAAAGCCTCACAACCCTCCTCACCTCCTCCTCCCTAACCCACCTCACCCGCCCCTTCACCCCCGCCGACCTCTTCACCCTCGGCCGCCCAGAAACCCAAAACGTCGTCGACGCCGTCTTCATCACATCCCCGACCTCCTCTTTCACCACCAGCACCACCACCGCATCCACTCTCCCAGAAAGCGGCAGCACCGACCTGGAAGAAGCCGCCCGCCTCTCAGCCCTCTGCAAAAAGCACCGCATCCCCGTCAATGTGGTCGACTGCCCGGAGCTGTGCACTTTCAGTTTGTTGAGTGTGCATGTCGATGGGCCGCTGCAAATTGGCGTGACGACGAACGGGAGGGGGTGTAAGTTGGCGGGGAGAATTAGAAGGGAGGTGGCGGCGGGGTTGCCGAAGGGGTTGGGGCAGGCGGTGGAGAGGCTTGGGGGGTTGAGGAGGAGGGTTTTGGCGGGGGATGGGGATGGGGATGATACTAAGAGGGATGAGGGCTCGGATGACTCGGTTGATCAGTCGGCGGAGTTGAATAAACTCGTGCTGGAGGGTGATAAGGAGGCCGCGAAGACGAGGAGGATGAGGTGGTTGGCGCAGGTTTGCGAGTATTGGCCGCTGAGGAGGCTTGCAGAGGTGACGGAGGGGGATGTGGAGGGGATTTTGAAGTCGTATCCAGGCGCGACGAAGGATGATGTTGAAGGGCCGACAACACCAAACGGCACCCTCCTCGGCCGTGTCATCCTCGCCGGCTCCGGGCCAGGCCACCCGGACCTGCTCACGCGCGCCACATACAAAGCCATCCAAACTGCTGACCTCATCCTCGCGGACAAGCTTGTCCCCGCAGGCGTGCTCGACCTCGTCCCGCGCCGCACGCCCGTCTCCATCGCGCGCAAGTTCCCCGGCAACGCCGACCGCGCCCAGGAAGAACTCCTCGAGCAGGCCCTCGACGGCGTGCGCGCGGGTAAGACAGTCCTCCGCCTCAAGCAGGGCGACCCCTTCATCTACGGCCGCGGCGGCGAGGAGGTGGCTTTCTTCCGGGAGCGTGGCATGGGGGATCGGGTTGTGGTGCTGCCCGGGATTACGAGCAGCTTAAGCGCGCCGCTGTTTGCGGGGATTCCACCGACGCAAAGGGACGTTGCGGATCAGGTGCTAGTATGTACCGGGACGGGGAAGAAGGGTAAGGCGCCGCAGCCGCCTGAGTTTGTGGGCAGCCGGACGGTGGTGTTTCTTATGGCGCTGCATCGGATTGGAGGGTTGGTGACGGAGTTGTCGGTGCATACTCCTGAGGAGGAACAGGGTGAGGAGCAGGGTCAGGGAGGGAAGAAGAGGGCTCTGTGGCCGCTCGACACGCCCTGTGCGGTCATTGAGAGGGCGAGTTGCCCTGATCAGAGGGTCATTCGGACGACGCTGAGGTTTGTGGCCGAGGCGATTGAACAGGAGGGGAGTCGCCCACCAGGATTGCTGGTTGTTGGACGGGCTTGTGAGGCGTTGTATACACCAGAAAAGGGTCGCTCGTGGGTGGTGGAGGATGGGTTTAAGGGACTGGATCTGGGGTCGGAGGGTGATTTTGGCGCAACACTTGGGATTGCGGGTATGGCCTAAATAGGGTATCTAGATTTGTTGGTTTGTAGATACGGATGATGAAACTATCAAGTCGTTTTCGTTTAAAGCTATTCGATAGTGGTGTAATGTCGTGTCGTAGCGCCAGGTTGCGAACAAAAATGCATGTGGCTGCGAAGGTTTGTTTACTTACGGTCAGTCGTGGCGTGGAAATCGTAACAGATATTCGTAGACTTTGCTTGTTTGTTGAAGACTGATGAGGTGCGTGGCGGGAGGAAAAGAAGTGATATTTACATCGCGAGAATTGCTGTTACGTTTGCCGGCTTCAAACGAAAACACTGATGCTGCCTCGAGATCTTGTGGTGGCAAAGTGACTCTAGGGCGTGACCCGACCTGGTGAGCTCCCGGGAAAGAGCCAGCGAGCAGGCATCCGACGCGGGGATATACCCTTTCCGGGGTGTCATAGTTTTCAATTCATCAAAGAGTGTATGGCTCAATGGTCTGGGGGGACTTGGTCTCCAAGGCGTACGACGCGTCGCCTTAAAAGATCGTGAGTTCGGGTTCGAACAAAACGATTCGCGTTTGCAAAACTCTTCAGTGTTTTCGTAGCCCGCTGCACCAGTAACCTACGGGAGCAGACTCCGCGACTAAGATCCGGAGCCGGCAAGCGAAGGGGACCAGTCGGGTGAGCTTTTTGTATTTTTGTTGTTGTCTTCTCCAAGCGAGTATGAGGCATCTTGACGGTGAACTCCTTGAAACGTGGTCAACATGGATGGTTCAGTCCAGGTTAGAGACACCCCTAGCCCATCAAGCAAAAAAAGATGATCGAAGCAAACCTGCCCTCGAACATACAACCTGTCTCAATTTTAGTTCAGACCAGCTTCCAGAAGAAAGAACAAGTCGAGGGACAAAGACTCGGTTTCACCGTTGGTATGAAGAGGACATGTTTGTTGTAGGACGGAGCAGCATAGCGGGGCGTTGGTCCCCTAATTACACAGGGGAGGATGGATCATTGAAGGACATCAGGAGTCATCCATCTTCCCACGTCCAGCTCATAGCATCTGAACTCAATATGCTCAAGAGATTCTCGCGCTTTTCAGCGAAAATTCAGCAAAAAAGCCTCGTGGTATCTGGCGCGAAAGTTGGAGGTTGATACGCTCCCCAAGTCAGTCCCCGCACAAGATTGAGTCTCAGCATTCTACCTCCTGCCTCTGCTGGCAAGTGGTGCTACTGGAAAAGTCAATAGAGATGAGACATCCATCAATGAGGGCCGCGCAATTTAAATACCTACAAAAATACAGCTCTACACGCCATCTATCCACTACTCCCGCTGCTGCTGATGCTGCCAACGCTGTTGCTCAAGTACCCAAACGTACAGCTCTATCCAACCCCCCTTCACCCACAGCACCCCCACCCTTCAAAACCTCAAATGCTCCTCCTTCACCTTCCCACCCCACCTCTCATCATCCCCCTTCCCCTTCTTCCCCCAACCCTTCCCCTTCCCGCCATTCTTCCCCTCCCCCCCAACAAAGATCGCCTCCGCGACCACCGTCTTGACCCCGCTCACCGGATCCTCAATCGAGGCATCGACAAAGCACTTATAATGTCTCTTGCCCCTCTCGCCGTCCGGCAGCTCCCCCTCAGGCCTCGCCCTCACCCTAACCACATAAAACCCATTCGCCATCGTCACCCTCCTATACTCCAGCCCCAACTTGGCCGTCAACCCCGCCCGGCCCCCCCACTCCTTGAACGCCGCTCGCCCACAACTCTCATCCAAAATCGTCGCCAGCAAACCCCCGTGCACCACCCCAGGCCACCCCGTCGTCGCAGCCCCAAAGTACACCACGCTCACAATCTCCCCCGTCCCCTTGTTATGCCACACCCTCTGGTATCCGCCCACTCCCCTCGAACCCGCCAACACCCCAGCAGTAATATGCTGCGCCTTGTGCTCCGGGGAAAGCGACTCGTACGCATCCCAGCTATCCCAATTGTCCGTGTCGGCGGTGAGCTGTTGCACGATGGGCAGCTTGTCCGCTTCCTTGTGCAGGAGCTGGATGGTGTAGGCGTCTTGCTCCGTGTGTGGCTCGGGGGGCGTGGGGGGTGTGAGAACCATGCGCAGGGAGGAACCGGCGGTGGCGCCGAGGAGGGTGCATGCTAGGGCGAGGATGAGGCGCGGGGCGAGGCGGGATTTGGGCTTGGGCTTGGGCTTGGGTTCTGGGTTGGCGGTGGGCTCGGAGGCGGGTGGTGGCGGCGGTGGTGGTGTTGAGGGATCGGCGGGTTGTGGGGGGAGGATGGGCGTTTCGGCCGTTGCGGGCTCGGGAGGATTTGAAGATTGGCTCGGTTCCTGCCGGTGGGTTGGGGGTGTCGAGAAGTGCTGGAGGCGGGAGCACAGAGAAGGGATGGTCGAAGGGCGTGCCCGGAGAGACTGCGCCGGAAGGCCAGCCACGGCTCCATGGCGCTGGGCCAACCTCAAGAGGTGGCGGGGCTGTATCCTAAGGACCATGGCGGGCGCGTGGATCTTCAACGGCAGAGGAAAAGAAAGTGAGGTTTCGGATGAACCGATCGCGATGTGGCGTCGCAATCGGCACTGGGTAATCGATCCGCGACGCATCGTTGATTGGTCAATCTAACGGCCCCTGGCAGGAGTGGAGAGCCTCGGTTCCAACCGTGTGGGCCAGGGGGAATTGCATCAGAGTCAACAATGAACAAGGCCGAGTCTCTGTCAACTTGAGCGGGATCAGTTGACAAACCGATCTCAACCTCTCCGGGCGGGGCAATGTAAACTCGGGGTTTCCTACCGGCCTCATGGCCTGGTACGCAGACAGAAACATTGCAGTCTCAAGACTATGATCCCGACTGAACTTGAGAGTTAACGGGGCTGTTCCCCGTGTTGGAGAAGCCAAACAGAAAGAATCTGGACCAGCCGACAAAAAGCAATCATTGCTTCAGCATCCATGTCATTAGCCCAACAACTCTCCCACTCACTGCACCCCATTTACAGCCTTCCCGCGATCCTCATCCTCCCCAGCGGCGGCCTCGATAACCCAATCCCTAACATTCCCTTTCCAGTCCGCAATCCTCACATCCCGCACGCCGACCACAATCACCCTCACCTCCTCCCCAGCCGCGAACCGGTTCCCCGAACTGGTCTCCGACCAACCAGCAGCAGCACCTCCGCCCGCCCCGGCTTGACCCGTCTCGACAGCCGCATCAAATGTGTTGTTCTCCAGGTGCACCTTCCTATAGTATGCCTCCTCCTCCGACCCGCCCTCTACTAGCCTCGCAGACCCATTGATGGTTGCGCTGATGGACGACATGGCGGATGTGTTGAGGTTGAAGAGGAGGGCGGCGAGCGACGAGTGCGGTTCCCTGTTGGGCGAGCGCGAGGCGGCGCCGTCGGCGGAGAGGCGACGGGCTTGATGGGTGGGGGTTGGGCGGTGGGAGACCCCTAAATATCATAGTGTTAGTATGGCGGGAGAGTGGAAGTGGGAGGTAGATAGCGCGTACAATCGTGGACGAGCAGCGACACGTTGGGGTTGCTGAAGAGATTGTTCATTTTCTTGCTGGCTGGGTTGGTGGTCATGATGATAACCGGGGAGCGCGAATACGGCGAGCTCTCGAGATATGAGAAGTTCATGAGGCTGACGTGCGGGACGTTGTCGAGGCATGTCGCGAGGTGGAGGAAGCGCGCGTTGTCGAGGCACTGGACGACTTCGGCGGGGAGGGACGTTGTTTTGCGCATGTTAGTGTCGCCGGCCGAGGCCTCGTGGCTGAGGGGTATTTGCTGCTCCATGGTAGTGGTATGTGGTGGCAGTAACGGGATAGTTGGGGTTTGTATGTGTGTCAAAGATCACTAATAGACTCTGAATGGCAAGGCTGCAAGCTGTTGATGCTCGTCGGAGTTGCCGGGCTGAGGACAGTGGACCCGATTTCCCCAGAAACAACGACCAATGCGGGGTAGCGCGAGACCCCTGTCTCCCCCCAGCGCAATGACGTCGAACCGAACCCCAAATCCCGGGGTTGCGGGTGCGTTTTCACTTCTCCCAGCATGGCCCTTGGGGTAAGAGCAGCAATTAGGGGATGGTCGTGTAAAGAACATCCTAATTGATTTCGTTTCCCGAAAGTGACTCCCAGAGTTTTAGCTGCACTTCTGCAACAAAGGTTCCCTTCGTCACGGGGTCCCGGCAGCTGGCTCGGCTCGGTTTGCAAGGGTTCACGGCTACTGTCGGCCCCCGGATGTCATCCTCCTTCACTTCGACTTCCCCCAACTCCAAGAATTCCATTGCCAGCTCCCCTTCTTCCTCCTTTCCCCTGATTTTTCCCGGCACTTCTCTGAGCCATTGACTCTCCTATCTGTGTCCAACAACACCAAACTCGGGTCACATCCACAACCACACACCACAATGCGCTCCCTAAAACGCACCTCGCGCCGCCTCCGGGCCATTCCTAGCGCGCCCACTACCCCCTCCCCGCGTCTCCTCTCCCAGCCCGCCTCCTCCCGCACAATAGCAACCCACCCGGCCAGCTCCAACACCACCACCGCCGTCAACCCAATCAAGTCCCTCCTCATCGCCAACCGCGGCGAGATCGCCCTGCGCATCGCCCGCACCGCAGCCGCCATGGGCATCCGCACCACCACCCTCTACACCGATGTCGACGCCGCCTCTCAGCACGCAAAGTGCTCGCCCAACGCCATCGCTCTGGGCCCCCCCTCGGCCTACCTCGATGGCCCGCGCATCGTGGAACTCGCCAAGCAGCACGGCATCGAGGCCCTGCACCCGGGCTATGGCTTCCTGTCCGAGAACGAGGCCTTCGCCCGCGCGTGTGAGGAGGCCGGCATCGTGTTTGTTGGCCCGCCGGCCAAGGCTATGGCGGATATGGGTGACAAGGCCAGGAGCAAGGAGATCATGACTGCTGCGGGCGTGCCCTGCGTTCCGGGGTATCATGGCGCTGAGCAGACGCCTGAGCAGCTCAGGGCGAGGGCAAAGGAGATCAAATATCCTGTGCTGTTGAAGAGCGTGAAGGGCGGTGGTGGCAAGGGCATGCGGATTGTGAGGACCGATGAGGAGTTTGAGGCGCAGCTGAGGAGTGCGCGCGCCGAGGCGCGGGCGAGCTTCGGTGATGGCGGCGAGGTGATGCTGGTGGAGAAGTATGTGGTCAGGCCGAGACACGTCGAGGTGCAGGTGTTTGCCGATCGGTACGGCAACTGTGTCGCGCTAGGTGAGCGCGACTGCTCTGTGCAGCGGAGACACCAGAAGATCCTCGAAGAGAGCCCTGCCCCCCTGCTGGACGACGTTACCCGCCACGACCTCTGGGACAAGGCACGGACGGCGGCGCTCGCGGTTGGATATGTTGGCGCCGGTACCGTCGAGTTCATCCTCGACAAGGACACGGGCGAGTTCTACTTCATGGAGATGAACACGCGCCTGCAGGTTGAGCACCCCGTCAGCGAGATGGTCACCGGCACGGACCTGGTCGAGTGGCAGTTCCGCGTCGCCGCCGGCGAGCGCCTCCCGCTCACCCAAGACGAGATCGAGGCTCGCATCCTCGAGCGCGGCGCCGCCATCGAGGCCCGTATCTACGCCGAAAACCCGGACAAGGGCTTCTTCCCTGACTCGGGCAAGCTGGTGCACCTCAGGACGCCCCAGACCGACGCCGACGTGCGCATCGACGCGGGCTTCGTCGAGGGCGACACCGTGTCCGAGGCGTACGACGGCATGATCGCCAAGCTGATCGTGCGCGGCCGCGACCGCGAGACGGCTATCCGCCGCATGGAGCTCGCCCTCCGCGAGTACGAGGTCGTCGGCCTTAGCACCAACATCGAGTTCCTCAAGCGGCTCTGCCGCAGCCAGGCGTTTGTTGACGGTGACGTCGAGACGGGCTTCATCGACCAGTGGAAGGACGAGCTGTTTGCCCCGCGGCAGACATCAGACGAGGTGTTTGCGCAGGCCGCCCTGGGTCTGCTCAGCTCGCAGATCCAACCTGCGGTTTCTAGTGGTGGCCCGCACGGCGCCGGCCTCGGTTTTGGCGAAACGGGCCTGCAGAGCGGTCGCAAGTTTGCCTTCCGCGTGCGCAACGACGCCGCGCCTGAGGATGCCGAGCCCGAGATTGCCCAGGTCGAGGTCGTCCAGCGAGGGAACAAGCTGTTCACCGTGTCTGTCTCCCGCGGCGGCGCCCCCGCGGTCGTGTTCGAAAACGTCGTCTGCGACCCGGCCGTCAAGGCCTCCGCCAAGACGGCGCTCACGACTTTCTTCCCCAAGTCGCGTGTCGAGACGACGCTTGTGCAGGACCCCGCCGCGCCTGAGAAGTTGACCGTGTTCCAGCTGGGCGAGAAGACGGAGCTGACGCTGGTGGCACCGGGTTGGTTTGAGAAGGCACTGGGGTTGAAGGAGGTGGTCGGCAGCGTGGTGGCGCCGATGCCGTGCAAGATTTTGAGGAATGAGGTTGCGGAGGGGCAGGAGGTGGAGAAGGGCGCTCCGTTAGTTGTGTAAGTCTTGTTCATGCTGACCCTTTGAAATCAGTGGTTGCTAACGGATTTTGATTTTAGTATTGAGTCGATGAAGATGGAGACGGTCATCCGCTCCCCGCAGAAGGGTGTGGTTAAGAAGCTGGCGCATAAGGAAGGGGTGAGCATTTCCAAGACTAAACCGTTGCTCAAAACCATTGTACTGATATCATCACAGGACATCTGCAAGGCTGGAACCGTCCTTGTTCTGTTTGAGGATGCCGAGGCCGCGGCGGCGGCGGAGTGAACATTGTTGGATCCAGTTTGGTTTTGGAGACGATGGTTCACCACTGATACCCAATTGAGATGATGGGAGATGGTTCTGTATCCCCTCAAAGGGGTCAGAGGGTGCCGATGTGGCATAAGAACTACTTTGAGCATTGGCGTTTTTGGAGAGCCTATGTCTGGTCTGGTAGAGTCGCGCTACTTCGCGGAAACGAGCAATATCATTTCTATACTTTCAATCGTTGATGTCTCTTCAGTCACTGCCAGAGCAAGCCAGCAGATGAGTATGTATGGTCACTCTGCAAGCATAATATCCAAGGTCAGAGTATGTTGTCAGTCATATGAAGTTCTGCCAATTTTGCCTCCTGCCTCCTGTGTACCGCTAACCCTAGGTCACGATAGTAATACAACTAATGGTACACATAAGAATGTCCCTTACGAAACCGCCCTCAAGGGCTCCAGTCTATGTGCCCCTGAACCCATCGAAACCAATCCATGACCAAACCAGCCATCCTTTTGCTTCGAAAACCAAGAACCTTCCCTCCGTAGGAGTCAACGAAAGGAATCCCAAGCCAACGAACCAAAACAGACCCAACCGACCACACCCAAACGCGCCGAAGATGCATGGTTGTTGTTACAATCAGAAAACATAGGGAACTCGTCAGAGAGAGAAGGGGAAAAAAATCCAATGCCAATCTGGGACGGCAGTAGCTGCTGCTCTGAACCCAACCACCGCCTTACTTCGCCCACTCGACCACCTCCATGGCAAGCACCACCAGAATCAGAGTCGATGGCATAATCCTAGACGACAATCGTTAGCACAGCTTTCCTCTCTTCAACATCATGGAGTCAACTCACCAAATAACATAACTCTGAAACAAAATCTTCCCCATCACCCCCTCAAACACATTATTAATCTGACAAATCTGCGCCAGCTGCAGCGCCGACGGCGCGCCCGTCAAGAGGAAGCACACAATCACAAAGATCGGATCGTCCAGGATGCTGACGGGCACGTATTTCGCAAACATGGCCAGGACGGGCGCCATGATCAGCGTCGGCAGCAGCATGCGGCTGATCAGACTGGCGACCAGCAGGCGCGTGGCGATCTGCTTTTCCTCCGGGTCCGCCTCGTCCTCGTGCACCTGTGTGTTGCGCGCCAGGTTGGCGCCCAGCACGACCAGAATGAGCGGGACGGCGACGCCGGCTGAGGAGGAGATGGCGGATGTGACGGATGTTTTGATGAAGGATCCCTCGCGGAAGAAGAGGGATTGCAGGGAGGGGACGGAGGCCACGAAGACGGCGATGAGCATCGCCCAGAGGGGCGGGTTCATGAAGCCCCAGAGGAAGTTGTAGATGCGCTGGGTGATGTGCTGGAGTTTGGTGAGGATGACTTGCAGGGGGTGCGGGAGGGAGGTGTAGATGTGATGGGTGGTGGCGCGTAGGTGATTGCAGGCTTTGAGCTCGGCTTTGCGCAGGGCGCGGCGCATGCGGACGGGGTAGCCTTTGATGCCCTCGGGAGGCTCGAAGTCGTCGGTGTTGCTACGGATGCGCGGGAAGGAGAGGATCTGGTCGATGTGCTCGGTGTCGTCGAGGTTGGGGAAGGCCTTCGGAGTCGGCTTCGCGTTCGCTTTCCAGATCCCACCATGCTCGTCGTCTTCCGAGTCGTTTGGCGATGCACGAGACGATCCGCCCACAGGAGTCCGGCCCGCGGGTTCATACACATGCGAGTCGTCGGTGTGAGTTGGGCTCGAGGGGCGGATGTACCCGTCCTCTTCGGCCCTTGTCTCCTGGATGTCGATGCCTTGGATAAGCCCATGATCCTCCTCGCCTTCTGGGGTTTCGTCGTGATAGCGACCCTCCTCGGCGGTCTCTTCGTTGTACTCTTCGTACTTGGACTTGGGCGCCAGCAGAACGTGGTATCCCCAGCTCCACCGGACCAGCTGGCCGAGTTGCTGGAATACCAGCAAATACAAGATACCGCGCGCAGCCACCTCGTCGTCGTTATCGCCCGGTATCCTGTCCCAATGCAGGCCCTTGAGTGTCTGCGAGAGCGAGATGACCAGCGAGATAGGGAGCGAATTGGAATTTCCGAACACGCCCATGGCGGTGACGAAGTTGCTGGCGCGTCTGCCAAAGCCGAAGCATCTCGCCACAATTTTGGAGACGACGTACGAAACCAGGGTCTGGATGACGAAGATGATGGGGATGATGCCGAGATCGACAAGCTTGTCAGCGTTCAATTGGGACGCGAGCTTGGTGAAGACTGCCAGCAGTCAGTACATGTCACCATTTAAATTCAGGATAGCGGCCACATACTCAGGCATGGCGTGAATAACATAACATTGAGGTTGGCGAGGAATTTCTGCTTGTCGGCATCGAAATGTCCCAGGCGGGCGATGACGTAGCCGGGGAGGCTCACGCAGACTACCTCCAACACGGCGCCGAAGACCAGCAACAGCAGATTGTCGAAGGACGGATGCGATTCATCTTCTTGCGCCTTCTGGAAGATGGTAAAAGGTGAGGGCGCCGTCATCGATGCTTGGTCCCAAGTCTCGCCGGCGGCCGTCATGGCCATCCGCAATGACGTCGGCGCCCGTACGCTGAGCAAACCCATCAAGTGTCCCTTGGTGTAGTCGTGCGATCTGTCTTAGGGTGGGAAGGTTGGTCTTTTTGTGTTGAGAGAAGGGGGCGAAGTTCTTTGTTGAAGGCGGCACTGTTTTTGGATGTATGCGATTCAATGTGATGGTGTGATGGCCCGGGTTGGGGAGTGGGGGGTTTGCCGTCTCAGACTCGGTCGAGGTGGGCCTTTGTCGGGACCTCTGTGGTGTCCGAGACAACAATGCTGTTTGTTGTGATCCCTCGGCGGGAAAGGAGGAGAGGTTAGTTGGCGATACCGTCAGCTGGCTGTTGGTTGATGCCGTTGATGTTTGGACAGAGTTTGCCTCGGGAAGGCGGAATGATAAGAGATGAGCCCAGACTCCTTTGTCGATCTCGTCAATGGCGAGCTGGAAGAGCTGGAAGCTGCGTCCAGATAAGAATCAGCCACCAGGCACAGCTGGGTGTTAGTGAGGTACTTTTGAAGGCACATCAGTCAGAATGATGTCAAAGTTCCTGGTTAAGATGCACCCTGGTCTCCTTGCCTTGCCTAGCGCGGCTTGGCCTGTACCAAGGGAGCACCAAGAGCCTGCCAAGCGCCTAACAGGAGGTCGAAATGGCACAAGGTGCATCGTCGATGACGTTTGTCTGCCGCAGCCAGCATCACCACAGGAGAGTCACATTGGTGAGGTCAGCCTTGACAGCATTGGAGAGAATAACTTTTATCGAAGGTGAATACCATATGGACAAGCATCAACTCCGAAACTGTTCAACCTTTGAGTCTAAAACCTTATCGTTGACCAACACGGACAGTGACGGGTGTCTTTTTGGGCGAGGAGACATTGTTTAAGCCTTGAGGTTGAGGCAGCCTAGGAAACGTGCTTCTACCTTGAGCTGTGGTTGGCTGACCTTGACGCAATTGACGACACAGCATTCAATGAAGCTGTTTCCGTTGAGTCCATTCAGGGCAACAGACAGCTACTGTGTCACTCAGTCCAACAGATACCGTAGGCAGGGCCAACTGCACCCGTCCCAGAGTAAACACAATTGCGAGGATGACGCAAGGACGCAAGCAAGGCCTGGCCAATACCGCCATTGATGATTAATTGAGACAGCACATTGAGTGTTCCAAACGACCATGCAGTCATTGGATCGGAGCCAGAGTTCCAGCTGGCTTTGATCATGAAGAAGTCTGGGACAATGTTGTAAAGTTGTTAGCCGTTCCTTCCTGTTCCTGTATTTCTGTCTCTTCAACGCCACGCCATAGCCACACTTCAAGAAAACTAGAAGTGGCGCCTCAGGGCCCAGCATCCACTAAGCGGAGCTCTGTCGCCACTCCACTGCCATCTGATTTGTTGACCGTGAAGCAGACGGCGAGTCGATCCTGCTAGCGAGGCTTCCTTAATCCCAGTACCTTTTCCCAATCGGCTTGTGAAGCATACGCGGCCTCTGCTGGACATCACGGAAGGTGCTCATTTTTTACTCGAGATTAGCTGTCTGGTAGGCTGCCTCCACCCCGAAAGGGACGATCGCCGGCGAGCCGCTGCCGGGGATCCGCAGATCGTTGGTAGAACAACGTCTGGCTTGACCCAGGGAGTTGCTTCGAGATCACCCCATTGCGCGTTGGGCTCGTTTCAGAAACAACCCCCAACTCCATGGGGAACCTGATTTCGCATCCTGGACAGTTTCCGCATCCAACCGCGTTGCCGACGGCTGTGGCCCGATATATTTCTGGTCGAAGATCGCGTTCTTGCTGTTGGGCTGCAGCCGCCCACGATGCCATCATCGCCAGTGGCCGCCCCAGCCCAGCCCCCGCATGCTTGGCTCGGACGTCATACCGCGTCCATGCCGCTGCCTGGGCCATGGCCTGGTTTGCAAGGTCTTCCAAACCGGTTCGGGCCGGACAGCACTGGGATGCGCGTATCAGAAACAACGAGGCTCGCGATATTTTCGTAGTGTTGCACCCTCCATCAACGTCGTGTCCGGGGCTGATAGGCAGGTTGAGAGAAGGCAACTCTCATGGAGGGGTTTGGGGTTGGCAACCGTGGCGAGCAGCCCTGGCGCTCTCACCCACCACGGCTTCCACCCCCTTGTCCGTAACACGCGGGCTTGGTTGATCCATCCATCCTTGGCAGCAGGGTCGATGGATCTTGGAGGGGCATTCATGGAGATCCGGAGCAAAAGCCCCTACCAGTGCCACCCCTGACCTGCCTCTGCTCCAGCACCGCAACAACCTGAATCTCATCCCCATCCCAGCATCACAGTCACCAGGGGAAGAAGAGGCCGCGGCTCTGTGTTCGTCAGAGGACTGCGAAGGGAAACCAGGACAGTCGCCTGCGTGGGCTGATTCGTTCCAGCACCCCGCTGTCGCCTTGTCAACACACCCCAGACAAGCCTCACTCTCCAGAGTCCAGAGCCTCCACGCCCGCCTTCGTTTGCAGCTCCATCGTCGAAGCCAGTGGCCAATCAACCAATCAGCCAATCAGTCGTTGTTTCAGAGGTACCTGAACGTGTTAGCTCAACTCAAGTCATCCATTCCGCACAGGCCGGCTTGCGGCTTGGTGCGTTTTCGAGATCTCGATCCTGCTTCCGGCCCAATCCCCGTCGTGGCCCTGCTTCCCTTCCTCTTCGTGGCAGCAGACTGCAAAGAGATTTTTTTTTTTTTCTCTTCTTGGTCTGCGCCTGCAGCGACGATACCCCATTCCCTTCACGACCTGGCTCTTCCCATTTGGAAGACCCCGCCAAGACAAGCGAGGCCCGACGTGCTCCAGCAAGGTTCTCGTCCTGCTTGTGCCTTGGAAGGACCGCACTGTCGACTTCCCCCCCGCCGTGTCCACCCAGACCTCACCTCCTTCCTCCAAGCTGGCTTTCGTGAAAGACCCTGGTTTCCTGGCATCTCACCCGAATAAAACCAAACGCCGCCGCAACCACCAAACAGCACTGTTCCGCGACACATGTCGGGCACCAGGTAGACCGGCCTCCACAGACCTCTCCAACTCCCTGCCCTCTCTACCCCGGCACAATGGCTACCTATGCCGACAGCTCCGAGCCCGTCACCCCGGCCGATGAGTATTCCCCGAGCGGCCCGGCCTCGCCCGGCTCCGACGACGACTCGTCCGAGGCTAGCACCCCCCTCGATCCGCCGAGTTCCAGCTCAGATGCCTACCCGGGCACCTCACCGGGCAGCGAGTTCCCGCGAAGGGTGCCCTCGCTGAGGACCGTATCCGACCCCCAGAATTCTAGCCAGATGAGCCCCAGCTCCAGCGTTACCGGACTCTTGAACAACGTCAGGAGGCCGCCCCCGAGCGCCAACAGCCTGCCCTCGGATATCATGCAGAGAGCCCGCGCTCTCCAAGAACAGCGCCTCAGGATGACCGCTCAGGCAGCCGGTTCGCCCTCCATGAGTATGAACATGAACATGAACCCGGGAGGCCCTGTCGGTGGCGGGCTTGCACCTGGCATGCAGAACATGAGGTTACCGGGGGGCTTGACCCGGCCAATGCCGCCTGGGTTCCCTAAGTCGGCGCCGGCGGTGCCAGGAATGAGGAAAGCGCCGAGCTTGAGCGAGAGGCGAGCGATGAAACTGGGGAATTTCCCAGGGTCAGGAAGCCCGTCGCCTGCTGGGACCCCCAGACTCGGGGATCTAGGCGGCGACAACACGGCGAAGCGCCCAACGCTAAACGGGGAAGGGCGCGGATCGCAACTGAGCGACTTCAAAAACTACATCGACGCCGATAAAGGCTGGATTACGTTCGACGGCGCGGCAACCATCACGCGGACGGGCGTCAACTTTGCGAACGGCCACACCTTTTCCATCTCGCTCGACGAGATTGAGGTTCTCGACGAGCTCGGCAAAGGCAACTACGGGACTGTGTACAAGGTCAGGCACGCACGGCCAAGGGTGCCACGGTTCGGCCAGGGACTGAGCAAGTTCCGACCCTCGCTCGTCTCGCATTCCTCATCCACATCCGAGCAGGACGACTTCTCCGAAGCCAGCACACCCGGCTCGGCCACCGGAAGCAGCGGGCCGACGACATCAGGCGTGGTTATGGCCATGAAGGAGATCCGGCTCGAGCTGGACGAGGCCAAGTTCACGACCATCCTCAAAGAGCTCGTCATCTTGCACGAGTGCGTCTCCCCCTACATCATCGACTTCTACGGCGCCTTCTTCCAAGAAGGGGCCGTCTACATGTGCATCGAGTACATGGACGGCGGCAGCATAGACAAGCTCTACGCGGGCGGCATCCCCGAAAATGTCCTCCGCAAGATCACCTTTGCGACCATCGTGGGCCTCAAAACCCTCAAAGACGACCACAACATCATCCACCGCGATGTCAAACCCACCAACATTCTTGTCAACAGCAACGGCCAGGTCAAGATCTGCGATTTTGGCGTCTCGGGCAACCTGGTTGCCAGCATTGCCAAGACCAACATCGGCTGCCAGAGCTACATGGCGCCTGAGCGCATCAGCGGCGGCTCTATGGCCATAGGCGGCGCTGCTGACGGCACCTACAACGTCCAGAGTGACATCTGGAGCTTGGGCCTGACCATCATCGAGTGCGCAATGGGCAAATACCCCTACCCGCCCGAGGTCTCGAGCACCATCTTCAGCCAGCTAAGCGTAAGCCCACCCCCTTCATTCCATCCCTTTCTGAATCACCAAATGTTCCGTACTGACATATATTTTCCAGGCCATCGTCGAGGGCGAACCCCCCTCCCTCCCCACGCAGGGCTACCCCCCCGCCGCGCACGACTTCGTCCGCAACTGCCTCAACAAGATCCCCAACAAGCGGCACACCTACGCCATGCTTCTTGCCCACCCGTGGATCAAGTCGCTCGGCAAGCCCGAGACCATCGCCGAAGACGCAGAGGCCGAGGAGGCTGCTGCGGCTGGCGATGAGCTCACGGATGCCACGGGCCGCATGAGCTTGAACAATCCCGGCGGGGTTGTCGCTGATGGGGATTACGAGGTGGCGGAGTGGGTGAGGGGTGTGTTGGAGAGGAAGGGCCAGGCAGAGTCGGTCGGGGTGAAGGAGGAGAAGAAGAGGCCGGCGCTGCATGCGGCGCCGCTGGATACGATTAGTCCTGTGCAGAGTCCGCTGGGCGGGCCGCAGGGTTGATTTACCTACCTACCCTTGGTTTCCTTCGGTTCCTTTGTTGTTCGATCTGCCTCGTAATTCGAGGGGTTGTTTTTCTTTGTCTCTTCATGAGCATACATATGGTTTATTGGTCGGTTGGTTGGGGTCGGTAGGGTTTGGTGGCAGGCGGGGATGGATGCATTGTGCGCATGGGGTAGGGAGGTAGAAAGACTCAGTATGATAACGGATTCAGGCGGGAATTTGAGAAAGAGATGGATTCGTTTCATTTCGTTTCATTTTCTTCACGATGTCTATGTTTGGAGCAGAGTTGAACACTTCCTAGGAGGCGTGGTCAGGCTTGCTGGTTTACCTGGCCTCTCCCCTCTCCCCAAGTTCGAGCTTGATGGTTGGTTTCTGCGTGGAAAAGCGCATTTACATGGCTTACCTCGGCATTGCACTCCTGCTGGTTCAGTACAATTTGTCGAGACTCACTCTGCTCAATGCCGCAAGATTTCGCTTGGAGTTCTAGCATGATTCTCTGGTTTCAGTCGTACATATCAAAAACTATCATCATAAGGTTCATTTTCGAGGAGGGTTGTATGTTGTCAAGTCCGTTTGTTAGGAAGAGAAGAGAAACATCGAGATTGTTACCATCCTCTAAGGCCAAGCAGCACAGGGGAACTCTGATCGTCTGATGCTTAACGATGTAATTATTAGAATTAAATGACACTGGAAGACTTCCAGGCGAGTATGAGAAGTAGCCTAAGGTTAAGCTGGTATCATAAATCAAGGAAAAGAAAATGAGGGTAGCCTGCGCTGAGCTGGTCCAATCTTCCCATGCCAGTTCCGTCCTGGATCCGAAGTCCGTCCATCATTGTCTCATATCCCATACCATATCTCCTGCCCTGTCACCCTGTCAAGTGCTTCCATTCTGATGGATGACCGTCCCGTCCCACTCAGACATACTCCTCCTTAACCCTCCGACCCTCATACCCCGTCCTGTTCACCGTCCCCCTCTTCCAAGGCGCCCTCCAGTTCCTCCTCCCCGTCGCCACCGGCGGAGGGGCCGCATCCTTGCGCTTGCGCCTCGCCATGCAGAACAGCACGGTGCTGATCAGCAGCGCAGTCCACGAACCCCAACCAAACCCAAACGCATACCGCCCCAACGACGCGTCCCTCCCAACACTGACAAACACATTCCGCATCTTGACGAACGTCGCCGTCATCAACGACACCCCCAGCGTCAAGAAAATCAACGCCACCAACGAAATCAACCCGGTCAACACCGACGCCAACCGGCTGCAAAGAGCCAACACCCCCGAAAACAGCGCAAGCGTCTCAAAGAACAGCGCCAGCAGGAAAAACACCCACCCAAACCGCCACATATACCAAAACTTCGTCGACGTCGTCCCACCCCCATGACTACCCATCAACTCAGCGGGCACGTTCCTCCCATTCGTCGCCCACGCATCGCCGAGCGGCAGCGCTGGGCGTGCCGGACCGCAGTCGGCGTTGTCGAGCCCGCACACGTGGAAGTAGGTCCATTGGGAGACGGCGCGCGCGCCCTCGATGCCCGAGGTGTCGGCACGCAGGAAGTGGGTTTGCCAGAGCGGGGAGGTGCGGGTGACGCCCGAGAGGATGATGAACCAGAGGAAGAGGAGCGAGCCGGCGAGGAGGAGGAGAGCGGGGGCCGCGAGGTTAACGGCTAAAGGGGGAAGGGTGTTAAGTGTCGGTGCTGTTGTTGGTGGGTGAGGGGGATGGTATTGGGAGGTTTGGACTTACTGCGGGCCATCTTGTATTGTTGGGTTTGGTGGTTGAGTTTTTGGAGGAGAGAAAACTCAGATATGTTGCGCTTGCGCGATGTGAACGAAGGCGAAGGTTTCGCAAGTGGGCGGGCTGGGGTGGTTATACGCCAGATGCCTCGCGCAGTGGTGCAAGTCGCACTTGGGATTTCCCGGCGAGGCAGCTATTGGTATGGAAGTGAAGCAGTGTGGCCCTGTCCTGTTCTAGACAAGTCTTGCTGTGGATGAGGTGACGTTGCTGGATCAAATCACAAATCGTGATAGGACCAGAATCAAAGGTGTGGTACGAGGGGGTTAATCAGGTTGTGGCAGGAAAGTTGTGAGTCGAGGAGGGCTACGATTCTACGGTGAGGATGGAGAAGTCGGTGGTACTATGGCGAGGTTTTATGGAAGACATTGGGCGAATAAAGAACCTGCGAAGCCATCGTTACGTCGGCGGGAGGGATGCCCAACGCCTTCCGTCCATCCCATCAGGTCAACTGCATCGCTGGTCGAGCTTCCCAAGTCGCGACGCTGGCAGACAAAGCTGAGGTGGGGCTGCGAGACCCTTGAATGACGCATGCGCTAGCCGGCAAGTGATCTTGGCTGCAGCACGCTACCCAATGACCATGCAGGGCGTGACCCACAGAGCATGCACAGACCATCTTGAACCGAAGAAACCTTGCTGTCGACGTCATCCAGCCATCTGCCGGCTTGTGCGGCCCTTGCACGCTGAAGATGCAGCCATGCAGGGTCAACTGATCAGGACGAGGCTTTGACTCCGGGCGAGAACTGGCGCGAGATCTCAAATCTTGGAGTTCAATTTTATTAAGGCTCTGAGAATAAGTCTCCAGGTCTGAAGGGGCTCAGCTTGTTCGCCTGACGAAAAGTCTCAGTTCTTGTCCAGCTGTCAGCCCACCATTGGTGTGTTGCCTCATGCTCACTCTCCGAGTTGCGGGTCGCATTTCAGCTTAATTGTCGGTGAAACCCAACCGTCTCAACCGGCAGTCTCGGTGAGGGTCGATGGTGAGTCTCCTTTGGCCAATCCTCAGCTTGATAAAGAGAACCTCTTCACCACAGGAATAAATATCCTTTGCACCCGCCAAGTATCGCAGTAGGCATCATACCGTAGAGTGGTAACCTTGGAAGAAGAAGCCGAACCGATGATAAGTATAACCTGTCTATAATTTATTTTCCTCCCCGCCGCCCAAAAATGAAGGGAAAGAAAGAGAACTAAAAGTATACTGATTTAAAAGAGCATGTTGGGAACTTTGACCGGTGTTGGTTGAGCCAAGACCGATAGTTTTATGTTACTGAATAAGTGTGGGACCAAAGCATCCAGGAACAGATGAAATTGCGCCAAAAGGAAAAGATAGACAGGCTGTGAGGAAGATGCCGCAGTCCCAGTTGGGATCGAAGAGGGAAAGAAACTCGAGATTTTCCCTCTGTTCCGTCGATGAGAGTGGCGCATCTTTAAGTCGTTGCCCATCAGATCTGCGAACATCTTATTCGACCCCTTTAAGCTTAACCTAATACACTTATAAATAGCCTAGTACCAGTGCCCGGCAACTATAACCTCGAGAAAAAGGGGCTGGGTATTGAGCTGTCCAGTCGCGGCAAGCAGTTTTCCTTAAAAGAAGTAAACAAGCGGGGAAGTCGCATCCCGAGCCAGTAGTTAACCGGACATCACTTCGATCAGGGTCCAACCGTTAGAGCGGCTCAAGCGGGTGGAAGCATGCGATGATCCCAGCTGGAGGTTGGGTCGGGGACTTGCACCCGAAAGGTTTCGGGCTTCGCGGTTTGCGATTCCGAGATGCCAGTCACCCTTGCCAGATCGCTGAAAGGGAGATCTGAGAAGGGATGACGGGAACCACGAGAAACTGGAGGCAATTTCGTCAAAGAAGCGACTGAGTCCTATTATGAAGGTTTAAAAAGGGGTTGCGGTGGTGAAAGTCTTGCTTGGATGTCGTCTGCATGTCTCAAAAGTGATCCATGGCGGCGGGTTTGTTAGTGTCCGCTCTTGCAGCCGGCTTGCTGGGGCCGAGTCGGCAAATAAGGAGATAACTATGCGATGCCGATCGCGAATGCGAGAAGTAATGAAATCCCATCCATTGAATGCAAACACATTCCGGCGGTGCTGGATAGATCAATAGGGCTGAGCCGCTCTGCAGCAAACAGGGGTACGAGGTCGAAGGATGGGAAGACAGCTGCCAGACAAGATTTGTCAGAAGTGACCATTTGACGACGACCTGTTAGGAACTCTTAAACCCCCATTGATCTGGTTGTGTGTGGGTTAGTGACACAAGATCTCATCTTACATGGGGTTAGCGATCATATCTTGGCTTGACGGGTCCCTTGTCTCTCCGGAGGACGGAAGACGGTTGAGGTTGACTCAAGCGATGGCCGGAATCGGCCGAATGCAGGTGCCCGAGCCATCATGATAGAATAATCATAAATCTCGTGCTGTCTGAGACAATTGAAGGAGATGCGATGGCGAATCCAGCGCGAACCCGAGACCATGGCTCAATGGGAAGCCTCATCTAGGAATTGCCAGCCACAATTTCCAAAAAGCTGACTACTCCTATCCGAGGTCGTACTCCATCAGCCTCACAATCCGGATAGCCCAATTCCGAGAGGCGATCGCAGGAGAATTTATCAGTTTTGGGTATCGCAGGCGGTTCAGGGCGGACGGCAGGGCGGGGGGCGAAAATGAAATCTAGGAACGAAAACTGATGACGCTGAAGAGCAAGAAGCGTTAAGAGACGCAAAAAAAAAAAAGAAAGGAGTGGGAATTGATTGCGTTGAAGCGATTCCGAGCAATAGTGAAAATTGAACCTAAACCTTCAGGTCAATATTACCCAACCCTCTGTTTCACGGGAGATTTGAACGTTGGAGGTTTGCGGTGGCTCGCTCTCCTCGAGGTTTCGGGTCTGGATCCAGCCAGCGGCCCAAAAACGCCCCCTGTCCAGCGCTGTGGGGTAGAAGGATCCACTAACCCAGGCACCTGTTCATGGGTCCAGAAGCCGTTGCTGGGATGAACATTGTGGTTGGTCCGATCTTTCTTTGGACCGTTCGACCCAGAGATCGGGAACGGCTGCGAGATCGCGCCTTCCCGTCCCAAAGAGGGGCCAGAGATAAGATGATTCACCCAGAAGGAAAGAACGTCAATTGATGCCATCTCATCTCGCAAGAGTTTTTCATTAAACGAAGAAACGAACATGGACCTGGGATTTCGAACAAATACGCCGAGCGACCGCGTCCAGCAAGGCGTCCCAAGCCGTTGGAAGCCAGCAAACACGCGCAACCGCCGGAGACACACATTACCGACGCCATGGCCATCGCATGGTCCAGGTTCCAGGACATACATACCGTGTACATCTCTTCCTCCTCCGGATGGCCACAACAGACGCCCCGTTTTTGATCCTATGGCACGCCCTGCAATGCAATGCTGCTCGGCATCGCTTGCCCCGCGGGTCCTTCCCCGGACGCCAGTCCGCGCCAAGTATCTGGCAGGGCAGGGTAGGCAGGGCTCGTGGTGGGAACCGCTTGCCTCAACCATCACCATGTCCGTCCGGGGGTGATGGTCAGGGAAGGTGAGCTGGTCTGGATCATATCATGGATCCCCTTCGTCTCGACGCCCGGCCATCAACTTGCCCCCCTGCGGCTCTTCCCGGTCAAGGTCCGGAAGAGCAGGCATCTCTGCCCTTGTTGATGGGGTTTCATTCCCAACCAGCATACCCCAAATCCTGAGGTATATGGGGCCTTCGTTCCCTTCTCCATTCCACTCTCTTGCACACACTGCCGTTATTCTTTCCATCCGTTGGTTTCCCTACATTCTTTGTTGTCTAAGACCTAGGCCATCTCAATCTTCTAGCGGTTCACCAGCGACGCCCCATCGACATACGACTCCTTTGTGTCGAACTCGACAAGTGTACGAGATAGGGACCAGTTGGCGTGGGGGAGCACAGAGGGGGCAACACAAATAGGGCAACGGAGCTGTCACCATGGCGGCCGGATGCAAGACCCTCATCTATGTCGTGCGTCGAGACCTTCGAGTCGCCGACCAGCCTGCCTTCCATCACCTGGCAACCAACCGGGACCATGGCTTCACCCATCTTGTCCCCATCTACGTCTTTCCGGCCCAGCAGATCAATCTGGCCGGGCTTATCAAGGACGGGAGCCCGAGTCCTCTTCCCGCGCCGAAGAGCCAGCTCGGAGGCTACCCGAGATGTGGCCCGCATCGAGCAAAATTCCTGGCGGAGGCGGTGTTGGATCTCAAGAAATCACTTGAGGGTCTGGGCTCCAGTCTCCTGATACGTGCGGGCATCACGGGTGATGTCGTTAGAGAATTGGCTACCGGTCTGTCGGAGAAGGGCCACCCAGTGGCTGCGATTTGGATGACAAGCCACGAGGGAACAGAGGAGAAGAGTGAGGAAAGAGCAGTGGCGTCGGTGTGTCATGAAGCGGGCGCCGAGTTCAAGCTGTGGGCGGACGAGAAGTATTTCATCGAAGAGTTGGTAATCATGCTTCGCCAGGTCTTGTTCATTGCTGACGATAAAACTAGCCATGCCACCAACCTTGGCAACCTTGAAAACCTCCCCAACATCTTCACAGACTACCGCAAACAGCAAGAACCCCTCCGCACGAAACCAAAGGCTCCTCTACCAGCCCCTGAGGCAGGGGCATTGCCATCTTTTCCGGACCTAACCGGAATCCCGAAGCAAAATCCCCCGTTCACCATCCCCGACAAAGTCGAAGATTTGGTCGAGGCCCTGGTCAAACCGGTCAAGAACATTCTGCCCACGATGCCCCGATTTCCCGACGGCGTAGAGTCAGCCCATGCGTTCATCGGGGGCGAGACCCCTGCGCAAGCCCGCCTGAGATACCTCATCCAGTTGGGTCTTGTCAAGACATACCAGCAGACACGAAATGGCCTGTTGGGAGCCGACTTTAGCACCAAGCTGTCAGCATACCTTGCTCAAGGATGCATTACTGCGCGCCAAGTGCACTCCATGCTTGTCAGCTACGAAGATGCCACATGCATGGTCTTCAGAGAAGTCGACGGATACGGTGAGGGGGAGAATGCGGGAACCAAGGCAATTCGGCAGGAGTTGTTGTGGCGGGACTACATGCGTCTCTGCCACCAGAAATTCGGCGATAAGCTGTTCCGCCTTGAGGGTTTCAACAGAACAGCCGACGGCGGCAGCTATGGCGATGGGCCGACACAACAAAAGAGGTGGAAGTTTCCGACCCGCGACCAGGCACACCCAGACCAAGTCCCCAAGCCGGAGCGTGTCACCGAAATCGTCGCCCGACTCAACGCTGGATCAACGGGCATGGGCTTTATTGACGCTTCACAGCGCGAGCTTCTCCACACAGGCTACACGTCAAACCGCGCACGCCAAAACGTGGCCAGTTTTCTGGCTAAGCACCTGGACATTGACTGGAGGTACGGCGCCGAGTGGTACGAGGCCATGCTCATCGACTACGACGTTTCATCAAACTGGGGGAACTGGGCGTACATGGCCGGTGTGGGCAATGACCCGCGCGGTGAACAGCGCCTTCTCAATCCTGTGAAGCAAGGGTTCACCTACGACACCGATGGCCGGTACGTGCGCTCGTGGGTGCCTGAGCTGAGCAAGTTGCAGAAGCTCGAGAATGTCTTCCAGGCGTGGACAGCTTCGGAGGAGGACATCCGCGTTGCGGGGCTCGAGGGGAACGTTATGTTCACGGATCCTGTGAACAAGATTTCTTATTCGCTTGGGCCACCCAAGCCTAAGAGGCGTGACAAGTTTCGTTCTAGATTGAGGAGCGACAGTGTTGGGGGAGGTGGATTCTGGGGGCCCGCGGGCAACTCAGGCGGTCTGAATGCTAAGAGCTACCCACCCACAGCGGCTGGAAATCATCACTATCGCCAGAGCAGCACAGCCTCAAACAAGACGGAGCCCAGTTTTCCACGACCATGGACCAGCGCTGCTAACAGGGGTGAAGCCAACCCTTTCCGGCTTGTGAGCGGTATCAACGGCAACGGCAACGGCCTCCCATCCCGCCCTTCTTCCGCTCCTAAAAAGAGCGAAACCAAGCCTAACCGGCCTGCGAATGGTATCAGTGGCAACGCTCGCCCATTCCGCCCTCTTTTCGCTTCTAACGGAGGCGAAGCCGGCCATTCCCGACCGGCGAACGGTATCAATGGTAACGGCCTTCGTTTCCGCCCTCATTCCGCTTCTCCTTCTCAGCCCACGAACGGTGCCAATGGCAACGGCCTTCCATTTTGCCCTCCCTCCTCTTCTGCACCCGCCAGAGTGCACAAAACCCCGTCATACCTGTACACTGCCGCTAGAACCGTGCCAACAGTACCCAACAACAGCAACAGCGTTGGCCTGGAGGACTAGGAAACTCCTCCTGATACCCAAGAGCCCCAGCCACCTCAGCCACCTCGGCGGTCCCGGCGGCCCCGACGTCCTCGACCTGAGGGCGGCGAGATTGATCTCACTACGGTGCCTATGAACTTGATGCCGAGACATTCGCATTCTACCGACCTTCCTCCTGATATCGGCACCGTGGTCATGGACCCCCCGTCATACGTCACGAGCCCTTCGCAGGACCCCAGATACCCGAGGGTTGCAGTACCTCCGCTGGCTGCCTCTCCACCTCCGGAATATCACCAGACAAGGCTTCTTGGGGAGGTATACTTGGACAGACTGCTCAATCTGTTAGGCAGACGACCCGGAATGCCTGCTTTTCCTTTCGAACCCTTCTACAGCATACTGCGCATCCTCTGGGCTATCTTTGTGGGCCTCAGAGTTTGTGTATTACTACTTGCTTATCTCTTCTCGTTGGCCTGCGTCATCTTGCTCAACATTGTTCACTGGTGCGCAAAGAAGCTGGGAAAGGTGTGCAGGGAGTGGTGGGAGAAGCGTGGGCCTTACTGATGGGCTATCTATGTGACGGGTGCTTGCGAATGGTGGATGATGGGAAATAGAAGAAGGGGTTTGGGGTGGTTTTGAAAGGTAACACACCGCGGGCGGGAAGGAAGCGGGACATCCATTTTCGTTGGGGAGACCTGTGAAATGGGACACCTCGCATCTCTTGGATAACGGGAGGATTGGGTATGGCTCGTAAGAAGTGTGGCATTAAGCAAGTTGGTGGAGAACCTTGTAAACGCTTGGAAGCGAAGTGCGGGAAGCCCATCGAGGGGGTTGGGTTTAGATTGTGTTGTTCCTGATACAGCGGTCTTTCTAATATAGTGTATCTAGCGCGGAGATTTCCTACAGAGTCTCTCAACCACAGCTCACTGTGGTCTCCCATTGAGGCCACTGTCGTAGTGAATGAACCTCCCGCAACGTATGAAGACTCTGCGGACACATGGTTCACTGTTAAGACTATCATGACTATCAAGTATCCAAAGCCCAGCGAGTTCAGAGAAGATTACCCACTCGCCTCTGCAAAATTCAACACATCCTTTAGGTCTAACATCTCATACTCCCCCAGCTCCCACCCCAGCCCGTCCTCCTTCTTCCCCGGCGTCCGCACCGCCGTAGCAATCATGTAATCCCCCCCCATTGACCTCAAACACATATTCACATCCTCGACCCTCCTCCCCTTAAACAATATCTCAAAATCCCGCACCACCTCCCCCTCCTCCTCCCTCGCTGGCACTCCCCACCCCTTCGTTGGCCGAGATGGCCTAAACCCCCGAAACTCCAACTCCCTCAACCACTGCGCCAGTAGCGCCTCCCCCGTCAACTTGACGTACGCCTCGCGCAGCGCCCAGAGCGCATAAAACGCCCTAAGCTTCGCGTCGACAAGCTGCTCCGCACTCGGCGACGGCGGCAGCAGCCCCGGAACCTCGGCCAGAACCCGGTGCCTGAGATAGCTTACCTCGTGGGGCGAGAACACATCAGCGTGCATGTCCACGAAACCGTTCCACCCTCCCCCAACCCCATTACTCCCCTCTTTCTCATTGATCAACTCATGATCCCTCCCCCTCCGCTCAGACGTACACACCACATCCACACCCACCTGCACCCCCTCTCCCTCTCCCTCCCCCACCCCCCCAGCAGCCGGGGGATAATACCCAGCAACAGCAACAATCGCCACGATCCCCGCCTGATGCGACACGTTAAACCACACCTGCTCTTCCGCCCCCCCGCCGCCAGCCGCAACGTCGCGGCAGTAGTCGCGATACACGGGCTTGGTGTGCGCGTCGCGCGTGAAGCCGACGTCGACGGTGCGCGACCAGGGGGTGGGGGTTGGGGAAAGCTTGGAGATGGCGTAGTGCTTGAGTAGGGCCGAGGCGAGCGCCATTTTGGCGTCGCGGAGGTGGAAGTAGCGGAGGATGGAGGGGCGGGTTGGGGGGGGGAGGAGGGAGAGGGCGCGGGAGGCCTGGAGGGGGGGGTTAGTGGGGAAAGAAGGGGTGAGAAGGGGAGTAAAGGAAACACTTGCGCATGTCTCAAGGTCTTTGGTCCGGGTTGCTTCGGGGAACCAGGCGCGGGTGTCGAGAATCCATTGGGCGATGATGGGTTTGGCTGGGTCTGTGGGAGGCATTTTGTCCTTTTCGCTTGAAGATAGTACGGAGATTCGATGTTTCCACAAGCTCGGACGGCGCTGAATCGGACGATTTCAGGGTGTTGCGAGTTTCGAACGTCGGGCTCATCGGCTCACGGACGGGGAGTTGGGGATGAGAGTGAAACCCGCAACGTGTGAAAATGCAGATTTGGCTCGAGTTGAGACGACTCGGGTCGAATTCGGGCATGCAGTGCGACTTGATATGCTATTTAAGGATCTTACACCTCCATAATTTCGAGTATTCTTTTCTCCTCTCGGTGCCTCTCTATTGCTTCCCCCGAGAGGTCGACACCGCTCTTGTTGCTCGTCATTGTCACCGTCATGTCTCCCACCGCCAAACTCCAATGACGACTCAATCGGACAGCAGCTCTCAACCACAATCCTTTCCTCACTGGTTGAAACCTGCACTCCCTTACCGATCCGACGATGCCAAGCACCTGAGGCCCGACAATTTTCTCAGCTCCGCCGACGGTGCCGTCGCTCCCGATCCCCCATGCTCCGATCCCGAGCAGCCCCGGCGGCACACCCCTGTCGCCGGCTCCGTCTTCGGCCAGGACCGAGCGACCATCCCCGACAAACCCGGCACCCGACTTTTTGAGCCCCGAGAAATCATCCATCATCATGATGAGTGCGCTCCGTTTCCAAGCAGTCCTTTACCGTTTTCCGGCCATGCATCACCCGCCAGAAACGGTACAACTGCCGACAACGACCATGTCACCATAGCCTGGCATGCTGGTATCCAAGTGTTGAGCGCAAGCTCCGCGGCGACGGTTATTCCCTGGTTCCGACTTCATCTCTACCACAGGTGCCCACACGAGGGATACCGGGGATGTAGCAGTCGTCGAGCCGGGACGACAACCCTTCTCGCGTCGAGTTCACTCGCTCCGCTGCCGAATCCGTTTTCTCCCTTCCCTTAAGGGGACAGAAAAGAGGTTCTGTCTGTGTTGAGCGAGGCTCGCTCTGTGGCTGGGCACTTACTTCTATCCTTCCTTCTATCCTCTCATCCTTGGAGTGAAGAAGAGTTGAGAAGTACCCCGCAAACACGTCGAGCGAGCACCCGCCACCCGCCCCGTGCAGACTCCCGCCGGACGAGGCCTCGAGCTTTCTCAACAGTTCGGTCTTGATGAGGCGGTAGAGAGTTAGCCGGGATGTTTTTTCTTTCCAGAGTGGCAGTGTTTCCTCCGTCCTTGGTTGCATCTTTTCGCTGGAAGGGCCGTATCATGTTCTCTTTCTGTCTTCGTTGATGATGGAAATGGGGAGGGAAGATACCCACTACCGCTTCAACGCTTGAGCATACAACAGACGACACGAGGCCCGAAGAAGCGTTCGATTCTCCGCCGGAAGCGCGGCCGCTATTACGGTGGCAAGGCCTGAGGCGATGCGAGTCCGCTAGACGGGTCCACGTTTGTTGTTCTTGTCCGTGTTGTGGTTGTTGGTGCTGTCCAGGGAGACGCAGCACTACGGCGACCTAAAGTTTGAGAAGAGGCCGAGTCTGATGTTTTGAGTTTGAGACACACTGAAATCAGCCCTTCATAACGCCGAGAGTAGGGCAACTGAGAAGTCCTGAACCTGGCGTGTCGTTAGGATTGTCGGGTGCAAAGGATTAAAATCGTGGAAATACAATGTGATTGACACGAACGCTGCCGTCTATCCCTTCTATCCTACCTAGACAAATGATCTTGTCGCCGTGGAAATGTATCCGATCACCTTTTGATGTCAAGGCGACCCCCTAACCCACTCATCCAGAGCCTGGTGCCGTAATGGAAAGAGAAAAGATCTCATACGGCCGTCTCCTCTTCACCTCCGTCTCCCCAACCCTCCCATTCTCCTTCCCCTCAGCCGTCCCATTTCCACCAACCTTCTTCTCCCCATCCTCTCCCTCCTCAACTCCCTGCTCCTTCTTGACAACCTTCCCCTCCCCATCGACCTCCACCACCACATCCTCCACATCCAAGCTCCCATCCTCGGTATACTTCCACATATCCTCCAACTCTCCTCTGCACAGCCCCGCCAGCCACACCGACCCCGTGACCCCAGGAACAAGGTACAGCAGGGCGGGCTGGCCGTGGCGGAACACAAGCATGACCACCATGGTCGTTAACAGCCCTGCAACATAGCCCGCAAGCGAGGCGTAGAAGTATGGTTTGGGAAAGGCCGTTGCGGCGATGGGTTCGCGAGCCTCGGAAACCGGAGAGAAGTGGCCGAACGGGGTGGTCCAGAAGCGGTTGCCCCATTGTCCGTTGGGGGTAACGTAGGGGGTTTTGACGCTGCGGGTTGCTTTAGTAGTGATCGTTATGCTGGTAGTTGTCGAGTCTGTGGAAAGGGATGAGGCGGACTTGGTGGTGAGGTCGACGGCCTCATGCTTGATCTGCCTGCGGTAGTGCTGGTAGACGTCGAAGCGCAGGGCAAGGGCCATGAGGATGCCTGGAATGGCAATGTCGCCGAGGCCGAGCATGCTGCTGCCTGTGGCGCCCTTGAAAACGAGCTTGATAGGGGCGTCGATCTTGGTGGCAACGGTGATCATGTAGGGGCTGCGGAGAGTTTGTTAGTGCGGGGGAGGGAGAACGGGAAAGGAAAACGCACGTGTAGAATACCATGACAATGTCGTAGACAAAGAGCGCCCAAAGAATCATGGTCCCTATGCCAAAAGACGTGGGCGACAGCATGTTGAAAGTGGTGTAGCACATGGAAATGCTGAGGAGGTTGGACACAACTAGTGACTCGGTGAAGTGGTAAGCCAGGGCAACGAGCCCGGCAAGGGCGGTGCTGAGAACGTTGGTGGCAGCGATGTTGAGCTTAACAAGCGGTTTGTCGTGTACCACAATCCGGAAGGTGTACTCGGCGTTCAGGACTCGGCGGATCTCCCAGGCCAACCGTTTGGACTTGGTCGAAGTGGCAAGCCTGGACAGCACGCCAGGCAGAGGTGTGTCCATTCCCTCCACAACAACCTCCTTATCAGTCTCCTTGTTGACCACGAACTGACATTGACGCTCTTGGTCAATGTGATAGACCTGGCCGCTGCCGTCCGCCCACATGCTTGGAAACACCAAGCTCTCAAGGATCTCCAAGGCATGTCCGGCTAGTGCGTTGAGACTAACGACACTGAACAGGGACATGTAACTCCGAATAATCTTGTTCAAGATAGCCGGGTCTTGGAGCCATTGGATCAGGTAATAGAGACCGATAAGCACACCGCCGAGCATCAGGGGAAACATGATGACGTCGGATGCGACGAGGCCTTCGACAAACTTCTCCTCCTTGCGCTTTTTCTGCCCCTTCTTAAGCTTGGGCGGGGCGGCTGAAGGTGGCCGGCGGAGTGAGCCATGTGCGCCGAGCCAGATTATGGTCGACGCGCTGACGACGATGAGAAGATACTGTGGTTCCAGGAGCTTCACGAAAGTAGCCAGCGATAGGGTGGGCGGCGGAGATACCTCGAGTGTATCGAGCGGGTTGTTTTCGGAGGACATGTTGGGCGGAGAGAGCGTCAGATCGGCATGAGCTCACCGATGAGCCGGACGAGAAGAATGTCGTGAACGTCAAGCTCTCAGAGTTGAATGACCAAGGGGGGCGGCGGAATTCGGAGGCTCAGAGCCAATGTTGTGGAAACCTCTCCAGCCAAAATATCAATGACTGTCTGAGGTACTCGTCCGTCGAAGTTTGAGATGGCCACCGGCTCCTGAAACTCAAACCTCAAAGAAGGCACGCTGTAAGTTCCCTTTCAGGTTGGTCGTCGGCTGGAGCCTGCAGACGTTGTGGGGCCAACTGGCTCCACCAAGACCCCAGTCAGTACTCCGTAACAGGGGCCTTGATGGCCAAGGTCTCCATCAACCTCCAGTCGTCCACCAACTCTGCCCACTGGGAGTCAACTTGTCTCGAAACAGCTGCGGTTCCTAGTACCAACTGTCCAGGATTGAATTACCTCCTCAAAATGGAGTCTGGGCCCATGTCGGTGGACAGCTCAGCATTGGAGCCACCGGCGCTGCCAGAGAGCGCTTCGGAGCCAACCCATGGCGGCTTTTCGCGATTCGAGTTGGAGCTGGAGGTACGCATATTCAACCCCCCCGGCTGAAGACGTATGACATGTAGCTGACAGTTCTTCAGTTTGTCCAGTCTCTTGCCAACCCACAGTATGTCAACTACTTGGCCTCGCGCAAGTTCCTGACGAACCCCTCCTTCATTGCCTACCTCGACTACCTCCGATACTGGACGCGCCCGCCATATCTCAAGTACTTGACGTACCCAACCGCGACGCTCAGAATGCTCGAGCTCCTCCAGCAAGAGAAGTTCCGCCAGGATATCATCAGCCCCGACCTCGCGCAGGCTATCATCGCGGAGGGCATGAAAGCGGCGGTGGAGTGGCATCGCGAGGGGTGAGGCCTCGTGGTCCGGCCACGGAGATGGACAGAAGACGAAAGAACGGTGCCGACACCGACCCAGAGCCCCAGCAACGGAGCACCTGGTCTCGCACATTTGCTTTTCCAGGATGGGGGCTGGTGGACACATGGGAGCATCCCATGCGGATTGAGAGACCCAGCATCAGGACGCCATGCCACACATCGCGCCGAGATACGAGGAGCACAGAAGTTTGCACAGACTGGAGGACACAAAGGAAGATACCCGTTGCAAGATCAGATACCAAGACAGACGCCTGTCTTGGCTGAGCAACCCATAGAATAAAAGACGAACCATAACCAATCCATAACTCCTCGCAATGCCCGTGAAATGCCACCCAACCGACAACCAGCCAGCCCATCCACGTGGTGGCCAGCCACCCTCCCCATCAGTTTTCTCTCCAGCGATGGCCGCAGGTCATGCACTTATTCTCATCATCAGCCATGGCCCCAAAACCAGCACACCGTGGGAATACTAACCTTGTAAAACGTAGTCATAGGCTCATCCGCACTGCGAATCTGCACCTGGAAGAAGGCCGCCTCGTCGCCGTTGCAGTCGGCCGTCGGACACTGCACCCTGCCCTTTTGCGCATTGTCCCATGCGCCTGGCCCGCCAAACACGTCTTCTTTTTCCTTCTTGGGGAAGTTCTTGCGCGAGTAGATGGGCATGTCGATGGCGTGCTGGTACGGGCAGGTGCGGCACTCGAGCCGGTTGCCGCCCGTGTCCATCCGCGAGAGGATGAGCAGGTTGGCGCAGTAGGGGCAGACTGGGAAGGTCAGTCTTTCCTCTGAAGATGATGATGGAGAATGGAGGGGTGTCTTACAGAGGATCGGCATTTTGTGAGATTGTGACCTTTTCCCTCTGCAGTAATGCGACAGGATTGAGACAAGATTTTTGAACTATGCGCAGTTCAAGTGCTTCCCAAATCGGAGGCGGGTGGTGTTTCAAGAAGACTCAGACTTCGGGTTGCAGTTTATTCACACAAGACTCATCACACAACCCATGGCAAGAACCTCTTTGAATCTTTAAAGTGGGGCTCAAAATCAGAATGGGGCACCGTCCAGGAGCAGAGGTGACCCTAACCCTGGTATTTGACTTCAAGATGGTTCACAACCTTAAAACCGTTCCTGTTCCCATATGCTTCTGTTAAAACTTGGAAAAGCAGACATCTCAGGAACCAAGTACTCTAAAAACTGATAGGATAGTCTAAATTTAGTCACGTACTTCAATGTCTGGGGGTGATCTTGACCAAGGACCCCTGGCCTGCTTTAGAAGAGGTGGGGTCCAATGATGCGTGGTGGGGTTGTCTCGCACTGAGCTGCGCCGGCGGTAACACACTGCCACCTCCTGGCAAGGCTGCCGCGCTGTCTGACGACCCCCAAAAGAGATCCGAAGTTCCGTCTAGCTGTGAGCTTTGCTGCCGAAGATAACATACCTGAACAATATCACTGAGATTTTCACGCCTTCCATTATTTACACTTACCCGTGGACTACGACTCCTCTCACCCGCACTGAGGCGCATCCTGAGTTCCAAGTCGAACCACCAGACCAACACATACAACACCCCCCAAACACCACAATGGCCAATCGCGCAAAGGAAGAGGAGCATGAGGTTCGTTTCAACTCTCCTCCTTTGCCTCTTTTCCCCCCTCGAGAAGCCCCCACTAACAAGACCCCTTTCTCCAGGGCGCCTCAACCCGCGAACTCCTCATCGAAGCCTGCCGACGCAACAACACCGACCTCCTCACCGAGCTCCTCTCCTCCCCCGCCCTCAAAGACAACGACGACGCGATTGCCCACGCCCTCAACACCACCACCACCGTCCTCGGCAACCACCTCTACCACGAGGCCGCGTCGCAGGGCAACTACGAGATCATCGACATGCTCCTCGACCAACCGGGCTTCGAGTGTGACCCCGTCAACCGCATCGAGGGCGACACCCCGCTGCACACGGCCATCCGGTGGATCAACAGCGAGCCTGAGGGCCAGCGCGAGTTTGGGAACGCTCTGGTGGAGATGATGCTCGAGGCTGGGTCGAACGCGAGGGTGAAGAACAAGGGGGGGCTGACGCCGCTGCAGCTGGTGGATCCGAGGAATGAGGGGCTGAAGGAGGTGATTAGGAAACACGAGTATGCCGCGCTGAATGCGGGGGATTTTGTGAGCGTGGAGGATGTGAAGGGGGGGAAGGGGTTGCTGGCGAGGAAGCAGGATGATGAGGAGGATGAGGATGCGGAGTTTAGCGGGAGTGACGAGGAGGAGAGGGCTGAGTGGGAGCGGAGGAAGGGGAGGCGGTGAGCGGGCGGTTGGAGTGGTGAGAAGGGAGAGATACCCCGCTTCAGAGGCATCGGCTTAGAAGGCATGGATGCTGGGTGTTCATGGGCCATATATGGGAGGCAATAGACGTCTCGTTTGGTCAGTTAGGCGGTTTGCTTTGCATGCTTGTTCTGAGCACTTGGATTTACGGCACCGCGAGCGGACAAGAGAATTAGAAGCTGAAAGCAAAGTATATTCAAGGCTACCGAACCGGTCCTACTCTCCAAGGGTATCTTCGTCACTTTCCTCACATCACATCAGCAACACAGCAAACACCACCACTGCACTTCCCACCACCGTCCATGGAACAACACCCACCCTGTCCGCACCACTCTTTGTCCTCTCCTCCACCCACCGCCAATCCCTCACCTTCCCCAGCCCCTCGTCACTCAACCTCCCCCCAGCCCCAACAGTCCTCATCTCCTCGCCAAACACCTCCAAAATATCCGTACTCCTCATACCCCTCGGACAAAACCTCACCTCCCACCCGCCATTCAAACCCCCGCCCACCTCGGTCTCCCCCTTCCCCCCATCCCCATCCCGCCCAGTCAAAGCCGGCAAAATAAACGTACTCTTCCGATCATTATACGCAAACGAGTACGCGTCAGGACACACCCTCTTCGCATTGTTGCTGTACAGGCTCGGCTTGCACACGTCCGGCGAGTTGTACTTCCCCGTGCAGCAGTCCTCCGGGTTGCCCGTCTTGGCGCACGGCGAGAGGCACGGCTGGAAGGCAGGGCGGGGGACGCCGTCGTCTGGGTAGGGGTATACCCCGCCTGCGGAACCGGGGACGTCCGGGGGGAGCTTTTGAAGGTTGAAGGGGCACCAGGTTAAGAGGGAGGAGTTGGTTTGGGTGGGTTCGTAGGGGATGGGGTAGGGGGTGGAGGTGGTGTTTGTGTCTGGGGGGGAGGAGGAGTGGGAGGTGGGAGGGGAGAGGTAGCCCGAGGAGGCGATGCAGGAGGGGTTTGTGAGGTTGGGGGGGATCCAGGAGGTGTTTTTGGAGGGGTGGTAGATGATGGTTAGGGGGAGGTTGTAACCGTCGACGAGAGAGATGTCGTAAAAGGTTTGGTCGTTAGAGGAACCGCCTTGGAGTGTGAATTCCGCGAGGGTGGCGGGGACTTGGCCCTGGTCTCTTTTTTAGTCTGCGTTCTCAGTATACGGGGGGAAAGGATACTTACAGCAAACTCGCATCTCAATACCCCAAAACAGTCCCCCGTCACGCATGCCGCACCATACCCGTCCACGCCGCTGTTGTTGCTTGGCCCGCTTCCGTCCGCGTTGAATGAGCAGTTCGTCCGGCCCCAGATTCGCCCTGCCCAGTCTGGACCAATCCACATCAACCTGCTGGTGTCGGGCGAGAGCTCGAATCCGCCTGTTCCTGGGCCGGTGCCCGCCTGGGTCACGATGCCAGGCCAGACTGACTCGCCGCAATCGTTGGCGATTACCAACTGGATTGGGGCCTTGTCTCTTGGTGGGTCAATTGTGATGCTACCGGTTGAGGTGCCGTTGGTGGTTGAGTTTGTCGAGGTGATGGTATTGTTTCCGGCTGTGTTGTCGTAGGGGTTCCCGGTTGTGACGTTGAAGGGAGCGATGGGCATATTACCGGCCGCACCAGTTGTGATGTTGTGTGGCCTGACGCTTTTCGTGAAGAGAGTAGAGGCAGTAGCTCGTTGGCTCAACAGTGATAGCACCAGCAACACATGAGTCTTGAGCTTGCTGGGAAACTTTTGACTTTTCCTCTCCGCGGCCCTCTCCGCGGTCACAGACCTCTGTCTCGAGCTATCCGGTAGCGTCCTACGCCATGTTCGTTGCTCTATGTACCCCATATTCTCGGGGGCTCGAGACATCGTTGTCTAACACCGAACCACACTGGCTTTAAGAAGTGGGTTTTGGAATGTTGAAAGAACCGGAACTTGGTAGGGAAGATGAGGCCACGAGGAAGGGGTGATGTTTTGTTACTAGTACGGATGAAACTTAGGATAACAAGACGGAAGCACACAGAACCTAGGAGATGTGGCAGCGAGAAGAAGAGAAATTGATAAACGGCGAGTTGAGGAGTGGTTGGTAGGTTAAGGAGGGATGCAAGAGACTGGCGATGCCATCTTGGCTTTGGGCAGCAGGTTTCTGATCCATGAGGTTCCGAACTCATGATCAATAGGAAGGTACCTTGTAGAAAAGCGAGGAGATCCAATCCGGGTTGCCATCCTGCCCTTGCCCTCTACTGCAGTTGAGCAAGCAGTGTGGCTGGGGAAGGTGAGTGAGGGTGGTGTTGAACCAAGATTGGCTGGCGTTGCCAGCCATGACGCAGGAGTGGTCAGCTCCCGTCCCAGACCTCTGGTTGCCCCTGAGGAAAACTTGAGACGAGGCGAGGTCCCTGCTTCTTGGTTATGGGACGAGGAGGATGCAACGTCATCGCTTAAAGAATCGCGCAGGTTGCAACAGGTCTTGCACTCGTCTGTTGTTCTAACAACTAAACAAATCAGGCTCTTATAGCGCTCTTCCAAAAATCAGGTCATCTTTCTGTCCCGCGATGGGAAGTGTGGTGTCTGAATCAAATGATTCCATACATGACATTTGTCGCATCCATTCCGGCTCTCCAAGCCTATATCAGATTACCCTCCACGTTTTCCTTCTTCCTCATCCAACTCTCGCTCGTATCAGGCAAACATCCCAACACACCAACTCTCATCCATATCGTCGCCATAGTTAGTATGAGCCTGACATTGCTCGCCATGCGAAACACGCCCATTTTGCTTTCAAGAGGTATCACTGTGGAGTTTCGATGCGGTGCGAAACAGAAAAAGCTGCAGAAAACTCCCGTCCAACACGCCCAGTCTTTCTTATCCGTCGCTGTTTATCTGAACCGTGCCCTGCAGCGGCCCATAACCTCGCCCTGGCAGACGAGCTCAGCGCTAAACTCGGATCCGTCAAGGGTGAGGTAGATGTCGAAGTAGACGCGGTAGAAGGTACCCTGCGGCGTGTCCATCCGCTCGAAGTCCTTCTCGAGGTTCTTGCGCGACAGATCGGACGTGAGTGTGACCACCTCCTTGATTCCTGGGATGGGGTTAGCAGCAGCTCTTCTCGATTTTCAGAACAGAAACTCACTCGGATCCTTGGTGTACTCAGGACAGACATCGTCGTCGCAGGCATACAGAATATCCTCATACATGAGGGTGGCACCGGGGGCAACCTGGCGGAAGAAAGAAACCTTGACGGGCTCGCCAATCTTGACCTTCTGGCCCTTCTGGACGAAAATCTGGCGGGTGAACTTGCAGCGGTCCTTGCCGTCAAGCGAGGGCACACGATAGGCCTCGGGGTGATATCCTTCCTTAAAGGGCTGCAGCGTGGCCATGAGGTAGTGCCTACGAGCGACACGGTGCGTAATGACTCTCTCGGTGATGCCGGCAGTGACGGCACCCTTGACGATGGCGGCGACGGAATCCATGGGCCGGACAACCTTGGACTGGAACTGCGGCGGCACATGGAGCTTGATCTGCTGGAAGAGATATTCTGAGGCGCCGAAGCCACCGACGACCAAGATGTTCTGGAGCGTCCTGTTTTGCGCCTGGATGGCAATGATCTGGTTCCGGACCAACTCGAGAATGCGGTTGACGACGGGCTCAAAGCACTGGAGGATCTCCTCGTTCGTGAAGGTCATGTAACCTTCCTCGATGCCGGCCTCGGGGAACTCGGCCTCGATACCGACATCGACAGCCCACTTCTGGCCGTTGTTCCGGAAGTCGGCCTTGATCCGGTTCTCGAAGTCCATGATGCACTTTGCGTACACACGGCCGGCCGTCTTGGAGCCGTCGGGCAGCTTCATCTTGCGGATCTTGGTCCGGAGGATGTTGCTGAAATTCCTGTTCAAAGCGGTCGAGCCGCACGAGTCACCGGAACCGGCCGTGCATTCGGCGACGGTGAAAGGGTTCTCGTCCTCGACTTCGTAAGCGATAAGATCGACGGTGCCACCACCGCAGTCGACGATGAGCACGGCATCGTGCACCTTGAGGTTTAGCAGACCGGTCTTGGAGCAGAAGAGAGCAGCAGCCTCAGGCTCGCTGACCAGAGTCAGGCGGTTGTCGTTCTCGTCGCGGAGAAAGCCAGCCTGGATGGCAGCCGCTCTAGTGGCGGCCTTGCCAGCGTCGTTCCAAATGGCAGGCACCGTCAGGTAGTACCGAATATTCCTCTCCTCACGATTAAACACCTCGCCCAGCGTCTTCTGGAGGGCCGCCCGCATGGCCTGGCGAAGCTTGAAGAGGTAATCGGCTGCGACATCGATCTCCGACTTGCCTGGGGGCAGAGGAGGCAGGTTAATGGGGTCGATATATGTGTTGCCCGAGAGCATCAGTTGCAGCTTGAACCATTCCACCTTCTGCACGCCCGGCTTGGGGTATCCGGTTGGGGCGAGGGCATCGGCGATATCGGGGCCCCAGCCCACCACCTTCTGGTATTGGTCGTAATACAGGACGGTCGGGATCTAACGAGAGGCTGTGTCAATCTCGACTCTCAACTCAATGGAGGCAACCACGGCAAGGACCACGGACTGTCCGCACTGACCTTCTGCTTTGTGTATGAACCGGCACCCGGCCACTCGGTGATGATGTCTTCCTTGGCTTCGTTGTTCGTGGCAAAGGCGAAAGCAACACCGGAGAAGGTGGTGCCCTACAAGCACACAGATATCGTTAGAATGGCTCGCGGAGTAGGTCAAGGGGGATAGGTATGCTTACAAAGTCGATACCGACGATCAGCTGAGCCTTGCTACGGCTGTTGCCCTCAACCTCGGCAGCGGCATTGCGTGTGTAAGGGGCGATGGTGCCAGCGGGCTGCTGGGGCGCCGGCGGCGGGTAGCCGGCCGGAGCACCGTAACCCGGGGGACCGCCACCCATGGGCGGAGGGCCGCCCCCCATGACCGGGGGTGGGTACCCAGCAACCGGAGGGGCCCCGGTGTTGATGGGCGGAGGACCTCCAACCATTTGGGACGGTGGAGTGCGGGCCGGGCCTTGATTCGCGAGGGGGCTGGTGCGGCCGACGACGCCTGGAGGGCCGGGCGGATAGTTTGCTGAGTAGCTGGGCGGCCGTGGACCAGCGCCTGGGTGATTCATTGGGAGGCTCTGCTGGGACGGGTTGGGTGTGCTCGATGGGAGGGGACCCGAGCGAGACGATGGGAAGAGCGGAGGGATTTGAGGCGCTCCCGGCGGCGGGGTCGGGCTCTGCAGGACACTGGGACTGGGGCTGGCGGTTCCGGTCGGCGGCTGCTGCTGTTGCGGCTGCTGCTGCTGGGGATGGATCGAGGCGGTCGATTTCCTTTTGCCGAAACCAAAGCCTTTCAGGCGGGAGTTCAGAGAGCTCATAAGGGGAAAGGTCGGGCGGAAAAATCGAGGAAGCGAGAGGAAGAAAAGGGAAGGGGCACACACGGTCGGGGGGAAGGGAGGGGAGGGGGTGAGACCGAGGGGGGAGGAGGCTGTGGGCGGCGCGGGCTGGGCAAACCCAAGAAAGAAAGCTGAATCGGGGAAAGAGGGGAAAATTAGGTGCTGTTGCGACTGGGGTAGGACTCTCAGGCTGCAGGCATGTGGGTTTGCGGCTGGGAGCTGGGAGAAATGGGAACCTGAAGACCTGAGGCGCCGTCGCTCTGCTGCTGTGGGCGTGCGGCTCGTCGTCTCGCACTGCTTGCTTGGTGGTGGTGGGAGGCGCTTGACTGGCAGTGTGTGATGGGTGGGTGGTGTCTGGTTGTATGGTCTGGTCTGTCTCGTCCGATCAAAGAAATGGATGGATCCTGGTCGGGTGTGGCTGATGATGATGGGCTCTCCCTTGCCAGCTCACTTTCGGGCCTGACAACCAGGAAAATCGGTGGGCGGGTTGATAAGGCTGAGCTCGTTAGGTCCAGGCACTGCCAACGCGGGGGAGGGGAAGCTGCTACTCCCTGCGATCCACAATCCCTTGCCACCCAAGAAACAGAACTGTTGATGGAGGGCAGCAGTCCTGTCCATTTGGGGGCCAATTATCAAGGCAATTGTCATCAATCCAACGACAAATGTCAAAACATGGATCCAGCAGAAATTTCAAAATCTCACCGAGTCCTGCCATCCAGCTGTTCTCAGGTGACGAGCGTGGGAAGGTCCCCACTTGCTTCCCGCAGGACTCCCGTCATCTGCATGAGGGATCCACACCTTGCTCTCAGGATGGCGAGCTCGCACTGGCATCTGGCAGAAGAAAGAACAATGTCAAACACTCGGTGATGGAACGATGGATTCTTTTGGTTTCAAGTGGTGTTCTACATACTCTGTCCGGCGTCCTCTTGTCAATGAATCTGTGCAACGGCCGCCATCGGGAGCCTCGCCTGTTAGCGGGGTCAGCCCCCGCCTCCAACACCACAACGAACCCTCAGGTTCAGGTTGTGTCCCGCTTCTCACATTCCACCCGCAGGAACAGAGGCTCCCTTCTCGCCAAGTATTGGTTTCCTCTTGCCACATTTGCGCCCGATTCTCAATGGAACGTTCAAGTCCTCAGTGCCGACGACAATTCGTCCTTGAGACATCTTAACGATGCTGATGCTGTCTTGGGGGCGATTCCTGAGCTTGGGACAACCCAACCTGCAGCAGCGGCAGGGCGAGAGTGAGATGGATCTGGTTGCTGGCCCTGTGGGGTCATCTCGGCCTGAAGACTGGGGATGCATTCTGGTGTGCAGGTGCCTGACCTAAGCCGAATCGGGACATCAGGTGGTAGGACCTTCGTAGGACTTGGAATGCGGTCTATGGCCTGTGGCTGAGCTTCGAGGCGCGGTTCCTGCTTACCGCGGCAACTGACCAATCAGCCGCAGGTGATCCTCAGATCCTCTTTGGTGGTGGATTCCCAGCGCCGGCGGAAAGTTGCTCCCCCTGTCCTGTCAGCCGCCAACATGGAACACGAGCCATCTCATCAAAACTGGTTGCGATGTGCAACAATAACTGCCATTGCTAGGGCGACGTGCATCCTTCGGCTTTCGGCAGTCTGTTAATTAAACCACGGGGTTCTGTTTCATCAGGACATTGCGAACTTGGCAACAGGGCCTGGTGTTTTGTTCACTCCGGGTGTTGTTGTGTTGGTTTTGATGCTCTGTTTCTGGCGTCCATCTCGCCGCCCTAAGGATACGCAACCTAAGCAAACGGAAACTACCTTCGGATCAAGCTCAAAGCAACCCTTGTTGAATCCTCAGAACTCTTGGGTTTCGGTGTTTCGAATTGTCTCATCAATATTCACCAACACCGACAGTTGAGGAGTCGTCCTGTGACAGAACAGACAGATCTGCTGACAGCCATCCAAGGTGGAACTGTTTCCGATTTCCAGCAATGTGGTTCTCGGAGCCCCAACCAGCGTAAAGCAGCGTGAAGGGGACTCTGGACCTTTGATCCTTGGATATCATAACTATCTTCTGGGTGTAGAGTCTGCCAGTTGGTGACTCGGGAGGGGCATCTGGTATCACTTGTGGCACAACGGTCCAACCCTACAAAACTCAACCCATGGAACGCTGTCCGTCTCTTGAAGCGCTGATTGCTTTTTGTCCCAAGTTGGAAAGGTTTTCTTCAAACGTCCGCTGTCACCCACTGACAGTACTGCTGGATGAGTCTAATGTCATATATGAGGAGGTGCTCTCTCGCCCGTAGACGTTTGGGGCATGTTCTCGCAACTGGCTTCTCCATCCCATCAATGTCGACTACCGAACTAAACGACAGAGTGGGATATCCTGGAACCTTTGGCTGGAGACTTTTGCTGAGGGGATGGTGCGGTAATGGTGGCTCAGACTTGGTTCGTTGTTCCACGAAACACGATGAAAGGTTCAGCTGACCAGCTAGGCCAACGTCGCAGTGTTTCCAACACCATCGACATGTTGTTTGGTTTTAGGGTCAACTTCCGCATATCCTGCGATAGGGCTCAGATCTGAAATTGCAGTGCGGACGGGATATGTTGTGAACACCTCTGTCATCTCCTTCTCGTGGACAGCGGGTGGGAATGGGAATGATTGTTGCGCCTGGCAAGGTGGGTTCCCGGCAAATAGCTGAACGGGCGCCTGGTTGCGGGCTGATAATCTCTGAGATTCGGGTCCTAAAGCACCGTCAACACGCCGGTCAGCATAGCGAAAATTGAGTTGAGGCCTGTTACCTAGCTCCACCCCCTCAATCTCTTTCTCCGGACACTTCGTCTGCTGTCGAAGCTACGGCTCAGTTCTTCGGCCAGCCAAAGTCGTTCTTTTGGTTCAGGAGCAGCTGTCCCCCTGTCAGGATGTCACTGACTGGTGTGAGGCCGTCCGGCGGTGGTCGCCCAGCTTCAAGATAGACTTCGGGGACGATTTGGGAGAAGGGCGCAAACAACGGGGGAGCTCTGAGATCCCCCAGAAAAGAAAGGGGTATGGCTCCAACATTGAGCTAGGATGCGACTTGTGGATCACCAGGTCAACATTGATGGGAGTTAGGGGACTGTCGGGCCACTGCTGCAGTTATCTCCGGTTTAACACATGTTGTAGGACCCATACAAGTTTATACCTTCGGTCGACGATAGTCCCAAGAGATTTCTTCAAGGACCATTCGCATCCGACTTGGACCGGTGGCCTGATACTAGACCTTGTGTCCTGCCATCGCAGAGCGGCCCTTTGTCGGGCCGTCTATCACCCCATCCGCGGTCCTGGCCATGGGATTCCGGGTAGGCCTGTCCTAATAGCATAGCCAGAAACACCACGGCATTGAGGTCCTTCCTCACCTTCCTATTGCCATTCGGCCCGCCCATCTGTTCCCCGTCGACCACGGAGCGGCGCCGACGATACCGTTTGAGCGAATTCAAGGAGAAAAATGGACCACAGCGCCGGGGTCTCGCCGTGCTTTGCTTTCCGTTCTTTTGAAGCATAGGTATGCGAGATCGTTGCTTTCCACCACTACGTGTGATGGTGTCAAGAGCAGAACGAAAAATGCTAGAGGTGTGGTCCATATTCAATAAGCTGGGAGGTGAGGCAGAGGAGCAAAGAAGCAGGTGGGATGGGGGGTGAACGGAAGTTGAGGCCATCATCCAATCATCTTGGTTAATGAGTCCTGTCTGATCAATGCGAGATGTCTCGAAGCCAGCAGATGGACCCTGAGTATGGGCCGGGTTGCTAGCCTCCGGCCCGCATCCTACAAATGCCGGACCCCTTGCATCGCCCTGCAGTAGGGCGAACATGAACGCAGTTCTTGTGCCCGACGAGCCGGAGCTGAGCACGACAGCCCGAGGCCGCTCCCACGAGAACACCATGGCGGGACGGTGACAAGAGGCCGGGAGAGTCGAGGCTCGAGAGCTCTCAACTGAAGTATCCCTGTTGATGCCACGTGTGACGGGAGCTCCCATACCAATGACGATCTTGCGTCGAACCTGTTGCCACACGGGAGCACAATCCTCGAGTCGCGACCTTATCAAGACATCCAATGTCTTTACCAGAGCCGCACAGCTCGAACTTCCAAGCAGCGAGAGGGGGAGGCTCACTCCCAACTTTTCAATCCCCACTTCTCAGCTCCCAGTCCAACTGCTTCGGTCCATGGCGTCGATCGTAACCCTGGCCAGATCCCCACCTGCAGAGTTCCAGATTTGTCTTCTCCTCTCTCCCACCCCGGACTTTCCATGTTGATCATCCTTGATTCTGTGGTCTCCGACAGGAACCCGCTGCCCTGCTGCTGTTTGTTGTGTCTTGCGTCTTCGGGTTCCTGATTCTGGCGTCTGGCATTTTCCCTCCGTGATATCTCTCCATCGCCGCTCCTTCCAAGAGAAGGCAATCGCCGCCTTTGACGACAAACACCCCCCCGTGCATTGGACCTTCTTCACCACCGTCGCATTCCTGGTCGGAAAGCGTGGGCTCTTCTCCGTCTCTGCGGCATGCCATCCGCGGTTGGTGGCTGCTGCATTGGCCCATTGGCGCATCCCCAGGAGGGAAACCGGGCCACAGGTTTCTCGGCGTCAGGCAAGAGACGGTGAAGGAGGAAGGGTTGAGGAGGCAAACAAGAATTGAGCCAACCTTGAAGCGCGTCGGCACACCCAAATCTTTTTCCTGCGAGGATCCCATGACCGCCTAGCCCGGAGTCCCCGTCTTCGAATTCCTCGTCGCGCCTCGACAAACATACGAGTCAACGAACCGCTGAGCAACGGACCGAGCTGCCACCGCCTATTTCGCCGACTCTAGCACTATCGCGGCATCTCGCTCCGCAGCGTGTATCTCGCTGCACTGCTGCAGCCGCCTGGGTCTGAGTGAGCGATAATTTCAAGAGGCTCCAGCAGCTCCGAGCCCGCAACGGACGAAGCAGCCAGGGTATGACTTCATTGGGCGACGCCGCGACTGGGACCCAAAGCCGGGCCGTTTTGACTTGGCTGGGAGGAAGAGGGGGAGACGGAGACCCCAGGACGCCCCACCGCCTGCCCCAACGAACCTATCACGCCTGACAACCAATCGCGGGCCACCCCCTGCAACCGCCAAAACGTCATCCCCAAAGCCATCGGGCGCCTCGGGGCGCTCACTTAAGAGCTCTCCAGCTGCTGCTCGGAGGTGGCGTCGCAATTTCTGCTGCTCTCGTTGTCTTCCTCGGAATCAGCTGGTGCACGTGTGCCTCGTGGCTCTCTTGCTGTTTATTGTTTTGGTACGTCAATGCTTTTCTTTGTCCTGACAATTCCTCCTTTCAGCGCATTTTTGGATTCTTATCAGCAACATTGGACTTGGGATGGAAATCTGAAAACTTGTGCCCCGCATTCACTGCATCTGTGCCCCAGCAGCTGCCCCTCCAAACTCGACCACCCCCACCAACCTAGGCTCACGCCCGTGCCTTTCTCTTCACGTCCCGCAGAGCAGTGCGGGTAGCCAGTCGCTGCAGAATCATTCATTTTTGTTTTGCTTTCTCGGAAGCTGACAAGGCTTGTGGCTACTTAAGGTTCTCCAATTCCTCTCTCGATTTTCCGGTAGCCAGCAGCAACCGCTTCCCAATCCGAGATTTCGTCGCTCAGAGCCCCAGCACCCCCATCACCCCCATCGACCCCGCCGCAGCCCAGCGCAGTCCCTTCGATCACCGACAGGTTACGATCCTCGACACTGCAAAAACCCTGATACTTTTCCCACCGTGGCGCCCATTTCCAAGCCGCGCGCAATGGCTCTTGCGCAGGAAACCAAGGCGATTGTCGCCCAGTTCGAGTACTCGGACGACGATGTCAACAAGGGCGTCAAGGAGTTCCTCCGCCAAATGGGTACGTGCGCTTTCGTGCCTCTGACGCTGCCAAGTATTGCCCTTACTAACACCTTGTGAAAAGATGAGGGCCTCGAGAAGGATGGGACCAGCCTGAGCCAGATCCCCACCTATGTTACCGCTGTGCCGAATGGCACCGAGAAGGTTGGTCCAGGGAATGTGTTCGTAGGGTATCGCCGACTAACCACCTTCCCCACAGGGTCTGTACATGGCTGTCGACCTTGGTGGCACCAACTTTCGCGTTTGTTCTATTAAACTAAACGGCGATGGCACGTTTAACCTTACCTCCGCCAAAGTACCAATTCCCAAGGAGCTCATGGTCGCCAAGACGGCCCAAGAGCTTTTCGGCTTCCTTGCCCACCAGATCGAGCAGTTCCTTGCGACGCATCACGGCGACCAGTTCGAGAGACACATCCGCCGTCGCAAGACGGTCAGTTCCCCGAATGGCTTCAGGGATGAGAACGTCTTCCGCATGGGCTTCACCTTCAGCTTCCCCGTGCAGCAGATTGGCATCAACAAGGGCACCCTCATAAGGTGGACGAAGGGCTTTGACATTCCGGATGCCGTCGGCAAGGATGTGTGCGCCCTGCTGCAGAATGAGATTGACAAGCTCCACCTTCCCGTGAGGGTCGCCGCCCTGGTGAACGACACGGTCGGGACCCTGATGGCTCGTTCGTATGGCTCCCCCGGCGAGCACGGCGCCGTGCTGGGTGCCATCTTCGGTACCGGCACCAACGGCGCCTACGTCGAGAAGCTGTCCAAGCTCAAGAAGCCCTTGACCGGCGACTACGATAAGTCTACTGGCCAGATGGTGATCAACACCGAGTGGGGCTCGTTCGACAACCAGCTCAACGTTCTCCCCAACACCCCTTGGGACGTTGCCCTGGACAAGTCCACCGTCAACCCTGGCCTCCAGATGTACGAGAAGCGCGTGTCTGGCATGTTTCTGGGCGAGATTCTCCGCCTGGCCGTCAATGATCTTATTCAGAACCCCAAGGTCTCTTTCTTCAAGGATGAAAACTCGAGCTCCAACGACTGGAGGTCGACCACCGACATTGACGCGAACTCGAGCCTCTACAAATCCTGGGGCCTCGACACCTCGATCATGTCGCTCGCCGCGGGCGATAACACCCCCGCTCTGTCGGTTCTCCGCCAGGGCCTTGAGTCGACCCTCCAGATATACACCCCCGCGTACGAAGACGCCCAAGCGTTCAAGGCCATCTCGGGCGCCATCGGCCGCCGCGCTGCGCGTCTCTCGGCCGTCGCCATTGCTGCCATCGTCTTGCAGAGCGGCAAGCTGGACGACCCCGCGCACAAGGATGAGCCCATTGACATTGGCGTCGACGGCAGCCTCGTCGAGCACTACCCCTACTTCACCGAGATGATCTACGAGGCTCTTCGCATCATTGACGGCGTCGGCGAGGCCGGTGCCAACCGCATCCGCATCGGCATCGCCAAGGATGGCTCGGGTGTCGGCGCCGCGCTCATTGCGCTGGTCGCTGCCGGCATGGAGAAGAGCGCTGCGTCCAAAAGCTCCGACTACGTTGGCGAGTTGCGCAAGACGGCTCATATCAACAGCGTTTCGGGGAAGACCAGCGAGGAGGCCGCGGCCGATTAGGAATCGGACGGCTGGGTTCCTTCTTCTGCCGTTGCGCGTCCTCGGAAGAGGGGGAAGTGCTGCGGGCCCATGTGAGGTGCTCATCTCATGACGGGCATGGCAGTCGAGCACCTGGCTGGGTCAATTGACACCGGCCTACGCTCTCTGCATCGCATGAGGCGAGCGTGTTAAAAACTGTGTGGATATTCATCATTGCGGGCTGGGGATAGGGCGACTGTCATTCAGCCCTAGGTTAAGGGTCAGGATTTGCTTCATTTTTTACAGCTCTCGATTGGTTGGGTCGGTCGGATCTTGGAGCATGGATGGCTTCTGCCGTGCCCTCGTTTATGGGCGGTCATGACTCTCTTTGTTGAATGCTAGCGGACATTTACTATCTTGCTTGGTAGCTTGATAGTTTTGGAGGATCCAGCGAGCATCAATAGCATGGCTTAGGTGGCATTCTACAGCGTGCATCCCAACATGGAACATGATTTGCCTTCTTTGCCATAATGTTGTGATTTGGTCTCTTGGTGTTTATGTTTGTTTTCTCTAAAACCCATGGTTGCTCCAAACCCTTTGAGTCTCCGCCACCAAGCCCTTATTCTTAACACCGACATAATCTTCCACCCTATGATCACTTTATGATCCATCATATGGGTTATGCATAATGACTTCCACCGTAACGTCTCCAGTGTTTGCCACAAACACGGAATAGCCAGAGGGAGCAGCTCCGGCCGGGCTCCCACTAGGTTCGCGGGTCTGGCTCCCACTAGACGCACACGTGTGTGCGCTTACGTAAACCCAAAATGGCTTATGTAATCCACAAAAAATGCATCTAACAGAGCGTTGTCCCGCACCACCACCATCCTCAACACCACCCTCATCACCATCCTCAACACCAAAAGCCCTCAATTCAATCAATCTGCACAATATCTGAATATCGCTTTGATAACGCCCGAGAGGTCCTTATATGGCCAACCTCACCGCAAGCTGTACATTGACTTGGTCGCTTAGCCCGTGTCGCCAGCGTTGCCTCAACAACCTCGAATCCACTAGGCTCTCGCTTCGTACTTGACGCTGGGAGACTGCTTTTCATCGCTCTTGGCTCTATACGGCGGGGCTCTAGAAGGTGAAGTGAAAGCATAGCCTCGAGGCTTTGCATACGTGTTAATTGACTCAAATAAACCGTCGCGCGACTCAAAAAAGCCCTCGGGAGGGAGGCACTCGTCTGGAAAGGTAGCCATAACTTTGGTGTTGAGGATGGTGGTGGTGCGGGACAACGCTCTGTTAGATGCATTTTTTGTGGATTACATAAGCCATTTTGGGTTTACGTAAGCGCACACACGTGTGCGTCTAGTGGGAGCCAGACCCGCGAACCTAGTGGGAACCCCCTAACCCTTCATAACCAATGTGTCTTGCTGTTTTCATTGACTTCATCCAAACACCCCAAGCTAAACAACCCACACTTGATCACCAGTGCTGGTGCTGCTGCTGCTGCCAATTGAACACATCCATTCTTCCTTTACCACCCACATTTATTGACAAACATTCCGTAGATCAAGGCCCGCCAAAAGCAGCACTCGGATAAGCCCTCCTCTTCCTCCCCGCCGCCCCGGCCGCCGAGCTACTCCTAGAGCTCGCCTCAGATCCTGTTCTGCTCCCGCGAGGAGGAGTCGGGGCAGCCAGGAGCTGTGCCTGGATGTTGTTGCTGCTGTTGTTTCTTGGCGGTCCACCTCTTCCTGCAGCAGTAATCATATCGACCGGGAGGTCGTTCCACTCTGTTTCGGGGCGGGCGTTTTGGAAGGAGAGGGAGGAGGCTGTGGAGGGTGCTGGAGAGGCGGTTGATCTGCGTGGCGGGCCTGTTGTTGCTGTTGTGGTTGGTGGTGGGGGAGCAGTTGTCGGGGGTGGGAGGGTAGAAGTTGGTGGAGGAGGGGTTGTGATGGGCGGGAGATTGATTGCTGCGGCTAGGAGGTTGCCTGGTCCAGCGGTCCCCGTGGGGAATTTGGAGGTGGGTTGTACCGGTGATGACTGTGTTGGGAGGAGAGCGCTTGGCCCAATGTGCCGTTTTACAATCCACGCCGTGTCCGGCCGCAGCTTGAAGTAGTACCCCTTGACCGGCTCGCGGCCTTCACGGGTGAAGCCTCGCGCAGCGTACCACTTCAGCCCTTCCTCATTTTCTGTCCAGACGTGTGCGTAGATTGTGCGCACGTCGATGTTTGACCCTGCTGCCGGAAGAATGGCAGTGCTCGCAACTACATGTTCGAGGGCCGCGGCGGCGAGGCCGAGCGAGCGGTATGGGGAGAGGAGGCCCAGGGACTGGATGTAGATCGCGTGGAAGGCCGTGTTGAGCGGGATCTCGGTATGGCTTTGCGACTTTGACGGTGGCGGCCGTGGCGGAGGCAGCGGCTGGCCTTGCTCGTCGAGGAAGGGATTGGGCTCGAGCCGGCAGATCAAGCCGCCGATGACCTTTGGTGTGTCCTTGTCCGAGTCCTGCCAGAGAATGGCCCGCGAAAAGAGGCCCGATACGAGGGGATCGAGGGCTTTGGAGTAAAACGAGTCGGGATACGCCACGGGTAGGAGGAGCGAGTTAATCCTTCTGAGGGCGGGGATGTGGTGCTCTTCGAGAGGGACGATAGTCGCGCCGGTGGGCAGCGATGGCGGGGAGGGCAGAACCGGGACGCCGTTCGGAGGTAGGCTTATGGGTAGAACTACGGGCTTGGCCCCGGCGGCATTGGGCGGTTGGGTTGGCTCCCCGACCGTTGGTGGGAGCGGCGGCGCTGACGGCGCAGCAGGCGGTGATGTTGTCGCGACTGCGACATGGTTGTTGTCTGGACCTTGTGGCGGGGCACTTGGAGGGGCAGCATACTCGGGCTGGCGCCGAGGCTGGAAGAACGAGCGAATCGAGGACTGCTGGGGGCGCGACATGGTTCGGGCGTGGGATAGTTGAAGCTGCAGGTGGTATCATGGCAGAGGAACAGGAGAAACTCTTGTCTCACTTGTCAAATCTTGGGTTCAATTCACTGGGTCCAACGAGGTCCAGCCCACGAAGTCGCGGCTGCCCCTGGGGATCCCTGTTTGCGCGACAGGGAAGCTGATAGCGGACAGGCGTCAGCTTAGGCCGTTGGCATTCCGCAGCCCCACACAACCCCTGTTCCCCAGCCGAGAGTTTGTCTTTTGAATGGAAGCTGCTGTCGTGGTTCTTGTCCCAACTCTTCCTGCACTGCCTCAGTGCGACCACAGAGGAAGTGTCGCGGATTTAAAGTGTGGTGATAATGGAACGTAAAATTAGCAAAGACGAGTTTCCTAATTTTATCTTTGCCGGCCAGGCCCAATTGCGGATTGGAAGCGTCCCGCAGCCGAGGGCTCGGTGTTAACCAACCTCCCGCCACCGCCTTTTTCGTCCGGCAGAATTGCAAAGGCGGGCAAGATCAGTGATTTACGAGAAGGCCTCGGAAGCGCCGCTGCGAGAGCATTGGAGATTGTTGTTATTGATCATTCACACAATAGCAGGCTCGGCGACAATAGCTTCCTCGCTTTCCAGCGACACCTATTCAGCAACCCATACGAAACACACCCGCCATTCACATGTATTCAAGATCTGCAGGCGGTGGGCCATTGTGGTAGCGTCATCTGTACTTCAGGGATTGTTCTGCCCATGCGCGCGGTTGGTTCCCACTGTCCGGGTGCCTCAACGCCCTAACAAAACCGCGGCCGGTGGGCTGAGACAGCATTTTCCCTCCATAAATTCATCCATCATTTGCCTGCTTCCGCCTTCGCACCCAACCGCTGGGCAGAAACCTTAGCAGTCACCTTCAAACCACGCTGCGACAAGATCTCACGAATTGATTGCTTGAGGCTGCAGACCGACAAGACCATCTTTCCTCCTCCGTCCTTTGTCCTCCCCAGCGCCGGTGTTTGTCGGGCTGAGCCTGCTGCAGCCGAGCACTAGGACACCCTTTCCCCCGTTTCCAGGTTCCGGTTTCGAGAAGCCCAAAACTCGGCCACCGGTCAATTGCGGTTGGATGGTGCTGCCTGCCGCTTGGAGACACCAAAACCCACCTCGCAAGACACTCAACCTTACATCTACACCCCAAACACACAAACACCATGTCCGCAGAGACAGGAGAGACCGGCAAGGCCGGTGTCATCGTCGCCCCTGACGATGCCTCTCCCATGGAGAAGCTTGTAAGTCGGCGCTCCCGCGCCGCACTCCACTCTACTAACATGGCAACCCCCCCGTGCAGTCCCATGCCGTCGTCGACGACCTCTTATACAACACGATCCACGACCTCCTGATCAAGGTGCACCGAGACGAGAAGATCGCCCGCGCAAATACGGCCGCCATCAAGGTCGAGAAGCTGGCTATGAACACCACAGATGGCGCAACCACCGACCCCAGGCCCGACGTCGAAGTCGAGACAGACGCCGCCATCTACAAGGACGGCAAAGTGACCCTCAAGGGCAACCCCCTCAAGACGACCAGAGAGATCCTCTGCCCGCGATGCAACCTCCCCCGGCTGCTCTACCCGACCGATGGCAAGGGCGCGAGAAAGCCAGACCCCGGCGTCATCTACTGCAAGAAGCACCCCTACATCGACAAGCCGGGCTACGACATCTACGGCCAGACGTGGGTGGCCCCTGGGCCGGGGCGTGGCAAGAAGAAGAAGGACCAGAAGCTGGACCCCAACGACCCGAGCTCGCCCGCGCCCGGCGCCGAGGGCAGCGCCAAAGACCGCCCGCCGAACGTGCTCAGCTTCCCCAGCGCCACGTGTTCCAAATGCAAGCGGTGCATCCTGGTGACGCGTCTCAACAACCACATGGGTTCGTGCATTGGCAACAGCGGCCGCAACGCCAGCAGGGCTGCGGCCCAAAAGATCAGCAACGGCAGCAACGGCGGCAGCCAGACCAACGATAACACTCCGCCCGGCAGCCAGAAGGGCACGCCTCTTCCTGGCAGCCGCCATGCCAGCCCGAGGAAGCGCGACATCGACGAATACGACGAGGACCCGGAGGAGTCGGACGCGGTCAACCCCAGGAAGAAGAAGATGAAGCCAAACCCCCTGAGCAAGAAGGTGATTCTCAAGGCGAAGACCCCCACCGGTGGCCTCAAGAAAGACAAGCCAAAGGCCAGCTCGAATCTCATCGTGGAACACAGGCTGGACGACGACAGCGGCAAGGACTCGGTACAAGTCGCGCCCAAGAAGGCAACACCAGTCCCGAAGAGCGCCTCGCCCGCCAAGAAGATCAAGGTCAACCCCTCCAAACCGCCGGGGCCGTCGCCCGCTGGCAAGAAGGGCAAGCGCGACCGCGACATGGAGAGCGAGTCCTCCGGCACGTTGTCGTCGCCGCCTCGTTGACCTACGAACGGTGATTTTTCTTTGGCACAGCTTCTGAGTTGCATTTTTCTTCCTCGCATCGCATGGGTCGGGGTTCGGATAGATCGGGTTTTCTGCATCGCCCGCGGCGGGCTGGTCGGGTTGGCGGCGTTCTTCTGCATTTCAGGCTCCAGGCATATGACGGGGCGCATTATATCTTGTGTTATTATGACGACGAAAAGGAGGTCTCTCAGCCGGCGCCGGATAGCGAAAGACCGCGGGAAGGGATGGCGTTGGGGAGTGATTGGGTGTATAAACGGGTGGCATGGTTTGGTAGGCCGTGTTGGGCGGTCTGGTTGCTTGGGTCTCCTCTCTTGCTGGGCTGGGAGGGGTGCTTGATGGAGGGTAACGTCCTGCGTGCTTGCCGTCACGACGGCAGGCCTTTTCAATGTATTTATTCTTATATACTCCCGAGGGAGTCGCGCAGGTACCTCTGGCCAGGTAACAAATGGATATGAACCAGTATTTGGTCGACATGACGCTTGCTTTTGAATTGGCTGTGGTACTCTCCGTGTCCTGCTGAACCATCTCATTTATTCAGATCAAACACATCAATGAGATGCTCGCCTCCAAGATCCCTCCCTCCCCAACCCCTGCTCTCATCCGCCTCTTCCACCTCAAACTAAACCTCCTCTTCCCCCATAACAACCCACGCCTTGGTAATCCGCACCTCCGTCGTAGGTCTATCTTCGCTGTCCGTCGGCGCCAACCCCATCCGCCGCACCACCTGGATGCCCTTCTTGACCCGGCCAAAAATGGTGTGCTTGCCGTCCAGCCACGGCGTCGGTGCCAGCGTGATGAAGAACTGGCTGCCGTTGGTGTTGGGCCCGGCGTTGGCCATGGAGAGGATGCCCGCGCCGGTGTCTGTGGGAGGCGTTAATGACACAAACACCATTCATCAACCTCCTCCTCCTCTTCCTCCTCCTCTTGCAACAAACATAACAATGGGAGGTGACAAACGTACGCTTCAGCCCTGGATCGATCTCGTCCGCAAACTTTTCCCCGTAGATGCTCTCGCCGCCCCGGCCCGTGCCCGTCGGGTCCCCGCCCTGGATCATAAAGTCCTTGATGATGCGGTGGAAGACGGTGTCGTTGTAGTAGCCGCGCGAGGCGAGCGTGCTGAAGTTCTGGCATGTCCTGGGCGCGTGCTGGGTGTACAGCTCAAGGACTATCGTGCCCTGTGACATTACCATGGGGGTGTGGATTAGTTACGCTAGGGTAGAATACAGGGGAAAGCAGTATGTACCATGGTGGTTTCGACGGCTACATCGGTTGCCATTTTGGGCTTGGTGGTGAATGTTGAATTGGGAGGGGAGTGAGATTGGGCTGGTGTGAGGAGAGCGGTTTAGGTGAGATTGGGTTGACGGCTGACTGAAAGGTGATGTTTCGATGAGAATGTAATGTGACGGTGGTTATGAATTTGAATCTAGCTGGAGGTGTTACTGTTTGTGGTGGATAGCAGGTAGGTATGAACACTGAAGGTTCATGCATGAGGGTCAACTTCGTTCTACAAGTAAAGTTCAACCAGACACTGTGCGCATTGGTAATTTCATACTGTATATACCCTGGCCAGCCGCCTGTTGCGTGACAGAACTTCGAACCTCACATTCCCAGAACGTTACTGAGCCTATTATCTAAACGACAGCATCCGTTGCAAACTCCCGTCTCCCCGCATCATTTTCTATGCCGGTTGTGTATTCTCCATTTGCAGCAACAATCCCGTCCTTATTGTCTGGGTTATCTCATAGCCTTTGCGGTTCAAAGCGCGTGCCATGTGATTTAACTGGCTCGGCAGGATCATCTCAATGGGTGTCCGTCCCTTATTTTCCCTCGCATGGACATTGGCGTCCCACCTGAACAGGCAGTCGACGGCATGGAGGTTGTTATGTTCAACCGCCAGGTGCAGAGGCGTCTTGCCCTCCCTGTCGGGCAGATTGACGATCAGAGGTGCGGCTCTCAAGAGAATCTCGAGGCGATCCCAGTGGTTGGACTCCATCAGGTAGTGTATGAGAGCCCTTCTTTCTGGCTCCATTAGGCCGCAAATTCTTGACTGTTTTAGGCTCTTTCTCAAGTTACAAACTTCATCATTGGCAGCCTTTTATAATTTGATAATAACGTCACAAAACGCCATCGTCCTCCCACTGCGTCTCTTAAATAGCCAACAACCTCTCCCTCATCGCGTTTGCACACCTCATCTCCTCCTGACTGCTGCTCCCAGCCTTGATCAAATCCGCAGGCGTCCTCCGACGCTTATCGAACACAGCCGCCAAGGCATTATGCTGGAGCAAGAACTTGACAACCGCCCAGTTATTGTACTCAGCAACCCAGTGGAGTGGTGTCTTGCCCTCGCCGTCGGCGCACTCGATACAGTACGGGGCGATGTCGTACATCGGACGGTAGAGTTCCAGGTCCTTGCTGCAGATGGCCCAGTGGATGGGGGCGCGGCCGAGGCTGCAAAGGGCTACCGGACTTGCCCACTTGCGAAGCAGGAGCCTGACGGTGTTTGGGAGCCGGTTCAAAACGGCGTTGTACAGCGGAGTGCGGTCCTGGGCGTCACGCTGGTCGATGGGGCTCCGTTCTCCAAGAGAAATGCGATTAGGTTGGGGTCGTCTTGTTTGTTGTTGGGAACCCATGCCGGAAGGCTGGTGGACTGGTGAAGAACGCCTGCCGGGTTGTTGGGCTGAGGGTGGCATTGATGCTTGCCCCGGTCTGAAGTTGCTCTTCTACCTCAGCCATGTCACGGTTTGCGCAAGCCCTGAGGAGCTTCTCGTTGACTTGCCCTTGCATCTCTCGAGATAGAGTATTGCTGATTACAGGCATGGCCGCGGCGGTATTACCTGGCCAAGGTTGGTCCGCCACCCTAATTACCTCGCTGTCTGTGTTGATATTTGGTTGCTGTCCTTGGGTTATCACGAGGGGGATCTCGCTCTGGAGCGGCGAAAGATAGTTTCCTATGGCCTTCTGGAGTTCTTGAAGCTCCTGGGTTATTCGAAGCATGACATCCTGGGATGACGGCCGTAGTGTGTGGTCTATATTGAGGCACTCCATGATGATACCTCGTAAGGAGCTAGGATATGCCGCATTGATTGGCTTGGGAGCTTCTGGCCATGACCTCCCAAAAATGTAGGGAAGTCTTCCGGTGCACAGGTGATAGAGTAAGCATCCAAGGCTGTACATATCGGACGCCTTCAAGCTTTTGTCCTCCCCCATAAGAACTTCCTTGACAGGGGGGCATGGGTTGGAGAGACTAGCAACCATGACTCTTGCAACTGAGAAAATCCGAAACGGCGTGCCGGAGCAATGTAGCCAGGCGTACCCATAACTACAGCTAAGCCTTCGGGGTTTTGCTTGACTTTCTTCGTGTCGCCCGTCCATCTTCGTAGCCCAAAGGCGCTCAGGTGGCAGCAAGACTCACCCGACTGTGCCCATTGCAAGAAAAATTGAACCGAATTTCTCTCTTGGTTTGATGGAAGTTGTCGTCAGGATACGTAATGTTCGGGATATACAAAGTGCTAGGCAGTAAGGGGACGGCGGCACTTACCAGTAGGCTGTCCCCCAAACACTGCTCCAAGGGACTTGTTGAACTCGATATTAAATTTATACCGGAGGAGAACTATAAGATAGAGAACAATGTCAACATGGTACGCAAGGGTCAAGGAATAGCTCCAGCTTACCGTTCTTAGGGCAAACATCACGGTGAAGGAGGCGGCGTTGATGACACACGGCAACACCGCCAGCAATCTCGTAGGCCCAAAACGTCGCGACGAGTGGATGAAGAGTGGTCAAGTTGGCGTTGCAGAGATCGAAGACACTTCCCAGGTTGCCGCCCTCGTAGAACTCTATGTAGATTCTCAAGGTCCGCTTGAGCACCGTGTTCGACAAGGCACAGTCTCCAAAGATCTCAGCAATGTTGCGCTCCTTGGCCACAGAAGAGCATAGCGAATCTCTCGGCGTATCCCCATAGTAACATTCAAACTGGCGCGGATTTCTTTGCATGCCACGACCTATTAACTCAGTTAGACCGGGTGGTGCAGCGACATATGCAAAAATGGGGAGTCTCACCTTTCCATCACTCCTCCGCACGACGGCCGAGACTTCCCCTGAACGCCCACTCCCAATCTTCCCAATAGTTTCATATCGAAAGCAGTCATCGTCGCCATCTGCATTTCTGTATGATGCGCTCATGCTTGTTTTTTTGGTGGTTCTATTGGCTGCGAGGTTCAGGGTACGAGGGGACAGTGTCTCAAGAAAGAGGCTTATAGACTTGGCTCATATGAAGAATAAACCCCGCTCAAGCCTGGCTGTTGGGCCTCTTGAGAGCCTGCGTGATAACTTTCCTGTTCTAATATGCTTGGCAAAGGTGCTGTGTAACCTGACAAGTTGTAAGGTAGTGTCTGCTGCATATATCTGAGGGGTAGCATGGCGTGGCATCATGAAGGAGATAGCAACCGGCTCATGCAGCACTCGGAGACGAATCCAACGAGAACCGAGACAAAGCTTGAAGCTCATAGAGGCACTGTTATTATTGCAGTAAGATTCAAGCCAAAAGGCTAGAAGAGTACATCCAAGACCTGCCACATTTTCTGTACATGTATTATCAGTTTCTGGACACTGCGTCCATCCCACTCTCATGACCTATCCCTAACCTCCTTTTCCCGTTCAGCCACCTCACATAGCAACAGCCCCCAACACACCCAGCAACGCAATAGCGGGCGTGGCCATCATGCCCATGGCCCCACCCGTGCTCGTGCTCGTCTCCGTAATCGTTTCCGTCTCTACGCCCGTGGTCGCGCTGCCCTCGGCGTCGGTGCCGGTGGTCGTCTCGGTGGTGGTGAAGGTGTTGGTGATGGTGGCGGTGGTGCTGGTTACTGTCTCGGAGCCCGAGGATGTGGCGGCGTCCGAGCCGGTGGTGCTGGCCGAGTTGGAGGCGGCGGTGGCATGGTAGCTCGAACACTGAGCCTCGCCGGCGCTCTGTGCCTGGAGGAGGGCACCGGCGTCTGTGCAAGCCTTAATGAGGCAGGGGGCGGCGGAGGCGGCAATCTCGGCCTTGGTCACGGCGCCGCATTGGCAGCCGGTGTCGTCACCCTTGCAGCCAACAGCGCTGATGGCGGAGGAGAGGCAGGAGGTCTGGAGGGGGTTGTTAGGCATGAGAGGGAGACCAGTTGTGGAGGAGACATTGACTTACAGCACACTCCGGCTGGCCAGAGAAGTTCTGAGCCAGGGCAAGGCCGGCGGCGGTGAGGAAGAGGATGGACTTCATGGTGGCTGTGGTGAAGTTGTGTGGCTTAAAGCAGCTTCCAGGGGCTCAATTGGGTTCAAGGAAAGCGTGGTTGGCAACTTTGGAACGAAGCAAGAATGTCTTTGAAACCAAACAGAGGTGAGAGAAAGCGGGAAACCTAAACACGGCCGTGGGCAAGGCCTTTATTAAGGCGAGAGCCCAACCACAACAACCAAGGAAAGGAAAGGAACAGCGGGCACAGCCGTGCTGGGCTGACACCGGCCTCGTCATCGACAGTAGCCACCGCGTTCTGATTCGCGGGAGAGGCACGATGTGTTGATGGAACCTGAATTGGCCGTTCCCAGGTCATGTTGAGGGATGGGCGGGCCAACCCCTGCCTTCCCCAGAAACGCCACGAGGGGGACGCATCGGGGATTGGCAGACTGAGGACGGGAGTGAGGCAGGGAGATCCAGGACCCACCCCCGTGTCCCCCAGCATGTCGGTCCGGCCCAGTTGCCCCGGACACACCCTCACCAACCACCGGCATGCCACCTCCCGCCTGTGAGATGGAGGGTGAAGCCTCATTCGCCCTAGAACCTCGTGGCGTTGGCAAACTGTGTGTCAGTCCCAACACACAACCAGCCTGGCTGAGCCTGGGCAGGAATCCCCGAAAATCCTGCTCGCTCTGGCACAGAGTTGCCTGATCTTCTTCCTGCTTTCCAGGAGACTGGCGCAGCCCCCCCATTGCCCTTCCCTGCGCTGCCTTATTGACCTGCTGCGGGTGGCATCCAATCTCGGGGATGGGCGGCGTCCATTAGCCGTGAAACCATGTCTCGGCGTGTTGCGCTGGATAATGGCATGTCGTGTCCGACTCGAGAGCTCGACCCATCACGGCCGCCGGGAATAAGCCAGAAGCTGGTTTGATGACGTCTTCCAAGAAGGCAATGCAACGGCCCAGTTTCGTGAACAAATCGACAAACCCGGCTCGCCGCCAATAACCAACGTTGCAATCGTGGGTGGAGCGATCCGAGAGTGCCGGCTTCCGTGTGTGGGTCTGGCTAGCTGTCCGATCGTCCCCACTTGGCCGGAGACAGCGGCAGGGATGCACACAAGCGCCAGTGCGACGGAACATCGCAGAACGGAGGTTGGTGTCGCAGACGGGACAAAAAATAATACCAAAAATAAAAGACCAAGACCGAATAATGATGGCACATTCCTGCAGAGTAAGCTCTCAGATTGGCAGTGGCGGGAGGTACAAAGTAGTTGAGGCTGGTGGAACGTTCAAGCATCCATGTCTGACACGACAAGGGTTAGGGTCAGAATTGACCAGGTTCCAAACCTCCAGGTTCCAAGGGATTAGCTCCCCGAGACCCCAAGAGGCTTCGATTTCGATCTCGCTCACTCACAAAGTCTGCCAAGGCCTCACTCTCACAAGTCCATAACCACTCTCATGCTGCAAAACACCATCGTAGACATGATACAAGGCTAGCACGCCCAAACTAAAACAACATCCGAGTAAACAATACAAAACAGTCGCCATGTTGCTACCTCCTGCGCCCCTTGCTTCCAACAAAGTGTCCCAAATCCCATTACCAGAAAATATGCAGAACACCCCAAACCGCGTTGCCAATGCGCAAAAGACCTAAACCAAAACAACAACAACAACCCTTACAAGAACCCCTTCGTCAGACTCGGAGCCCTGCTAATGCTGCTCTTCCTCAGGGGAATCTTGACCGCCTCCTCCATCCACGGCCCGTGCCTCCCCCTGACACTCCCGCCAAAAACACTCCCCGCCACACTGGGCGTGCCGTTCCCACTCCCCTTCTCCATCCGCAGCTTCCACCCCTCGAGCTCCCTCTCCAGCCGCAGAGACGTCTCCCTCTCCTCGCGTAGCTCCCTCTCGGCCCGCCGCGCCGCCAGCTCGTTGTTGCTCTCGCTCGCCTGCAGCTCCTCAATCGCCTTGAGCAGCTTGTCCACCTTGTCGCGCATGCGACCCACGTCCTCGCTCAGCTGCGCGTTCTGCTTATCCTTGCGGTCGATCTGCGTCTGCAGGTCCTTGACGATGCGGTCCACATTGCGCACCGAGCGCTGGGACTTGCTCCGCTCCGTCTCGTGGTCTTCGAGTTGGGATTCGAGCTGTCGAGTTTGGTTAGTCTGGGGGTGTTGCATTTAGGCTGGTGGAAAGTCAAAGTACCTCTTGGATCCGCTTGTGCAGGAACTTGATATCCTGGCTGCCCGTCGAGTAACCCTTAGTCTCGAGGTCGATGAGCTTGAGTTGCAGCTCGTTGAGCGACTTCTCCAGGGCCGCCTTCTGCTTCTGCAGCTCGGCCCCAGCCTCTCTCTCGGCAACGATATCCTTCTGGATCTCGAGCGCGAGCGCCTCGGCACGTCGCATCTTCTCCACTGCCGCCGCGGCAATGTCCTCCTGCTGAGCAATCCCAGCCTTGAGCTCAAGAATCTCCTTGTCGATATTGGCCGCGTTGCGCAGCGACGGGCTCTCGCTCTTGGCCAGCTCCTCCAGACCCGCCTTGGCCTCCTTCAGCCGAGCTTCAATGCCCTGCTTCTCGCGAAGCAGGCTGTCGCGGTCGGCCGTGATGTCATCCACTGACGAGCGCAGCGATCGCACCTGCGATAGCAGCGTCACAATCTTGCCCTGAGCTTCATTGTGAGCGCTGACCGCCTCGTCGCGGGACGCCACCACGTCTGAAAGCGTCGCCTGCAGGCGCGCCTTCTCCTTGGACCAGGTCGAGCTGTTGAGCACCTCGTCATCCCATTTTGACCGAAGGTCGTCGAGCTCCTCGCGGAGGCGAGCAATCTCGGCTTGCTTGAATAGCTTCTCCTCGCGGGCGAGGTCCAGCTCCTTGGTGATCGTGGCAAACTCGGCCTGATACTTTTTGCGCAGCTGTTCCATACTCGACTCCTTGTCCTCAATGTCGTTGGCCCGCTGATTGCGGTAATCCTCCAGTTCATGCTGCAGCCTCTTCTTGGCTTGCGTGGCCGCCTCATGGTCGGTGGACATGTCCTCGAGCTTCTCCTCAAGCCTCTGAGTCTGGTGCTGGAGATCCTCAATAGTGGTCTCCAGACGGTTCCTCTCGGCCATCATCTCGGCACAGCTCTCCTCTGCTTCCCTCGCTTGCGTCTTGGCAAACTGCTCAGCGCGGTTGGCCTTGAGCACCGCGATTTCGGCTTGCTCCAATTTGCTGAAGTACTCGTCTGCACGGCTCTTGTAAAGGTGCAGGCCGGCAGTCACATCAGCCAGCTTGGACGTCTCGGCATCCATACGGATCTGAAGATCGGCGAACTCCTGCAGCAGCTGGCCACGGCTCGCCGCTTCCTGCTCCCGCGCCACCGAAATCTCCTGGAGGTCGGACTTGGCGTCACGGAAGTCGACTTCGAGCTTGGCCCGGTCATGCCGCAGCCTCTCCAAGTGCCCCTTCATATCGGTTAGCTCCGCAATGGCATCGTTATGGTCGTGCAGGAGCAGCCGGCGAGAGTCCTCTTGGCTGTGGAGTAGGTCGAGAATTTCCTCGTGAGAGCGCGTCTGAATGTCGCGGAGCGAGAGTTTGCCCGTGTGCAGCGCCTTCTCAAGTGCCGAGACCTGCTTTGAAGATTTGTCGAGCATATCGTGCAGTCTGCTGTTGGCTTGCTCCAGCTTGTGCACCCGCCTGTTGTCGTCGTCGGGGCATGCCTCCTGGGCACCTTCGGATCGGTCGAGCTGGCTCTGGAGGTGCCGATTCTGCATTTCCGCAAGCTGGAGCTGGTTCTGTAGCTCCTCGACCTCCGCCTTGAGGTCCATGCGGTTGTTGAAGCTGAGGATGTCCGCGGTCTTATCGGAACGGACCGAGTCGTGCAGATGATCGGTATCGGGATTGGCGAACCGACGTGGCGGCGTCGATGTGTTGGAGTAGTGGCGGCCGTTTGGCTTTGACCTCCGCTGGGTGGGCGAACCATTCAGGGCGGCATCATTCCTGCTGATCTCTTCCAGTGGCCGTCTTGTCGGAGATTCATCTCTGACGGCTCTGAGCTCCGCGAGCTGGGCTTCAGCGTTGCCACGGGCGGCTGTTTGGATCCGCAGGTTCTGCTGTAGTTCTTCAATCTTCCGGACCAAGTCGAAGTTCTTGCTGAGGAGATTGTCGGCGGCACCGTCTGTTTGGACAGCGGGCACTGCCTCAGGATCGACGATTCTCAGGGCATTGAGGAGCTGCATACGAAGCTCCCCGAGTTCGTTGTCCCGAGCATCCAGAGAGGATTGCAAGCTGCGTATCGTGCCTTGAGCTTGAGCTCGAAGCTGTCTCTCCGACTCAATGGTCCGGTTGGCTTCTGCTAGCTGAACCGTAAAGTTGGATGTAGCCTTCTCGGCGTTGCGGCTGCTCTGCACCTCCCTGGCCACCTCATGGTTGAGATCTTCCAAATTCAGCTGCAGCTTCTCGAGCCGCTTCTCCAACGAAGCAATGGTAACCTGTGAATCACCGAGCTGCCTGTTGAGCTTGGCATTCTGTTCCTCCACCTTGGCCTTCTCCCGCTGCAAGCCGATGATCTGTCCTCGGGAAGCCTCGCTTGCCCGCGAACTTGAGCGAGCAATTTCAAGGCCCTTCTGTTGAATTTTGTTGAGCAGTGCGCGGTTGTCGTTCTCGGAGGCAGCAAGCCGGCTTTTCACGGTGTGAAGCTCGCGCTCCATCCGCTCCTTGGCCTGGTCATTCTTGAGTCCGAACTCGCCAGACTCGAGAATCAGCTTGTTCAGGTCCTCGATCTGGTGGTTCAGGTTCGCGCACTCGGCCTCGAACCACTTGAGCCGCTCTTGAGCTGCCTCAAGATCTTTGTGCAGACTCTCCTCTCGTTCCCGAGCAATCTTGGATGCGGCCCGCTCGCCAATGATTTCGGCTTCGCGACGAGCCTCCTCAGCCTGGGTTTTGGCCACACGCAACCGGCGGATCTCCTCCCGAGCCTCGTCCCGTTCGAGTTCCGCAGTTGCTCGGGCCTCCATGGTCCGCCGAAGGGTGTCTTGCTGGGCGTAAAGCTCTTTCTCAATGGTGATCTTTGACTCATTGAGGCGGTCGAATTCGTCTTTCAAAGTCTGGTACTTGTGTTCACCAAGAAGCAGGACATCGTCACGCGACTGGCGCTCACGACTGAGCTCCATTTGCGCCTGGTAGAGCTCTTTCTTGAGGTCATGAATTTGAGACTCCAGAACCTGACGGTTCTCGTCGGCCTGAGCATCTTCCGAGAGTCTGGCCTCAAGAAGTCTCTTGGCGTCCTCAGCCTCCCTCTGAAGCTGAGCCTGTTGAGATTTCATTGCTGTGAGCTGGGCCTGGACTTCACGAAGCCTCTCGGCGGCCTTCTCCCTCTCGGCGCTCAAATTTCGCGTCTGGTCCTCAAAACTGCGGCGCTCCATCTCGTACTTCTTTTTGTCGGAGCGGAGAAGCGCCAGCTCACTTTCCTTCTTCCTGACCAAGTCCTCGTAATCGGTTGACGTCTTGGACAACTGGGCTAGCTGCTGTTGGATTTCACGGTTCTCGCCGCTGAGCTGCGAGGTCTTGGCCCTTGAGGACTGGAGCTCTTTGTGGGCAGTCATCAGCTTGACCTCAAGATCTTGATCCGTCTTCAGAAGTTTGGCTTCCAAATCGTGAACCTTGCGATCCTTAAGAGCGAGCTGGCTTTGTAGCATTTTCAACTCCGCCTCGAGGGCAGCTTCTTGCTCGCTGCGTTCGGAGTGCGCTCTGCTGATGTCGTCGATTGCGCGCTCCAGGTCCTCAACACGCCCTGCAAGCTCCGACTTCTCGTGCTCCAGCCTCGCAATGATTCCAGCGGCCTGCTCGAGCTGCGACCGATACCGTTCCACGTCCTCTTCAGCGCGCTTCTTTGCCTCAAGAAGGTCATCCAGTTGGTCTTCAAGCTTCTCCTGGTCCTCCAGGGCGCCAGACAGCTTGTCCTCGAGTTCCGCCTCCCGAAGCTGAAGCCGCTTAAAGATCTCTTCTTTGTCGAGTGCCAGAGCACGCTCGCTCTCGAGGGTCTGCTGAATCCGCAGCATCTCGGCATGGACGTTCCGGCGCTCCTCCTCCAATTTTTGCCGGTTGTCATTCTCCAGCTGCATTTGCTCGTTCAACTGGCGGATCATCTCGTCCCTTTTCTTGACCTCAGCTGCTGTCCTCGTTGCGCCCAGCAGGGGCTTCATCCTGACAAGTAGCTGCCACCAGGGGTTTTCGCAAAGATCGAGGTACACGTGGAAATTTCGTTGGATGACTCTCGTTGCTTCGGCCCGATAGAGGCGCTTGAAAGCGATGCGGCGTTTTATGTAGCCCCGAGCAACTGACTGAAATTTCGACATGACTTCGGTGATCAAAGCGTCACGTTGCTCCTCGAGCTCAGCGAGGACACCGGCACGGAAAAAGACCTTGGTCAGGCCGATGCGGTAGAGGGTTCTGTCGAGACCGAACCTGTCCAGCATAATTTTTGCAGCCACCTGCCCGTCCAGGTAGCCCTTGGGCATGTCTCGGCAGAGGACCTCATACCGCTGCCGGAACTCAGCGAACGGGAGCCTGTTGGGGAAGCCTGTCCGGGCGATACGGATACCCTCCAACACACCGTTGCATCGGAGTTGATCCAAGACCAGCGGACCACTAAACTCCTTGGGCCGCTTCGCGTGGTTGGGGAGGATACACCGCACAAAGTGAGGATGCGTCAGATGTAGCTGGGCCATGAGACTTGAGAGCTGCTCCTTGTGCCTCTGAGCAACCGTCCGGAAAAGACCCTTCTTCACCCTGCTGCGCATCGCACCAATCTCGTCGTCCTGGTCTGCGCAGTCGGAAAACAGATTGGCGATGTGCTTGTCACTCGAAGCAGCGAGCAAGCGAGTGAGGTTGTCGTTCAGGGGGTCCTTGTTCTTCTCTAGCCACCCATCGGTTGCGTACTCAACCTCGGCAGCATAATGCGTGAGAATAAAGCCCTGGCCCAGCCGAGAAGGTCGATACTTTTGTGATTTCTTATCCCACAATGAGTTCAGCTTCTCGGTGAAGGTCTTGTCGTTGGCCTTGGGCATGACACAGTCCTCGTCGAGACACGAGAAGATGCCAATTGGGTTTGAGAGCTCAATCAGGTCAATCGTCGGCTGCAAGTCCTTGCCGAAATCGATGAACTGCCACTCGATTTGCTCCCTCGCATATTCCTCCTGCTCGAGAACGAACATGTGATGGTTGAAGAATTGCTGCAACTTTTCGTTGGTGTAGTTGATGCAGAGCTGCTCAAAGCTGTTGTGCTCGAAAATTTCGAAACCAGCAATATCCAACACACCGATAAAGCGGGAATCATCCAGACCCATGCCGGTGCGGTGGAGCTGGCGGTTGATTCTGGTCACCAGATCGCCGAAACCCCGTTCGTAGATACCCTTTGCGAGGGCGTCAATGCTAAAGCGGACCTGCTCCGGTGTTTGCACCTTTTCCACCCACTCCTTCCCAGCCTTGACCTTGGGATGCAATAGTCCACGGAGAAACGGCTCCAGGGGAACACCGAGCAGCTTGCACACTCTGGCAGCAACCTCCTTAGCGTCAGGCGCAAGGCGAGCTTGGTCTGCGGATCTGCTTTCCTTCACGACTGTGAGGTTGCCGAGGTGGAGAACGGCGGCCACGGTGCGCAGAATGGAAGCCTGTTCCTCTTCCGAGAATCCCATCACCATAAATGCTTCCATCAAGAAGTCCCACTCATCGCGGTCTGACACGCCTGCGATGCTCTCTTGCCCCCCGCGCGTGTAGACGAAATCGGCCACATCAAGGCCGTCCAGCAGGAATTCTTGCTGCAGCCTCCGATCTGCACCCCTGAGAAGCTGGTAGAAGATGTGGTAGTTGCGCTCTTGAGCATTGATGCGAACAACCCGGGACTTCTCGAGGAGATACCAGTCAATGAAGGCACCAGTAATAGAGCCCTCTCGGTTGAACTCAATCCTGATGAACTTGCCGAATCTGGAAGAGTTGTTGTTGCGGACAGTCTGGGCGTTGCCGAATGCCTCGAGAATTGGGTTGGCCCTCAGAATTTGCGCCGACAAATTCAAATGCTGCTTGCCCCGGTTCTTCACGGGCGACTGAAAGTTGGCGACCGCAGCAAGATACTGGATGACCTTTTTGGTGTTTTCTGTTTTTCCGGCGCCGGATTCACCTGTGACCAGGATGCTCTGATTTTCGTTCTCGTCGACAAGATTTCGAAACGCCTCGTCGGCCATGGCGTAGATGTGGGGTTTGTTGTCTTCCCTGCTCCTCCCCTTGTACATGGTGATGTACTCGTTCGTGTAGATCGGGAGAGGAGTGTACGGGTTGACGGTGACCAGGAACAGACCCGAGTAGGTGTAAATAAGGTCGGACATGTATCTCGTATGGAGGTTGTGGACGACCGAGGCCTCGTTTAGGTGTGTCAGCTCGGCCATGTCGTTCGCCTTGTCAAACTTGGCCGGGTTGACTTTGTCGACGGTCTCGGCATCGACGTCTCGTTGCTGGTTCCTGTGTCAGCGCATGGCACAATCGACAGTTCCCTTTGCGCAACTCACACTCCCGTCATCGCACTGAACCAATAGCCTGTTTCCAGGGAGCTCCTCCACTACCCAACCCTTCACAAATGCCGTATGCGGGTCCTTAAGCCAGACATACTTTTTGCCTGAAAAGTCGTTCTCGCCCTCAATACCTTTGACAATGTCGGTGGGTTTCCGCATGTCCTCGGTCTTGAGGTATGACGGCGCGAATGTGCTGGAGCTGGGCGTTCCCTCTCTCGATGGGCCGCGAACATGGCCGTTGCGGAGAGGAACTGGTGGCGCGAGTGCGGTTGCAGTAGAAAAGCCATGGGAATGTGTCCGAGCATGGGCTGGGGGGATGGGTGCTTCCGAGAGTAGCGATGGTGAGGATGGAGCGAGGACAGACTTCGGCCGCCCAACACCACTCGAGCCAGCCGAGGGCGAAAAGGCGTTCCTCGCGAAGGGGTTATTGCGAACGGACATGGCGTGGTTGTATGTCGAATTGGGGGGTGGTCATGAATCCACGAGGGTCGTGGAAGAGGTATCGTATCGTCGGAAAAAAATGTCGTAGTTCTGCTGTGCTGATCGGGTGTTCTGGTCCGAGTGCCGTCATGTAAACATTCAGGAAGTGAAGCCCTGCGCAGGCAATGCGAAGAAGCTCAGGTAAGAGTGGACAAGCGGATCGCAAGAAGCAAAAAAAGAGATCAAGAAACGCAAAAGCACAGATAAAACTGGCCGCAATAGTCTCGTCCTAACTCCAGCTGCTTCACCTTGGTTTTTGGAAGAGAGGGGAGATGTTGGATCGAAGGAAGGCGCCTCGCTTGACCTTGGAGCTGCTCGCCTGGCGCGCGGTTGCCCTGAGCACACCCTGGCCCAAGTAAACAAACCTGGCAAGCCTTGGCAGCTGCAACCCTGCGACCGTGGGCTTGATGTCACAGACTTGGTCTGTGCACACTACAGCCGCTTCTGGACTAGCGCACTTTAGAGGGGGTCTAGCGAGCCAGCTTTCTCATTCTTTTGCCACTCCACTCCAAACGCGCTGGTCCGTGCATCTGGTTTTGATGTGGACGACCAGGCTGCGACTGGCACTTGACGACGCGAAGGTCACGCTTGATCAACGTCGCGGGGTCTCCCGAACAAGGGCCATAAATATTTGGCTATACTTCTTTCTCGGAGTATAAATTTTTTCTTGCACCGATACTCTCTTCAGACAGGACGGCTCAGACCTGGCCGACGATCCCTTTGTTCTCGCGACACCACGTTTTCCTCTTCGAGCTACGAGGCCGACGAATTACCCTGTGTTTGGCGCTCTTTGCGAGCCAAAATCCTTCGGCTTCTTTGCCTCGAGACGCCGGCGCTCTACTTTTAGGTCCCTTCTCGGACCAATCAACACAATGTCGCAATATCCCTCCTACCCATCTGGCTATGGCCAATATCCCGGCCAACACCAACAACAACAACCATACGGCTACCAAAATGCCCCGGGTTATCCCGCACATGGCCAACTCCAGTACAACTCCTCTGCCGCTCAGATGAACCGCGGTGTTTCGCAAGCTGCTTTTGATCTCAACTCGGCCAACATCCCTGGCCTTGGCGTCGGCAGCGCCCCTCCGCTTGGGGTTCATCATGGGTTCGCACCCAGCAGCACGAGTTGGACTCCTCAGCCCGCCTTTCTGGCGCCCGTATCCAACGTACAGCCACCGCCCTTTTATCAAGGCCCCTCCAGCACCTCATGGGCAAAGCCTGATGGCGCTCCCATTGATGACCAGAGCAGGACCGCGAAGCCTTTGAGCCAACCTGCTCCAACACCGACGCGTCCCACCATCGGCGCCGATATCGAAGAGGGCGAGCTGAGCGAGGGACAGTTTGAGGATTTGTACGAGCCCCGTGAATACACCGCAGATGCACCGGCGCGCCCGGTTTCCAAGCCGCTTGCCACTGCAGACCCGAGCCAACCAACGAGCGCTGCGGACACCCCCGAAGGAGGATTCTATGGAAGTGATGAGGACGATGCTGCGAAGGGCTCCGGTGCGAATGAGGGTATGGCTCCCGAATTTCCGGCGGATCTCATCCTCTGGGGACGGAACGGACTGCTAACATTCTGCAGCTCGCGATCGATCGGCATCCTATTCCCCTTTTCTCTCCCCCCGAGAGGTCCAACCCGAGATTTCAACCCCACAATTAGTGGTTAGCAAGGACGATGGCAACCTGTTGTCACGCGCCCCGCCAATTCCAACTCAGACGCCGTCGACCGCCTCAGCCTCGGATGTTCCAGGGCTACGATTCGCAGAACATTCGTCCGTCGCAGCTCTCTCCAGCAATGGTTTGCGGGGTGCCTCTTCCCAACAACAACCGAAGAATGGTCCGAATCCTCTCAAATCGTTGCAAGAAGCAAAGAAGGAGGCCCAGAAAGCAATCCTGCGGTTGTGGCCTTTGGGTGTTAAGTATCAGAACTACATCGATGAAGGGTTTGACGAGAAGTTGATCAAAGGCCTTTTTCGAGACCTCCATCTTGACATGCCAAAGAGCACTATAGAGACACCCATCACACAACCAAAAGCAGCGCAACCACTCCCGGCCAACGCATCGAATTCCACCAAACCAACCCAGCCCGCTGAGATGCTGTCGCCGCAGACCTCGTCCGCTGCCAAAGACTCATCCGCCATCGCTGATCAGGCACGGAAGGGAGAGGAGAGGAAAGACCGCATCGCGCGGCTCCTTGCAGCGAAGGCAGCTAAGGCGCCTACGGCACTGAGCCCGTTGGCTTCAACTGCGACGCAGCCCAAGCCAAAGTCGAAGGAACCACTATCACAGGAGACAGCGCCAATTTCCTCAACTTCAGCCCCGCCCAAAACCAGAACTTGGGGAGAGAAAGAACGTTTACTTCAGCAGAAGATAGCGGCTCTGCAGAAGTCACGAGAAGCTCAAGCACATAAATCCACGACCGAAGTCGTTGCACCTGGGGACATTCAAGGCGGCGTGGATGGCCCTTCTGGTCCTCAACCAAACTCGGCAGCCACTTCCCTTCTTATGTCGATCCCAACTGGCCCGAGGGCAGCAAACCTTTCTTTGACAGGGAAGAGCACACCAACCGACCCTTCTCAAGGCCGCCCACCAATACCTGGTCTAGGCGTGTCGCCGAGCACTCAGCCGAACCTTGGGAACCAGCGCAAACGTCCCGTCGCATTGGATTTCGTCGAGTATTCGTCGGAACCCACCCCTGCCAAACGGCCGTTTGGCCAAAGCCGGAAGGAGACTTCGCTCATCATTGATGTCAGCGACGTCTCCGACGATGAGGAGATGGAAATGGACATGGACATGGGATCGCCCATCGACGAGACATTGCCCATCCAATCGAGCGGTCTCGCTGGCCAGCGTGGTCCCTCGATCCGTGATTTCCCACCGCTCACGGATACCTTTACCCAACGCCAATTCTCGAGCCCTGCACCTTCAATAACCCCACCTGGGGCCCCAACCAACAAGAAGCGCGAGACCGAATTGAATCGGAAGGAGAAAGCGATTCAAGAAATGAAGCGAAGAATCGCCCTTGCTGAGGCAAGGAGAAAAGCCAAGCAGTCGAATGGCTCAGAAGCATCAAACCAGCCAGGCCAGTTGTCACTCAATGGGGACGACACGCCCCGGCTACCACCGACCGAGCGGGCCAGATTTGTGAGCAGTCCGGACCGTCTTCATGGATCAAGTCCGCAGCTCACGCCCGAGTCATCATCAACCAAGCTTCCGAAACCCTCCGAACTCCCACATCTTGACCCAAGGCAACGAGCGGATCGCCGGGGCCGCATTATGAGTCTGGATATTCCTCGAGTTGAACTGTCTCTTCAGGAGAAGCTGGCCCGGCTGCAGCAATTGCAGGATGAGCAAGCACGATTGAGGGCCGAGATTGACAGGAGCATGGCCGAGAAGCAGAAGCTGGCAGATGAGTTGCAACAGCTTGACACCACTCCGGTGGAGACTTCACGGCCAAATGGGCTGTCCGAAAGTCAACCACGGTCCGCGTCCCAGGCGAGCCGAGAGACGGACGAGGCGTCAACAGATGGGGCCGAAACCTTTCACCCGCAGTCACGAGAGGACGATGCGTTGAGAACCACCCAGCTGGCCACCACAAGTTTAGCTTCCGACAATGGTATTCCCGGCGATGAGCCGGGAGAAAACGCCGTTGAAGAAGCGAGCGAGTGGATTACCCGGGAATTTGAGGTTTCCACGAACACGTTACCGGACGCGCCAGCGAACAGCGAGCCAAATCTTATGCAGAGGCGTGTGAACGCTCAAGCGGATGCTCCGAATTCTCTGGTCCCAACGTCCGCATCCAAGGGAATGGTTGAGAAATTCATGGCTGCGACCAGCACGTCTGAGCCAGCGGATAGCGCCAACGCCGACGAGACCACGCCGATGGATCTGGAATCTAGAGCATCGAGCCCGGAGGTAACGGAGTCCGTCAGCAATGTGGGCGCAGACGAAGAAACAAACAACTCGAGACAGCACCCGACCCCTTTGCCTGAGCAAATATCGACCGTCGCGCAACCACGTGAAGCTGTACAGGAGCTTGAGGGCGAGGCACCACCAGAAGAAGTACACGTCGTTTCTTCCCGCAGAGCCAGCATCTCTTGGCTGACAAGTGCGCAGGTGCACGACAAGCCGGCCCAAGAGCCACAGGGCAGACTGACGTCTTACGAAAGCCCGCTCCGTTGTTTCCACGCCTACCGCTTCCACCCGGAGTACCAGCGCACAGTTGCCGGTGGTCTAAAATCCCTGACTTACAGCAACAGGATTGACCCTGACAGAGAGTTCTGTCCTTTTGAACTGAACGGAGAACAGTGCCCAGCCAACTGCCAGTTCCAGCATTTTGGCTCCATTGCCCTCCAGGGTAAGTCCTTCTATCCTCTAAATGGGCTGCTAACATCAGACCTCTAATATCCCCCTCCTGGACGCTGACTCCTGGCCCTCTACCATTCAGATGACCAAATCCTTCTGGAGCTTGGAAATCCCGACGGCTACAATAGCGAGGAGAAGGGCCGTTTCATCCAAGGCCTTCGGGAACTGCTGCAGAGGTTCAAAGCCGACAAGGTGAAGGATTTCAACACAATAGCGCGCGGGATTATCGACTTCCGCTCCCAGCTGCTCGGGGATAAGTCGAAGATACTCCGCCTGGATGGCGTCAAGCTCTGATCTGGAGGCTTCAAAACAGCATCCGGACTGGAGGTGGCGCCCCCCACCATCACTCACGTCCAGTTTGCCTGTGCTCGCCCGACAGTAGATCCATTTCGCGGCATTCCCCTTTTCCACATGCGATTCCTGCAGCTTTGCGTTTGGCGTTTTCGTCCACTTGGGGGAGGTTTGCGTGGTTGCCACTGGCCACACCAGATGGCCGTTCTGGCGCCATTTCCACGGCGGAAAAGGGAGGTCTCCATGAGAGGCATTATGCGGTGCCTGGGAATAAATACCCCCAACAAGTCGGCTGTAAGATTCGGTTGAGGTTGAAAAAAGAGGGGTGCAAACAGGGAAAGAGGAGCGAAACTTAGCGGGAGTGATCACTGGCCCGTGGTTACCAGGGACGGCCAGCATGAGATAGGCGCCAGAAGGGCAAAGAGGAAGATCTGGATTAGACCTTGTGTCATCAGCATGCCGTCTCTAGAAACCGGAGGCCAATGGTGCATATTAGCAACATGATTTCAAACTCGTTGACAGAGTTCCAGTTTGGTTCCCACGCGAAACACTCCCCTTGATCATGTGCTTGAACTCTCCAAAATACAGACTCAGCAGTCACCCAAGATATGGCTAGGAGGAACAAATATCTAGCAGATATTAGAGAACGCAACCGCTACCGCCAACTAAATATCCGTAAATCAGACGCCATCTATTTGACTCATTCCGCATATGCAACTCGGGCCATGCATCTCAACATTTCTCTGGGACGAGATCGGGGAACACAAACGGCACAGCCGCCACCCTCTGTATGTCTAAACCGCAACAACGCTTACTCGTGGGCTAGAAAGTGATAACCAAAACCAGGCCCACCCCCGGACCAGTCTTAAATAACCTACAGCTTCGACTCATGGCCCTCCTCGGGTTTCAGCGGTTGCTGCAGCCGGACAAGCCCCTATTTCAGTCAGCGCCGCTCCCCACGGTTCAGCAAGTTAGACTTACCTCCTGCACACACGTGGCCAACAAAGTCCCGTCCTTGCTGAATATCTTCTGCATCACCACGGCGCGGCCGTCGCCGGCCCAAGGGCTTTGCATCTCGCTCATCATCCACTCATCGGCGCGCACCTTGGTGGGTTCGTGGAAATAGATGGTGTGATCGAGACTGACCATCATTCCGATAGCCGGGCGGCCGACCATCTCGCGCGGGTGCTCGCCCATGCCCTCCCAGCGATGCAGCGTCGCGACCTTCTGCTGCAGGTCCTGTGGGAGGTCGTCGTAGTCCTCAGCCTTGAAGGGGAAGCGCCACAGCTTGTGGATGCGCGTGATGGTCCCGATGAAGTAGCTGTCCGACACGTAGGCGAGCGCTTCGAGGTGCGCCATCGGCCCGCCCGAGATGGTGCCCCGCGCGCGCATCCACTGCCGCGTCTTCTTCTCGCCCGGCTTGGGGCCCTCGCGGTCGACCACCTCGATCTTGGTCCCCTGGAACGGACCCTGGGTGAGCAGCTCCGGCTCGTCGGCGTAGTCGTCGGGCGGGGGCTGCAGCGGCTTGCCGTCGTCCCCGAGGGAGATCTCGCTGGCGTGGCTGACCTCGGTGCCGGGTTCGCCGGAGGAGGACTCGCGAACGAAGGAGATGGTGGTGGTGAAGATGCAGCGGCCGCGCTGGCGAGCCTGCACGGTGCGGGTGGCGAAGGAGCGGCCGTCGCGGACCTGCTCAACGTGGAAGAGGATGGCCTGCTCGGAGGATCCCGCGAGGAGAAAGTAGCAGTGGCAGGAGTGGACGAGGAAATCAGAGGCAACGGTGCGCTGGGCGGCGGCCAGGCACATGGCGATTACGGCACCGCCATAGATGCCCCGGGCGCCTGGGGGGTGCCAGGGAGGGCGGGTGTTGGTGAAGATGTTCTGTGCGGGGGTGTTAGTAACAGCATTGTACGGGTTGGCGAGGGTGTTGGGGTTATAGAGAAGTGATAAAGTGAATAGAAGATCGACTTACAGGACCGAGAACGGCCAGCTCGGTCACCTCGAGGGCATTCTCGATTGGGGCCTTTTTGGGGTCGTCAGGAGGCGGCCGAAGCAGGGTGGCGCGGTTCTCCATTGCGGGTCAAATCTCAGCAGAATGCGACTGAACCGTTCGGTGGTTTCTCGGTGAGGTGTTGTGATACTCGAACTCGGGTGAGCCGAGTCTGGCCTCGAAGGGGGCTGTTGAATGGGTGGCGGCGTGTGACGGTGGAACACTCGGTTTGACACGAAACAAATACAGAAACTCAGGCTTTAAGACCAAAAAGAGACAACAATTCGAGATATTCAAGGACTTGATCTAACGTCGACAACGTCTCTTTTGATGTCGCAGCGCATGAAGGCAAGATCCCTTTTGGGAGATGGTAGATTACATGTGTACCGACTGAATGCCTACCCCAATGTTCTGTTACCGAGGCTCTGTCGGCACGCAGGGAACTGACGCACTCCCAGTCTCCAGCCCTTCGATGCTGTCGATCCAGGCCGAGTGCCGGGAGTCCATGGCCCGAGCTCCGACCCAAGCCCCTGGGGGTCGAGTGTCTAGAACTCCGTTTAGCGCATAGTCTATGATAACTGCAAGTTGCAGGGGTAGTTGCAAGGTTGGTCGGCACTTCTTTGTTGGTTTGTCGTTGGCTTCATCATTTTCAACTTTTCAAGGTGGCTCAAGCACCCGTCCATCTGAACAATGGCCGGGCCGCCCTCTTTGACGCTGTTTCAAGGTATTGTTTGTTTCAGCGGCTCACACGTCTCAGCGATTGCTCTCTAAACAATCAGCAGACTCCAAGAGTGGCATAGGGAGGCACGTGAAGTGGTGGGGTCATTGATGCGACGGGCCATTGGGCATTGATGAACCAGACCCTGGCTTTGCTCTCGACCGCCAACGTCATTTGTGCCACACAAGGATGGTGCGAGGGCCATGCTGGTTTGAAGCTGCCATCTCCACTTAACCTTACCGGAACCAAACCCAACCCACTACCTTTCTCGTCTCCGACGGGACTCAGCCCTGATACCTGATATGAACATTCTTTGACCCTCAATCTGACCGTTCCCGACATTCTCCCACATACTCCGCTTTCCTAAGTCCTCCAGACCACGATACGCTCCCCGAATCCGCGCTCCATTCGATATTCCCTCGGACACTGCCGTCACCGCCAAATAGGAGATTGCCGGGTCAGACCATGCCTGACGCGGGCGAGAGGTACGGCGCTCCAAATATGCAGCACCCCTGCCTCAGCAGCAAAGGATATATTCATGAGAACTTGCCCGAATCTCCAGAATCCTTCCAAAAGTCGCGCAGAGCGCTCTCCAGTGCAACATCTACTGACCATGTCTCGCGGCAGCTCGCACCGACGAACCAAGTCCTCCGCCCTGTCCCTCCTGAGGCGGAAAGGGGGCCGCGAGGACGACATGTCGTCAAACGACGAAACCAGCGTCTCTGGCAGCAACCTGGGCAACGCCTCGCTCGGGTCGCCTCCAACCGCTTCCACATCTGACCCATCGATCAAGGGCCACAGCTCGCGCCTGTCGGTCTCCGGCAGCGCCATTGGCCGAACCCCCTCCAACAACACCCCCTCCGTTGTCGGCGGCAGATCTCTCAACCCGATGGACAAAGGCGTCTCGCTCGAATCCTCCGTCAGGAAATTTCGCATCGTCGAAGCCCTCCGCAGCGGCGACACTGCCTTCATCTCCAGAGCCATTCGCGAGAGCTCCGATAGCGGCCCCCGCATGAGCACCTCGTCCTTTACCGCATCCTCGGGCGCCCTAGATGACACCACCATCCTACATCTGGCCATCCAGTGCGCCGAACAGCCCGTCGTCGAGTATGTCTTGTCTGACGGCGCCGGCTCTCTTGACATCAATGCGCGTGACAAGGATGGAAATACCCCTCTGCACGTAGCTGCCGCCCAGGGCCGCGTCCAGGTCGTCCGTCTGCTTCTCGAGAACAAGGACATCAACGACGCGATTGCCAACCACCAGGGCCGCCTCCCCATCGACCTCGCACGAAATCCAGAAATATACCAGCGCTTGCAGCTCTCGAGATCCTTGTTCGCCGAAAACAAGGTTAGACAGGTTCAGGATCTCATTCTCCACGGCGACTTCAAGGTCTTGGCCCAGGTGCTGGAGGAGCCGCGGTTCAAGACATTGCTGGATATCAACAGCCCCGAGTTCGCCTCAGAACCCGCCACCGTTCAGGCTGGCGGTACACTCCTGCACGAAGCCGCGCGCCGCAAGAACACACCCCTGATCCAAGCTCTTCTCCTGCATGGCGCTGATCCATTCCGCCGGGACCGCAAGGGCAAGTTGCCACAGGACGTAACGAAAGACGAAACGACGCGCGCAGTACTGAAGAAGTCGCCGGCTGCCGTGGCCGCTCAAAGGGGCATCCAGGAGAGGGCAGTGCTTGGATCCACGAGCCATGTGGCAACGGCCGCAACCTCTGGTGATTTGCTGGCCGGCCGGGAATCACGCGAGATTAAGGGCTACCTCAAGAAATGGACCAACTATCGGAAAGGGTATCAGCTGCGCTGGTTCGTGCTGGAAGATGGAGTCCTCAGCTACTACAAGCACCAGGATGATTCCGGCTCGGCCTGCCGCGGCGCCATCAATATGCGCATCGCCAAGCTGCAGGTCAACACGGACGACAAGACCAAATTTGAGATCATCGGTAAGTCCTCGGTCAAGTACACGCTCAAGGCAAACCACGAGGCCGAAGCAAAGCGCTGGTACTGGGCCCTCAACAACTCGATCCAGTGGACGAAGGACCAGGCCAAAGAGGAGGAACGGCAGCGTGCCCGGAATGCCGAGCTGCTGAAGCAGGCAAAGGCTGAACACATCCACTTGGAGGCGCCGAGCGAGAACGCCAGCCTTGCCGAGCCGTCTCGCAACAGCATCCAACTCACGCGAATGCATTCCTCGGCGCGGGCGTCGAGCAGAAGCGGGGTCCCCAGTCCTTATGGCCACGATGATGACGGCTTTGTCGACGCGCCTACCGAGGCGGACAAGACTGACCACGACGGCCGGGCCGTTGCCGATGAGGGCGACGAGGATGAGGATTATGCTGATGGCTCCAGCGGGCAGGAGGCGCCGCCTGCAAACAAGGACGCCTTCAATATCACTGCCCAATCCGCCAAATTGCAGCTCGATAGCATGGCCAGCATTACTGAGGCCCTGCTCCTTGAGTCAACCAGGAACCCGGCGCTGACGCTGTCTGATCCCAAGACCTCCCAAGCTCTGGGTACTTATGACGCGGCCATCCGCTCACTTACCGGCCTCATCGGCGATCTGCTGCGCATCTCGCGAGACCGTGATGCTTACTGGCAGTATCGCCTCGACCGGGAGTCCGAGATGCGGCGCATGTGGGAGGAGAGCATGGCGCATGTTGCCAAGGAACAGGAAGCCCTCCAGGCTCGGGTTGGCGAGGCTGAGCAGAAGCGCCGGATGACGAAGCGCATCCTCAAGGAGGTCGTCGAGAAGGGCATGCTTGATGTCAGCCAGGTGCCTTCGTCACCGCCACCTTCAAAGACTGAGGCTATCCCAGAGGAAGAAGTTGAGGAGCAGGGCCCCACAGAGGGTACAGTTGAGCCTGCGGTAATAAAGTCGCCTACCATCACCCTGTCTAGGCGGCAGACGGTGATGGCGCAAATCGCCGATATCTCGGACTCTGAGTCGGAGGATGAGGTGTTCTATGACGCGGAAGCTGGAGGGGTTGAAGTTTCGCAGCTGCCGCCGCCAGAGCTTGTCTCCTCCCAGGATGAGAAGCAGGTCATCATCTCAGATGGCTACGATATTAGCAGCTCGTTCAAGGGCTATGAGAATGGCATACGTACACGCTTGAACATAGACGCGGATAACCGACCATCGTTTTCGCTCTGGGTAAGCCCGCGATACATAAAAGTAGCTAGACGCATTACTAACTCCCAACAGACCATCATCAAGTCCATGATCGGCAAGGACATGACAAAGATGACTCTCCCCGTTTCTTTGAACGAGCCCACCTCTCTTCTCTACCGCTGCTGCGAGGACATGGAGTACGCGGACCTTCTCGATCTTGCCGCCGACCGGACAGATTCGCTCGAACGTCTGCTCTATGTCGCTGCATTCGCTTCCAGCGAGTACGCTTCCACCATTGACCGTGTCGCCAAACCCTTCAATCCCCTCCTTGGCGAGACGTTTGAGTACGTCCGGCCAGACAAGAACTACCGCTTCTTCATTGAGCAGGTTAGCCACCATCCGCCCATCGGCGCTGCCTGGGCCGACTCGCCTAAGTGGACCTACTACGGCGAGTCGTCCGTCCAGTCAAAGTTCTGGGGCAGGTCCATCGACGTCAACCCGCTTGGCACCTGGTTCCTTAAGCTACGCCCCACCCACGGCGGCAAGGAGGAACTCTACACCTGGAAGAAGGTCACCTCCTCAGTCGTTGGCATCTTGAGCGGCAACCCCGTCGTCGACAACCACGGCCCTATGGAGATCAAGAACTGGACCACCGGCGAGGTTTGCCACATCGAATTCAAGGACCGCACGCTCGGCATCACGGGCAAGGCTCTCGACGCCACGGGCCGTGTGCGCTTTAGCCTCGGCGGGCGCTGGGACTCCAAGCTCTACGCCCGCCTCACCCCCGGTTATGTCACTAAGGTTGAGGCACCTTCCTCCAAAAACAAAACGGGCGTCGCGGACCCTACCGAGGAAACCGTCCACCAGGGCAGCATCACAGACCCCAACAAGCTCTTCCTCATCTGGCAGGCCAACCCGCGACCCAAGGGCATCCCCTTCAACCTCACCCCCTTCGTGCTCACATTCAACCACATTGACAACCAGCTCCGCCCTTGGCTCGCGCCCACTGACTCTCGCTTCCGTCCAGACCAGCGGGCGATGGAGGAGGCACAGTATGATTTTGCGGCGACGGAGAAAACCCGGCTTGAGGAAGGGCAGCGCAAGAGAAGGAGGGACAGGGAGAAGAATGGCGAGGAGTTTGTGCCGGCTTGGTTTGAAAAGGCCGAGTGTGAAATTACGAAGGAGCAGTACTGGAAGTTCAATGGCGGGTATTGGGAGAGGAGGGCGAAGGCAGGACCGGACGCGGAGGAGGATGTTTGGAAGGGGTTGGAGCAGATTTTCTGAGAGCACTCTCGGTGGCAGGCTAGAGAGGGGGTGAAAAGAGACTAAGGGCTTTGGAAGGCCTGGGGTTGAATATATGGAGCGGGAATCCAAGATGTGGGGGGAAGGTGGTTTTAACGAGTTGGGGCTTTTGGTGGTGTCGGCCGGCGGAGGTCGTTTGGAGCGGTCATTAGTACGGATTGTTGTTGTTGGTTATGAGCTTGATGTCATGCTCGTCCTAGAAAGGTACTTGGCTTAATTGAACTTCAGCTCTAGACGGCAGTTACAACTATCTTCGAGGCCGTGATGCTTTGATCACTGCGAAGGACTGGAGCTGACCAGACCCCTGTCCTTCTCTTTGCACTCAAGCAACCTGGCAACCAACAGCCCGCACAACCCAAAAAAAGACAAGAGATAAGTGAGGAGAGTAGGACAGCAAGGAGAATCAAGGAACAAGAAAGTTGTGTAAGGCAAGGACATCTGCGCAACACCGGAAACAAAGTTGACTAGAACAGCCAAGTCAACCCAACAGCAATTCCAGGTTAGATCGAGAAAAAGAGAAAAAGAACTCCGCCGGGAAGGCTCGAACTTCCAACCTCCTGATTAACAGTCAGACGCGCTAGCCAATTGCGCCACGCCGGAGATGATCTTTTTCTATAGTTTTGGTACCCAAATGATCTGCATTTAGCCGGTCAATCTGGGATACACACGCTGTGGATCTTGCGGCTTTTTGTGTTCCGTGGGCGACGGGAGTTTGAGAGTGGAGATGCAGGTTGGAGAGAGAATGATGTGGAGCTGCATGGTTGCGCTTAGCAACGCAAGAGTAAACAAACCCCTGAATCAGACCCTGAACCCTCTTTATCGTCAACCTTCGCTGTATGGATGTGACGAGCCCGCAGAGCTTGCAGAAATTAATTCAATTTGGTTGAAGATACCAAGTTAACTAGTACTTGTTCAGTTGATGTCACTGCAATGATTGCTTCATAAAGAGTCAGCCACTCCTTAACCAGGGCTTGAGCCCAGGAAGACTATGGTGAGAAGGAATTTTGGGCTGTGCATGGTCTTAAAAATGCTGTGAAGAACACAGGCATAATTTGGTTGACCAAGCTTTGATTTTGGCACCGTGAGTCCTTGTATGTCGCGAACTTCATGTAGCAATATCAATAGCAACGCAGTCTCACGACTTGAAGTTCACAAACTTTGCTCTGTGTAAAAGGAGTTTGGGGAGCAGCGGGCCGCAGGTCAATAAGGAAAAGCTGAGAACACTTTAATTCACAGGAAGGAACCATCGACACGCGACTTCCCTCCCCTAAGCCGCACCTCCAGGCAGCGCTCATTCGGTTGAAGGGCGCGTTATTCTCTCAAAATTATCAAGCTCGTTGGAAATTGAACCGCTTGTGCTCTAAGTCCTGAGCACCTAGAAATTATTTTCCGAAAAGAGTCGAAAAGGCAGAAGGCGACTTGAGCAGCTGCCCCAACAAGCGAGGAAACCTTTGCTGGGTGTTTCAGATCCAACTCTGCGGGTAAGAACCTGCCCACTGCAGACGGAACTATCGTATCAAATTGCCGGGTAAGCACCTAACTTCTTCAATCCCTTCTGGAAAAGACGTCCTTCTTTTAGATACTGCGTCGTTGCTCGGCCGCAATAACACGAGTCATTTCTTTTGAAACCCTCGCTGACTCAAGATACAGGGCAGATATCATGTGCTTTGTACGCCATGTATCGACGCAACCAGTAGTCAGCCCCTTCAGCAAAGCAGAATCCAGGAGTCCTGCCTATCGCCACTTTCTCAAGCGCTGAAGAATTTCGTGCGCGTCATGAATCGGCCACAAGAGCCGAGTTCGAGCTCGAACAACAGCGGGTGGACGAGTTCAAGAAGAAAAAACCATATCTAAATACCTGGGTCGTCGCGGCTCCTCCTCCAAACCAGCCGCGGATGGGATACATTCTCCGCATTGACCTCAGCCGGGAAGGGCGCATTGCTCCTGGCATCGGCCAGACCTGTAAATTGAGATTCTCAACAAAGGGTGAAACGGAGTTGCCATGGCTCTCTTGCCGGCGGGGCGCGGAGATTGTCAACCTCTACCAGAGCTGGAACCACCTTGCTGAGATTGTGGTCTACCCTTCGGACCAAAAAGCCAAAGACTTTGGGAATTTTCTGGTTCCTCTCTTGGACGGCACTTTCCCAGAAAACCTTGCGCAACGAGACCGCTCGGCATATCACGGTTCAGCTTCAACTAGAGGCCTCGAAGGCCACCATGCTCGTAGAGCTTGAGGCACTCAATCGCTTGACCATGGGAAAGGCAAGCAAGGCAGGGAAGAAAGCCTTGACTTACTTGCTTGACTTCAAGAAACCGGCCATTCTGTCTGCTGTCTTCCCTCATATGAGCAATCTGGATATGGTTGAAGATATCAGACTTCGTGAGGAGCTAAAAAAGGTTGTCGGCAACTTTGATGAAGACCAGATGCGGGCGTACCAAGGCATCAACGCACTTCCTGATCGAATTTGCTTTGTGCCCGGGGGTCCCGGCTCAGGCAAAACGTGGTGGGCACTCACAATGGCTATTGTCGCAAATCAGGCGACCAGGGATGCCAGGCACTCTATCTCCTTGACATCAACAAGCCGGTTGATGATGCCGCAGACTGAATGCACACCATGTGCCGAAATCTTTGGCGTCGAGAGGTCGGTCATTCGAGTATCAGGGTGGCCGTTGGCAAGCTCGGCCATGATAGTGGAGGACAAAAAGCAAGACGAAGATGCTGACGAGCCCGAGAAGGGAAAACGGGATCAGGCAGACTTGAACGTGCCGAAGAGCCTGAAGAATGCCGACTTCAGCGACGGGTTTCTCCGCGCCATGGAGCCCATCTTGCCCCGAGACATGGCGAAAGCTCCGATACTCAACGAGAAGGCCTGGGAGGTCTACTCGAACAAGTTGGAGGTCTATAACGCGGTCAATTCAGCACTCGACGACGTGTTCGAGGTACTCTGCGACAGTCAGGGTTCCCACTTCAAAATGGAAGCACTCCGCAAAGCACTCATCTCTCTTTACTATGACGTCCTAAGCGAAGCAGACTTCATCGCTATTACTCCCGTCACGGCACTACGCCTCACTCTCATCTTCGACCCCGATCTGGTCATCTTCGATGAGTGCGCCAACGCACGCGAGCTATCCACCATGGTCTCGCTGGCCTACTTCGCCCCTCAAGCCTGGCTCTTCGTCGGCGACCACCGCCAAACCCAGCCCTACGCCGAGGCCCACGGCAATGACTACACCCCGCAGCTCAAGACGTCTACCATGGAGCGCGTCCACCGCAACAAAGCCATCCCCCACCAGCTTCTGATCAACCACCGCGCCTACGGCGACCTCGAACGGCTCGCATCCAACCTCTTCTACCACTCAACCATGCACTCCTGCCACTCCCCATCGGATCACCTTCCCCTCAGCCTCCTGCACCTCCGTTGCTGGCTACAGTCTCTTTCTCCCAACCCTGAAACCCTCGCCGACCTCGCCGTCCCCCGGCTTATCATCGCCCACAAGTGGGGCGCCTTCGCTGAGCAAGCCGCGAGCACAACCTCCTTCTGGAACCCTGCCCAGCAATATTTCGTCATGAATCAAGTTACCACGCTCCTTGCCGACCCATCCTTTACGCAAGTCAACGCTCCCTCAGACCCAGGAACAATTATGATCCTCTCCCCGTACCGCGCCGCGGCACAGCACTACGAGACAGTGGTCAAACAGCTCGGGCTGGCGCCTTAAACGCGGCGGCGCGTGCAGGTGCGCACGGTAAACACGGCGCAGGGCCAGGAGGCGGATGTGGTATTTATTTCTGGACATGGTCAAGACGAGGGCGAGTCCGCACACGGAGGATGCCAAGAGGTTATGCGTGGCGCTTACAAAAGCGAGACAGGCCGAGGAAATTTCGATGATGAAGTCCCATGGCGTATAAAGCGGATGGGATGGATGGAGAGAGATTGTTAAACTTGGAGGGGATATGGAAGAGCTGCTTAAGAGGGGAAGATGGGGCGATCTTGAGGGTTGATGGTGAAGATGACTCAGATGAGGAACGTGAGGAAGATGGGGGGTGGGTTTGAGGAGGAGAGGGGAAATGGATGTCTGATAATGTGGATTTATATTGTTAGGTTTTTTGTTGAGTGATGTTGAACCATTTGATGGTTGGGGACACAACTTGTCATTTATACCTGACTTGTTTGTTGTCCGGTTGCTTCTGTCATCGCTTGTACTTTCGATGTCTCTCACAATATCCTGCGTTTTCTTCCCTCTATAGACCTGGAAGCTGCTCCTCTCAAAGCTCAAATAACATGTGTATTTTGGTGATCCCCTATGTACCTGAAGTATGACACGAGAGTCTGCATCATCCTCTTCTCACGTGGTTCTTGGCTCCCAGATACTTTAGATCTTGTGTAACCAAGGCATTCAACCACGCGGCAGTCCCTGCATTACACGGCATTATTATTTGCAGGTTTAGCATCCGCCCAAGACTGCATGTTACACACCTGGGCGCTTATGCATGTCATCAAGTCCCTGGGTTCAAGATGCCCGATTCAGGTTACATTGCGTCTCAGTCTGCCGCTCCGCTTACCGTTTATCCCCGTCCCAATCGCCGCATTTCCATTTCCACTTGGGGCGTGTACATAGAAAGTCACAATGGGCTGCTCTGTGTAACCGGAGATGACTCGAGCCATTTTACGGGCGCAAGAGAGCATACGGCTTTGCTGACAAAAGCTCCATGAGCTGGGTAGTGTACCCGGGGACTGCCCAGAGCATCAGGAAAGTCAGGACACATCCACACCGAGGTGTATCACGTCAATGACGGACGTGCGGGATGGCGTTTGCCTGTAGAAACCCAGATGTGAGATGTGAGAAGCCATTACCGGGCATGCTCAGTATTAACTTGTACGGATAGCTACATTGTGTGTTTGTACCTAGGTATACGAATACATGACCTTTTGCCCAGAGTCTTAAAGGTAGACTGGTTGCACGTCGGTGATAGCAGATCCAAAGATAGTGTTAAAGGGTATTCACATCTGACTGACAACTACTTGCTTCTCGTTGCCAACAAACCATGGCCTTGAATAGAAGCTTGAACTGTTGCAAATGGGGCAGAAGTCTCGGTGCAAACCCAAAATCTCAGTCAGGGGGCGAGAAATGCAGCGGCCCATCACTCCTGCCGTCATGCGTGAGGAGCTTTGGGGTCTCCTGGTTGTTCCACTGGTAAAGGGCTTGTCGACTTAGGTGTCATTGTTCTGAGGCAAGCCTTCAGAGTCAGTTGAACTTGGGGGTTGGGTTGCTGTCGTCGTCACCATCTTTACCGCCTCACCACAGAAACCGGGCGGTCTTGACACAAACCTGCTCAGGCCAATAAGAAAGGCAATCTTCGGGAAAAACACGGCTCACGAGAATAAACGGTCATGATGTGGCCATCAAGTGGTCGAGCGTCTCAGAGTTTGCCTTGTCGTGGACTCGTGTGCTCCAGCCGCCTCTCTCCCACGCGGTGACATGCCGGACGAATAGGAGCCTAACATGCACAACTTGCAACAGGGAATCCAAAAGATACATATTGCTAGAGAAATGGGATCTGCCGTTTCGAGCCTTGGGTTTGATCGCGGGTTCTAAACTCTAAGGTAGAAGAGGTGAGGCAACCGAAACATGTGCCGCGTGGGATTGACCGAGAATTGGCGCGTTGATTTCATGGCGATGAGACCGGAGGATTTCCTGCGCATTCCAACTGCGGGTTCTGGGTGTAGAGTCAAACACGGAAGAGGGAGTTGGTTGGCGATTGGTGAGGCAGCTGGCGACCGCCCCCATCGACCACATGCCTCATCCAGCCAGATCTTTGCCCGGGCGGGGCGGCCGGCTACATGAGGTCCTCAGGAATTTTCGCCAGTCCTCCAGCCCACCACTTCTTTTGAATGCCCGATGAACTGGCAGAAAACTGGGCACTGCGCCTCTCCATACAAGTACCATACAGTGCGAAAGCCGGGAAAGACTTGCCAGGAGCGCTACCCGAGGCTGGCGACTTTCTGAGGTGCGAACCACAAAACTCCAGGTGGGGCATGCAGGTGGTTGCCTTGCTCGCCCAGCTCCCAGCCCGGGTTAGATTGAGAGGGCGTTTGAAACCCCTAATCATGCGCATGTAAAAGATGGGACGCCACTAAAACAATGTGATTGGGAGAAATTCCAGATTCCATGAGGAGCCTCGATCTTGGAGAGGGCGGACATATCTGAAGGACAGTTGTGAAGCCTGATTCCTCCGCTCAATGCAGCCAGCAAACCGTTGCCCAGCGATTGACCGTGCCCGATTATTGCCAGCAGATCAAACAGAAGTGATCTGTCATTCAACACGACCTCTCTGGCTGCCGCTTTGCAGCTAGGTTCTGTCAACTCAGAGGACGAATTGTGAGAAGATCGGATGGAACACAGTTTCATCTCAAGTCCTCATGCTGTTTCCACGACATCCGCCGCACCCGGTCTGGGGGCAGCCCGGGTTTGCTGCCGTTCGTTGGAAAAGGGAAGCCGTAAATGCAGCTAACCAAGAGGAGACAGGACATACGAAGATTCTGAGTGGTTCGGATGTGCAGGCAGCAACGTGTACCTGTAGCCAACCTCAAGCACCGCAGGGTAGCTTCTTACCGATTTGGGGCTCACGAGCGGGACCTTATTCCGGAGGACCAACCAGCACTCCGGAAATATCACCGAGCTTCCCAAATGAGCCGATTAGACTTATGATGCAGTTTGGAGGGAGTTCATTTCCTGAGTCCATCTTACATCTGCAGCTAGTTGCAGGGGTGCAAGAGGCTCTGACATGTTTGTACATGTACGTCCATAACGTTAGTGCATATCTTGGCTCTGAAGGTGTCTTCTCTCAGGCTGTAAATGGATTCGTCGCGGTTAAGCAAACCACTGGGAGAACAGTGCAGGCACATGTTGTACTCCGCCCTCCCGTCCACTCGACAGGGGAGAAAGCTTGAGGTTCGGGAGTGATGTGAGGAGTAGGCGCCCGAAGAGCATTGGAGAGTGGTGAGCAGACGATACTCAATACAGTCCAGCCTCATGCGTTAACACTTGAACAAGTCGCTGACCGAACGTGTCCATCGATTGAACCCTGACACTTTCAAGTCAGATCATCGTGGCCATCTCCGCTTGCCAACTTCACTCTCGAGGCAAAGTCTACTGCAAGCTTTTGCGCCTGAAACTGGGTCGCAGGGCGATGACGTGGGCATCGTGAGTTGGCCCATCAACGGTCGGTTGCGTGCCCTTGCAGGACTAGTACCGTGGAAGAGTCGCCGACCTCATCATCCTTGGTCCAGACGGGTAAAACAGCGAGAGGAAGGGCAAGCCGAGTTCGTGAACTTCCCGCGGTGACAGCAGAGCTTCGATGTCCCTGTGCTGGAAGACAGTGGACATGGAATTGGTGTCCAAAGATTGGGTTGAAGGTACATGCAGACGCAGAAGAGCGGTGAGGGGTTCGTTCCGATTGGAAGACAGGACTCAAAGTGAGTTACATCGACGGTAACGTGAAGGATTTGGCTGACTGACTGTCAGTTGCGTCCATTTCTGTATACATGCGAAGGCGTGGGAATCAACAGACCATCACTGGGATAGTGCCCCAAGTCGTTTGAAGTTGAGCTTCCTGAACTCCTGCTAGAGAAGAAGAGAGCGCATGGCAGTGGGGCGAAAGCTGACCGTACAGGAGAAACGTCGGTGAAGCTGCTTTGGTGCGGAGGCTGTAGTTTGACCGTTGAAAAGGCAAATAACATTAAGTCCTCTGCCCTTCAGTGGTGCAATAATTCCAGCCATCAAAGTGCTTCTAGCAGAGACATCGGGGGGGACAACCCGAACCTCAAGCACTGTGTCCTCCTTCGGTGAGACAGGGCGGGTGTCTGTTGGAGAAGAGGCAGGCAGTGGCTCGGCAACCGTGGTTGGTTCAGGCCCAGCGAGGACAGCAGGAGGCAGGCAGCAGCCTCGTCAGCTTCGCAAGCGAGCTGACATAGGCGAGCTGGCACAGGCGAACTTTTCCGACAGCCTGACAAGCACTCGCTCATCAGCCTCAAACAGTCCTCTGAAGTACACAGTACGCTATATGGCAACCCGGTTTCCGTACCCGCGGCTACATCACACTGTACACAGGACATGGACTTTGCCTAGGCAACCAATGCCCCTGATCCTCAATTAACAAACAGTCATCCGGGAGGAATGCTAAGGCGAAATGCTTTCCGGAGCAATCGGGCTCTCGATTTCGGTGAGAGACCTGACCGCTAATTAGCGAGAGATGCCAGGCCAGAAATGCTCTTTCGCGAAGCATCCTCGTTATTGCGAGAAGATTCATGCCCTTCAAGTTCCGCATGGCGGCCTTCTCGTTGATGGTGCCTCTGTTGCATTGGAGGCCTAAGACTAGCGGCCAAGAGTCATGCTGAGCAGTGTTGCTGTGCTGTTGATCTTCGGATGCCACGAAACATTGAGCCTGGTTTGTCACAAGGAGTCACCGTAACTGACAGACCCCTCTCAGCCAACATTGAGTCACACATCCCCTGAATCCACCTGGCCGCCATCGTTCCTGGTGTGGTTGTTGTCGAGTTGGTGTGAAGATGTGCACAGCGCCATACAACTTGGGCGAACCATGGTGTTGTGTTTGGAGGGCTTACAACTGGGCCCAGGGCTCGTTGTCGTTAAATACTTGTCGCCTTGGCCAGAACTTCACCACCATACCATCTCTAGCCTCATCATGTCATGCAATCTCTCACGCGAGGCCCCTGAAGGCCTGAACCCAACAGCGCCTGCACCCTTCACCGCTTGCTCGGCTCCCCGAGGCTCCCGTCCTTCATAATGGTCGCTGACAGGCAAGGCAATGTTTGGCTCTCTCGACGGGGTCGGTATGTTGCTGCGTCACATGGAAGGCCCCTTCGGGGTTGAGGCCTGATTGGGGATCTGGGAAAGGGTTCCGAGACGATGTGTGGGCTGCGCGAGCGCTTTATTCGTCAGGAAACGATGGAACACAAGAGTCGGCACTATAGAAGGACGGTCAGCAGCCCAGTAGCTTCAGCCTGTCATCGCCGAGGCAAGGACAATTTGGGTCAGAAGATGAAAGTGCGACTCGAGGCAACTTGGCCTTGCCCAGGACGATCGCGCAACTCCGCCTGGCTGATGAAGAGACAGGTGACTATCCAGTTTGAGGAATAATGTCCTGGCTCATCCACTCTTAATTGAGGGCCGAAGACGGGGCAAATTCACCACTGGCCAATCCCAATCGATTCAGGATGTCTGTTCAAGCTCAGCTGCCTGCCTGTCCGGACGGGAGCGAATGGCAACTGGATCCTGGCTGCCGGGACGTAGCAGCATGCAGATGACATGCCAAATGACCCCTTGCCTTACTGTGCGAGGGCGAATCGTCTGGATGCAAGGCTGAGGTCGCCAAGCGCGGTCGATCTGAAGCGACAGATACGTGAGCGGATCGATCCTGTTGTGAAACTTGACAGTTCTAGAATGGGGCGACAGCTGAGATTGATGAGTCCAGGCAGCTTCCTTCTGCAACGTCACGACGAGTGGTTTGCGTCGCACTTTCCTGTGATCTTCCTGGACATGGGACGAGCGGTCGCTCTCTGCGCTTGTTTCCGTTCGTTCGAAATCGTCTCCTGCCCAGGCAACCATCGCCAATGTTCCCAGACGCACGAAAGCTTCTTCCACGAAGCACAAGGTGGCCTGGAACTCGTTCGCCTCGGGCACCCGACACAGCGACACAGGTCGTGGGGACTGATCAGCTGCACGGATCAGGTGGGCTTGCCCTCAGGCGGATTCACCACAAGCCGGGCTCTTTATTTTGGGGGCGTTGTGAATATTTATAAAAAGGGTTGCTTTTTGTCAACTGCTTGGGAATCTGGATTTCGGTCAGGGCTTGTACGGCTATTGGCGGGAAGTCAAAACATCTGAACTGGCAAGCTGAGCAGGCAGAAACGCGGGGCGCGACCCAGTTCAGGCGGCAGACAGGAACCACACAGCGTGTGGGATGGAGTCGCACGGAGCCCTACCTAGATACTGCTTCCCGCTGCTTTTCGGTTCACCAATCTAAACAGCCTAACTGCTGGAATTCTAGCAGCTTTATCCGCCTTGTCACCACACGCTTGAATTGACTCGATGCGGCCAAGTAATATGCTTGGATCGCCAGTATAACACCAACTCAGAACGTATATCTCGGTGTTTAAACACTCGCGGAGGAAAGAGCTGCATCGTCTCATCTTTGGTTGCGGCAACAAGAGCATTCGGCTGTTGCGCAAAGACCCCACTCTAAAAACACCACGCGACGGTGATTGGCGTATCAATTCCGCCTAGACCCACTCAACCCACCCCTCTTAGCAAATCAGCAAATGGCAGGTTGATGGATGAGCTTCGGGCATCTCACTTTCACCTCCACCACCACCCACGATTTTGGAGAGCGCGATTCTCGCCGCTGTTCGGCATCACAACAGCTCGCTCTCAGATATGGCCGAACCCTTGACAAAAAAATATATCGAGCACCTGCGCCGAGCATCCAAAAAAACAAAACCCCTACCCGACATCCGATGTCCGATTTGCGGTCAGGGCATTGCGCCGTTGGTTTCTCAGGATTCGACTCCAACGTCGAGGACCCAGTCATCTCACAATGGTCCGGCTGAAACGCGATTTGCCGCTTTTGAACGACACTTTGCGGACTCTCATTCTGATCAGGTTGACGAAAAGGCCTCTGCGAAGGAAAAATCGGCCTGGGTCCGGTCTCAATGGGAGGCCGCTGTGCAGTCGCCAGACAGGTCGGTCACACAGTGCTTCTTGAATTTTGATCTTCTGCTTCTCTCTTTTCTTTTTGTTCAACTAGATTTGACCTTTTTCCCCCTCATTTTCTGTCTTGGAATCTACAAGAACCCCGTTTCCTCTCTTTGAACCCGCCACTGATGCAAACAATCAGAGACGGACCTGGCGTCTCCAGCGCAAAAGGAGCCAATCCGCGGACTCCAGGCACGGCTGCCGCCGGTGAGGGCGCACAGAAGCCGACTCCCCGTCCGTCCCGGAGGAAACCCCTCGGGCCGGGTCCTTCAGCAGGAGAGCGTCCCGAGGACCGCCCGAGTAAGAGCCCCACCCCTCCGAAGAGGGAGGCGTCCAAGACTCGCAGTGTCTCCCCGCCGAAACGGACCAAGGGGAGACCTGCAGCGGGGGACAATGGGGAGTTTAACAGGGGCGCCTATCAAAAAGGGAAGCTCTGGAATCCCGATGATGAGGCTGCCATCGCCCAGCCCCGTCCTTACGATAAGTCCAATTTGGCCATGGTCCAGCGGCAACGCGTTTCGACAACCTCGCGCCCCAAGCAGCGCCGCCAATCTCAGCTCCACCCAGCCCCCCCCAGTCACTGACGGTACCGATTCTTGAGGAGTTGGTGGTGCTGATCAAGCAGCCCGAGACCCGATCCATCACCCAGGAACAGCTGGTTGCCGAGGTCAAGGGCATCTACGCCGGCTTGGTCATGGTTGAAAGCAAGTGCATCGAGGTTGACACCGCCCAGAGCTCGGCCGCCAGCGCCACCGAACTCACCGATGAGCAGTGGCAGGCTCTCATTGCCCTGCACCGTACCTTGCTTCATGAGCACCACGACTTCTTCCTCGCCTCCCAGCACCCGTCGGCAAACCCGGCGTTGAGGAGGCTGGCTGCCAAGTACGCCATGCCTGCCCGGATGTGGAGGCACGGGATACACAGCTTCCTCGAACTGCTGAGACATCGTCTGCCGCAGAGTTTGGACCACATGCTGTCATTCATCTGTCTGGCCTATTCCATGATCGCCCTGCTGTACGAGACGGTGCCTGCCTTCTCCGACACCTGGATCGAGTGCCTGGGCGATCTCGGGCGCTACCGAATGGCCATCGAAGATGAGGACATTCGCGAGCGTGAGGTTTGGACCTCGGTGAGCCGCAATTGGTATTCCAGGGCCTCCGATCAGAGCCCGACCACTGGGCGCTTGTACCATCATCTCGCCATCCTCTCGCGCCCGAACGCGCTGCAGCAGCTCTACTATTACTCAAAATCGCTCTGCGTCGAGTTGCCGTTTCCCTCGGCCCGCGAGAGCATCATGACGATGTTTGATCCCATCCTGGCTAAGGCTAAAATCCCCCCAAACGCCCGGCTCCCCCCCACCGAACTCGCTTTTGTGAGGACCCATGGCATCTTGTTCAGCAGTAAGCACAATGAAGAGCTGGTGCCCTCTATGAACAAGTTTTTCGGTCTGCTGGACAATCACATCAGCCGCTCCACTCGCCGCTGGCTCGAACCAGGGTGAGTGACCAAACCTCCGCCCTTCTTTGCTTACCCTCAACCCCCTGCAATACTGACCATAATTTAGGTATCACATGGGCATTTCCAACATCTGTGCCCTGACCGGGTATGGCGACGCAGCCAACCCCATTTCACAAGCCGTCAAAATCACCGCCCTCCCCCCGGACGATGACCAGATGCAAGACCCCGAAACCCCTTCCTCCCGCCGCACCACTGCCGAAAACGCCAAGAAATTTCCCCACGCGCTCAGGCTCTTCTTGGGAACCTACAACATCGTCTGCCGCCGCTTCGGCGACAATAATATCCTCTCCTTCCTGCATGTCACCCTCGTCTTTATCCACCACCTTACCTTTTTGCCCGATGCCATGGTCCATATCGCCCCTCTTTTCCCCTGGAAGTTAACGGCTCTCATGCTGAATACGTTGGTTCGTTCCTTTGACTCTTCTGCTGAACAGCAGCACCATGTTGCGTCTCTTTTGGAGGATGAGGCATTCCCCGGCACAAGGGAGATCATTAAGCGGGAGGAGGAGGTGGAGAGCGAGGATGATAAGGACGTGAAGGTCAAGAAAGAAGAGAGCAGCGCAGAGGAGGAGAAAAAGCAGTTGTTCAAATCTGCCCTGCCCCGCCGTCGCCGCCGGCCGTTGCCGGATGATTACGCGATCAGAGGGTTCCCCTGGATTGAGACGTATCTTCCGGGCAGTTGGTTTGATACAGACGAGAGGGTTGATGACGACGACAAGTACATGGAGCTGGCCTCCATGATCGAGGAGAGGAAAAACAGGGTGGTGTGGCTGGGCGCTCGCATCGCCGCCCGCGAGGGCGGTGGCAAGTGGCTGACTTTGGATTCCAGAACCGGGACGTTTGGCGTCAACCCGGTTTATGAGGTAGAACTCGACCTGCAGATGTCGAAGGTACCTCTTACGCCCAGTGGGAGCGTGGATTTGAATCTGGAGGTGTTGCCAGATGCAGGAAGCGTGGCATGAGTGAAAGAGAGTTTGGAGGTGGCGGCTCTTGGGCCGTCGCCTAGGCGACAGCAGAATGTTACCACCTGCGCAAGCAGAGGTGATGCCGGAAGTCGGACCGAAATGCGAAACGGCAGGATACGCCAGCTAGCAACAGCAGCGCGACCTTCGGGAAAACTCGACCGCGGCGCCGGAGGGTTCTTCACATGAGGTCTCCACCCGACCCCACACGATCCGACGACTTCCGGCCTCAACGGGGCCGAGAAGGTGACCCACCCGCCGGTCGCTCGGCATCGAAACTCGGCGCCACGAACAAACCCTCCCGAACGCGGCTTCCCGGACATCAGTCTCTGGATGCGCATTTAAGATGAAGATGCGCCAGAACTTCGTCTTTTTGCCTCCTTCCTGATGAATGTCTGCTGACACAGATTGGTGAGGCCCTAATGTTGACACAGTGCGAGTGCACAAGTGTTGGAATGTTGGACGTTCAAAGAAACAGATCCAACAACCCACAACTAGACTTGGTAGTAGTTATATATGGAATAGAATAAATTTACCTAAATGTAATTGGTACTTTTCCCTTCCTTCTCACTCTGTGAAAAAGCCGTCCGTTGTCAGACAGAAGCCACAGGATCCGAGACAACCAGGGACATTATTTCCCATTCCCTTTTCCGAGATGGCCGAACCAACAAAGAATTTGACATTTGCTTCCACTTCCAAAATCCGTCTTGTTCTTGGTCAGTCAGTCAAGACTGCAGACAATCTGGGCGTGGTGGTGATCATTTCCGACGTCAGTTTCCTGTTACACATGGGGAGGCTATCTTCTCAATTTTAAATACTCTGATGATATATAAATAAAGAGACCATCATGACCTTAAATCGTGATTCTTCTTGGTGACCGCGTAGTTGATGTTGTGGTTCGAGGCACCCAAACGCAGTGCTGAGAAGCGCAGTGGACTGGGGTTGAGGGGTATTGTACCCGTCCCTCAACCAAGCAGAACCTCTTGCCGCTTGAAGGGCTCTAAGCCAAGCTTCTCACCTCCAGTGCATCTCCGTTTTGGCTTTGGCAATTGCTGGTGTCAGACATTAATGGAGCGCGGTGTGAGCAACTACTCCTTCCCTGACCGAGTCAATGGTGGCCGTGCCAGTGGCAAAGCGTCGGAATCGAATGTTTCCAGTTCCTGTTGCCTTTGCTGGATCAGTGAGAGTGAACAATTTGGGGGATGGAAGGGGGTGACTTGCCAGTGAGGGAATTTGACGGCATGGAAAACCGCGAATTGCGAGGCACCCTCAGCCCTCGCGCTTATGAAGCACATCATCGCAGCGCCACGTTTTTGGGGGCGCTAAACTCTAAACTGACCTTTTTTCCAGGAACACGCGCTGCGGTTCCGTTCGGTTGGAATCCGAGACTGGTTGCCTTTTTGCCAAGGCTTGGGGTACTTTCTACAGTATGTTGCCTGTCCAGGAAGTCGGGACAGGAGACGCGAGTTACAGCGCCTCCCTCCGTCCCTGTGCATCTACTCCGTACATACATCTGCAAGAACGCAGCTGCCGACCGGTGAGTCTCGGTTAGCTGATAGAGGAAGGTGTTTTCAGCTCAGTGTTGCCTTTACATGTTGTTGTTTGTCACCATATCTCTCTCCTGACTTCGCCTCGCGAGGCTAGACAAGAAGAACTGGGGTGGTTGACTTTCCGGCAATCTTGGCAGTTGCACCGTCCCGTGGTCACACCACTCCCACGGAGAGCGGCACAATCGTGAGATCAAACTTCCCATTTGGTGAAACCCTAGCCAAGGGATCTTACCTGTTCACCCTCCCTGACGTCATCGCTTACCTCCAAGACATGCGCATGGACGGATACACACCCTCCTCCTCCTCCTCCTCCTCCTCCTCACTTGAAGCGGTAACAGACTGGTAAAGGGGAAGTGACATTTGGAAGATGGATGCCTTGGAAACCGAACTGTGAGCGTTTTAACGTCATCTCCGCATTTCCACGGCCAAGTACTGCGGCCTCGATGGCGCAACCTGAGGACTCGTGCACCTCCACCATGCATGACGGCGGCTGGGAGCGGAGAGCCCCGCGACTGCATGCAATAGAAAACCTTGGCCCTTGTACATGTACACAGTACTTCGTAGAAACCGGCTTCATCACTGCCGTCCACAGCGTTAAATATGCGCGGCCCAATCACACTTGGACTCTCGCCCAGAGGACCTGCACCATGCCCTGGATCCTGACCACCATCACACCAATCTCATATGAGCGGCAGGACGCCTCAACGTTGGACAATTCAATGGGGCCCTTAGTGGTTGGGAAATTTGCTGACCCTTTGCCCAGGAGATATGGAAGTCAGGAAGAGCCAACCAAGGCGGCGATCATGATGAGCCACTCAGCCTTGTCCTTGACCTCTTTCCTCAAAGATCTCTTCCTGGCCTGACACCCTCCATCTGCTTTCCAATAGCGCTGATGGCACGCTCATTTTACACCGGCTGCAGGCTGAGCTCATGATAACCAGGAGCCTGCTCAGTGTATGACACAACCCGGCAACCCGGCAACTGGGCAAACCAACGGCCGGTCTCACATTGACACCCCATCACTTGCAGGCTGCAATGCCTCTTCTATTCTGATGTCCAAAGGCTAAAGATTAGGTGCATTTGATGATTACACCCCTGTCTATCCTCATTTATGTACTCCTTTTTTTCCAAGCCTTCAAGGCATCCGGTTCAAGGTGGGTTGGGGTATCTCGAACAGTCGTTTGGAACCGTCTCGGAATCCCTTTACTGGGCGCATACTTGACAAGTATCACCGCTAATGCTGGTACATCGCCACCAACGAAGTGAGTCCCAATCAAATTCTTCTTGGCTGGACGATACCGTCGAATAGCACCTCGAAAATGGACCTTCCATGGGTCTCGGGACATGTCAAGATCCCCGACAGCACGCGCACTGCCTACTTGTGCCTCCTGTATCGAGTCTGCTTTCAAATGAACGGGCAGTGCCACCTCTTCAGCATTAACTGCGTGGCTCTCCCAAACATCTGCCAGGATGTCAACAATCGGCGTGAAATACGCTATCCGGTTACCAAGATTCGCCGCGGTCATAGTTGCGGCCCCAAACCAACCCCATCACGGCATTGTCAAACCGCCGGATTACCCATGCGCTTGAGTCTCGTGGTATCCCAATACCACTCGTTCCCCTGAAAGAATTGTCAGCCATTCTTTCTCGTTTTGAGAATCTAAAGACCCGAGCAGCAGCGCTGCTGGGGCGACGGGAGATGGGATCTGAGACTAGATCAAAGTGATGACAACACATACCATTGTTTTTGAGATGTACGCGGTCCGGTCATCCAGCTGTCCGTCGTGTGTGGGTAAGGTGACTCGGGTGAGTACGGCTGTACTGCCCACTCCCTCCTGTACCGACCGCCAATTTCTGAAGCCCCGGGACATCGAACGTGAAACCGAGAGAGTAGTCGCTTGTACGTGCCATGGCATACACCTCTGTATTGCCCTCCACTTGTGCCTTAACCGTCACGGAGAGCGCGTTGTTCATCTGGAAGTTGGGAACTGAAATGAGATTCTTCCCATTTTGCCACAGGGCCGATCAAACACCAATCCACTTCATCATTGTCTCTTCCTTCTTAAAGTTTGCCTCCGGAAAGGTCGGGAATAAACGCAGCGTCCCGGGCGGAGCTCACATGGTCACTGCCCCGATACTGTACGGTCTCATCAACGGCTCTCTCGGCATGACCAGCGGCAGATCCGGCCCAGCAGAATGGTTCACCCGAGCATGACCAGCCTTGATTGAGTCCTCAAACGCGTGGAACGTGCTCATAGCGTACACGTCAAGCTCGACTCGCACAAACCCACCCAACGACGCTGCGTCTGGGTGCCCCGCCGGATCAATCCGCATGCCATTTGCGGGCGTCGACCGAAACGTCACGTTCAAGTTCTTCGCCCTGCAAAACCCCATTCTTTTGGCCTGATTCTCGCGCTCATCAAGTCGAATTTCCGAGCTCGCCATGAGTGAACTCAAGATACACAAAGCTGAACCTCTCCGGCACCGCCCGCGTAAGGTCGGACTGAATTGTCAGTTCCAGTGCCGCAGAGGGTATCCAGAGGCAAAGTGATGTATATCACTTTGAGCACAACATCGCTGGATGTCCCCGAGAAGTTGTGGATAACAACCGCAAAGTCACATTTGAAGTGGAGATGGAGAGTGCCGGTGAGCAACGGCATGACAGACGTCTCCATACCGAAACAAAGTCGGAGGGGTTAAAGACGCGGAGGGAGTATGGGCGGATGGAAGGACGGGTAAGTTTGGGGCTGGAAATAGTAGGCAACGTGTTGGTTCCGCAGGTTGTGTTGGTTTTTCTGAGTTTTGTCGGAAGCGAAAGTGGTTGGCAAGTTGGAGTAATGGGTACTCGCATGCTGAAAAAGAAATTACAGGGACTAAGGAAACCTTTGGAAAGCGAGCAGTACGGCCAAAACGTCGAGGTTAGTTGAGGTGATTCTGCCCCGTGGTTCCAATGGTAACCCATCGCCCTCGCAGTGGACCAACAGTCTGCCAACTCTCAACTAATGTCCCGCTCCTGACAACTAGCCCGAGCGGGAGGGGTGCCATCGGGTGGTAGTGGGAGGGAGGGACGGCGGGAACCGGACATGTCGTCGAGAGATACCCATGGTTGGGATTTAGGCGGGGGTTATCAAGGGTTCGAGGTCGTCGAGGTTGAAAGGCTAATAAATGGATCGTCTTTATTACCTAGGTAATATCAGCGAATCTGATCTTGCCACTCCTCGTGGATGCTACTTGGTGACATCGAGTTGTCGACACCTAGACACCACTTTGGATGTTGAGCTTTTCTGCACTGGACAAGAGACTCGTTAGTCAATGTCATTCAATAGAGGCTCAGGTCGTTCAGGGGGCGGCCCTGGACGCGAATATAATGATTGCTGCAGTGGTGTAGGCGTCGGGATGATCGATTGATACTTCCTGAGGCTGCAGTTGAGGGATTTGTAACACGTATCGAAAAGTTTTTGGCTGTCAGATGGAAGAACGTTGGGATTACAGGGCCCTAGCATTTTTCAGTGTTTCAATACCTTAGAATGGTAGAAGGAACAACCCAGGCAGACTGGTGAGTCACCCGCTCCCAAGGATCCATGGTCCATGGTTCGAAGAACACAGTGGTCTTCTCATTTCTCCCACCACAGGCCAATATCAGGACGGTATCTGATTTTTTTTCGCCCTGGTAGGATGGCGTTGCTGCGACTTCAGCCCGACCAACACCCAATACCCCATGGCGCCCAATCAACTATTGTCTTCTCAACATAACCTGACTCGCGTGTAAAAATGCTGCTCCCCTCGCTTCCAACATGTTCTTTTTCTTGCTTCTCGTGGTTGACTAAAACCTAACACGCTACAACGCTACAACAGTGGAATGACGGTCAGCAGGCTTTTACCTGGGGCCTGTTTGTAGTTGAACACTTCTCTGGCCGAGGTGAAGCTACGATGGAAAAGTCACGGAACCCGCACGCCAGAGACACCACTGACAGCGTACTTCCAACCCAAAAGACTTTCGACCACGGGACGACCACCATTTGGGTTGCCTAACATCTCTATAGTGCAACATCATGGGAATACCGCATCTCTGTCGCCCTTTCCCCATCCAATCTCCAATTTCACCACGAACAGAGGATTTCTGGGCAAACCTGGAGGCCTGGGTAACCGATGGCCTCCCACAGGTAGAAAGAAAACCTGCATCGACGCTGGTCATTGGCGACACTGGCTCGCTTGGAGCAAACGACCTGCTTGTGCCATCCTGAGTCGGCCTGTGGCCCCATGCACAGAACGCCAAGATCACACCGTCTCGCCGTGCTCGTGTCGTGAGCAACAGGGGCACCAATTCCTGGAACCAATGGCCATCGCCGGATTCAACCACCCTCTCGTCACGAGCAACACGCCCGAGACCCTTGCGACGGTGGCGAAGACATGCTCCAGGCTGTCAAACTGGAAACCACGACACCGCTCCACACAACGGGCCGGCCCGCTGCTAGTGCTCTCTTTAGCAGGGTTCAGGCACTGAGCTTATTTCAACCACAGCTCTGTTGCTGTCGCATGCTGGTGTCGGACACAGCAGCGGCCATCTCAGACTGCAGAGAGCAACGCAGCCACCCTTGCACTTTGGTTGAGAATAGCTTTGACATGTTGTCGCAGCGATCCGCAGTCACACAACGTGGGCCCTGCCGGTGTTGCAAAAACGTGTTGTCGGGCATCTGTCGTATTCGTATGTCGACAGGAACGTTGGTGTCGGTGTCGTCGAGCTGCTGGTTAAGGCTCTCGTACAACACAATTAGATTGCTGGTCGCTGAATCTCGCATTGGCCAAGAACCTGGGAAAGACGTTAGCGATAGACCCCAAAGTACAGGTAGGTGAGCATGTACTTGAACAATGCGCCAATCCAGGAACGACACTGCAACAAGCAGCTGACCCAGCTCCAAGAGAGGATGAAATGTTCGAGCTGTTAAGTTACCTACATAGGTAGGTATGCGGCATTCAGCTCCCCCGAGGGCAAAATAAAGCCTGGTCTCTTGACACTCAGGGGAGTTAAAAGATTGTTGGCACCGTGCCATTCTTTTTGGGCAGACTACTGGCAGCTCTCTTACTCTGTGCGAACGGCCGTCTTCCTCGCTTTCACCCCTGTCACGAAATGGCCGTTGCCGCTAAAACTCTGTGGCGCCGCTAGTGGCTACGTTGGTTTCGCAATGGCGAGCATCGGGGGGCCTGCCGGAGCACCACCAACTGCAGGAGGCTTCGGCATGCCAAGCTGCCAGTTTTGTTGGCTGGGTGGCAACGGCGTTTTTCAAATGCAGGCAGATGGGAACTTTGGGCCATGGATCATCACACCTGCATTACACAGTACTGAACTGAGGGGAACACCCATGGGTAAAGACACGGGAGGATTTGATGGCAAGCTTGTGCCGTGGAAAGTGCTTGAAGATATCAACAAAGTAGCTCAGCTGAGAAGCAGTGGTAGCACTTTCCACAAACTTGCGCTGGCTGTGAGGCAGACAGACAAGGTGAATTAGGTTCGGGCAGGCCAAGGACAAACTCGAGCCGCTCGAGGGGGCTTGATGGGAGTTCGCCTCGACCCACCCACCCATTCTTTTCAAGAGCAAGCGCCACACTCTCAGCCTCTGTTCCTGTGGAACTCAGAAGGTGTTGATGTATTGCTGTGCCGGAGTAGAAGGGCAGGAGAACCGTTTGGTCAGACTCGCCAGTTTGGGATCGAGAGTCAATCAGGCAAAGATGGCTGGGAGACAACAATCGTCTTTGTCACCTTCTGTAGCTTCGTCCTGCATCCCCGCATCTCACATGTTGGGCTCCTGCAAAGGAGGCCCAAGTTGTTGGCCCGCGGGACACGCTCCCTTGCCTTGCAGAGATCGGTTACATTTCAGATTCCGCCGGATCGGAAGGAGAAGCGTGACCAGGTCCCGGGAGGTTGGGTCATTAGCTTGCACATGTTTCAAACATGGTCTGTAACATGGTCTTGCTCAAAACTCTTTCGTTCCAAGGTTGCTTTTCAGTGACAAAATGCTCTTTTTATCGTCGGCCGACGGCGAGCGGCAGTACCCTGCTTGTTTTGGGTTGACCAACTATCCATGTCCATGACAGATGAGAACCTGATCAGTCTCTTCAATACCTTGGAACTAGAGGTTTCATTGTCTTGTTACGAAGAGCTTGTTTGGGCCGCGCCCTGCTCACCGCTTCGTCCCCCTGAAGCAACCGGCACTCATCGATTCGGATCGCCAAACAAGAACCGGCATTCATCCGCTCTCCGCACACTGGACCTTTCCTATAACCAGGGGAGAACACATGGCACCGCTAGCTTGCAGCAGCATCGGTGACACGCACCCCGACTCGAGATAAAGACCAATCGGCTCGTTGGGACGAGGCACTGGGAGTCACCAAGTCGGCTGGTTGCCTTGCCTCCAGCCTGACCCGTCACCCAGCTGCTTGAAGGCTAGGCTCACCGCACTTGAGCTGGCAGCAACCATCAAAAGAACCCCTCACCGCCTCGAAAGCCAATTTTCCTCTCCGTTGTTTGGTGCTGACCGACACTCTTGGCCCAAGGACTCGAAATGTCCCACCCTCCCTCTTGAACCAACTTTGTCCTCCTTGTTGACGCCCAACTATTGCCGTGCCCGACAATATCTCGGTTCTTCAACAGCTCTGACGACGGAATCCAGCATGCCGACCGAAGAAAACCCCTTCAATCTGCCTCCCACCGCGGGATCGGATGGTCGCCGCTCCGCCACGCCCGACGAGTCCACCATTGCACCAATGTCCGCTTGGCAAACCCCTCGCACCGGGCTTCCAGTTATTGCTGATGACTTGCTCGCCCTTCAAGCGATATCAACGCCCGCCCAAACCCAATACGCTCTTGTAAGCAACGCGTCCTCTTTCTATCCGCAGCTAGCGCCTGGCCCGGCCCGCTCTGGTCAGGGACAGGGAGATCTTCTCCAAACAGGCCTTGACCGTGGTTGCACTGCGCGATTCACTCCCGAGGCAGTTGAGAATGGCGGCCAAGATACCGGCGACGGGCTGGCGGAGTCCATGATTGTCTGCCCGGGATCGGCCAACTCGCCTCGCTCTACTCCTTCGTAAGTATCTTCACATTCTGCCAACCGTCTCGCCGACCCGATTGCTGATGTCTGCCGCAAGTCCCAAGCGGCCACCCAGAATCAAAAGCAGAAAGAAAGATCCGCTACACGGCCCGATGACAGCCCCGTCCTGGGACCTCACCCTGAGAGACGCCCAACTCACCCTGGGACAGTACCAGGCTGTCTTCCCCAACGACTTGCCTCCCGTGGGCAATTCCATCCAACGGTCAAACCCTTCCCCGTACCCGCAGTATCTCAACGATGCCGACTTTCTCGATCGAGAGCCCCAAGCGGGCGGGGATACCAAACAGGTGCATGCGGAACGCAGCCGAGAAGAAGTCGAGGAAGACTGGGACATGTGTGATGATGCTGATGCGATGCCCGACGCGCGGTCTCGGATGTAAGTCATCTTGACAAAACGGAAGAAAAGACAAAGAGGGAAACAACAAAAGGAGAATAGAACAATTTGAGCTAAGTAGACATTGAATTGTTTCGCACCATTTGCCACCGTCTCGGATCCGTCGGATTAGGCCATTTTGGCCACCTGTTCACTATGCAGTGGTCAGCTGGCATCTGACTTCATCGTGTTCAAGGTTTCTGGTCTTATTGGCCAACCTTAGCTTTCGTCAATTATCGAGACTCTATTTTCCCTCTCTCGGAAAGTCTTGGGCGATATAAATGTGCATTGAACAAGTGAGCTGCCACAATTTAAGACCTGACCAGATACCACCAAGGTTGGGCCTCGCTATCACTATTGGCTCGAATCTCCTCGTGTTGCTGCCGAAATATCCTGTCGTAGCAGTATCGTTCGATACATTACGAGGATCAGATCCAGACCTCGCCCCGTCTGGCTTTGGGAACGCAGTTGGCACTAGGTTCCAGGACATTCTAGACATGCGTGTTACACCAGCTTCCCCCCCAAATGGGTATTAAAACACCGACTACGACTTGGTCGAGAAGCTTTCACTTCTAATACCAGGCGTACGGGGACATGCTCCGCACAACTTGTTCTTTTGACATTTGGTGTCTTCCAGCAACGATACATCCTCTTGACCACCCCTCCTCCCCACGGGTCTCTATTTATGGCTTCCTGCCGTTTTTCATGTTCCAAGATTTTCTTGATTTCCCGCCTTCGTGATCGAAACATTGACCCGAGATTAGTTTGATGAACAGACTGTCAGCAGGAAGTTGTAAGCAAACCACGGCATCGTTAGCCCATGTCTCGTTCATGGTCTGTTCCCGCAAATTCCCTGGATCAAAAATATAATGCAACATGCCTAGTTTCAACCGTTTATAGTTCTGGTATGTAGCTGGCTTCTTCCAAGTCAACGACGATAGCGATGCTTGACAAAAAACTAAAACCCCCCCGGGAATTCCACGATCTCAGAATGCTCGTAAGCAAGCCCCACCCTTCTAGCGCAGCCGTGACTCTCTTCCAAAAATTTCAGTACATACAGAGATCCGTCACATCGTGATCGACTCAAGCCAGAGACAAGTCTTTTGAGTTGGCACCATTCAGGGGCAAGCAGCCCCGCCATAGCCGTAACCGCAGCAACCGCACCTAGCCCCTGACTCCACCCATTCAGGGGCTGTTCCAGTTCCACCATCTGCTTCAATCAGGCATCTACGGAGATAAGGCACTCGCTTCGGCCTGAACCTTGTTTGGATAAATCAAACCAGAATTGGATGATCGTTTGGCAGCCGAGCAAGGAATCCGCCTTCTCTTGATCCCCAACTGGGCTGCCGGCGAGCTAAGTAAGTACCTTACATGCTGAAAAGCCTGACGGCATAATGGCTTTCGCTGGAGAGGGCTAGATGCTTTACACAGCTGGGAGAGTCCAAGTCTCACAGACGCCGGGCCGCCTCCCGAACCCAGAAACCCTCACAGGCGTCGTCGCTAAGGCCGAAGAGCGGAAGAGAAGTGGGGCGGTCGGAGATGTGGGGTAGCCCGGGGCCTCGGAATGCGGCGCCGGAGGTCAGCCGAGCATCCGGCTTGCCTCAGTCACGTCCGACTTCTCATCAGGCCTCAGGCTCTAAAACCGATGGGGAAAGGCAGTTGATTTTTATTCTGGAAATCTACAGCTTGGAAACATGCGCCCAGAATCCCAAGCATGGTGCCTTTTTGTTGGGTTTTGGAGACGGTTCCTGCCGCCATGCCGTCGGAGCCTCTATGGCACAGGACAGAAAGATGTTGATGAAAAGTAAGAACAAGACTATTTAGAATGTCCATAAATAGAGGCAGAGAAAACTAGGACTCCTGGGAACGCGAGGAACTTGATTACCGAGTAGTGAAGATTTGAGCTCATTGTTGTGTCGCGAGAAGCCACCAGTCTAGTATAGGTACCTAGGTACCGTAGGGATAATCCTTTCTGCAACAGCAGCGAAAGGAGCAGTTCTTTTGTTCTCGCTTCACAGTGTGAAAGACAGCCTGGATCGCCACCCCCAAACGAAACGCATCCCTTGTTAGGATGAGCCAAAACCACTGTGCAAAATGATTGAGCGGCCAAGTACCTAAGCTCTGTCTGAAACAAGACTGATCAACGTTGAAGGCACGTACGTCCCTACCCTAGTGACTACAGGTAGGTTCAAGGTTCCAGGTTTGGATTGTTGTCGTCTTCGGCACTCCATCATGGCATTTGTGTGGCATTGTGTAACATTGCTTGGCGCCCCTGAACCGCACGGTCCAGGCTGTGACAAACGTTTCATGTTGCTCGGCCCGCCATTTCAGTCTCGCTCATGGACCAGATCACCGGGTCAATCGCCCAGAAGACGCCAAAAGGGGCCGGTGGTTCCGGGCCACTTTGGGGTTTGAGAAGAAGACACCTCGTTGGAATCCCGTTCCCAAGAGCCAAGTTGTTGAAAGGACCAACGACCCCCGGTTTGTGAGACAAAGGGATTGTTGCTGGTGCACAGGGCTCACGTTCACGTCATGTTACCTCATGGCGGGAGTTGATTGTCTCAAACCCACAGAAATGCCCCACTCGTGCACGTTGACGGTTGAACTCAAACGAACGCGCCCTGGATCCCTTCTTCTCACCCAAGTGCCTTTCGAGCATGTGAACCTTAGAGAGCGAAGAGAGGAAGCAAACTCTCAGTACGTTCACAGCCTGGTATTTTATCTAGCGCAACTGGGCAGAGGACGATCATTCCGCTGACTGGGGGAGTGACAGGCTGATCCTTTGTGCGACTCCACTCTCAACTTGAAACCGGCAAGGGTCCAGTGCGAGCGCGCTGCAACTTGTCCCCTAGTTTGCATCAGTTCTTGGCAACCATCTTCGTCCCTGGTCAAAGTTCTGTCTCTTGCTTGTTGGGCGAGTGCTTGTGAGGCAGAATCAACAGCCCGCGCATCTGCGCCCCTGCCCATCCGAATATCCAGCAATTGCCATTTTTCTGGCGAAAAGTTCAAGGGCGGCCCGCGTCCGGCATCGAGGACCCTCCTACATCCCTCCACACAAGGCCCTTCTCTTGTTCCTTGCCTTGAGATATTGGAATTCTTCTTCCGTCCGATGTTTTGAGATACCCCGGTTCGGTATGTCCTGCGCGCCGTGCATGCAAACATGCAGCGATTTCCACCCATTCACATGTTACGATCTGGGGACGAGACCTCAGCCTTCGACGCGCATTGCATCCTCAAATCCCACCACTCGCCGGCTCTCCACAGCTGCAAAGCAACGAAATGACTAACAGTTCTGGGCTTCAACAGACGCGGGTCATTCGACACAATGCTCACCTTCCGGCGCGCCCTCGTGGCTGCGGCCTTCTTCATCACCGTCCTCTTCCTCACGACACGCTCCTCCTCCCCACCCGCCGCGTCATCAGCCGTCGAATTCCCTCGAACTCACTCCGGGGCCGACTCGAAACAGTCGTCGTCTCAAACCGCCGCTTCGTCCGACCAATCCTCCAACAACGATGACACAGCGGTCCGCGCCGCTGGCAACCGTAATCGCCCCTCCCCACAACAAGGCCACGGCCAGCAACCAATACAGTCCCTCTCCAAGCTCTCCCTCTACGACAAGCTCGCCTACCAATACCCCTACGACGTCGAGTCCAAATTCCCCGCCTATATCTGGCAAACCTGGAAGTGGACCCCCGCCCACGGCGAGTTCACCTTCCGCGACCAGGAAGCCACCTGGACCGAGAAACACCCCGGCTTTATCCACGAGGTCATCACGGACCAGGTCGCGGTGCACCTTCTGCGCCTCCTCTACGCCTCCGTCCCGGAGGTCCTCGAGGCCTACGACGCGCTCCCGCTCCCCGTGCTCAAGGCCGACTTCTTCCGGTACCTGATCCTGCTCGCGCGCGGCGGCATCTACTCAGACATTGACACGTACGCGATCCGGTCGGCGGTGGAGTGGATCCCCGACAGCGTGCCACGCAGCACGGTCGGGCTGGTGATTGGCATCGAGGCGGACCCGGATAGGCCGGACTGGAAGGACTGGTACAGCCGCCGGATCCAGTTCTGCCAGTGGACCATCCAGGCGAAGCCGGGCCACCCCGTGCTGCGGGAGGTTGTGGCGAGGATAACGGAGACGACGCTCAAGAGGAAGCGGGCGGGCTCGCTGAGTGGAATCGTGGATAAGAACGTGGTTGACTTCACGGGCCCGGCGTTGTGGACGGATGTGGTGTTCGAGTATTTCAATGATGGAAGGTTCTTTGACATGAGCGAGTCGGCCGGGCCGATCGACTGGAGTAATTTTACAGGCATGGAGATGTCAAAGAGGGTTGGGGATGTTGTGGTGCTGCCGATTACCAGTTTTAGCCCTGGGGTGCAGCAGATGGGCGCAAAGGACGTGGATGATCCGATGGCGTTTGTGCAGCATGAGTTTGAGGGTACGTTTCATCGCCGGTGACCAGTGTCTCTTTGTCATGGCTAACCGCTAATACTGCCAGGGACGTGGAAACCGGAGAGCGAGCGACACATTGGCGAGCAATCATAACGGAGCCGACGCCCTTCGATTCGCTACCTTATCACCACCTACCTACCTACCTTATTGTTACGACCCTTTTCGTTTTCCTTGGCCACGACCCATATTCTTGTTTTTAATACATTCTCACAGAAAAACTGCATGGCCCGGCGTTTATGGGGGAAGGTGTGGTTTGCCATTCCGGGAGACAGAAGATTTGCGTTGAGGGATAGGGTGGTTAGATGCGCACATAAAAACCGGGCGGGGAGCTTTTCCTGTTACAACCTCTTGTGTTTTTACCAAGTCATAACTTGGTGAACCGCTAAAGCACAATTGAAAAGATGTCGATCCGTGTTGACCTACCTTCATAGTGACCATATCGGAAAGGGGGGGGTGTTTGACTGATGAAAGAGCTGTGCGGCAGGCATTGGGGGCCGCTTAAGACACCAGGAACCTGTACATTTCAACAATCCGCGTTTTGGGTCACCGCGAGAGAGTAGGCGGTTGATCAGATTGACCGCGGAAAACATCATCAAGATGGTGCCGTCCTCGGTTGTTTCTCCAAATTCACTGAATGTTGACATTCGCTGCGCCGACACCGGCTGGTTTCAGGGGCGGCTGGGCACGGCTCTCAGCGGGTCATCCTGGCAATTTGGGAATTTGGGCTGTGTGGTTCCACTTCCCCTTCCCCTTGACCGTGGAGTCATGGAGAATGGTGGAGCCATTTGACCCCGCACTGGCGCCGTTGGATGATATCAGCGCTGTTGGCGGAGATGGCACCGGCAAACCTGGAAGATCTAGGATAGAGGGAGTTTGGCCGTGGAGCTGACCTCCTGCACGACGTGAGTTAAACGGATGATTTTGAGCAGCCAGGGTACCACAAATGGCGAACACGAGGGGGGATGCCACTCCCGTCCCATCTCCAACGGCTGAAAAGGGCTGCTGAGCCGAGGGTCCATACCGCCACGCATCGCCAAGCGCTCGACTGCGGGGAAATCAGCGCCAGTCGATGCACCCCGCATTCTGGAGGCATTCTCCAACTGCCAAGAACGCCGGATATCTGGACTTTCCTTGTTCAGACTACCCTCGGCGTTGGCGCTGTGCGACACGAGACGCTGGATGGGAGTTGATCAACACCGTGGCCCCGCGATGGCCTCTTCTCTTTTCTCTCCCTTCTTTACCTCATCCCTCGCCCCGAGACCGTTCTGCCCATAGCCCGCCTTGTCATGCTCCGACGACAATAACCCACGCCCTCCAACTCGAGCCTTAGCAAAACAACACCACGAACGCGGCAGAGCGGTGAGCACAATGCGCCTTCAGACGCGCTCATCAGGGGCTGCCCTCTTTCCCTCCAAGTTACGCAACAGTCTTCTTGGGAGGCGTCCAGTCTGCGGCAAGACATGGCGAAGCTTTGAGATTAGGAGGGCCTCGGCGAGGGCGGTCAGCACTCTGACGCGGAGCCTGTACCAGGGGCCAGCGGAAGTAGGTTGACCCCCAAGCTGAACATTGCTGATATGGACAGTTGGGCTGACGGATAGCAAGCCACCGCTACTCCCCCACACCATTCCCGAACACTTCGCATCTGTCGTCTCGCAGTTTGGTGACAGGCCAGCGGTCATCTGCCGCTCGCCCACCGCAAACCCTAGCGCGCTCCCAAATCTGCCTCCAGATGGTATCCCTGCGGCTCTGGAGACGAACCTCAGCTACGAGAAGCTTGATATTGCTTCGAATGCGCTCGCCCACTCCCTCCGGTCGCTTGGCGTAAAGAAGGGGGACCGCGTGGCCGTTAGCTTGGGCAATACAGCCGAGTTTGGTGCCCTAACCTACGCCATCTTCAAGCTGGGAGCCATCCTGGTCCCCCTGAATCCAGGCTTCAACTCCAAACAAGTCACCGCGGCTCTGAACCACCTGGGCGTCGAGCTACTCATCATTGGCGCCGTCACCGACCTACCCTACAAGCCTTGCCGCGGCCGCAGCAACCTCCCCCTCATCCAAGACATGGTCCCAGATCTTAAGTCAAGGCGTATCGAATCCCCAAAGATTCCCACACTCAAGACAGTTGTGGTGGTCGATAACTCGGCTTCCCACCCACTCAGCGAGTTCCCGCCGCTCGCCTCGCTCCGCTCCCTGACCCCCTTCTTTTCGCTCGTCCCGGATCTCAGCGCAATCCCCGCCTCGTCCTTTGCCGCTCGCACCATTACTCCAGATTCACCCCTATCCCCGACTGACACAATCAACATCCAGTTCACATCTGGCACAACCTCCACTCCAAAAGCCGCCATGCTCTCGCACACGGGCATCCTTAACAACGGCGCCTTGATCGCCCACCGCATGGGCCTTGACCCCTCGGACCTTATCGTCTGCCCGCCCCCGCTGTTTCATTGTTTCGGCTCCGTCCTAGGCTACATGGCAACCGCCACCACTGGTGCCGCAATTCTCTTCCCTTCACCCGCCTTCGACCCCCTCGCCAATCTCCGCATGGCCGCGGCCCACAGAGCCACCGGTCTGTACGGCGTGGCAACCATGTTCGTTGCCATGTTCGAGCTGCTGCACTCGCAGCACCTCCCGCAAGAACAAATCGACGCGCTCCCGACTCACCTGCGCAAGGGTATCGCCGCGGGGAGCTCGGTGCCCGAGAGCTTGATGCGGAAGATCTATACCACGCTGGGGCTAAATGACCTGGTCATTTGCTACGGCATGACCGAGACGAGCCCCGTGAGCTGCATGACCTCGCCGCAGGACCCCTTTGAGAAGAGGACCCAGAGCGTGGGCAAGGTGATGCCGCATACCAAGGTCAAGATTGTGGACCCCCATGATAAGACAAAGGTGCTGCCCATTGGGGAGCGGGGTGAGTTGGCTGCGGCTGGGTATCTGGTTATGAAGGGATACTGGGGCGATGAGGCGCGCACCGGAGAGGTCAGGACCACAGAGACGTGTCCTGTCGAAGGCAATGAGGAGGTGTGGATGTACAGCGGCGACGAAGCAAGCATGGATGCGGATGGGTATGTGGAGATCACCGGGCGGATCAAGGACCTGATTATTAGGGGCGGAGAGAACATTCACCCGCTGGAGGTTGAGAATTGTTTGTTCCAACACCCGCTGGTCGCGGAGGTTAGTGTGGTTGGAGTCCCGGATGAGAGGTATGGAGAGTGTGTGGGGGCGTTTGTGATTGCGCATGAGGAGGTTGTGGTGGAGGGGGAGGAGGTGAAGGACGGGGCCGAGGTGCTGACTAGGGAGGCTGTGAGGGAGTGGGTCAGGACGCACCTTTCGAGTCATCTGGCGCCGAAGCATGTGTGGTTTGTGAGGGATTATCCGAGGACGCCTAGCGGCAAGATCCAGAAGTTCAAGTTGAAGACTACAGCAAAGGATTTGGTTGCTGCTGGGAGGGGGTGAGAACAGTAGCTAGGGGGTAGTTTGGGCGAGCGAGCGTTGGATTAGTACATAGTTGGCCATCATAGCGAATCTACAAAGCACCGTCGAACATATCATCAAGTCAGTTTGTCAGCCGTTGTCGTAAAATGGAATGGCTACCCACGCCAGGGACGTCCGAGAGGGAGGACCGGGGAATGAGAAAGGTTTCAGTGTCGGAGAAGTCGAACTAATTCAGGGACACACATTGGCAATCTATTAGCCCCCAAAGACCGAGCATAAGGTAGGCCCGATTAGGAGGAAGACATTCTTGTCAAAACACACAGTTTTGAATGGTGGTTGGGCTTTGGCTGCCAATCTTCATCTGTTCCTGGGCCGAAGATACAGAACGACGCAAATTGGGCCTCGCATTTTCCCACGTCCGTAGGCACCGTTCAGGCCACAGGTCATGGGGTTCGAGATACTGTGCTGGTTCTCAAGTCACAGTACGGGAAGAAGTACCTCAATATGGTCGAAAGCAAACCCCTCTTCCTCGGAATGATTTGCTATGCTTGGTGGAGAGTCGGCGCGGCGCTGTCTCAAATCTACGACCCTAGAGTTAGGGAATCTGAGATATTCTCCCTCGGCATTTTTGCTATGACCTGGCGATCACCACAACAGCACTGAAGCCCATTCCAATCTGCAGAAAGGGATGACCAACATGGAATCAACCATAAAGGCCAGCACGCCGGTGCTGAGGGCGGAAAGGTACATTATCCCCCTTCCCTCAACACCCAACTCCCCCTTTTCTCTCACCACAGTCAACATCATCATCCTCAAGCTCACTCCAAATCCAAACCACACACACCTCAATCCAGGCAACACCAAATCAAATTAACTCTTCTCCAAAATAAGTTCTATACCCTCCTGGCTCTCGCCGCCACCGCCCTGGCCGCCACCGTCCCCAACGGTGCCGAGACCGACGCGGCCAACAACAACATGGTCGTCAACAACAACGAGCAGGCCCAGGCCGCTCCCAACGCTCAAGTCAACGGCGGAGCCAAGCCCGCCGGCGGCTGGTTCCCGCCCCCTTCTCCCCCGCCTCCCCGCCCGGAGACGTGCCGCCCAGGCACCTACTCGTGCACCTGGAGCAAGGACGGATGGAGGGTCTGTGATTACTCGGGCCGTTGGGTGGTAAGCTATCTCTCTTTGGAGGAATATGAAGTGAGCCATGGATTAGTGCTGCTGACGGACAGAATAGCTTGGCGGCTACTGCCAGTATAGCACCTCGTGCGTATACAACAGCCAGAACGGCAGCCCTTACTGCCTTCCCCGCTATTAAGCGGCACGAACAACTCTGGCAGAGCTGAGGAAGATGAATGGGGGGTATTGGGCAGACGCTGGAGCGCTGGATCGGTCAAGTAAACAAGGGCTTCGGTGGTTCTGTCTTGATGTTGAAGTTGTGGGAGGCTTGGGACATGGCTTGGCTTCGCTTGCTTGTTGACGCTCATTCACTTATCTTAGTCAGTCAATCTGTAGTGTAGTTGTGATAGTTCCGTCTCTGGCCGGATTGATCATGGTGCTTGGAACTCTTTGTTGCATCGAATTGTGACGGTTGGGTATTGTTTTCTGCACATCGGCTAAATGACCACCTTCACACACCCCTGGCACCACCACCTTACGCCTCGGGCCAGTTGTTATTGAACACGACTGTCCCTGATGTCAGTCACACTGCTCCGAATCTCAAAATATCGGAGTGACTTACTGCAAGATCCGTTCGCCGACGGCGAGATCTCCTTGTCCGTCAGGAACACACAATACTTGGCCACGCTCGTGATAGGCAAGCTCTTCTTGGGATCAAATGGCGACTGCGACGCCATGACCTTCTGGTACATCTCCATGTGCATGCCCTGGGCAAACGAATCGACAATATTGGTGTTCATGCCGCCTAGCAGCAGGGCGATGCAGTAGATGTCCTTGTCGCCGTAAAAGCCAGCGGTGTTCTTGGTCAGGGCCACGACGCCGGCCTTGGAGACGGTGTAGGCGGCGCCGCTGTGGAAACCGCGGTAGCTGGCGCTGGAGCCAATGTTGATGATCACACCGCCGGCAGGCTCCTGCTTCTCGAATTGGGCGATGGCCGCCTTGGACGTAACGAAGGGGCCAGTGAGGTTGATGTTGAGGACGCGGTCCCACCTGTCCTTGGAGCAGGCGCCGACCGGCTCAAAGCCGTCCATGATGCCGGCGTTGTTGACGAGCACATCGAGGCGGCCGAACTTGGCAACGGTATCGTCGATAAGCTTCTGCACGGCGGCCTCATCCGTCACGTCGGTTTGGGCAGTGAGGAACTTGTCAGCGTAGGTCTTGCCCCACTCCTCCTCGACAGTGGCGATACGCTGGGGGTTGACGTCGCAGATGACCACGTTGGCACCGGCGGCGAGAAAGGCGTCGGCGATGGCCTTGCCGAGGCCACCAGCGGCGCCGGTAACGATGACGGTCTTGCCCTCAGTGGAAGTCATGTTGGGATGTGGTGGTCTAGTCGGGGTGGTGAGTCTTGAGTACTAGGTAAGTGAGGAGGAACGGACAGTGGTACATACCTTGGAAATGGGATGAAGGGTTCAAGGTCGAGGGCAGCCACCTTGGAACCTCGGGGCCATCACCCCTTTTATACGCCGTCCGGGCCGCCATCAAGCTCCAACCTTCTGCCCCTGACTGCGGGGTAGGACGGAGGGGTGCTCCTCACTCTCCCACATCGACACTCGACACTGAACAACCGGAGTACTTCAACAGTCCGATCATCGATGGGCTGACGCAGGGTTCCACCTGCATCGAACGGTGGGGTCGAAGTCATGAATTCGCAACGTGGACTCGAATGCGAAACGTTGAGATGGGGTCCACGAGGCAGAACAGAGCGAGCACGAATACGGAACCGAGCTGATCAGAGGAAGTCAGTAATCCCAGGTTACACATTGCACATGAGACCGCGGCTCTGCCCGTTCGATTGGTCTTCCGCACCCCGCAGGCCGTGAGTTTCAACCATCCCAACAAGGTGGAATCTAGGGAGATAAATGGGTCGTCTGCTTGACTCCTGTATACTTTGCGGCGGGGTGGCTCTGATCGCCAGGAATCTGTCGGGATCAAGATGGAAAAGTTCTGCCGCCAGGCAAGATCAGGTAAGATGTCTGTTTCCATTAGACATATCACGCAACTGCCTAGGGTTTGGGGGCGCATTATCAGTTCCTGGTCCTCAAACATGCATGGCGCTGGTGCTGGTGCTTTCATGTTGATGACGGCCAAGGCGGAGCGGGCAGATGGGACGCCAAGAACCCGGAGCTTCAGCTTGTGTGGGGTATCCAGAATGGGCTAGACCGTATCGGGAAACGCGGCAGCTGTTCCGGCCGGCAGCTGCACCTGTTCGCTCTCCCGATGCAATGACGTTTTGGCTGAGACCTAAAATTTTGATTTCGATTGCAATCCGAGCTTCACCCACATATCGAACCGCATCTCTCACCATCAGGTGCCCAGCTGTCTGCCCTTTTCTTGAGCATGACCTCTTGACTTGGCTATCTTGTCAATATTTTTCGGCCTACCCCATATCGCACGATGACTCCCCTCACCACCAACCCCAAGCTCCATCTGGCTGCGACAGCAGTGGCCTCTGCCGCTGTCGCTGCCACCGCCATCCTCAGCTACCAGCGCCTGCAACAAGGCGACCGAGTCACACGCCTCAAGCAATCCATTCCCCAGCCCACCAGCAGCGGCAACGATGCCGAGCCCGCCCTCCAGTCCGTGACCCCCATCGGCCCGATCCCGCGCCCAGACAAGGAAGACGAGCACAACCAAGCCCTTGCCCACCGCGCCCAGAACGGCGACTTCGATGACGAGCTGATCCTCGAGCAACTCGCGCGCAATAGAGTCTTTTTGGGGGAGGAAGGGCTTGCCAAGCTGCGTGGCGCCGTCGTCATCATCGTCGGCTGCGGCGGCGTTGGGTCCCACGCGTGCGCTGCGCTCGCTCGCTCTGGCGTGTCCAAAATTAGGTTGATCGATTTCGATCAGGTCACGCTCAGCAGCTTGAACAGACACGCCGTGGCGACACTGGCGGACGTGGGGCTGCCAAAGGTGCAGTGCCTGCAGAGGAGGCTCGTGGCGGTCACACCGTGGGTGCGGTTTGATCTGAGGCTGCAGAAGTTCGATGGAAAGGTTGCGGACCAGTTGCTGTGCGATTGGGAAGGGCAGAAGCCGGATTTTGTGATTGATGCGATTGATAATATTGAGAGCAAGGTTGAGCTGCTCAAGTACTGCCATGACCATGGGCTGCCGGTTATTTCTGCCATGGGGGCCGGGATCAAGAGTGATCCGACGAGGGTGATGGTGGGAGATATTGGGGCGAGCTTCGAGGATGGCCTTTCGAGGGCGACCAGGAGAAGACTGAAGCTGTTAGGTGTGAGCAGCGGGATTCCGGTCGTCTATTCGACCGAGAAGATGGGCGCGGGCAAGGCCGCGCTGCTGCCGCTGGCTGAGGAAGAATTCCAGAAGGGGTCGGTGGGCGATCTGGGTGTGCTGCCCGATTTCCGAGTCCGGATCCTACCAGTGCTGGGAACCATGCCAGCCGTTTTCGGTTACACTGTGGCCAACCATGTTATCTTGAAGATTACAGGTGAGCCGCATCGTCGGATTTGCAGGAGATCTACTGACCGTCACAGGCTACCCGATGGACTACCAGCCTGCCAAGGCCCGCGATAAGATGTACGAGGCCATCCTGGCCTACGTCCAGGCAAGCGAGGAGAAGATTGTCCGTATGATTGAGGGCGGCCGAACCGACGTCTGCATTGGCCTCAAAGTGCCTATCACCCCTGGCGACATTTGCTTCCTTGTGGAAGAGGCCTACCGCGGCAGGAGTGCTATTACCGGCATCCCGACCAAGCTGATGCTCATCCGCTGGAAGAAGCCTGAGCAGACCACGCTGGTGCAGATCGGCGAGGGCAAGGACGAGCAGAAATCTTCCAACCTGAGGCTCCGCGATCTTGTTTGCATGACCAAGGAGGAGGCGGTCAGACATCTGAAGGAGCACCTCCAAGGAGACAAGAACTTGGAGGATCTCTACAGCCCCGAGGTCATCGAGCTGGTTGAGGCTCGGCAGAAGGAGGCCGAGGCGTACGAGCGTCACAGATGAATGGGTGTGGCAAGATGCGAAAATCGAGCAGATTGGTTTCTGGGTGCCCATGGCCGTGAGTTTCGCCGTTCACACGTATGATATCGTTCATTTGTTCCGCCACCTTCCCTTGTTTCATTGTTTTATTTGTGTATTTTCTCATGCCATGTTTTCCATTACGCTGCTGCTGTGGTATCTCTAACTCACACAGAAAAGCCCAGGAAACAGCTCAGAACCCCGTCTTGGCCCGAGACCAACCCGACCAGCCCGGATGAGAATACAACAGTCACACTCCGACAATGAGCACGATTTACTTCGTCTTCTCCATGTGCATCCCGACGCCGTCGCAAACATATCCCTTGTTGTACCAGCTCACGGCCGGCAGAAGCTGTGCCGTGACCCAACGGGCTGTTGTCGTGTGGGTGCTTCCTTCACCGAATGGCTTGTCAGCCTTCTCCTTGCGCAGGCTGTCACCATCAATCTTAATCTTCGCCATCGCCTGATCGAGGCTGTCCTTATCATCGCCTCGAGGGAACGACGTCTGACCATCGGCCAACGCCTGGAAGATGACGAGCTGGTCCTGAAGAAACTCGTCGACCACGGCACCAGCCGAAACCTCCTCGTACAGCTCCTTTGAGATCTTTCGCGAGATTGTTCCGCACAGGGAGCTGGTGGTCTGCATGCCGCCCTTGCTGCCCTTGGCCTTCTTGGGCACCGACATGAGCACGTCTCTGCCCCAGCGCACGATCCCGGCCTTAGCGACTAGCAGAACGTTAATTCTCGAATCGGCACCGCTGTCTTCCATGACCTTGAAGTTGATCTCGGCATCAGGGAACAGCTGTTCCAGGTTCTCCACAAGCGCTTCGGTCATCTCGTCATGCATCGCGCTAGGAATAATGATCGAGGCGTCAATCGCCTCGACATCCTCCACGTTCGGCCGGCCGCCCTCCTCAATCCCATACACACCACTCTTTGCTTTCATCTTGATGGTCTCTCCCAGCTTGATGGGCCTGAACTTGAACTCGACCCGGCCGCGCTGCTGCTTGCCGAGACTCCAGCCGCGCCCGAACAACTTACGCTCAACCTTGATGCCGAAGGCATCCTCTAAGGTTGGCAGGAGAACCTGATCCATATACTCGTACGACAGCGAGAAAGAGACGTTGGTTCCCCCCGAGATCTCCAGGGCGATTGGCTCATTCTTGTCATTTGCCGCGAACAAGAGGAAGGGGAACACGGCCTGGAAGATGAGCATGGTCGAGGCAGCGGGCGAGTCGGCACTGATCTTGATGGTGCGCGACTTCAGCTGAGAGGGGCGCAGCTGCGGACGGAACTCGAAAGTGTCTGTGAAGTTGGTTGTTAAATACGGCTCAATTCGGTTGACCTCGGATTGACGGGCGAGACTGGTGGATTGGGATATGACGTACGGCTGCCGACTGACAGGCCCTCAACCTCAGCTCCAGTCGCAGTGGCCAGGTAGTCGAGGGCGGTCACATGCTGAGATTTGAGGCCTGTTGTTTTGGTTAACTTGGATGGATTGGGGCGGATGTGAGAAAATGGACCTACCTCCACCGCGGGGACCTTCACGGTTGCCGCGCACATTGGTGATACGAATCGGTGTGGTGGTGACGGCGGCAAGGGCGCTAGCAATTCGAACAAGCTGGCCACCGCCCTCACCAGTTCGACCATCGAGCTCGATGATGGGTGTTTTGTCCTTCATCGTGAGGTTGACTCGGGTTGTCTGGGTCAACGGAGTGTAAGCGGGGATTAACTCAAAATGCATGTCTGTCTGACAATCGATGGTGTCGTTGAGCCGGGGTCTGGGTTTGCTTACCGCTCTTGATATTTGGCGTGGGCGACGATTGTGAAGAATTTTCGTTGATGTGAACCCGACCGCGGAAACCTGGCAGACGATTCGAGTCCCTGGGAGTGAAGTCGAGGATGAAGAAAAGTGGGGCAAGTAAGGCGTTGTCCTCAGTCACAGGAATGCAATGCACTTGTTCAGCCAGGAAGGGAGATTCACTTTTTCACGTGGTGGGAACACAGCTTCAAATACGGCCAGGAATCATATCCGGGGACGTCTGGTCAGTTGCCACATATTCCGCTATGTCCTTCTTCCCGAGCCTCCTGTGTTTGCTGACATTCTCCCGCTCAAGACCACACCTGGTGTTGGCGCTCCTCCCATGACTTCGGGCGCCCTGGTTGAGTCACCCGGCGGGCTGCCTTCTCAAAATGTGGCAACATGATAGGGTCTTACAGCGCCATTTTGGTGGGGCTCCCTTGCCAGCCTTCGAGACGAACAGCAAGCCGTTGCTATCGTTCTCCGTTCGTTTCCCCTTCTCACTCGAATTTCCGTCAGGCTGTGGCCTGCGGCGCCCTCTGCTTTGATCGTTGTTCCCTCTGTTCCTCGACGGCAGGAGATGACATTTGCTGAAAGAAGAACATGGGAAAGTCGGATTCTCGCTCGCTCAGCGGCCAGCCTTGGCTCAGTTCAATCACCGCACCCTAGAGAGGAGAGAAACCGCCTGGAGAAGGCGAACACGGGGCCATTGCTTCTCCGACACACTATGCGCAGGTATGGAGGTGGACAGAGTGCTGGAGAAGTTTAAGTGAATGTTGCAAAAGAGAAAAAAGCTAGACGTAACCCACCACTGCCCACTCTTCCGCCTACCTGTGACAAAATGAAACGAAACAGCTCCAGTCATAAGTCATAACCACTACGCATCGGCATTTGCTGACCGTTCCGCAACTATTTCTGAGCATCCAGCAGCTGATTCTCAGACTCCGCTTCTCCTGTTCCCTTCGTCTACCGACATGGAGCCGGAACCAGGAAACCGCCGATTGTTCCTCGGCGGATAAGGATAGGGATGCCTCTCCCCCCGAGCCCCACGTGGGACTTTCTTACCGAACTTCTCTTCTCGCTTACCGCGGGCGACTTCCGGAAGCAGCAGGATCCTCTCCGCCTGTGTTTGCGGAATGAAGCCGGATGACCCGTTGGGGTTGTCACCACCAGCATGGAGGCTGCACCGAGGTCAGTGATGTGCTTTGCCAATCCAAAGGGTATCATGCTCACAGAGCCAGCTCTTTCCTTTCCTCGGCCAAGCCGTCCAACAAGTTGGGGAACAGTGTTTGCGAGTACATAGCTGTTCCGGTCGTGTAGCTCGGAATCTGACCAGGCCTGGTTTCGCTCTCGCCTTCAGATGGACCAGACCCAATCTTCGGGGGCCTCAACGCAATGTCGCTCCCCATATAAGGCAGGGGCAAGCTGGCTGGCTCTTGGCCACCAACTGGGGCAACACCTTGAGAACCAGCCCCAAGCATGCCTGGGCTGGCGGAGAAGGTCGCAAGGTCGGCGGCCCGGTGGTGCACCTCTTCAACGATTGGGGCGAGTCCGACCCCCTGGGGCTTTGGAACGGGAGGGGTGTCAACCAAACTGTCCGGCACAGTCGGCATCTCGGTATCGTGCATGATGGGAGCTGAGTGGAGTTGAAGACAAGAGACTGGAGGGTACTTGTGGTGATTCTGTTGAGGATGAAAGTTGGGTGACTCGAATCAGCATCATCTCGACAGGGAGGAGCTCTTGGTATTCATCTCTTATCAACCACACACGTCAGGCAACCACGGCAAACACCACCTCACTCTCTCAACCCCGCCCTCATGCCGCAATCCGTGGCTAAGAAGGCAGACCAACGCTTGTCCGCAGGGGTACTGCCGTGAGCCGAGTGGAGACAAGCCGCGCCATCACACCGGTGTAGCCACCCCAGGGACTCAGTCTTCGAGTCTCCCAGTCGGTGTAAGCTCCGGATATCTCAGGGATGACCACATCACCAGCTCGTCCGGGTTGTGGCAGAGGAAGGAGTTGGTGCGAGGGAAGCCGCATGTTGAGTTCTACTGTTGGCCGGGCATTGAGCTCTTAACCCCTGAGAGAGGGGTTTCGTGACGAGGCTGCAGTGTAGGTTCCAAACGATGCCATCCAGTTTTCGACGCTAACATACACCGTGAAAATTAGGAATGACATGTTGTTTCTCACCGTCGGTTGTGATTCTCACTCTCCCTGCCACCCTGCCCTTGTCCGCCCACCCCATTCGGCTGCCCGCATCCTCTCACAGGCAAATGCTCAGCAAATCCACCTGCTCCCCGCATTTCCCCTGGTCTTTTGCCCGCCTCATCTGTCTGCTTTTTGGCTGTATGTCTCAGTTGGTAAATCTTCCACGCAGCAAAATTGGGAAGAAATGCATGGAGATGGCGGGTTTGCTCATTGACAGACGGTGTTTCGTCTCTCGGTGTGAATGCAGGAAGCCACACCGCCCCTTCGACCGCTGTGCTACAATTCGGGTACTTGCTCCAACCATGGGTCACTTACGAGGTTGCGTCCTACATACCTGGACAGATGCGTATGGCTTACAATGGGGTACTCTCGAGTGACTGGGGAATGTAACTATTCGTAGGGCTTGGGGAAAAGTGTTGTGGAAACCGCGTTTTCCTTGCCAGAAACAAGCATCAAACGGTAAGTTGTCGAAGTGAAGGATCACCTTCGATTACTGCATTGGAAGGGGAAGAACGCAACAAAGGCATCGGCTAGCTTCGACCCTCAACGGTGGAGGGGAGGTGGCTCTGGCGTACACAGACTTGTTGAAATGTCTGTGCTCCTCCGTCACGCTATGAAGGGGAGCTGTTGAGGTTTGTGTCGTTCAGCCAAACACATGGAGGGGTGTTTGAACTCCGGGGAAGAAGCCGGGAAGAAAACGCAAGAGCTGGAAATTCGCTGGGAGTCCACTGAATAATTGAATTTAGGGATTTTTCGGGCGCAAAAGAACCCTTCTGGGGCTTCTTAAAGTTGTTTGAAGCAGCGAATTTGACATGATAAGGCATGGTTTGGTGAACTGCGAGATGCGGCCTTTCATTCAGGGGACGTAAACAGATGCCACTTCCCGCAACCAATTCTGAGATCAGATAAGTACCTACTCCTGCCAATGACACCAAAGCCATCTGATGACAAGACACAATTAGCAACCACAAACTTGTGTCACCGTTGGCCTACCCCGGATTGTCCCCAGATTCCTCCATATTTGGCTCTACATACCCCATCTCCCTATGGCCCTTCCACAAGTTGACATCCCTTTGAGTAACACCGTTCTCGTTTCCCTTTGTCCTTGAAATCGGATACCTGCTGGCGTTGAACGTCGATCAAAGGCAGTCCTGACCTGTCCGGACCATGTGCTTCGGCAATCTTCCGCTCTGTGGCCAGCCTATATTCTTGAATGGCAAGTTGTGTATCCGTTGTGTGTTTCTCCCTTTCTTGAAATTTTTCTTGGGCGTTCCAAATAAATAGTCTGGCCCACTCCTCGCAGAGGTAACTGTGTCCAGGGCCGATGGCAGAGTGATCAAAGGTTAACCAATCTCCCGAGGAGTCACTGGTCTTCTGCAACATGGCAAAGGGAGGTCTTTGATATCACGGCGGAAAGAAACTAGAGACCGCCTAATTGCTTTGAGTTGAGATGAACTCCAATGGATAATGGTGTAATGCTAAGAGGCTGATGTGAAAAGGTCAAGTTTTGTGCCACGTTCCTAGCAACGGAGGATAATTTTCAAGAGAGCAGAAGGAGCAGGAGTGCCCTCCATCTGAAGCATTGGCAGACCAAACATGAACACTTCTGCTGGAGCTATGCATACCTTACTATGGTCGCGTGCAAAAAGAAAACCCCATGTTCAAGTATCTGTGGGGCACAACATCCGACGCATTTTGACCAATCAGATGACCTTATCTAACCCCCTGTTTTCAACAGGTCTCCCAAGATTCCAACGACGCAGTCATCGCAGCCATCGCAGCCATCGCAGCCATACCAGCCATCGCAGCCATACCATGGCACGACCACAAGGATCGAGTGGTACGAAACAGTTGACTACCGAACAACGGCAACGCGTTCGAACCTTGTACTTCGATGCCACCCTCAGCCAAGCCGACATCCATCGCATCACTGGCTATACGAAAGCCCAGATCCGAACTGCTATTCGTGCCCGCGATGCGACTGCCGGTCGAAGCACTGGCCGGCCTCGGTCACTGACCCCAGCCCAAGAAGAAGAGCTTGTTCAGTAGGTTACTTCAAGCAAAAAGACTCGCCGAATGAGCCTTCTCGAGCTCTCGACAATCATCTTTGCCGGGGTCTACGGCCTTTGGGTGATCAAGCATGCCCTCTATCGATTGGGCTTCTGTCGACGCGTTGCCCGTAAAAAGCCACCGATTACCGAGCGAACCCGAGTTCTTCGAGAGACCTGGGCAAGGGAGCATGAACATTGGACCCCTGAACAATGGGCAAAGGTCCTTTGGACCGACGAGACCTGGGTTGTCGGTGGCCCGCATCGGAAGCAATATGTAACCCGGCGTCAAGGCGAAGAGTGGGATCCGACTTGTATTGTGGAGAAGCATCAACGTAAAGGTGGCTGGATGTTCTGGGGGTGTTTCTCTGGCCTAGGTAAAGGCCTTGGGATCTTCTGGGAAAAGGATTGGGGAAAGATCAACGCTGAGTCTTGCTGCGCGCATACTGTACCTGTCATTCATGGCTGGATACAGCTATGTAAGCAGCAGCTTGGTGAAGACCTGATTCTGATGCAGGATGGTGCTCCTGGGCATGCAGCAGCAGAGATGAAAGCAGATCTCCAGGGGCGAGGCGTTGTTGTGATGGAGTGGCCCCTTTTCCCCAGACCTGAACCCAATCGAGTCTTGTTGGAACTGGATGAAGGATTGGATCGAAGACCGGTACGGTCTTGAAGAGAAGCCCTCGTATGATCAGCTCCGTAGGTATATCAACGAGGCATGGGAGACACTGCCAAACAGCTATCTGCAAGAGCTGTTGGCCTCGATGCCAGAGCGTTGCAAAGCCGTCATTGCGGCGAAGGGGATGCATACGAAATATTAGCTATTGTGGTGGCTGTTTGGCCTGTTTCTTGTACGATGGTGTGGATCCCAGACCCTAGCTTAGTTTGGTACCCTGTGTGGAGCTTTTTAATACTCATCCCACTATACGGATTAGTACTGCTGCTCAGGGCCTCAGCTTCTTTGATCATTAGAAATGCTTCCCCGACCCTCGGCCACCCCTACCAGCCACGTTGCGACAGGGACCGAGACGCAGGGAGGAACATCGATCTTGCGTGAGAATCAGGGGGGATGGTGGCTGTGCGCTAAGGAACCTCCTTGGGTACATTGTCATTCGATTTTGCGCCCCAGTCTGGGTGTGCAGAAGGGATTTACGAGAATCACGGTGACATTCATGATGGGAAAGTCGAACAAGGATTCCGACCCCTTCCACATGGACGCAGGGATGAGGACCGGGGTGTCTGCCAAGGTCTTCGCCGGGATGGAGTTCTGCAAGCGCAATGCGAGAGAGGGAGGAGCGTGATGCAGACGAGACGCGGGGGAATGGCAGTTCTCTTGTGTCAAGAAACTGGGCCGTCGACGTGCAGCAGCAGAATGCTAAGGCACCTCGAACCGGGGGACTGGAACTCTGATGCCTTCTTGGAGGGCAGGGCTGCCTTACACAGTACGGATACCTGGCATTGGCTGCTCACCCCTCACAGCCTCCCTGGACCAGGCACACGCCGCGAGGAAATAGATGATGACTGCGACCTCGAGCCGTGCAGCCAATTCCCTGTTTACAAGCAGGGGTGCCACGTGAAAGATTCTGCAGCTCAGATGGGCGGAGGCTGCACTCTCGGGGTGTCTGGCCCTTGATGGCTGCGTCGGGGTCTGCAGAGCTGAGATGAGGGAACTGATTCAGCCACGGGAGGTCTCAACTCTGCATCACTAGCCGCTATTTGTGGCCGCTTCTTGGGCAGCTGAGACAAGACTGCAGGCGGAATGACGGAGACGATTTGATGGAGACATTGACCAGCCAACTTCAAGTGTTGCCTCGGACTTTTCTGATTTCCGTCCCTTTCTCAAGCTGTTGCTACTTTGTCAGGCCTTGACCTCCGGCTTCTTGATCTTCAGAGAGAAGTCAACGTGGGGGACGCCCTGGTGGATGGCGCTCGTTGAGAGAATATCGATGGCTGCAAGCATTGTCAGCAAACCTCAACACACCATTCGCCTTGGGAGCGACCAACCGTCATCGGCGTAGAGGTGAACAGTCTCCTCTGTCAGCCCTCCTGAAACTTCAAGCAGAAAATTCCGCGTGCCCCTGTATTTCTCCTTCAATCTCTGCGCCACCACCTTAACCTCCTCGTGGCCGAAATTGTCGAGCATCACAATATCAGCACCCGCTTCGATAGCCTTCTCCGCGTCCTCCTCAGATTGGACCTCGACCTCGACCTTCAGGCTAAAACCACCAGCCTCCTTGGCGGTCTTGACCGCTTCAGCGATGTCGCCTTCGCAGCTCCAGATATGATTGTCCTTCAGCATCGTCATGCTACTCAAGTCCATGCGATGCGGGTCGGCACCACCAACCAGCATACCATATTTCTCAACCAGCCTAAACCCCGGCGTCGTCTTGCGTGTGCCAGCCAGTCTAGTCTTACAATTGGTAGCCCGCACGTTGCGCACAAAAGTCTGACTCCTGGCGGCAATGCCGGAGCAGCGCGCGAGGAGATTAAGTGCCACGCGCTCGCCTTCCAACAGACCGCGGGCGGGACCCCGCACGATGGCTAGCGCCTCCTTGTGGGCGCCGTGGACAACGATTTGTGACCCTTCCTTGGCTTTCCACTCGACAGTGCAGCCGCATTGCCTGAAAACCTCGTCGAAGAAGGGAACCCCGGCCAGAACGCCCGACGACTTGCCCCAGAGCGTGGCGATGCGCGGTTCGTCACCCACAACGTAGCCGCCAACGTCGAAGGATGGCGTATCCTCGGCCAGCCAGGCGGTAACCTGCGTCTTCCAGGAGACAGGGAGGAGGGCTCCCTTAGAACGGTCTTTGAGGCCCTTGTTGTCGTTGGCGGACATGGTCAAGGGCTTTTGATGAGTGACGAGTGGAACGAGAAGGGGGCCGAAATGGCGGGGTTATTAGAGTATGCTGCTGTTTGGTGGTGAGCCTGGTTTCCGTGGGAGGATCAAGATGTCGTGGAACTAAACGTACCTTTCAATTGGAAGGAGCCCGAGTTCGATCAACGCAGGACGTATGAAATAGACGGCCGTCAGTGAGGAGCTGAGGATGGGAGACGTTGTGAGTGGAGTCCATGGGATGGAGGGGAAGTGGGGGAGGGGTTTCCCGCGGAAAACGCTGATGCAATGCCGACTCCATCCATCGATGCGCCGCGGTTTCTTCCCCAGGACCCTCCAGGTAGGAAGAACCCGGAATAGAACTGGAGTACGGTTCTGGAGCCAGGGACAGGCTCCACCCGACACCCATCTCATTTGTGACTTCAACCCTTTGGCAACCTGCCGCCAGAGCTGGCAGTTTGTAAGGCATCAACAAAAACGGTTGGAACACAAGGATTGAATGTGGCACGACCTCACGGCACAGCAAGGCCCTGCCCCCTGCCCCTGGTCAGGCAATTGCAGGGGAAATCAGCTGATGACTAACTGGCTCGCCCAATTTTTCAAAGACAGACATGAACAATCAACTTAAATTCAAGCACACTGCCTCGCCTGACTTTTGCTTTGATGTCCAAACCCGCCAATTTGATCCGAGACACCCTTAACTCACATCTGGGAAAGTCTTTCTGAGTCGAGATGGCTCCAAGGAAGCCGACAACTACTACCAGAAGCCGCAATGCTGGTGCCAAGAGGACGCGTGAGAACGAGGCGTCGGGCCCAGCAGGTCGAGGCAAGCGCTTGAAGACATCCGCGACGACCGCGACTCCTGTTCTGACCCAGGCTGTGTCAAGGCAGCGGTCCAGTACTACATTGCCGGTTATCAACCACAGACCCACTCAACTTCTGAACATCTACTCCCTTGGAGCCAACAGCGGCGGCGAGCTAGGCCTTGGACCGACGGTCAAGTCAGGGAACATCGGGAGACCCCGTCTGAACCCCTATCTCTCAGGAGCTGTTGGAGTGGTTCAGGTATCTCTCGGGGCCATGCATGGAGCCGCTCTTACCCATGACAACCGGATACTGACATGGGGCGTCAACGACCATGGCGCGCTGGGGCGGGACACGGCCTGGGAGGACAATCTCGTCGACATGGATGCCAACAACAGCGACAGCGACAGCGATGACGAGGGCGAGCTCAACCCAAGGGAATCCACCCCAACCGACATCGACAGGAACGCAATACCACCAGAGACAATCTTCACACAAGTGGCGGCAACCGACAATGCCACCTTTGCCTTGACCAACACCGGACGCGTTTATGGATGGGGTGCTTTTCGGGTGCGCTATCAAATCTGCTCGGTAGTATTATGTGGAGCTTAGTGTGCTGACAGCTCTGCAGTCAGAAGACGGGAAACTGTCCTTTACACCTGCCGTCAAGGTACAAACCCGGCCAGCTCTTGTTATTGGCGTCAGCAATGTGGTAAAGATTTGTGGTGGAAGCAACCACATAATGGCTCTCACCGCCGATGGCTTTGTCTACACCTGGGGCAGAGGAACCGACGGCCAACTTGGCCGCCGCTTCTCCTCTCGAGTTGTCGACCCCAAAAAGGAGGATCTCATGCCACGAAAAGTTGGCAATTTGAAGCATGTGGCTGAGATCGGATGTGGCTCCAACCATTCGTTTGCCATTCAGCGCACCGGGTTGGTCTATGCCTGGGGCTTCAACAACGCCGGTCAGATCGGAGTCGTCGACAACGCGGGCGAGTACGAGCGCTTCTACGACTTTGCTCTCACCATCTCCACCCCAACCCTTGTGAAGAGCCTTGTCGGCTACCCGCGTATCACGCAAATTACTGGAGGCAACTTCCACAGCATCGCAGTCACCGTGGACGGGGAGTGTCTCACTTGGGGTCGTCTGTACTCCTTTGCCACAGGCCTTAAGATTGACACCCTTCCAAGCGAGTACATTGTCCGAGACTCCCGAGGAAAGCCGAGCTTTCTGAGGGTTCCGACTGTCGTCCAGGGGTTGTCCCCTGCCTTTGTGGCAGCCGCCAGCGAGCACAGCCTTGCGGCCACAACCGACGCGAGAGTCTACACTTGGGGTCTGAACCTGACCAAGCAGATTGGCCACAAGGATGAAGAAATTGAGCTTGCAACTCTTCTCACCCGCCCCGACATTGCGGACAAGCGGTTTGCCTGGGTTGGCGCCGGAGCGCAGTTCAGTATGCTTGGGGAGCTGGCGGCTGTCAATTGAGCCGGCCAGCTAGGAAAGTAACGGGATTGGCATCACGTGGGAGGGGGAAATTGGGAAGGGACACAGATTAGAATGTAAAGCCAAGGAGGATCGGGACTTCTGGGGATGATGTGAGGCGTGGGACCTCCAGGGAAAAGCAGGGGGGGAGGGTGAGGGCGAAGGAACATAAGCAAAAAAAAAAAAAAAAGAAAACAAGGACAAAAAAGAGAACAAGGCCATGTGAAGAGCAAAGCAACATCTACCGCCCATCCTTCAAGACTGAGCGCAGACTCGGGAAGCTCAAAACAAAGACGCCCTTCAGACCCATCCTACATGCACTGTTTTCGAGCCCTGGCGCTAACAAGTCCCAGGGGTTAAAGACAAAGGCACCCACGATTTTGTTTCAAGGACACTGGCGCCCTCATCCTTTCAGTCGAGGCCCTTTGCGAAACCTGACGTTTCAAAGATCGCATCCGGTCCGACAACCCGACGCAGCCTTTTGTTGACAATGAACATGCAGGCAGGTGTCCCTGGCGGCATACCCCTTTTAAGTTTCTGTGTAGCGACGGGCAGCAAAAGGGTGCGCCAACGCCCGGCAACGGCCATCCTCAATTCTTACAGCCGGCTCGGTGAATGCTAGAACTTTGCCGGACCCTCAATTCCAAGTGGGATCTCGGTGTAAGCCGGTCTTTGTATCGAAGCCATACCAACCATCCGTAGAGTCACATCGGATTCCTCGACGATGTGAAGGCAACGTTTCCAAGGCATCTTTCTCAGCTTTGCTGCAAATGCTCTTGCAAATTCCCACCGTCTATAGCAGACCGGAGTATGAAACGAATCAGAACCTCCACCACCCAGGCCATGTCACGGACCTAAGGGGGCTGTATCCGCGCCTTGGAACATTGTCTATAACTTCCAACAGAAATTTGCAATGCTGTTCTACCGCTGCTAACTTCTCACCCACAGCTATATACAAAACCCAGCCCAACTATCACCAGCGAACGAAACCATGTTATCGCCAGAGCCGAAACCCGATGTAGAAGTCCCCCGCCAGACTCCCAAAAACAGTCAGAAAAGGAAGCTTATGAACAGAACAAAACGAAGATAAGATGAACCCGCTAACGAGTGCCTTTGTGCCGAGTAGCCAGACTACGCCCCCACTCAAAAGAGAACGGAATATGTACGGACGGTCAATGTGCTTTGAACTCAACGAGGGCCAGTTCACATGATAGGAATGCCCTCGTACTCGGCGTAGCCCAGGGCGAGGTTCATATTCTCTGTTCCTGGCGTCAGCAACCACATGAATGACAGCAGGAAAGGTGGAAGAAGAAACATACGCAAACATTGGGTGGCAGCGCCCTTCAGCAGGTTATCAATGGTGGCGCACACCACAACCCGCTTGCCAGATTTGTCCACCTCGAACCCACCAATCTCCACGCCATGCTTCCCGCTAATGTTTTTGACCAGCGGGGCCTCACCGACTACCTTGACCAGCTTCTCACCAGCGTAGCGGTCCTGGTAGATCTGGCGAATGTCGCGCGACGTCATGGTCTTGTTGAGCGGGATGGAGATGGTGTGGTGAATACCGCGGAACCAGACGGCGACGTGGGGGATGAAGGCAACCTGGGCGCCGAGTTGGGTGCTGACCTCACGCTCGTGGATGTGGCCCGTCAGGCTGTAGGGGATAATGTTGTCTGTCAGCACGCTGACGTCGTTCTTGGGCGAGGGCTTGGTGCCCGCGCCCGAGTAGCCCGAAACGCCAAAGATGTGCGGCATGCCACCAAGGTGGGGAACCAGAGGGGCGATGCCGAGCTGTGCGGCCGTAGCGTAGCAGCCGGGGTTGGAAATCTCCGAGGCATGGGTGATGTTCTCACGCTGGACGAGCTCGGGAAGACCATAGGTCCAGGAGTTATCGAAGCGGTAGTCGGCGGACAGGTCAACGATGACACTCTTGTGTTCCGCGCCTTTGCGGCCCTCGAAGACGGCCTCAACGAACGGCTTGCAAACACCGTTGGGCAGAGCCATAACCCAGCAGTCGATGTCGCCGCGGCGTTCCATATCACGGACGTCCTCGGCGCTGAGGTTCTCATAGATGATGTCCCGCTTGTTGTACCCCTCGAGCTTGGTGCCCGCAAGCTCACGGGAAGAAACGTGGCGAAGGTCCATGTTCGGGTGGGAGTCAAGCAGGCGTATGAGCTCTTGACCGGTGAAACCGCGAGCGCCGATGAGCGCTACCCTGGCGGGCTGGGACTTGGAGGCGTTGCGCTTCCCGATAGGAGGGTTAGGGTTGGTCTGGGTGATGTAGGTCCTCCCCTTGGTCTGCCCAAAGACAGGCGTGGAAAGGACAGGACGGCGAGCGAGGGTCGAGTAGGCACGGGCCTGCTGAGCGACGGGCTTAGCGGCGAGCTTAGCGCCGCTGTTGGCGGCACGGTGCAGCCGGGATTCGAGGTTAGAGTCACCGAGCATGGCCCGGCCGTTCTTGGTGAAGTCCTTCATCAACTGCACGATCTCGCTGCTGTCGTCGATACCGTACCAGAACATGACGTTGCCATTGCGAGTAACGCTGCCATCCGCTTTGTCGAAGAACCAGCCGAGATTTTCATCGTCCTCCTTGACGGTCCAGACAAGCGAAGGGTGCTCTTTGCGGAGGGCGGTGAAAATGTTGTCAGCCACGTTGCTCAGCCACCCAGACTTGGTGATGGTGAGCGTCGCAAGAGTGGCCTGGCGGCCGTTGCTCGCCGGCAGGACAATGGCCAGGGCATTCATAGGCCCGTCGAAGTAGGCCTTGAAGTGGTTCTGCTTCAGGAACTCAAGGTACTTGTCGACCGTGGCCATGGCGTCGGGGCCCTCGCGGTCGCGGATCAAGACGGACTTGAGCTCGTCGAGGTCCTTGAACTCGGACAGCTTGGTGGCCGAAAGCAACTTGCTGCCGCGGCGAATGAGAGTGCCGGCACCTGAGTCGGTGAACAGCTCCTTTTGCAGCTCGCCAGGGTGAATGATGGCAACGCTGGTGGCCCGCGGCAGGGTATCCAACAGCTCCTTGATCTCCTTGATCTTCAACCTGGTGCCGTATTTGACCCACGACTGAGACATGAGGTGCTCGTATTCTTCGTCGAGGTTGATAGCCGAGATCTTCTGACCCGAAGCGTCGGACAGCCCGCCCTTCTCGGACAGGTAAACAACCTTCAGGGGCTCGAGCGCACGGGCCAACTCAGCGGCAGCAACGTCGGCGTTGACGTTAAGAATCTGGCCATCGTCGGTCTCGGCCATGGAGGTGAGGATGGGGAGGTAGCCGTTGTTGATGGCAGTCTCAATGGACTGCTTGTTGACGCCGGTGACCTTGCCGACGTAGCCCCACTTCTCCTTGTTCAGGTAGTCCGCCCTGAACATGCCAGTGGTCAGGGGCTGGGCGTGCACGCCCTTCTCCTCCAGCTTGTTGACCAGGTTGAGGTTCTCCTGGAGAAACAGGTCGCGAGCCACGCGCAGTGTCTTGGCGTCGGTTACCCGGATACCCTCCTCGAACTGGGGCTCCACACCGGCCTGCTCGAGCAGGGAGTTGAGCTGCGGCCCAGCGCCATGAACAATAACTGGGTAGAGGCCGACGGTGTAGAGGAATGCCAAGCTGGAGCACAGCTCGTCGAGGTACTCGGTCAGGATGGCGCCGCCGACCTTGATGACGGCGAAGCGTTGCGACGAGACGGATGTGAAGAGCGAGAGGTATTGTTGGACTTCGCGCTTGGAGCCGACTGATGAGAGCGTCTGCACAATCATACCCCTAGTGCTGAGGTCGGTGGTGCGGGCGGCCGATGTAGAGAACGGTTTCTGGCGATGCAGGGCGGCGGGAAGGGCGATGGCGCGGGACCGAGTGGGCAGCCGGCGGACGCTGCGACGGGCGCCTGCCCTGAGGGCGACGGCACAGGCGGAGAGCATGTTGGAACCGAAATTTGTGTAGGGTACCGTATTGAGAGGGATCTATCTTCTCCGGGGGAAGAGAGAGTTGGAGAGCGGTGGGCACCCGGAAAGGGGGCGGGCCAGGGGAAGGGAGAGGAACGGCTTGGAGGTTGATCTCGAGCTGCTTCACGGCAACTGGGCCTCGGATGAGTCAATTGCGAGGGGACCACCCACCATTGACTGCGGAAAAGCCCAGGAAGAAGTGGTGCGAATGGCAGAGGCCCTACCGGAAGTCAATGGCACGATGGTCGAGGCCGGAAGCAGAGCCGGAGTCAGTGGTGTTCCCAGCGCTTTTTGAAGGTTGGGGCCCTGGCAAGTGTCGGTCAAGAACAGTCAGCGGCTGGTGGAGGGGCAGCCAGGATTTTTTCAAAATTCAGAGCCGAAACCGCTTCTGAGGGGAAAGACACGGGCCCGCAAGACCCCTGTCGACAACCTGCGTCAGATGTGGAGCGACTTCGGCACCTCAGCTTGGCCGCGAAGTCTCCCAGAACATGCCATTCTCTGGAATTTGACGATAATGGCTCATACATTGGGCTGCGCACATAGATTCTGCAGAGATGGGGTAACTCCAAGTATGCGCCGACGGTTCATCTGGAGAGGAGTAAGGTAGCGACATTTTCCCAGAGGTGGCATCCCATTCTCACCCCCAACGCCAAGCCAGGTTCCACCCTGTTTACTGGAGACGGGAGTCATCCAGGAACAGCCATCTCTGGTGAGGTAGAATTCAGGGTCGTCGTGCAGCAGGAGAAGGTGGCACTTTTGTTGCTGTGTGTTCCCTTCTGCCGTCGTCGTCTTCTCCATCATAGATTGTTCCTCATGTGGGGAAATTGGCCAACGCTCTTGATATACTTGATCTTGCTACCATTTCCAGTCGTGCCGTGTGATCGTAGAGGCGAGAACCCGTCCTCTGCGTGGAAGAGAACACCGGTTTCGAGGAGGGTATGGGCTCCCTCCCTATGTACTCGCAACCTGCCATTTGCATCGCCACAAACAAGAGCTCCGCACTGCGTTGTTTTGTCCTCGCCATATAAACCCGCCGGTAGAAAAAGAACTCATCATGACTGCCGTCTTTATTAACCGCATTGGGGAACCCGCTCCCTCGGAATCCATCATAAGTACAGGTATCAGTCGGGAAGAAATCGTCGCTCCAGACTGAGTGCCGCGCAACGCCAAGCGGCCCCCTGCCCAGCTGTATCGCTCAACCAGCCAGCAGGCCGCGAAATCAAGAAAACAAACCTCCCGAAAATAAAAACCCAAACGAGCACATATCCCATTCCCGGCGGGTGCTGGTCGATTGCAAAATCCTGTTCTGCCATTCCCCCGCCACGTCGTGGTCGTCATAGCTGTCGTTGACTCATTTCCCCCTCGTGGTAACAACTAGGGCGTCGTCAGCATTCTCTTCATCAGGTTGGAACGCGATCAGCACATACCCGCTGGGATGATGATGATGGCAAGAAGGACAACGATGCCAATCCCCAGCCAGATGCGCATCTTCATGTCCTTCCACCACATCTTCTTGCGCACCTGGTTGGCGCCTCGGCGGAAGCTCTGGGCTGACTGCGCCAAATTGTCCGTCTTGTCTTGAAGGTGGTCCAGGCGTGCGCCACGGTCGGCAACCTTGTTCAGGTTCTCGCGCATCACGCCGACAGTGTCGTCGATTTGCTGTGTAAAGTCAGCTAGCAGTTCGGCGAAAAAAAATTGCGGTCTCTCTCGTCATGATCGAGGGCAAGCAGCATATGAAATCAATTTCGCATCCCGCGGAGGCTTATGTCTTGGCAGGACAGGTTCGTCCCCAGAGTTCGGTCTCCTGGTGAGGATGGCGAGAGGGCGAGGCCAGGCGAAGGCTGTTGATAAAGCGGCACCGGAAGCCTCTCGTTGAAAAGACGCATCGGTAGGATGCGCATCAAAATTTGAGCCGACATCCTGCCCCAAAATAACGTTGTGCGCTGGGTTCGAGGAACCGTTGTCTCCGTCGCCGATTGAAATGTTGGTGCTTTGGGAGTTTTCGGACCCAAACGCCCAACCGAGCCCATCACATACTGCCTCCCGGGGCGATCGAAAACTTCTGAATACCAAGGAAAACCAACGCACCGCCTGAATCTGCTTTGTCCTGTCATTCTGACCACCCTGCGCGCCCTGGCCGCTGGGGATATACGGGTCGTACGGCTCGGAAGACATCTCAACGGTTGTTGCTGAAGGCTATTTGATAGCGTCAAAGAAGGTTGTGTCTAATTCTGAGCAATATCAAGCGTGCGCTTTTGCTAGCAAGTCGGTGCGATGTTGCGAAGCGATGCGAACCGTAATCGGGGGCGGTGGAATAATGGCGGGATGGGTGATGTCGTGGTTGAAAGATGGAGGCTGCGAGCCTGTTTTGTGCCAGGCGACACGCCAGCCAAAACCACACCAGACTGGGGGGATGGCCGGGGAACGCGGCTGTGTTCGGTGCCACTAAAAATACCGGAGAAGGGTGTGTTTGCGTTGTAATTTTCTACTACGAAAAGGTAGTGGCAGAGTGTTAGCTCATGATCTATCCTGCTCTCAGCCACCTGCCAGCAAAGGGACCCACTCTGCCAAGCCTCCGGACCCAGTTCCAACAAACTTGCATCCCATCCAATGCACTCCGAATTGGGGGCTGCTTTCCCAGAAGGAGGTCTGAATTGATTGAGATTTATCTTCGTCCCTCGCTGATCTTGCAATAGCACGAGAAATAAGTTCCCTTTCTCATTAACAATCTCCTTCTCACCGGAAGTAAGGAGCGTCCAGCTGGAGGGATAGCCGCTTTACCCCCAGCCCTGGGTGTCGTCAGCTCGCGAAAAATCTCAGCCACAAACTGCCTGATTTCACCAGAAGCCAGACGAGAAGCGAGCTGTGTGAGTTTTTGAATGGCTGATTTCCTCGATGATAGTCGAAAGCTGCATCAATACACCCTTCGTACAGACAAGCATGGAAACCAATGGTCCTGCAGCTTGTTGCAGCCTTGTTTCAGCACCACGAGCCCTTCAACCAGACCGCCAACCGCCGTGTGTTATTTGGGTTGTCCCCCGCATTTTATCGCTTGTGTCACTGTCTCAAGGCAAGGACGAGAACTCTGTCCAACGGCCATGGCGCAGGGATGGGTTTCGGAAGAGGAAGCTGTTCCGGCATCCTTGCCGGGCTTGAAGATGCGACACAAGGTGCCGAAACCGGGAGACATTGTTACTGAATCCAGGGCATTCAAAGACATATCGGGCAAGCCAATTTACTCACAACCGGAGGATAAAGAAATGAAATCGCAATGTCATGAGGGAGAATACTTCTCTCCAAAGGGAGAGGGAGAACTACCTCGAGACCATGCACCCAGTTCTCGTGAAACCCTAACCCTTGTTCTTGAATTCTTGACTCGATGCAGTCGCCAAGAGGCAAAAGTCCCCATCGCCCCAACCAGGGCCATTTTTTTGTCAGCGACATTCCCATCGCCGGTCCTAGCCGATAAGAGTCAACAACCCGCCTAGGCCATCGGTCGATTTCTTTCTTTGAAGGCAGAACGGCAACGCACCAGGATGGCAATGGCGTCTCCAGCACCTCTCCAGCGCATACAGGCGCCGCTCCGACGCTCACTGGCGCGCGCCGCCATGCTCTCCTCTCGCACCTACGCCACCATTCCATCCCCATCCGATCCCCAACAACAACTGCCCCAGCAACCGCAAGGCAGCGCCTCCATACCCGCTGGCGAAACCAAGCGCCGCCCGACGTACTTCAAAGACACCGCCGTCGCTCCCTTCTCCGAGTTCCTCCCCTCCTCAGCCCCTCTATCCCCTAGCGAAGCGTACGCCCCGCGCACCGCGACCGTCGGCCCCGAAGGGCGCAAGCGCACTATCACGCGCCTGCCTGAATGGCTCAAGACGCCCATCCCCTCGGCGGGGGCGAATCCCAATTTTGCCAAGATCAAGTCCGACCTGCGCGGGCTCGGGCTGCACACGGTCTGCGAGGAGGCGCGCTGCCCCAACATCGGCGAGTGCTGGGGCGGAAGTAACAAGGCGGAGGCGACGGCGACCATCATGCTGATGGGCGATACGTGCACGCGCGGGTGCAGGTTTTGCAGCGTCAAGACCAACAGGCGCCCGCCGCCGCTAGATCCGCACGAGCCCGAGAACACAGCCGAGGCGCTGGCCAGGTGGGGGCTGGGGTATGTGGTGCTGACGAGCGTGGATCGGGACGACCTTGCGGATGGCGGGGCGAGGCACTTTGCGGAGACAATTAGGCGAATCAAGAGTAAAAAACCGACTCTGTTGGTGGAGGCTCTGACGGGGGATTTTCAGGGGGATTTGGACATGGTGAAGATCGTGGCGGAGAGCGGGCTGGATGTGTACGCTCACAATGTCGAGACGACGGAGGGGCTGACGCCATATGTGCGGGATCGGAGGGCTACGTTCAGGCAGAGTCTTAAGGTGCTGGAGCACGTGAAGACGGTGAAGGGGAAGGAGGGGATTATCACGAAGACAAGCATCATGTTGGGGTTGGGGGAAACCGAGGAAGAGCTCTGGGAGACACTTAGAGGTAAGATGGTGTCCTTTCGTTCTCGCGCTTTAAAGGGTGCGGTTGCTAACATTATGCCAGAACTGAGGAAGGTCGATGTCGACGTTGTTACCTTCGGCCAGTACATGCGCCCGACCAAGCGACATCTCAAGGTCGAGAAGTATGTCACACCTGACGAGTTTGAGCTCTGGAGGCAGCGTGCTCTTGACATGGGCTTTTTGTACTGTGCCAGTGGGCCCCTGGTTCGGTCGTCCTACAAGGCCGGCGAGGCGTTTATCGAGAACGTTCTCCGCAAGCGGGCCGGTGACAAGGCCATGGCAGCTGAGAGCCTCAGCCAGGCGGTTGCTGCCGAGGAGACAAGCGACAAGGCTTTGTAATGATATTTGGTTGGATGCAACTTCAACATTTGGGGATGGCGTTTCACACGCTGTTCATGGGATGGACGGTTCGGCAGGCTCACATGGAATTGGGCGTTGGGAAAAGGGAAGTCTTTTATATGTGCCTTTAATATTGTAAACATGAATCGTACATGGTAGACATGGAGGTCTCGATGGTAGCCCCATCTACACACAACACATACCGAAGCAGCTCTTTCCGGGACTTTCCCCTTTGATATTCTCGCGTCCACCAGACCATGACCCCATACCCCGTATCCCCAAGCCAACCCCGTCTCCAACCCGCCCGCTGCGTCCTCTACCAGCTAGCCTTCTTTACACCAGGCAAATTTCCTGCCAAAGCTTGCAACCGGAAGTTGTACTGCTGTCGTGTTAGGCTGACCCGACTCTCTCTCAAGCAATTAGCAGGGCACGATATTATAGCTTACTCTTGACAGCTTGAAATCACTCAAAACACCTCTTCCCTTTCCGCCAAGAATACACCTGTTCCGGATCTGGGTCGGGCGGGTGTAGCAGTGCATTTGGGTCAGCTGTAGCTGGGCGATGGCACGGGTGCGGGCCGGGAGGGTCGTGTTGCGGATGATATAGCGGAGGGCTTGCCTGTGGCGCGTTCGTTGGTGTTAGCCAATTGTATTCTTGAGGAGTAGAGATCGAGTAGGTAGGCGAGTGAAGCGAGTAGTACCTCTCCGGCTCGGCCGCCTCAAATGCCTTCCGCTTCGAGTGGTCGCGGATAATCCTGACGTTGGTGAAGCACCCGATGTCGAGTTTCTTGGCCCGGAACATGGACATTTTGGCGGTGTTCTTGGACAGGCGCGAGAAAGAGAGGTCGACTGTGGGAATGGATTGGCGTCTAGGATGTTGTCGGCTCGGTCGTCGTCGATGAGGTCGTTAATGTGCCGAAGTGCCGACTTCATGCCAGACGGATTTCTGCCCGGCGGTGTGGCTTCTTCCATGGGCTGGAAGATCCGTGCACTCTCGTTGAGTGGGGCAATTTGGAGTTTGACCACTGCCTCTACATGCCGAGCCTACCTAAACTATTTCTGTGGTTTGTCCCTCAGTTACCTCCGGATACCAGGTATTTAGTCGTGGGTTGCATGAGGAAGAGAGAGCGGACCGCCTGGCGGCGTTGCGCCGACGACACCCAATACAGGATTCTTGGCTGTGGTTGCTCCGGCACCCAACTCACCAGCCCTGGAGGGCACCACAGCCTCCAGCCCACACGGCGCAACCGTCTTCTTCGTGTAATCCTGGGTTTTGCTTGGGACGTGAGGAAGTTGGATGGATGGAATCTGAATTGCTATGAACGAACCTGGGACGGTGCCAATCTGGAGTCTTCAGTCACCGCCCTCTCTGGTTCCAAACCCGTCGGCCGTGTCCTTTCTGTCCCACATTGGGTTTTGGAAGAACAGCAGTTGAAGATGGCCAATGGCACATGCAGGAGGCAATTGACGCAGCCGCCCAAGATGCAGTCAGAGGAAGGGCGGGTGCATACACAGCACATGGTACATTGATGTACATATCATCCAATCAACACACCCTGGCAGTCATTCGGATTCGGCTGAGGCCTGTCCTCTCTCTCTTCCTCGCTGTCCCCGCCCTGCGCTGCGACGCGGTCAAATTTGATATTTATCGCGGTAACAACCTGAAAGTTGGCTACTTGAAGACGGTTCGAGATGGCGCCGCACGCTGTAGTCAACGACAATGGCTTCAACGTTTTATACGAAGCCCCTGCGCCAACAGTCGAGTAAGTTCCATGTCTTCTGTGGCCGATCGGTGATGGCGCTTGAGTGGGCGGAACTCGTGCTGACATCTGAAGTATTGTTTTTGTACATGGGTTTAATGGCCATCCCAAGGACACATGGACACTGAAAGGGAGGAAGCCCTAGAAACACGGCCAGGATGGCACACCTGCCAGCGCGTTGTGGCACTTCAAGTTCCCTAGGTTACGCTTCTTCAACCGAAGTCGACAGCTCATCCGAACGTCGGTGGCTGAGGGCGTGCCAGAGGATATCAGGGGCAAGCCTCAAACGCAGCTGCGAGGCGACGTGTACTGGCCTGCAGACCTTGCCTGCCATACGATTCCCGACTCCCGGATTCTTACCTTCGGATATGACACCAGGCTCCAGCACAGGTTGATCAGACCAGCGAGTGGGAATGATGTTTCTGACCACGATTCGAACCTTCTGATTGGGACTTGAGGCTCTGCGTCGTCATCCGAACGAGCAGCTTCGTCCCATTGTCTTCATTGCTCTCAGCCTCGGCGGCATCGTGGTCAAAGAGGCTTTGCGGAACTCCAGAAGGTACAAATCCTCCAAAGCTCACCTTCACGCCATATTCGAAGCGACACTCGGCCTGCTGTTCTTCGGGACCCCACACAGGGGGTAGATCCGAGAGGTCCCTTTCATCGTCTTCTTTCGGTTTCAGCCCAGGCTCTTGGTGTCCGAGTCAACCAAGACATTGTCAAGACACTTATGCCGAATAACAAGTACCTCCAGGGGTTGAGGGATCGTTTTTCTGAGATGTGGCAGGGAAAAAAGTGGCCGGTCTACTCGTTTTAGGAAGAGTACCCTGTCATGTCATTTTTCTTTGCAAGGAAAGTTGTTGAAGACCTCTCATCCCGCTTGGAACATTTTACCCTTGAGACAAGGCAGTCTATCTCAAGCAACCACATGGATATGTGTCGCTTTTTCGGCCTCGAGGACCCGGAATACTCGAAGGTGGGAGCTGCTCTGTCTCGTATTCTGGAGCAAAATCCACATCCCCTTGTCAACGAATCACAAGACGGGATGCCAAATGCGCTGCAAATCGAACACGCGCGACCCAGCATCAAACCCGAGCCAACTATCCCTGAACTTCGGCCATCCATCCTCGAACCGGCCCAAGACGCACTTGCGGTCCTTCCGACCTCAGGAAATGACGACGGGGCACGTGATACCTCAAACATGCATCATGGCATTTCGGACGACATCACAAAGTTACTTGTTAGCCTAGCTGTACTTCAGCAAGATTGACGAGCGGTTGACAACCCTTGCGGCTGCTCAACCGGCAACATGTCGTTGGTTTCCTTCAAAAGCAGAGTACACATCCTGGCGTCAACTCTCGAACGACGGATTCTTGTGGATCAAAGGAAATCCCGGCACGGGGAAGTCCACCCTGATGAAGTTCGTCTTTGAAGACTTCAAATCCAGCTCGCGAGGTGACGCCTCGCGGATTGTCTTGTCCTTTTTCTTCCTGGCACGAGGGACTGTCGAGGAGAAAACGACAGACGGGCTCTACCGTTCACTTCTCTATCAGCTCTTTAACTATCCCGCTAAGCCCGTTGAGAAAATGCTTCAACGGCTAAAAGAGATCCTACAAAACCTTGCGGATTTGTTTGATATGATCCTGACACGCGACGAAGAGGACCCGAAAGCGCTGCAGCTGTGCTTACAATGGATATTGTTGGCAAGACGCCCTCTCAATCCAAAAGAGCTTTACTTCGCGATCCAATTTGGCCTCGACAAAGAAGGCTGTTCCGGTGAATGAGACTTTGATGTCGTAGCACCGGGCGACATCGAAAAGTTCGTGAGAAGCACTTCCAAAGGTCTTGCTGAGATCTCGCAGAACTCGAAGCCATCTAGTTCAAAGGTCCAGTTTATCCACGAGTCCGTCCGAGATTTCTTGCTCCAAGGGAACGGGCGCCGGTGGCTCCGCGGGGCATCCACAAACCTTGAGGGCCATAGCCACGATGTCCTCAAGGATTGTTGCTTGGCTCAGATACAAGTAGACTTCCAAGGCTCTCCATTAGCCAGGGACTCACGGAGTAAAAGGCGGCGCTACCCTTTTGTGAACTACGCGGCTACCAAAGTCCTTCAACACGCCAATATCGCCCAGCAGCATGGAATCGATCAGTTGCTATTTCTCAAAAGTTCCCACTTCGGCAGTTGATAGATATCGCCCAGGCGTTCCCAGTAGACATCGGCCCATCGATAGGTCACCCAGTCTCCTTTACCACCTCGCAAGATGTAACATGGTATATCTAATCCGATGATGGTCCGAGAAAGGTGTCTTTGACGCCGTACCCGGGACTGTCTTTGGTCCGCCCATTTTTGCCGCCATGATCTCACGCAATGACATAGCAGTCGAGGCGTTATTGGAGAATGAGGTTCGAGGCGGACCATTGGAGTCTCAGCTGCAGACCATCTGCTCGAAACGCGGGTCTTTCGGCAAATTGCGCGGGTATGGTTATTTACCATTCGAGTTCAGATGGAAGTCGATGTTAACTTAACCAACAACGGCGAGGGAGCCCTTCCGCTGGCCGCTCAAAAATCTCACGACTCGATTGTCAGGCTTCTTGTTGAGAAGGGCGCCGACCTCGAATCTACTACCAAGGACAACCGGACAGCCTTGTTACATGCCGCCTGCTACGGGAACGAGTCTATTGTCAGCCTTCTCCTTGAAAATGGTGCTAACATAAACTCGACGAACGGCGGCGAAGGAGTCTTGCCACTTGGCACGAGGTGATTGAACATCTCTCTGGTCAGGCTTCTCATTGAGAAGGGTGCTGATCTCGAATCTGCGACTAAGGAAGGTTATACAGCTTTGGTATTTGCGGCCGTTAACGAAAGCGAGTCTCTCGTTAGCTTGTCTCTTGACAAGGGAGCTAATATCAACTCAACCAACGGTCACACCCCCTATTTATCCCAGCAGTTATTGGGTCATTTGAGATGTTGGCCATGATGAAACTGTTACTTGACAGAGGAGCCAAAGTCGATGCGAGGATTCCCATGGCCGAACGCTACTGGCCCATGCGATCTCTAGAGGGCTCGACGCCGTGAAGCTGCTATGCGAGTACGGGGCCAAGGTCAATTTGAAGGATCAATCTGGCCTGGCCCCATTGGCACATGCTGTTGTGAGGTGGGCCTGTTCAAGTTCCCCGTTGGATCGCCAATTCGAGAACAGCGGCTACATACCTGTTGTTGAGTTCTTATTGGAGAACGGGGCCGACATCAAATCGCGGGACAAAACCGGCGAAACCCTTTTGATGACATTGATTGATGTGACCAAACCGGACTACAACTCTGGAGACTGGATGCTTTCTGGTCCTGCACCGGTAGTCAGACGGGAACGCTGGATAACTTCTGAAGACGAAAAAATGCTCGGGGATATGATGGGTCTCCTACTTGAGAAGGGCGTTCAGCCAGATGCCAGAGATCACCACGGCAGAACCGCCCTTTTGAGAGCTGCCGATTATGGATTTACAACTGCGGTGAAGCTACTTCTTGATCACAGTGTCGAAGTTGACACGGTGGATATCAACGGTGCCACGCCTTTGGTGCGGGCGGCCACTCGGGGTCACAAAGATATCGTTAAGTTGCTACTTGAGGGCGGGGCTAAGGTTGGCACAAAGGACTGTGACGGAAAAACAGCGTTGGTTCATGCTACCAAACACAGCCATGGAGCAATTGTAGAGGTTCTGCGTGAGCACGGCGGAGTGGACTGATACGAGAGTCCGAAATCTAGTCCTGCTGAGGGGTCGTTGATGGGCTTATGATGCCGGGTTCCTGAAATGGCGGGAGTCTCCTCGTGGCAACAAGTTGGAAGATGACGTCGGAACAGGCTGTCACATGAATAGGTAGTTAGTACCTGTAGGTTGTGCTTGGAGGGGCGCAGTATCTTGGTCTAGTTTGGTTGGCACTGGTGGATGGGATGGTTTGTCCTTTGGGAATTGTAGCAGGAGCAACCCGCACATGACTAAAAATGGCGGTCAAAAAGTTGGGTACCTTACTCATTGTTTTCCATACTTCGTTTGTATGGGAATTGTAAGGGAGTCGAGGCGTGTCATCTTCGAACAGCTACCGTTTCCTGAAAACACAAGAAAAAGGCAACACGGCTAGGTCCAAACCAACCTTTTCTTCCAAAACCTTTAGTCTTCTTTTCTATTTGTTTTCCAAAAATAGTTCTGAGTTGGAAAATGTGCAGCGTATTAGGTGTGTTTTGATGTAATTTCGGCGGAGAGACCCAACTTTTCGACCGTCACTATAGCAAACCAGGAAATTCTTTTGCAAGTTTTGCCATTGAAGAGCCAAACTTAGTGTCGGGTGCCATACAGGTTAGGTAAAATAAGAGGTAGGTAGGCGATTGCGCGTTTGTTTCCTCATTTCACCTCCCCTGACGGCACCGACCTTTCCTGCTTTCCCTCAATCTCTTCACTCTACCCACTCCTCATCGCCTCAGGTGCGAAAACACCAGCTCTCAATCTTTTCTCTCCAGCACTTGACCAGTGATTTGCCATCTGCAGCAAGATAAATTTACCCTTTCATCCTCCAACTTCCATCGTCGAACCACTCCTTCAACCCCACGAAAATCTTGACTTTTCCAGGGATTGCATCAACACCAGTCGGTCATGTTTCGCCGTCGTTGGTCAGGCCTCCCGGCCGACCCGGTATTTATTGCCGATCTGAAGGAGCTGGGGTATGTATTCTTGCTTCATGATCCTTCAAGAACTGCCCGTATTGATATCTACTCGTGCGCAGCTACTTCGTCAACGACATCGACGAGATCCGATCGATCGACGACCCCGACTACTACTTCAAGTACTATCTGACGAAAAACAACCGCTGGAACGATCGTCAGCGCTTTGCCTTCAACCGTTCGTTTGCTCTGCTCCCCAACCCCACCAAGAGCCACCTAGAACTCACCTCGCGCATAGAAGCCATCACCAAAATTATCCTCACTCGGCTTACCGTCCCTGTCACCGACAAGAACAACCCCACCAAAACCAGCCACGCCTTCACTGTCCTCCCTCTTCCACTCGGAACCCCTCCCAGCTCACCGCACGTCCCCATCTTGACCTCTCCCAACATTGCCACTGCCTCGCGCATCACCCTCCTCTTCGGCGAGTCCGCCCAATCCCTCGGTGTGCTCGCGCATCGCGTGATTGGCGGCCGTGGCGGCATCACCAAGGGCTCAGTTCTCGGCCTCGTCAGCGCGCTCAAGACGCTGCAGTCGTCGGCTACGGACGCTTCCCCCCCCGGTGTCGTGCTCGCAAACACGGGCGAGCTGTGGTGGTGGCCCGAGGGCGGGATGGGGCTGACGCCGACCGAGAGACATGGCGTGCCGATGACGAGCGCGGTGCACCTTGGGCGGTGGCACGACAAGGCGGTGAATGAGGTGGAGGGGCACAGGAGCGTGGATGAGCATGTGAAGAGCGTGTTTGAGGAAGTGGTCCTGAATGAGAATGTGATGAGCGGGAAGGCGAAGGTGGATGTCATTGCCGTGGGGGATGCATCGGATGCAGTGGAGGAGTATCTGAATGGTGAGGAGGTTTGGGGAAGGCTTGGGGGCCGGTTGGGGAGCTTGGTGGTGCTTGGGGGCTTTTATGATGCCCGCCGGATGAAGTGTGAGGGGTTCAAGAAGTTCATGAGGAAGGCAGGTGATCTTGATACCGATCCTTTACCGCCTGAAAAGACAATGCTAACGAAGTCAGCGCGGCCGCGCGTACGTCATCCACCACACGCCCCTCGACACGCCTGTCGCCGGCCCGGGTGGCAACCCCGGCGCCGCTGGTTTTACTTCCTTTGGCTGCCCTGTCTACAGCGCGGGTGATGCCCAGCTCACCGAGACGATGCTTATCGAAGCCCAGCCGGCGGTCCTGAACTGGATCCAGCAGGTGGCCCTGGAAGGCGAGGCGTACAAGAACGAAGAATTTGAGCTCTTTGGTGAGGAGGGCACTGCCATCACCACAGAGGGGATTGACTCCCCTTGGGGTGCCGAGACCACTGGTGCTGCGGAGTCTGAGAAGGTGGTTGAGGAGAAGTGTCAGAAAGATGTTGAGGGGATGGTCAAGGAGACAGAGGCTGGGACTGGGGCGGCCGAGAAGGGGATCGAGCAAGAGGCCGAGGGGAAGATGAAGGGGCTCAAGCTGGAGGCTGAGAAGGACTGAGCGGAGATCTGGCCAGAGCTCTTGAAGCTCAAGAAGGACGCCCTGGGTTTGGTTGATGGCGATGAGAATCCCGAGGTTGAGAGTTGAGGATTGAGGCAGCTTGGCATATGCCACTGGGCAGAGTCATGCATTGCCTCAGTGGAAGCTCTAGCGGACTTTCAGGCCTCAACAGCGAGAAATCTTCAAGTACAAAGTGTAGCAGATAATCTGATCAATCTGAGGCCGATTTCCCATATGTTGTCCACAATATGATAGTGACACACGATGTACGAAGCCCCGTTCCACCCCTCACCAGTACTCCGACGAAACGAGCGTCTTAAAAAACAACCAGAACACGACCCTGTATATCCATACAACCATCACCGTAGCAGCATTCCAACATATTCACGCCTGAAGGAACGACAAAATCCCTCTTGGCGGCGGCCTCAAATCCTCCAACAGCTCCTGCACCCTCCTCTGCCGCTCCTCAATAACCTTTTCCTCCGCCACCCACCTGCTCTTGGCGCTCTCATCTCCTTCCGCCTTGGCCACTCCTGCCCCCCACAGCCCCCCAAACCAAATGCCACCCTGCTTCTTCTTCCCAGCCTCCTCCTCCGCCTGCTCCTCCTCCCTAGCCAACCTCCGCACCATAGCACTCCAGTTCCCCAGCCCCGTCGCAAGGCACTCCCTGCACGTCGCCCTTGCCACAGCGGTGGGCCTCTCGTCGTGCAGGGGCGCGGTGGACGTTGGCGCCGGCAGGAGGTGCAGTTGCTCCTCGGCGACGTCGACGGCCTCGCGGGTCCAGCCCAGGCCTTCTTCGCGGGAGGAGGACGAGGTGGTGTACATGATCTCGCCAATGTGCAATGACAGAGCGGCTTCCTGGCAAAGGTTCTGGGGGTCCCGGACAGGAGGGGAAGTGCCCGGTGGTGGTGGGGAAGGGTACGGGGGCGGGGTGAACAGCTTGGTGAAGAAGTTCCAGGCACCGCGTTCCATGGATGTGGCGGGGCGCGAGTTGAGGGAAGCGCTTATGGATGTTTGCTGGAAGTGTTGTTCAGGGGTGAGAAGGTTGCGGCGGGCTTTGAGGATGGAGACAAAAATGGGGAGCGCAGAATTGATGTCGCCTTGGCGGGCGCGGAAGGTGGCATAGCCGGTGAGTGCGGTGAGCAGATTGTCTGAGGGGGCGCCGGCAGCTTCGTTAAGGGTCCAAGTCTTTTTGTCAATAGGTTCGGCAGGCAGGTTAGGCCGTTCGGTGGCGGCGAGGTGGACTGCGTCTTCGAAAACGATGCTGGCTGGGCCGGTGACACCCTTGTAATCCAGCCAGGAGGCATACGCCAGGCCTGCTTCAATCTTCTGCCGGTTGGTGAAGCCTGGAGTCGAAATAATCCTGAGGTAGACGGTATCGGGCGACTCAAAGCGCAGCTCACAGTCCTCCTCTCTCGGCGCGCCCTTGAACCCTGCGGGAAGCGGTTTAGGGTAGGGGTTGGACGGTCCGATCATGACGCCCGGCGGGAACACAATGTCCCTCGACTTGTCCAACACCCAGCCGTCCACATACTCGGCCGCCTTGGCATATCCCATCATGGCCTCGTAGTAGCCTCTCCTCCATTCCTCCGACTTCGCTGTGACATCCTTCGTCCCTGGGGGACAGTCGTGCGGCGCGTCCACGACGTCCTTTCCGTCAATTTTCGGATCTTGGAGCCTCTTCAGCGCCGTCTCAAACCACCATGCCACCTGCTGCCAGTCTGTAATCTTGCCCGGGGCGGGCTCATAGCGTGCGCAGTTGCCGCCGCGGAGGTCCATGCGCGTCTTGTAGCTCCATTCCGGGGGTGTCGGATACCTGCGCTCGAGACGCTCCTGGACGATGACGAAGTAGGCGGCGAACAGGGAGATTCCAGCAATCCAGATGTAGCCGGTGTACTTGACACCCGTCTTAATCTCGTACTTGAGCTGGGCCCTCCGCTCTGTCGTCAGGTGGCGGACGCGGGTGCGGGTGGTTGTGACGGAGAGAAAGGGGAGTTGCGGTCTGGTCCTAAGGTCGGTGCGCACAGCGGTGCTCTGAGTAAAGGATCGTAGAAGTCTTCGGGGCCCGGAGCGGCGGAGAAGGAAGAGACGGGAGCGCATGGTGGCGGCGACAGGAGGAGTTGGTCGTTGAGGGTTGGGGGTTGGGGTGAATCAAATCTAGTTCATCAGACTCGCGATCCCAATGCGCATGGGAAGAACCAGTCTAGCTCAGCGCATTTCCGATGCCGCAATTGCAGTCTTCTGGGCCGTCGTTTACTGAGCAGGAGTGGCGCGTGTGACGTGCAAGGCGGGAGAGTGGTCAATGACGATAGACTGAGGACGTTGGCTGAAGCTCTGGAAAGAATCCGTCGACAAGCTCCCTGCATCTGCTAGCCCGGCTTGGCAGCCCCGCAGTGGAGTGAAGTGGGCTTGAGAATGGAAGCTTGGCATTGGAGATCTACAAGACCCTTTCCCGATTCTTCGACAACCTCAACGACCCTCCCGATGCGAGCTTTCGCTCCTGCTTCAAGCAGTCGTAACTGCCGTTCCGGTTTGAAGCACCTTCAATCCTCAACACTGTGTTAATCTTGGATACTTGCATTCGTCTTCCAACCGATGCTAGTAGCGGTGCCATGTGGCCCGTGCAGACCTCGTGCGATGATCACTCCAGCGAGCATACGCAAGTTCTGGGGCCTGACGTTGGCTTACTGAAGAATTACATGCCCAAGGCCTTGTCTTGTTGGACCGCCGTTCCATTCGCCCTGACTTGCAACTTACGGTATCTAACGGATGCATCTCCCCGCGCTCCGTGAGGTAGCCTGGCGCTGATGTGTCGGTGATGTTGAATCATCATCAACCCGGCCACGAGAGAAGTGCGGTATACAGTTGGACAGGCCAGAGCCACGTCTGTTTCCGTCATATACATGCCATCCATTGCCAGAGGCTGCCAGTAGTTCCTCGAACTGCACTTGTGGGAGGCGGAGTAATGGTACGTGGACGGGGGTTTCTAGTCACAGGCCCTGAGCAAAACAATAAACCCTTTGGCAGGAGAGCCAACAGAGAACTGGACAGTACCTACGTAGGACATGCAAAACTCAAAGTAGACTCAAGAAGCTAGCTGCTCTCTTCGTTGGCTCAGTCCGGGTTACTTGCGAGCACTCATCATTCCCCGGCATCCAGATCCCCCCGACATGTCCTGCATCGCCAGCTGCTGAACGTAGTCCGCACTCGGCAATCGGCTGTCGCTATTTGATCAACATATGACTCGGTCTCGTATGCAATACAAAACAAGTGATCTTGGGACTAGATCATCTAACGACGAAGAGGAGGGGAGGAGGTAGTCAAGCAGTGAAGCAGTGGAGGTGGGCGGGACTAAAGGTATAATGATAAACCCACCGGCAGGGCCAAGTGAACGGAGAGCAAGAGGAATGGATAAACATGACGGACTGGCCCAGAAGGGGTTGGTTGCCTGAGCATGTGTTAATTGGCAGTAATAAGTTGGGTCTTATTCCAGAAGCTAAGCTGAGTCTATTCTTAGAAGTACTACGTTTTGGTTAAGGGGTCTGCGTTACTGAAGTGCATGAGACGGCGTTGCACAAGTTGACAGTGTACCTAGGTACCTTTTGGATTCCTCTGGAACTTGGCATGTAGATTTGATCGATGAGATCAATGCTTCAGTCCATCTGGCATGTGAGATAGATCCGCCTGCTCCCTGCCTCAATCTTTCCACCAAGGCACTCTCTCCTTTGCATTGCATTAGCGCAATCGTGAATCTCATATACGTTTTTGAAACATGATGTCGCTAGTGGAACGGTGTCTTGGTCGGGCACAAGACAAATACGGGAATCCAATACAAGGTGAGCCCAGCCACACGCTGTTTTGAGCAGGACTTGCAATGAAACACCAGGCTTCAAGGGGAGAGAGGTGAGCGAAAGAGTTCCAGAACTTGTTTGAGTTACTACCCGGTTGAGTGGATGGTGTACCGCTGGTGTTCCAACGCTTCGGTGAACTCCCGAGACAATCTCAGCAGGCAGGGTACAGGCGCTCACAAGACGGGCCTGTTACTCCCGGTTGTCTGTGGGAGTCCCTCGCATCCTGTGTTTGTCGAAATAGTATCGAAGTACGACGTGCTCAAGATGTATGGCGGCCTAACTGATCAGTCTCTGCCATGGGATACCTGGTAATCTGCACAGCATGCAAGTAGTGTTCTAGTCTTGGACTGCCTGCAGACAATCACAGCACGTTTCCGGCCGAAACGGTCACGCTGGACGGCGAGAGGAAACACTTTTTTTTGTCTGCTGTGCCACAAGCCAGGTCTCAACGTAACATGGAGCAAACGGTTGCCTGAACACACGAGAGATGTTTGGGTGGACAAGGTCTAAGATGATAACTCTATTTGGGGTATACAAACACCTGCTGTGACTAACTTAGCCTAGGTCCAACAGCCAGGTCCAACATTCATCGTACGTCATGCTCCGCTCCATCGTTAGCGGCTAGACTTCGCCTCGACATAGCGTTGGAGAGTCTGCTTTTGCAGCGCTCGCTGTTCGTTGATGATCTCCCACAGCTCCTCGTTCTTTTTCTGCAAATCTTGATCGCCAGAGGATTCGGCAGAAGGTTGGTAGAACGCCGCCACGGCGCTCTCCATGGTCTCTTGTGGGAACCCCGTTGCGTTGAGAAGCAAGTCGAGCCGATTTTCCGAGGCAGTGTACGAGTCGAACTGGGTGGTGAAGGTGTATGCCCTCTCCGCCTGCGAGGGTTTAGTGATGGTGACGGTCGTCGTGGGTTTGTCCGCACGGAACGGCGAGACGAAGGCGACGTTGGTGACGGCGGCGTTAAGATTGGCGAGCTCGACGGGCGACTTGTTCTCGGCAATATCCCAACGCATGATCTGACCCTTGGGGTGGCCTGTGAGCAGCATCGTACCGTCGTAGCTCAGGGTCAAGCAGGAAGCCGGCCCGACATCCGGCTGTGTAGCGCCGAACGGCGAGGAGACCTGGACGACTGTTGACGCGTCCTCGGATCTCGGCCCCAAAAGGGGCTTGTCGGCAAACAGCTCGGAGAGGTAGAGCGAGCCATCCTCGCAGGAGACGCAGACGGCTCTCGAGGACGGGTCCAGGGACAGACAAAGAGGAAAGCTGGGGAAGATCAGGGTCCGCAAAGCATCGCCAGTCTGGTAGTTCCAGATAATGCACGACTTGTCCTTGCTCGCTGACACGCAAAAGTTTGTGTCACGGCTGACACTTGGACTGACCGACAGGCCCGTGATGGCGGCCCGGTGGTTCGATAGGTTGCGGAGCGGCTCGTGCTCGGCAGCAGAGTCGAGCTCCAGTAGCTGGGGCAGAGACCACACGTGGATGTCCGAGTCGTCGGATCCTGTGAGGACGTGATAGGGCGTGGCGGCCACGCAGGAGACTGCCTGAACGTGGCGCGCCGCAGTCGACACTAGTCGGCCGCTGCATGTCTGTGATGAGAGTTAGCTTGCTAAACACTCCGAGACTGGTCACCGGTGATCAATATCTCACCTCCCAGAGCATCAGGCGTCCCTCTGTCGTGCCCATGATGAGCACATCTCCGACAAGGGTCAGGCATCGTATCCTCTCCGGGAAGGCAACGAAGGCCTCCTGGTTCCCCCTGAGCCTAGAGTAGACATGGACATATGCCTTCTCATGCTGGCCAGCAAACACATGGGTCTCGCTGACGGCGAGGCAGTTCACTGGAACCGAGCTCTTCTTGAAGGTCGACTTGACGGAGTACGTAGGACTCAGGGTGTGAGTGTAGATGCCGACGTCCTTTGCGATGGCGGTGTTAGAGGAGAGAGGCGCGCCGCAGATGGCCGAGACAAACTCCTCGGAGAGCATCGTTGCGGTGGTCGTCTCGAATCACAACTTGCTCAAGTCTCGTCGATGGTCGCCGTTCTCCCTGGCGTACCGTCGAGTACCGTTTATCCTAAGCCCAGAATCTGGTGGACTGTCTCGGTGGTCACAAGTGAACCAATCACGGAGGATAACCCGTCTCCTGGGTTCTGTGGTGTTGTTGGTCGACGCCAATGGCGTCCGCCTCAGCGATGCTCCGGTCGAGGTGTGTCGATGGTGTTACTCCCACAGGTGTCGTGGTGAGACAGGTTCTGTGCGCGTCCAGGCACGCAAGGGAGCGCCAGACAGATTAGTCTTGTGGGGAAATGACGAAAGCAAGACGCCCAATGGGAGAAATATGGAAGAATTCGTGGTGGTGTGGTTTCTGTTTGAGATCTGAGAGGTCGCAACTGCCGCAGGGTCGCTTGCTTCATTCATCGAATTTCGAAATTTTTGCCAGAAGCAGTTGCACTTTCCTTTTTTCGTGCGTTTCGGCGTCTCTGATTGGCTGTGCCAGCCGCTAGCTTTGACGTTGGGTGGGTTCCAGCGAGGTGTGATGCTGCGTCGATCTCAGCCGCAGGGTCACTTCCTGGCCCACCTCTTGGCCCCGGCATCCCTGCAAGGCCTAGACAGAGGTTAGTGCCCCACAGATTGTTGGATTGGCTTCGATGAAAGCCCCAGAATTGTTTCCCCCCCCCCCCCCCCCCCTTTCAATTTCAAACCTGAGCAAACGGTTCAATGCTCATACTTGTACTGTGCTCGCAGCAGTCATACACGTGGATGACGGCGCCATCTGGGGTGTTTTCCAGTTTCCCCTCGTTTCCACCTTGCTTTTTTATGCGGTGATCATTGCCGGTTTGGGTCTGTCCCGCGTCCAAGAAACAAACAGCCAGCCGGCGACGATGCCGTCGCTATGCAAAGATACACCTCGGTTCTCGAGAACGGCCCGGACAACTGCGGCAACCTGTCAAGTTTCTCGGCTTGCTGCAGTGTCTAGCGCTTCTGGGACATCCCGAATACATTCGGACAATCCCCTCAATTCTCTCAGCCTGCCTCGCCAGACAAGAGGCTCGAGCGGTCAAGCTGTCTCTGGCCGACAACTTCTTAACTTGCCCACCCACTCCTTCAGGGGTGATGGGTTTAGTCTTGCGGGATGGCTTGGGCCCCGCCGACTCCCGCCGCCCAGGGCAAGGGTTCACCTGTGTCCGTATGCGCGTATGTATGTATGCACATAATGTAGATGAGAGGGTCTGCCGCTAGCCGTGGTCTCTCATCACTCGCCCCCAACACGAGCCTCACCCGCCACAAGGGCGACATTGGGCTGGCTCCTCCAGGCCTAAAGCTGCAGTAGCATTGTGACCTGCAGCTAGTTAGCGGAGGACAGGAAGGGGACTGGGGAGGATGTGTGCCAGCGATGCGCCTTGTGCGTCTGTCGACTGCATGGCGCAGGACACCATCCTGGAATGTTGTGTCCCAGGGTGCCTCCCCCAGATTTCTGAGGGTGGCAGCGCGCACGGCCAGTTGGCGACTACCACAGCTCTCTTGTGTCCGGATCTTCTCTCGTCTTGTCGCCTGTCTCGGTCAGGACTCTTCCTTCCACTCGTTTGTGTTGGACACAAGGGCACGGACTGCTGACTGGTGCGGCCGCCCTCCCTCTCGGCGACAGCACAGACGCAGACTGAGGTGTCACGGCATAGGCACATCGTATCCTATATCATCCCCTGCTTTTTGTCTCGACACCGGACCAGGGAGACGGAGAAACTTATACAACGTGCCCGCCGGCATCTGATCTTTCTCGTCCGTCACCAGAGCAGGACCCCCAATCTCTTGAGCCAGACATGATCAGACTTCCTAGCAGCCGCCATCCAACATCACCTTCAACCACCTCCCCCATATCACCTCTCGGAACAAAGCCCGGATCCACCGTCACACGAGATTCTGTTCCTCGCACCCATCCAAGGCGAGGCGAGTCTCGGTAGCAGCGCTCGCCGTCCACGATCTGCGCAGGGATCCACGCCACGCCGATCTGATCGGAGCATGAGAGCCGGCCGTCCTGATGCTGTTCTCGTCCGTCCTACCCACTTTGCCCATGTCTAAGTCAGTATGCTCCCTCGACAGCGAGGTCGATGACGGCGGCCTGGTGCTTGAACTCAACATCGACAACCTTCCTGAAATGCTCGTACGAGACCTTGAGGCTTCAGGATCCATCTTCATGTCCAAAGATATGACTGCTGGTAGTCCTTGCGTGGGCCTTGCAGCACCAAACTCAACTTCCCGTTCGAGCTTCCAAAGACCTCTTGTCCCGCACCACGCAGGATATCAACATCCAATGAACCGGCTCCACATGCACGCTCCGGTGACAGATGAGCAAAGCCCCTTATCCCATTGTCATGAAGATGGCAGGCGGCTAGGCGCTATCTGCGAGACCCCGGATGTGCCTCGTGCCACATCTGTAGGAATGGACCCTCATTCAATCCAAACTCGACAGCAGTCAGTGGCCACGGTGGGCACATCTGTTTCTGGCCGCTGCTCTTCGCTTTTTTCACACCACCCTCTTTCGCCGACCTCGCCGGTCCTCTCGCGCTGCTCCTCCAACCGGGACAACAGCCTACACAGCGCTTGGTACGAGGACGACCCCGGGTCTCCAGAAGACGAACCGGGGAGCTCAGTATTTACAGCAAGGACGTCTGTTTCGGACCCCCATCCGCCAGTTCTGGACCTCGAAGACGACTGCAACATGGATATTCCACACAAACCCACCTCTCACCGGACCGGGGCAGCGTTAAACGCTGCAGCCTACACTCCTGGGACCGGCTATGAGACCAGCTCGCGACCAACCACGGCGTCAAGCCACATTCGAAGGGAAAAGCCACGCATTGTCGACATTCCACCGGCGTCCATAAGTTCTAAACGGGCTTTGTCACCAAGGAGGGGCCATTCTCGAGAAGATTCGGCCTCGGTATCCTCTGAGCCTTGGGAGACGAGAACCATCGATTCCTTCGTAATAGCCCAGCGGCAGCGCCACGCCAGTTGTGGGTGTTTTCCAGAGGAACCCAGGCCGGGCACATCGTTCCTGGCGACTGCTAATGGCAGAACCGTCATTGACGTATCTGCGCCGCCCTCCAGAGGTTCCGACAACAGAGGACCGCCGCCTCATGTACTCGACTGTCCGCTGCCCTCCATGCCTGTCGACGCGAGCGGAATCCATAAAGACGAAAGACGTTGCGCTAAGGCGTACGCTGAGGTTCTTGCCGAGGTTCGACAACCATCACTCGCGGACCTCCGCCGTTGGATTGATGCCAGCGCTGAGACGCTGGCTCCACCTCCGATTGCCATATCATATGCACCAAGTGCGTCCGTTTCTGGCATTCCGCTACCGCCGGAGGTGATAGAATCTCTCAGGATCTCCATATCCTGCTTTCCAGAGACAATGCTCCTCACGTCAAGCCTCTCGATCGAGACCATCCGGACCTACTCCAAGAAAGTCAAGCACCGCGCAGACCTGGACCGCCATCTTCGGAGCAATACAGACAGCTCATCCATTTACTCATCTAACTCCTTCAACGCGAGACTCCCCAAGCGGTGGAACATCAACCTGCTGGGCCACGTCCGGCGGAGCAGCAAGCAACACCAACCATACTACCATACCCTTCCCCGCCCTTTTCCGCAGTCCCCGGAAGCCTCGTCCTCAAGCCTCACCTCCACACCCCCAGTCCAACCCCTAAATCCCATCTGGGCCCCTATCAAACGCATCTTTCCCACTGCTACCCCCCACCTCTGCGACTCTCTCTACGCCCACCTCCTTGCATACAATTACATCTCCTCCCTCTGCACCCCCATCCCCGTACCACCACACACAGCCTCAGCTTCGCCATCGCCTCACATCCGTCCGTCAACAAGCCCCCAAAACCAAGACACCCGCATCCCCCAAAAGGCCGCAACCCTGCTGGGCATGGACGACCCCATCTCCGCCATAGCCCTCTACCACCACCCCCAAAACCACAAGGGGTACATGGGGGGCAAGCTAAGCCGGATAAAGGGGAGGGTGTTGCATAGCCGGAGGAGCGCGGGCTCGGCGGGTCAGCTGCACGGCCTGTTTTTCTCTTCCTCCTCTGGCGGCGGTGGCTCACGCCGCGGGTCAGAGGCGACGGTAGCGGGGCAGGAGGTAGCGCTGTCGGGGGGTATGAGGGAGATACAGACGGGCTTGGGGAGGTGTGTGAACTTGCTGGTGGCAACGATGAAGAGCGCTGATGGTGGGGGGAGTGCGACTGGGAGTAGTGGGACGGCTGGGTTTGGCGGTTCCGGGGGAGGAGGACGTGATGAGGTGAGCTTATTGCTGGACGGGGAGGGTTTGAACTTGACGAATGGGGAGCGTGGGGTGGAAAAGGTAGAGCCGGTGCTGATCCGAGCTCTTTGCGAGGTGGTGAGGTGCGCTGAGGAGGGAAGTTTCAGTTGTTTTTGAGGCTGGGTAACAGTTGGGTTGGGGGAGGGGCTGTAGTATGATGTATGTCTGAAATTGAATTGAGGGTGGGTATGATAGCTTTTTAGAGCAAGCGGTATTTTGCCTGGCTGGTTTTCCTTTGGGGTTTGGGCGCATCTTCCCTGTACCGCGCTGCGTCCTGAGGTCGCAGGGGTCCAAGCAGGTTGGGAGCGTAGCTGCCAGAGTCCAAAATGGACGTTAAACTTAATATCGAGACCAAGTCGGCTGCTTCAATTCCTGCCAGGTATTGGGGCTCGTCACTGTGCCAGCCCCCTTCCCGACCTCCGCACTGTTGCTGGCTGATGGAGTTGTTTGGCTTCTCTTCGCCAAGAGCAAAGCTGATTTTCGAGAAGGGCACCCGAGAGGTCTTGAATTGCGTGCTCTGTCGGTGCATCAGTAAGGCATCCATCTAACACGGAATTTGCAACCCTGGTGCTGCCTCTCAGTAACATATACTAATTGTGTTAAAGAGGTCTGGTAAGGGAGCCGGGCTTGCTTAGGTGACATCCCTGACCTTCCCCCTCCCTCCACCCCTAACCCTTCCCTGCCCCCTTTTCCACCCTGGATGATGTTTGGGGGCGTGAAGCTGTCAATGACGTCCAACGATAAGGCAGAGTGAGCATATGAGGATCACCCGAAGAAGTTCTTGATTCATCTCAGCCGCTCTAATCACGCCACTGGCGCCCAGGGCGACCGGCAGCGGGATACTAGGAAATGTGCCATTGCCGCAAAGCCCCGAAAGACGCACCCTTCCCCGACCCTCATCCTGCCCACCGATACAACAGTGGTTGATACAAGAAGGAGAAACCTTGGTCTTCCAAGAACCATCACGCCGTCAGCCGCACCCCCTTGTAACGCCGCCCATCAACTCCCCGCAGTGCAATGTACGCAGAAAAGCCCGTGATCCTATCGCAATGGTTAAGGCCAACAGAAAATGTGACAAGAAAAGAAACTCCAACTCCCACCATGAATCTTCCTGCCACACGAACCCCGTTAAACCGAAAAAAAGCCCACAGAACCCCAAGGTATCCTCCGAATGAACCGTTTTATTTCAACAAGCAGACCAAAGAAACACTCTCGCCATGGGAATACCCACCTTGAGAAAAAAAAGAAAAAGAGTCCTGCCCCGTGATGCAATGCCCAGACCGCGCCAGCGCCGTACGTGGTGGGCGTAAGAGTTCGAACTTGGGAAGGTTGCCGGGTATAGTGGCCGAGGACTCCCGATTTAACCTAGGCTAGTCGTTGGATAGGACAAGAAGGCGATGCCGTGAAAAACCGTGATAAGGGGAAATCAAACAGAAGATGAAAAGTAGAAGGATGGCCGTCTCGAATGCTAATTCCATCCTTCCAACTCGAATGATAAGAAAAGCCAGCCCGGCCATGAAAAAACAGAGCCTCGATGCAGTCCCTTTTTGCCAATGGTGTGTATAGCAGTGCTGTATCAACCTCCCATCCCAAGTCTTTGCTGGTATTCCAGATGTGATATGCCCTGCCCGTGTGCTTGTGCTGTGCCATGGTGTGTCTCCCAAGATGTTTGTGCCTTGTTTTCTTTTTCTTTTCTTTTTTTCAGCCTTGTGATGATGTGTATTCCGGCCGCTTCTTCTTGTCAGTTAAGTCGGAAAGAATCTGCCCTTGTACACGTCCAGTGTGCTCGCTGGAGGGCGCAAACACACTCGAAAGGCAACACAACCCAGATGTAATTGTTCAGGGGAAAAAAAGACAAATCCCACCCAGCGGCCAATTGCTGTGAAACCACCCCATGCCGAAACTCCAACAAATCCCCCAACCGCAAAAAGAGATCCGTACTGCAGATTGATGCTCGCCTTTGGTATAGTATGATGTTCAACCGATTGCGACGCCGTCCCGCAGGCCATGATAATTCCTCCGTTTCGCCTCTCCAGCTTGCGCCCTGCTTGCGATGATCGTGTATGTGTTGAAACCAGTGTGTGTGGGATGCAACGCAAGCCAATGACAGACCCAGTCGAAATTCGGAGCCATGAGTTCTCCTCCCCACTGCCCAGAGGGTGTGAAGAAAGCAAGCTCTACGATTCCGATACCCGCCGCAAAATGGAATTCAGAAGGCCAACAAATGCAACGACCGAGAAAACCCAACAAATTATCGTAAACCGGGAAATCATTCCATGTTCCGTGCCGAAGACAAAAACTCCAGTTCTGTGACTGTGCGCCGATGTGTGTGCAATGTCGAAGCTCCTCGCAACGTGTTGATCGAGGGCCCGTAATTAACGGCCCATCATGTAGGATGGGAATGTCGAAGGTGGGCTAGCCATGGCAGGGCCATGGCCATTATACATGCCACCCCACGGGTTCGGTGAGTCGGTTCCAGTGGGTGACGCATATGGGTTGTTCCCGTTGGCACCAACGCCAGATGAGGTTGCGTATCCGCCGATGCCGTTGCTCGACGGCGCTGTGTATCCGCCAGCACCGTGGATAGACGACGAGGTGTACCCGCCGCGATTCATGCCTAGCCCCGGTGGAGCGGTGAGGCCAGGTGGAGGGCCGCTGGCAGTCGTGAACCCGTTGGCCGAGCCGGGATGCATCCCATTCATGCCGCCCATGCCACCGCCGCCGTTCTGCCCTTGGTTCTGGCCAGAGCGGACACCGAGCGGGTTTTTGGAAAAACTCAGGCGGATGCCGCCCTTGATGCTGTTGTGCAGCAGATGCCCGTAAAGGTCGTGCAGAGCCTTGGTCGCGAAGGTGACGTTTTCGAACTCGACAAAACACATTGGCCCGTTCTGCTTGGTCCTGAAGCACAGCCGCTTGTAGCCTCGCTGTTTGGAAAACAGCGCCTTGAGCTCCTCCTCGGACGCATCCATGGGGAGATTGCCAACGTAGAGTGTGTTGCATGGCGGGTTTTGGTCGGCCGGGTTTGCGGGAGGGAAGTTATTGTTAACCCGGAAAGAAGCCTGGGGATTGTATGCCATGCCCGGACCGGCCATTGCGGTCGGCGACATGGCGTTTGAGAGGCTCGGCATACCGCCCATCGCGGGTGCCCCCCCGTAGTAGGGCATTGAATTGGGCCCCGCGCCGGGAGGCGAGGTCGTATTGAGCGACAACCCAGACATGCGAGCGATGGGCAGCTGTGGCGCTGTCTGGCGGCGCTGCAAACCATTTTCGGCAAAGCCAACAGGATCGTTCAGCAGCTCCTTGGTCTCATCGTCGTCAGCCGAGGCGGCAATGAGGGATTTGCTCGTAACCTGGGTGCCGTTCGCGAGATGGTTCCCGATTGGTGACTGTGGTGAAAAGAGATTATGGTAGGCCGCGCTGGCGTCATGGCCGGTCAAATCGCCAAAGACGGGGTTCATGGGAGGCGAGATCCTGTCCAAAGACTGAAACGTGCCGTTGAATCGCGAGGTTTGCCTCGACGATGGCGCGCCAGTAGTCGCGGAGACGGTCGCTGCAGACGCGCCCGGAGGCATCATCGCATCGTTCAAGAATTTCGCGCCCATGGATGTGGGACTTGAGCTGCCGAGGATCTCGATGATCATGTTGGCGTCGTTTGAGATGTTGAACTTGCCGTCGAGGGCATTTTTCGCTTCCTGGGCGCCGGATGGGTTCGAGAATCTGAGGAGGGCGGATCGGAAACCGGCGTCGAGAGAGTGCTCGATGGGCAGGACCTCAACGTCGACGAGGTCCTTGGAGAACATCAGCATTAAGCGCACAGTGTCCTCGGTCGTGTTGAGGGGAAGGTTCCGGATCAAGGCCGACGAGAGGGGTGGCGTCACGGACAACGGTGTGCTCAGGGGCTTTTTGATGTCGCGATCAAAAGAATTGGCAGCCGGGTGCGACGGCGCATAGCCCGGCTGAGGAATGCTGGAAGCCCTGTAGGGCTGCCCGGCTGGCGGGGGAAAAGCCGGGACGGCCATCGCGCTCTTTGTCGCAGCGGCGGTCGCGGGAGTCGGACTGGAGCGCTTCGACGTCAGAGGGGTAGGAATGCCGTTGGCGGACGCGCCCAAGGATGCGCTGGGCGGTTGGGGATCCCCGTTCATGCCTCGCGGTGCATGCAGCGTCGCGCAACGATGGAGACAGTTGAAGGGTTTGGCGCGGCGATCGCGCTGATCGAGGGATGAGAACGAGTGGGAACACGCTGCTGGGTGCGAGGCGGCGGCTGGTGGAGAAGTGCTGTCAGGTACCGTGCCGCTGGGGAATGAGGGCACTGCTGCGGTAGGTGGTCTTGTTGGAGTTCGCGGTTGTTCGGTTGGGACGCGACAGCGATCACCAAGCCGGGGAAAAAATTAAAAATGACGACGCTGAGGGGCGCGCGACAAATAAGACAGTTGGGTGGAGGAGTGCAGCGCAGGTACAGTCCAGGTTCCCGCAGGCGCAATCAAAACGACGGGGAGCGAAAAAAAAGTTGGGGGTTGGAGAAAGATTTGGTGTGGGATGAGGGGGGGAGGAGCTTTGGCGCAGGAAAGAGCTGTCGCAGCGCGGAAAATGGGACGGGGCCTTTGAATGAACAGGCGATGGAAGGTGCTTGGGTCGCTCCAAGCAATGGGAAGCTTCCCGGGGCACCTGCCAAGGGTGGTGTGAGGAAATTGTGGGTAAATACTGATACTAGCGCAATACAGCCCTTACGCAGTACAGTGTCGGTTGGCTCTTGAACAAACCGCCGACGAGACCCCAAAGTAGCGGCAGGCAACTCGGGATGGGGCAAGCAGAAGAGAGTGAATACCTCAAGAGCTTGCAAGTTTCTGGCACTTTATCTGCTGGCTTCTAGGAACCTGGAGGGTAATACTCCTGTCAGGTTCTTGTGGTACGAAGCCTGGCCGTGTATCCGTACTCCGTATTTGATGGTCTGTGACGATGTCAGGAGCTGGCAGGCATCGCGCATCTGGCTGCGTCTCGAAGACTGCGTGGAGCATTGGCCAAAAGCCCTGGATTGGTGTGGTGGGTCTGCGACACACCGAGCTAGCTGAATGCGGATTGGACCAACAATGACGAAGTCTGGGTGGTGGAGCCATGCCATGTTCCTGTGCCCTTCCACACCGGCACACCCACACACGAAAGGCAGGAACTCCTGGCTCCAAACCCAAACGTGCCAAACTCCTCCCCAGACCCATCCCCGCGGTGTTTGCTTGCCCAGGATGTTCCGTCTTCAAAATTGTGGGCAGCGTGGCAGATCGAGAGACCCCCCAAAAGAGCAGACTTGGGAGTTCTAATGGGACGGGCGCGTCTGCATTCATGGCCCGCAACCCCGTCAGCATCTGGCAATCCGGGGCATGTTCTTCATCAAATTCCATGCAAGAGCAATTTCGAACTCGACACGGCATGCGGCCAAATCAAGTGAGAGCCTCACCGGTCTGGCGAACGCAACCGTCGAAGGATCGCCCAGGGGCCACGGTGAAGACGGAGTCCACCCGGGCGCTACGGGTAGTTAGCAGTGCAACTCTGAGGGTGGGCACTCGAATGGGCTGTCGCAGCTGTTTCCGCTGGAACGTGCATCGAAGGCATGCCAGGCGTTGTTGCATTGCATCTTGAGGGGGCGTGACGACAGGGCTCTGGCCATCACCTCATCAGGAGCTACATGTATTCGTACAGCCGCTGATCTGGCAGGACGCCACAGTCCACGCCGAAGGAGGTGCGGCACACTTTCGGCCCGGGCGAGATCTGTCCTAGGGAACAGCCACAGCATGGAGGAAACGTGTCTTCCATCGTGATGCCTCGCCGACGAGGGAAAGAGGGCAGCGAGATGGTCGGATCAAAAGAACCGGTGAGCGCCCAGAGTGGGTGGTCAAGGACTGCCCCTTCAACAGCGGCTCCCACCTTTCCCCCAAAGCGAACGGGAGGGGGAAACACACCGCACACCGGTTGCATCCTGCTCCAAAGAATTGGTGCCCTGACAGGAGGGGCCATTGGGTTTGGAGAGAGACGGCTCGTGGAGCCGAGGCTCTCGCGAACGCTTCTTGGACAGCACGAAGCTGTGGCCCAGCCATGGAATTGAACACAGCTGCACCTCGCGCGGCACCTTGCTGCGGCCCCACTACCAAACGAGTCCCATGGTCATGGACACGGGCCTGAGATCGCTGCAGCACTGGTGTGAACTGTCCTGCGCCTGGCTCCCAAGCCACGATCAGGGCATGTCAGCGTCTTAGTACATCCGTAAATCATGCCTGTCCCAGAGTTGCTGTCTGATAAAATATCGGAAGCAACGCTAAAATGCACGGAAGTCTGAGCGATTAATCTGGGAAAGAAAATCCAAAGCATGCCGACCAGCAAAACACGGCCTCAACATGAGGCTTCAAGGACACGGACGAGGCCCGCGGCTGCTGCAGGAAACGACTTTGACCCACAGGATGACCATCAGTGGGGCCCGACTCCACGCCCTCTAGATTCGTCTGTGCCCCACTTGAATGGGACTCTCAATCTCCACTTTCTGATCAACCACCTTCTGCCCGTTGAAGCGACCTGATTTTCTGATTCAAGACTTTGAAGACACAGAGAGTTCTTATTCCTTGATGGATTAGTTTCAGTCTTCCCAGCCTTACACACAGCGTCTTGTCCCACGGCCATTCAAACGCCCTGCCGAACAGCCAAATACGCCGCTTCCATCATCCAGAAGCGGCTCGATAGGGAGCATAAAAATCTCTGGGGCTCTACAGCTGAACTCTCGGGCAACTATCTGGTTCTTCTGGGATGGAGGACATTTCGAGCCAGATGTCGTTGCATCCCGCCATCACCATAATGCCTCTTGATAGGGACAGGGAGGGAAGGGCCGCTTCAGCGAGGGGCACCAGTCCAGTCGAGTCTTAGGGCCTGGAAATGTGATTCGACAGAGACTACCATCTCCGTCACATCGCTAGCCAAAATCTTGTCCTGGCCCCTGGTATCTCGGGCCATGGTTGTCGATGAGGACAACTATTGAAGGATCTTTCACCTCGACGCAATATCGCACATGACTTTTGCTCGGCCCCCAAACTCTAAACTGGACGCCCGTTTCCCTGGCTTTCGTTGTCCCGGTTGCGGACTTCAGATTGCGACTGAGGCTCTAACGACTCGCACTGCATTAGCACCGCGGCGTCTCGATGCATCATTCTCAATAAGAATCGCGCACAGGAGGATTGTACCACAGCAGCTGCAGGCCTGGGCGAGCCTCATTCGCTACAAGAACACACGAATGGGTTTCGATGCGGTCTCCCACAGGCATACGATCCCGCTGTGGAATGAGGCACCGCAGGAATGGAAGGGAGCTATCTGTCGTTGAACACCCGGCCCGGCAGAGCGAAATCAGATCATATCTGGTGTTGCCCGGCAGGAGGTGATCTCCTGGTCACGCGCCGGCTTTTTCGCCGGGCGCGCGACGGTATCAGGAACCAGTAGTTGAGCCGACACCACACTACAGCACCGAGAGAATTCCAAGAAATTCTAGTTGAAGACACGAGATAACATCAGCTCTGCCATTTGACGGAGGTTGCCACGATGGCGTCTCTTGCAAGAGCGGACACACAGTTGCCCGCCACTTTAGCTACTCGCTCACAAGGACGCTTCTGGTTGGGCCCGGCATCTACAAGTACCAACCTGCAGAACCGTTTGGGCGCGCAACTCGAAGACCCCTCAGAGGGCATTGAGGAGGAATGGCACATCCTTTCGAGGACCGACAAAAGCTCAGAAAAGTCTCGAACCCAAAAGGAACAAAGAAATCAGGAAGAGGGGAAATCAAGGCCTGGAAAGTGACACCCTTTTTGCCACCGGCAGCCCTCCCGGGCTTGCATGTCCCAGCGGTATTTGCCCTCGACCAAAGGGATTGTTTCTTGTCCGAACGGCTGTCACGGATCACTTTCGATCACCGACCGCAGCATGCGCACCTTGCTCTGAATAAGAAGGACCCTCTTCACCCTCGAGTCTCTTTGCATGATCTACCTTGCTTTGGCTTGAAATCTGCCGGGTACTGCTTCCTCCCCATGTGCTGAGACGGCCGCCGAGGGATGCCGGGCAATCCCTGAAACGCACGACGCAACAGCAAACCAGAGAGAGGATCTCGTTACTCCATACGCGCAAGAACATCACCACATACGGTAATTCACCGCTCTGGCAAACAGTTGGCTGTGTAACCAGCAACTGCCCAAGCCAGCACTCCCCTCCCCGTCCCCCAACCCGGTCACATCTCTCGAGCCAGCATGCCCCCAGCTCGGTTTTCCAGACGGGAAAGACCGGGGGAGGGTGCGAGCGGGGCAGGGAGGACTCCAACCAGGGACCAACGAGCGGAGCGCCACTTGAGGTGCGAGATCCAGAAAATGCATTGACCACCCCATCTCGTCCGGAATCTTGCGAGACAAGCTTCTGCAGATCCCCTGGCCTGGGCTCAGCTCTTGGCGGAAACGCCCCAGGTGGGGCCAAGACGGGATAAGACTGGCTGGGCGAGCAATCAGAGATCGGAACGGGGAAGAAACCCAGTGAGGCGTGTGGATGGGACTGGGGGTGTCTTTTCTAGCGAGCCGTTATCAGCCAGGGGTGGGATGTCATTCGACGTTGGGAAGTGCTGCTTCTTTGGCGAGGAGAAGGATTTTCCACCGCTCGTGGCACCCGACCAGCATCTGGGGAGAGTCAACCGTAGTCAAAGAAAGGGTCTTGACGCGCGTGTGTGGGAGATCATGGGTTCTCCACTCGTTGTGAAAGACTTGCTATTTATTCCATTTTTCTCTTGAGACTTCAAAGAAGAAGAGTCCCGCAACCGGAGTTTTGGAGGGACGAAGCAGAGTCTCTATCACAGTCAATCACTTCAAGGTTGCCTACCAAAGTTGCTTCAGAAATTTGCTCGTTTGGGGATTGGCACTCAACCAATGTCAATCCATCACCGGTTGCCATCACGAGAAAGACTCTAAATCCACATCGGCCTGGGCCCAACCAACCGTCATGGCAGCCCACAAGTCATCTGGTATCCCAGCAATGTCAAAGTCCACCTGCTCTCCCCCTTCAGTTCCCTCATGGCCTTCAGGGGCAGCAAACAAGTTGGCAACGAGGTTGTTAGTGAATGTCTCATCCCAGTAGGGGTAGTACGGCTCCAGACTGCCATCCATCATGGGGCATCCGCTCACAGTCGGATCGTGGGGCGGCATCGAGCCCCTACTGGTAGGCATAGGATGTGGTGCTGCCGCCATCATCGCCTCCTCTCGCTCCCTGGCCCGCTGCCTCTGCTGCGCGGCTACCTGCCCTTCCAACTTCGCAACCCTCTTTAAGAATTTCTTCTTCACCATCTCCAACACAATCTTACTCGCACTCAACACATCCATACTCTTCCTTACCGGTGCCTCCGACGCCAACTGAACCTTGATTTCCTCCGCATCGCCCCCATCCCCCAACCTACACAACCTCCCCACAAACTCCTCAAACCGAATCAGCCCCCTCGCTGCCCCATCATCCCATTCCGGGCACATCGCCAGCGGAAAACTCATCCGGAACCCCAATATCACCGACAGTATCAACGTGCCCCACTCAATCCCGATAAACGAATTCACCTCGCCCGTCTCCAACCCCAAGAAGTACTCCCAAATCCGATGCAGCCCGGGGATGACCGCTATCAACCTGCCCGAGTCCACCCTCGCCGCATCCGCCGGCATTTTCACACTCGGCAGCTTCAGCAACGGCGCCCCGCCCAAGAACAGCTTCGTAAACAAAACCCAGATCCGGACCGACGGGATTGTTTCCAGCTCGGGGCTCTCGCGCTGAATGCGCGCTTCCCACTCGGTGAGCTGAGTTTCCATACCGCGAAGCATGAGGTTGACTTGGTACTCGCTCTTTTGTGAGTGGGAGTGTGAGGGGTAGGCGGCTGCTGCGCGGTGGCCGCCGGCTGTGGTGGTGGTGCGCCGGAGATTGTTGGTCTCTTCGATGAGGCGTTGGATGCGGACTTGCCAGGCGAGGACTTGGTCGCCGCGGAATGGGGAGTGGTTTTGTAAGATGGTGGTGAGGTGGTTAGTGAGTGGGGTGTGGGTGAGGAGGGGGGTGCGACCCCATGTTGAGGCGAAGCTACGGGGTGTTAGTGGGAAGAAGAGTAGGCAGGGAGTCGGACGGGCAAGAAAAAAGGGGGCGCATACGCGGAGATGAGGAAGTAGCTGGCGAGGTAGAGGCGAATTTGGTCGAGGCGTTCGGGGGTGGGAGGGACGTCCAGCGAGTTAGCGCCCAGGTCCTGGTCAAGTTCAAGGTCCGTTATGATGTCAACAACCATACGGGTGTACTGGATTGCTTGTTTGTTTTTGGGTCGGAGGTGGAAGGGGTACCTGGGATTAGGTTGTCAGCATGTCACTCTTATGGAGTTAATCAAATCTCCAGGGAGACGCCACTCACCAGGCGATGTAGACAACCAACCCCTGAAGCAACTCCAAAGTCCTCTCACCACCGGCCACGAACTTCAAGCCCAATACTTTCCTAAACTCCTCATCATACAGACTATGCCCCTGCAGCGTCCGACTCCCACTCGCAACGGCCAACACAGCCAACAGCACAAAAGGCCTCTCCTGCGCCATGCTCACAACCGTATCCTCCTCCTTGATCACCACGCAGTGAAAATGCTGCAACATTGTCTTCCTAAATGTTGACAGCAATCTCCCAGCAGAGTCCAGATTAAACTGCGGCTGCAGCCGCAAATTCGCCATCGATCTCGACTTGGTACCTTTCCCCCTGTCCCTCTCAGGTCCCTCTAACTCCTGCCCCTGAGAGAAAGCTTGACCAGCAACGACGCTACAAGGCGGCGTATCGAGCGCAGACGCGCCCACCGGCAGGCTCGAGGCATGCGAAAGCACCGATGATCCGGCACGCGAGCCCTGGTCGAGCCAGTCGCCCATTTCGTGGTCGGGATCGCCGTAGCCGTAGTCGTAGTCTTCATCCTCGCCCTCGAATACGTGGGGCACGAGAAGGTCGATGGCGTGCTCGTGATGTAGGCGCAGGGCCTCGAGCGAGTCAGTGATGTCGTCGTCGGGGGGCATGGGAATATCGATCGTGAAGGTCTTGGAGGGACCTGGCGGTGGTGGCAGGTGGGGCTGAAGCGGTGCCCGAGTTTGGGCTCCTGCGAGGGTGGAAGCAGAGGGTGAAATTGTTGTTGGCGTTAATGGGGATGTTGGGATGGGCCTGCGGTTGATTAGAAGGGGGTTGCTGTCAATGTTGATTAGGGAAAGGGGTGGGACGGGGGGTGGGAGCACCTGCACAGTAAGAAGAGAGGTCTGTTGGAAAAATATCATACCGCTTTTGCCTCGGCCGCCGGGTTCGCGGGCCTGTCCTGAAGATACACTCTCGCTTCGAGTCAAGACATCTATGGTGAGTTAAGGTCAGTCAGGATGAGTGTGGGTAATAAGGAACATAATGGGAGGGAGGCAGTGATGGATCAGAGGGTTGAGTTTAGCGAGAGGTGGGGATCATCGGTGATGAGAGAGATGGGGTGGCCGATATCATGTTGCTGCCTACCTCTTGCATATTCCCAGCTGGGTGCTGGCCTGGCACTTGACCTTAGCGGCCCTACAAGCCTCACAGGCGTTGGAGACGCGGGGAGCCCGCAAAGCGGCCTGGGTTCGTACTTCTATCGAATCCATCTCCAGTTCTTCCTTTGGGATCCCAGAGGGCAGTCTTGAAAAACAAAGCGACGGGGTGGGCCTGGTGGCAGCCAACAACCCGCGATCACGGGTGAAGGACAAGTCCAAAGAGGGAATAGCCTTGTTGGTGACAGGCAGATCTTTCTCCCGTGCGGTTCGTCAAGCGGCAATGGTATTTGGCAAATGATTCCAACCAAGGTCAGACCATCAAATGGTGGTGTCGGGGCGGGTCCGGAGGGCGGAGATGTGGAGTCGAGGGAGTCTTGGCCTCCGAAGGATCACGGAAGTTAAAGGACGGGAGGGAGATGGACGTCAAAAGTGGAGCAAGGTCCCCGAGCGAATCAAAGTGTAGAGCTCCCTTTGTGGAACCCTCCCTGCGTGGAAACGACGAGAACCTCTTCCCGTAAACATGGAAGGAGTGCCTAACTCTCCTAGGTGAAGACAGCGAGAAGCCCGCAATACCCCTCCAATTTAGACAATGAATGTTCCTCAGTAATATCACCTGTATCTTCGAGCCGATGCAGGCCATCTCAACCAGGGCGGAAAACGGTCGAAAATCCCACGTTGATGGGACGGCTTGGTGACTGGCCCCATCAGTCGGCGCATTGAAAAGACACCTGATCTCTCCAGTTTGCAGCCCTGGACTGCACCACACGGAGGCGATTTTCAGAGATCAGGTCTCAGGCCATTCTTGTTTCTTGTTTGCAAGATTGCGAAAGGGCAGACAATGTCGAGACACGAATGCCAGCAAGCGAGCCCGACTAGTCTGAATCCCCATCACGAATTTCACCATTCCATCCCACCCGCGGTCCTTCTCTCTCCCATCAAAAGGCCGTCAAGTATCGAAGCCCAGGCAGGACAATGGCATCATGTCCAAACTTATGAAATGGATGCGCCAGCTGCGCAAGCGCCCAACAGCCCAACCTGCAGCGTCACTACCGGATCTTCAACCTGCAGCTCCCGAAGCTGGCAAGAAAAGAAGAGCCTGCCCAGTCGCCCACTGCACGAGAGCGAATAGAAGTGACTGGTTTTCCATTCCATACACATTTGTTAGAGACTATGAATGCCGCATCCTCACACTTTTTATCAACGCCACGGGAAGCAGAAACTATGCTGGTCTTGACGATGTATGTTCCGCCGACCTTCTGCATCTCAAGAATGTGGCGCATTACTGAACTAAGCGCTGCACAGCTAACTCTGGAAGGGCAGGATAGATCATATAATCCTGCCTGGGAAGACAATGGTATTCCTTTCGCCCACCAAGGCCAGGTCTATCGTATCGATCTTTACTCGCCCTTGTCTGTGGAGACATATCCGGCGCGGCTCGAGCATTTAGTACACAGCGCCCACCACATCGGCCTCGTCTTCTCTTACGACGCATCTTCACGACAATCGTGGGAGGAGATGGTTGGCACATACGAAGTGGTTCGAGCCGAATGCGAGGCCAGCGTCATCCCAGTCATCACAATGGTGCTCGCCATGGGCGAGGGGTATGTTCCCCACGACGAAGCCGAGGCGTTCGCAAGCAAAAGGGGGTGTCTCTTTGCTCAATATTCACCGGCCAATGGTAGCGGCCTTTACAAAGGTCTTGGATTACTCGTTGAGGCCGCACACAATAAACCAGAAACTCCATACCCCCTATGGTCCATTATCAAAAGCGTGGAAAGGGCAGTTGATTGCCCGGACTTTTCTCGTCTCGAGCCCGAGTAATCCTGTCATGTTTTGGGCATGCACGGACAGAACTCGGCATGGTGGTTTCGCGCAACGCACAGGAAATCATCAGTATCTTGCCTACCGTGCGTTTGGCATCCAGCGTTCTTCGCAATTTCACGAATATTTCCAAGAGTCCAGATCACCCGGAATCGGCGCACTCGAGAGGTCTCGACGAAGTGGCGACATGGAAACCAATCATGATTGAAGGCATACACCTAACAGTCAGCCGATTGACCTCCTCCTTTCTCCTGACGGATGGAGACGCGCTGAACCCCTCGACACCCACACTGTTCCCAGGTTGGAAAGCCGAAGACCTTCTCCGGCCATGATCGTGGGGTGGGTACCATGATAAAATGGGAGCGCAGATCTACCTCACCTCCACTATTGCTTAACCGCCTCGCCTCTCCATAGCATTGACTGTCGCAGAGTTATCCACCATGAGGCCCTTGTCTACCATCAGCTTGCTGCTGGCATACGGCTCGGGTTTTGCCCAGGCCAAGGCAGTGTTTGCCCACTTCATGGTAAGCACAACCGCATTTTGCTGCTATAAGACTGTTTACGGCTTCAACTAATGCCGACGCAGGTGAGAAACACTAAATACTTTGACTTGGATGACTGGAAGCACGAGACTCAACTTGCTCAGGAGGCAGGCATCGATGCGCTTGCGCTAAACATGGCCAACAACGACAGTACCAACGACGTAGCACTGCCCTTGGCTTTTGAGGCAGCTGGTACATTGGATTTCAAGCTCTTTTTTCTTTTGACTACGCCGGCAATGGGCCCTGGTCAAAGTCAACCGTCAGGAGCATGATTTCAAAGTATAACGACGAGGGCGCGTATTTCAAACAGGATGACCGAGCGTTGGTCTCCACGTTCGAGGGGCCAGGCAATGCTGAGGATTATAGGCAACAAATTTTGCTGTTTTTGCCCCTTTCTGGCTGTCTGAGGAGTTATTTACTCCCGAGACAGTGACTTTGCCCCCAAACTGCCCCTGAGATACCCCGATATGAAATCAAAGGACTGACATTCTTGGCAGGGTTATGGATCAGGCGCGATATTGAGATCTTGTTCATCCCCGACTGGTCGTCTATCGGCGCTCAACCGGCTGTCAAGCTCGCAAAGGGGGTTGCCGACGGTCTTTTCAGCTGGAATTTGGGATGCCTGGCCCAAGGGACCAGCCGATCTGAAAACCTATCCGGACGCCTCATACTACGACTTCCTGGGGGACAAGGCCTACATGATGCCTATTTCCCCTTGGTTTTACACAAACCTGCCCGGATATGGTAAGAATTGGCTTTGGCGTGGCGATGACATGTGGTTCCAGCGCTGGCGCAGGCCATCATCATTGATCACAGCCCGGATTTCATCCAGATCATCTCATGTAGGCAAAATTTCCATGCGTGCAATTCCCTGCAACGCAACCCCAAAAGAACAACGATGACTGACACCGCAGCTACCAGGGAATGACTATGGCGAATCATACTACATTGGTCCTCTTGACGAGCGTCAGTACGAGGCTTTCGACATTGGCCGTGCCCCGTTCAATTACATGAGGGGCATGCCCCACGACGGTTGGCGCGAGACGTTACCCTTTTACATCACCATGTACAAGGACGGAACTGCATCCATCGACCAGGAGCGCATTGTTGCTTGGTATCGTGTCAACAAAAATGGTGCATGCTCCGACGGTAGAACGACTGGCAACACCGCAAGCCAGCTGCAGTTTGAGTATTCACCCAATGCGATGATGCAAGATAGAATCTTCTACGATGCCCTCCTTACTAGTAACGCAGCAGTTCAGGTCAGCATTGGCGGAGAGGCACGGGCAGGAGGATGGGATCAAGAACCATACGGCGGGGTTGGGGTCTACCACAGCAGCGTCCCTATCGGAAGCGCCAGCGGTCCTGTTGTTGTGACCCTGAAACGTGGGGGGTACGACCATTGCCATTATCGACGGAGCCTCCATCAGAAGCAGCTGCACCCACGGCCTCAACAACTACAACCCATGGGTAGGAAAAGCCAGAGGTCTTGTCACGCGCTCCGTTACCCCGCCCCGCGAACTTTCTCTTCTCCAATGTGTTAAGGGCTTCGGTGCGTACGAGTTCACAGGTGTCTGCGACTTTGCGTGTTGGAACGGCTAATGCCCCAGCGCTGCCTGTACCTGTCTCAAGAGGGGCGTAGCCAATCCGCCAGATGAGACGGGGGAAGCAGGCCATCCCCTCCCCGGGAAGAGCGGCTCGTTTCAGGGACTTTGCAGTTTCAACTGTAGGCAACAACCTTTGCTGTCTTTACCCCTTTTTGGCTGACTGATGAGCTGTTTTGCTTTCAAAACGACCCCTTCGCTCGCGAATCATTCTGAAACGCCCCAATTCAAAATAGAGTGACTGACATCGTCTGGTAGGCAATCACGGCTACTGCCCAGACACGGTCTGCGGCCACACTCTGAACGACGGCGTGATTTTGGGATATTTGCCCTTTCTGCCGCCTGCCTGCACAGGAGGGAGCGGTTCTGGCGCTTTTCAAGGCCTCCGCGATTTTGGATGCCACCTTGGCTTCCGCCCCATCCACGTCTGTACATGCCTCGCCACGGGTATCCTGGTTCAAACTCCCCCAAAAACGAACATCACCGGCTATTTTCTCGATTCATCCGTCGACTGCCATGCGCTCTGCAGGTTTTCTTGTGAGCATGGTTACTGTCCCAATGTGTGCGACCAACGGGCGATCGGCGACAGTGGAAATCCAGGCAAGTATCCCACTGTCACCTTGGATCCCGCCATCTGGGGGGTTCCGACAGCTCAGTGTGCTCCGCCCTGTGTCTTGATCATCCCCCCAACGATACTGCCAACGGCAACGACCATCTTCTTCAACGACTAGAGTACATCTCTCGAGTTTGGGTGGATGTCTGGGAAGGTCTACGTTGCCACTATCATCACCACCATCATCTCCATCCCACCAGTTACAACAAACCGCATCAACTACTCCAATGTGGTCCTCACCACCACCCTCGATGGCACCGTTCCCTCTGCCATAACACCGACAGCCAGCGTCAGTCCGCCGCCCTTTACCATTACACTCACGAATCTTCCATCCATTATCACAGTGGCACCGGTCCCGCGGATTCTTCGGCTGCCTCCGTGGCCATGGGTTGGTCGGGCGGTGACCTCCTGATTGTTTACATCGTCAACGTCTTTTGACGACCCGGTCATCATAATACCAACATCGTTTCCCACAACCGTTTCCCCCACTGAAACCGCCAGCTGGATGACGGATTGCGTCTCAGAGCCCACCACGACTGAGTAGAATGGCGAACCGGTGCCTGTCATTCCCTGCTGGGCTTGGTTTGTCTGGAGATGTCCTCCCAGATTTGGTGGCGTCGTCTTGCCCGGCTTCAAGCGTCCGGGCATCTACCCGAAGTAAGTCTCACAAAGCACTTGGATATCCTGTGAAACCATGGGTCTCTTCGACGAGTATTTAGCATACTAACCTTCTTACCTAAAACACAGCGGAGGACCTCCGCCTATTGCCCCCAATCCGCCCCCGGGGGTGATCCTGAAGGCTCCATGGCCCCAAATCACGTAAGTTTTCACTACGCAAACAGATCCTCCCATCTCAGGTTTTGTCATCGGCTGTTCTCATATCCGAATACGTATTTTTTTATGCTAGCGTTGGACCTGACATTAAGCCCACCTACCCGCCAGAACCAGATCCCGAGGAGTACCTCTGCGAGTCCGCCACAGCCAGCATCTGCACGTCAACTCTTTCGTATGGAGTCGTGGTCAAAAGAGGCGCTGCCGCTTCCTCTGGAACAAATGGGCCCCGGGTACCTTTTGGAGATGTCTGAAAGGTTGAAAACCGAGCCATCACAACTGCCACTTCCACCATAACCTTCTGCACTATGGTTCAGGGGCGCGGGGTTACTGACATCACCAAAACAACGACCATGGCCAGCACTGCCATTGCCACTGCTCGTGTGGTTCTCCCGCAGGACCCACGGAATGTCGACGACCTTAGGAGCACACTACAGCATCAACTGCCAGGAGCTAGCGGCTTTTATGAGTCCAGGATGGACACAATGAGCACAATGCCTTTCTTCATTCCATATCTCACCGACCAGGAGACTGACGCCATCAGAAATCACGCACAAGTGCGAGACGCATACATCCCCAGGGGAAGACTCATGCGAAGTCATTGGGGTGTGGTCTAGAATCCAAGCACGGAGGAAGTATTGCGTTAGGACAAGGAGCTTGACGACAACAGCACCGCCATTGAGGAACGATCCGTTTTGTCTAAGCGTAATGAAGAGGTCCATTCAGGTGCTCACGTCGCCCTGGTCTCGACGTCATGGCCCCCTAATACTGGCCCCGTCCCAAGCAGCGGCGAGTACAGGTGCGACTCGTCAGCGGGTGAGGGAACGTGCATTTACAACCTCGATCATGAAGCAACTTCTTCACATCCAGAATTCAGAGACATCAGTTCCTTTACTGCGCTGTTTCCGGGACCATTTGCAGTAAGGGCTTTCATGGAGAACGACAAAAGCCGACATGGTTCATTATGTCTCTCCGTGGCCGTTGGCAAGACACTCGGCATCGCCCGAAAGTCCAAAGTTTCTTGCAACAGTGTGGGACTTCGAGACATTTATCTACGAGCACTACCTGGATGGGCTTGCCCTGATCTACCAAGACATCTACAAAAACGACAGGGGGTCAAGGCCATGGTTAACCTCTCTATCTCTATTTTGGCAAGACAGGTTTCTGATGCGTTTGCCGACACCCTCGGTAAGTTAGAGTCTCTTGTTATTGTTTTTGGTTGCAGAACTGGATCTGGTTAATGTCCTCGCCCAGCAATGTTAGTTCGGGAGATTATCAAACTCGGGGCTGTGGTAACGACCGAGTCTGGGAATAGGGAAAGATATCCGTACGGCTACCCGGCACTTTTTTGGCGACCCCAGCAATCGCAACTACATTCCCGATCTTATCGTTGTAGGGGCTATGAATCCGAACGGCGGTCGCGGAAGTCATTGCAAAGCACCATGGCTCACCTGTTATGCACCAGGCCACTTCCTTAAGGGGGCGGACACGAGCGAAGGGGTTCCAACAGCCTATCGGTCAGGAGACGGAACGTCTTTATGTAAGCAATACTCTTTCACCCGTCCTGTACCCTGGGTAAACATGCTGAGCTACGATCTAACTCATCTGCGGAAAAGCTTCGGCGATAGTTGCGGGCCTCGTAGCCTACTTCCGCGGGCTCGATCCCTCCTTGAGCACTGCCGCCTCAGTCAAGCGCAGAATCGTCGATCTTGCATGCCCGCAGCAGCCTCCCAAGCACGAAATGGGTAAGACATTTCCGGACAAGGTCATTTGGAACGACCAGCAAAACGGCGGCTCCATTGTTCCAGCATGCAGTGGATGTTCAAGTTCAGGGAAAAAGAGACAGAACGGAGAGTCATGCCCCATCCAGTTCCCTCCAAAGGCGCCCGTCCTGACCTTCCGGACTGGGCCGCCGCAGCCGACGTGCAGCTCCGGTGACGCCTGTGGCGGCGTTTGCAAGGGATTCTTCTGCGCGGGGACCCCGTTGAAGCAGAATCATGACTTCTTGGACCCTCGCAACCCGGACAGTGTCCAGAACCCCGAAGGGCCCTACTATGACGGCTGGGAAGGCACCACAACCCACACAATTCACACGCCTTCCCCCATCCCAACGTATGTTCCCGACGGTCCGATCCCGACGCCGGGCCATGACAGAAAAAAACCAGCTTGGAGGCTGACCCATTTCGAGCTCGGAATGCTGCCGAATCAGACATGGAGTTGGCACGGATATGATGATGATGTTGAGTCATTGCTACCCAGAGCAGGCAACCTGGCTCAAGATGGGCGCAAGCTCGCCCACACCCCCAACATTCCTGGACAAAATCACTGGGTACGGCGACTATCCGTGCCACTTCCGGAACAGTGACATGAAACTGCGTCGCAACAAATGGGCCACAGCGGTCTGTGTTGAGCTTGACTCAGGCGGGACATGCAAAATCGATATTACGAGGCAGGTATATATCAATACCGCCGGGAGGCTCTGCTTTGCGCGTGGAGGGACAATCCGCGTGGAGCTTACTGGTCGGTATCGGACAGAGGTGTTCCTGGAGGTTGGGGCAGGGGATGCAAAGGAGAATTCCAAGATTCCGCAGGATTGTGAGCGAGGACGAGGCAAGTGATATATCTCAGAGATTTTGTCCCCTATCTTTATGCATTTTCGAGATAGCTACTAAATAACTTCACATCCATGCACTGTGGAGTTTGGTGAGAAGCAAGAAATTGGTGTGGTGTGGGTAAGAGAACGAGTCCAGGTGAAGCATATTTCCAAGCCCGCCTTACCTTTTCTTTCCCGTCACAAAGATCCTCCACAGATCCTTCAACGTTCCCAAGAACCCATTCCTCCCCTTGATCACATTTATCATCGCCAGATACCTCCAGACAAATAAGTCCACTTTCTCATAGTCATGCCCATACACCTCCCACACCCCCTGCCCCCTCTCCCCCTTCACTTCCCCTTTCATCTCCTCCACAACCCTCACGCTCCCAAACAACTCATCCCTTTGCTCCCCCTCCCCAGATCCATCATCCCCAGCATTAACAACCCTCAATCTCGGCCCCACAACCAACCCCCTCCCCTTAATATGGGAATCGGCCATCAGCCTCGTCGCGGCATCCACCACATCCTCCACCGTTCCCTTCCCGCCACCAGCAAGCAGCATCATCCCCGTCGGAGGAAGCAGTGGCGTCTCGACAAAATAAGGGTTCAGCGCATTCACGCGGATCCCTTTTGGCCACGCCGTAGCGCGAAGGGTGCGGAATAGCCCCATCACGGCGTGCTTGGAAATTGTGTATTCCGTCTGGCCCGGGAGTGGGAGGAGACCAGCAATGGAGGAGATCAGGAGGATGTGCTTATCGCGGGATGGGAGAGTGTTGGGGGGGTTGGAGAGGAAGGACAGAGCGAGGTGCGTGGTGTACATGACGCCGGTGACATTTACGCCCAAGACTCTAAGAGGAGGGGGGGACGAAGGGTCCAGATTAGCCGGTGCCGGAGGGTGGTCGAATACTCTCGCTTTGGGATCCGTCGGCACGCCGCGCTCGATGATGCCTGCCCCGGCCACGACTGCGTCGAGGGTGCCGGTGGGTGAGGCGCGGGCGGCGGTCTGGAAGAGCTCGAGCTGCGAGGCCCAGGAAGTGACGTCGCAGTGCTGGTAGACCAAGACCTGGGAGGCTTTGATGGAGGGGGAAGTGCGGAGGTCCGCGACCAGGGCCTCGCCGGCGGCGTCGTTTACGTCGCCGATGATGAGGTGGGCCCCGTAAGACGCCCAGTGGCGAGCAAAGGCCGCGCCAAAGCCCGAGGCACCGCCGGTGATGAGGACGGTCTTCCCAGAGAGGGTTGAGGGGTCATAGGGCTTGGTGAGATCCACAGGGTCGGAGAGGTCGGTTAGGTGCATGGCACTCCAGGGGTCAGGTTTGATGGTGGCCATAATGGATACTCTGGAAGAGGGTTAGTTTCAGGGGTTGGCATTTTGACGTTGATGGTGCCTTTCAGGGGTAGATGGCTTTGGCCAGCTAAGTGACGTGTAAGTCAAGCCAACACGTTGCTTGGATCCTCGAAATGCCACGGGGTGTTCAGGATGGAGGAGAGAGACGAATGGACTCACCGCTGATCCAAAACGCTAAAAGCTACGCAGAAGGAAGAGATAATTTAAATATGAACAAGAAGAAGAGCTCTAGATGCAGTGAACAACGATACAGAACAAGCAATTGCACATCACACCTTGCAGAGAAAGGAGAAAGACCACGTCCACCATGTTGGCGTCAGGAACCATACTTAAGAAGATAATCCCTGTCAACAGCGCAACAGCAAGGGAGATGCCAAGCGCATGTTCTGGAGCAAACCTTTCAGCCCTGGACCAGGGTATGGCCGGAGAATTCTCCTTGTGGAAGGCAGCCAAGCTGGGGAGGGAGGAGACGACAACGTCCGAAGGGACCGTGGGGCGCCTGACAGCAGTGTATTTTGAGCTGAGCGAAAACAATGGTGCAGAATACCCCGTGTGTGGAGGAAGATTGGAGGTTGGTGGCGCGATAGTGCCACAAACCGGACTGGAAAGGTCTCCCTTGCCTGCTGTTTGGCAGCAACCTCTCTGAAGCCACCAACAGTCATGCAAGGGACGCTCCTGAAGGAGTGCTTCCCCAGCTCTGGGCTGACAGAAATGGAGGAGAACCTGGAACATCTTCGTAATTTTGGAAAATCAAGTGGCTCGATAAGCGGGGCTTCGGAGACACTGTGCAAGGGTCAGAACACCCCCGTCCCTTTCTCCCTCGTGCTAGGGACGATATGACCTGAAAAAGGCAAGATCCTCAGTTGGTCCCTGCCTCTTCTGCAAGGCGGTCACGATTTTGGATCGAACATCAGGACCCTGAAAATGAACAGACTACGTGCTCACCATCTTTGGCCATTTGGATGGTTGGTGTCTCCGCAATCTTTCGTCACCAAACACTACCTGTAACAGGCGACGAGGCCGGGCCAGCCCTACGGGATCCTGCTGGTGGACCTTCGCCCCGGTCCCTGCCCCTGACGAAAAGCCCCGACTCCACGAACCTCCGATTGCGGGGCGCAGCGGGGCAGCGGGAGAGACAGTGGACAAAAAGTTGAAGCACGGAAGCCAAGCCTGGGAGAGACTGACTCACTTCTTTCGCGATATCTTTCAGCCATATTTTCTCCTCGTTCCCCGAAAACCAGGTCGAGAATACAGCGGGATCTGGCTCTTACAAAGCAAAGAAACCGCCCATCATGTCTCAATTGCCCACCAAGAACTGCGGTATGCGCCCGAGACAGCGAGATCTGCCCCGCCATCCATCCATGGATGTCTCATGACTCTGGAACCAGTCTGCTGACCATGCGACGCGACGAGCAGGTGTCCTAGGCTGCACCGGCTCGGTCGGCCAGCGCTTCATCCTGCTGCTCCAGCAGCACCCGTCGCTGCGCCTGGTGGCCGTCGGCGCGTCGTCACGATCCGCCGGCAAGAAGTACCGCGATGCCGTGCGGTGGAAGCAGAGCAGCCCCATCTCGCCCGAGGTCGGCGACCTGGTGGTGCGTGAGTGCAACGCGTCCGAGTTCGCCGACTGCGATATCGTCTTCAGCGGGCTAGACAGCGACGTCGCCGGCGAGATCGAGAAGGAGTTTCAGCAAGCAAACGTGGCCGTCTTCTCGAATGCCAAAAACTACCGCCGCGACCCCCTGGTCCCCCTTGTCGTCCCGACCGTCAACCTCGACCACCTCGACCTGATTCCCCACCAGCGCAAGACGCACGGCCTGCAACAGGGCTTCCTCGTGTGCAACAGCAACTGCGCCGTCATCGGCCTGGTCATCCCCTTCGCCGCGCTGCAGGCCCGCTTCGGCAAGATCGACACCGTCTCCGTCGTCACGATGCAGGCCGTCTCAGGCGCGGGGTACCCGGGCGTCAGCAGCATGGACATCATTGACAACGTTGTGCCCTTCATCTCCGGCGAGGAGGACAAGCTGGAGACGGAGGCGCAGAAGATCTTAGGCAGCATAAACGCCGACGCGACCGCCTTCGAAGACCAGACGACGCTGCGGGTATCGGCCGCGTGCAACCGCGTGCCCGTTTTGGACGGTCACACGGCGTGCGTGTCACTGCGCTTCACTCAACGGCCCCCACCCACCGCCGAGCAGGTCAAGGAGGCCATGCGCAGCTACGTCTCCGAGGTCCAGAAGCTTGGCTGCCCCTCGGCGCCCCAGCCGCCCATTAAGGTGTTTGACGAGCCCGACAGGCCGCAGCCCCGGCTGGACCGGGACCTGTCCAAGGGGTACACCGTCAGTGTGGGCCGCATCCGCGAGGACGAGAGCGGCATCTTTGACATCAAGTTTGTTGCTTTGAGCCACAACAGTAAGTGTCTAGCTCGGGAAAACATGAGCCTGCTGCTAACGCCATCTAGCTGTCATCGGCGCGGCCGGCTCGTCCATCCTGAATGCCGAAGCGGCCATCATGAAGGGCTATATCTGAATGGAGGGTGAGCGAGACAGCGTGTGCATGCATTTGACCCCGGAGTTTGGTGGCCATGTCGGCAGTCGTATACCATGTGCGGTCCGGGGGGTAGCCATGTCGTGAGACCCCGGGATATATTTGATTCCCCATAGAAGCAAGCATCAGTCCTGTCCACCGCGGCCCTGCCGTGCAAGCCTGAAAACGTGCTCTTTGGCCGATGCGCGTACCCGGATGCTCTTGATGACATGGTACGCTTCGTGACACGGTACCACGTCGCCGGTATGACCCCAGGCCCGGGGTCGGAGGAAGCCGAGGCACTTGACGGTTTTCTGTGGAACTGCGTCACGGCCGAACCTCGTCCATGGAATCTCGCTCTGTCACCAACGCTGTGCTCTCTGAAGGGATGGGGTGTGACCGTCAGCTGTCGAGAGAAGGGTGGACTCGAAAGACGTTTCTGGAGGTTTGATTGCTCCCTTCCCTCCAATTCCAGGGTAGTTGCCTGTGCCCCTCTCGGCGGTGGCTCAACGGCTGGCGGCATGGCCGAGTGCGAGAGTTGCTTCCCGAATGTCTCGTCCCCGGAGACGGGCCGCCAGTATGGTGCGCGGACCCAATAAGCGAGGTAGGCGGAAATGAGGTTGCCTTCGGACCCACGCCATTGCCATGTACCTTTCAATGTAGCGGTCTGGGGAACTGTTTGGTCCACAAACGGCTCTCTACAGCAGGCTCCATCTCGACGACGCCGGCGTTTGCGTCCGTCCGGTAAAGATCCGAGGCCTGGGCTTCCCAGCAGTAAGGTTACGGAGCTAAGACAGTCCAAGGGGAGAATCGTGAAAACGGTGCTTGTGATGGTAAAACAGAGACGACCCAACGCATTTGTGAAGCGTCCCGCTTGCTGGTGCTCTTAGTCCTAGGTGCCAAACTGCATGGTGTTGTGTTGTGGTTGTGCGCCCTCAGCAGCGCAAATGGTGATGGGAACCCCATCTTATCTTCGGAGCCGGAAGACGAATTTGCGGTGGTCTAGCCGTTTATCGGTTTCGGTGTTTTCGTTTTGCTTGATGGCTTGCGCATTACCCTTGGTCGTTGGCTGCTTCTATGGGTTGAGAAGCTTAAGCATCGATGGAGGGTGTGTTCTAGGCTGGAAGAAGGATGAAGGATGCCCCACTGTCGTGTCAGTGCCCCGCCCTTGGCGGGAGCTTGGACCTCTAGAATCAGTGATTTGGGATGGGGATGTTTTACTCCGTGCCTGGACGGAGTAGCGGGCCCCTCCAAGGTTTAGCGCAGGGGGGAAACAAACGGTCTCCCACTTCGTGACAACGTCGTAGGATTGGTTCCGTGACCCCTGTGCCGTTGTGTGAAATGCCCCGACCTGGAGCCTGCACCTCGAATTGTTGAACTCACATGCCCATTCTGGACCCCGCGCCTTGGAGCTCAACCACAACCTCCCTATCTTAACCAGACCTTCCCACCCTGCAATCGGCAACACTGTCGACTGCCGCAATCCCAGCCGCCATGTCGTCAGCAGAATCAGCGGCGGCGGCCCCTGAACATGCATCGGCGAGCCAGCCATCAACATCAGGGCCGAGCAACGAGACAAAGGCCCTAGTGCAAGATGTCCTGACATCAGAGGTGCGCGACCTACGGCACCGATGACGGTCGCCATGCGCTGACCTTGGCTCCTACAGATTGGCGTCTCTGTGATGCTTAACCGCCTCAAGCAGAGCATCGCCTCGGCAAAGGTATGAGCACCCTCCGTTTTCTTTTTCTTTTTGCGACTCCAGGTCTTTGCTAACGCCTCACGCCACAGGAGTTTGCCCAATTCCTCAAGCGGCGGTCAATCCTCGAAGACGACCACGCAAACTCCCTCAAGAAGCTATGCCGACTGTCGCAGGACAGCATCCAGCGGGGCGAGCATCGGGGCGGCACCTTCGGCAAGGCCTATGAGGAGATGATGGTTGTGCACGAGCGCATGGCCGACAACGGAATTCAGTTTGCCATGTCGCTGCATCAGATGTCTGACGACCTGACCGAGTTGGCGCTCGTGGCCGACAAGTCTAGGAAGGGCTGGAAGCAGAGCGGGCTGGCTGCCGAGCAGCGTGTCGCTGATCTCGAGGCCGCCATGCGCAAGTCCAAAGCCAAGTACGACGGCCTGGCCGAGGAGTACGATCGCGCCCGCACCGGCGACACGAGCCGTCAGGGCGGGAAGATGTTCGGTTTCAAGGGCCACAAGTCGGGCGCTCAGCATGAGGAGGACTTGCTGCGCAAGGCGCAAGCTGCGGACCAGGATTATCAAGGGAAGGTCCAGGTTGCCGCTTCGGAGCGCAGCGAGCTCGAGACCAAGACCAGGCCCGAGACTGTGCAGGCGCTTCAGGATATTGTAAAGGAGTGCGACTCAGCGTTGTCACTGCAGATGCAGAAGTTTGGTATGTTCATTTCATCGAGCCATCTTACGAAACTCAAGGTTACTGACAACCCACAGCGTCGTTCAACGAGAAGCTGGTGCTCAGCAATGGCCTTAGTATCAGCCCCCTGAAGCCAGCGTCTGAGACGCGGAGCCTGCGCGAAAGCATCCTCAACATCGACAACGACAGGGACTTGAGCGACTACCTGAGCAGCCAGCACCCCAAGCTGCAGCCGAGGACAGGGCTGCCCAAGTACGAGCGCAACCCTGTAGGTCGCTCCCTTTGTTCCTGGTGTTTATGACACTGCTGACATCGACAGCTACTCGAAACACAACACCGAGCACCAACCTCCCACAGTAACGCCCCGCAGCAACCACCGCCAAGTACTGCCCAGCATCAGCCACCGCCACCTGGCATCTTCCAGAATACGAGATCGAACACCTTTTCCGACAACCCTGCTCCCCCACTAAACCAGGGTTCTGTGGGGCATAGCTACAACCAGAGCATGGGATCGCTTCCTTTGCTTGGTGGCCCTCCACGTCCCTCCTCTCAACCACAGCACGAAAGGAGCTTCAGCCACGGGGGCGCCATCAACCAGGGAAACAACCAACAGTTCCGGGGCCCTAGTCCACAACAGCAGCAACCTCAGGTGTCCAGCCCCAGGTTCAACGGATCCTTTAACTCGAACACCTCTGGACCGCCGCAGCTCGGGGCTCTGCCATTCCAAACCGCCCAACCTCAGCAGCCCCAGCAACCACCCTACTCACAGCAGCAAGGTGGCCCAAGCCCGGGCACACAAGCCAAGCCTCCGGCAATGGTACCTCCTCAATCACACAGGCAGTCACCGCCAACAGTGCCGCAAATGGCGCCGCCGCGGCCGGTCTTCGGTGTCACTCTGTCCAGACTTTATGAGAGAGATGGACTGGCGGTTCCGATGGTGGTGTATCAATGCATCCAGGCCCTGGACCTCTTCGGGCTGAATGTCGAGGGCATCTACCGCCTCTCGGGCTCAGTGCCGCACGTTAACAAGCTGAAAAACTTGTTCGATACAGGTACGCATGATTAACCTCCCATCTCTCATCTTGATTTAGCTGACATTCCCAGACTCTACTTCCAACAACCTCGACTTCCGGAACCCCGAGAACTTCTTCCACGACGTGAACAGTGTCGCGGGTTTGCTCAAGCAGTTCTTCCGCGACCTTCCCGAGCCTCTCTTGACTCGAGAAAATTACTCCGCCTTCATTGAAGCAGCCAGTACGTTACTCGCCGACCGCTCTCCACGACCCTTTCTGCGCCCTTTAACTAACCTCTGTTCATAGAAAACGAAGACGACATTGTCCGCCGCGACTCCCTGCATGCCATCATTAACAGCCTGCCGGATCCCAACTATGCCACTCTGCGCGCCCTAACCTTGCACCTGCATCGCGTCATCGAGAACTCGGCGGCAAACCGCATGAGCTCGCAGAACCTGGCCATTGTGTTTGGGCCCACCCTCATGGGCACGGCGCCTGGGTCGAACATCTCGGATGCTGGGTGGCAGGTGAGAGTCGTGGATACGATACTGCAAAACACGTATCAGATATTTGACGATGATGATTGATTTTATGGATACCGATGGAGGGGGCTTGGTTGGAGGTAGGGGAAGAATGGCAGTGGGTGGCCGGTGCCTTGTTTTTTCCCTCTTTTGCTGTGTTAGCAGATGTACCATTAGTTGATGACTGAATGTAGGGTTGGAAGGCTGGGGTGGAGTGAATGATCACAGAGGCTGAAGCCTTGCACGGAGGAATTTATGAGCGGTTTCAAACCACAAGATCTAGTGCCCTTTTCTGCTAACAACTATTACCAGACTTCTCCCAGAAGCTGGAATGAATCAGCTCGAGGATGGGGTTTTTTGTCGTGTATGCTTGTACTCTAGGATCTTAACAACCGAGAAGGTGTTAGCCAAGATTGACCTCAAGCCTCGGAACCTCCTCGAGGAAGGCAATTGTTTGAGGGGAATATGGCCTGTGGTCCACAGCCGGCCATAAAGGAACGCCAACTGGTAAACACAATACCAGATTATAAACCATGTATTGCTCAGCACGATCTATACACATCCTATTACACATACAAAACCCGTCATCTACATCGGCGCGCTCCACCTCATATTAATTTGCTTCCTCCGAACCTAAACAACAGTCAGCATCACCACCTCACATTATCAGCTCAGAGAAAGGGAAGACTCACCATTGGCGCGAGCAACAGCACTCCCAGCGCCAACGCCACCACGGTGCCCACCAACGCGACCTTATTAAACCCCTTCCCAAGGATATCAAACAGCCAGCTCGGCGCGACCCTCGTACCAAACACATCGACGCCGTACGCAAACACCAGACTCGTGCTCTCCACGACCGCCGGCGTCGCAATTATCTTCTGCACGCCCAGTACGTCCCTCTCGTGGGTTATCACGCTCTTCGGATCCAGCTCGATGGCAGGAAGGTACTTGATCAACCCCTCCTCGGCCTCGGCAGGCGTCGGATCTCTGCCCACCGGCCGGCGCGGCTCGAGCACCACGCGTGGGATGCCCACGATGCCGTGCGACTCGGGCATGTAAGCCAGGACTTGGCGGGAAGTAATCCCCTGACGTGTCTGGGTGACAGCCAGGGCGGAGATGGGGGCACCGAGAACGTAGGCCTGGGAGACGACGGCAGGGCGGATAACGCCGCCCGTGGGGACATCGATGGGGTCAATTGAGGAGTAGGTTTCGGCATCGCCCAACGGGCCGCGGTCGTTGGGCTCGTCGGACTCGTAGAGGTCGGAGACGACTATCTGATAGCCCTTGAGAGTCTGGGCGGTGTTGTCGCGCAGGGTGTACTGGCCGAAGAAGGTGCAGACGAACCAGTTCTCGGCCATGGCGCACTCGACGGGCTTGGTGGGGTCGACGCCATCGTATTTGGAGGCGGAGAGGATTTGGCCCGAAATGGTGTCAAGGAGGTAGACGGTGAGGGTGCGGGTGCTGTCTTCAATGACCGCCAGTATGAGGGTGTTGGAGTTGAGGTACTTGTACTTGACCCTGCGGTCACCCAGGACGCGGCCGATCGAGGCGACGGCGTCATGAGAGGGGCGGCTAGCGATGTTGATGATGCGCTGGCCCTGCGGCGGGGTGAAGGACCAGGAGGTGGACTCGTAGGAGCTTGTGCCGTTGGGAACGAAGACGACGCCCTTTAGCTCACCATCGGCGCCACGGGTAACCACAGTCTGTCTCGGGGCCTGGTACACGGGGAGGTCTCCCATCTTGCCGCCGCGCCCGATGCGGATAAGCTGCTGGCCTGAGTATGTGTCCACGAGAGCGGCAGCCTGTGTCGTTGCCTCCGGGCTCGGTTTCTTGGCATCGATAATCTCGCCAGTGTCCCCCTTCAAGACTACAAAGTCGTTGTGGGCGCCAAGAATCTTGACTTGACCAGTTGTATCGTGCACTTGGATTCCCTTGACATCCCACTTGGTGCCCTTCTGGATCTTGAAAGCCCGCTTGTTCCACACAATCTTGCCATCGTTGCCAACGTCAAGACCATAGAGCATTCCGCGCTTGGTAGCCAGGATGACCAGCTTGTGGAAGCCGAAACTGTCGCGAGCCAACTTCCCAGCCGTTGAGGGCACGTCCTTGCCGAGGACACTGCTCATGAACCTGATGGGAAGGCGGTCGATCCAATCCGGGAGATACTTGAGGTCATGAATGTGACGCTTGAGGCGGTGGATGTACGCCTGGAGTGGATTGCTGTGCGCCTCATGTTCGAGAGTCCGCGCCAAGTCTTCACCCTCGGGGATCTCTGCAAAGGTAGCGGCTACGCCGCCAGTCATGCCTTCGGGGCGTGACCAGGCCATCTCGCCGTTGCGGATAAGCACCCAGTCGTCTGAATCTGTCACAACGGCTGCACGCACTGCGTAGCTGTCTTCTGAACCAGCCTTCTTGATGACCTCAGACACGCCGTGGACAGCAGCCGCCCTCGAGTCGCCCGTCTTCAGCGGCCAGCGACCAAGAACGCCATGAGACTGGGACGAGAGCAGAATCACTTCATCTTGTGTGACGCGGGTGAAGTAGACGTTGGCGCCGTTCGAGCTGGTTGAGAAGGACCCCGGCCCAGGAAGAAGGGGGAGGCTGTACGCCTTCGAAACGGCGTTGGTCTTGAGGTCGATGTGGAAAACCTCACCCCTGTGCCCTGTCGCAGTCTTGCTGTGAACCAAGAAATGCGGATCCGACTGCACCAGATGGGGTGCGTGAATCTCCACCGCCACAGTCCCATCCGGCAGGGTAAACTCTTGCCTCGTCTTGGTGCCGAGCACATTAACCCACAGCGTCTTGCGCGCATCATCCGTCCACGCCACGATGGGCGCGGCCGAGTTAGCCCCGACAAACATAACATCCTCCTTCCCATGAACATCGGCCTTTGCCCCAAGCACCATCTCATCCAGCCTCTTCCCCGTCAAGGTATCCAGGACGGCCACCTTGAGGTTATACGCCCCAGGCACCCCCTTCAAGCTGACGACAAACACCTTCTCCACATTGGTGCTCACCTGTAGGGGCACGTCCCTGCTGACCTCCCTAAACTCCCACACAACACTCCCATCCTCTGGATTCAACCGCCTGAGTACCGTGTCCCCTCCTTCTTCCTCAAACAGAACCAACACATCCTTCCTACTGCCACCCTCAGCCTCGGTCATCCCCATCACCTCCAGATCCCTCACAACACCCTCAAAGCCCACCCAAAACTTATTCCTCCCGCTGACCGCATCCCACGCCTGCACCGCGTTGCCAAAAGCACTGACAACCCACCCCTCGCCTTCCCCGGCTCTCATGAAACCTCCCACCCCATCATGTTCTGCCGCGCTTGAAACGGGATTCAGGTACTGTCGCCACAGCACCTCCCCGCTGCTCGGGTTCACGGCACCAACAACGCCAACATCGCTGAGGGTGTAGAGCAGGCTGGCGCGGTCGTCGCGGCGCGGGCGGTGGAAGAAGGTGGTTTCGGGCTGGGGCAGCCCGAGAAGGAGGTGGTGGTAGTCGAGATGGTTGACTTCGTCGCGGAAGACGGCGTGGACTGTGGAAGGGAGAATGGCGGCGAGGAGGGCGGGGAGGAGGTGTGAGGTGCGCATCTTGGGTGGTTGGCGGTGGCTTGGTATGGAGAAGGGGGTGTGGCGCGCAAGCCGACGCGCCTGGTTTAGGGGTAGTTTTGTTTTGTTGTGTAGAGATTAGGTCGTCAATTGATTGATCCCCATTGGTAGGTCGTTGGTAAAATCTGAGTGTTTGTGATGAGGAGCTCGAGCTGGGGAAGCTCAGCTGTGGTGGGATGGAGCTCTCTCGTTGTCGGTGACGTTGAAACAAGGCCTGCTTGTGGCTCCTGAAGCTCACCCCTGTCCATATGTTCGTCTTGGCATGCCAAGGCGAGTGATGTCAATGAACCTCAACACTGAGACACTGAGTTGGTGATAGTTGGAGAAAGGGGCTCTTTTTGAATCAGCTACAGCAAGGTCATGTCCTTATAAGCTATGGCATACCTCATGCTGTCTGTTACTGCTATGGAAGAGCTATCTGTGAGCTATGGCGCTGCTCTTCGTTTGCATGATCTGTCGACCATGCCCAGGACCGTGCGTATCAACGTGCCCCTTTTCCCTTCGCACTGTAACAGTGTGACGCACGGACCTCGTGCCATGAATGATTCCTCTTGCAATTCAAAGCCTCTTCGCTTCTTTCTGGGTATCATCAACAAAACCTTTCACAGAACACCCCGCCATCCTTGGTAGAAGTCGCGACTTCGGCCACGCGTCTTCATCGTCCACCACCTCTCAATCATCCTCATTCTCGACCTCCATCTTGGCCAGCTCAACCTTCACAGGAATGCATTCCCACGAGCAACCAACTCGCAGAAAAGGGACGGTCGTTGGCTCAGTTCGATAGCCCTTCTTGTTGAAGATGATGGCCTCTTCGCCCTTGCCGCTCAAGATCACTGTGTCGCCAATTTCGCGGAACTCGATCCACTGCGCCAGTGGCATCACCGTGTCCTTGCCGCAGACCGAGCACTTGATCCCGCCGTCGCCCTGAAGGTCAAACGCCCGCTCAATTGACGGCTCGAGGTGCGGCGGCAAGCGCTCTCTCTCTTCGCGGAGCCATGACCGGATCACCTCGGCCTCTGTCGATGGCACGTTGGCACACCTGCGGAGGACCATCTCAAAGAGCGACCTGGCGCCTTTGCTGGTGGCCATGTGGTGGGGCAGGCGCGCCATGTCCAGGTTCCGGGGCGTGGCGAGCTCGGTGAAGGGTTCAATGTCGATGACGGTCGACTCTCTGCGAGTGGCGCCATGGTGGAGAAGGACGAAATCGGACCGCGTTCGGTTGCTGCTATCCATGAATTGGACAGGGCTTCGGTATTCGAGCTTGGTTGTTTTGCCCTGCCAGCGCGGCGGGAGCTGGACCGAGTCGGGGGGGCCAAACGTCAGTAGCTCGTACTCTTCCGCGCCCGTGCTCATCAGGGGAACGAAGACTCTCGGTTGCCAGAACGGGTTGGGGTGGAGCCAGAGATGCTCGAGCTTACTCCCTTTCTTGAGGAGCTGCAGCATCTCGCCGGGGAGGAACGGGATGTCATTCCCTCCGATGTGGAGGCTGTTCAGGTTGGAGAGCCGGGCAATCTGCGGCGGGAGCCGTTTGAGGTCATTCGCTCGCAGGCTGACCTCAACCAAGTTCTCGACATTGAGGAGGGAAATTGGGAATTTCTCAATTCGGTTCCCGGACAAAAAGACTCGGATCTGCGCCTCGCGCTGCTCGAAATTGACGTCTTTGATGACGTCGGGAATCGGAACGATATGACGGATCGGGTCGAGGAGGCCGTCGGGAATAGTCGACAATCTCTGATGGCTAGGTACAGTCAGATTAAACGGCAGGGTTAACGGGAGCCACCGGACTTACGAAATATCGACCTGCTCCTTGCCCTCCTCGATGCAGACGCGGATGATCCTCGAAACCTGGAGCTCCTGCTCGGACATGGGGCGGTAATCTTGCGGCGGCGGCAGCCGCAATCGCGGGGCAGTGGGGTTGAGGTCGACAACCTCGTCCATGTCGCTGGATGCGCCGTCCATGCTCATCCAGACACCGCTGTCGAGCTGTCTTCGGAACTCCCGCTTCTGGGGGCGAGGGGCGGTTCGATTTCGGCGCGGTGGGAGGTACCTCGGGAGGGATTCATCGTCTAGGGCCGAGTCTGATGATGCGGGTTGTTGGTCGAACCAGGTACCAACGTACCGTCTCTTGCGACGCCCCTGCGCTTGATAATTGTCCAGGGCGGGGTCGTCGTCACTCGAGAAGAAGGCAGGATCACTCGACGCGGACGATTCGTGGAGAGGAGGGGGTTCTGTGGCTCTGCCTCGTTTACGTCTGTCGCCGACCGTGAGAGAGGGAGGGAGACGAGGCAGAGTAGGTTCTGGTTCCTCGGCCATTTTTCTGTCAAGCCTTCGGCAAAAGACAGGAGAGGTTTTGCTTGACACAGGCTGCGGGGAGGGTTACGAGCAGTAGCACAATCCTTCAACCAGAACCCGCTCAACAGCCTCGGATATGGGATTGAGGCGGTTACAATGCACCTTATTGCTCTCAGCCAACGGAGTTCGGTTTGTTTGGCGTGGGGATGAGAAAGAATGAAAAGGGAGACACGTCAAAGTCGCGTCGCTCGCGTCTCAAGGTCAACACCCCCACCGCGGGATCGGAACCCCACACGACCCTAACAGGACCCAAAAGGCGGCTAGCGCACCGGGTTGCAAGATCCACCATGTGACCCTGCAGTCCAGTGGCGTAGGACCCCTGTCACACTCCGTCACTGTGCAACATGGATCCTAGCACTGGAGGATTCAAGAACGACTGGTACCTACCCTTGGACACAACACTCCATCCAGTTCGACGGGAAGTTTCTCAGAGGCAGACATGGGTTTTCACGTCACTCTCAGAGGGCAGCCCACCGTGCGAGAGCTACTTCAGGTATCTGGTTGGATGGCTATCCGATGGCTCTCCTCTTCTTTTGGACCTCCAGCCTGCAAGGAAGCGACAACCAGACGGAGATTTTGGACGTCACGGGTTTGCAGCAGTATGTGTCTCACTCACGGAACACCAAGGGTTGGCAGCTCAACTTCTCATTAAGGCTAGATGAGACGGGGCCGACGTGTCAGTACGCCGAAAACGCCCTACCCCGAGAAAAGAAGGCGGAACGAAGCAGTGAAACTGTGAAACTAGGAATCAGGCATCTGGCAGGCCAGCGGAACGCAATCCCTTCCCTCCAAAACAGAAACTGTCGCCTCAGATCGCCAGCATCCCCAGGGCGCCGCCATAGAATCCCGAGAGCTTACTTGCGAGTCATGGAGGCCGAGACGTTGTCAGCGAGTTTAACAAGCTCATCCTCCACATCGAGGTCACCCTCAACCTCTTCGGCAAGACGGATGAGGGCGTCCTCGTCAGCGGAACCGAACTCATCAAAATCCTCGTTGGCCGGCTGCTTGTTTTCGGCGGGGGGCTCGGAGTCATCCTCAATGACGATGATCTCGGCGCCGACCTCCATTAGCGGAGAAGACGGCTTGGGCCGGGCCGCGGCCGGCTCGGTAGGCAAGATCTTGACGTCCATGTCATCGCCCGTCAAGTCGACAAGGACCTTGTTCTTGAGCGTCGGCGACTTGTAAATGGTGGCCGCAGCCAGGGGGTTGAACGAATCATCATCGTCCTCCTCCTCCTCCTGCTGCTGCTTCTTCTGCTGAGCAGCCGTCTTCTTGCCCTTGGCACCGCTGGCGTGCTTCTTACTCTTGGCGGTACCCTCCTCTTCACCCTCCTCAACATCGCGGAACGAGCCCCTCTCCAGCTCCAGCTTGTAGTTGCAGCCCTCCGCCGAGCACTTCAGCACGCGCTCCATGTAGTGGAACGTATCGCGGCACTTCTTGACCAGCTGGCCGCGCTGGCACATGGGGCAGCCCAGCTGAGGCGGACCTTTATCGCGGGGGTTGGCAACGGCACCACCTATACCCGCCGCTTTCTCGCATTCATCCACCCAAGTACCCTCCTCATCGAGCGCCGGATCACGCTCCAGCGTCTGCGAGTAACCGCACCCGCCGTCCGCCTCCCCGGCCGGATCCTTGTGGTTGCGGTTGCTGCACACGAAGCGGAACTTGCCCCTGTCGGCCGAGAAGCCGGCTGGGTGGAAGCGGGTGCGCACGCGCCGGCCCGTGGCACACTCGGGGCAGCGGCCGTACTTGGGGGCGTAGGCTGGACCGCGGCCGCGCGACTTAGGGGTCGCCTGGCCGTAGGTATTGATCGGGGTGATAACGCTGCCTTTCATGGTCGAGCTGGTCGAGGGAGTATTGGGCTTCTGGGCGAAAAGCACGGGGTAAGCCTTGAAGGAGCCGGGGGTGGCTGGGGAGGTTTTGGCCAGGGGGTTCTTGATCTTAGGGGGCTTGCTGGGCGTGGTCATCGGGGAGAAATCCTCCGAGTGATAGTCGTCCATGTCATCGTCAATGTCCCCATCGCCGGCGGAGTCGTTAAGGGCTGCGGAGCTAGCAACCAACTGCTTCTGGAGCTGACGCTCGAAAGCAGCCACAATAGAGCCGCTGTCCGCGCGGGAGCCGCCAGAACGCGAGCCCGAGCGAGCCGGGGTGCTGTTGGCGCTGGCGGGGACGAGCTTGGGGTACTTTTTGCCGCTTTTGGCGGCCGAGGTCTTGCCCTTGGTATCCAGGGTCTTGTCCACTTTACCGCCAAGAACCCCCTGGCGGCGGGTGCTCGGAGGGGTATGAGCCAGCGGCATGGCCGGGAGGGCTGGAGGCTGTTAGTCGGTCGGTCGATTGGCCGGTCGGTTTGTTACTGGAGGGTGAAGGAACAAAAGGAAGAGGAGACCAGAAAAGATGATTTTCAATGAAAACGGTTTACTTACCCTTTTTGTGAGGAGCCATTGTTGATTCCTTCGAATCTGGCGGTTGCCGTACGAGGAGGGTCTGCCGAAAGTTACTCGATTTTTTTTGTGGTTGTGGGTTGGTTGAAGTTTGACTGGAAGCTCTTGAATGCTAAAAAGTTTGGATTTCTCGTGTCTTGCTTGCCTCGAGGCCTCAGATCGTCATGAATGATGTCGTTCACAGGTGAAGTGCCCGTCCGGGAAAGGGGTTGAGGTGAAGGGATGAAAAGGTGAAAGTTACGACGAAGATACCGAACCTTGCGACGAAGAGCATGAAAGTTACGACAAGAATGCCGAAACGTCCGACCAGAAGGGTGTGAGCTGCGATGAAATGGCAGAAAGTAGAAGGAAATGCAGAATATACTAGTGAAGAGTGGTGAATCATGCGCCGAATGAGAGGGAATGTTGGACGATGGGATATTGGACAAAGAAGGCCAGCTGGCTCTACGCTTCAGCAAGTCTAGTGTGAGGTTTGTGATGCACGAGGAAGAGAATTCAAGGAAGAATGGTTGGGACATGTACAAAGGAGTTTTGGAATGGCAAGCCGGATCTCTCTCAGAAACCCCTGTCGGTTGATGCTGTCCGGAAGGCCAGGGTGATGCTGTGGAGGGCAAGTTGAATAAGACACCCATTAGGGCAATGTTGTTAAAGTCAAAGAAGTGTATGATAAACAACGACAGCAGCCTCTGTCTCACAGCAGCATTTTGCCCTTTCCCTGTCGAGGTAGGTATCTGAGAAATGCAAAAGGCTGCAGTGTCTACGACTTTGGTATTCGTAGGTTAGTGCGGGAAGCAGGGAATGGGTGAGAGACAGAGGAAGAGAACAAGAAATAACTTTGCTCAAAGGCTGCTGTCACAGAGATGGATTCAGAGCAGAGCAGTGATCTCGAAAGACTAGGTGGTGTAGATAGACATTACAACATATGCGTGCTACTGGCTCTAGCTTTACGGGTGAATCTCCAGGGCAAACCTCATAAAAGAGTCCTGATCTGGAGGTGGAAGGGTGAAAATAGTGTTTTAAGAAGAAAGTAAGCAGAGATAAGCAATACTGTCAATACACCAAGAATAGAATTTACATTTTTAGTCTAGATGGTTGCTATCAACACTAGAGACATTACCCTCAGGGATCAGCAAATTTAGATCCCTCCCTTTGCCCCTTTGCTACAGTATGGACTAGGAAAAAGTAAGGGCTGTGGTTTTCCAGCCGCCAGGAATGATTTCTTTGCTGAAACACAGTAGCGTTTGGGTTGGGATACCTATCTAAATCATTGCGCTTCAGACAGATAAGTCCAGGTAAGATGGCAACGGTATGTAATCCAATATCAGTCAAAGCTAACTTATGAGCAGCTAACAAGTTCCCTGTCCTATGGTGAAGTAGGTAGGCGAGGGAGGAACTCGCAATCCTGGAAATATTTCCACCCCTGTAGAGATGAACGCGTTGATTCACAAGCTTCTTCTCGATTTGAAGGCCAAGTTACAGAGATTCAGGTGCGTACACACAAAAGTCCTGCAACAGTGTTGTCTCCTATGTCAAGCAATGTTTTTAAGTCGTGAAATGGTTTGAGAGGATCTTATCATTGGCAGCTGTTGACCCCTTTTACACGTTTGTTTATTGACCCCTGAAAAGTGGTTGCCATGGTACCAGGGGAAGTTGCAGCAGCCAGTACCATTGTCCAACTTTTGCAGAATGGGGCGAACAAAGACAGGCAACTATCTCCGATGGAACGCTTTTGTGGGGAAGAACCTTATTCTATATCTTGTTATCGCACGCTCATCGCAACCAGCTTGCTTCATCTGCTAAACCACACAAGTGTCTTCTGCGGGTATGACGATGCTTACGGCAGCAACCTCTTCGGAGTCCTGGGGTAGAATGCCGCGAGATGCACACTCGGGAGGTTGAGATACCACGCCACCACGCGGTCCAGACCAATACCGCCACCGCCGTGGGCCGGCACACCCGCCTGCCTGAAGATATCCACATACTCCTTGATGCCTGGGCTAGCGGGGTCGACACCCTTGGCACGAATGCGTGCCTCCAGTTCGACAGGGTCGTTGATACGCTGGCCACCCGAGCAGATCTCCTGGCCGCGCATGAACAGATCGTAGGCGTTGGTGACATTGCGGTTGGTGGGGTCCTCCTTGGCGTAGAAGGGGCGGGCCGATTCGGGGAACTTATCAAGGATGTAGAAGTCGGTGCCGTACTTCTTGCGAACGAGGGCGCCGAGCGCCTTTTCTTGCGGGGTGCTCATGTCCTCGTCGTCGCTGACGTTACGGAACTCCTCAGGGCCCTCCTCGCGGAGCAGCTTCTGGCCTTCGGCGAAGGTCAGGCGGACTTCCCTACCATCCTCGGGGAGGAGGAACTCCTCCGAAGGATAGACAGAGCGGACGAGGGCGATCTCTTCGGCGCAGCGCTCCTTGATGTTGCGGAAAATGTGCAGCAGGACGCCCTCGAGCATATGCTAGGAACGGTTAGCGTGTTTCGGTGAGTACATTGGGGGGTTGACATACCAGAACCTCGCGGTAGTCCTTCTTGATCTCCATTTCCATATCGAGACCGGTGAACTCGGTCATGTGTCTAGGGGTGTTGGAGTTTTCGGCTCTGAAGACGGGACCGATGCTGAACACCCGCTTCCGGCCACCGGCGATCTCAATCTGCTTGTAAAACTGGGGTGATTGGGCTGGCATGAGTTAGCAGAGGTCTTCCATGCCAAATAAATCTCTTCTAACATACCAAGAAAGGCCTCCTTCTCGAAGTAGGGAAGACGGAAGACGTTGGCACCGCCCTCGGAAGCCGCAGCAATCAGGCAGGGGGGCTCGAACTCCTTGAAGCCGTGCGAGCGCAGATAAGAGCGATACAGCTCCTTCATCTCAGCCCGGATGTCGGCAATCGCCTGCTGAACGGCGGACCGCTTGTGCATGACAATGTTGTCAAGGTGGGTGAGCATAGTCGCAGCCGGGGTGCCCGTCGTCTCGCCGGCTGGGGCGATGCTGAGTTTCTCGACGCCCTCCTCTACGGGTGCCTCCTCGTCGCTGAAGTTGGCAATCGGCCGGTTCGCGGCGGCGAGGGTCATGCCCAGCATGGCGGGAGCGGCGGCGTGGACGAAGCACTTGGTGATGTGGAGCTCATAGTTTTTGACGCGGCAGCTTTTGACGGGCTCTAGGGGTTTCTCGACGGTGGCCTCGACGACGACAAAGCTCTCCGGGGCGATGGCGCCAACCCACTTGACCATTTGCCGGCTCACTGGTGTGCCCTCCGGGTTCGCGGCAACGATGCCCTGGATGGCCCAGTTGCCCTCCTCGCGCAGCTCAACGAAGGCCATCTTGGCACCCTGCATGCGCGCATTCTGAATCCAGGCACGCAGCTCAACTGTCTTGCCCACATGCTCGTCGCCGAGGGTCTTCAGGTTGATTTCGATCGCGTCGGGGGAGAGCTTCGTCTCATGTGTCTCTTGGCCGTAGTTGTCTATGGCGAGGTCCTGGGTCTGGGCAGCGGAGGCGGTCGCGGCTTGGGCAGCAGCGCGCTCAGCAGCCTTGCGGGCCTTCTCAGCTTCCTTCTTAGCCTTGGCCTCGGCCTTTTTGGCAGCCTTCTTGGAGATTTCGCCGCCTTCAGCCGCAGGGGCAGCAGCAGCAGGAGTCTCGACCGAAGTCTCGGCGGGGGGGAGGGCCGGGTTCGCGGAGTCGGACATGTTGATCGGTGTCGGAGATTATCAGAGTGCTGAGGGTGTCAAGTGGGTGGGATTGGCTTTATAGGTATGGCTCTCGCCTGGTGCCTGGTCGCTGTGTGGCGTGAAGTGTCGAGTCACAGATCTCGGTTCGGTTCCAAAGGAACTTCCAATGGCAACAACACGGAACCTGAGGGGCAACCCGTCTTTTTGGTGGGGCATGGAGGGGTACGGCAGTGGTTCGTCTTATCAGGCTAATCTCATCCTCACCACCGCCAACCCCAACCCTGTACATGGAACATGATCTGATGCCAGAATCTGCAGGCCTGTGCCCAACTTGGCGTCTTTATTTATGATGAATGGATCAGCCCAAGAGGCCATTCTTGACATCATCAAGCAGCTGCAAGAGACAAGCGAGGGCAACCCACGCTGTGAAATGGATTTGAGGCACGCTAGATAGTGGCAGTGTTCCAGCGGCTGTTATGCCATTATTGAGGGGCCCCACATGGTGTATTACTCTCTACCCGCAAGATTCATCCACCATCTGCCAAGCCTCCAAAGTCGTCAACAGGACAAGAAGGCCTCTCACGCGATTCATCGCATTTCTCAGAGACGTCCAGCAAAAAAAAGCCATGGCATCAAAGCGCGACTACGCTGCCGTTGCGGCCGATGAGCATAACGAACCGGCCATTCAGTCTTCCAACAAACGGCGACGGGAACAGCAAAACTCCAAGTCGAAAGGCGCAGAAGGCAAACCTGACCCAACCTACGGGCAACGATGTGCCTTCCCTGGCCTCGACGACGACGAGTCGGCCCAGGTATCAGATGACGACCTCGAGTTTGAAGAATCTGGAGACGCGCTGGCGTATCTGAGAGCCGTCCGGTAAGCCAGTACTTCCATGCTGTTGCCTCATCATTATCACCCAACCTCTGCTAAACAACGTCCCTCCCTTCCTCAGCCGGCCCTGAATCAGACCACATTCACACAGGGTAAGCTAATGGTAAGTACCTCACAGACAAGAAGCTAGCAGCGTCCCCCACGTCCTCGTTGCGCCCAAGGCCGGTCCTCAGCTCCCTCCCCACCTCCAACAACAGGCCGCTTCCGACACCGACCGAAGCATCTACACCGACGGCGTCGGCGACTCGCGAGGCTACTACCACGACGGCGCGTACACCGCAGTACCCGACCCAGACCCCTCTACGATCTCTTCCGAAAACGACTTCACCCCCGACGACCCCGATCTAATCGCCACCCAGTCCTCCCATCTGCGCAAAGCCTACTACGCCTCCCTCACTTCGCAGTTCCTCTCCCTCCGCGCACTCCTCCACCAGATCCCACCTTCTCATCTCGTCGCCGCCCTGCCCCGTGACCACGGCACCGAAGTCGGCTCCTTCGGCGCGCGCTCTTGGACGTTCCGCGTCTGGACGAAGCGCATCCGCCACACCGACCCCCTGCCAGTACAAGTGGCTGCTTTGGATCGGCAGAGCGTGCTCAAGCTTCTTAGGGTGATTTTGGGCGGCAAGTTTATCCGGAGGGGGTATGAGCTGCGCGAGAGGACGAGTCGGTGGGTCTGGGCGCTTCTGGCTCGGTTGCCGGACCGGGGGGAGATGGGATACGATGAGGTGGGGTGGGTGAGAGAGCTGGGGAAGAGAGCGGTGTTGATGATGGTCAGTATTGGGCAGATGGAGGCACTGAGGGAGGAGGTGGAGGGGGAGGACTTGGAGGGAGAGGAAGTGGATGGTGATGATGGGGAGGAGGAGGATGCCGGGGAGATGGCGGGCGACGAAGGCGAGGAGGGTGGGGTTGAGACAGGGCGGGATGGTGAATTAGCGACCGAACAAACTGCTGCTGGTATCAAGGACGTCAACGATGACGAAAACGGCGAGATGGATATGGACCTCGACGACGGGGAAGTTTCCGACGACAACATACCCACAACAGCCGGAAACCAGGACATTCAGGCTGATATCGCAGCAGCTAAGGCTCGGCTCCTCGCTCGCCTGGCGGAGGCTACTTCCAAAGAGGAACAAGTACCTCCGCCCGCCACGGAGGATCAGCAGGATGTGAACGACAGTGAGGCGGGTAGTGTGTTTGACGAGACCACGGCGCGCGTCAACATGCGGGCAACGCTGAACATGATCCTGACTGTGGCCGGTGAGTTCTACGGGCAGAGGGACCTGCTTGAGTTCAGGGATCCGTTTCCTGCTTTGTAAGTTTGGCACCAACGGATTCATACTGGCATCGCCATGCAGTGTTTTGCATCCCTTGATTAGACATACTCATTGTCAGGAAGTAATCAGTATGTAACACCTATTTCGTTTGTTTGCGCTACAGCAATGAGCTATCCTCAAACAGCAAAAAGAATGTACTCCTCCGTCTTGCCCTTTGGTAATGATCTGCCCGTTGCCAGTGATTGAATCAATCCTCTTAATAAACGCCGTGTCCCTCAAGAAATCATGCAAGCAGCTCCAGGACCGCCCTCTCATCCATGGTATAATGCAACCAATCCAACCCGGTCTGAGTACACGAGACTCCCCAAACAAACAGACCGTAACGCCTGGTAAAATGCAAAACTCTAACCTAAGCTATCCCTCGCCGAACCCGCGGTAGTTCCGTATATAACCGCTCATCCACCCATTTCGGCATCCTCCTCAACAATCCCATTGTAATCCAAGAAGCTCGCCTCCTCAAAGTCATTCCCATCCTGCCCTGGCACGACAACCATCACGTTCTCCTCCCCCTCATCCCCACCAGCCTTCCTGTGTTGTCTCGCCCTCCGTGGCACGGCCAACACCCTGGCATTTTCCCACACCTCCGCCGGCGGCGCCAGCGTGCGGGGCGAGACCTCGCCGTCCAGCCACCCTTCCCGTTGTTGCTCAGTGCTGAGACGGACGGGGCCGCGGTAGGGGAGGGACGTGCTGAAATTGTCGCGCACGGTCTCGTCTTCCTCCGGGAGGAACGAGCGTTTGCGGGTCGGAAGAGTGGTTGTGAACGTGTCTACCGGCGTTGTGGTATTGGTGGGGATATTGGCGGAGATAGCGGGTACAGAAGTGCTAGAGGAGAATGACGTGCTGAAAATGGAGTCCTGGCTGTTTGTCAAGCCGGGCATTGTGGTGTGGTCGATTGCGTCATCGATAACATTGTGGGAAGGTTGGAAAGCCAGGCCACCGACTTTGTTGAGGCCACAAAATGGTTCGAGTTCGCGCATTGTCGAGGTGTATGTGGCGCTGGATGGGGTGGAAGCAGGAACACTGGTGGTTGTGGTGCTGTCCTCGGCCCAGAGGGTGAAAGCGCCGTATTTGCTGTCAATTTTGTAGCCTTCTGGAACAGCTTTGCGGACGCGCATGCCGACCGCTAGGAGGTCGGTCTGGACTTGATGTGGGAGATCAGGACCATTGAGAACCGCTTGCTTTGCAGTGACGGGGGCGGCATGGCCAGAGGCGGCCGTCGAGAAGAAGGATGTGATTTGGCGCTGCGATGAATCGCTGGCAGCGCCAACGAATTGACGCTTTGAACGATGGCCAGCCATATCCTCAATCTCAAGAGGGATCAAACGATATGTGGGGGATTCGAGCGGTGCCAATGAGGGGGAAATTCGGTCTGTGATGTGGCGGTGGGAGTCTTGGAGTGGAATGTGGCAGGTCAAAGAGAGCTGGGCGGCGTCAGATCAAGTGCCGGCCAAAAAGGTGCCAAATCGGGGAGGTCGGTGTGTGTGGGGAGGAGGTCAAGTCGCGACCGCGTTTTGACGCGTTAAGTGGTTTTTGCTGGCATGCAATTGGCCAGAAACGGAGGCGAAAGGCGGGTCCGATGGACTTGATTGTTGGAGCTTCGATAACTGTCCAGGACCTGGAAGTCAAGCTTTGGCAGCCTTTGGAGATTGAGACCAGCGTAAGGTGTTCTGGGCCCCTCCCATTTTTTCTCAGCTTCGGGGTCTTTTGTCGTTCCTGATTGCCCCTTGGATGCCCGGCTGAGGTTCCCGTGAAACCATTGCTCGTCCGTTTCTGTTCTAAGTGGCTGAAGGACGCCGTATTGAATCAGACCTTCTAAGTTTGGGGAGTCTGTGGAGACGACCGGATGCTCGAAGACTCGGCTGACGTTGCATAAAACAATCCATTTCTTGCAGCTGGCACAGAACACATGCAATGGGCTGGCAAGCGAGCCAGCAAGCGTCAGCCCCAAAGGCCGTCGGGAGTTGACCTGTCAATTGCACTTGAAATATGCCTTAACTCATCCGTAGGTGCATGTCCCTGCATCATAGAGCCCACGATTGAGGTGTCATGTCTCAGAGTGGAGGGGTCAAACTAAAGACGGGAGTTTACGGATTGTCGACATGACCGAGGGCTTCCGAGTGTCTGGACAGCTTCGGATGCAACTTTACATACCAGGAGCGCAAACAGGGCTGGGCAAATAGAGAAGCCATGACACCGGATCACCAAAACGCCGTGAAGACAGAGATGTGGTCATGGAATCTCGTCAATTTGTCGTAAAGCACACCGGCTCCCCCTTTTTCCTGCCCACTGCACCAAGGCCCTCGGCGGTCCTCAGCGATCCACGTCCTCGCGTCTAGCAGCTGGCCACCCGCCCGTGACCGGCCGGTCTAAACACTGGTGAGAATGCCTCTGCCAGCGATCCTCCCATGCAGTATCACCTGCCTGTACAGCAAAAGCAAGAAAGCGACGTTCGGAAAACGCAGATCGAGAAAGAAAGTCGGAGAAGTCGATGATGCTAGATATCCGGACCCCAAACGCCCCCCCAGGTTGTTGTGCGAGGTGAATTTTGGCGAGCCCATCTTCTATCCGCAAATGAGATTGATTTGACGATCGAGAGTAATGTTGTCTAGACGCCCCAGCTCGCACCAGCCTTGCAGATACCGAGATGATCCCATTACCATGCCATTATGCCCAAAGAAAGAAAACAGCCGCCAACGAGCCGCTTACTTCCTCCGGAACGAGCAGCCCTCAGTGAGGCGGGCCTTGCCACCGGTGGGCTGGCAGAGGACCGTGGTGCAGCCTTGGCAGATGACGACAGTCTGGGCGTGCGAGAAGACGGTCGTGATGGTGAAGCAGCCGGGGCACTTGACGTCCATGAAGAACGAGCGGGGAGCAGGCACAAGGGTCTGCAGCGTGTCAGCATCAACGCGACATCAACGGATTGATGCTTCGCGGCGTACCTTGAGCTTGTGCTTGCGAGCCTCGGCAGCCGGGCTGGGGTTGAGGAGGTCAACGGCGAGAACCTTGAAAAATCAACCGTCAGCATAACGCCCTCTCCATCAAATTCCATCTCGCCCGTCGATTTCCCTATCTCCACGAGCCGTGACCAGTTCCCCTTGCCGTTTGGCGCCTGTCGTGCCTCCAATTTTCGACTTGAATTCCACCTCCTCCAAACGTGGTGATGATGCGGTTCTCGTGAGACTCGGGAGATGGACATCGGGCGGGCGAGATGGCGTAAAATCGGCAGGGTTTCGGCTTCTTACCATCTTGACTGATTATTTCCGATGTCGAAAGACGAGCGGTAGCTTGATGCTGGAAATCTGGATGGAAATTGGCGGCAGACTCTTGCTCGTCGATGGTTGCGGAGGGGATTTTCAAAGGCCCTGCGGGAACGAAAGTTCGAGAGGCAAATTTTGGGTCTGTGAGGAGCAAATGGCAAAATTGGCTAGCCTCGGACACGGCCTGTTAGGGCTTGATCTTATAGCCAATCAGACCCCTGCCCAAGTGGCAAAGCGGGGCCCGGCTTTCAGGCAATGGGCGATGGTGGGGTTGAGCTTGGGCGGTGGAGCTTGGGTACGTAGGTACGAGGTTCGCCCCTCGACAGCTTCGTCAACATCAGCAGGCAACAAGATACAAGATAGCACAGACAAAAAGGGGCCTTTGAAGCCGCGCCCTTCGAAAACAAACACATCACCGAGCTATCCAGGTCTCTCTGACCTTTTTACTCTTCGATTTTAGGATCATCGCACCAAACTCGCAGCTACGATGGCAGCACCAAGAGACCAACGGATCGCAGTCCCCATCGATGACCCCAATGCAGACACAGAATGGTCAGACCGGGCCTCCGGCATGAATCATTATTCCATATTAACATGCTACTCACAGGAATGACATCCTCCGCAAACATGGCATCATCCCCGAGAAGCCTCCGTCCCCCACCCCCTTCATTGAAGAAGCCATTTCCGAAGCCCGCCGACTTGCGCACGAAAACCGGCTCGAGGGCAAAGACCTTGACGACCTTGACGACCTTGAAGACGAAGAAGATGAGGCCTTTCTCGAACAGTACCGGCAAAAGCGAATGCAAGAACTGTCCACCTTGCAGAAGAAGTCCGTTCATGGCTCCGTCTACCCCCTCTCCAAGCCCGACTACTCGCGCGAAGTCACCGAGGCGTCCCAAAACGGCCCCGTATTCGTCAACCTCACATCCGCCCAATCAGGTAATGTCGAATCGCGGGTCCTCTCCCAGCTTTGGCATCAGGCTGCGCAGGAGTACGGGGACATCAAGTTCTGCGAGATGCGCGCCGACAAGGCGATTGAGGGGTATCCAGAGCGGAACTGCCCGACGATCCTAGTCTACAACAAGGGAGATATTGTGAAGCAGGTGGTCACGCTGGCGACGGTGGGCGGGGTGCGGATGGGCATGCTGCAGCTGGACAAGATCCTGGTCGAAGTGGGCGCCCTCAAGGACAACGACATGCGCGTGCTCAAGCGGCGGCGGGCGGCAGAGGATGCGGAAGAGGAGCGGAAGGAGGGCCAGAGCAGGGGTATCAAGAGCAGCAGGGACGGTGGGGAAGGTGATGATGACGATGACTGGGATTGAAGGGATGGAATGGTGTTGGGTTTGGCGATGACTCATTCGGGGTGTTTGTGACCGATCCGGCCTGATTATCGCTGTGCGACTGAAGAGAGAAGCTGCCAGCGGCCATTCAGTATCGGCGCATGAAAAGCACGAACTGGGCAGCCTGGATCGCTGGGTGGAGTGGGTCTGGTGGCCAAGTGCGAGCAATGTCCCTCACATCCGGAGCAACCTGACCGACATCATGGGTTGGGATTCAACAGAAAGTAGGCTCTTTCGAACCGTGAACGTGATCGCCCCGCTTGGCGTGTTCATGCGTTCCATCAAACTGGATCTTGTGGCAACGTCAAGATCACTACTGAGACCCCACTGGTTCCTTGCCACCAACCGCTCGCTTCACGAACCTCTCCTTGGGCTCTCCTAACGTGGAGGTCCCAGGTTCGCTAGACCTGACCTCGACCAGAGTGTGAAGGGGTGGCAGAGCTTTAACCAGCGGGCACTGACGGGTCCCAATACGGATGGATGACAAGAAACCTGCAACCATCACCGCCACCATAGCACAGGGTCCTTTAAACCTCGGAAGATGTAAACACAGTTAACTGGGTCCATGATACCATGGATGAAAAGGGAGATTGTTGATGCAAAGATATCACTGGCCTTACGGCCTGCACACCCGTTGGCACATTACTTGTTGCCAATCACCGCTGAAACACGAGATTGATGACATGAACTGAAGATGTCTCTCATTATATTGATTACAATCCATGCATAGAACTGCCGACACAGCGCATTATCGTGCAGCCAAACAACCCAATGCCTACCCTCTCTCGCTCAATTAACGCTCCCCTCTCCTGCCACGCAAAACAAGCCAAGCAAGGTATTCCATCCCGCTCGAAACGCCCGTCCCAAGTACCCCCAGCCATCTGGAACATAAATGCCTCGACGCCAGAGAGAAAAGCACTCTCTGCAAATTAGCAGATCCCTCCCAACAGGGACAAAGAAGAGCAACGCAAATGATCACCAAGGCTACGAAAGCCTGCCCCTGCCATCACGAAGGCGAGAACCGTCCCCCTAGAACGGCCCAGCCCTCTCGGTGCCGCACGCATATAGGCTTACGTGATGGTCGCCCCGCGCCGCACACCCGAGGAGCATACGGTGCGGATGGAAAGCCGTGGCGGTGATGGGCGCGGCCTTGTGGCCCTGCAGGAAGGAAGAGTAGGGCTCGACGCGGGTGATCTCGTGGCCGTCAAGGTCTAGGATTTTGACGAGGTGGGCGGATGTGCCGCTACAAGCAAAAAGAGTCAGTCACTTGTGCATGGGTGCGAGGTGAGGTAGAAAGGGTAGAAAAACTTACACAGCGAACACAGGCAGATGCTCATGGGTGCTCGCCGTCCTCAACACATCCTTTGTTGTCTGAAACGCCTTGAGTGGCTGCTCCATGCGGATATCCCAGAGATGGACCTTGCCGTTGCGACTCGCTGACAGCAGCTCCCTCTGGCCGCCCCGCTGCATGTGCACGGAGCGCACCCACTGCCTGCTGTCGTCCTTCCACTTGCGAACCATGGACTCCTGGGGCTTTATGCGCGTGTCAAACACGCGGATCGCACCGTCGCCAAACCCAGCAACAAATATGTTCCCCGTCATCTGGTCCGACGTCAGCGACGTGACGCACGAGCCAGACCGCGCGGGGATCTCGTGCGTGCACATCTCGTGACCGGCGTTCCAGATCCGGATGACCCGCTCGTCACCCGCCACCAGCACCTGACCGTTGACCTGCTGCCAGTCGAAGACCATGCCGGAGTTAACGTTGGACGGAACCATGTGGGTGAGGGCGCGCCAGGCGGCGGCCAGCTCGACGTTCTCGTCGCTGTCGTAGTTGTGGTAGATGCGGACGACACCGTCCGAGGAGCCCGTCATCAGCAGGGCCTGGTCATCCTCGTTGATGAAGCGCATGTCGGAGATTTTGGACCCTTCCGGGTTGCCGTTGGAGAAGCGAGCCTTGCGGGTGTTGTTCTTGTAGTCCCAGATCGTGACTGTGTTGCCGTCGTCGGCGACAGCGATGTAGTTTTCGAACTGATGGAACGTCATCTTGGACGGCTGAGAGCTGGTGAGAATCATGCCGGCTTGGTTGTTCCATTTGTGTGTTCTGGCGTGGGTCTTCTGTGGTTGTGTCTCTCTAATCACAGCTTCGTTGCGAGCCCGCCGCCACAAACGCTCGTTGTATTCATTGCTGCCGGGCTCTTCGGCCTCAGGTGCCTTCATCTGAGGCTCCCTGAAGTACTCAGTTGACCAGTCCAGGAAGGTGCTGGCTAAGGGAAGGATGGGCATCTCCTTGTGCCTGCGCTCCTGGTAGTCGGCACACAGCGGCTCGTTGGCCACATGATAGTGTGCTGGGGAAGCGATTTGGTCTCGCTGTTCTGGGGGTGCGTTCTCGAGACCTGGGCCCTTGCGATTTCGCTGGGAATATGATCTGTGGACGCCAGGTGTCGCCGACGGGGTCGACGGCGCCGCGGTGCCATCCAACCCCATGAGCGGCCCGAACAGGTAACTTGCAGTCCTTTTGAGCAGGCCGGGTGATGGCATCGGCTGGGCGGCCGCAGTGCGGGTGCCTGCCACGCTCGTCCTCTGACTCATGTCACCCCTCGACACTTTTCTAGCGCGCCGGAGGATCTCGTCCATCAGAGACTGCGCCTGTGCGCCTACGGGCGAGTGCAAGAGGGCGTGGTGGACGTAATCAAGAATGGTAGTGGCGTCCCTCTGAACCTCGGGGTGCGGATCAACGCTCAAGACGTTAACGTGCTTCCAGCACGCCGCGAAGATAGAGTCATGGGCAACGCCGTACACATGGGGTTTGATGGTGCCGTCTCTCTCGCGGCTCTCGCGCCGAGCGTAATGAAGTCCCATCTTGTGGTCTAGGCCATCCTCCGGCGGAGGGAAGAGCTGGTACTCCTTTTCCTCCAAAAGCTGCTCGTATGCAGCGACCAGGAACTTGCTCTCATAGCGGAGCACAAAGTGCGAGAAGAAGACGAGCAGCTCCTTCCGGACAATCGGGCTGCCGTCTGTAACCAGCTCGAGCATGGTCCAGGCGATACCCTCTTCGATCCGGGCAACCTCGTCAGTCAGCTCGGGAATTCCGAGAAAAGTGGTCATGGCATGCGCCATGGCGGCGCGAACCTCGGGGCAATTGTCCTTGATGAGGCGACCGAGCCTGAGATGGGCATTCTCGCGGATGCCCCTCCACTTAGCCTCCGGAACGTCCCTCCATAGCTGGCTGATGCAGAGACAGGACCACTGCCGGAGGAGAGGATTCTCGGGGTGGGTGATGTGATGCAGGCAGTAGGACATGATGTCGGTCGAATTGCAGACGATCTGGCCCGGCTTGAACCCTTTGCACAGCATGGCCAGAATGAAAGCGCACATGGCTTTGTGCTCATCCAGTACCGACATTCCCACGACCGGCATCGTCTCTTGCGGCTTCATTATGGCAGCAAAATAGGTGTAGCCGTTGTCCTTAATGAGGTCCTGCTGGCAGGAGATGTCAACCGCCAGCACACGGGTCCAAATAAAAACCATGACCGGCTTGAGCTCCTGAGCAGCTGACTGCAGCAGCTTCAACACATAAGGGAAGATGCCAATGCTCAAGGCCAGCTGCACCGCCCAGGGACCAAGGTCAAGGAATCTGCCAAGAAGAATCAGAGCGCGGAGGCGATGCTGCTGGCTGAGAAGGACCTGAAGGACCACCGGAAGCTGCTCTGGGGGTTTCTGCGAAACTGCATCGCCCCTGGTCAGGTATATCTCAAAAGCCGTGAGCTGCTCGGTAAAGAATGTCGAGTTGACGTATTCGTATGGCAGGCCCTCGGTTTCCTTCCTCTCCAGCAACGGCAGCTGCGATAGGGCCATGTCGACTGCGAGATCCCAACTCTCCCAAAGGGGATGCCGGCGAGTGTCAGGGAGCTCCGGGAAGGACTGTGGATGGCATCCATACACCGGCATGATGCGCTGAGCAAGCAGAAAATTGCGGAACAGGGCAGCCACTAAAAGGATGGGAGTCAGCATAACAGTATAACGGTAGGCTAGTGAATGCTCAGAGCTAGGCTTACCCATGAGATCTTGGCGGAAAAACTTGCGGAACAAGGGGCGCGGAAGAGTCGTCCAGGCAATGGTATCAGTAATTGCGGTAAAAATCCAATTCAGCTCACCTAACGGGGTACGTCTCTCAGAGAGACGGCCCGGGAGCTTCCTGGCCCTCTCGGGGCTGAGATCAGTCTTGAGGGGGTTCTGGAGAACGAAGAACCAGAGGGCCATCTCGATCGGAGTGGTCAAACAGCAGGTGAAAAGATCAGCTGGGAGATGAGGGTTGGTCGGGAGATTCTCCTTGGAATCACAGGCCGCCAGGTGGATGTAAGGACGGAAGGTCATCTTCTCGTAATTGGGATCCTTGAGCGCCTGATCATCCTCCTCAAGTTCATGCTTATCAACGAACTTGTGGTAGTTCCTGAGAATGTTTCCTGCCTCGGAGCAGTCCCAAACGAAGATGGTGGGGGCCTGGAGCCATTGCTGGAGGTCGTAGAGCGACACGGGGATGTACTGAGTGTAGTTTTTATTGAAAACCCATATCTCGCCAGATGCTGTCGGCTTCGGAACTCCGTGACCATTGTAGTGAAAGAGAACACGCTCGTCCTTTGCGTTCCTGCGGAGCGAGATGCAGAACTTCTTGGTCTCCTCAATGGATGGGTCAAGGTATTGCTTGTAGCGGGTCCGAAGTGCAAGGGTCTCATACTGGGTCTGGAGCGCTTTGCCGATGTTCTCGAGAGCCTTGCCCACGGGAGGAATCGTCGGGTCTTGCCAGGCCTCGAGTTTGGCGCCGGGGGTGGTTCGCAGTTGGTCCGGGGGCTCAACACCAATGTTTAGGCAGACTGCAATGGCGGCTGACACAGTCTTGAGCCGATCACGCATCCGCCAGTCTTGGAGCTCAAAGGCCGGCGTCTTGGGCTTGCCTGAAGTTTCGTGGCGTTTGTCCGTGAAGTACATGTACCAATTCTAGGGCAGGTCAGCTAAGGCCTATGCTTTATCATTCGCATATTGAATGCACGCACGGCAGCCGGGAAAGATCCGGAGTCGTCTGGAACATGCACTCGGATGGGATCAGACCCGGCCACGCGGGTGTGGTGGATCAAAGATCGCACTGACCGCGTGACGACACCCCGAGATTGTGTGATGATAAGTTGAGATACTACTTACATTTGCAAGGTGAGCGAGGATGTCTTCAGATTGGTAATGGTCCTCAAAGCCGTGTCTCGCGCCCAAGTCGTAATATTCCTCATCGGGCTCATCGGGGGGCGGTTCATGGCGTGGACCATGCTCGCTCTTGGAGCGGAGTAATGGGGGTTTGGCGGGTCTTAACATCGACGCCCCGGGCCGACTGTTATTCTCGGAGGGTCCGGCGTCGACGCCGTTGGTCGACGGGGCGACTGGATTGTCGCCAGGAGCGCTCGAGGGTCGTTGCGACGCAGGAATCGGCGAAGTGGTTCTTCGTCTGCTATTTGCGATCGGCTGGCCGGGCCTCGGGGGGGCGTAGATGGGAGATGTGGCGCGCATAGTGCCGTTGGGTTGGCGCTGATGATGTTGTTGCTGTTGTTGTTGCAGGGCTGTTGCGGCAGCCGAGGCCTCGGCGTACTGTGCTTGTAGGTGTGACATAGCGTGGGTTGTTTGGCGCATGAACGAACCCGGGTGTCGCGCGGGGGATGACGCGGCCGAGACTGCTGCGAGCGTTGTAGCTCGGGAGTGTTGGGCTGCGCTGTGACTGCGACTGCCCTGGGTGGGCTTGGGCACGTCGCGCGAAATGGCCGTCATAGTGGACTAGAGCTGGCGGGGGACCATGATACGGGGTTGTCGGGTACGTAGTTTCGGTGTGGATCTTTTTTTTTCTTTCTTTCGTCCGATATGTTGTGGGCGGTCTCGCGGCCAGACTACTTACCCAGTGAAACCGAAGACGATGGACAGGAGGTTCGTTCGGGGAGAACTTCCAGGTTGCGGGCGCACCGAGGAACGACAGCAACAAAGACAAGCACCCGTTAGCATACAGGCACCAACAAGGGTGCGAAGTAATCTGCTTGAGCGCTCTGTGTTTGCTCCTGGCAAGCACAGTGCTTGTTGATCCCCTGGCAAGCGACGGCGCTGGTGGTGGGAGGTGTCGTTGAGGATTCGAGGCTCTGGGTGGGACGCCCTTGACGTCGTCACGGGTCTGCGCGGGCCAGAGTCGAGACTGGGTCCACCAGCCAGTGCGCGACGGGGGTTCTTGGCTGCGCGCCTTGACCGCCTTGCCCCAGCGCCAGCCCCCCGATTGGCGGTGGGGCAACACTGCCAGCCTCATCAGTCCGGGGCGATTGCAGCTGGCGTCAGCAGGCGAGAGACACGTGACATCAGAGTTTCGATACTTCTTCCGTCTTGTCGGTCTGTCAGAACAGTCCAACTGATGGACATGATGCACCGTACTCTGTACATACGGAGTAGCTTTACATACTCCATTGCTCATCATGAAAAACCTTTCAGGCTCGACAGATGCTGGCTAGATGGTTGAGTTGAGCGGCCTGACTAAGGTACCTAGCTGACAGTTCGAAATCCCTTTGGCAACTCGAAGAGACGGCCAATGGAAAAAAGTGGGAAGCTCTTAAAGATAGGCAACGAGAAGGCAGGGCCGTCACGTGGCGAGTAATGGGCCGCCCAATCCCATGGGGCTGGTCTGTTTCCACTCACACCCACCTCTCCAGGTTGGCATGTCGCTAAGAAACATGAAACAGTTGGGGGTCCCAGAGTGACACCTCCTTGGGGTGGCTTGCACGCGCCAGCTTGCGGCAGGTCAAGGCGTAAAATTTGAGACACCCGGGCACGCAGTCCCAGAAGGCCAAATTTGGCTCCTGTTGACCTTGAATGTAGTGAGGCTCAGGCTTTGCGAGGTTATTGCCGCTCTCATTGTGCCTGGCTGAGTTCAGCCCGACGGGACAGAAGCTCTGCCCGTTGACCTGATGGATGTGGAAGCTCATGGATCTGCCCACCCGCTCCCCATGCCTTGGCGCCGTTGGTGGGTCATGAGTTGCAGGAGCATACACATCCCGATGGCACAAGTGCTGGGTGGTACAGAGTACAGCGGGTGCTGACAGCATTGAAAAAAGCTTTCGCAAACACTGGGCTGCGTCAAGTCGATATCAGCCGGCAGTACGGTAGGTTCCCTCACAGGAGATGACTTTGTGTGGTAAAAGTGACCGTTGACTGCAGCAACATCCATGGGCTTGGCATCAAACTGTTGGATCAACTGATCGGGAAAGAAGTACCGTAGGTAGGGCGATCAACCTCCTGCCCAGGCAAGCTTGGAAAAGTACTGTATGAAGTAACTAGGTAGCAGCGGAAAGGCATAGCCCCAACGATGGCACCGAGTCTGGAACAGCGCCGCCTCTTTCCCCTGCGCCGACTCGCTGCTGAGCGTTGAGTGGTGACGGGATGCTGAGCAATGGATGTGCGTGTGTTGAGCGCAGGAGGCGGGACCAAAATGCGCCAAAAGTGTGTGCTTCTGGAAGAGCACCAACCCCTGAGCACTGTTCTCTGCCCCTTTTGCAGCCAAGCCAGCCTTCCCAAGCTGGGTTCCGGGGTCAGCATCGGCCCGTGATTGGCTGCCAAGCTCGATTCTGCAAGGCGGCGGGTCTTGGTCACTCCGCCCAACGTCCGAGATGGGCGTTTCCACCAGTTCCTCCCAATCCATCCCATCCCCCAGCGACCCGCCCACTTTTTAGCTTTGGCTGCACGGGCGCTCCGACATGACATTGGACGTGACCTTCAGGCCGCAGCTTGGTCCTTTTTCTTTTGGGTCCGAGAAAACCAGCGCCTTGAACTTGACTCTTGCCTCTCCCACATCGGTTCCCGGTTGACAGCGAAGCAACAAAGAACGAATGCTGGCTCATAAGTGATGCTTTCTTCCGCCAGGACGTAGGACCGAGTTTGCTTTTCTCTCCAGGTGCTCTCTTTCTCCTTTCAGGCACTTCCTGTTTAGGGGGCCACAGACCACGGTGCTTACCGACAAGGACCCCCTCATCAAAAAAAAGACAGGAGGTTGAACCACCAAAATCGAACTGCTTGCTGCGCCGACTCCACCACGAAGACCAACCGATGCCCTCCCAGCCATCTCGACTCGCGAGCCTCGACTCCATCGCCAATCCCACTTCGCCGCTGTTCTCGTAGCTGCGTCTCTGCGCTCGCCCGCCAACAGCGTCACCGGCAGCTGCGCCATTCCGTGCCTGGCTCCCGACACCTGTTCGGTCAATCGAGCAACGTGCACTCGCGATCCTATCCGGTGCCGCAACAACGTTCCGCCAGACCCCCCATGAAATTGTTTTTAGATTTGCGCTCGATTCATTAAGTCGCCATGGCTTTTCTCTTCAAGTCGAAAAAACACCACGATCGAGGGATCCCGAGTCGCGAGGCACCGCAGAGCTCTGGGCCAGCGATGGGGGGCCACGCTGCGCGCGTGAGGGAAGAGAGGGGCGCGCGATCGACACCGACCGGCAGCCTCAACTCCCTCGATAATGACGGCAGCACCGGCAGCCCAGAACAGTTCGCTCGCCAACGGGGGCAGAGTTTGGATCAGCAGCAGCAGACACCCCCCCAAGCTCAGCAGCAGCTCCAGCAACAGCTCCACACCAGCGAACCACCAGTACGTTCCAATTCTTTGACCACCGCTTCCACTTCCCGAGCGGAAAGTGATGTTAATCTTTGGCAGCCGCAGTTTCGTAATGGACCTCCCGCGCAAGCGGTCAGCAACTCGAACTCTTCCTTATACCCATGGTCGCAGCGCAGGTTCACCTACACCTCATCACACCCGAGTCCTTTCCCGAGATATGGCGCCGCAGTCAATTCGGTATCGTCCAAGGAGGGTGATATCTACGTCATGGGCGGTCTGATCAACAGCTCGACCGTCAAGGGCGACTTGTGGTTGATTGAGGCGGGCGCTAACATGGCCTGTTACCCTCTGGCCACGACCGCCGAGGGGCCGGGGCCAAGAGTCGGCCATTCGAGCTTGCTGGTTGGAAATGCGTTTATTGTTTTTGGTGGAGACACCAAGATCGAAGAGACAGACGCCCTCGATGAGACCCTCTATCTGTTGAATACTTGTAAGCGAGAAAGGGCGTCGTCTGCTTGCGGACAGGCTTGCTAACATTTTAATAGCAACGAGGCAATGGTCGAGGGCGCTGCCCGCTGGCCCGCGGCCTACCGGCCGATACGGCCACTCGTTGAATATACTGGGCTCAAAAATCTACGTTTTTGGCGGACAGGTGGAGGGCTACTTCATGAACGATCTGGCGGCGTTTGATTTGAACCAGCTCCAGATGCCCAACAACCGCTGGGAGATGCTCATTTCCACCAGCGACAACAGCACCTCATCCCAAGTGAAGATCCCGCCAGCGAGGACGAACCACTCCATGGTCACTTTTAACGATAAGCTGTACCTGTAAGTACTTTTGTTGTGACACTAACAGTTCCGCTCACTGAGACTGTCTAGGTTTGGCGGCACGAACGGGTTTCAATGGTTCAACGACGTTTGGTGCTATGATCCCATGACAAATCTCTGGTCGCAACTGGAGTGCATAGGCTACATTCCGTCACCGCGAGAGGGTCATGCCGCCGCCATCGTCGACGATGTCATGTACATCTTCGGAGGCCGCACGGATGAAGGCGCAGACCTTGGTGATTTGGCAGCGTTCAGAATAACATCCCGCCGCTGGTACACCTTCCAAAACATGGGGCCTTCACCCTCCCCGCGATCTGGACACAGCATGACGGCAGTCGCCAAGACAGTTGTGGTTGTTGGAGGAGAGCCGAGCTCTGCCGCTACCGCCGTCAACGACCTGGCTCTGGTGTACTGCCTGGACACGACCAAAATCCGATATCCAAACGACTCGGGCGCTGGCGCACCGAAGAACAGGCGCCCCAGCGATGTCGCGGCCCAGAACTCGGCCAGGAGCACTCCTTCGCGTGAGGGCTCAAATGGCCCGTCTGACTCGAGGAGACAGACCGGAGTCCCGCACGCCAACGGCTACAAATCGCCAACTGGCGATCACAGCCCTCCAAACGGCCAGCCCAACGGCGCCTCCAGACTTCCTAGGTCGACCGGACCAACCGGCCCGGCAGGACCGCCGCCTCAAGGGCAGCCACCGAAACCTGGCGGTCTCAACGCGCCCCCGCCCCGTCCAAGAACCGCTTCCCTGGAACGACTTGACCAACCACCCACTTCTCCCGTGGCCTCAGCGATCCCACAACAGGTCGCAGCCCTGAGGGAGAGCGAAAGCGGCGCCGCGAACGGCAGACGGACCCCTCCCACTCAGAATCCTCCGCGCTCCTCGTCAAGGCAAGCCGAGCCCCAAACCGCTGATGCGCCGAGGCCGAAGCCGACGAAGCACGGTCGCAGCCAAGGTTCTGTGGACAGCTCGACTGAGTCAGTCCCCAGGCAGACAGTGCCTAGGCCGTCGTCTCCTCCACCCCCAACGCGTCAACCCAGTAATCCTCTCTCTCGGCGGGCATCGATGAGAAACTCTCAAACCGTTGCTCTGCTGAAGGAGCTCGATTCTGCGCGGAACCGCAATGCGTGGTATGCCTCCGAGCTGGAATTGGCCCGCAAGGCCGGCTATGTGCCCAATGCGTCCCTCGGTCCAGTACTCGATAGCCGGGCTATGGATACCTTCGACGACGACGACAAGCCACTCATTGAGGCCCTACTTGCCATGCGAACTGAGCTCGCCAACGTCCAGGCATCTGTTGATAGGCAAGCAGTGCTCGCAGCCAGGCAGATTTCGGAGGCTGAGAAGCAACGTGACGCCGCTATCCAGGAAGCAGTTTACGCTAAGGCCAAGCTTGCTTCCCGGGTAGGGGGAAGCGCTGCTAGCACTCCTCAGCTTGACAGTGGCAAGGATGTCGACGACCGGACCAACGAGATCAGCAGGAAGCTTGCCTTTGCCCTCAATACCCAGAAGGAGCTCCAGGATCGGCTGGATGGTCTCAGTAACGACTACGAGGCGGAGCGGAAGGCGCGGAAGTTGGCCGACGACACCGCCAATGCGGCTCAGAAGAGGATGGCGGATCTCGAAAACTACAAGCAACAGAACGCCTCAGAGCTCGAGCGGTTGAAGGCCGAGTTGCATATGGCCCAGAGGGAGGCGCGGGAGCAATCTGTCGTGGCCGCGGAAGCTGTGGCCACATCGGAGATGCTGCGGGTCGAGAAGGACGAGTTTGAGCTCAAGTACAACGATGCTGTAGGGGACTTTCAGGAACAGGACGAAGCTTTTGAGTCTCTACGCGAGGCGGTGGCGGCTTCTGCCGAGACCAAGGATCTACTACAGCGGAGACTGGATGAGGAACGGACGCTCCGGGAGGCACTCGAGTCGAAGCTCAACACCCTTCACGCCGAGCACGAGGCGCAGACGGCTGAGCTCGGCGCCGCGACACAACGCCTGCGGGATGCGGAGGAGCTGGCCGAACAGCATGCCAACGAAGCCCGTCGGCATCGCGAGGCCGTGGTGGCTGGCCTCGAGAAGCTCTCGATGAAGGATACGACCAAATCGGATAAACTTGACAACGACCGGATCGCTGCTCTCCAGAGCCAGGTCACTGCTGCCAACGCCTTAGTCAAAAAATACCAATTGGAAGCAGACATTGCCGCCGACAGATTGCGCGGCGCGGAGGAGCGCATTGCCGGGCTGGAAGCCTATCAGGAACAGGCCAGCCGCGAGGGCGTCTCGATCCGCCGCCAACTTCAGGGTGCTCTGAGGGAGACGCAGTCTTTACAGGCCGGGAATTCCGAGCTCAAGCAGCAGCTGTCCAAGCATCAGCTTGAGGCTAACGCCATGCTCGTGCAGTACAACGCCCTCAAGGACATTCTCGGCGAGCGAGGCATTTCACCGACCGTGGCCCACGTGCGGGCGCGCAGCAGTCCTCGCGCGAGCCCCCGCGAAGGGTCTCCAGAGCAGATGCGCCTGCGCGAACTCGAGCAGCAGCTCAGTGCCGCCCAGGCCGCGCTTGAAGAGTCCAGGACACAGGCGGCTGTTCAGGCGCAGGAGTCGGAGTCCACGTATCGTGACAAGCTCACCCAACTCGAGAACGATTACCAGTCGGCCGTCCACTACGTCAAGGGCACCGAGAAGATGTTGAAGCAGCTCAAGGATCAGCTTGCGCGCTACAAGACCGAGAACGGCCGGCTGAAGGAGCAACTGGTCGAAGTGGAGGACAGGCTCGAGTCCCTTGAGAACGAGGCCTCATCCCCAAAGAACCCATCAGCTCCAGCGGACTGGGAGACACAGCAACAGAACTTCCAAGACGAGATTAACCACCTCCAGTCCGAGCTTGCCGAAACCGCCTCCAGGCTCGAACACCAGGTTGCCTCCATTCGTCAAGAGCTCAGCTCCGCCGAGCATGAACGCGACGCCGCCATTCAGAGCACCGAAGAAGCCCATCGCCGCCTCGAGACTTCCCGGCGCGACTTGGAACAGCTCCAGCAGGAAAATGCCCTGCTCGAGCGCCGCGCCCAGGACGCCGAGCACAAGGTTGGCACCCTTCTCGACCAAGTCGAGCTGTCCGTCGACAACTACCGCCGCCGCAGCCGGCAGGCCGCAAGCGTCAACTCCGAGTCCATTGGCCTCGCAAGCTCCAGCGCACCTGCCACCGCGGACCGGCACACTCCCGCAACCACCAACGGCGGCGGCCAGCACCACGCCCCCGGCCACACGCGCCAGGAGTCCACCGCAAGCGAAGCGGAAAGCCTGTACGATCCCGCCGTCGGCGGTCTCACGGGCAGCAGGGAGATTGGCAGCAGCAGCAGCAGCGGCTACCATCATAACGAGGCGAGAAACTCGGCTGCGCTGGACAGCCTGGCGAACGAGCTCGAGACCCTACGCAGTCACTGGGAGGCAACCAACAAAAATTACCGGTTGAGCAACGCCTTTGACTTTGAGACGACTCCTAGTGTTGGGGTGGGTTCGAGCTCGGGCGGCAAGAAAGAGGAGGGCAGCGTTGGGCTGGGTTTGAGTGAGAGCCTGGCGGACTGGAGGAAGAGGTTGGACGAGAGCCACCCTGATGATGGGAAGGGTGGTGCGAAGTAATTGGTGGAGAGTGGAAGTGGGTTGTGAGATAAGAAGGGATGATGGGAAGAGCCGGTGGTGGTATGCACAGAGTGTGCATAGGGGTGTACTACTAATCTTCGTTTGGTTTCCTGTGGAACCGGTTCTCGGTTCTTATTGTTCTCACGAGTTGGCGGAGCTTGGGTGGGCTTTTCTTCCTGCTTCGCTTCCGGCCTGACAGAGCCATGAGCTCTCGATTTATTTATTTTTTTTGTTGATTTTCTGTCGATTTGATTACTGACTGTCTGGATTCCCCTTCTTGTCTTTCTCTTGGCTCTTTTACTTTTTATTTTCATTTCTGAATTTTTTTTAAGTGTTGTGCAATGTACAGTGCAGGCTTGGAGTGGGTGGAGCCAAGGCGAACAATCATGCTTGTTTGCTTGCTGTTGCCTTGTTTTGCTCTGCGTGCTACGATATACACGGTGGTTGGGTTTGTTGGTCGAAGTTGGAGAGGAAGGTGGATGGATGTAGATGAGGCATGAGGCAATGAGGGAAGGGAACGGGATCATCCGTCTCTCTCATTTTCCGGGCGGAGGATGCCTTTGGAAGGAGTTCTTGTTGTTTTGTTGTTGTGTCTGATATAATATACCACTGTCTCTTCCGTTGCGATTTTGTGGCCCTGCAGTAAGTGCAGTTCAAGGGCAAGTTGAGCAACGTTCTTCCACACTGTCGGGGACTGTGTCCAACAGCACCCGCGACTCCCCGAGTTCTCTCATAAAAGTAGTTGTCTGCTTCAAGCTCTCAGCATCCGGACAAGCTGCCTCCGTGTCCCCATTCGTCTCCGATATCGTCCATGTTTGTCTTTGCCCAACGTGCGCATCCTTCAGACCCAACCACTTAGACTCGGAACGGCGTAGCGAGTGGGTCTGCGTTACAACGCGTTTTCGTCACAGCAACCGCAACTCCAACCTCAAAACTGTTCTTTCATGAACGTCCTCAGTTTGCTTTTCATCATTCAAAAAAAATCAATCTAGAACTTCAAATAAATTATCTTACATACAGCTGTAGAATTCTCAATTTTGAGAGACCAGAGTGGCGATTATGGCGTCTCCAATTGTCACCGCCACCATCCAAGGTGCCGTGATCTCCATCATCTCCAACATCCTCGCCCAGGCCATCACCGCCCATCAAACCTCCGTAAGAAGCCCCCCCCCCCCTTTTTTTTTTTTTCAAGCTTCATTCCCCATTAACACACATTCAGACCTCCCTGGTAATTGACTGGATCCCCGTCTTCCAATACGCCCTCTTCGCGGCCATCTCAACGCCGCCCAATTTCCTCTGGCAGGAGTTCCTCGAGAGCGCGCTCCCGGCGTACCACATTGCGCCCACCGCAGAGGCGGTCGCGTCGGCGGCGGCGTCCAACGACGCCGAGCTCGACGACGAGACCCGCAAGGGCCGCATCGTCGAGCCGCGCCTCAACAAGCGAAACACCCTCATCAAGACGGTGCTCGACCAGACCGTCGGCGCCGCACTGAACACGCTTGCGTTCAGCATGTTTGTGGGCGGGATTAGGCAGGGGATGAAGCATCATTATGATGTTGCTGGTGCTGGGAAGAAAGGGGGTTGGGGCTTTTTGTTGCAGGGCAAGGATGCGGTGCGGTATGAGCAGGTGCGCTGGGACAGTGTGTGGGAGTCGGCGAAGACGGAGTTTTGGCCGCTGGTGAAGGCGGGCTGGAGGTTCTGGCCGATGGTGAGCCTGATCAATTTTGTGTTTTTGACGAGCGTGCAGGCGAGAAGCTTGGTGGGCAGTTTGGCTGGGCTGGGCTGGGGGGTGTATATTAGCCTGGTTACTGCGTAGTGAACTCAAGGGCGGATAGTTGATAGAAAAGGGGTGTTGTTTGTGGGGGGTTAATGGGTCGATCGAATGCGAGGAGTTGGTCGTGGAGAGGGTGAGGGATCCAAGGATGTGGTCTGTAACGTGGCTCGAACAAACTTAGAGTTGAGGGCGGCTGTCTGCATTCTATCAGCAAGTCTTCTGGTTGGTATTAGATTATAGGGAAAGCGTTGTTTATTTCCATCTGTCCCGTTCGACGCCGTCAAAGATATCATGGTCCGCATTTAGTGATAGTCCAATTCGGGCGGTTCATCCCCAGGAACGCTAATTCTAGGCGGCCGATTGCTTCCGAGCCCTTTTGGCACATAGGTTCAAATGAAGAGAGCACATCATTAGAGTACCCGGGCACGCAACTCCTGGCATCACACCAACAAGGGTGGGATATAGTGTTTGTAGATCAGTGGTTGTTTTACACGCCTCTATCCACATATCGCTGGCCAGCTTTGGTTACGCTATCTGTTAATTCATGGTACACCATCGGCCCCTTTCCCTGCCAATTCTGGCGCCCTCTGCCCACCGCGCATCAAGCGAGCTTCCTAGGACCTGCAGAGAATCCACATGAAGAACAGCTGGACGATATACGAGTAGAAGAAGAGGAACTGCGTGCGCTGATTCCTCTTAGCCCGCGAGTCGAGCGGCATCGTCTGCATAGGCCCGCGGTTATCGTTGTTGATCTCCGGAAGCAGGACATACTTCAAGGACCGCATCTGGTTCTCATGTTAGGTTCTGTCATGTCATAACGGAAATGAAAGAAAGGAAGCAACGTACCAGGAAGAGTGAGTTTGCCAAAAACGTGTAGATGAATGCCGTCCACCCAATCCAGCCGCCTGTCCCCTTCCCGCCATTAACGAGCTCGGCAATCACAATCGTCACAATCACCCCCACAAACTTATACCCCGAGTATGCCACCAAATCCAACAACTGCGACTCGTTTGAGATGCTCAACAAATAACATCCCAGCTTCAGCCCCAGGATCTCCACAATCACCACCACTAGTGCCGTCGTCGCGATGTAGCCAAACAGCTCTGGTTGGAATTGGCCCTTGATTCCGGAAATGAGGGCCTCCAAGAAGATGTAGGTGACCACCGACATGACGGGGATGTACATGTCCGGGCTGTTGATGTCTTCGCGCGGCGGGAGATACCAAGCTTCCTGGCCTCGAGGGCCCGGCCCCGTCCCCTGGCGCCGTGTCCATGGTTTGTGTCGCCAGGGAAAGAGCACCAGGAAGAGCTTGTTTATTACGTACGAGTTGGTTACGTTAAAGTAGTGCTTGAGGGCCGAGACGTTGACGAAGCGGTTTACCTGGGCGCAAGTCAGCATGTAGCGGAAGTGAAAGGGACTGGGTAAAGCGGACGTTTTGCTCAATGTACTCCTGTCCCTGCTTGAAAGCTGTCTGACCGAACTGCGATGCGAACTGGGCGGCAGGGTCGTTTATGAAGTTGCCGTACTGCCCAAACATGTTGACCCCCGCTGGCGCATGGGCCTGCTGCTGCTGGTATGGGCTGCCATCGTAGCCGCCTTGTGGTTGGGATGTTGGCGGCGGCGGAGATCGAAGTTGGGGGACTGTTGAGACGTGCTGGGGTACGGGGTGGTGGAGAGGAGGAGAGCGGCCGTAGGTTGATCGCTGCATGGTCGGGAGAGAGGAGGGTTTCGCGGTTGGTGCTGTTCGTGTGGGTGGAGAGGAAGTCGATGTCACGGCGACTGAATTGGACCCTTGTTGGTGCGTGAAAGGGGATTTGGCGGCGTTGCGTTGCGTGGCTTCGACGCCAGAGTTGTCCGTTTCTGGACATGTGTTTTCAGCGGCTTCTCAATGCTGTCATCCCCTGGAAGCTCAGGAGCCAAGCCGGCTAATCATCGGCGGATGACGCAGGGGGGACGAGACGCCAACCAACCTACCTATTGAATGGATCCATGGGATTCTTATCGATATGGCTCTCTGTCAGTGGCGCCATGGCCTGGGCCTGGAACTCTCTGGACAGGTTTCGCGATTCTTGGACTTGCATCCTCCAACCCAGCATTGATAGTGGCAGCAAGATCGGTTTCTGGCCTGTGATTCACGATGCTGGACGAGTTCGAGATTTTGACGACTTCTGGGGTTGTTCTTTGGTCGAGGACATTTGCGCCAGTCAGCCCCTCGGTGGTCAACAGCTTTATCTCAGATGTCTTTATCGAGGAGAAGAGCAGCGTTGCCGGCGCAAAGACCGGCGCGTCCGCCGCCTTGAACCCGCCGTACAAGCACGACCAGCACAGCTTGCGATGGACATTTAACAAGGAACTCGGCATCATTTTCGTCGTAAGTGGAATGTTCAGCAATGCTGGTTGGCAGTCCGCCGAGCTGACAGCTTCTAGGCAGTCTACCGCTCCCTTCTCCACCTCCCCTGGATCGATAAGCTCGTCGACAACATCAAGGCCATTTTCGTGAGCCTCTACGGCGACCAACTTAAGAGACCAAACACGACGATTGTCGAGTGCATTAAGTTCGATGAGTACTTCGACCAGCAGCTCCAGGAGCTCGAGCAGGGCGGCGCAAAGTCGGACACGCGCGCCATCGACGATGCCATATCTGGGAACGTAGGAGACCAGCCCCCATTGCCGCCGATCCTCGCGCACAACCAGAAGCCCCTGGCAAAGATCTCCCCCGATTCGAGCCCCGCAGCGACCCCTAATGCCTCTCGCCCGTCGACCCCTAGCGCGAGCCACCTGTTGGTGGCAAAACCTGGCCCCGGGCCAAGCTGTCGAGGAGAGCGAGGAAGATGCAGAGCAACAGTTCGGCGCCAGCATCAGGCGACGAGGGCGCGGGACGGAAGACGAAGGCGGCGAAACCAGCCAAGCGTGGGAGGAAATGGGACGCCGACGGACTTGCAGATGACAGCGAGGACGTACAACTCGACTACTCGGTGGCCGATCTGAAGAGCGATAGTGAAGCGGAAGCAGGCGGGAGACCTGCTGCGGTCGAGGAGGTTGATGCGTCAACATGGGGTTCAAGGACCAAGGGAAAATTTGTGCTCAGGGATCTGGGGGATGAAGTCCACTCCATCCTGGCCGATGCGAACGCCAAGAAAGACGCTGGAACGAAGACAGATGCGCCATCCGGCCTTGTTGGGTCGAGTTTGAGTGCCATTGGTGGGCTGTTCATGAACGTGGTCGGCGGCAAGACTTTGACGAAGCAGGATCTGGAGAAGGCCATGAAGGGCATGGAAGAGCATCTGCTCAAGAAGAACGTCGCCCGCGAGGCTGCTGTACGACTTTGCGAGGGTGTTGAGAAGGAGCTCGTTGGTGTCAAGACGGGTAGCTTTGAGAGTACGTTCCCCATTGCTTTGCTCTCAACACGTCATAAACTAACACCACGCCAAGGCATCAATACCCGAATCCAGAAAGCTATGGAAGCCTCCCTGACCAAGATGCTCACCCCGACCTCCTCACTCGACCTGCTCCGCGAAATCGATTCCATCACCTCGCCGCCCGCCACCTCTCTGCGCGAACGACGCCCCTACGTCATGTCCATCGTCGGCGTCAACGGGGTCGGCAAGTCTACCAACCTCTCCAAGATCTGCTTCTTTCTGCTGCAGAACAAGTACAAGGTGCTCATCGCCGCCGGCGACACCTTCCGCTCCGGCGCTGTCGAGCAGCTTGCCGTGCATGTGCGCAACCTGAAGGAGTTGACGGCGCGTGAGGGCGGAGAGGTTGAGTTGTATCAGAAGGGGTACGGGAAGGATGCCGCGGCGGTTGCGAAGGATGCGGTTGCCTTTGCCGCGCAGGAGGGCTTCGATGTCGTGTTGATTGATACGGCTGGCAGAAGGCACAATGACCAGCGGCTCATGAGCTCGCTGGAAAAGTTTGCCAAATTTGCGCAGCCGGACAAGATTTTAATGGTTGGCGAGGTTGGTGCTCCTTGCTCACCCCTCCCCTCAAGGTTGTGGATGATACTAACATTGGGACTTTAGGCTCTGGTTGGCACCGACTCGGTCGCCCAGGCCAGGAACTTCAATGCCGCATTCGGATCCGGGAGGTCGCTAGATGGCTTTATTATTTCCAAGTGTGACACCGTCGGAGACATGGTGGGCACGCTGGTCAGCATTGTGCATGCCACCAATGTGCCAGTGCTGTTTGTCGGTGTTGGGCAGCACTACTCGGATCTGAGGAACTTTTCGGTTAAGTGGGCAGTTGGGAAGCTGTTGAGTAGCACATGACATAGTCGACCACTGTCGTAGTCTAGGATAATAAAGACTAGGTCATGAACGAACGTGGATTAGGAGCGCGAGCTTAGCAAATGGTTTCTCCCGAGTATCATCAGTGATCTGGTTGTTGATTGGTAGTCTGCTACGGTAGTATGAGAGGTTTGATTTTACATATTCTCCTATTGACCCCTGTCTGGCGACCCAAACACAACAGCGCCGAAAACCGCAGTGTCTTGAAGTTGATGCTTTGTCGTTATCTTGAGGGAGGGATACTTAAGCTTAAGGGTTAGGGTTCAGTTTTTTTGTTCAATTGACCCATCACGTGTTCTCGTGCCGCTCAACTTCCCAGGCCCCGCGTCGCGCGTCGCTTCCGTCCACGGTCGTCGTTTAGGCGGCTGCCTTTGACCCAATTTAGCACACATCACTTGCTACATCTCGCTTGCATCAACGATGCTCGCACAACATGGCTTCCCACTCGCATGGCAGAGCAGCTCGGCCCGCAGGCCAGCACCATTCCCATCATCAACAGCCAAACTTTGCTAACACCACCAACGCGCCCGCGCCCGCTCCCATGACAACCACAGCAACGACAAACCTTCCACCACCCTCTACCCTCGCCGCTCAGCTCGTCGAAAACATCTCCACCTCCAATAAACCGACATTTCCCTCTTCCTCCTCCTTCCGCTCCCACGATGACACCGCCGAACTCAACCGTCTCTTCGCCACCATCGAGAAAGTCAACAATGACCCCTCGGTCCTCCAAACCCCTCAACAACACATCGACCACAACCATCTTCTGGTATACGTTTGCGGAAGCATTTTCCTCGGCAGCCTCAACCCGGACGACGCCTTCGTTGACAGCGAGGTTCTGCGGGACAACGCGGTCAAGGCAATTAATGTGCTGAGGGTTACAATTCGAGAAACGCCTGGAGTGTTGGGGTTTGTGACAGATGGCAAACTGTTCTTTGGGAGGGGGAAAGAGCCGCTTTGGGTTTGGATCTTGCCGAGGTTGCTGAGGCTGCTGGGGCATAGAAGGTGTGTGGGTATTGAGGGGGAGGTGGAGGGATTGTGTGTCGAGGTGATGGGGTTGGTGGCAAAGGGCGGGCGGTTGTTAGAAATTGGGACGCAGGTGGCGGGCTGGTTTGGGGATTGTTTGCAGGGTGAGTGATATCAGTAGATATGGGTGTCTTGGGGATGTGAGATGGTGCTGACTGATTTGGGCGATAGCGATTCTAGCCAAAGTAAAGGAGGCTGGACCGTCTTCAAGAGAACCCTTCGACATCAGGCTACCCCCGCAAGCTTTCCTTGAAACCTTGCCCGATGGCGCGCCACGGGGATGCACCTACACCCTCCCCAATACCGAACACGCCCTCCGACATGCTATGAGCCTGATGGCAATCCTCAAGAGCGTGGTGGTATCGAAAGAACCACAAGCATCGCTTCTTTACAGTCGGAATCTGGTTTGGCTGCTAGACGCTCTGCAATCTCTGAGCTCGATTTTGGTCAGCTGGCCGGTGCCCCTGGGCGTCCCCCTGGTTCCGATCCTTCAAATAGGCATCGATGTGGTTGAGTCTCATTGCAACATGCCTCGCTCTGAAGAGATTCTCTATCACAAAGCTAGCGCCGTTCTGGTGTTGGTTCTCAACGATTTCTTGCAGAATCCCAGGTCCCTCTTTGCTGAAGATGACCTCGGGGCGTCTTTGCGAACAGTGGCTGCCTTGACTTTGGTCTGTCTTGCGAGGGCTTCGCATGACCATGCACCCACCTCACGACTTGTTGCGTCGGGGTTGATTTCTTCTGCTCAACGCCTGGTCTTGGAGAACTCCATTGTTGGGACTGGGACCGATTTCTGGGTAAGTGTGCTATTACTGCGCTGAATCCGTCTTCTGACCTGTTTCAGCGGGCTCTTCAGTTGCTGGTGGAAGTAACAGCCAATACGAAGCCTTTGGATACCAGCGAAGTGGTCACAGCAGACCAATTCGTTGGTGAGCTGCTTCGCCAACAAGTCCACAAGTTTCGCAAGTTGCAGCTGGCACTTCAACCACAGAGTCACGGACCCAGTGATCCAGGGGCCAAGCGCAGAAAGGTCGATGACGAGGCGCGCTCGGTATCGGGCCAGATCGTGTACCAATTATGCGAGTTACTGGGCGTTGATCCGCTCGCCGACATTGAGGTGTTGGAGTCTCGTACAACGTTTGTTGCCCCCAGTGTTTTTGGTGGTCGCAGGCTGACTTTATCCAAGAGATGAGGAGTTCTCCAAGATGAATGAGGACGCTCAATGCTACTTCGTTGACCTCATCTCCCGCATTCCATGTGCGACTGATGAGACCGTGACAGGGAAAATCACAGCACCGCTTGGCCTTCAATGTTCGTTTTGCTCCGACCCAAAGGGAGCGCATCTCTCCTTTTGCCGGCATCCATCGCTCAAGGCTCTCGGCATTAGACTTTTCAGCAAGCTGTTGAAGTTTCCGAGCTTCCTCCAATTGAGACGGCCTCGCGTGTCTGCCATGATTGGCCTTCGCCGCATGACAAGGCATTCGACAGCCAGTGAATTTTGGGACTTGGAGAAATCTGGCCCGGGTCAATGGTGTCTGCAATCCCTGCAAAGCTCCATTCGAGAGCTACGCATCGCCGCTGGGCGAGCTCTCTCTGTCTTCGTCGCAGAGCCTTCGACTCCTGATTTCGATCCAGAGGTTCTGAAGCGGAACAGAGCCAATGCTCTGGCTTTCCTCAAGTCCCTCTCAGACAAAGGGTCTGTTAAATTTCACGAGACCTGCATCATGGCTTGGGGTCAGGTTGGGAGGGTGGTTTCCACTGACGAGCTCAACCTGGTCATCATCAAGCTCGTAGACTATCTCGGATACCGGAACCTGCTCGTCTCGTGCTTCACCTTTAACGAAATTCTGAATCTTGCAGAGTCCAAGAGAGAAACACCGGCGCAGCTTCTCCAGCCCTTCTGGGCGAGTCTTGCCTTTTCAATTGTGAAGGACTTGATTTCCAAGCCGCACATGGCGCGGTTAGTGGCCGATCTCCTGCAGCTGAGCGTGCGGGACCTTTTGCTCATGCTCCAGAAGCATGCCCTCCCTTGGCTGGTGCTCACGAAGAAACGTGAGGTTATACAGAAGATTGCCGAAGCTCGCGGAGAGGGAGAGATCTGGCAACCTTGTCTGGATCCAGCCAATTTTCCCCCAATTCTGGCACTGCTTCTAGTACAGGAGGCCCCGGATATTGCTACGAATACCATGTCCTTGCTTGGACATGTGTCCACACACATGGAAGGGTTTGAGCTCGTGGATCTACTCAGGGCAGATCCCCTGACCATCTCACTCGAGCTCTTCAAGGCAGGTGGTGAGGCAAGTGAGATGCGGAGGACGAGGGTAAGACTCCCCAATCGATTTGGGTGTCAGTGACTGACAGGCCTCAGGTTCGAACGGCACTGTTGACGATGGCCACGTTGCTGTTGGCGGACCCGAAGGACAAACGCATCAAGAAGTCACAGATCGTTGGAAGTTATTTTCAACAGCACGCTCTAGGTCTGACGGCGCGACTCAGCGAGGTCATTAACGATACCTGGCTGGCGCATCCGCCCATCTCAGAGCGAAGACAATGCCTTGGGGCCATGGAGGAGATGATCAAGATTTGTCAGTCGTATGTGTGCATTGCTCGACCGCAGATCTCGGCTTGCCTCATATCAGCTTTGGCCTCGGATGAACTACGATCAGCAGCTTTTTCTTGCTGGGCAGCCATGCTCACCCACATGGAAAAGACCGACGTGGAAGCCCAGATCGAGGCAACTTTCTTCAACATTGGGTACTATTGGAAATCCTTCGACGCGGCGACCAAACAGAAAGCAAAGAACCTGGTCTCAGCTTTGCTCAGAGACTACCCGAACGTTGTGGCTGACTACGCTCACAAGCTCCCCTCGCTCAGCCATATCGACGAACTTGCCGAACTTTGCAAGGCGATTGACACTCTCCGTCCTCCGCTAGACAACAGGGAGGCATTTTCTATTTTTGCTAAGCGACTGCGCCATGAGAACCCAGGGGTTGTAGAGCAGGCGCTGATTGAGCTGATTGCATACCTCGAGAAGAACCAAGACTACCTCCAAACCTCAGCCATCAGCGAGCAACCTGGTTCGGTCGTCACTGCGCTTGCCCGTTCGCTGCTGGATTGTTCTGCGAAGTATAACGCCTGGCACACTGACATTTCTCGCCTCTGCGCCCAGGCCATTGGCCTTATCGGCTGCCTGGACTCCAACCGCCTCGAGACGACGCGGGAACAGAAGCAATTTGTCGTCATTAGGAACTTCGAAGATGCTCGCGAGACGACAGACTTTGTGGCGTTCATGCTCGAGCATGTCCTTGTCAAGGCATTTCTCTCGACAACGGATACCAAGTTCCAGGGCTTCCTCTCCTACGCCATGCAGGAGCTCCTCGAGCGGACAGACTTTCGGTTCGCTTGCTCCCACAAAGGCGAAGGCGTTAGCCAAGACATCTACAGGAAGTGGCTTGCCTTCCCGGAGAACGTCCGTGAAGTCCTCACCCCCTTTCTCACCTCTCGCTTCATCGTCGCGCCCATGCAGCAGCAGGCCGCCGAGTACCCCATCTTCAAACCTGGAAAGTCATACGCCGTCTGGTTGCGGGCTTTTGTTCTTGATCTGCTCCGCAACGGCCAGAACCTCTTCAGTCAGGCTGTATTCGAACCGCTATGTCGTCTGATCAAGGTTAAGGACCTGGCAGTCACCGAGTTCTTACTTCCTTACGTGGTGCTGCATGTCATTGCGGGCCAGGAGCAGAAGGATGATTTTCGGGAGAAAGTCTCGGCTGAGCTGGAGGCGATTCTCAAGTATCAGCCACCGGAGACGGCTTCGTATGTGGAGAAGGAGGAGACGAAACTGTTTTACCAGGTAAGTGTTGATTTCATATGTACTGGGAATAGGGTCTGATATTGAGAAAGGTCGTGTTTCGCGTTCTTGACTATTGCATGAGATGGCTTCAGCTCAAGAAGACCCAGCCGGGGGGACTGAAACCAGTCGAGCACATCTGGATCAAGTGGGTTGAAGGGGTGATTGGTTCTCTGGACCCAGAATTAATTTCGCAGCGAGCGGTCGACTGCAATGAATTTGCAAGAGCGCTGTTCTTCCTCGAGCCTCATATCGAGAACAAGAAGGGGGGTGATAAGGAGGACAATGACAGGATCATGCAGGCGCTGCAGAACATTTACACCCAGATTGACGACCCCGATGGGTTGGAGGGGGTATCGGCTCACCTGCAGCATGTCACTCTGGATCAGCAGGCTCTGAATCACCGAAAAGCTGGTCGGTGGACAGCAGCGCAGACCTGGTATGAGATCAGGCTTGCAGAGTCGCCGGATGATGTGGATATCCAGCTGGATCTCCTGACCTGTCTCAAAGAGTCTGGTCAACATGGTAAGTCGATTCTGAAAGTTTTTCATTTGGCATCTATTGACACCCAGCTACAGACGTCCTGCTGAATTACGTCGAGGGTATGAACAGCACGTTCACAGGCAACAGAATCGCTCCATTTGCTGCTGAAGCCTCCTGGGCCACTGGCCGATGGCAGACCCTCGAGAAGTACCTCCGTCTGTACAACGCAGGAGACGTCTCTGAGGTGTTCAACCTCGGTGTTGGCCAAGCGCTGCTCTGCCTCAGGGATGGGAACGTGGGGAAGTTCAAGGAGCACATCCAGATGCTGCGTGACAAGGTAGCTGGTTCGCTGACATACTCGACAACGTCCTCATTGCGGACATCTCACGATGCCATGCTCAAATGTCACGTGTTGAGCGATCTGGAGATGATCGCGGATGAGAAGCTGAAAGGGGATGGCGACCAACAGGCTGTGCTCCTGGCCCTGGATCGACGATTGGAGGTTCTTGGGGCGTATGTCAGTGACAAACAGCACCTGCTGGGTATACGGCGAGCGGCGATGGAGTTGACAAGGTATGTTACCACATCTCTCTCGCTAATTATTTCAGCTGACTCTCTCTTTTAGACCCAAATTCGGCAATGAGGACATCTCCTCTCAATGGCTGTCCAGCGCGAAACTGGCCAGGAAGTCTGGATCGATGCATCAATCCTTCAACGCAGTGCTGCACGCACAACAGCTTGGTGACGGCTCTGCTATTATCGAGAACGCCAGGCTGTTGTACAAAGACGGCCATCACCGCAAGGCCATCCAGATCTTGCAACTCGCCATATCCACGAACTCCTTCATCACTGATACCCCGATCACCACCAGCGTCCCACCAACTTCAAGCAAGGAGCCGGGCTTGCAGCGCAATCTCCTGACGGCCAGAGCGCATCTTCTCCTTGCGAAGTGGCTCGACTCGACCGGCCAAACACATGCCAGTGCCCTTCGATCGCAGTACCAGCAGGCGGCTAAGACGCACCCGCACTGGGAGAAGGGCCATTACTACCTCGGTCGCCACTATAAAAAGGTTCTGGAGTCGGAGAAGGCTCTTAAGCCTGACGAGCAGAGCGACGAATGCCTAACTGGTGAGATTGCGAAGTTGGTCATTGAGAACTACCTTCGTTCGCTTCATTACGGGACCAAATACCTGTCTCAAACCTTGCCGAGAATCTTGACTCTGTTCCTAGAGATGGGAGCTCAAGTCGACAAGCCGCCAGAGGGCAAGATCTCGCTGTCCAGGGAGCTGCACACCCGGAAAAAGGCGATCCTCCATGAACTCTACAGGCATTTCCAGAAACATATTCCTCGCATGCCGGCGTACATCTTCTACACTTCTCTGCCGCAAATTGTGGCAAGAATAGCGCATCCGAACCCGGATGTCTTCAAGGTGCTGGAGCATATGATCCTCAAGGTGGTCGAGGCTTACCCTCGACAAGCCCTCTGGAGCGTGTTCCCGCTCATGACGTCGAAACAATCCGGGGAGCGGCGCACGCGCGGTATGCAGATCTTGCATGCCGCCCGTGCCATCAGCAAGAAGGCGGATGGTTCGAGCTACGATTTGAAGCAGCTGCTGAGGGCAGGTGAGAAGCTGGCTGAGCAGCTTCTGCTTGTTTGCAACAGCGGAGACTTCCAGAGCAACAGAACAACCCACGCCCGGCTGAAGGACCTCAACTTCAACCACAAATGTGCGCCATGTCCCTTGGTGGTGCCGGTTGAGTCGTGCTTAACCGCTACACTTCCAACGTTAACGGACAATGTGCGCAAACATCACGCGTTCTCCAGAGACGTGGTCACCATCGAGAGTTTCCTTGATCAAATCATGGTCTTGGGCTCGCTGGCAAAGCCGCGCAAGCTGACAGCCAAGGGATCCGACGGCGGCTTCTACGGCCTTCTGATCAAGCCCAAGGATGACCTCCGCACCGACCAGCGTCTAATGGAGTTCAACGGGTTGATCAACCGATCTCTGAAGCGAGACGCCGAGGCATCCCGCCGCCAACTCTACATCCGCACTTACGCTGTCACCCCTCTGAACGAAGAGTGCGGCATCATCGAGTGGGTCGACGGCCTCAAGACGCTTCGCGACATACTCCTGGGCATCTACAAAACGCGCGGCATTCATCCAAACTACAACGAGATCGGCCTCAAGATGAAGCAAGCCATCCTCTCCGACGCCAACATCCGCATCTTCACGCATGACGTCCTCAATCAGTTCCCGCCAGTTCTCGGCGAGTGGTTCATCTCGCAATTCCCCAACCCCTCCGCGTGGTTTGCCGCGCGCCTCAAATACACCCGCTCCTGCGCGGTCATGTCTATGGTTGGCACGATCCTCGGCCTGGGCGACCGCCACGGCGAGAATGTCTTGCTCGAAGAAGGCAACGGCGGCATCTTCCACGTCGACTTCAACTGCCTGTTCGACAAGGGGCTGACCTTCGCCCAGCCTGAGCGCGTCCCCTTTCGACTGACGCACAACATGGAAGCGGCCATGGGCATCTACCGCGTCGAAGGGCCGTTCAGGCAATGCAGCGAGCTGACGCTGCGAATTCTGCGGCAGCAGGAGGAGACGCTGATGACTATTTTGGAGGCGTTTATCTATGACCCGACGCTGGATCTGCAGAGGGGAGTGAAGAGGAGGGGGCCGGAGGTGGTGAAACTTAATCCGACGGGTGTGGTGGAGAGTATCAGAAGGAAGGTGAGGGGGTTACTGCCATGGGAGAGTATCCCGCTGGGCGTGGAGGGGCAGGTGGAGGAGCTCATCAAGCAGGCGAGAGACCCGAAGAATTTGGCCGCGATGTACATTGGATGGTGTCCTTTTCTGTAAGGGGAGAAAGGGGGTGTCGGGTGCTCAGGGTCCTTCTAGGAACGGGGGGAGGGGAGTGAAGTAGCCAGGCGATGACGTATCTTCGGGGGAAGAGTGTGTATGATTGTTTTGGCGAAGGATGGGATGTATGAGATATGACTGACAGCATTAAAATACCCTTTCGGTGATATACCATTTTTCAAGGTCTCTCTCCTTGTTGGCGAAATGTTGACAAATATCAGGGTAGACCATGGCTCCCAAGCCATTTCTTGGCTGCTGGGTGATTGACCCGCCAGATTGGCGTGCCATCCGTCTTCCTCCTTCCCCGATCGCGCCTTCCGTCCACAGAATTTGGACGGCTGCCTGGAATCGTGAAGGGATTTTTTTCGGGGTCCTACCAAAAATTTCAGCCCTGGCCTTTTACTTTGTCTGTTTGCACAGGACCAAGAAAGCGCGGTTGTTCGACGCGCAGCTCCACGCACGCCCTCTGCCAATCGGCTGTTGATCTTCATTCGAAACCGCGTCCCACCCAAGCCATCCCTTGTATTTAAGCCACTTTCCCATCAAGTACATTGATTCCTTCGTTGTCAAAATGTCGAAGTATCGCATTGGTATGTTGCGATCCCCCATACATCTGCTGTTGTTATCTAGAGCTGCGAAAGTCCTTCCCGAGCTTAGCTTGAGCTTCAGCTCAAGACTCTCACTTCGCCATCAAGGTTGCTCCATTTTACTGACGATACGCAGAGGTCTCACCAACCAATCGGGCTGGCTGCAGAGACTCGCTCTGCCAGAATGAGAAGACCAAGATCAAGAAGGGCGAGCTGCGCCTGGGCGTCTGGGTTGAGTTCAAGGAAAATGGGAGTTGGTCGTGGCGCCACTGGTAAGATTCATGCCTCCCTATTCTTGTTCTGCTCTGCCTGCCATGGGGAGACGGTTGGTTGAGATATTCCATTAGGGGATGTGTCTCTGGCGAGCAGTGCATGAATATGCAAGACTGGCTCCGCAAGCACAGTAATGGCGAGTACCAGTGGGATATGCTTGATGGATGGGAGGAGCTTGGGTGAGTTTATTTCGGTTTGTATATTCCCCGTGGAGGCGGTGGTGCTGACACCGAGAAGGGATCACCCGGATCTCCTGGCGAAGGTGAAGCGCGCCATCACACAGGGACACATTGATCATGAGGATTTCAACGGAGTAAGCCCTCCCAGAATTTATATTACAGTGTTGTTGCTGACAGGGATTTATCAAGGACCCGGCCTACAATAAACCCGGCCAGAGGGGCATCCGCCGGCTTACGAGGAAGAAGAAGGAGGTGGCTGAGGAGGATGAGGATGACAAGGTGCGACTGGCCATGCATTCCTTGGCAGAAGTCAACACTAACAACCCCAGAATGGCGAGACCGAGACCAAGCCCACGCCCAAGAAAGCCACCGGCAAGCGTGGCCGCAAGAAAGCCGACTCCGACGACGAGGAGATTGCGGAGGGCGCGTCTCCTACGAAGAAACCCAAGCGTGCTCCAAACAAGAAGGCTCGGCCGAGATCTGAAGCCGAAGAGGAGGCCGAAGAGGAGGAGTCTAAGAAGGCCGCTGCTAGGGGTGGGAGCGGTGCCAGGGCTGCGGTCAAGAAGGAGGAGAGCGATATTGAGGCCGAGCCGGAGAAGCCCAAGAAAGTTACCGCTAAAGGCAAGCGCGGTCCAAAGGCCAATACTGCTCTCAAGAAAGAGCAGAGTGACGACGAGGTCGTGGCCGAGCCGGCGAAACCCACAAAGGCTGCCGCCAAAGGCAAGCGCAGCACCAAGGCTGCCGCTGCCGTCAAAAGGGAAGAGAGCGATGAGGAGGAGCCCGAGCCCGAGCCTGTACGGGTTCCCAAGAAGCGGGCTGCGCGTGCCAAGAAGGTCAAGAGGGTGCCTTCGCCCGAGTCAACGCCCGAGCCCACGCCTGCATCTGATTCTGACTTTGGGTCGGAGGCCCAGCCCGAGTCTGAGCCCGAGTCCGAGTCTGAGCCGGAGGAAGACGAAGAGGAAGAGGAAGATGAGGAGGTGTACAAACCCAAGAGGGGCGGCCGCAAAACTAGGGGCGCTGCTGTTGCGCGGACGAGACGGGGTAGAAATGCGTAAGTACGACAGGACGAGTCGGGAGGACAAGGCTAACATGATCCAGGGCTGCTTGAGGCGATTCGAAACCCGGCGATGTGTCACGGCAACTACCTACGTTCTTGGGAGCTTGGCTCTATCGCGCCCTGTCCTTGTCCTTCAAGGAGTTGATTACTTAGTTTGCGTTTCTGGCCACGGGCTCTACTGTCTTGGTGAAGAACAGGCGGCTCTGTGTCTTGTGCTTCGGCGGTTACCTTTTTTTTCGAGGTGAACCCCAGGACGGCACAGATGCGGCAGTAATGGTGTCAGTGTATGATATTTGGGCGCCATAGCAAATCTGTCAACGGTCAGCATTGATGGGCTTCCGATTTTCGTCTGCCCTATTTTCGTTCTCTCTGGGGCATCTTAGTCGCCACTCGGGCTCAGATTAGGCCTAAAGATCTACCCCTTCGTAGCCAGCGCAACATGGAAGCTCAAATGCAAAGGGTTGATTATTTCAGAACATGCTTTCCTCACTAATCTGGTATCATGTTCGCGGCGCATGCTGACTCGGGAGTTGGTCTCTCTTGTGGGCTGACCCTTCTGTATCTATGTATGGTGTGCCACACCTATGTTTGCGGCTCTCCTTGGGGTTGGGTTCCATTCACATTCGTTTCCATAGAAGCGATTGCCAACATACACGTATATCCCAGAACCTACTTGCATTACGAGACTTAATGCCAGACCCATCTCAATCAACCTACGAGAAAAAGTGCACCTGGCTGATGGTTGCCCGCTTCTTTTCGGGTTCTCCGCCCTTCCCTTTCCCTTCTGGAAGACGGCAGAAACCGTAAGGCTGGAACAGCCGACGATGATGTCGCTCGACATTTGGTGGTGGTCTCTCCAGGGTTCACCAGAGCCCTTCGGGCAATGTGATTGGAGAGGAGTGGGCAGTTTTGGGAGGGTAACCTGCCAGCTTGTCAGACACTCACATGCACCATTACATCACTCTTGACTTGGACTTGGAGAGATTCGTGGGGGACTGGCTGTTGGAGATCCAGCGTCTGGAAATTCGTCCGAAAACCTCGATGCCCAACCGACGGGAGGCTGACTGGGCTTCGAAAGAGCGGAATTTATGTTGTGATCGTCAATGGCTCACACGCTACCGCAACACTACCTCAGATTCGGCGGGCTGCCGCCAGGCTGTGATGTACCCCCCGTGGTGCTACGGCGGGACATTCGGGAGAGAATATTCCTCCGCTGGGTTGGGCAGGTTTGCTGACCAAGAAGCGAACACCAAGTGGACTGTCCTATTTCCTCTTGTCATTTTTGTCAGCAGGACTCGAGGAAGCGAGTCATTCTACCGGAGACCAGCCACCGCTGGGTGTCATCCTTCCAACGCCACCAGAAAGTCCGAATCTGGTGAGGCAGCCGCGTGTACTCTTCGATGGTCTGTGACACATGATAGTCAAGTTTGTAGCCTTTGCCTGTCCCACTTGACCAGGAAGGCGTCGACAGCGAGGCATCTCCTGTTGTGGCCAGTGGAATGAAGCAGAAGAAGAGCCCCAGAGTTTGGTGATATCACAGTGTATGGATTTAGAGTTATGCACTGTACCGCCCTGCATACCTTGTGATAACGGACAGTGCTCGGACCGAACCCTGGATGGCTGGGCGCCTCGACTCGTTCATCCCATCATGAGCCGCGACTGCAATGGAACCGCCGGAATCTGGAGACGCTGCCACCAGTCAAACCTGGAAGACAGGCGCCGATCTAAGGCGCAGGGAGCGGCCTGCTTGGCCCGCGGCAGCAGCTGTGGGATGACGACGTTGGTTTCGAGCCCTACGAACACGGCGAACAATTGGCTAGGTCGAGGCCAGCTCGCCAGCCACTGAGGCCCTGAAACCCATGCCAGGCCAACCCAGTCTCACAGGTTCCTCTTCTCCCGCAGCAGGGAACCAGCTTTGAGGCACAGACGAACTGCCCGGGTGCTGCTGCTCCTGTTTTATAAAAGACTTCCCAGGCCGGCCAACGCGCACCCGACCGCGGACCCTTGGCTTTTCGGCATCTCACAACGAACCTCACCTTTCGTCTTCAAACTCGACCATCCCGACTCATCACACGACATCAGCAGCTCGCCGAAGCGTCCTGCAGAAAGGACGGAGACGACTGGAAGAGCAAGGTGCAGGACTGGAAGGCTGGTGTGCCAAGATCTCTTGCCTCTGGGTCACATTGGCTGCCCCGCCTTGGCTCCCGCTCACAAGTTCCCCTCCAACCCCCCGACCAACGTCACAGCCCCGAGCTGCCTGCGCTCGCACTTTCCTCCAGCAACCGCTGATATTCTGTGGGTGAGACGAATTCTCGACAACCTCACAACTCAGAATCGCCCAGCAACCCCTGGCTGAAGAGTCTTCACCAGCCACGCTTCACCCAGACCCTCTCATATCTCCTCTACCCAGCTCCCCTGGTTCAACCCCGCCTTGCCAGTTCACCTGCTGCCCCACACGGTCGTCAGCCAGCTCCCGCTTCCACCACAGCAAAGGCTCACACCAGACAGCAGCCATGTCGAGAGGCCGTGTCGAGTTCGGCGAGCGCGAGTACATCAGGGAGGAGGGTGCGCGCCGCGCTTCAGTCCGAGAGTACGATGATGCCGAAGTCCGCTACCGCGACCAGAACCGCGTCCCCGCCTGGATGGTCCGCGAAAACAACAACCGACGTCCCGACACAACCCAGTTGGTGCTCAGACAAAAGGAGACCGAAACTATCGAGCGGGTCCGCCCCAGGTCACCTAGCCCGGGTCCGGTACGAGAGCGCGTGATCGTGCGCGCCAGGAGCACGAGCCCGCAGCCTCCGAGGCGGATTGAAGAGGATGTGCGCTTCCGCCGGGTTATGAGGGAGCCCAGTCGGGGCCCTGCTGGCGCCGACAGGATCCGTTTTGTCGAGACACGCTCGCGCTCACCATCTCCAGTGCAACGAGACCGTATTCGCATCGTTGAGAGGGAGAAGGAGCGCGCTCCAAGCCCGGCTCCCCCGCCGCGGCCCCCAACACCAAAGGTCATCAAGGGGCCGACCATTGAGAGGGAGGTGATCACCCACTACCGGGACATTGATCATGGTAAGTACAACCGCACTGCCTTCCTAGTGACATACCACTAACCCTTGCCAGGCATGATAAATGCCCACCCTCCATCGCCCCCTCCCCCGGTCCGCCGTGACATTCGCGATACCGAAATCGACATTTACACCTCACGCAATCAAACTGAGGTTGACATCCAACGTCACCACTCCCGTAACCGGGGCCGTTCTCCCTCGCGCGAGCGCGTCTCCAGGCGCCAGGTTCACGCCTGGGACGACGACGTGTTGATCGAGGCCAACCGCAAGCACCTGCACGTCGACATTGACCGTCGCCGGAGCCTCTCGCGCGGTCGCCGCGCGCAGTCTGCCGCCCCGCCTACCATCGACTACGACGACGAAGCGTATGAGATCACGTCCAAGATCGACGCCCGCGGTCGCATGGGCGAGGCCCGCGGTGGCATCACCAAGGACTGGGCCATCATTGACGTGCCGCCCGGGACCGAGCGCGTGCGCATGGATGGCGCCGGCGGTGCCTCGGCCGAGGTGACATGGCAGAAGTACAGCGGGGTCAGGAGGGCCAAGTTCATTCCCGACCGTGAGGAGAAGAGCAGCGTTGTGTCGGCGTCAACGAGCGTCTCCGACTTGCGCCCGGCGCCCGTGGAGAGGGAGAGGGAGCGGAGGCTGAGTGTCCAGATTGTTGATAAGGACCGCGGCGGGAGCAGGGATCGGGAAATTGAGGTTGAGAAGATCACGGATCGCCGGGTTGCGATCCGTGGGTCAAGCCCTGCGCCGCCGCAGCGTAGGACCGAGACGTGGACCGAGATCACCAAGGACCTTGTGTGTCGCGAGGCGATCCAGGAGTTGGGCTACGAGTTTGAGGAGACGGAGTTTTTCTTCTACGTTGTTGAGTACTTGGCATATGTGAGTCCTCCCCCCTCCCCTCCCTTCCCTTCCTTGACTTCCCCCTTTCCTTCAACCAAATACCCATGCCCACCAACCGCCTCCTTTCCACCCCCACCCATCAACATGTGCTGATATGTTACTTTCAGGAGGACGTCCTCCGCCTGGTCCAGCTCTCTGACCGCATCCGCTCTGCCCGCAATCAGCGCGCCCGCGACATCGCCTGGGAGCGCGATTACCGCGACGACTGGGAGCACCGCGGCCACCACCACCACCACCGCCACCGGTACGGCGTGGAGTATGACGACGACAGGGTGGTTGAGCGTGAGGTGATTATCGACTCGCGGCATGGCGGGAAGAGCTATCGGCATTAAGTAAAGTGGCGTCGTGGGAGCCGAGATGATTGATGTGATGTGATGGGTTCATTTTGATGACATTTAGACTGGTCGGTTTGTTGATTGTTATTTTTTTTTGGATGATGACGTTTTGGGGGAGAGGAAGAGGGGAGGATGGATTGATGACTACGAGATGGATCTCTTAACATGCTCTCTTGTTTTGGTTCTGCGTTTTTTTTTTTTTTTGTTTTCACTCGCTTTGTTGTTTTCCTGTCTTTTAACGAGCTCATGGCGTGTTGCTGCTTCCTGGCATGTTCTGTAACGACGATGATGACCTACAAAAGAAAAGAATGGATTGTTTGTGTAGTTACTACACCATAAGGAATTTGTTACGAAGGTGTTGGGGATGTCGAGCGTGTTCTATGGGTGTCAGGTTCATACTTACGTTCGGAGTTATGTTATTTGGAATCTTGTCTGCAAGCAACCGCGGCGTTCAGATCTTGCTTAGTAAGTATGAACTGCGATAGTTATGGTAAGATTTGAGCAGTACTGGGGCTGTTGTCGTGGAATTGCGTTAACTGGTGAGAAGACGCGGGATTGTCTTGTAGCCGTCCTGAGTAAACGGGGTATAAACTTCTGGATATCCATATTACCAACCTGATCGCCATCCCTCTCCAATCCACCATTCCAGCAGCAAAACCCCGAGCCTTACAAAGCAACACAAGGAACCCATTGCCTTTTCTCAAGCGGGCTGCACTACAGCCTGGGTCCGTTCAGCAGTACATGCCTTGCAACCTCATCCACCGGCTCGCTCGCGCCGCCGGGCCACGTCCAAACCCGGTGCACCTTCCTCCGCTCTTCTTCGTCCTGCCCATCCGCTTCGTCTTCCTCTTCATCCAGATCCATCGCTCCCTCCTCATACTTCGCCTGCTGCCGGTTCTGTGGATGCCCCTCGATGAAATCCCCGGTCAGAGTCAACCGCAGCTGCCCGGTGCTCGGATCGGGCCCGAAGTCGAAGTGAACGCCGTACTCCCCCGTAAGGAAATAAACGACTCCCTTTTTGCTTGAGGCCATGACCCATTTCTCGCGCTGCTTGCTGCTTTGGGTGACGTTGCTGCTGCCCTTGTTGTTGGCGGTGTTGCTGTTGACGCTGCGCAGGTGTGCCGCGGCCAGCGCGGTCGGCACGCAGTTGTAGATGTACTTCAGCATGGAGTCAAGGTTGGAATAGTCGGTCGACGCTGGCGGGTTGAGAGTCGCGAGGGAATTCTCCACGTTCGGGCCGGGGTGGGGTGACGGGGGGCAGGTGACCGAGTAGATCGCCCGTGAGCGAGCGATGGGGTTGAGGAGGATGCGCAGCCGCGAGGCAGAGGTGGGGGATATTGTGATGTTGAAGTGCACGGTGGGCGGCTTGAGCAGGGCCGCGGCGAGGGCTGTTGATGGGGAGACCGTACTGGAGAAGCTGGAGGCGGGATTGAAGGGTGTTTCTGCCATGGTAATGGTGGCAGGTAGACCCGCGCCGCGGAGAACGGCGAGGTATGCAGCGAGTGATTTCGCGCATTGTTGTACTGCTTTGTTATGTTGGTAATAGGATATCAGGGGGGTGAGAACCGAGTATGAGGGAGAAGCGCCTTTAGGTGCGCTTCTCGGCGCGGACCGTTTCTGCTCGGTGGCTCGATGAGCACTACTGAGCATGAGAGAAAGAATGGTGCATAGAGAGTTTGCTTCGGCGTCGTGAGAGCCAGGGTAACTTGCTGCTGCCGCCTCCTCACCCCCAAGGTCCACGAGTTGCAGAGAGACGGTGCGTGAGGCATCCATGTCATAGCTGACAACTGATTTCTCGGACCGAACTCCATATTCGTGGAGGGCGTTAGCCTCGCGGTTGATTACTTGCCAGAGCTCCTGCGCGAAAATTGTGTTTCGCGACTCCCTCACCCGATCCTGAAGTGGCGCGTCGGCGGCCAACGGTGGTGGAAGTGCCGACCTGCCAACGACGACATCGTTCTCGAGAACCTGAACCTGAACTCGTTTTGACCCGCTGGCCATCTTCCCGTGTTCCAACTTGACAGATCCGTTTGCTGCTCTCCTCATGGGCGCAATGCTATTGGCCTTGAACTCTGGGGCAGCGTTCGAGAAGCCAAACTTGACACCCATTGTGTGCGGTTCGTTGGGCAGACGGAAGGTGTGCCAGCCAGACTCATTCACGGCCAGCACCTCAGACCAGTATTTTGTCTCCAGACCAATCTCCTGTTGAAATCTCTTGGAAGCAGCCAGGGCTGTGTCGGCGGCCTTGTTCAGGTCCATCAGGCGTTTTCCTATCGACACCATTTTCTGGTCCGGAACTCGGCTTTGGGCGAGGGCCGTGGGGGTCTCAAGAACTGTCGCACCGAGAGTGCCAATCCCAACCATGTCTCTCAGACCGGGACTAAAGGTGGTGACAGCCTGGGCGGGATTCTCTTTCGACAGCAGGAGGGAGACGGAATCGAGGGCGAACATGGACGCCTGGTGGGTTTGGTGTATCGCGTGGAGGATCTCTTCTCGAGCGGCGACAATATCCTTCGTTTCGACTACTTCAGTGTCGGCCTCGGAGGCATCGCCGGTCATGTCGACATCGTGGTCGCTGTTGGTGGCCTGGCCGCCGTTCTGCGGGACCGAGACCTCGCGGCGCAGGTCGGCCAGGCTGAGACCTCGGAATCCATCGCCTCCTTCGGCGTTGGCTCGTTGGATAAACTCCCCAGTTGCCTGCGGGCCACGCCGCTGCGTCTGGCGCGGCTGTAATGAGAAAGGGCGGTCGTTCATAATGGGTGGTGGCGGGAGACTCGGGCTTCAAGTTGGTGATGGAGCAGCAGTTCCCCAGTCGCAAATCACGGGTTAATACCCCTGTCTTGCCAAGACCTTTCGGCTGCAGATGGAAAAGCTACCCGTGAAAGCTCCACCTGTTAGTGCCTTCCTGCAGCAGTGGGGCTTGAACGGGGGCAGTTGGGGGTCACGACTCGACCTGGGATCTTTCCACACTCTTCAACAACCTGGAACTTCGGCACTGCAGAGGTGACATCCATGTGCCGGAGGGAATATTCTTGGAAATGTGGGCCACGAACAATAGGAGCATCACCGAGACATTCGTTCTATTTATTTGAATCGTGTGGCAATCATATTTCTGCATGTTTTGCATCCCAGAATCTCTTCAACCGACACCGGACTTTGACTGATCAAATCGAGCTGAAGCTGTCTCAAACTGCACCAAACAAACCGCTAAGAAGCTCACCCATGCCGCAACCCCACCAGTCCGCGTGGTTAGGTAAGGCGCTATGTCATACTGCGGTGGCCCTGGGTCCGTAAACCCCTCAGTTCCAGCATCACAGCTCCACTGCCGCGGGCGCTCAACACCATCCATCTCAAATAATCTTGTGCCACCCCAACTAACGGCACAGCGAGGCCGGAACAGGTGTTGAGTTCCCAGCGAGCAATTGCTGCCGCGGCCTTCCCGAGCGGTGAACCCCCCTGAGGAGGAGCAGCTCGTGTCTTAATTTCCTGCGCTTCCAGTCGCTGCCCCGCGTTGCCCGATAAGATAAGAGTTGCTACCCAGAAGGAGGCAGGGCCGAGAGAGTGGTGCTGCTTTTCATTGACCTCGCGCCATCTTGGATGACTGGAATTACACCCGTGTCTTATAACAGCCAGCACATGCCCGGCAGTTGTGTCCGTAGAAGGGGAAAGGCGTTTGAAAAAGAACACTTTGGCTGCTTCTCTTGATTTGATTTTGGCTCCGACTTTCACTTTGTACTTGTAAAAGCATCCATATCGTCCTAGGATTTTTTTATCCCAGGCCGAGCGCGTCATCGGGAGCATCCATGCCAATCAAGTCCATACTTGCTGCCATAGGCCTAAACTTTCCGCTTCGGCCCTTCTCCGTCATCGCAACTCCCTTCCGGGCCCTCCTTGTTTTTGCCCTTCTCTCCATTCCTGCCACCGTTCTCCTCACCAAACCTCGTCGAACTCTCTCCGCCTACAGCCCCTCCCGCGACCCCTTCCAAACACGCCCCGCGACGACGAACAAAATGGCCCCCAAGAAGAAGATCGCCATCATGACCTCGGGCGGCGACTCGCCCGGCATGAACGGCGTCGTCCGAGCCTGCGTGCGCATGGCCATTCACCTCGGCTGCGACGCATACTGCATTTACGAGGGCTATGAGGGCCTGGTACAGGGCGGCAAACTCATACGCAAGATGGAGTGGAACGACGTGCGCGGCTGGCTGTCCGAGGGCGGCACTCTCATCGGCACTGCCCGGTGCATGGCCTTCTACGAGCGCCCTGGCCGTCTTGCCGCCGCGAGGAACCTGATCAAAGAGGGCATCGACGCCTTGATCATCTGCGGAGGTGACGGCTCCCTCACTGGCGCCGATAGATTTCGCGCCGAATGGCCCTCTTTGATCGAGGAACTGGAGAACAATGGCGAGTTCTCCAAGAAGGAACTAGACCCCTACAGACATCTCAACATTGTCGGCCTCGTCGGCTCCATCGACAACGACCTCTCCGGGACGGACGCCACCATTGGCTGCTACTCTGCGCTGTCACGCATCTGCTACGCCGTTGATCTGATCGAGGCCACCGCTTCTTCCCACTCACGCGCATTCGTCGTTGAGGTCATGGGGAGGCACTGCGGGTGGCTGGCGCTGATGGCAGGCGTAGCGACGGGCGCCGACTTTATATTTATTCCCGAGAAGCCAAGGGAGGACAACTGGAGAGAAGAGATGTGCAATATCGTCGAACACGTTCGTCACCCCCTCCCTTCGCCCCTCCTTTCGCCCCTTTTCGTCTCGTAACAGCAGGCTAAGCATCAATTTACAGCACCGGAAAATTGGAAAGCGCAAGACAATCGTCATTATTGCCGAAGGCGCCCTCGACAGGGAGGGCAACAGAATCACACCCGAGATGGTGAGGGACCTCCTCGCCGACAAGGACGGCCTCGGCCTCGACACGAGAATCACGACCCTCGGCCATGTCCAGCGTGGCGGTACTGCCGTCGCGTACGACCGCATGCTTGCAACGCTGCAGGGTGTCGAGGCCGTCAAGGCGGTGCTGGAGGCTACACCCGAGACACCGACCTGCGTCATCGCCATCAACGAGAACAAGATCGTGAGGAAACCGCTCATGGAGGCGGTGTTGGACACGAAGAAGGTGGCCAAGGCGATTGAGAGCCAGGATTTTGACCTCGCCATGTCGCTGCGTGACACAGAGTTCTCGGAGCAGTACAGGTCCTTCATGATGACAACGGCGGTGCAGGTGAACGAGCGGATGCTGCTACCGGAGAAGGAGGTGGGTATCCTTACCTGAAGCAGCCAACATTGGTGCTGACAAGCGTTGCAGCGGATGAGGATTGGCTTTGTCAACGTCGGCGCGCCAGCTGGTGGCATGAATGCGGCAGTCCGGGCGGGTGTGGCCTACTGCCTATCCCGCGGCCACGAGCCCTTGGCTATCTATAACGGATTTGCCGGTTTTGCGCGCCACCACAGCGACCACCCTCTCGGAGCGGTCCGCCCATTCGACTGGCTCGAGGTCGACGGCTGGGCGAGCAAGGGCGGCTCCGAGATTGGCACCAACCGCGAGCTCCCCGCCGAGTCCGGCATGGAGACCATCGCCAACTTGATCGAGGAGTACAAGTTCGATGCGCTCTTCCTCATCGGCGGCTTCGAGGCCTTCCACGCCGTCTCGCAGCTCCGCAAGGCCCGCGACCAGTACCCCTCTCTCTGCATCCCCATGACCCTCCTGCCCGCCACCATCTCCAACAACGTTCCCGGTACCGAGTACTCTCTCGGCTCCGACACTTGCCTCAACGAACTCGTCGAGTACTGCGACAAGATCAAGCAGTCCGCCTCGGCCACTCGCCGCCGTGTCTTTGTCATTGAGACCCAGGGCGGCCGCTCCGGCTACGTCGCGACACTCGGCGGTCTCGGCGTGGGCGCCTCTGCCGTCTACACCCCCGAAGAGGGCGTCAGCCTCGAGATGCTCGCGGCCGACGTGCGGCACCTCAAGAACGTCTTTGCGCACGACAAGGGCCAGTCCCGCGCCGGCCGTCTGATCCTCATCAACGAGAAGGCGTCCAAGGTGTACAACGCGCGCCTCATTGCTGAGATCCTCCGCGAGGAGGCCCACGGCCGGTTCGAGTCGCGCGAGGGCATCCCGGGCCACATGCAGCAGGGCGGCGTGCCCTCACCCATGGACCGCTGCAGGGCGGTCAGGCTCGCAATCCGCTGCATCCAACACCTGGAGCAGTTTGGATGTAACGTGCACAATAAGGTCAAGAACGACCCCATGAGCGCCACCGTCATCGGTATCAAGGGCGCCAGCGTCGTGTTCACCCCTGTCACCAAGGTCGAGGAAGAAGAGACGGACTGGCCCAACAGGAGGCCCAAGGCCGCGTTTTGGCTGGGCATGAAGGAGATTGTTGATGTGCTTGGGGGGCGGCCCAAGTATGAGCTGCCCGAGTCTGACTTGACAGGGACGAAGGCGAAGGATGTGAAGAGAGGGATTGACAGCTATTGAGGGGATTTAAATGCTCTCACAGGCGGGGAGGATAGTGCGGTTTATCATTTCGAAGGTGCGAAAAGCGGGAGATAGCGGTAGGGGGGAGAGAAAAGGTGATGGTTTTTGGACTCTGTTGTTCTTTGCTCTTTTAGGTCTGGAAGGGGAGGGAATATATTCGGGTTGGCTGGCCTACACTGTAGTGCTGTATGAGGGAACGCTGTATGCTGTGCGAGTTTTCTGGGGAAGCGTTGTGGATTCGTGATAGGTTGGAGTGTTGCTGGCTGTCAACTGGGGGACAATGCTCTGCTTGTGTAGGGTGAGTCTTGGGGGAGAGGTTGTAGACAATATAACATTCAACTTCTTTTCCACATCAAGAGATTAACTTGGTGACAAAAGGGAAGGAGTACCATATACATTGACGACTTTACCTGAGGTTGGTATTAAGTGTGAAGGAGTAGGTGAAGCCGTGAGCCCCTTTCCCTTTGCGGGTTTGAAAGCTTCTTCTCTCCTTGCTTGTTTCAGCATCTTGAGCATGCTTTGCCGTCTTCAACTCAGTGTCATGATATGACAACCGAGACGCTCCCCTGGGTGTCCCCTCCATCAGTGGGCGAAGTACTTCGTAACCACGGCTGATGTTGGACCATCCCGGATGGGCAGCATCGCTGTTTTTGGTGCCATTCTTCGAGCCGGTCTTGCCCCTTCCCATTCTTCAGGGACCAGCAGATTATTAATTCCAGGTTGTCTCCAATAAGCGAGACCAACATCTCGATTGGCTGGCCCTGCGAGGCTGATGTCAGATTCACAGGCGGCAGGGTCTCGCGTCTTCCCCGGCCGCCGTTAAATTCCTCAAAACCTCGCCACTGCCGGCTCAGTGTGGAGAGATTTCCCCAGGCATTGGACTTGGGTTCGACTGGCTGAGGAAGACGGAGAGACGCGGCAGCCCCCGGTACTTATGTTGCCCGTTTTCGCTCTAGAGAATGCGGTTCTGCAATTCGCGGATCATGGTGGTGTGCTCAGTAAGCACCCATTGCTTGGCGGTTGTTGTTTGGGCAAAATGCCAGAAGTCTGTTGGGAAGGCTAATAACGCTGTAGCAGAGGATCGAGGAGAGATGTGTGTGTTTCTGTTAGTGCTGCATCACGCGAGCGGAGCAAAGTGGGCTAAATGCCACCTGCAAGCCTCAATTTGTTAAGGAGACCGCCAGTTCTGCCCTCCCTACCTTCTGCAGACGGGCAAAACTCGCGTCTTGTCCAATCGCCAACGATGACTGTCCCTTTGCCCCGCCATTTGCCTGTTGAAGCATCTTTTTTCGATATTGTCTGTTTGGAATCAACAACACCCCTGGGGATATCTCCGCCCACATCGACCCCGCTCGCAACAGCAAAGGTGGAGCTCGGCTCTCTGCCCCAAAGAGGCTTGTGCGTTCACCATCTCAGATCTCGGCTTTTTGATGGTTTCTCTCTGCTGTGGGAGTCGTTCGTCTCAAGGAAAGCTTTGACCATCGCCACAGGTGTCACCAACAAGCTGAACTGTGCCATACGACGGCCGAACACGCTGCGTGGAACCATCCTCTCCACCCATTCAGCGAGGGTTTGCTGAGCTGTGCCATCCCCTGTCCCCGACAATGGATCAAGCAAATGACTAGGGAAGCAGCCAAGAAATCTGGGCTGGGGACTGGGGCCCGTGGAAAGGAGGGCAAAAAGGAAAAAAAAAAAAAGGGAAAAAAAGGAAGAAAAAAAAGGAAAAAAGAAAGTTGTGGAAAAATGCCATCGAGTTCCACAAAAGCCGGTTCCCACGGGTTATCATAGGCCCAAATGAGAAGGTGTCATCAAATAGCTTCCCCCTTCGGGTCTAGGCACCTGCTATGTTGCGAATTTGATAGTCAGCGGCGTCAGCGGTCTCAGCGCGCAGCACCAGGCACTTTAGCTCGCCCACATCGGCGATGAGGAGCCGTTGAGGAACTTGGGACATCGACCTCCCCACGCTGCTCCGGACTTCTCTGCCAGCTTCTCTCTTTCCCGTCTCCTTCCCCGCGTAGGTTGACTGCTTGTCGCTTGTTGTTCCTGTCCCCCAGCAGAGGCTGCGATCCCATCGCGAAGCTGTCGAGGGCAGCCGAGAGCGGTTCGATTCTTGCATTCACGGAGCCCGCTATCATTTTACACCGACCTTCCAGGTCCCTCGTCTCTCGCTCTGCGTTCTAGTGTGGCAAGACAACTGTGACACGGACGAGACGCGGACCGATCGACACACCAGGCTTCGCCCGCCACCGAAGGAAAATTCTTGGGGAAGACCGTGTCGTGAACTGGCGACTCGCCGAGCGTCGCAATGGCTTGGCTTCGACCGATTCTCCTCCTCCTCGGAGCGGTCGCCGCGCCGGCTCAGGCCAGCCTCACGGCGTGGCATAACGGAATCGCCCCTCAGATTCTCCTCCTCAACGAGACAACGGGCCAGATCCGGTACAGCGCCTGCAACAGCAGGGACTCTGCCAAGTATTCCTACACCGATGGCAGCGTGCTCTCGGTCACACAAAAACCCAAGGACGGCACCCCGCTGGCAGGAGTCGGTTGGTTCAATGATAGGTTCACCATGTGTGTTCTCTTGCTCTCTTGCTCTCCCCGAGGCAACTTTTCTCTGACAGCTGTCCCAGAGCATCTATTTGGTACATTGACAGCGAGAACAACATCGTCAATGCCCTCCTCAACTGCGACATGACCACCGGTCGTTTCGCGACCCAGGGGGCCTGGATCGTCAGCAATGACGCCCCTTCGCCTCACTCCAACTCAGGGCTGGCTGCCATTGTGCTGGGTGAGTCGGGTGGCTATCGCGTGTACTATCACGACGCCGATGGGGCCATCAATGAATTGAAATACACCAACGAGGACGGCTGGTCATGGAACGCCGTCATCTCCCACGATATCAACTCCCTGCCTGCGTTGGCCGCCGCCTTTACTTCCAAGAACAACATCACCGTCGTCTCATCACGCGACGAACAGAATATTGGGGCGACGAGGTGGAATAAGGACGAGACCTGGTTCAGATGTATGACTTTGCTCTGTCTCCCATGTTTGCCGTTCTGCGTTAACACCTGCCAGCAACTCTGCCACGGCCGCTCGGCGGCAACGCCACGACCGACGAGACGAACAGGACCGACATTGCTCTCAACCAGACAGTGACCCCCACCTTCACTTTGCCCGCATGGGACGGCAAAACTTCCAGCCTGGGCATCAGTATCGACAGCGCCTACACCCGCTCCATCTGGTATATCGGCAACGACCGCAACCTCTACTACGCGGCCAACCAGAACTTCACCTGGGGCTTGAGAGCCAGCGAATCCAGCGCCCTCTGGCCCCAGGCTGACAAGCCGAACGCCGACCTCGCCGTTGCCTACAGCTTCAAGGACAGTATGGTTCGCCTCTACTACATTGTCAACGACAAACTCGGCGAGGTCAAGTACGAGAAGAAGACCTGGCACGCCTGGTCTGCGCTTGAAACTCCTTCGAGCGCCACGCCCACCTCAACTCCGACCCCAACAGCAAGTCCCGAATCCACCGACAGCGGTCTCTCTACGGGTGCCAAAGCCGGCATTGGTGTCGGCGTCTCCCTCGGCGCCATCGCTGTGGGCGCCATCATCGCCGTCCTTGTTCTCGCACGGAGGAAGAAGCAGCGGGGATTCGAGCAGCCTCCCTTTGCCGAGGAGGGATCCACGACCCTTGGTGGTGGCACGCCAGCCCCGGCCTACGGCACGCCAGCCCCAGTGGGCGCCGCAGCCCCGTATGGATGGGACCAGAAGAACAACCTGCCAAAAGCATATCCTGAGCAGCAGCAGGTACACCAGTTGGACAGCGCGACGGCGCCGACGGAACTGTATGCCCCACAGCCCATGTACGAGCTGCCGAGTCACAACTACTCGCACGAGCTGGTGGCTGAGCCGCCGAGACCGAGGGAATGAGGGGGGTACGCTGAATTTTTGGGAAAATCCCATATTGAGTGCGGTGGTTAGATGGCGGTGACGAACGAGGGAAGAAAACCCGCCTCTTTAGGCATAATGTTGGAAATCAGAATTGGATATCCCGACCCAGAGACAGAGTCTCGGCGAACCTTTCTGGAGATGTTGCTCTTACCCGGGCTTCAAATCTTCAGGTCGAGCCCCAATCAGTAAATTTTGTCTTTTATCTCATCTCTTGCTAGCATTCTTGATACCAATTTCAAATTCAAGTTCTTCAAGAGTTCGTCTGCACCATCACAATTGAAACGACAAAAAGACCTGGGCAGTCAGCAAGTTTGCTCCGAGAGACGTCCAACGCATGTCTGCTAGTAGCTGGAATAGCCGCACTACAATGACCACACAACCTTCCCCTGGTTTATTAGGTACCGTAGTGAGCACCATCAACTCCAAGGCGGTGGCAGCTCGCTTCGCAAACGGTGATTCACACATCAAAGACATAAAGGGGCAGGACAATCTCTCGCTTGACCCACATATAATACTTAAGCTTGTACATGTAGGTAGGCTACATTGGTCTGCCCGCTGCTTAAGACGCGACGATCATGTCGATCCCAGACGTGCGATTGACCGGCACCTGCAGCCTCTCCCTGTCTCATCTGAAGTTAGACTTAAGTAGACCTCACTTCCACGAGCCGGTCTGAGCCTCTCGACCATTTCACATACCTCACCGCAGACTCAGTCTCACTCAAGACACATACCGGCAGCAACAAGTCATGAATTCAGCAACACCATACCGCCAGATTCTACGAAAGCCACATCTTGCCCCGTCTCTGTCATAAAAAGCCACCTCATCTCCTGCCACCCTCCGAAATCCCAGAAACAAAAAATATAGTAACACACCCCATCCGCCCAGACTCCATCACCCATTCCTTGATCCCCTAATCGCGCCAAGGAGAATCATACCAGTGCCATGCACGACCGTAAAGCCTCTCCACTCTCCGTTTCAGTAGACCTAGGAAGAGCAAACCCCAAACAGAATAAAATCAGCAGAGATCGTAAAAAGCACACCGTTAACCTCGTCGTCACAAAGCAGACAGCAACTAGAGTCTGTACAGAGTCCGGCTGACTTAGAAAAGACAAATCGCCCACCCCTGAACCCATACTTGTTCATCACTGCCACGCCTTAACGTCTCGCGGGAGTCACCCCAAACAGATACGCCAACTCCCTCTCGCTCAGCCGTCCCACGCTCTTGCTCTGTCCCTCATCCAGCGCAGCCTCGACGAGCGTCCTTTTCTTCTCCTGGAGGTCCAAGATGCGATCTTCGACCGTCTCCTTGACCAGGATACGGTGCACCTTCACCTCACGCTGCTGGCCAATGCGGTGAGCGCGGTCGACGGCCTGCATCTCGATATACGGGTTCCAGAACGGGTCGCAAATGATGATGCGCGAGGCGGCGACGAGGTTTAGGCCGGCGTTGCCGGCGCGCAGCGAGACAAGCATGACCTTGGTGCGCGAGTTCTCGGTGAAGTCGCGGACCGCGTCGTCGCGCGCGTTGCGCGACATGTCGCCCGTGTAGCGGCAGTAGCGGAGGTTGAGCCTGTACTTGACCTGGACTTCGATGAGGTCGAGGAGGGCGGTCCACTGGGAGAAGATGATGGTTTTCTCTTCGGTTTCCTGGATCTGCGTGAGGAGGTCAACGACCTGGCTGATCTTGGCCGAGTCCTCCCAGTTGTCGCGGAGGTAGTGCATGTAGCGGCGGCGGGCCTCCTTGTTCTTGGCCGCGTCGGTACGAAGCTTCTTCAGCATGTGCGGCTTGACAGCCTCGACTTTGGCCTTGCCCTTGGCTTTGTTGTCAGGCTTGCTAGCCTTCTTAGCCTTCTTCGCCTTCTTCTTCTTGGCCTTCTTGGCCTTCTTTTCGCCGCCATCCTTCAGGGGTTCGTTTTCCTTTTTGGCCTTGGCGAAAGCGCCGAGCTCGGCGTCAATACCGTCCTCATTAAGGTCGCTTTCGTCGTCAACGTCGTCATCAGGAACAACAAAATCCAGGAGATTTCCGTTAGATTCAGCATCAGACTCGACGTCAGAGTCAGTGTCGAAGTTGGCGTCATCGTCATCGTCAGAAGACGAATCCTCAGAATCGGTCACCTCCGCTGGCTCCTCCGGCGTACCCTCCTCCGTCTCAATCGTCTCGGGCATATGGACCTTCCGGAACGCGGTGTAGGTGATGACCCTTTTGGAATCGACGCCTCCGCGGCACACTGGGCACTTGGCAGATCCTCTCTCATTACCCTCCTGGATGCCATTCTGCGCCGCGGTCTCCGTGAGCGAGGTGAAACACTCCGGACAGGTGTCATGACCGCAGGGGACGACGAGAATGGGGTCTTCAACCCCGTCGTAGCAGATCGGACACTCGAAGGCTTCGATTGCCTTGATCCGCTGAATAACATCAGGCTTCAGCTCCTTGGCCAGATCCGTCATCTGGGTATCCGAAGTGGCGGCGACACACTCAAAGTCCATCAAATGAGGATGACAACACGCCTGGCGAAGGCGTAACAAGAGTACAAGAATATTGCTGTAGTTCTTCCCGACAGTTCCTGTGCGGAGGTACTTGTTGAACAGGACCTGAGAGCGAGACTCGAGGTCGGTGTAGAACTTTCGCTCGTCGTCAGAGAACACGGCATGCTCCGAAGTCTCCGTCTTCGGTTTGAGGCTCAATATGGGCTTGCCGTCGATCATGGAGTTCTTCATGCGTCTCAACATCATGGCTTTCAGGACGGCCTGCAGCTGCCGCATGGCATTGCCCCGGGAGATGTCTGAGATACCACTGTTCTTGGCGGTTAGACTCTTGAAAGACTGTTTCAGCGAGTTAGCGGCCGCCCATCACGTCAATAGAAGGAGAATCTAAAATGAGTTCTCACCTTTTGGAACACCTTGAAGTCACAGTACGGCCGGATCCTCAAGAAGCGGATGAGCGGATACAACTCCGAGACGCCGTTCATCATCGGGGTACCAGTGAGACACCAGCGATAGGTGGCATGAATCTGGTGCGCAGCCTTCGACCCTTGGGTGTCCTTGTTCTTGATGCACTGAGCCTCGTCAAGAATGACACGGTAGAACTTGCTGCGCGGGTGTAGAAGGGGGCACTTCTTGGCAAGTTCCTGGTCAACCCCCTCGTCGTAGCCAGCTGATTCTTTGCGCTGCTCGACATGTTGAGCGTATCGTTTCCACTCAGAGGCGATAGAGCCATAGGTGGTGAGGACGACATCGTATCTCTTGATATCGGAGTAGGACATCCGCTTCATGTGGAGCAAGTAGACGCCCAGTCTGTGGGTTCCCTTCAACTTGTTCTTAATCTCCTGCTCCCACTGCTTGATGAGAGCGACGGGACCGACGATCAGGTTGGTCTGCGGAGGGTCAGATGGTGAATTCTATCTTCCGTGGCACCACATACCTTGACATTATCAGTAGACGGCCGCGAGACCATCAGTGAGAGAGTTGAGATGGTTTTCCCCAAGCCCATATCATCTGCCAAAATGCCTCCCTTGTTGGTCCCCTCTTCCATGTCTGACATCCACTTGAGGGCGACCTGTTGATGCGGATAGAGGGTGTATTTCATAGCATCTGGGGTTTCACCACGCTCCTCCACGGGAATCTCCATATCCGGGCGGATGTTTGACAGGAGCTGTTGAATATCTTCTTCTGTCTTCCTGGGATCGTTGACATAGTCGTCAATGAAATTGGCGAGGCGTGAATCGAGTGCTTCTCCGTAGGCATCAGTCATGTTATTGAAGTCGTAGCCGTTGACTCGGTTGATGGTTGCCGCAAGACCAGTGTCAAGGGTCGACGGCCCCGGTGGGGGATAGTAACGACCGTTGGACATGTAGCCGGGGTGTGTAGAAGCCGAGGACAGAGAATTCGCCGAATTGAGATGCTGTGCGATCGGACCAACTGGCGGCCAAGCGGAGGAACCCTGCTGCCGTGCCATGGAAGATTGTCGAGCCAACTCAATGGCGGGAATGTTGGTTTTGTACTGCAGCGAGTTGCTAGTGCCAAACCCGTTCGGAGGTTGGCTAAAATCCAGGGTAGGCAGCCTCACTGATGAACTAGGGGAAGGGAACGAGCTTGCAGAGCCGAACGAAGGCAGCGAAGACCGAGACGGTCGAAAGGGGGCGCCCAAAGACGGCAGACGACCCGTGGGACTGAACTCCTCGTCTTCGTCATCGGAGTCGTCCCATCCACCGGGAACTCGGTACTGGTTTTCTCTCGGCTGTGGCTTAACGGCCGAGGTGCTGCGGCTTGCGAAGGACCCCGGCTCGCTCTTGACTGAAGCATGGGGCCTCGCAGGCAAGCTCGAGCTGGGCTCCTCCTTGATGGGATTCGTCCGGCCCATGGTCCAGGACGGAGTTTGAGACGGCCTCCCCAAAATCCGGTTAAAAGCATTATTTTGCCCCAGTGACGATGCCGCTCCGAACGTAGAGCTGCTAGGAGGAGGCGATGGGCGCCCGTCCAACTGCTTTGCCAAAGCAGCATCCCTGTCTGCTGCCGCCTTTCTCCGTTTCAGGCGTTCCTCCTCTTCCCTCTGGCGTCGAATGGTCGCTTGCCAATCGGCATCGTCGTCTCTAAAATGAGGAGTCAATACAGCCACAACGCAAGGCAAAGGTACAGGGTTGCTGGGCTGTTCAAGCAGCCCTTCACCGGAGATAAGCCAACGTACCCGGTGAGGTCGATGATGGCCATATTCTCGACACCATCGTCACCAAAGCCTCCCGTCCCGGAACCAAAACCCCAAGGAGCCGGGTTCGGTGTGGTCCGTCTCGACTTGGTGTCTTTGAGGGATGAGGGTTCGGCAGCGAGGTGAGAGCTGCCGATGGAACGTTTCCTCGATGGAATCCCCGAGCTAGAGTCTAGCCCTTCCCACGGGTTCGAACTGATGCTGTTTGTATTGTGGCGCGTGGTTGCCGAGGTACCAGGACCTCCGAACCGACTGTTATCGTTCGTCCGGCTCATGCCTGAAGGTGCTCGAAGATCTAGACCCACAGGAGGTTAGAGATGCATCATGCAGCAAGGACGGCAGCGGGGTGCAGGGGTTCTACCTCTGAGCTTGGTCTTGATCCCGGCAATCTTAGCTTCGATGGCCGCAATCTCCTCGGGCGGCGCACCATCGTTGGAAATGTCGCAGAGGGAGGCAAGCACCGCCTTCTGTAACACGAGCTCCTCTGAGAGCTGCTCGAGCTGGCGAGAGGTATCAGAGGAAGGCAAGGCCCTCGAGGCTGCCGAGATATTCCAATTCGCAGCCATGGTGTCGGTTGGGCGGCATTCTACTCCAGGAGGATGGCTGTGGTTCTTTGGATGTTGGGTCTTGTCTCGGGACGTTAGGAGACGGGCGGACTGCAGCAGGCTGTGCTTGGGTGGAGGTACAAAACCACAGTGTGGAATGAGTCCTCAAGGACGGAGGTCGTTAGGCTGGACGTATCGGTGGGGGCCTTGATGAGTCGAGAAAAGGATGGCGAGGCGACAAACGGAAGACTTTCCGCACACAAGGTCGACGACTCAACGCCACCAAAGTTGGAAGGAAGGCAGCAGTTGCCGTCAAAGTTGAGGCTTTGAGGTCACGCTGACTTTGAAGTGCGCTGTTGCTGACAGTGGTTGCCTTATCGGCTCGAAGAAAAAACAAAGGGACGGAAAGAGGCCCGAGCACAAGACAAGACGCCCGACCACAGACGTAGACACGAAAGTTCTACCGCGAAATGTCGTCAGTGATGGGGGGTCTAGAAACTAGACCGCTGCCGCCTTAACGAACGAAGCCCAGGGTTCCCGAGGATTCGGTTTCGAGTCTTGGCGCTTGATGCAACCAACGCCAGGCACGCGCGCCTTCACGCGTTTTATGAAACACCTCAGGCACGCATTTGGCGGGCCCATATTTTCCAATTTAATGGACCCACAAACTCGTCGGAACGCGCAGACGGGAAGTCGCCAACAATGCATGGCAACCTCGAACTGTCAATGGAACAATCGACTGTTTATGATGGACGGGCATCTAATGCTTACGATGAGAGTTACAAACTCACGTTGGGTCTTCAACCCACTCACTACCTTAGGCCCGTTTATCACAATCGCTGCAAAGTAATTTGGCTCCACGATTTCAAGCGGCTTTCTCTGCATGAGTGAACAAATGAAGACCCCGAAACAAAACAGAGACCTGAAAGTGGTGTGCAAGTGTAATACACCAAATTTCGGAACTCGCGCAAGCCTCTCCTTGTTTTAGATACCCGCCCTTTCTCTCACAACTCCCTCTAGCAACCACATTCAGCCAAGCATCTTCCAGCTCGGAACGAGGCAAAACGCTTGCCTCAGCAATGGAGCACGGAAAGAGACTCAACGCACCTCAACTCCCTAAACACCCAATGGGCCATCCCAGACCCGCCCAAACGCCGCGAGAAACCCAAGAACGCCCACGCCAAACGCAGCAATATGGTACCCCCAAAACTTTATGTAGCCAAGCAATTACCTCGAAGAACCCCCTTCCTCACCACTCTTCCCCGCGTCATTGCCACCCCCCTTTCCATTCCCCGTAACCTTATCCCACCAGTGTTCCACCTTCCCCGTGAACCAATCCCAGAACTCCTTGACCTTATCACCGGCCGAATCTTCGTCATCGCCGTCGTCATCTGTATCTGGCGAGGGAGGCTGGGCAGGACTGCTCGTAGTGGGTTGCGGCTCTGGGTGATCAACTCCAACTGGTTTCGTTGGGGCAGTCGTCGTTTCCACCACAGTGGTCGAGATGGGATTCACTATAACCGGCTTTGTTGACTGGTCCGGGGGTAGGACGGTTGAGGTGGGAGAAGCTTCAACCGGATCCGCCGGGGTGTCTATCCCTTGCGCGCCAGGGTCATCATGCAGGCCTATCGGTTTCAGGGGCAGCCGGAGAGTGCCGTTGTTCGGAGCGGGCGTGATGCCGACTGAGTCGCAGAGCAAATTGTAGACTTCGATGTTTTCTAAGCGCTGGTTAGTCCCCATATTGCGATGTGAAAGGGCAGGAGTACTCACGGAAGGGTTCAACCCTGCTGTTGGGTCGGTGGGGAAATGCAGGGCCGCGGGCGAGGAAGATCGCCCTCATCAGGGGATGCTCGTGGTCGTAGCCGTGGAGCCCTCGAGGCCGGAAGACCATGCCCTTGGTTTGCGCCTCCTTCACGTTCATCTCGTCCATCTTGACAATGGCCCAGCCAGTCTTAGGAATGATCCACAACGGAGCGATGCGCTCGTTAGTTGAGAAATGAAACCTCTCGGGCATGTCAACATCCCGGAGGTATACTTCGACGTTGGAGTTCCCTCTCGTCTTTTGCATCACTTCGTTGTAAATATCCTGGAGCTCGTCGGTGTTCTTGGGCCTTAGCCCCATAAGCGGCCAGCCATCGGTGTGCTCGATCCTGCTGAGATCGACGATGTCCTCGAGCTGGATTAACCGGGAGGTGTCGGTCGTCGCCATACCATGATCAGAGACAATGACGACGTTGACGATCTCCGTCAGGTGCCGCTCCTCCAACCCCTTGAAGATGTTTCCAAGCATCTTGTCCACTTTCTGGATCGTAAATTGGATTTCTGTGCTGTTCGGGCCATACTTGTGTCCGTCCGAATCAACGTTGGGCACATAAGCAGCGATGATCTGCGGGCGGTCCGCATCGGGCATATCCAGAAAAGAAAGAATCCTGTCGACCTTATTCGACAGCACCTCCCTGCCGTTGAACGTGTCCATGTATGTAGGCTCCGTGCTGAGGATGTGTGCTTCGCTGCCCGGCCACATGTGGATGGCAGTCTTGAGCCCTTGCTTTTGCGCCGTGATCCAGAATGGCTCTCCTTTCCACCACTTCGGGTCCATGCTCAGCTTCGGGTCGGTGTAATAGAATTGCGCTTTCAGTGTCGGATCCCAGAAGCTGTTGCCAACGATGCCGTGAGCCTCTGGGTAGAGGCCAGTCGCGATAGTGTAGTGATTCGGGAACGTAACGCTGGGGAACGATGGGTGCATGTAGAGCGGGGAGACGCCGTCCTTGATAAAGCCACTGAGTGTCGGCGTTAGGCCCCTAGTGAGAAAATCGGCTCGGAAACCGTCCAGGCTGATGATAAGGGTGGTGGGCGCAAACATCGCTGTCCCGTTGCTGACCAATCTCTGCGTGTGACGTGAACTCCTGCGATCAATCGATAGCTTCCAAGCCACCAAGACCAGAATCGCAAGCGCAACGGCGACGATGGCGTAGAATAAGAGCCAACAGCGGCAGTTACGTTTCCGTTTCGCCTTGAGATCCGTGATGTGTAGCAAGTGCTTCCTGTCCACCTCGTCGCTGTCTTCCCGGTCGCTGTTCTCGCTGGTCGAACTACCGTCCTTCATGCCGCCCTCTTCCATCTCATACATCAGCTCGCCATCCTCGCCATGTTGTGCCTCGGCAAGCAGTCTGTTCCTCTTGGCCTTCCTCCTTTCCCTTCGCTTCCTTCTCTTCTCAAAACGAAAGTCCTCCACCAACCCGGCCGGCTGCACCGACGGGCTTCTCGATCTCGCGGGAGACGCATCGCTGAGCCTCCTAGTCAACATGCGTAACGGATTTGGTATCGGCAAATTCGAGCCCCGGCGCTCCAGCTGCTGCAGCTTGCGTGACTGGGTCACCAGTTGGTCGAGCTCCTCCTCCTCCATCAGGACAAGCCTATCGTGCGCCCGCAGCTCACGGCTGTTACGTGCTCGCAACTGGCGCTCGTCATCGTCGCTGTCGGTGTCCTGATCGCTGCGAATCGACATAGCATCGGCGTCGTAATCCGAGGGCGACAAGAGCGAGGGATCGCGTCCGGCCATTGCGGACGTCGTCAGTGGTTGGAGCGGCATTGTCGCTGAGTTTTTCGGTCTCTCGTCGCCCAAATCTGTACAGTACCAGAGACTGGCGGTGGTCAGCCCACCATGGTCGTAAACTGCTGGTGAAGCGAGAAATGAACAGGAGATGAATTTGCTCGAGGTTGTTGAGAAGAGAGATGATGAGCCCCCTGGTCCCAGCAAGGATGTGCGATCTGCAGCTGATTGGTGTCTGGCCCCTGGTGGTTCCATCGCTCGGCAGGAGCGGGCCGACATGGGTCAGTTGCCGGACCCATCCGTGCCATTCCAGGCTCAGTCCATGTCTTGATCTTCCAGACTGAGAATGCCAACAACTCCATCTCAGTGATATCACCAGTTAAGAGTCAAGAGTCTCCTAAAGAGCAGCCACAGATCTTTTTTGGAAACATCCAAATCAAGGCAATTTAATTCACCGGGGCGAGCCATGTTTTGACTCCACCCCCAACCTAACGTGCCTCCCGCCCAACATTTTTCCTGAATCACTTGGACCATTAGCACCAGCATCATAGGTAGCCCTGGAAGAATCAACGACAACTCGATAGACCGTAGGCACACTTCTGGTGTAATACCCCAAACTTCTACCCGCCATCTAGCTCAGATGTGTGGTGGTGAGAGAAGCGATTCAGGAGGTGGCGACGAGGAGTGAAATGAATGCAGTCTCAGGTTAGAGGGAGGAGTTTATTGAGGTTGATGTAGTGGGAACAAGCAGATGAACTCTCTGTGCCTTTGGGGGCCATCTGTCTAATTTTAGAATTCGACGACTCTAAAGAATAATTACACAAGCCTTGGGCTGAGCGGGGGGATTTCATTTGGAAGTTGAGGATTACAGGGCTTCAGCGAGCTTAGGTTATCTCGTCGATATATCTTTAGGTAAGCAGCAACTGGCGGAGACCAAAGGGTACGACCCCTGGCACTCACATGTGGCTGACTATCTGCCTGTTTTAGCCGATGGTCCATACTATCTATCCGTGCTATCATACCACGATCGCTCGGGAACGGGCAAAACGGAACTCTACTCGGCCCCTCCTGGGATAAAAAGTATTGGTGAACTGCAAGACCCGCATGGTACCTTGGCCCTGAAACACTGGACCTAATGAATGACGAGTTGTAGCCCCGTTGCAAGAGCCAGCGCTCAGCGGTTTCTAGTAGTGTCGATGTGTCTGATCTCAAGAGAAAGCGTCACTGTCGATTTGAGCAGTTTGTTTCCAGACGTCTCCTGCGAGATGTAAAAAGCCAGAGCTTGAGGCCAAGATCAAGCTGGGATGCCGACAGGTAGACTCACTCCCGTTCGTCCTTATGTGCTGTCGAATGCGGAACAAGAGCTAAGAGCTGGTAAACGGTGCGGGATTGGTCGCGTGAGATAAGTCCGACATACGGCAAGAAGTGGAAACTACTGCAGCGGAAATTTCCAAGGTTGGATTGTATCGACGATCGAACTTGGCGAAGTCAAACATAGAGTTTGAGACGGAAACCATCGAAGACGTTCTAGGTTGTGAGGTGCAGGAGCGACCACAACCAAGGCTCTCTATTTGATGTCCTCGGCGCAACGCCCACAAGCCCACCTATCTTCTCTTCTTCATGCGAAGCAACCACCACATACATTAAAGACACCATTTTGATCCTCTTCGGTTCTTTCAAGGCTGAAATGAAGTTGGGGAAATGGAGCCGGAAAGAGACTGGAGAAGCTGATTGGTCCACCAGCCACACGCGCCAAGGCAGTAGCGCCCCACTTGTGGCTGGAACCCCTGCGGTCGGAACCGGCACCAAGTGTTCCGCAAATTTTGGTCGAGCCCTGCCAATTCCAAGACGCGCACAAAAATTGGTCTCGATATCGGGAACGGCAGCGACACGGATTCTTTGACGGGCTAACAACAGCATCAAAGGTACGCCCAGAACTCCCTACCCAGTTCCTTGCAATTTGAGACGACGTATTATTCCTGCCGCCATTTTCGCATCCTCCACGATTTCAACTTCGCCGCCACGGTTACGGGACCGAGTCACTAACACCGACCGCATTTAGAAGTCGACCAAAATGGCATCGATCGATATCGGAGCGACAAGCTGGCGCCGCGTGGAGGTTGGCCGCGTTCTCAAGCTCGAGACCGGCAGCCTGGCCACCATCGTCGAGATCATTGACCACAAGCGCGTATGTGGAAACCGACCCCATCCGAGCCCGCGGAGGCGATCGAGAATCGCATGAAGCTGGGAAATCAGAGACTAAAACATGGGAAATTCAGGCTCTCGTCGACGGCCCCTCCTCCAACGCCAAGCTCGCCACTCCCCGTGGCATCGTCCAGCTCTCCCGGACTCTCCTCACCCCGATCGTCGTCGACAAGCTCCCCCGTGGTGCCCGGTCTGGCGCCGTCAAGAAGGCGTGGGAGGCCGCTGGCATCGACGCCAAGTGGAACGAGAGCAACTGGGCCAAGAAGCAGCTCCAGCAGGAGCGCCGCCAGTCGCTCACCGACTTTGACCGCTTCAAGGTCATGCGGTTGAAGAAGCAGAGGCGCTTTGAGGAGCGCAAGGCTCTTGCCAAGATCAGGGCTTCGGCATAAACGTTGTCTCGGGTTGGCTGCTTTAGAGGGGGAGCGTTTGGTTCGGCATGGCTTTTCTGGGGTGAAGGAAGGGTATTCTGGAACGGTCTGCATGAACATCAGCATTAGGGTTGCTGGGTTTCTCTTTGCGTCGCTTTCGGAAGACCTGTATGTCACATCATCACGGTGACCGGCGTCATAAGGAAAATGCGAAATTGAGCCAAAAACAAGACCCAATGGGCTGTTGCCCATGCCACAAGCACGGCGCCAGAGCGGCGCAGGTCTGTGAGCTATCAGAATACAAAATTCCGGGAAATGCCGTGACGGCAATGCTTCTGCTCAATCTTCAGTTCTCAAGACATCACTCAGCCTTCCTCTCAATGAAACCATTTAACTTTGCGGTTGTCAGATGTTGAACTTGTTGCGGGTTCGGCCCGTACGTAGTGACGATGATCGGTCCTGGGATAAGGAAGCCATAGTGATTGCCGAATTGGGACTAGCGCATTTTGGACCGCTGCAGCGCCGACAAGCCCTACCTGAAAATTGGACCCGAACATTTCTTTCGCACCACGACCACCAGCTCTGCCACCCCCGCATATACCGATTAGCGGCATTTCCGACCTCAATGTGAGTGCGATTCGAACAACAGTAACGATATGCCGTTCCGGAGCCCGTATCATGCGGGGAAGCCGTGCGGTTGCAGCTTTGGCAATGGCTGGAAGCAGTAATGTGTTGTGTGTGCGGGGAGCTGACCGACTGGATTGTTTGACTGTAGCTTTCCAACATGGCCAACCCCCGCGTTCAGGAGCTCCCCGAGGAGGAGACCAAGAAGCCCACCGTTGAGGAGCTTGATGACTCCAGCGACGAGTCCGACGTTGAGGGCGGCGACCTCCCCGCTGGCTCTTCCGCCGTTATCCACTCGCGCAACGAGAAGAAGGCCCGCAAGGCCATCGAGAAGCTGCACCTCACCCGTGTGCCCGGCATCACTCGCGTCACTCTCCGTCGCCCCAAGAACGTGAGTGCAATTGAGGAGGGGAATGGGACGACTGGGGCTGCTGCTGCTGTGCGGGGCACCGCCGGGCCTTGGCTTGGTTGGGATATGGGCGGCAACAGAGCAGGAAAGCTGACGGATATGGAATAGATCCTCTTCGTGATCAACAACCCCGAGGTCTACAAGTCGCCTAACAGCAACACCTACATGTAAGCACACTCCCAGAAGTGGTCTGATGCGAGTCGGAGCTGACCCCCCGCCTAGCGTCTTCGGCGAGGCCAAGATTGAGGACCTCAACGCTAGCGCCCAGGCCGCTGCTGCCCAGCAGCTCGCCAGCCAGTCCGCTGAGCACGACCACGCCGGTCACGACCACGACCACAAGCACGAGGCCGCCAAGGAGGAGGAGGATGATGACGGCGAGGAGGTCGACGCCGAGGGCATCGAGGACAAGGACATTGAGCTCGTCATGACCCAGGCCAACGTGTCCCGGAAGAAGGCGATCAAGGCGCTCAAAGAGAACGACAACGACATAGTCAACTCAATCATGGCGTTGAGTGTCTAGGCTTGGACGGGCGCTGGGGCTATTTATGGGCACATTTCCGCGAACAAAAGGATCTGACGGTTTCTCGGCATATTCTCCCCGTTTGCTGGTCAGTTAGGCGGCTATTAACAAGGCTGCTTAATCTCAATTGTTCCGCGATCTGTCGTAGACTTGCCTCGTTCTGTATCGTGCTTGTTGTTGTGCCACCCTGAAGCCACAAAACTTCAGCACTTGTCTCTGATTTCCCCCAGTCGGAGATTGACCAAACCCCGTTTCTCAACGAGCTAAGGCTCTTGGAATCCAAGCTGCTGTTCCCGAGCAGATGACGGATCAGTTGAATTCGAGATCCAAGCTCGGAGCTGCCGGTTCGTTCCGCACGAAGTCACGTGACGCGCCCTCTCGCCGGCGGATGCTGCTTGCATTCGGCAAACTCAAAGCAACGACAGCGACTGAACTCCCCACTCCCGACCACCTCAGAACCACCGCAAAAATGGCCGCAGTAAGTCCTCTGAGTCAATTGGGCATTTTCTTGAGCTTGGGAGGGGACAATGGCAGACTGGGGCAAAGCTGGGAGCGGGCGCCGGTGGTCCCGCGGGTCGTCGAGCTGAGCTAATTTTTGTTTCCCTCTCTTCCCCCGGAACTAGCGAAGCGCAGCTCTCAAGGTCGACTGGACCAAGATTACCACGTCGCTCGGCCTGCGCGGCCAGACGGTGGCCGGGCTTCAGTCCTTCAAGAAGCGCAACGACGACGTGCGCCGCAAGGTGCAGATGCTCGCCGAGCAGCCGACGACCATCGACTTCGCCCAGTACCGCCGCGTCCTCAAGAACACGGCCATCGTCGACGAGATTGAGAGGCGCTTCAACGCCTTCCAGCCCGCTTCGTACGACGTCTCCCGCCAGCTCAAGGCCATTGAGGCCTTCGAGGTCGAGGCCATCAAGAACGCCGAGGCCACCAAGGAGAAGGTCGACCTCGAGCTCAAGGACCTCGAGAAGACGCTTAAGAACATTGAGGAGGCCCGCCCCTTCGACGAGCTTACCGTCGACGAGGTCGCTGCCGCGGAGCCCAGCATCGACGAGAAGACCACCAAGCTCGTGTCCAAGGGCCGCTGGTCCGTGCCGGGGTACAAGGTGCGTTTCGCGTGCTCTGTTCTTGTCTCGGGATGTGGTATTGACCGCCCCTACAGGAGAAATTCGGCGACCTCTCTGTGCTCTAAACGAAATACTCTTTCCACCCTCTCCGAAGATTCCCCCTTTCTTTGTACTCTAGCATTGTAGATAGCCTCAGCGCTAAAGGACGGTCCTTCACCGAGGGAGAAAATTCACTTGTTCAGTCAAGCCGACTCCAAACCCTGTCTTCCCCTCTCCGTCCCTTCTACCTTGTTCTGCTAACCTCAGGTGTCATGTTGCTCACTTAAATCTTCTCAATTCTCAACATCGCCCTTGCGACCACTCAGGTCATTCGCCTCTCCATCCATACTTCTCATCTAGCTTTGATTCGCAATTTGAAACAACTTCCAGCAACAACGCCCCTCGATTGTGGCTGGCAGTGTTCCTGGCGTTGAAACATTCAATGAGCACAGACAAATGGTGGCCGAGACGTCTTTCCCGGGAGGCCGACGACAAGATGAGAGGATTGGAGGCAGACGGAAAGGTATTTCATGGGACGGGAACAGATGTGGTATGCATGGGACCTGATTGCAGTTTCTCATATGATGAGACTGGTGTTGGGGCCTGGCAGTGAGTTAGACAATTTAGGGGAGGCGATATCATAACGATTTGTGTCTCTGCATTCCAGATTTTGACAGCGGCGGCACCTCGGCGGCAGGTATCTCTAGGCGTGAGGGTACGCACCCGGTACTTGCCCTCACCAGGTCAAGAAAACGAGTATTACTACCCGACGCAGGTCCCTGGTTGTGAAGATCTTGAGGATTTCCAAAGCATCAGATACCTACCATTCATGGGGATTAGCCAACCCGTTAGCTAACCGCCAAAGACCAAGCCCTGGCAGACGCTCGTTACTGGCGCCTTTCTGCTGTATGAGCAGAGCCCGCCAGAGGTATTCCCAGAGACAGGAGATTTAAAGTTCCTCTCATCAAAACCCCACATCTCCAGGAAGCAGGGAGACGACGAGGCAGACTTTGACGTAGTCGCAGTCAACAGTCGCTCTTTTTAGGGTCGTCCCCGTTCGGCGTTGCTAAGCACTAGCCCGGGTCTAACTCCACGTCGTAGGCGATAGACCCGTTACCTTGAGAAGAAGATGATCTGGGCGTCTTGACAATGGGTGCGGCATGCGATAGAAAGGGCTCCGTGCTAACTGTAGTAGGTTCAAAGATGTTACCTCCATTGCTCGAGTGTATTGCTGTGGTGGGGGAACGGGTGAGGGGCCAAGCCACAGGAGAGATTGCTTAAGATAAGCAAGCTTCTCGTTGACGAGGAATGCGACAGAGCAAAAATAACCGCTTGGCTCGGGACTCGTAACTTAGGTGAGATGGGAACTGAGAACCGAGGTGGACTGCGGGCGGCGGGCATTTGAGACGGCAATATACCCCATCAACATCCAGTGTCAGATATTGCAAATGCGTGGCGGTCTTTTTATTAAGTACCCTACTTTAAGATTTTAAAAAGGGGCTTATGCTGGTATACCTGAAGATGCGAGGACAATTATTTCCATGAGACATCATTAGTGTCAGTCTTAAGAGTCGGTGCTGATGGGGGGGCAGTTGAGTTCTGGCTGGCTCTGCACAACGAGAGCCTCAAGCCACCCGCGAAGGCGCAAATCTTGGGAATGGGGAGAACCTGAATGTGGCAGCTTCTAGCCGTTGTAGGACCCAGAAAGGCATAACGGCGTGCTTGACTAACTTGGCTGCATGGTGGTACGAGTAGACGATGCTGTATAGTGTACATTGAAGAGAGCTTCAAGCATCTAGATCAATGATAGGTTGACAAATAGGCAGCGAACGGTTGCCCGGCAAGGATTATAATTAGGATGGTCACCAAGCTACCCATATTCTCCGAGACGGTCATCCTCAGGCCGAGTGGTAAAGGGCACCGGTGAAGCTTTCACAACTTGCAAACAGGACAGTGTGAGAAACTCGAGAAGAGTCTAAAGTCGGCATTTTGATGACAGCAATGATGACTTGGAAAAGATTTGCACTCAAAAGCAGCATAGCCAGCCAGACGTTTAGTAGATAGCAAACTAAAGACTGCTCAGCACGTCAAATATAATGGTGGCGGCAATTCCAAGGACTGGAGGATAACAGACTTCCATGCACAATTGAAAGAGTGCAGCAGGCAGTGGAAGCTTCCGAGGGCCGTATGTTTTGTCCCTCCGTTAAGTTCCTTGCGAAGTCTTTTTTTCCCTCACACCAGCCCGATCATAAGCTATTAATCTTGGTAGCTAGTAGGTCTAACGGAATTTCTAGGTGAAATAGAGTTTTGGCTTGCCTCTTGATCACTTGCTGATGCTGAAGCATGCACGAGACAATTTTGTGCGGTTCAGATCTCAGCGATCCAGTGTACATGAAGTTGGGAAGCGAGAGTCCGGTGATACGATGGTATAACCCTTTGCCTAGATTGTTTGAAGGTATGTTGAATGACTCAAGTGCATTATATGGTGTCTTCGAGATTTTCATGGTCTTTAAATCCAGAGCCTAAAAGGAAGAACAAACCAAATGGCGATCCAAAGTTGATGATTGAAGACGGGTGCCAGGCGCCGTGGGATTGAAACCAGCAACCCGAATTATGAGTGAAGTAATTCCGGCTTAGACAGCTACACCAGCACAATACTTTGATCTAGGAAGTACTGAGAGCGTTTGCTAACCACACAGCACCCTGTTTGTTGTTTACTTTCCTCTGCTTACCCCTGAGCTCAGGGGCACCCTAACCCTGGCTAGCTGCATGTTGAGCTGATCCCCACAATTTAAGTTCTTGGCAATCACCTGAGCTTAGCAGCAGAGAGCTTCCGGAATTCTCCCCATCTTCAACCACCAGCTCGGAACCTCACTCCACCTCTCCTCCGCCAGCTCCAATACCACGCTCATCCCATACACATATTTTTTGGACCAGGCTCACGATCGTCAAATTTACAACACAATGGCCGTCTTCCAAAGCCGCAAATACCCCTCGTCGGCCAAGGCGAACACCTTCGGGGCGCGCTACCGCGCCATGATGGCCAAGCGACCGTTCCTGCTCTTTGGCCTGCCCTTTATAAGCGTCGTTGTGGCTGCTTCCTTTGTGCTGACACCGGCCACGGCAATTCGGTATGAGCGGCACGACCGCAAAGTGCGGCAGCTGACGAAGGAGGAAGAGCTGGGTGTTGGGAAGACCAAGCGGAAGGTGGATATCAGGGAGGAATATTACGTACGTCCTATGCTTTGTATTGTCGTGGTTGGGGGGTTGCCGCTTCTTTGTCTAGAAGCGGCTATGAGGGATGGAAGCTTGGCTGCTTGACCTGAGGACAAACGTTAACGTGCTACGGGCGTAAAACAGAGACTCGCGGCTAAGGACCTCGATAATTGGGAGCAGAAGCGCGTCGAGCGGCTGAAGGGCGAGAGCGACGGTATATTGAAGTGAAGTGGAAGCGAGAGGAAGAACTGAGGGGAAGTCGTGCCGAGATGGAGGATAGCCGTTTCGAGTTGCCGCCAGAACACCGAGCCCCCATGCTGGTGGGACACACCTCTCGATCATAGACGCGAGTGTCTACCAATACAACGCGCCTACAGGAAGATCTGGCGCTGAACTGGAACTGAACTCGAGCGCCTCACTTCAGCCTCAGGGGTACCTGCCTGCGACATATTTCGGGGATTCTCGACTCATCATCAAACGGCCCGAGACCTGCGTCCGCGAAAGCAATGATCGGTCATACGCCGCGATTCTCAGCCAGCTTCAATCATCGGTTTTGGCATCGATCTCCGAATCAAATATCAAAACTGCTTTTCCAAGGCGGCCAGATGCATGAATTGCATGCTGGTGATACAAACCCGGTTGGCCGGTAGGATGCATGTCGGCAACGCAAGCTTGGCGGGCCGAGTCTCGGGAATTATCTCGGATCGTTGCTTTCGATATCGAAGTCAAAAAAGCACAAGAGCGCCTCACAACCCAGCTCAAATCCAGGGGGTCCAAGACTCGGGAAGCCGCAGCATCGATTTCCTGAGACGGGCAGATCTGCTACGGGTAGGTGCTTAGGCAGGAACAGTGGGTTGCTTCTTGCGGCTGCTCGAAGCTCTTCTGGGAAATGGATGAGATTGCACTCAAGGGACGCAAGTCACAAACGATTGCGCTGATACGGAGGCTAGATCGGAAATACACGTTCCTCTCACCGTGCAAACGGACCAAAACCTCAGCTCCCCATCAGTATGCTTGACGTATGTACTTGTTCTTGCAACACCAGCACGACGCCGCAGCATCACAGATGAAGCCATTCTGAGCCATCGTGTTTCAAAAGTGCACGACAGTGCGTCACTGGCCATCCATGCGCCAACAAAAGCGGTAACTTCTGCGACGCTCACGATACTGCTTTGAAGCTTATCAAATGCCGAGTTCCTCCGCGTGGCAGGATCGATTACCGGTGGCAAGATCGGGAAGCTGAGTCAAGCCGGTGAGCTACACTCAGCCAAGGCCCAAGCGGACCGTCCGAGGTTCCTGACATCGCCGTCGAACTCACTCTGAGGCTGAAGCGTCCCAAGCAATGACTTGGGGCACGCAGCGTTTCTGACAAGCCTGGGATGGCCGGCATTCGAGGGCTATCATGCGATGAGTGGATAGGTCTCCGCCGCTTGTTGATCGCAGATCAGAGACGCGGGGTGTTGAACCGTTGGACGAGGATGGTCGTTCCCAAGAGCTCGATGACGAGGGATGAGACCGACGAGGAACCCCTGGGGGCAGGGCCAAGGCCAGTCAGTCAGGAATACCGAAGTTCTCCGAGCTTATCGATGCCGATCCGAGAGCTCGATGGCATCAATTCTAATTCAATCCCCGAAGACAGCCCCGGGTCAAGAAAAGACCACCGCCACAGACTCCACCGATGGACCAAGTTTGCTTTCTGTTCTGTGTTTCAACTGCAAGACACCCAATGCCAAGCATCCCACAGTCCTCCCAAGCAGCCAGCCAGGGCATCCCATTCGCACAAGCATCTCGCTAGCGATCTGCGGATCAACCACACTGCTGGAACAGGAGATGCATTCTGGTGGCTTGCCTCCCAGTTCCCCTCTCGGGAACCCGCCCAATCACCGGCTGCCAAACCATGGTTGCAGGAGCGCATCTTGCTGACGAGCGTGAATGCGAAGCGCAGGAGGGGGCTTTTGAGGTCCCATGAGCAGATGCCACGCGGTGAAGTGTGAGCAACACTGCGGGCTTACGGAGTACATATCACACCCCCTGAGCGGCGAAGGCAGCAAATCGACAGCCTCGGATCAGTGATTCTCGGGAACTGGCGGTGAGTGACAAACACAACACGAACTGCTGTTCCTCGCAGACGAGACGGCTGTCCGTGATGGTGGTCTCGCTGCCGTGATGAGGATGGCCCGGCACTCCCGCCCTGGCTGGGCGGTGTTTTTGCTCCGGCCCCGTGGAGGGGGAAGCCCCATCATGTGGATTTTCTCCAGGTTTTCTCGGTCTGGATTCCCACACTTTGCCCTGGACAGACTCGGGCGGCGCACTCCAAGGCGACGGGTTGCCAGAGAGGCAAACCGCATGTTGCACGAAGCCAAGCCAAGCCAAGCCCAGCCCTTCCATGTTGGGCAACGATCCCTAGTCTGGGCGGATGTGCGGTATCTCCACTGCCCCGCTGCTCATCCTTGGCGCCCAGCCGCTCCCAGCCAAGCCGGCGGGGTTTTTGGTCCTGTCTTCCCAGCTTCCATGACGTACTACGTGGTCGGTTTTGCGCGGTCGTCTCGGAAAGGATTGATGGGATCATTGGGATGACAGCAGTGATGAATGGTTAGGACGATCATTGTGCTCGCTTTCTTTGGTTTCAGGACTGAGAATGTGGTTCTTTGTGTGCCAGCAGCAGGCAACTTGGGGCCGGCTTGTTGGTGCGAAGAGCGAGGTGGTGGTTCGTATTGTTTGACCACGGGGCTGCTGCTGTGGTTGCTGGTGAGGTGGCGCTCGTTGGACGCTGCCAGCTCGATCGAGAATTCTGCGCTCGTTGGCGTACTCCGTACCTTCGTACCTTCGCACCCCTCGTCCCTTCAGACCCTGCCCCTGGTCCTATCAAGCAAGCCGGGCTGAACGATGTTCCTCGTCAGCCACACCCCAATAATCACCCGATTTCTGTCATTACCCTACCCCTGCCCAACCCGGGCAATGCTGGGCCTTGCAAGGTACCACACCTCCGTCATGAGCACAAGGATCGGTACTCCCGCCTGGAACCTGTCGTCCGGCACAAAGATCGCAACCATGCAGCTGCTTATAATATCCGGCCCCCCCCTCCCGAGCCGCCCGCTGTTGGCTCTGCCTGGCCCTTCGTTTTTGAACATCTCAACTGAGCCATGTCTGGAACCAACAGCCCCCAGGAACAACAAACTACGACCAACTAGGCTCGGCAGTCTTCGCTTCAGGAGCAAACACATCAACCGTTGTCATCCCGCGTGATGCTGTGCGGCATCAACTATTCTACCCCTCACTCAACACACCGCCGATTACTCCGCAGTTTCCGGAGTCACAGGAGTCTCAGACTCAACCACAAAACTAACGGCACGAACACCGACTCTACTGTCGGCAACACCAGCGAAGAGATGCCTCGCAGACACCGTCCCAGCGACGCCAGCTCGCTGGCCCGCCCTTCTCTCGACTCCTCCACCAGTTCGCGGCCGTCCACCAGCAGCAGCAGAGCCGAGACCACCATGTCAGTCGAGTGGGACCCGCTCCGCTTGCACCCAGCACTCGCCCCGGCCTCGTCCCCTCCTCTGCGGGATGGCTTTGACGAGTCCATCTCGCGGCCCTACCAGCCCCAGGAGCTGCGGCAGGCTCGCTCAAGCCACAACCTCCGCCGGCCATCCGAGCCCAGCTACCAGTCGCTCTCAGCAGCGGCCAACACAATAATTTACGATGGCTTTGACTTTGGCTTCGACAACAAGCCGACGCCTGTCTCAACCCCCACGCCAACGATTTCTACCACCAGCACCACAAAGCACCCTCGCGCGCCATCTCCAACCCCAAGCGACGCCAGCTCCGAGTGCAGCCTTACCTTCAGCAGCAGCCGCTCTTCGTCTTCTGCGGAGGACGACTCGCCCCTCGAGGCCATGGGTCTGGCCCCGGCGCCCGTGCGGTCAAGGTATGTCGCCGGACCCACGCCCCGGCCACAGCCCCGCCGCACGACGGGCCTTGGACCGGAGGGGGATGACTTTCTGAAGCGGGGTGGCTGGAAGAGGAGAGGGATTGTGTTTGTTGCTCCCGAGGGGGAGGAGGAGGCTGGAGAGGAGGAGTGCTGGGAGATCTGACTTTTCCTTTTCCCTATTGTGCTTTACTTTCTTTCTCTTTACCTCTTTGGTGACTTGGCTTTGGCGGGCGATCATTGCATAGCGAGCGTTGATTTCACTGGCACTCATCATCATCACGGGCATTGGGTTGAGGCTTTTCTTGGGGCTACAGCACCCTAATCATCGGATTGGTATTTGGGCCGGAACCTGACTGGGGCTTCTTGGGGCAAGAACCCCTTGAATCATTGGGATAGGATTGGGGCTGGGACGAGACATTGCCCGGACGGGATTTCCTTTGTGTGAGCATTTTCTGGAGTCACGGATGGGATACAAGAACGATACCACGGGGCAGGGCACTTTTGCATGTACATCGATCGCCACTGGGGCGGTTGAGCAGTTTACTTTGGTGCTGGCGAAACACCACCAATCTCATCTGATCTTGATTATCAAAGTCTCATCTTGTCTTCCGGAGCTGCTCTCCTGCTGCTTCACTTGACTTACAGTGTCTGAAAAGGGTTAGCTTGAGATGGCGATGCTTGGCGTTGTCTTGCCCCGCAGATCTCCATCAGGTTAAGCACTGTTCTTGATCTGCCCCTAGCACTTCCACATTTAGCAACACGAACCTCTTCCCCTCCCATTTTCTTGCCTGGCGAGCCTGGCTTTCTCGTCACAGTCGCACCAGCCACGAGGGATGGTTGCATCGTTGGTCACGCGTGGCAAGAAAGAGATTGCATCGTGCTTTGCGCTGATGGGTTTTGCCTTGGTTTGCTTTCTGTGGGGGCAGCCCGGGCAGGTCAAGCTCCGGAGATGCATTCTCCCGTCAACAGCCAGCGCCTCTCATGGGTGCTCCCTTGGCGAAGACCTTGGGGAAAGGCCTGGATGCGGCTCCATGAGGCTTTCAGCTTCATTTAGCCAGCTTCAAGCGGTGACCCCACAAGACAAGTGCCCAGTCTCATTCCATGTCGCCTCATCCAACACAGCTCGCTCTTCAAAAAGCTCAATCTGACTCTGCCCGGGCAACTTGGTCTGTTTCCCGGTTTTGGTGCCCACCAAAGCCTTGCCTGGTTCTCACACCCATACATCAACTCATCACACCCCGCACCCGGCTGCGAGATTGGTTGCCGTGTCACCCGCAGCTTCACACCCTGTCCGGCACATCCGGCTCTCGCGAGGCGGAGAGAAATGGCGATCAGATCGCGGCACAGCCGAGCCGACCTGAACCGATCACAGCTGGTTGGGCTGAACCCCGTTCACACCATATCAAGTGACCCCAATATTGGCATCGGGCTAGACCAGTTCCTGTCTTGCACGCAGGTACCCCTCCTGCAAGGCACGCACACTAAAGTGACTTACATTCTAGCGGCACGACACACCGATCTCGAATCGAAAAGTCGATACGCCAACAAGTCAACACCCAACCCAACCCACCCCCGCAACAGGACTGACCGAAAGAGGAAAGCCGTACCCCTCAGAGACGGACATAAGGAAGTAAACCGCTGCGGCTGGAGATGCTCAGTACGCCCCGGGCCTCTCCACCCACGCCGGTGCCGCGATAGGCAACACCCGCCGCCGACTGCTGTGGGAAGAGATTGTATCCAGCTGCACATTCAGAGGTTGGACGCGTGCGCCCTCGGTGTGCGTTGCCCAGATGGCCATGGCGAGCGTGTTGGTGCCGTTGTAGTTGAGCACGCCCTCGGGCACGGGGAACGACGTCTGCGGGCCGATGTGGCTGATGTAGCGGCCAAAGTCTGTAACCAGGCAGGTGTCAGTCTCGCCTCTGAACGACTTCGGGTAGCACCGCAGGCCTAATGCCAGATCAGGCGGGCTGGGAGGTGAGGTGGGGTGAGTCAGGTACCTGACACTTGTGTGGTGATAGTATGGCATATGTCTCGGGGTGTCGGGGAATTGCGCCCTTGAGACGCCCCGGTGATATTGGGGTAAGTGGCAGGTGAGAAGAGACAAATCAGAAAGAAACTTACGATATCCATTCACCCAGAACGACACCCGATAGTTGTTTGATTTCACCGGGTCGATCGCCGGGAACTCGATCCTCATGGGCGTATCGTTACCCTCATCATAAGCCATCTCCAACTTGAACTCGGTTGTGTAAAACCCAACGCCAGGCTTATCAATCCCCTTGTTGATCGGATCCCCATCCACGAACTTCGCAGCCGGCGGAGAAGGTTGGTGATAACCCTGCCGCTCCGCAAACAGGCCCCCCTCGTTCAACGGCCCCCTCACCTTGTCGACATAATCCTCCCCCTTGAAGTTCCCTGTCACCTTCCACCTCACCTTCGGCTGCTCTCCGGCCCCCATCCCAAACCAGTACTCCAAAATCCCCCTCGGCGCCTTCATATCATCCCCACCCACATTGTTATTCTGCGCATACCCCATATTATCCACCAACACCGTCACCACATACTCCTCGCCCGCCTTCAGCCCCGCCAGCGCGTAGCTATCGCTGTGAAACCTGGCCGTGGCGTTGCCCGGCCAGCTGCCCAGAAACGTCCCGTTCAGCCACGCCATCGACGCGAACGCCACCCCGCCCTGCGTCACCACGTTGAACACCTTCTCCTGGCCCGTCGCCGTGAACCGGCCCCGGAAGAGGAGCGCCCCGCCCGGGTGGAAACCGTAGTCGCCCGCAAAGAGCGAGGTCTCCGTCTTTTGAGCCTGCAGGAAGGTGTTGTTGGTGGTGAGGATGGAGGCGTCGGGCCAGGCGGCGTCGGAGTAGGACGGGGAGAGCTCCGGGAGACTGTCGAGGTATTTCCATTGGAATTTGTAGGTGTGGGGGGCTTTCTCAAGGAGGCGGACGGCGTAGGCGACTTGGGCTTGCCAGATGCCGTTGTCGTCGAGTTGTTGGGTTTCCGGGGGCTTGGAGTTGACGAGGAGGTTGGTGACGGTCTTGGGGGCGCCAAAGATCTCGAGGGTTGTGTCGTTCATGAAGTCGCCGCGGATTGAGAGTGTCGTGTCGGTGATTTTGGCTGTGCGGATGAGGTAGCCCCCCGAGATGATGAGTGGTGGCTGACCGGGGGTGTCGGGGACCCAGAGTTTGTAGGCGGAGGCGCGGTCTGGGAAAAGGGGTAAGTGTTATGCTGTGAGGTGATAGGTCATGGATGGGGAAGCCTTCGGTAGGGGGCATACGTACCGATCATGTAGATGAAGAGACTTCCAGCTCTTATCATCTGCCTGGTCGCCCCCGTCGTCCATTGCGCGTACAAATACGCCCCAACTTGCTGTGTTTTTACGCCAGGGCTGACTTTTGTGAGGAGGAGGGAGACGGGGTTGCGCTCGAGCAGCAGCTCGTGTGTCTCGCCTATCCCGCCGTAGATGAAGACGACGGCCTTGTCGTCGAACTTCTTCCACGTGAAAATCTCGGCCGTGCAGTAGATCACTTTATGAATATCAATCTGATAATCAGTGACGTGGATCCGGGTGTCACGTCCGGGCATCGTCAGCGTGCCCCCCAGTTTGGGGATGGTGATCATACCCTTGGAAGTCGGCAAGGTGAGAGTGTAGTTGAGGAAGGTTTTGTCGCGGAATGCAGTCTTGCGAGTGACGTAGAAACCGCCTTCGGGACCGACCACAGCGGTCACGGTGATGTCTTGATTGGGACTGTAGACGCCCGTCGTTGGCTTGAGTTCAGGGACGGCCGTTAGGTAGCCCGGTGACACCTTTAGGAAGTTGGTTTGAAGTTTAAGTTCGGAGTACTTCTCACGGTCAACGCGCCGGTCCTCGTCGATGGCCTAATTCTATCAGAACACGCTGTAGCTTCTTTGTACTCTAGGTCTCACCGCAGAAGAATCGTAAGACGTGTATCCACTGTCAAATCCTAGGTTTCCCCAGTTGGTTCCCCCAAAAGCCTGGAGGCCAGGAGGCGTCAGCTGTAAGTCTCAAAATAAATGGGTTATTTTACTAACCGGGAAAATGTTGAAGATCTTAACGCCGGCAGCATAATTGTTTTTGTACCAGACACGAGAGTGCTCCTGGTTGTATTTCTCTGCGCAGCGGGCGGCGCCACTGCTGCCCCATAAGTCAAGCATGCCTCCCTGTGATGGTGTAAGTGAGATGTTGATGTATGTACTGTCAAGGCATTCTTACTTGGAACTGGCACATGCATGTTAGCTTCTTTCCATCGAAATACACCAGACTTCTATGTCACTCACCTCCGAAAGCGTAAATGGCGTCGATGAGCTGAGGTTGAGATGCCGCGAATACAGCCCCTCCCGCAGAGTCCCCTTGTCCCATCCAATATCATTACAATCCCAGTCAAGCGGGTATAGCTCGTGGCCGTAAATGTCAACTTGGCCAACGCCAGAGCCAGGAACATTATTCCCAGCGTCCCAGCCATCGTTGCTAATAAACGGCACAATAATGCCCCCTTTTCTTGCTTGATCTTCCACGTACTGCATGTACCCGGGATCGGGAAATTTAAGACCGGTCTGTACTTTGGCAGGACTGCAATATGTCAGCTTGTCCACTGTGTCGTTTTTGTTAAACTGTACCTGTAAGAGCTCTCCGGCTGGTAGAGGATGACATTCCCACCGTTACCGATCTGATGTTTGGCGATGATCGGCGCGATGTTGCTCATGTAACTACTTTTGTCAGGCACAGCCTCCCGTCTCGCCCAGAGACCTAGCACTTACTTCTCCGTTGCCGCGAGATAATCTGGATCTGAGGTTCTCGGGTGCCCTTTCAACCTCTGAACCCACCCAGGCAGCCCACCCCCTGAAACATGTGCATCTACGTCCTCATCAGCAACAGCCCGAAACCATCACCATTTCAAAGGTTTACTCACCAATATAAGGTCCCGGCTTAGCAATAAGCCACAATCCCACCTCCTTCGCGGCCTCAAAGAACTCATCCAGCGCAAATATTCCACTCGCCCGAAAGTCCCCTTGCTTGCCTTCCAACAGCGCCCAGTTGATGTAGAAGCTGACTGTGTTCAGCCCAGCCGCCTTCATCTTCTCAAGTACATCGTGCCATAATGTTGGGACAGGTAGCCGGAAGGGGTGGAACTCGCCGCTGAGAACCACCTCGCGTTTGCCGTTGATTAAGAGGGAGGCGTTGTCCCATGTCACAGGGGAATTTTGTTTTGCCGTAGTGGATCGGGTATTGTGGTCGTGGAAAGCGTTTGGGGCGAGGTTGATCTCGGAAATTGACGGCGGGGAGAGAGCGGTGGTAAAAGGGAGTCTAAACAGCGTGAAGGCTGTTGAGAGATGGAGTAGTCTCATGGCCTAGGCCGGTCAGATAGGAAACGAAGAGCGGGTGGTGATCAAAACACTAAAGGGGAAAGGGAGAAAAGAGACCAAAGTTCCAAAGAGGGCAAATAAAGCATGGTATTAGTAGGGAAGGAGCTGGTAGACTGTTGATCAGAACGGCTCGAGGTCCCTCTTACAAAGAGTGGCTGTGTAATCGTGCAACTGTTCCGCGATGTGAGAAAAAAGGAGGAAAGCCTGCTCAAAGCCTCGAAGTCCCCCGGGCGAGGGCAAACTTGGTATTCCAGCCTCGGTGGTATTGTGCTCGAGTGTTGTTTGCCTTGCGGTACCATCATCAGTGTGCTGTGGAACGGAATGAAGGAGAGTTGTTTGACAACCCCTGACACTTCAGTTTTGAACTTACTTTGGTGTCACAATCCGACTTAAGAAAGAGTGATCCTGCTTCTTCTCCCTTCACACTCTTTTTAAACACCCCATCTACATGCCACCAACACTTGGTCCCCAACTATACTTACTACCATTACCTCAGGCACCTTTCCCCGCATAACTCGGCGCTTTGTGCGTCCAGAACCGCGGAACTCTAAATGAAGAGCACAGATCGGATACCATGGTAGGACTTGTTCGAGGATCGCCTACACCAACCATCCCAGAAAAGAAGACGTGCCTTCCGTGGTTGGTAATGCTGTGGTTCGTAAGACAGTGATCGTGGGACTTCTGGACGCCACTCGGCTGGAGACAGCAGAGTTCCAAGATTGCTGAACCCCCCTATTTCTACTACAGAGCTTCCGGACGCTGTCGTTAAACACTTCCCTCTCAATTGAGGTCCCCCAAACTAATTGTAGTTCACACTACTGGTAAATCTCGAGCTTTGAAGGCCCAAGGCGGATAGGAGCCTGCTAACACCAAAAAAAAACTCTATTCCGTGCCATAAGAATCCAATGGGAGCAGCCCAATGGCTATAAACTATCCAAACATCCCAAATAGATCCTCACACCCATTTGGCTTCAAGTCCAAACCCCCACCGTCCTCCAAAGTATCATTCGCCTTTCTCCTCTTCTGGCCACTGCGTCGCTGGGACCATGCCCAAAGGCAGCCCATCCTGCTTCCATACTCGGCCATCCTTCATCACGAAGCTGACATTTCGTAGAGCTTTGGAGTCCTCTCTCGGATCGGTATCCAGGGCAATGATATCCGCCCTGTTGCCCTCGTCCCACCACCCAAACCTAAACCCGCAAGTGTCTTTGCCGCAGGCCAGCCAGCCATGATATGTCCCCGCCACAAGGACGTCCTGCACTGGAACCCCAGCCTCCATCATGATTTCCATCTCCCTGGCATTTAGCCCATGGTTGAACGTTCCCGTATCCCCACCGGCGGCGATGGTCACCCCGCTCTCAAACGCTTCCTTCACTCTTTCTTTGCACCTCCCCATCTTCTCCTCATCAAAATACACCTCGGCCGCCGCAAGTGTTGGCACCCAAATTGTGCCCCTCTTCACTATCTCCTCCACAACCTCTTCCATCACCCCTTCTTTATCCTCAAACACATGCTCCACGCTAGTGACCCCCGCCTTTACCGCCATCAACGCCGTCGCCGCCTCCCCAGAATGCGCAGCAACCGGCAGCCCTGCCATCCTCGCCTCAGCAACAATCGCCTCCATCTCTTCCCTGGTGTATAACAGCACTGCCGGGTTCCTCTCCCCCCTATCTGGCGGAAACAACACCCTGCCCCCAGAGCCAGGAAGATCCGCCGGCCAACGCATTACCTTCCTCCGGTAATCCGCATAAACCTTGATCACATCCGCGCCCTCCCCAACCCTCCTCCTCACCGCAGCCCTCACCCCCTCCACTCCATCCGCCACATCCGCCGCCCTCGCCACCCCAGCCCCACCACCTACCCCAAACCTACCATTGTTATTCCCACGTTCCGAACGTACCTCATAACCCCCCGAACAAACCAGCGCATCGGTTGCGACAAACAATCGCGGCCCGGGCACGATGCCCCGGTTGACGCAGTCGCGGAAGGAGGCGTCGCACGCGCCCATGGCCTCGCTGCCTAGGTCGCGGTAGGTGGTGTAGCCTGCGAGAAGGGCGGCGCGGGCGTGGTTGGCGGCGCGCAGGGTGCGTTCGACAGGGGAGGAGAGGGACATTTGGAGGGGGTGGGGGCGTTCACTGGGGGATGGGGTGAGTATCTAAACTATGGGGTAAAGGGGGAAGATATGGTTGGCTTACTTGTCGCTGTGCAAGAAGATGTGCGTGTGGGCGTCTACGAAGCCTGGTAAGACGACCTTTCCGCGGAGGTCAATATCGTTGAGTTGGGGGAGGAGGGGTTGGCAGGAGGAGCGGGTATAGACATTGGTGATGGCGCCTGTGACGGGAGAGACTTCGATGGTAACATCTTTGACAAAGCCCTTGCGCTTCGGGTCGAAGAGGAGGGAGGTATGGACAGCAATGGTGTTCTGTTTCAGAGAGGCCATGATGGGCTCACCAAGGATGGAGGGTGTTGTTGACGCGGGGGTAATCTCGGGGGAATGCGTGGCCTCGAGGGACGGCGATTGTGTATATCCAATGCCGCTTTTGGTGGTGTAGAGTTGAGTCGAATGGGAGGTTGTCATCGTGTCGTGGTTGTGGGGCTGTGATGCTTGCGGCAGTGGTCAAGTAACTGATATTTGGCGAGGTGAAGGCTGCAAGCTGGAATCCGGAGCAGAGATGAGTTCATCTCGCGGCCATTTCGTGAGTCTGGGGCGATGACAAGCTTGGCCTTGAGGACCTTGATGGCCAACCCGCGTGGACAGCCGTAGGTACCACACAAGGAACCTGGCAATGCGGCGAGGCCCCATCTGAAATAAATAAAACAAATACAATTCATCTAAAATCATCAAAATCGTACAGTCGTAGTTTGGTGTCTCATTTTTTGCCGGGCATGTTCAGGCCGCCCTTCTTCTTGAGCTCGGCCTCGTCCTCGGCCTGCAGCTCGGCATCGATCTTTGCACCCTTTGACGGCTCGTTTCCATGCATCTTGGCCTGTGGCGGCAGGTGTCAGTGCTGTTGAGCGGTGTCCATCAATGAGTCAATATTAGGGCTTACGGGAAGCGTTGGGTCCTTCTTGTGGAGGGTGGTTTCGCGGGATTCCTCTGGGCCTGAGTCTGCGGATTGCTTGTCGTCTTTGTGAGCACATGATGATGCTATTGCTGCAGTTATTGTAACTCACCTCAGCTCCCGCACGGTTGGCAAATGACCTCTGATCCTCTGAAGACTTGTCAGTCAATTCACACGAAGGGGAGCCGCGATGAACGCATACTGGGGTCGGCATGTAGATGCGAGTGGGCGGTGCCCTCGTGGTAGCGCGTGCCAGAGCCCGTCTCGGACACCTTGGGGTTGCGCTGGTCGCCGGCCTCGTACACCTGGCGGTTTCCAACGTTCGACTGGCCTGACATTGTAAGGTAGGTAGGCAAATAGCTGTGTAATCAAGAGGGCAGTTTGAGTGTAGTTCAACAAGGGTAACTTCAGTATACAGTAAGGTGGTCTACAATGCTCGAGGACCTCATGCCGCTTCCCTCCCGTACCTTTATGCTCACCTCAGCAGGCCTGCTACGTCATTCTCTCATGGTGAAGCAGAAACAGTGGATCCAACACATTTGAGCGCAGTTTGTGCAGCTCCGTGCAAGAAGCGTCGATCTTGTGGACTGTGGACACAGAAGGACGAGCAGCTTCATGCGTCGACGTCATCGAGACGGGATTTCGGTACTGCAACAACCCAGGCTTGCAAAACTAAAGCGCCGGCAGCAGCGAGGGAGAGAAGGCGAGTCGACAACCGTGGTGGATGAGGTAAACAAGTAAATGACCGGAGGTTTCGCATCTCTGTTGGATCTGGAATGATTACACATAACCATACGCATTTTTGGGAGAGGTTGCCAGGGTTTGAATTGAAATTCCCGGTATTATTACAGGCCTCCCCTGCTGTCGCCTTAACCCAGGGAAAGCCCCAGACCCATGTTGCTTGGCATCAGCCTCACCTCCACGTCCCGACCCACAGTTGACTTCACGACAGTCGACACTCGACACCACCTGTGACTTCACCAGGACAGCCCCCACTGACAACACCAGACCTAGACCCGGCCAAACAGACCACAATCATGTTCCGCTTTGTATGTCAGATCTTAGCTAGATGTTAGCACAGAATGTTAATGGCGTTGGCAGCACAAACCCCTCGACATCATCACCCTCTTTCACAAGGCCAGCTCTCCTGCGTCGGTGAGGATTGCCAATGCCCTGAAACAGGCTGCTTCCGCTGCCTCAGAGACCTCCACTACAGACCAGCCCACTGCTCGACCGGAGTTCAAGCTGGAAGTCACAGAGGAGCCCCCTACTGAGGATCAGCTGAGGACCATCCTTCAATATGTCGGCACCACCCAGATCAACTCCATCATCCCAGGTGCGATCAATGAGAAGGAGGCCCTGAGGAAGTTTCAGCAGAATGCTGAGAGTTTTAAGCGGCCTGTGGTACGTTGATTTTCTTCTCTCTTTTGGCGCACATTTGCATAGCCGATGCTGACGAACTGCAGGTCGTCGACTGGAATAATGGCAAGGCCCAGGCTGGCGAAAGCGAGTCAGAGATCCTCAAGATGCTCAGCGCGTTGCCAAAATAGACGCGGGACTAAGCCCGGATTTTTCTGCTTTGGGTGTCTGAAGGCCAACGAGCATCCCCTACCATCTCCTCACCTGTACCATTAGCGGTATTTGACGCATGGCCATTTTCTATGGTTGATGAATTTATCATGGTCACTTCCATTCCTGTTCTCATGTTTCACTTGGAATATTGCTGCATGTGGGCGTGTTTGTGACGAAAGCAAGTAGCATAATTGGGTTATAGCCGCCTTTGACTGACTGGAGGTTTCTAGGCCATATCGTCATCCTAAAGCGCTGCAGTGCTGGCATAGTGCGTTAGCAGAGAGCATCGAGATATTCTGGACATGGGAGTTCGGCCATGAGTTGTCATCAGCTTTAGGCAAGGGGTGCATTCGGACACGGCATGCGGTCATCGGGTCGCGTTTCTTTGCTGGCGCGTCGATGGTCAATGCCCGGGACCACTGCTCTCACTTTTTTTTCTCTCTCCTCCTTCCATCCACTCGCCTATAAAACCAACCACCTTTTTTGTCGCTTCCACCACCCTTCCTCTTTCCCCTCCCCACCTTTCGCAACCGACAACCACCAACGACTGGCACAAAACAATTTGTACATTTGTTTGGCTTTCGCTGACCGAAGAATTCTGAACCACATTCCCGAGTTCCTTTCTCGTCTTGTCTACAACACTCGTCTGTCACTTGATGGCGTCAGCCACCGTAAGTATCTGCCCCGTCCCTGAGCGCATCCTCGATTCTTCAGTGATCTGTATGCCGCGGTTTCTAATCTGTTCAACAGAATCGCATCAACCGAAAAATGTCGGATTGTACATCTGCTCTCCCCGCCCAGTCCCAGGTGGCCTGGTCTTGGGGGCTGGCAGCAAACAAGGTCAATATTCCGAAGCCATTTATGGGCTTCTACTGGAAAGCACCCGCCGACGCCGCTTGTCTTTTCTCCATTCGTGGGAATGTCAAGGCCAAGCGGGCGATTGATTTCGGCGCGGCACCCCATCATGGCCGTCAACCGTCTGCCTGGGACGAGAAAAAAATCAAGCTCGCCGCAGATGACTATCGTGGCGCCTTCCGTGCCGAGGTAGAGCAGCTGTCTCGTCCAACCATCTGGGAGGACCTGTACAAGTGGTTTGACGCCGTCGACCTCTGGGAGAAGGGCGCCTGGAATCTCTGGCGCGTGCTCCAGTTTCTCTGCGACCAGAATGAGGAACAGCAGAGAAAGTACATCACCTGGGACGTTGTGGACGACTGGGCGTACGACTGGTGCACCTCTCCAAGCAACCGCGCCGCTCTGCTCGCCTGGGACCAGCGCTCAGACATCTTCAGTGTCTTATCGCCAGCCGATCACGAAAACATTCATGATTCCAGCACCGAGTCACTCGACGTACTCCGCGGCGCTCTCTTTTATTGGCATAGCATGTACAACAATCGACAGCCGCACGACGGCAATGGCAACAATACCACCACACAACCCACCTCTGACTTCACCTCGGAGAACATGCAGCCTGCTCTTGCTCAGCTTTTCAACAACGGTGAAAACAGTAAGTACCTCGTTCAATTGCCTTATCGTCTCGGGTTATCTGGGCTCCAAATAATGACTGAGTACTGCAGAGAAACGCATGGCAGTTCTGCCCAAGGGCCACCATCACTCAATCTCGGGCCCTGTCCCCCCTGTGGCTGTGAACGACCTTCCCGCCAACGCAGGTGCCGGTGTCCAGAAAGGGCCTTCTCGCCTTCGCTCGCAGAACAACACACTGACTTTGGGATTGACCGGCGCTGCCGGCCCTCAAGACGGGAATGGACTTTTGAACCCTTGCTCATCCTCGGCCCAGGGAGAGACATCCGCGACCGCATCCAACAGTTCTGGCCGTTCCAGCGGCAAGCATCCAACCTCCAAGTCAGCACAGAATCAAGGCAGAGGGAGCAAGACAGCGCCTAACAACCATGGGGGTCCGCAGAAGGGGCAGAACCGACCTGTCCCTTGGAAGCGCACCGGCAACGGCAACGGCAACGCCCAGCCGCCTGCTGCCAACAACGGAAACCAGGCACCTGGCGGCATCGCATGCATCAACCGGCCTCATGCTTTACCTCGCCCCGGCACGAGGGACTTTTTCTTACCCTGTCCCTGCCCATTCTGCGTGGAGCAATCACGTTCCATTCGTATTACCTTCGCCTTCGCTTTCGGTGAGAATGACTCAGCAGACCTGGCAAAGCAGATGAGGCTGGTCAATCACTTCAGCCAGTACGGCAATATCGAGCGCTGCGAAGTGATCCGGCCTCACCTGAGCAATCATTATGCCATGATTCTCTTCAGCGATCTGCTGGCTCCTGTACGCGCAGTTGAGGGGAGTCAACGGCGGGAGTTTGATGCAACGCTCGGCATTGCGTATATACGGCACCCTTGGTTCTCCCGTCATTACCGCAGGACCTCTCCCCGGTCGCCTCACCAGCGCCGTCCAGTCGTTGTCAATGGGCGCGCTCTGGTGCGTTTGCCGCATCCCGAGCACAACATGCACTTCGCGCCTCAACCTGGACTCTCGGTGCGCCAGCATTACGAAGCCCATCCTCCGGTCTACACTGATTCCCCGCTTTACCCTGATCCTTCGGTTTACATTGATCCTCCGGTTTACACTGGGGGAGCGTCTCCCACACCAGACTTTGTTCAGGTCTCGCCAGGCCAAATGTTTCCCCCTCCTGGTCCGACGGATATGCCCATTTATCCAAGCGAACCTAGTGGTTTCCACGCTGGTTTAGCACGGCTGGATGCTGCCATGGAATCCTTCCTCCGCTCGGGTAACAACGCTCCTCCGGCTGAGCCTCCTGCCGTACCCAACCGCCCTGTTCGCGATATCCCTGTCATTATGAACGGCTCGGGACCTCTTTCGAAGCGGCCGACACCAGTTGACAGCACCCAGACCATACCAAAGACGCCAAATACCTCGAGCAAAATCACGACACCCTCAGTCAACCCCGCCGAGTCTGCCGTGCCTGCTGAGGGGCAAGATCGGGTTTCTTCGCAATCCAAGCCGCCCTCGGAGGAGGCTTTCCCCGACGAGGAGGACGAACAGGACCAGCATAAAGACATCAACAGCAATGACTCTGCAACCAGCAACCCCCGCGTTTGCCTCCCGGGTCTAACTGCCACGGAAGAGCTCTCCCCGAAGGGCCAAGGGAAACTTCGCGCCGTCACCATGCCCGAGAACAGCGCCATCAGCGACAGTAGCCCTGTGAGACGGATCAACTTTGTTGCTAAGGACAGCGATGAGTCCGAGGATAGGCCGACTGGCTGCCAAACTCGGGCAACTGATTCCGGTCAGCGTCCTCAATTTGGCGATCTGGGTGCTTGTGAGGTGAAGGAGCAGAGTGGCAATCGTACACAAAGCGATGTGGTTCACGAAGAAGACCGCCTGGCTCCGCGAACCGAGAAAAACAAGGAACAGAAACGGGCTGGAGACCGAAATCCTACCAACTCCAGCAGCATCGACGCCATCCAGCCCTGTGAGTGGCAGCTCGACTTGCAGCGTGCCCAGCCAACAAATGGAGACGTCCGCCTCGATCGCGAGTTCAACATTAATGCAACGGTCGTCCACCGTCCCAACCGCAAGGGCCGGGGCGGTAGGGGCGTCCACCCGTGGACAAATCCGGGCAGGTCTCTTCCTCCTCCCCCGCAATGGGCGGGCAATAACCGTACGCCCCCCCGTTTATGGACTGGCAACAGAACGCCTCCCCGCCAGTGGAATAGTCGACAGGACCTGGCTTCTTCCTCGATGGCACCCGGTCAGCCGGTGATCTGGGCCACGGCGCAGCCTGCAATGTGTGGGATGTACCAGACGGCGATGCCGATGCCGGCATCGTGGATGCCACAACATCCGTTCCCAGTCCCCAGACTTTTGCCTCCTACCGGCATGGTACCGATGACGCCTAATGGAGTGGGTTCGCATTCAATGAATGGCATGATTCACCAGATGCCAAATGGGATGGCCCAGCAAATTCCGAACGGAGCTGCTCACCAGTCGCTGAACGGAAGCCCTCAACGACACACGAACGGAACGACCCCCCCGTTTCCAACTGAGTCGTCTCAGCAACCCATCAATGGAATAAATCAAGAGCCGTCGGGCTCGTTGACCCCGCGGCGCCCGGCACAGTTTGACCCTGAGAGTCCTCCATTTGAGCCCGGAAGAAATCATAAATCTCGCCCCGACACTCGCCCCGACGATTAGCAGTCGTCGCGGCGGGGCCAGAAGGGGGATACACAGCACCGCAACAAGTCTGGCAGGGGGTTTGACTCCCGGCCTCAGTCACGCTCGGCAACCCCCGTTCCTCATGTGGAAACTGCTGGGCAAACCATCGACCTAGGGCTGCATATTGAGCAGAGTGAGTGGCGGCCTTGGGTGCCAGAACCATCCACTACCAACCCCAGCAAGAAGAAAAAGAAGAGCAAGAGCAAGGGCAAAGCAAAGACTTCCTCATTGGACGAAGGTTGCAACAGGGATGCTTCCCAGGAGGCATCGGAGGTCGCCGTTCCTTACGTTGCGGGCAACCACCCCAAAACCAAGGGTCAGCACAAGACGCCACAAACATCGGTTTCCGCGCCATCCCAAACCGATATCTTTTCGGCGGCGAAGGATGGCAAACCGGACGAGACGGAATGGCCCTTGCTTGGCTTTGCAGCGGATTTCAAGTCCAAAGGGAAAGTCAAAACCAAGGTACCTGTTCTCTACTCCCTCCACAACACTGGCTCCATCCACGAGCCTGCTCGCGAGGAACATGGTTTTCCCAAGCTGGATGCTTCTACCGTCAACAAGAAGCACAAGGGAAAAGGCAAGGCCAAATCTCGGCCTGCTACTCCGCTCCCGCAGGAACCTCAGACCGTTGACTCGACCCATGAGTTTGCACATTCAATGGCGGACACTCTGACCGCCGGTCCTTCAACCCACGGAAACCATAGGAAGAACAAGTCTAGATCCCAGCCTGCTACTCCGCTTTTGCAGGAGTTTCAGATTAACGAATCTGCCCAGGAGCTCGCAAATGCAACCTCGGAGTGTCTTACCACTGATCCTTCTACCCATGGCAACTACAAGAAGGGCAGGCCCAAGTCCCGGGCATCGACACCTCTCCCAGACGAGCCATGCACCACTGGCTCTATCCAAGAGATGGCACCGGCAGAGCCCACTATACCTGGCCCCTCTACCCAGGGCAACAACAAGAGGAGCAAGCACAAGAACAAGTCCAAGTCCAAGGCTTCCATCCAGCCCTTCGCTTCCAACGACGACCATCCTCGGGAACCGGCCCAGGACGTTTCCACCCAACCCCTCAGTGAGGAGCATGGCACTCCGGCCGAGGGAGCTCCCCGGCACGCCACCACCCCGGTGGCAGTCGATGACAACCCCAACAACAACACTACTATCCACGAACCCGCCAAAGACACCGCAGCAAACAACAGCAACACTGTTCCTGCTGCCCCAACCGAAGAGAACACTCAAGCCGCTCCTGAGGGTCTCGACATCACTGAGCAGAAACCTTCCGCTACTGCCCACAACCACAGGCGTGGAGGCTACCGCGCCGGCGCGGGCGGTTCGCTGCACATTGCGCGGAACAGGAGGGCACCTAAGCACGCGAGTGTGAAGGAGTATTTTGGAATTTAAGAGTGAGGGTTGTTTTCCTCCTTTCGCTCTCAACTTTCGATTTGAATCTTGGAGTAGGACTCAGGATCAGGCTTTCTGGTGTCTGGGATGAGAGCTCTTGATTGATGGATCAGGAGAAAAGTTTGGATCCGGGATGTGATCTGGATTGATCAAGAGTTTGGAGACCTCCTCGACTGGTGGGTCTTGACGAGGGACATGTGTTTTTCAGGAGATCGCGAGGGGGAGGGTGTCATGAAGGATGGTGGTGTTTGCGGAGGTTCATGGAGAGAGGAGTGTAATAGTCCAAGGGGGTATATCAGATTGATGCGCGGTTTGTTCCGTTGAGGGTCACGTTGTCATCGAGAGGGAGATCATGTACGAGATGCAGTACACTAATTGTAGAAACGCACAAAAAAAGTTGAAAAATATTTGGGTTCAGTGATTATAGCGTGCCTTGTCCCGATCTGTCCGCCATCCTGGACCTGACGGTGATCGAGTTCGAGCTCTGATAATCGAGCCAAGATATCAGGGAAACAATCCTTCATGGTCCCACGAAGACACTCGCATCACTATCGTTATATGGACACCCAACCAAGCCACAGTGAGAAGTCAACTCCCTCTTAAATTTATGTCGTACAAGATAAATAACTACACACAACGTTCTCGGTACCTCCGCCTGCTCCGGGCAGCGCCTGTATACAACCCCGCAATCGCAAAGCTCTTTTCATGACCTCAAATCATCGCAACGCAGTACATCCTTTCCTCTAAAGGATCCCGTACACTATTCATCAGCCGTTCCCTCGAGTTCACCTGAAAGCACTGGGTCCTCAACGCCATCCCATTATTTCCCCAAATACTCACCGTTCCTCATCCTCTTATTCTGGACTCTTGAACTCCGGGGTCTCAACATCCTCCTTCGTCCAAGTACGTAGCATAGTCAGCTCACATAACCACACATTCACCCTCCTGCTGCTTCCCAATCTTGCTGCGCGATATCCTTTCTCTCGCACGCGGGCCACTCTTGCCCGACCGTTTGAGATCCTCCAGCCGTTCTCTCGCTTTGGGGAAATCCTGGGCTGTTTTGTCTTCATTAGCACTTTTCATAGTACGTCACAAAAAGGAGACAACTTACAAGCAGCCCTCCAATACCACCTCTTCGCATCCTCCAAGTTTGCCGGAACACCAATCCCCACCTCAGTAAAATACCCCATCGCATACTCAGCCTTGCTCAGCCCCGCCATCGCAGCCTTGCGCGCCCACAGATACGCCTCAGTATCACTCTGCTGCAGCACACCTTCACTCCCCGTCAGGTACCAGCCGCTCAGAGCCAGCTCGCTCTGGTGCTCCTCCTGTGTCGCAGCCCTGCTGTACCACATGATAGACAAGCGCGGGTCGATCGGACATCCCAGCAGGCCATACTCGTACGCACACCCCAGCCGGAACTGGCTGAACTTGTACCCCATCTCAGCGCCCTGCTTGAACAGCGTAAAGGCATACGCCTCATCCCTCAGGATCACGTCATTCGGCTCGGCGCTCTCGTACAGCAGCGCCAGCTCGTGCAGCGCATGCGGATTCTCAGGGTCAGCGCGCTCAGCGGCACGCTTGAGCCAGCTGATAGCCTCGCGCGGGTTGCGCGGCTGGCCGAGCAGGCCCTTGAGCAGGATCATGCCGACCTTGTACATGGCGGGGGTGTCGCCGAGGGTGGCGGCGCGCTTGTACCACTGGATGGCCTTGAGCGGGTCCTTGCGCGTGCCGCCGCCCTCGTCGTTGCCGATCTCGCAGCACACGGCCGTGCGGTATGCGGCGGCGGCGTGGCCGAGTTTCGCGGCGGATTGGTAGAGCGAGAAGGCGTGCGCGTTGTCGGGCTCCGAGCCGAAGAGACCGCGCCCGAGGCTGTCGGCGAGGAAGAACATGGCGTCCGGGTTGGCGGCTTTCTCGAGCTTGCGGAGAATCTTGTGCGCGTCGATGAGGTAGCGCTCGCGGGAGCGGGCGCGTGCTTTTGGGTCGGGGAGGTTGGGGACCAGGGCGTCCGAGGCTTCGACGAGGCGCTTGGCCAGGCGGAGGGCCGAGGCTTGGTCGTTGGGGTCATTTTTTATGATGGCGCGGAGTTGCTCGAGCTCTTCAACGGTGACGGGGGCTTCGACGGGTTTGGGGGCGGGTGGTGGATTGCTGATTTGCGGAGGACCGGGAGGAGGCGGTCCTTGCTGATATGTGGATGAGGCAGGGCTGGGCGTGTTGCCGCTGTAGTTGGTCGCTCCGCTGTAATGCCGCACTGGGGGTGGGCGGTCGTTCAGGTTCACCATCGAGCCGGGCATGTGCCCCGGGCGAACAGGCGTGGGGTGCGATGGTAGGCTGTCCGGGCTGGGCCCTGGTTGAGGTGAATTCTGCATTCCGGGTCTATACGGAGCCGGACCTGGAGGCAGCCCTGATCCCGGGTGCGGTCCTCCCTGGCTCTCAGGAGGCCGATATGGCTGTGGGACGCTGGGTAACCCAGCTGGCGGCTGGCCCGGTTGTTGGTTGGGCAAGGGGGGAATATCACCTGCCATTTCAAAAACCGCCGTCTGCGAGTTGCGCAAGTCTGGTTGGGACTTGGCCCCCCTGACCTCGGGGTATCTGCCCGGCCCGCGCTGAGCCTGCTCCTGTGGGCCGGATTCCACGTGCCTGTCAATCGACTGTCTCGGTTGTTGCGAAGACAATGAACCAAAATCTGGGAGCTCGGACGCGGCAGGTGGAGGGTTCTGCGGGGGATGACCCTCGTTGCCGCCATAGTAGTCGTAGAAGTTGTCGATTGAGGTTTGACGGTCTTGGCCATACCCAGGGTTCGGCCCGTTCCTCTGTGGTGGCTCCTGGTAGACCTCCTGAAGAGGATGAGGAGGGCCGCTGGTGTTGGGCGGGTATATCCTCGGTGGCGGTTGGCGCATCCCTTGAGCAGTGTTCGGTCTCGCCGGCATACCACGACCAATAGGGCCATTGTAGGGGGCACTGTCCCGCCGCATGGGGCCTCCGCCTTGCCGCATATCCATCTGGTCCCTAGTCGGCATTGTCATGCTCCGAGGCGGAGGCCCGAAGTTCCCTTCATCCTGGTAACCGCCACCTGGGGGACCGTAGCCTGGTCCGGGCGGAGGAGGACCACGCCGTTGATCGGGAAACTCCTGACCCGGACGATACGGTTGCGGCGGACCGCGAGGAGGACCCATCGGCCCTGGGCCGTCGTAGCCATTCGGAGGAGGGCGCATGGGACCCCGCTGCTGCGGTGGAGCACCCCTCGGCCCAGGCCGCTGTCCCGAAATGTCCATAGCTCCCATTTGCGCCACGATCTGGTGTTCCTGCTCCAAATCCGTCTTCTGATGCGCGCCAGGGAATGAGGGGAAGGGGCCACCAAATCCTGGGTCACCAGAAGCGCCCACTGGGCTGGGCCCGCCCATGGAAGGCCCGCGACGTGCTGAGTGTGTGTTAGCATACGCTCCGAGAAAGGGGTCCCCACGCGATGATGTCCCCTTACTTACCACCAGGATCTGAATTCACTGCTCGATCAATCAGACCCGGTCGACCACCGCGGCCAGGCGGGGGATAACCTCGGCCACCAGGACCCGGCGGGCCACCAGGACCTGGGCCATATCCGCCGCCGCGAGCCGGATACGGACCCCCTCGGCCAGCATCACCAGGCGGAGGCCTCATGGGGCCGCCTCTTCCTCCAGGTATTGGGCGACCTCCCCTCCCGGGCCCGTTCGGACCCGGGTCGTAGTAATCCTGCTGGTAGTCCTGATTCGGGGGTCCGCCCCGTCCGTAGCCTCTGTCGTCGTATTGTCCACCATGACCGCCGTATCCTTGATCATAGCCCTGATCGTACCCCTGATCATAATCATTCCCGTAGTTGTCGTAACCGTAGTCATAACCGTCTTGGTGCTGCTCGTATTGCTGCTGCTGGGGCGGCGGCGCATTGTATTGCTGAGGTCCCCCAGGGCCTGGAGGATACTGTCGCTGAGGGGGTGGTCGCTGGGGTCCTGGTCCTCCGCCGTATTGGCGTCCGCCACCATCATACTGCCCGTTGTATGCCATGATGTCGGCGCACTTGAGAGGTGTTGGGTATTGTGTCTGGGGCTGTCCTGTCCCACAGCGCGTGGTACTGTCTCTGGCCCGAGAAATGTCTCGCTAAGTCGTATTCGGGGATTATGCGTGGTTCGATGGTCAGACCTGACAGTTGCCGAAACGGTCTTGGTGTCGATGCCCCTGAGTCTAGTCGGGAGGGCAGTTTGGACTAGGCGCGCAGCATCGCAACAGCGCAGCAAGGCGAGTTCGCGGGTCTGGAGGGATCCTTAGAAATCAAGGTTCTGCGAGGTGACGACCAAGATTTTTGCGGGTTGACAAGCGCGCAGCCGAAGCGGGGCGACACACTGCTGACAAGAAGCTGGCGGCCTCGCGCAATTCACAGCGCGACAACGTCTCAAGAGAGAAAATGATTGTTGGGAAGGTCACTGCCGTGTTCGGGGGAGCGCAAGATGGTGGTTCGACAAGGAAAGACGCCGAGGGAGGGAGCGAAACTGGTGGTGTCCTGGGGGCTGTCAAGGAGTGGAAGGGCTTGCGGGACCGGAGCGGTGCTGGCAGGTGCGGTAGGGAAATGGAAAAGTCACGATCTGGAGGCACAGGAATGCAATGTGTGTTCAAGCTTGGGCCGCGTTACCGTGTTACTGTGGCCGATGCACCCCTCCCTGGGCAGATTTGGGTCAGATTTGGATGGGGGGAGAGTGGACAGTGTGGACGTGGGACAGTGGGTTTGCCAACGCGGGGCCGCCCGGCCAGGGGTCAGCTTGTTACACAGAGCAGGGGTTTCTGGAACGTTACAAGACTGGTAATTCGCCCAAGACTTGTTCTCTCAAACTCTCTGGCACATTCCCTGTCTGATTCCAACGCCTTGACTATGAAGAATGCAGGCCAAAATTTGGGCCATGGACTGTTTCCTGTGGAAGGCCTTGGACGAAAAGCCACTTGTTAGACCTTTTGTCCAAGAAGGACTGGTTGCTCCTCTGGCTTGTCCGATCCAACCCTGGCCAAAAACGGCTGAAACGAAGACGTCAGTGCCCCGGTTTTTGATACAACCTAAATACCAAGAGTCTCTGTTCAAAATACTCCGAACACAAAAGCCGCCTCGGGTTCTCGCAACGATCGGCGGATGATTCGCTCTCAGACAAGGTCGCCCTGGGCTTTTGCTTCGGCTTTGTGGCTTTCTGTTGACGCTCGTCTTCTCCTGAGAAAGGGTTTCGTTGCACAAGAGGTTGAGGAGCAGTTCTCGTGGACAAACCGAGACCTCGTATCAAAATCCGACGACTGTCAGGTGGTGATTGGATCTCTTGAACCTTTCCGACCCCCTGCCTCCATGCCGCATCCTGCCATGGAACCGGATGCTTGACTGCCAGCCATCCTTAGGCCTTTGTGTCTCCCTAACCATAAACACCGGAGGGGTGGAATGGGCCTTGCCTTGTACGACGTTGCACAAAGAAAGGAGAAGGAGACGTGCAGCGAGAATTCCACTGGCTCTTTCACAGCACGGCAGAGTCTCGGAGACCTGGTGATGCTCTTTCAGCTAGAATTTCCCATTGGGGCTCCTCTCCCGGCCTCTCGACGTCAGAGAGACGCAGCAACACTGAAGAAGAAGAGACTATCACTTGTCTTTCCGCCCAGCTCCCGAGATTCTGCTCATAGATGGTCCTGGGGTGGTGTTTCACCTCATCCAAAGGTCTTTCCATGTTACCGCAGGGAACAAGCAAGGCCAGAAGTCTTCTTCTCTCTTGCATTGCTGCCACGGATCGATTTCCAGGAAAAGAGTCCATAAGGGTCGCATTCTCATTTGCCAAAGGAAACGTTCACCAGGAAACACTTGGTTTGGTTGAGCGAATGAGAGGTCTGAGACGAGACAGCTGTTGAACAAGGTGACAAGAAGCATTGCCAAGCCGGGAAAAATCCCAGCTGGTTGCTCCTCAAAAAATCACGGTCATCAGCTGCTGCCGGCTGGACTGTTGGCCCCACCCATCTTCTGCCGCGCCTGGCCGCCTTGGGCCAAGGCCTGACCTCATCGACGAGCTCGACTTTGACGGTGAGGCTGGTCAGAAGTTACAAGAGAATCCAATATCGAACAACTCTGCCGAAGGAGCATCAGCAGGCAAATTCCATCAACATCGCATTTTAAATTCAATTAGCGGAGAGCCTAGTCTGATTGAGTCAGAGCATCAAGATGACAAAGAAGCCTGTCAACTGGTGGTTGTGGACCAAGATGATTGTTGGGTGAGTTCTCATCGTCTTGGAAAGAGATAAATATTTCTGACACCATGAATTTAGTGGTGGTGCCATCTGTGTGGGCGGCCCTGCTTTCGTAAGGTGGGTGCAGCCCACAGACGAGGAGCTGTTCCAAAGATACAACCCCGAGCTTCAGAAGCGCAGCCTGGAGAGGAGGGTTGAGCGGCAACAAGAATTTGATGACTTTGTCACAAAACTCAAGGAGTACTCCAAGTCCGACAAGCCAAGTACGTCGCAGGGTGGTCACGAAGGCTTGGGTCAACGCTAACAGGGATTCAAAGTATGGGCTGTGCAGGCTGAGGCGGAGGAGAAAGCAAAGCAGGCTTCCGCTGCTCAGTCAGTGAAGCTGGCAGAGGAGGTCAAGGCGAGGAGAGAAGCTATGAGAAAGGAGGCTGGGTTACCGGCTGAGTCGGGCTCCGAGCCTGGGAGTCAGTGATATGGTGTGGTTGGGCAGTGGGAACGGTGAATGTTTTGGATGTACGATGAGCGTTTGTTGGGAGTGTAAGATGGATGGAAGGCAAGCATGGCATTATGGGCAAAGCTGGGCAGTTGTCGCTGTGTCCGGAACCAGGGGCCATGGTAGCCCGTGGTGGTGAATTGGGCTCATTGGGCTTATTGGTCAAGACTTTGTAATCCGGCATTGTTGGCGTGTAAAAGGTTATTCAATACTCACAGCTCAAGTCAATAAAAATTGCAGATGGTTGCTGCTAAACTCGGCCAGAGCCGTGAAACAACAAGCCCGTGCAAGGTGAGGCTCGGTGAGGGGAGGTCAGCTGGCAGAGTGGGGTAAAAGTTATTGCGGCAGCGAAAAAATATCAGGGCCCAGCGCACACAATTTCTCCAACCACTGACGACCGGACAAGGCTAAGGTATCGCGGGCCTATCACGAGACTTCCTAGGTTGAATCCAGGACCGAAATCATCACCGATTGACAGAGTACGTCCCCCGACGCCCAATTTTGCTCGCGCAAAAACTGCTCTCCCGACTTGCGAACGAGGCTGTTTTTGTGTGCGCTGGCCCGCAGCTGCCCCAAACCTCAGGCTGACTGATTGACCCAAGCTCGAGCTTCACCGAGTCTCCCCCGACCATCTTCGCTTCACCCCACCAACCCCCATCTTCGAACACATCCAACATGGCGGACGTTCAGGAACGGCTCAAGAAGCTCGGCGCTTCTGCTCGCATCGGTATGTTGCTACGTTCTTGACGTCGGCTTCCCCGCTCCGGATCGACCGACTAACCCACCTCGTTGCCAGGGTATGTCAAGACATCGAATCCGCCGACATGACCGAGATTTCATCAAACGAGACGAGACATTCTGACGAACTTCCGTGACGATTAGTGGCAAGGGCACCCCCCGGAGAAAGGTGAAGCGCGCCCCCGCCCGCTCCTCCGGTGACGACAAGAAGCTCCAGGCCAGCCTCAAGAAGCTCAATGTCCAGCCCATCCAGGCCATTGAGGAGGTCAACATGTTCAAGAGCGACGGCAACGTCATCCACTTCGCCGCCCCCAAGGGTGCGTACCGACGCCTTCGAGAGCGCAAGAAGCGATTGCTGACAAATCGGTAGTCCACGCCGCCGTCCCGGCCAACACCTTCGCCATCTACGGCAACGGCGAGGACAAGGAGCTCACCGAGCTCGTCCCCGGCATCCTGAACCAGCTCGGTCCCGATTCGCTTGCCTCTCTCCGTAAGCTGGCTGAGAGCTACCAGAATATGCAGAAGGGCGAGAAGGAGGCCGATGATGATGACATCCCCGACCTCGTCGCCGGCGAGAACTTCGAGAACAAGGTCGAGTAAACTGGCGTTATTTTCGCAAAATAAAACTCTACCGCAAATTGTTGGCCCATCTACCCTCTGCTCGTTTGGAAGGAAGAGATGGTTTGGTTTTCCGGTAACGGACGGCGGCGTCTTCGGTATTCGTTGCATTGGCCCGAGCCTGGCCAGGAGGGATAGGAAGGAAACATGATGATCCCAGGCATTCTTCCGCCGCTGAACGAGTTACGTGACCATGCCTTTTTTACAGACTGAAACTACTATCACCGGTGTTCCTCAGCCACCCTTTCAGCGCACCTTGCCTGACCTCTTCCTTCACGCTCCTCCTGCCTTTCAACAATATCCCTTCCTTGACACCATCATAAGACCCGCTAGCCAGTTCCTTCGATATCTCCTCATTCCCCAGCGCTGCCGCTACCTCCACAGCAGCAGCCCACATCTTCCTCCGCGACGTCAGACTCGCGCCCTTTACGTCAAACGCCTTTCTCCCCTGCATCACCCCGCTGATCAAACCCTCTTCCACCACTCCGTCCTTGGTCCACGCGACAGCAAGATTGCTCGCAACCACCTTGACGTTGTCGCTTTCTCCATCATCACTCTGTATCCCCCTCCGCGAGAACTCGAACTCCCGCTCCGTTGTGTCCACCCGAAAAGAGCGGAACGCATACCCCGTACCCTTCCACACCCTCCCTTTCACAGGCGCCATCCGGCCATCTGACCCTCCCTCCACAACCTCCCCTCCATTCCCCCCAGCAGAAAAACACCTCCGACACCCCACCTCCGAATACTGATTCTCTGGCAGGACAACCGACGTAAGATACACTCGCTCGGGCGCCACAAACAGCGAGGTGAGAGACGATAGCAGGGACGTGCACTGCTTCAGCGCTAGTTTGTCGCTGCAGGACTTGGAGTTTGTTGGGGGCGCGTCGCCGCGCGAGGGCTTGCGGCGGACGATGCCGAGGTGGGAGAAGTAGCCGCGGCCGAGGAGTTCCGGGGTTTGTGGTGCGGCTGGAGATGGGGTTGGTGGGGGGTTTAGGTTGGGATTGGGGGTGGTGGTGGTGCCGTCGGCACTGATGGTAGTAGGAGGAGTTGGTGTTGGTGAAAGGGAGGGGGGGATGGTCCAGGGTGTGGCGTCGGTTTGGGCGGACATGATTAGTTCCATGGAGGCGTCGCCGCCTGGGGGGATGTTAGATTTGCTATGAGTGGTAGATGAACGGAAGAGACGTACATGGTGCTTCAGAGCAGTACATGTGTAGAGTGAGGTCTTCGTTCCAGTTGAAGGGTTGGGCATGCCACGAGTTGCTGTCGTTAGATGACAGTTCTTCTCGAGTTCTCCGTCGGAGGAAGTCCGACTGAGCCGTGCAATCCCGAGCCAGACGCCGGCCCTCATCAAGAAGAAAACGGTTGAAGGCTCGGATTGTGAGCACCTCAGCATGCCAGTCATGGAGGGCGACCCCGTTGGCCTGCTGAAGCTTAGAGGCGGGGAGGCATTTCATGCCAGTTCTGGCGGGTGTAAGTGAGTGAAGCAGCCGATGGAGATGAGGGATGGCGGTCAACTCACGCCAGTGCCACACATTTCAGGAAGTTGGGCCCTAGCCTCGAAGTTTCAAGTCAGCATCATGAAGAAAAGGAAGAAGATACTTCAACATCAGCTACCTTTGACAACAATGCCGCTAAGGGGCACCCATTCACGGAGGCCATTGTCTCGCACAGTGGGCTTGCGCTTCGCTGGGAGTTTCCCGAACTCTTCCAGTACAACCGCCGCCATGTCATCTGAGTTGAATGCCATTGCGAGCTGCATTTGTCACAGGCCACCAGAAGATGTTGATGACAAGATCAGGGGTGGAATAAGAGGCAAGTGATGAAGATGGGTGAGGGAGGGTTAGGGTTCAGTACTGACTATTCCAGTACGCTTGACGGCAACTGAAGATGGGCCAATTCTGCATTTTCTGAATCATTTCAGTTTCTCAGGAGATAATTATTACACCTCCTTCTTGCGAAAACCATGTTCCCTAGTAATCTCGGGAAGTCGTTGCGAAGGGATTCATGATGCTGCTGTGGCTGCGCCCCACTCCAGCCACCCGATCAGCTAAAGCGGGCCTATGTGGCTCGTGCTCCGCCTATCACAGTGCAGCCCTATCCCACAACGTGCACCAAAGAATTTGGCGAAAATCGAGCCAGAAGCTTGAACTCAGAGGAAGCATCCCCGACAACGACACTCGACAACAACCGCCAAAATGAGGACTTACGACGATAGTTTCTCCGGCCAGCGGATCTACCCCGGCAAGGTACGAATTGCCCACTCTTACGATTGCGACGGACGACGAATTCCCACCCCCGAAGCCAACATCGACCTGAGAACTGTTCGCCGAGTTCAATGACGCCAGACGAGGGCCGGGGTGGGGATTCGTCAAAGGGATTTTGGGGGAGGTTTTTTTAGGTCAACAAAACAGCGATTCTGACGATGTTCTCTCATCACAGGGTAAGCTGTACGTCCGTGGCGACAGCAAGGTCTTCCGTTTCCAGAACGGCAAGTCCGAGTCGCTCTTCCTCCAGCGCAAGAACCCCCGCCGCATTGCCTGGACAGTCCTCTACCGGAGACAGCACCGCAAGGGTATCTCTGAGGTACGCATTTTCCGATTCCACCTACATCCGATTCCAAGCTGGGAACAAATAGGAGGGGCTCGAGCCCCATGACGACACGGAGGAAGGGATATAGAAGGGAACACACAGGATGGCTTGCTGATCCCTTCTACAGGAGGTTGCGAAGAAGCGCACTCGCCGCGCTGTCAAGTCCCAGCGTGCTATCGTTGGCGCGTCCCTCGATGTGATCAAGGAGCGCCGCTCTATGCGCCCCGAGGCCCGCAGCGCCGCCCGTCTCGCCGCCATCAAGGAGAGCAAGGAGAAGAAGCAGGAGGCCCAGGCCGCCAAGAAGGCTGAGAAGGCCAAGGGCGCTGCTCAGGCTGCCAAGGGCCAGGGCCGGATTGCCAGCAAGCAGGGCGCGAAGGGTGCGCCGGTCAAGGTCGCCGCCAAGAGCCGCTAAGCGTCTCTCTTTGGTGGTTGCTGGTCCGGTTGGGGGTTGCGATGTTCTTCTTACGGCAAAGGGAAGCCAGGTCATGAGCGGAGCGCAATAAATGAAATGGTTATCTTACGGTCTTTGCCTGTGGCCGGAAGGGAAAATGCTGGAGTCGGTCGGTCGGGAACTCGGTTTTTTACCTTTTGCTCAGCTCTATTAAAGAGTTTCTGCTCTCGCAGCAAGTTGACAAGTCAGCTTGTTCTTTCAAAGGGCCGGTTTCATGGATCCAGCGTAACGGGCATAGGACATTTGCATGGGTAGCTCACGGAATGCCGACTTATGCATTGGTCTGAAGCGACGATTCATGGGCACGAGCAGATTGGCAGGAGGGACATCTATGAGTGTACCGCCGAGTATACCCCGGCTCCAGAGATGCGAATCAAGAACACTTCTCAACCCCCATCGCGCCTTGCCTCACCATGCTTTTGTTGCGAGACTTCACATTCAGAGCTTGGCCAGAACGCCCTCAGCCCCCGAATGCGCGATGCTCCCCCTCTGGGTGTCCGCATCGGCGTACACCACCTTGCCGTGGTCAATGACAACGGCATACCGCCCAGTCCTGTCGGCATTGGCCCAGCCAATACTCCTGCTGAACTCGGCGTTGGCGTCCGACATGAAGAGCTGTTTCCGTTAGCTCTTGCCTACACACTCACACCCCAGAGGATGAGGGAGGGTTGCACTCACAATAGACTCATCGTTGATCCCGTTCGCCTTGCCCCACGCAGACATCACAAAGGCATCGTTGGACGCAATGAAGATAACCGAGTCGACGCCCTTGGCCTTGAGCTTGTCCAGGTTGCCCAGGTAGGAGGTGATGTGCTGCTCTTGGCACGTAGGGGTGAAAGCGCCGGGGACGGCGACGAGGACGACCTTCTTGTTTTGGAACTCTGTAGCTTGTGTCAGCCTACCTGGGAGCTTTTAGACTACCAGGAGGGAGAAAGAAAAGAGGTATGTACCCTTGCTGGCGTCGTACTTGGTCGGCAGTCCGCAGACGGTCAAGTCGAGAGAGCCGGTGGGCGGGATGTAGGTGAAGGTCACGCCGGAGGGGAAGGCGTCGCCAGGGTTGAGAGGGGCCATTTTGTATGTGTTTTGGTTTGGTTGATTGGAAACTGGAATGGGGGAAAGGAGTGTTCTGGTTGTTGTTGGGTTGAGGTTGGTGATGCGGCGATCTCGGCCTCGGAGTTGTTTATAGCGGGGTGGAGGGGTAACTCGACCTTCGGTGGATCCCTTCACTTTCCTTCCATGGGCTGCTTCCATCAACGACAGCTTTCGCGGAATTGTATTGGCTCTTGGTCACAAAAACAAGCGATGTTAAAAGGCGTCAACAGTTTGAGTAGGGCAGTGCCGCTTTTCGGAGAGACATTGCGCCATCGCTGCTCAAGATGAGCCAATTGGCATATCCTTCTAGGAGCCCTTTCCTCGCCTCTCTGTTACTTCCGCGCCGTCAGCCCAACCAAAGATTACGCGGACAGATTGGTGGGTTTGCACCATGCGGCGGCGTGTGCTAGATGCTGCCGTGGCTCTCCGGGTTGAGGCCGTAGCACGCCGGTCTCCGAGTCCGGTTTGAGCCCCGCATCTCCGATGGTCTCCCAGGCTACCCTTCTGAAGGTCTCGGTAGGATTCCCCGGGGAAGAGAGCTTCATACAGGTATGTAAATGATATGAGAAATTGAGAATCCATTCGCCAAGATAAGCGAGCTTAACAATCACCAATCCTTCAAAACTAGGTAAGGTCCTGTACTTGTCGTCGAAGGGCGTGCTGCGTCATCTCGTGTTCCCGGTGGGCCCAGAACGGGATGGACGGCTCATTTATTGGGGTTACATAAGGCAGATAGATCCTCAACCACCATTTCGAGCATTAATCATTTGTTTCATTCCCTGTTCACTTGTTCTACACATCGATAACCTCCCAATCATTAACAATGGCAACCGAGTCCAAGCCCCCTTTCCCCCCTTTCACGGAGGAGACCGCCCGGCAAAAGGTCAAGGCAGCCCAAAACGCGTGGAACACAAGGTACGTTCTCCAATAACAGCTCATCAATAGTGAAATTGCTTTATTGACTCGAGCCACAGAAACCCGGAGCTCATCCAATTCGCCTACACCGCCGACTCGATCTGGCGAAACCGCGATACCTTCCTTCAGGGCCGCGACCAGATCGTCGAGTTCCTCCAGAAGAAGTGGGCCCATGAGACAGAGTATCGTTTGAGGAAGGAGTTGTTTGCTTTCACGGATAACAAGGTGAGCTCACTGGCAATCATCAAGGTGCCCTCCAGCGTTAGCTGACAGATGACGACAGATTGCCGTCCAGTTCTGGTATGAATGGAGGGATGAGTCAGCCCAGTGGTGGCGGACCTACGGGCTGGAGGACTGGACTTTTGCCGAGAACGGATTGATGAGGAAGCGGCAGATGAGTGGGAACGATGTGAGGATTGGGGAGGAAGAGCGGTGGTTTAAGAACGGGGTGGATATCGATACTGTTGATATTAGTGAGAAGCATTGGTGAGGGGTTGAGGAAATTTGAGAAAGAAGCTAAACAGCAGTCTTGAGCACAAGACTACTCAGGTCGTCAGATACCGTATATTGCTGTCATATCTGTGAGGATGAGCAAAGGGGCATAGCTGTATAAGCCCTGTTTGCCAAACAATCATAAGGCAGCTGCACCGGGGTCGTGTCAAACTGCAGCAGATTTGAGATATGATGAGAAAACACCCCGTCCCCCCCTCCCCTTTGATTATTCAGGAGTTCAAGCACTCAACCTTAAGATGTCAGTGGTCGGAGAGAGCCTTCGGCTAATTGAACTTAAGTCCGTAGCGAGTCATAACAAGCAAGGGATTGGGCGTCTGCCGACTCAAGGAAAGCGAATCAATGTCTGGCTGCATTTTGAGACCTCAAGAGGGCAAGAAGCTGGTCCAGTGCTGCGATGCAGGACACGGCTGTGTCCTAAGAAGGAGAGGCGCGCTACAGCCACAATCACTTCTCCCAGATTCTGTCATTTCGAAGAGGAGACGGGCATTCAAGAGGCTGCGGCATAAAGAGGGCTTTTCGAGTTCAAGGTCCGTGGTGGAAGAGAGGGACGAATCTGAGACAAACTTCGCATGCAGAGATGGAGCAACCGAACTTTTGAGCCTGGTCGAATCTCAGCTGAGGCTGTCGAGCCAAGAACGCAAAATCGTGAGGCGAACGGTGTCTTGGCCGGGGAAGTTCCCGAAGACAGGGGTACGCGATCTGGACGCGCACGATCTGAGCTTGGTCCTCAGGTAGCGGCGAATCAGCGCTTGCGGTTGCTCGAGCATCTACCCCACCTGGACGAACAGGGGCACTCGGTTCGAACCCCCAACTCCCTTGTTCGGGCTTCCATCACCATCCCCCATGATGAGTCAAAGCACCCTTCTCCTGGCCAGTCGTGACTTTCCCCTGACTGCCACATTGTTGATTTGCTTTTTCAGGGAGGAGTAGGAAGGGGTGTAGATATCCGGGAAGGCTTTGGAACTTCACTCCACGAAACGAAACCTGCTTGACGCCCTGCCATCCCAAGTCCTCGACAATGGACATGATGCCGGCTCTTGATCGGTTCCGAGTACCAAAGGCCCGTCACTGGTTAACTTTCCGCTGAAACATGGCTATGGGCTGAAACAACTACCGCATGTGGGAGAATCAGAGTCTATTTCCTACTCCGTATGTGGATGAGCTCGGCGTGGGACATACTCAGTGGCTGAGCCCTGGCCAGGCAATAAGGCGGGAGGTCCTCGGCTGGATTGGGAGCAGGCGTAGGCCACAGGAATGTGAGTGGCCGCGTGCAGCTGAGCTTTTCCAAAAACCAAAGAGAGACACAGCTCCAGCCACTCACTGCCTGGAGACTTCACGGATGTCCATGGTCTGCAGATATTGGCCCTGCAAGGGGTACATAATGCCTTCTCGTTGCTCCAGCCCAGCGCGGGACTTCGAGGGAGCGAATTCATTTCGACTGGATAACCTCCTCTTTCTGTTGTGTATCTTGTCCAGGAACACGCGGAAATTTACTCTCGAATAACCCGTGGCAGGCTCTTCCTTTCCAAGCCCGTTCCTTCGACTCCTTGGGTTGCGCCCAATACCTCTCAAGCAACAGTCTCAGTTTGTGTGCAGACTTCGCGTGTTGTTTTACACTTGTACCGCTGATTTGCATTTTGGTATCACCATCTCGGATTCTCACCATGGGCCTCCTTCCACTCACCTATCGCCGACCGGCTTATGTCGAGCAACCTAGGCACATCCGCAGTACAACCTCACTTCACAGCAATGGAGATCCTAGCACCTCCTTGAAGACCACTGCATCTGGAATCTCGGCAAGAATCCCATCCGCTCTCAGTTTCGACAAAATCATAGAGGGAGGAACGTGCCCTGTGAGCCCACAACCCCCCATTTAAAATCACAACTGGACTCTAACATGGAACCCACCACAGCCGTGCACCATCCGCGACTTCTTGAAGTACCTCGTCTACGTCGAGCATTCCGCCGAGAACCTGCAGTTTCTGCTCTGGTACCGTGACTACGAGAAACGGTTCCGGGATGCCAAAACTGCTGACCTCGCGCTGGCGCCCGAGTGGACGCAGATGATGGAGGACGATGCGGTGATGCGCATCAAGAAGGATCATGCCGAGAAGGTGCGCAAACCGTCGAAGGACGCAGCCGCCGTCTTCAAGGGGCAGGGTTTCGAGCGGGTTGCGGAACTTGGGAGTGATACGTCCGGGTTCGTGGTCCATCTTCGGTTAGGAAAGGTTGAAGAGGAGTGCTGAACGGGTGATGTTGTGAGTGCAGCAGCCAAGCAAGTCATGCGATTGCCGCCGCGGGTATCAATTCGCCTTGTAAGTCCCATTGCCCCCTTCATCCCCTCTTCACTAACCCAGTTGAAGTCACAATCCAACCCTTCCGGCGCGAACTCGACCGCGTTATAGCAACCTACCTCATGGATGGCGCCCCTCGGCAGCTCAACCTCTCTGACCAAGAACAAAAGGCCGTCCTCCACGCGCTCTCCTTCACAACCCACCCGTCCGCCCTCCGGCAAATTGCCAACATCACCGAAGCAACGCTCCGTCAGCAGGCGCATCCTAACTTCATCCGTTGGAGCATCTGTAACGGCAATCCGACCCGCGTGACTTTTGCCCGCGGGTTGGGAGTCGGAACGGTGCTGGTCGGTGTTGTGGTGGCGGTCGTACTGACGCTGTCGAGTGTTGGGAAGGGTTATAGGGCGCTCGCAGCAATTCCGTGGTCATTGGGTTTGCAACGTTGATGGCGGGTTATAAGGGGATGGTGTGTTCACGATCCCCTATCTCTCCCCTCGGTTGATTTACGATATGGGAATGGCTAACGGGTTTTATACAGTGTATTGTCCTCCACGGCTTGCACCATCGGCACATTCGCCCCTGGGAGCTCTTCGCCTCGGACGTCGACGACCAGAAGGATGAAGATGACGAGAGCGCCATTGTTTCGGCGGTCAAAAACTCGTTTGATAGCTTTGGGTCCGGAAACAGCTATGAGGATGAGCCGTGGGTGGTCAAGTACGAAAAGAGGAATATTGTGAGCAAGGTCTTTGACCGGGAGGCGTGGATTGAAGAGCCCGCGCTGAGGCAAGTTCAGGATACCATCTTTGTGCAGAGCATGCTGTTTGCGATCTTGTGTAGTGTGGTGTTGACGGCGGTGTTTGTTGCTGTGCCAGCGGGCGCGTATTTCTGAAGGCCTGGAAGAATACCTTGCCTAGTGCTGTCCAACTGGTTGGGGCCGTATGTAGAACTGCAAGTTCTCTTGAGGCACTTTTTGGGCCGCCTGGGATCTTCAAGGTGGCTTTCCTGATTCAGAAAAGGAATAGACTGTTCTGCCATTTCTTCGAGCACCTTCCGGGACTTCGCGAGCAGTGGTCTCGTGGTCATGTTCCAGAAAAGCCACGGATGCTCGGAACATACGTTCGCCACTCGGTCTCGGGTCTCGGTACGGTCCCCGGCTTTATGGTGATACACCGGCAGCTGTCTGGAGAAGTTGGTGTGGAGGATGTGGAGGGTCGGGGGAACAGGTGACAGGGGCGCACTTGGCAGCCGTGGTGGGGTTTCCCGTTTCGGACGACAAGCCTCGGGCAAATGGCGGCACTGCCTGGCACAATCTTATCGATAACCGAATGTCTCCTGTCTTTTTGGCGGTCACAGAGAGCGACTCCCACCGGGATGAGTTCTACAATGTAATTCTGAGCATTCCCGTTTTTATAAACCTTTGCTGGATTCGGCCTCGTCAACGCCGAAGTCCACTTCCAATGGACATTCCTAGACAACCTCCTTGAACCGCTTGCCGTGATCGCCCTTTCCGACTACCTGGACCTGGAACTGGACGAGATGCCGAACGATATCTACCAAGCCGACCCGCCACAACGGCCTCCGCCCGAGGAGGTCCGGGAGCCGGCACAGAGACAACAACCACACAATGGCTCAGCGCCGCCACCTACAACAACATCCACCTTCACCAACGGCCACAGGCGGACGCCGACCGACACGGCCGAGATCGACGAGACGTTGAGCCACCCGGGTTCCGTCCGCATCAACGTGAAGGGAGCATTCATTGTGGACTCGGACACCGCCACACCCACAACACCCGATGGCCGTAGTGGATCCCCTGGCCGCCACGAGACTAAGGACATCCGGTTACCAAACCACACCGCCGTGGTGAGCCATATCGCAGTTGATGTAAGGGAACACTTTTCTACCGCGCGATGATGTCATCTCTGGTGCAGACGCCGAGCTGACCCTTGGCCTATCGCAGATTGGCGGCTCCCTTGCCAAGCTTGTCTACTTCTCCCGCGAGGCGCACTCGACAGAGCCCGGCGGACGCCTCAACTTCCTCAGCTTCGAGACGGATCGCATCGATGAGTGCCTCGAGTGTATGCGCCAGTTGAAGGATAAGCACCTGGAGCTGAACGGCGGCAGCAATGGATCCAGGGCGTTTAACAACGAGCTGTGTGTTATGGCCACCGGTGGAGGGGCGTACAAGTTTTACGACAAGATTCGCGATGTGCTCGGCGTCGACGTTCTGCGCGAGGACGAGATGGAGTGTTTGATAATTGGCCTCGACTTCTTCATCACCGAGATCCCTCGCGAGGTGTTCACCTACTCCGAAACGGATCCGATGCACTTCGTCGAGCCGACCGAGAACGTTTACCCTTACCTCCTCGTTAACATCGGCTCAGGTGTGTCCTTCCTCAAGGTTTCCGGGCCGCGCAAGTACGAGCGCGTCGGCGGCACATCACTCGGCGGCGGCACGCTTTGGGGCCTGCTCAGCCTGCTCACAGGCGCACGCACGTTCGACGAGATGCTGGAACTGGCCTCGCAAGGGGACAACTCCAAGGTGGACATGCTCGTGGGCGACATCTACGGCACCGACTACGGCAAGATCGGGCTCAAGAGCACGACCATCGCGAGCTCCTTCGGCAAGGTTTTCCGCAAGAAGCGGCAGGCAGAGCAGGAGGCCGAAGACAGCGGCGGCCAGCGTCACAAGGACCACCATCACACCCACTCCTCCCCGTCCTCTCCCGTATCCCACCCAGACGATGAGCCTTTCCACAACGACCCATTCTCCCACGAAGAGCACCCCGACGGCCCCGCCGGCCACGACGAAAACCGCCCCTTCTCCACCGCTGACATCTCGGTCGCGCTCCTCTACGCCATCTCCAACAACATCGGCCAGATTGCCTTCCTGCAGTCCCAGATCCACAACCTTTCGCACATCTACTTCGGCGGCTCCTTCATCCGCGGCCACCCGCAGACCATGAACACGCTTAGCTACGCCATCAAGTTCTGGTCCAAGGGCGCCAAGCAGGCCTACTTCTTGCGCCACGAGGGGTACCTGGGCGCTGTGGGCGCGTTCCTGAAGAGGCAGCCGCGGAACTGGGGGCGGAGAGGCAGCTTCGAGGAGATGGCCGCTGTGAGGGCGGCGATGGGGGAGTTGAGGTTGAGGATGGGGAGGGGGAGAGAGGGGAATGGAACTGGGAACGAAGAGGCAGTAGTATGATGTGGCCGTTTTGGGTTGAGTTTGGGGTTGCGTTTCGTTCCGTTCGGTATATTATGTTGGATGGGGTCTGGATCTGAGCGACGACAAACATGTTTAGCGTGCAAATGCGTGTATACTTACTGATATCCTCCGATAGCGGTTGTTTGAGCGGTATTTGATTATCCATCGATAGCAAAGTCAGCCATGATGGACATCCATGACCCTAGTGTACATAGACTTAGATTTCAGCAGCAGCGATAGCAGCGACAACTTTCTTGAAAAGGCGAAAATCGTTTTGAGATCGAATGGTTCTAGACGGCGAGAAATGTTGCGATCATTCCTGTGGTATCTAGATGACCCTCTGAATCGTATCTCTCAAACCATGGCGTCCCTCACGAGATTTCCCTTGCAAGCAGTATCCTGATATCAAACACAGGGCACGCTGCGCTGGGCCGAACGTGCCATTACACCCGAAATCAGCTTTTGTTGTAGTTCAAGCCAAACCATGCGCCATCCGTAAACCCTTGTCGGTTCCGGTCCCAACACTCCGATCCCGTGTCTCCTTCTGCGAGTCAAGCCAATTCCCCGAATCCCTGTCTCAAAGACACCGGACCCAAGTGGGCTGCTGACCACAATACCCTTCTACCCACAACTCTTCTTGTTCCGTCACCAACCCCCCATAACACATCTATGAGGACTTAACAGCCTCTTTCACCTCCTCCGGCTTAGCCTCCTCGAGCGCCTTCTGCGACTGGTGCCACAAGGCAATGCGTGTGCACTGGACGATACCGACGATACCGAGGAAGAAGTTGACCGCCGCAAGTCTATAAATCACAACAGCGTCAGCGTTTGTTGCCGGAGACGATCGGAAAGGGGTAGAGGAACGGTGGTACGCACAGGTAGTTCTTGGGCTTGATGATCAAACACCAGCGCGTCCAGATCAGGCCCGTGGACGTCAACGCCGCGTTCTGGGTCAGCGAGAGCTTCTCGGCGGGGCGCGCAAAGTCGGAGACGCCCGCGAGGACGAGAGCCCACTTCATCACGGGAGCCCTGTGTCGCGATCGCAGTTAGCAACTATCCAAGACGGACCAGAGTAGTTGGGGGATTTTGTGTACCAGAAGTGCACCGTCTTCAAGCCCACGGGGCTGTTCCACATGCGCTTGGCCCACGACTCGGAGGCGCCCTCGCCGGCCGCCGTGCTCTGGAAACGGGCATTGGTCTTGGGGCGGAAGAAGAACTGGCGGGCGCGGAAGGCAGGGCGCGCGGCGCGAAAGAAATGGCTTGTTGGCGACATTTTGTTTTTGTTGTTTTGTGATGGGGGAGTGTGTGTGGTTGGAGAGAGCGGGTATGGGGATCCGGCGGGCGGTGATCGCGATTTGGGGATTGTTGAGGTTGACTCCGGTTGTCGGACAGTGCAGAATGAACCTCCAGTTGGACGGAGATTAAAGAAGAAGAGGCTATGGAGAGGCTGTTAGTATTAGGAAGTCGAAACAACTGCGCCGGATGCGAAACATACAATGAGTGGAGAGGACTGGATGTTGATATCCCGATTGCCAAAGACGATGGGAAATTCTTCAATGGCAAGACAAGGATGGCCCACCTCAGCTCCGATGACCAAGATGGCTGCTTGGACATTGACGGTGTGTTAAAGTGGGTCTGTTGGGGAATCCGAGATCCGTCTGGTCGGTGCAATGTTTCATGCATTTACCACGTGTTATGCAACTCCCAGGTATGACGCAGCCTCGTTTGGTCAAGCCCCATTTTCACCAGCCTCATCGGTTGCGATCAGGAAAGCCCGCTTGTCTTGCCTCGGGTTTGGACGGCGACGACCACGACGACCAATTGAGCCACGATTGCCTGCCGGCCAGTCCTCGACACAAACAGCCAAGATGTCGGGCAGATACGCTTTCGCCAAGGGCGTCAAGGAGCTCCGCTTCCTGTTCTGCCAGACTGGTGAGCACAGCGCGGCCACCAGGTACGTTGCTCTATCGAAGCTCCCCTGGCACCTCATATGCTGACCAGAGTGTTGCTCGCAGGTCCTTCCTTACCCGTGCCTACCCCATTATGAAGAAGAACAACCCCGCGATTCCCATCATGCTGCGCGAGGCCCAAGGCACTCTCCCCAAGATCTATGCGAGATACGGTCGGTCGCTCCTTTCGCTGGAGGCATTCGATTCAGGTGGGCACCTTGCTGACGGACATGGCAGATTTTGGAAAGGAGACAAGCGAGTCGTTAGAAGGTATGGACAAGCAAGATGCAGTGGGCTGGATGAGCGCTAATCGTGGTGTCTAGGTCTCTCGGACAAGCAGGTCGAGGAGGTGGTTACGAAGCTCGTCAAGGAGTGAAGGGTTCTACGACTAGTTGTTACGAAAAGAGAGAGCAGGTGCTCGTGTTGATAGACCGAGACGCTGTACATATACCTCCTACACGATCGCTTGCGCCCAAACCACCCGACTGTGCCTCCTCCATCCTCGCATCTCGGTCCAAGACGCATCTACATCTGTCCTTTGTTTGGGAAACACTCTCGGCCGAAACCAGCAGGTTAATTACAGGGATTTGATATTGACTTAAACCTTTTAAGTTACCGCTCGGCCCAAAGGGGTGTCAGGTATGAGTTCTGGCAGGCGACAACGTCTTCCAGAGGTCACAACGCCATGCAGGAAGAAAGACACGAAAGACAAGATATTCCGTACCTCGCTAGGTTTACGAAGTACCATCAACAAAGGCAACAGCATCCTTCGCCTCAAACGAGGCCGGGAATAGAGGATTGGATCGTTGGTTGAGGCGAACAAATGGCACGATTAACATCCCTCTGCTTGCTGAGAGGCAAATACGTCCGGAACTTAGGAACATGTCTTCAAGCTCCGCGCGACGGTTGGCCACCCAGTTAACGCCGCCCCTTTCTGCTCAGGGGACAACAGTTGGTCAGCGGCTACATACGATGATGGGCATGTCTATCCAACCCTAACCCTGTATTTACGATCAGCGGTCATCATGTGGGCACGAAAGTCCAGTCAAAGGGGGCGACCCCCGCCCCAACACGAAATGGAGCCGCCAGAAGCTGCGGAAAACATCCGATGAACGAAACATCAGTTCGACAATCTGTCCGCGTCCGTTTGCCATCATGTCGAAGCTCTTCCGAAGCCGCCTTTCCACTCCCAAGCCGCTGCAAGAGCGCCACTCTGCCTACTCCTCGCTGCTTGACCCCACCACGGGACAGCGGGACGCCAGCCAACAACTCGACGAGAGAACTCCTTATGCACACTACAGCTCAAGGCCATGGCTAGCCGCCGCCACAAACCGGCTGTCCTGGACAGCAGAGCGGCCTCCGACTCGAAAGCTAGTCAAGGATATGAACGGCTCCAGGCCATCATTTTCGTTCGAGCTTTCTGAAAGCGACGTGGAGAAAGAGAAGGGCATTGTCCGACGGCAGATATCCAAGCTGAAGGGACTCTACAAGAGAGAGAAGTGAGGGAGGCGTCCAAGCAGAGCCGGCACTGGGCGCTTGGAGGTGGGGGTTGCAGCGCAGTTGATGTTACCCCGCAAGACCCTGGCTGCTGGGACACTCCATGCATTTCCAGGGTCGCCATGCCTCTTTACCGACCAGGACCCTGATGCCCGGAAGACGCCTTCGGATCGTTGATCGAGGAGAAAGCTGCACCACACAGGACGGAGATGCCATAAAGCTCTGTTATCCATCAATCACAGGTTTCAGTTTCCAACACCAACAAACCAGCATCACGGCTTCGGAGCCGAGCGACTCAGATCTGCCAAGCCGGCCCCGCACCCACGATTGCCGAGCCGAAAAGCGCCCCTCAACTTTCTTAATGCCGAGAACTGTCCGCTTCGCGAGGTCACGATCTACCACCACGACAAACCGAACCACAAGCAACACAGCACACCTCTACACCCAGGAGACACCAGGGGAGCTTTCCCAACCCTCCATCACCTCACCTTACTTCCCAACTCCGCCAATTTAACCCACCACCACCCAAATGCCCTGGCTCTCCACCCTCCGGCCAGGCCAACCGCCAAGCCAGCTTCCAACCGGCCTCTACCTCGCCCTCGGTGCAGCCGTCGGCCTCTCCCTCTCCGCCTCCCTCCTGCTCACTTCTCTCCTCAATGCCAGCCCCTCCCGCAAACAACCCCTCCCCATCCCCTCCCCGCTCAAAACCCACCTCCCAGCCCTCTCCCCCTCGGAAATCGCTCGCCTCCCCTACCCGCCCGACGTCCTCCCCTGCGGTCGCGACTTCCCCACTCCCTACGGCACCATCAAAGTCTTCGAATGGGGTCCGGAGACGGGGGAGAAGGTGCTCCTCCTGCACGGCATCAGCACCCCGTGCCTGGCGCTGGGAACGCTGGCCGAGGAGCTGGTGGAGCGCGGGTATCGGGTGATGGTGTTTGATTTCTTTGGCAGGGGGTACTCGGACGCGCCGAGGGATGTGGTGTATGACATGCGCTTGTACACGACACAGATCTTGCTGGCGCTGGCGTCGTCGGGGTTGAGTTGGACGGGGGATGATGCGTTTCATTTGGTGGGGTATTCGCTGGGGGGTGGGCTGGCGGTGCCGTTTGCGAGGTACTTTGCGAGGATGGTGAGAAGCGTTACGGTTATTGCGGGGGGCGGGTTGATTCGTTCGGAGCATGTGAGCTGGAGGAGTAGGATGCTGTATTCTGGGGTAGGGGGACTGGTGATGGACGAGGTGATGGAGTGGTTTATTAGACGGCGGTTGACGCCGAGGTGTAAGGAGGGGGATGAGGATGACGCGACGGAGACGAAGATGGCGGCGGAGGTTGTGGGCGTGCAGGGTGATGGGGAAGAGAAGCATAAGAACAGTGATGCGAGTGGGGGACACACGTTCGATAACGCGGTGTTGTTGGCGAGGAGGCCGGAGTATACTGTCTCAATGGTGATGGGGTGGCAGCTGAGGCATCACGAGGGGTTTATTCCAGCGTTTGTGAGCAGCATCCGGCATGCCCCAATCTATGATCAGAAGGAGGACTGGTCCTCGCTGGGGCAGCAGCTGGCTGAGAGGAGGGAGAGGTCTCAGTCAGGGTGGGAGGACACGGCGGACGAGTTACCCGGGCTCCGGGGAGGGAAGATCCTGTTTGTGCTGGGCGCATCGGATCCGGTGATTGTCAAGGAGGAACTGATGCATGATGCCACGGCTGTGCTGGGCGAGGATGGGTTTGAAGCGGTGTTGCTCGATGCTGGCCACGAGCTGGTCATGAGCCACGGACCAGAGATCGCGGGCCTGGTGTCCGGCTTCTGGAAGAGGATGCAGGGACAGGGAGTGAATGGAGTTTGCAAATAGATGAAGCGATTTTTGGTAGAGTGTAGATTGAAGATACCATATGGAAGCGTTTCTCAGCATTAAAGCTGTGCTTTTGCCTGACAGCTATCCATGGATCACATGCATTTGATGATGGGTCATCTGATGATGGACGGGAAGTCCAGCGGGATGGACCCACTTCGTCACTGCTCCAGCCCTGCAGCCGCGCTGAAAATCCCTGCTCTTCCCGCTGAGGGATTCCATTGGCCGCCCCGAGCCTGCCGCAACCCCTCCACCTCGTCAATCTGCAAGGCTGAGGAAAATTACCAGCATCAACAACCTCTCAGCCGACCGACCCTGCTTGCTCGACAAGTTCGGCAGCGCCGCAATATCAAATCATCAAACCACCCTCTCAGAGAACAAGACACAAGAACCTCAACATGGCGACACAACAACCCCCACAAACGGCCACCCTCTCCTTCCCCCGCCCCGTCTTCGCAAAGCTCTCCCCCCACCCGTACCTTCTGCGCACCCTCGCCGACACTCACCCTGCTGCCCGCACAAACGGCCGCGCCCCGCACGAGCCGCGCCCTGTTCACGTCAACGTTTCGTCGCTCTCCCACGCCCACGGCAGCGCTCTCGTCCGCACCGGCGACACCACCGTCATCTGCGGCGTGCGCGGCGAGCTGCTGCCCGTCGAGAGGATTCCGCAGTTTCGACCGCTTGATAAGAACTTGGTGGAAGAAGATGGTGGTGAGGCGCAGGGAAATGGGGTTGGGAGGGGGGAGTTGAGGGATTATGATCTGCTCGTGCCGAATATTGAGTTGGCGACGGGGTCCGCGCCGCAGTTCCTGCCGGGTGTGCCGCCGACGGCGCTGGCGCAGACGTTGTCGACGAGGGTGTACTCGCTGCTGCACTCGGCGGGAATGGTGGATATTGGGGATTTGAGGGTTTGGTATAGGCCTGGACAAGGGAAGGGGAAGGGGGAGGATACGGAGATGAAAGAGGAGGAGGAGGAGCTGGAAGAGGAGGAAGATAGGGTCGTTGCGTACTGGGTGCTGTACATCGATCTGCTGTTTGTGTCGTTTGATGGGAACCCGTTCGATGCGGCGTGGGCGGCGGTGGTGGCGGCGTTGAGGGATACGCAGTTGCCTGTCGCGAGGTGGGATCCGGATCGGGAGATGGTGGTATGCTCAAGGACGGAGAGGAGGAAGTTGAATATTAGGGGGCTGCCGGTGGCGTGCAGTGCTGCGGTATTTATGGAGAAGGAGCATGCTGAGCGGGATGGAGAGGGGAGGCACTGGATCTTGCTGGACCCGGATCGGTTGGAGGAGACGCTCTGCCGGGAGGTTATCACGATGGTGGTTGATTGCAGCGATGGCGAGACGAGGATCAAGAGCATTGAGAAGCGGGGTGGGACGGTGTTGGGGCGGGAGTTAATCAGGGGCTACGCTGGAGTTGCCGAGAGGAGGTGGAAGGAGATTAGCGAGGCCATGAAGTGACAGCCTGAAAGCCGGAGGAAAGACACAATCACGTATGGCCCAGTACCATGATAAGTCTCCAGCCTGGGCTCGAGAAAGCGGCCCTCGTGGAGCCGATACTTGCCCCTCCCGCCGCCCAGCACCCAAGACAACATCAGCAAATGGGACTTGGAAACACGTTGGGAGCCGGCCGAGCGTTTCAGGCCCAATGGTGAGGATCAATGATGTTCGGAGCTCGCAAGAGTTATGGGATTAAGATGTAGCCAGATACAGCAAGCATATCGCTTGATATTGTGCGTCCCGGCAACGTCTGCTAGACCATCAGGTACAAATATTAGGGCCAGTCAAGAATCATATCAACGTCAATGGCCAATGCAACTCGTGGACACCTCGCAAAATATCCCTTTCCTTCTCCGGGACAGTGTGGAAGGACCACCTACACGTGACGATTGGGACTGAGATGGGGGAGAAGATTGTCAGTTTAAGCTGAGAGTGGCGCTTGAAAGAATTCGAGTGGCTGGTGGACAAGAAAGTGAAAAAATATCACGTCCTGCCCGGGTTTGAGGTCGAACCCGGCGCCAAAAAGATTGGGCTTGCCATCATCGCCTGGCCATATCGTACACCCAGTCCCTCCTCTTTTCATCTCCGACGGCTGTATACCATTACGCCGCAGACTGGGCAAGCTGACAGCTCTTCTTCGAAACTTGGTACATACCGACCGGCCACTCTTCTTTGGCGTGCGCCTCTCTCACGTCGCCATCTTCACCACGGTATCATGCTATGGACCTTACACTCATCCCATTTGAGCTGCCCAACCCATCCCACACCCTCTCGACTATTTTCCCATTTTCTTTTCGCTTCCACAAGCAACCAGCTCACCATCCAGCCCGCTATAAATCTAGCATGCAAGTATCAAGTATTCAAGGCTTCCAATGTTTCCTCTTTTCCCTACCCTGCCTTCAGTCTTCCGCAATCTCCACCAGAGTCCTGGGTCTGGTTTTCTCTTTCTCTCAACGAACGATTCGTGATGCTGGCAGTACCCTTGGCTCGCCATGTTGGTCTCTCGGTTTATTTCAGTTTTCCAACCTTCCCAGAAGTCTCACACGCGCCGAGCAACCAGACGTATGCTGCTCTTCCTTAACTCATACTCCCCCCAGGATGGCACAGTTACTACAGCCAAGGGGTTTGACACGGCCCAGTAGCATTGAACCTCGGAAAGAACCGGTCTGTGATCAGAAGGAACAAAGCCATACATCCCTTTGAAGTGTGAGAGGCAAGAGCCCCCTGTTCATGAAGCCGGAATGCCCTGGCCTTCACCTATGAAGTCGAGCTCAGAGGCAGGACCCTGTGTTAGACAGGCGATGTGGAATGCGCACAGCATTCGCACCTGCTGGTCCAACCGTGGAGGTGTAAAGGAGACTGCGGGCACTGCTGTTGTCACATGCCACAAGGTCTTGAGCAGCAAAGGCGAAAAGCAACTATGGCAGCCAGAGCGTGACCTACTTCAAGATACGGAATGGATGGAGATGTGCTCCATCGGAAGGAGAACAGGGCATGGCCGATACTCTCGATCTTGGAGCCAGAGCCATATTGCTTGACCATCAAGGGCTTCAAGACATATGACAACTGGTGGAAGTCTGCCCTCTCAACCTCATATATCTATCTAGGCAGTGGTCATGGTGCGGAGATCGGTCGCTCAGCGGAAGCAGCTGCTGAATTGCGCGTGGAGATGTGCCAGAACTTTCGACCCGCCCTTACAGATGAATTCCAGGGCAGGAGATACAGAATGACAGAGTTAATCTGTCGCCCAACTATAAAAGGCCCTAATGAAAGGGCCTCAGCCTCCGCGACGCCTTTGTGTGAAGCAGCAATCGCGTGGTTTGTTGAGCGCTGATTTCAAAAAGGAGGAATTTCCACCCGGGCGCGCAGAGCCAGCAGTTTTGGTGCCCTGCCCTGGCAGCTGCGGTCCGTGCGCCAACGCGGGCCGAATCTCTGCCGGCCTTGCTGCGTCTCCACCACGACGCGTCCCCACTTGAGCTTCAACTTCATTCAAATTTTCGCTGCCTGTGATTTCTCCTCCCACTTCATCGTTTCCTGCTCAACAGCAAACCACGACTGCTCCGGATGGCCTGCCCATACGAGTCTGCTCGCTTCATGTAAAAATGGAGTCTTTAAGCGACACCCTTTGGGATGTTGTTATCGGCGGCACCGGTCTGCAGCAGTCGCTCCTTGCCTTGTGAGTTTCGCCGACCACGGGGCTCTTGGAGTGCCTTTCTGACTGACTTAGCTTTTTCTCTTCCTGAAGAGCCCTCTCGCGGTCTGGCAAGAAGATTCTGCACATAGACCCCAACGACTATTACGGCGGCGCTGAGGCGGCATTCACTCTCCAAGATGCTGCATCCTGGGTTGAGCGAGTGTCGGCTGGCACTGGCGGCCTCTTCGAGGCCGCTTCCATCACGGAGCCTGAAGGAGCCACCAGCCTGTCCTCTCGGGCATACTCTTTGGCCCTTGCACCGAGGCTGGTTCACGCCCGATCGGCATTGCTATCGCAGCTGGTCTCCTCGCGTGCCTACCGCCAAGTCGAGTTCCTTGCTGTCGGATCCTTCTTCATCTTCAAGCCGTCCCAGCACCCCTCCGAGACACCTACCCTGGCCCGGATTCCGTCAACGCGCGAGGAAGTCTTCTCGACCACCGCAATCCCCACTAAGGCGAAGCGGACCCTGATGAAGTTCCTCAAGTTCGTCCTGGACTATGAGAGCTCGCCGCAGCTGGAGTCGTGGCAGCCGCACGCCGATGCACCCCTGACGGACCTCCTGCAGACGCAGTTCAAGATGGAGGCCGAGCTACAGACGTACATCGTCACCCTTACCCTTTCGTTGGACGGCAAGATCACCACCAAAGACGGGTTGGCTGTCATCCGTCGCCACCTCTCGTCGATGGGTGTTTACGGCTCAGGCTTTGCCGCTCTTTACCCCAAGTGGGGTGGCCTCTCGGAGATTGCCCAGGTCGCGTGCCGTGCTGGTGCTGTGGGCGGTGGTGTGTACATGCTTGGAACCGGCATCAAGGAGGCAGTACCCGTGGAGAATGGAGTTAAGATCCATCTCACCAGTGGCGACACGGTGAAGACAAGGATGCTTGTTCAGTCCGACGACAGTCCCAGCACCGAGACGGGCATCAGCAAGCTGGTAGCTGTGGTGGGTTCGCCACTGAGGTCGCTCTTCGAAGCCGTCGTGGAAGGCGCACCCCGACCGGCCGTTGCTATCATCGCCTTTCCAGCCGGTTCACTGTCGACCGCAGCTGGGAAGGCGTCCGAGTACCCCGTCTATCTGTCTGCTCATTCCAGCGATACGGGGGAATGCCCTCATGGTCAGAGTACGTTAACCCCCTGTTCTTTGCCCCTCCTCCCGAGTACATGATGATTCCCATTTGAATACTTATCTACATTGTCTGAGCTTCGGCACTGACGTCAACTACCTCTGACATTCTGATGTACTCATCTTCATTGCGCTTTCTTGTTTCGTACCGTTGTCGGATCAAGACTAACTGGAGATCAATAGGCACTCTGTACTTGACCACCCTCGCAACCTCGGACTCGAAAGAGCTTCTTCAACTAGCTCTGGGTGCCTTCCTCGGCGCCGTTTCTGAAGGCCAAGCTCCCCAGACACTGTACAAGCTTCAATATGACCAGCTTGCTGGTTCCCAGACCCTCGGAGTGGAGGGCTCAGTCATTACGATTCCCGCACCATCGTTTTCTCTCTCATTTGAAGACTCAACATTGGAGCCTGTCAAACAGACATGGAAGCATGTCATGGGCGACGCAGCCGTCGAGGCAGAGTACATGACCTTCGCAGACCGTGAGGGCGCTGTGGATGATGATGACATTTACGAGTAATGGGTACGATGGTATGCGCGCCTGTCTGATTTGATGAAATACCAGACTGGAACCGGGTCAGTAGTAAGTAATGAATACACAACGTCCTGAAGAATTGTCTCGATTTCTTGAACTGCTTGAGCTAAAATGTGCCATGTTTGCCCCCCACCAATGGGTATCTTCCTGTCGTCCGTTTCGCCGCCAACGCCAGATTGTAACCTCCGCCCTCCTAGATCGCCAATATTATTTCGTCTCCGTTTCCATAAAAGTCGATGTTGGCTGCCTGAACTTCCTCAAGGTAGCAAAGATAGCAGGAAGATCCGAAACAACCAAGACCTTCTCGTTCAACGCCCTGGCTGAAACAGGCTCGAATATCCTCATGGTCATATCTCCTCCGTTGAGCAATGCATGAATGCAACGGACGCTGGTGAGCGGGTGCTCATGGTCCATTCATCCCTCATCCATCTCGCCCATGCCATCTTCAACTCCCATCACCTCTGCAGCCGCAAGCCTCTCTCTCTCCCTGCAACGCAACTAACTTGAAAGATGCTCCCTTAATCCTCCATCCCCTCCTCCCCACCATGCACCACCTCAACCCCCAACCGAATAGCCCCAAACGGCTCCTTCCCACCCTGCCCATCCTGCTTGACCCTGATCACCTTCTTAGTCGCAAGCGACAGGACGTGGTAGAACCCCTGCGCAACGACAGCCTTCTTCCTGTCCTCCGCTTCGAAGAGCGAGTCGAACTCGACCCAGCGTCTGCTGCTGCTACCACCACCGCCGGTCATGTGCTCGTTGTCGTTGTCAACGGGAGAACCCTTCTTACGAGCGACGGACTCGACAAAGCCCAAGAAATTGCGTCCCTCGCGGTCGAGCGCGGCGCGCATTTGCTGCGAGGTGGGTTGGGTCCCGTTGCCGGCGGTGCTGGGTAGGGCAGGGTCGGAGAACGAGCCGCTGCCGCCGGCTGGACCGGAGTGCAACGGGGCGAAACTGCCGCCGCCTGATCTGAGGCCGAAGCCGAGGTCGTCGTCAGAACCGAGGAAGGGGTTACCGTCATCGCTAAAGCGTTCGACCTCCCCGCCAGGAATGAGAATGCTGCCGCGTCCGTGGAGCGGGCTGGCGCTGACGTGTCTGCTGGGCGGCTTGCTGCCTGGCCCGCCTCCCTTGATGGACGAGCTTGGGATTTGGGATGATAGGCGGTTCCAGGGAACGTCAGAGGGGAGGTCGGGAAGTACGGAGCCTGCGCGACGGCCAAGTTCGACGGGAGGGAGTTCGTCGTCACCAAGAATGGGAGGAAGGCCGTCATCGTCGGGGTGGGGAAGTTGTTGGCCGTGTTGGCTGTCCTCGGAGTGTTCGTCATCGCTGAGACGGCGGCGCACGCGGCGCGAATTGGCGTCTTCGTCGGGTTCGAGGGCTTCGAGGGCGGTGCGGCGACGGCTGCAGGGAGCTTCAACGTTGTCTTCGTCTGGGTGGGTGACGATGATACCCAGAAGAGTGGCATGCAGGCCTTCACCGGCGAAGTGTGGTGCGAGAGGGTGAGGAAGGCCCGGAACGCCGGTGGGAAAGCCAACACCGGCGATGCCGCGACCGAAGATGAGGTTGAAAGCATTTTTGCGGGCTTCGGCGGGCGTGACTCCCTGGCGAGGCTGGCTTGCTTTCTCGGCGTTTTCGAGGTAGTTGGCAGACCAAGACTTGAGTTCCTGCCGGGTGATTTTGGTTTGGTCGTCGGGGGCCAGGATTGGGCGGCGCCGTGGGCGCTGGACGCGAATTGGAGCCTGACCAGAGCTGGCTTCCTCGGAAACCGCAACTTCCCGCCCCTCTGGATTTTGCTCTTGTTCATGTCCCTGCTGTTCTTGATTCTGCACCCCGAACTCCTGCAGAGCCGGAAGAGGCGGGTCTGAATGAAAGACGTTGCCGCCACCCATGATCACGTCGCCCTGGTTGTCGAATTGAATAACGTCGTCGTCCTGCAGAAGAACCACACCCTCGTCTTCTTCAGGGCGCGGGAGTCGTGGCAGCTGCGGCTCTTCCAGAGCCGGTACAATGTTTCCATCAGCGTCAATCTCAATGCCCCAGTCGTCGAGTGCTTGAAGCTCGCGCTCCTCGTCGCCAAACGGCATGATACCGTCGCCACCTTTACCGGGCGTTATTGTTCCTGCTCCAAAGGGTTCGTTGAGAAGGGAGCTGTGACCGCCAAACGGTGACTGCGAGAGGTCGAAACCAACAAGAATTGAACGGTTGGAGTTAGAAAGAGAATCGTCGCGCTGAAGGGGTGAGAGCTGGGAAGAGGTTTTGCGCGAGGCCTGACTGATTTCCGGAACTACCAAAACGCCCTCCTCATCGAAGTGAAATGCAGGAAGGTTCGGATCGAGATCAAACTCTGGGTCGTCTGCAAGAATCAATTCTTTGGGCCTACTGCTGTTAGCTTCCTTCGATTAAACTCCACAACAGCACAACAGATGCAGGACATACTTTGCTCTTCCTGCCTGCGGATCGAGGGCATTGTCGCTTCCACCCAGCGCGCTGTAGAAGGCACGCATATGGGCTTGAACCCTCTCAGCGTCGGTAAGGACATAGTGGCATTGCTGCGAGTACACCCTCGACAGACCGTAGAGGAGAGTACCCTGCAGGCGCAGCGCAATGGGCGCGCCCGGTTGGAGGATAGTCTTGCATGCCTTCCGCACGTTGACATCCTGGATTGCCTTGCGTGAGACCTTTTTGTTGGTAGACCTCAGGCCAATAGTCGATACCAGCCTAACCACAACTACCATCAGCGTTCCATTGCCAAAAGCACTCGAGCGATGGCTCGTGTGCTTACCAGACGGTCGCCACCCCATGTCTCTCGCTTGTGAGAACTACCCAGATATGTCAGCACATGTTTATGCCCAAGCCCGCATCACCGTAGAGGACTTACTTTCGTGACTGTAGAACATTTTGCTTGCTGGTCAGAAACGCGTAGGAACCTCCTCTTAGACGAAATAGTGAAGATCTGGGTCGAGTAGGAGTTGAATAGGGGTATCACAATGATTCTGAAGGAGGGCAGCGGTCAAAGGTAGTGAAACGAGAAGATATAAGGGATGACGAAGCGTTGTGGTGTTGAAGAACGCAGAAGAGGAGAGGATGTGGTTGTTGAGGGTAGCACGCGGGGTCCTTTGATGTGTTGAAGGGCGTGGTGAAGAGGCTCGCGGGGCGCGGAGTTGACACGCTGATAAGAGATAGGGTGCGCGGAAAGAAAAAGAATTTAGGACAGTGACTGCTGGAAAGAATAATTCGAAGATTTTGCGAAATCATTTGCGCGTCACCGCCATCCGAATCTGGGGGGTGCCTTCCCGGAAAGGTAGGCACGCCTTGGATTCTGCCACAGGCAACAATGTCAACCGCTCAGACAAGGGACCAACTCAATATTAATTTCTGGAAGTACAATTGGGTCTGGCAGTTTCCAACATGCTGAGAGAGTCATGCTGAGGTTACCACGTAGTTTATGTAAATCAAGCAAGGAACGACGGCCCTGGAAACCACTTAAGCCCCAACGAGGAGCCATAACAGCCCTGCTGAGGTGGTGAATGGTCACCCCCCGTTATTTTCATTTGATTTGTTATTGAGATAGCTTGAAGTCGGATTTGACTCTTTGTAGTGTTGATACAATCTCGATTCAGTTGACTTTTCTGCTCTGTTTACCTCTGAATAGGGGCCATCGTTGGCGGGCGAACATCATGCCAAGACTCGGGATCAACAACATTCTTCAAAGGAAACGAAGAACGGTCCTCAAGAGCCTCAGCAGACTCTCTCCGAATGCAATATTCCTGACATTTACAATACGAATTGCATCGCTACCTGGCCTGGCAGTTGAAATGCCAATTACCCAACATGACTGCGCCGCCCCTGGTATCTCCCAACCCTAGACAGTACAGTTGACCCAAATCCTCGCTGTTGAATGCTCCCTCCTTTTCGCTTGCTTCTCATCGTCCTTGTCGCCCTAAGCCAATGGCAGAAAACCAACAACCATCCAAGCTGTGGTACCCAAATATCACCCTCAGACAAACAACCACATCCTAATAATCTACCATCTTCAAATACTCCCTCACTCCCTCCCCAAGCTCCTCCGCCTTCACCAACCCCATCAATACACAATCCCCCAAAAAGAAGTACGCCCTTTCCTGCGCATACGAAAGGTAATCAAACTCCTCTTCACCCTCGGCCCCCTCCTCCTGTTGCTGCTGCTGTTGCAACTCCTCCTCTCCACTCTCCCCCTCCGCAGCACCAGTACCAGTATCCAACCCCGGAATCTTCGCCTGCACAATCCCCCACGCAACCCACTGCGCCGAGTTCGCAACCCGCCACAGCCTCGTCTCCTCCATCAGCCGCTTGATCATCCGCTCCGCGTCCTCCTCCCGCTTCCGCTCCTCCTCCTTCCAGCCGCCTGCCGGCACGCGCGCGTCAAGCATGAACTCAACAATGGAGCTCGTGGAGGGGGTGTTGTGCATGCCCACTCCTCCCTGAGCCTGGGTCTGGGCCTGCGTAACACCTTGTTTGGTGTGGGCGGGACCAGCGCCGCCAGCCGGCGTTGTCGCGAGGCTATTTTCGACGTGGGGAAAATTTGGGCGGTGGCCGACGTAGGCCTTGAGGAATCTGAGCTGCTGGTCTGGGGTCGGGTAGCGCGAGGTGTCGCATGCGAAGGGGCGGACGGCGTCGTGGTAGTTGTAGGTCCACTCGGAGAAGTGGTTTGCGAATTCGAGGCCTGGAGTGTTGGCGCCGGCGTACTCGAAGTCAATGACGACGAGCTGTTTGTGCTCGTTGGCAGGCTGAAGAAGCGGGGATTTCTGGTCGTCGGGGCGGACGCGGAGGATGTTGCCGTATTGAGTCTGAGGGTGGGGTCAGTCAAGGGGAGAGGGATGGAAGGGGGAGAGCGGCTTACATCGTTGTGAGCAAAGACAAGCTTGCGGCGTATCTCCTTCGCGTCGCCGTAGTAGGCTTCCAAGTGCCTGCGGTATTTCTCCACAAGAGCCTTGAAGACGGGCCACTCCACGCCGCAGACGAGGCCGCGCGTCTTCCACAAGCCACCAGGCAGGTTCCGAGACTTGGAGGCGAGCTGCTTGTCGAGATACAAAACCGTCTTCTCGACCTGGACCAGCCACTTGTCCCAATTCTTCCACACGCCAGGCCCCTGGTCCTTCTCCTCCTCAAGCAGTTCGACACCCTGATGCAGCTCCCTCATGCGCTTGGCGATCTGTTTGGAAGTTTCCGGCTCCCGCATGCTGGACGGCGTCAAGGCAGTGGCGTTCAGATACTGCTCGAATCTGCCATTGAGGAAGGTCCCCAGCAACCGGGGGCCGATCTTCTTCCTGGCGAGTCTCTGGAGTACCCCGAGTTCAGTCTCGCGGTCAATCAGATGCTCAACCTGAGGGCCGTAGACTCTCAGCAACACCTTGGTCGGCTGCTTCTTGCCGGGCTCCTGGGGTAGCAGCGAGGCGGAGGGCGGAGAAACCACGTAAACTGCGTTGGTCAAGGCTCCGCTCAGACGTTCCACCGAGACGCTCTCGCCGCTGTCGAGTGGGACGCGCCGCCAGCCCTTAAGACGCAGCGTGTGGGCAAGGCGGATGATCTCGTTCTTGAACACGATCCAGTTTTGTTTCTCCTTCTCCTCCTTACGGCTTGAGCCAGAGGGGGACTCCTCGGCGCCAGCCTTACCACCCGTGTAGCTGAGCGTCTTGGAGTTATCAAGAACAGCGTCGCAAGTGGGCACCAAGATGTCGCCTTCAAACCACTCGGTGTCTGACGAGGCGACTCGACTGAGGTTTCGGCTAGACCTCTTCCTATGCTTCCGCCCGAGCCGAGGCCCAAATGAAGGGGTAGAATTCAGACCCAGGGTGGACATGCTATCGTTCAAGATCCTCTGCAGCCGGTCTAGAGACACTTCGCTGGAGTCGGATTCGATAGAAGCGGACCGTTGCCTGCCAGGTACTGGGACTGGGATGCTGACGTGGTTGGGAGGTGACCTGCGCCGGATCGAGTGCCCTTGGGACTTCCTCTTCTCCTTCTTAGCCTTCTCCCGTTCGAGCCAGTCTCCCACCTGAGCCAGGAGTCGCTCAGTAAGGACGTCAAGACGGTGACGGTGGTGGGCAGTGGGCGGCTGGGCCTGAGATTCTTCCACAGGAGCTGGTGACGCAACAATGGTTGGTTCTGAACCTTCCAGGGTAACCTGGCTGAGAGTTGAGGACCTGGAAGGAGTGCTGGACAAGGGGGGGCGTCCGCTGAGGCGCTTCGCGACCCCTGCAGAGAACTGCTTCTTCATCTGGGAATCATCAGGGGATGAAAACTGGGGTGCCTCAATCTGAACAGCTGCCATGAATTAATATAAGTGTTTTAGAGTTGAATATGTGTGGGGGGGGGGGGGAATAGTGAGCCCGGGAAGAAGAGGAGAAGGAGAGGGTCTCTCGTTTAGAGGTGCCGGAAGCTGGTCCTTTTTACCAGATGGCACTGCATTTCAAGAGTCACACAATGACGCCAGGCAAATAGGATGGGAAACCGGATGCCGTTGTTTCGTCCTTGATAGGACGTCTGAGACACATGACAAGGAAACAGGGGAGAAAGCTACAAACCTTTGACGGAGGCGCTGAGCGGAGGGGTCCTCTCGCTGTCGCCGTCGGCCTTCAAGGCTGAGCGCCTCGGCTGGGTTGGGCTTCCTGGGGACGGGGCAGACATGATAGGGTCCAAGCTTGTGCGCGTGATCGTTCAGACGGGGCGTTCAAGCGGTCTCTTCTTTGTGAGACCTGTTGGTCGAGGATAGGGGTCGCTCCAGAGTGCGGGGGGTTGATTGATAGGCGCAAGATAAGGGGGCCAGGCGGACACTTCCAACGGCCAAACCTGGTTCCGCAGGAATGAGACGATAAGAAGCTCGTGTCAAAGAAACGCTGTCTTCAAATCGTGTTGGTCTGGCAAAAAGAACTCTGAAAATCAATAGTGAGTTTAGACTCTTCACAACGTGTTGTGGAAAGGAAGAAAATTGGAGGCGGTTAAACTTAAAACGGCAGGTGTTGACTTGGGCCAGAAATCTCGTGGATCAATCTTGGTGGGGAAAAACTTGGTGGAGGCCAAACAAACTGCATCAAGGGTCCGATGGTCTGTGCTTGCACCATGACGTAGCGTGGGCTCACCAGTCAATCACTTCGCTTCCTGTCTGCTCACAAGACAAGGCCCGAGAGTCTGGAACCCCCCTGGACGCCAAGACTGTGTTGCTAGAGCAAGGAGCATGAGGCGGGATAGAAATCAGCAAAAAGAGAAGGTCAGTGTGCAAAATGGCTGACCAGAAGACCGCCGACATTAGTTTTGGGATATAGTACTCAAGCAAGCGGAGATATGATACATTCCTCGTACAGTTCTTGACTCGGCCTCTTCAGTTTGTCTTGATTGTCCCTTTCCAGTCCTTCATGTGATCCAAAATGGCTTTGGCGGCCTGCTCAGGCGAGTGCTGTCTTCCCAGCGCCTCGACAAAGTCACCCTCGGGATCCATCAGGTAGAAGTAGATGCTGTGGTCCACCAAGTAATCCTGGCCCGGCTGCACATGGGTCGGCGTGCTGAAATACACCCGGTATGCCTTGCACATGGCCTTGATCTGGTCGTATGTGCCCGTCAGGCCGATGAACTTAGGGTGGAACTCGAGAAGGTACTCCTTCAGCTCCTCTGGCCCGTCGCGGGCCGGGTCGCAGGTGACAAATACGGGTGCCACGGCGCCGGGACGCTCCTTCTCAACAAGATCGAACATTGTCGCCATCTTGTCCAGCTCCTCGGGGCAAATATCGGGGCAGTGGGTGAAGCCGAAGTATACCTGCATGTATGAGTCAGCATGGGAATATCCTCAAACCGCCAGCGCACTGCAAGCCCCCACGTACCAGAGAGTATCGGCCCTTCAGGTCCTGATCCGTCACCCTGTTCCCATTCTGGTCGACCAGGTCGAACGAGCCGCCCACCTTGGGTCTTCCGTGGCCCTTGGTTGACTCGGCTACCCTCTTGCGCTGCATCCGCACCTTCTCATTCTCGAAATACCACACCAGGCCGCAGCCGGTGAGGACGAACAGGAGGCCCGCTTTCCACGAGAAGGGCTGCATCAACGATTAGCCCTGGCTCTGGCCAATGCATAATGCGCCCAAAAGCCGATGTTGCATACCCCTGAGCGGTACCGGCTCTTGGCCTCCTCCACCGTCTTGAACAACCTCCGCTGCACCAATGGTTGGTAGGGGTTGGACTGAAACTTCGCGGGGCTCGGGGCCGTCGGTCGCTTAGCTTGCGCGCTGCGGGCTGTCGAGAAGAGGCGGGTACATTGTCGCGGAGCTGCCCTCGGCAGGGCATTGAGGACGGCACGGGCCGCGGCGGGTGGTTGTGGCATCGTGTCGGTGGAGGGGGGTTTGGTTGTGGACTGGTGGTGTCTCTGCAAGCAGCCGGGAAGCAGCCGAGCTCAATTCGGAGCTTGAACTCTAAAATCTCCTGATTAACGCCTATCGGTCAATGCTGCTTTGATGCATGCCAAGACTGGGGTGTGTGGGACTCTTCTGGTTACGGGTATGCTTCTATTCAACTCAGACAAACGCTTCTCTGCACTTCTCACCATCTGAACAACAAGATGAAATTGTGGCGCCAAAGCATCAGATCAAAGACAGTTGTGCGATTCTGATGCGTCGTTAATTGTATTAACCCTGCCATGCACACCCGAAAATTCACAGAACCATTGGGACCGGCCCAAAACTCACACGGATGATGTCCTTTTCCAGCTCATTCTTCACTCCCGCTCCCGACCCGGTTCCCACACTGGAAAACAACCAACTGCAAGAGATTCCGGAAACAAAACCCTCCATGAATGAAGAATCGACCCCGGTTGGGCAACCAACCGAAGCCGGACAACCGGCTGAGGTGACACATTCTTCGCCCAACATCCCTCCCTCTGAACAAGGCCATCCTGCACCACCCAGCAGCGACGGGCTCGGCCATGACATCAACGGCGACGACAGCGCCATGGGAAACGCCGCAAAGTCCGCAGCCCCCAAAAAGAAGAAGGGAACCGCATCCGCAGTCAAGACCCCCGCGAAGCGCGCCCGTCCCAGCACCGGCGCCGGCGGGGCGAAGAAAGCCAGGGGCGGCGGGACGAAAAAGACCAAGCCCGATGCCGCCTTCAAACAACCCGGCGACTCGGCCGACCCAGCCGCCCCCAATGGCGACGGCGACGGCGGTAACTCGAGCGAGTCGGACCACGGACCCTACTGCCTCTGCCGTGGGCCCGATGACCACCGCTTCATGATCGCCTGCGACCGGTGCGAGGACTGGTTCCACGGCGAGTGCATCGGCATGGACAAGCACACGGGCGAGAACCTGGTGCAAAAGTACATCTGCCCCAACTGCACCGACGGCGGGCGCTACGCGACGCGCTACAAGAAGATGTGCTCGCTGGCCGGGTGCAAGAACCCCGCGCGTATCTATGACGCCGCCCAACCAAGTATCTTTTGCTCCTCCGACCACTGCCAGGCCTGGTGGGAGCAGCTCGTCGCAAAACTCCCCAAGTCCAAAGGCGCCGACGCCGACAACCTAACCCAAGACGAGTTCATGGGCCTCCTCGACGCCCCTCCACAACCATCCACCTCCTCCCAAGAACAACCCCCCCCTTGGAAACTCGGCCACCCCCCCTTCGCCACCCCCCCATCCTTCTGGACCTCCCCCCTCTCCTCCACGGCTCTCACCCCGGAAGAACACGCCCTCCTCACCACATCCGCGACAGCGCGCTACCAGCTCGGCGAGGAGATTGTCCTCTGCAAGAAAATGCTGCAGCTGATCGACATGGCGCACGCACGTCGCGAAGCCGCCATTGCCGCAGGCCGCGGCACGGCCAAGGACCTGTGCGGATACGACAGCCGGCTGGACGACGTGGGCGCGACGCACCAGTTTGCGCGGTTCGTGCAATCGCCGCAGGGGGAGGCGGTGTTTAGGAGCGGGAGTTTGGATGGCGTGTCTGGGGAGGTGGGGGTCAATGGGGTGAGCAATGGAGTGGAGGAGGATGGAGGAGTGGTGTCATCAGGGACGACGGCGGCGGCGATGGCGGGAGAATATGACCCCCTCACGGCGGGCATGTGTACCAAGAAGAAGTGCAAGCCGCATAACGGGTGGAGCGCGATTCTCTTCAAGGCCGTTAAGCACGACATGAAGGAGCTGGCGGCGCAGGCGAAGGAGATGTTGGATGCTGAGCAGAGGGTGCGGGACGGGGCGGCGGGGAGGTTCAGGCGGAGGATGAAGGAGCGGAATGGGGTTGATCTGGTGTATGAGGAGGACGGGATGGACGTTGATGGTGACTAGTGACGAAGGTGTGCGGAGGAAACGGCGTGTGGGATTGCCGAGCAAATCTGACCTGAAATACCATTTGGTCTCTATGTAATACACTATCTAGGCTGGGAGGTAGTCATCATGTACCAAAACTGCCGCCATCCCGCGCCTTTTTGGTGAAGAGAGAAGGAAAACACATCCACATCATTCCGCCGCCTCCCTCTCAGCCGAAGACCGCAAAAGGGCCACCCAGGAGCGAATATCCAAATATAAGAAAGTGAGAAATAGCGAGTATAAAATTGCGGGAAAGAAACAACAAAACTCGTGCTGGCTTGCTCATCATAAACCCATACATGAACTCGTTTCTCAAAGAAGAACGAAGCAGTAAGTCCGTCCTAGTAGGCTCAAAAAAGCAGGTAAAAAAGCCAGGGCGCGAGCCCTGCAAGGTAAAAACGAATCATGAAAGAGTAAGGGGGCCGCGAGGCCAATTTTCCATCTTGTTTCCGGCCGTGAGGCCCATCCGTTCTTGTTGCGACATTCCGGGGTGCGAACCCCTGACCCACCAGCATCCATTATGTATCCCGCCCTGCATCGTTGCAAATATCTGTTGTTGCCCGGCTGTGAAGCCGGAGGTGGTTGCCCAGCGGTGCTGTTGGTTCCCGCTATATCGAGGCCCTGCCTGATCGGTGTTCTGCCGCATCCAAGCAGCGGTCTGTTCCAGTATCCGTCGTGTGACCCGAGATTTCTACCCCGTACGCATCCCAAGGCTGCTAGCCACCGCCGTCTGCGTGGCTGCCCTTGCTATGCCTGTTGTGTAATACCCCCAATAGATGAGGCAGATCCAACCATGTCCATCTGCCGTTTTGTATCGTCCCTGGTACGTCCCCAAATGTCCCCAAGTAAAAGGCTTGCGCATCTTCAAGCTCGACGCCTCCCAGAACCGCTCGAGTGCCCCTGGCTACGGCGGGATGAACTACTATGGCCCTGCCTCCTCGAGGAAGTGCTCCCACCACCAGACATCTCCAGCTCCCGCTCCAGCGCCTCAGTCCTCTGGCGATAGCCGCGCACAATTTCGCGGATTTGAGCGATGCGGTCGTAGTCCAGCTCGAGCTCGTCGATCTGCTCCATGAGGTCGTGGTACCGCTGGATCTCAACGTCGGCGTTGTCAATGAGGTTGCCTGCCCGGTCGTAGACGTTGAGTGTCACGATTTGGGCCTGTTCAGTCAGGTACTCGAGGCGCTCCGCCAGGGACTGCATGATATGGTCAAAGTGTCGGCCCAGCGCGGCGAGCGAGGAGGTGTCCATGATCAAAAGTCCCTGAGACGACGCGCGGCTTGCTGCTCGCGAGGATGTCGACCCGGCGGCCGCGGCCACGGCTTGTTGTCCATGGCGTAGGAGTTGTATCTGATCCTCGGTTAACCCCAGCTGGGTATCTGGCACGGCGTTCGTGTTTGGGGGTGGCTGTTGCTGCGACATGGCGGGCTGTCGCAAGGAGATGTGGCTCAAGCTCAGCACAGCTGTCCCACCCTGCTTCGTAGTCTCTCAATACCCGTTGCGGCCGGAATTGGCTTCCTGTGCTGCCGATCGACACAAGACGGTAGGTGTGGCTGATGACCGAGAATCGCTCGGAGGTCGTCTAGAACTCTGCGGAGCTCGAACGGACTCTGGAAGTGGCGGCGTACTTCCCAATGCCTGCGGCGCACCGACTAGGCCGAAACCCCTGGGGTGTCCGACTTTATTGAGTCCCGGCAAGGGAGGCGGCGTACCGTGCTACGGCTGCGGGCGAACAGGACTGCGGGGTATGCGGTGGTAGCTGCACTCGAGGATCCGGGTTCCTGGTTACTGGCGAAGGTAAATGCAACACCGATAGGTCAAGCGTCGTCGACGGCTTCGGCGCGTACGGCGTCATTGTTCCGCTGGCGGTGTCGGTCACTGCGTTGATGCCATCACAGCTTGGCTACTGGCAGTTGCGATCTGGGCGTCTTATATGCGACTGGCGATCCGGTTCAGTGAGCGTCGGTCCGAATTGAAACGCAGTGCCGAGAGCAACAAGGCGTTGAAGCAAGATAATAATTCTCAGACACCCTCCCCTCCTTTGGTGGTACACGCCCAATCAAGCAGCCGATCGCAACGACGGTCTCGTTCATGTGTTGCGCCGCGTCCAAAACACCAACCGAGAGTTGTCGCAACGGTGCGCGCGTGCCAAACTGCCAAGACGTAGTCGATTCTCCGTTGAGGGCGGCTCGTTCGAGGTCTCCGAGACACGGGCGATGTGAGCGATCGACAGCTTGATGGACGGCAGAGCGAGGAGATGCGCGGTTGGGCGAGTTATACCGCCTTTCCCCACGCGGGAAAAAAAAAGCATCAGGTGACAGTGATGTCTGAACCACACCAATTTGGGATGTGCCGTGCCAGAAATTCTAGCCGTGTCGAATCTCTTAGCAAACGCGTTGGCGTCGATCAAACGAGGAACACTGTGTTCCACAAAGGTCAAGGGAGTGTATCGAATATGGAGGACTGGTTAAGGCCGGGTTCGGGGAGCGAAGGGTTTCGGGAGAGGGAACGAGGGCATTGTCGAAGGCGTGAAGAGTGGAAGATGGCGGCGAAGAAAGCACGCGACGAAATGCACAATTGATAGCGAGACCCAAGCCAAGACGGCAGACGCGAATCGGCAGGGGCGATCATCAACCGGGGCAGAATTGAGTTGATGAGTTTCCCGTGCATGTGAAGGAAACCGCATTGCATCCCCGGGAGATCCACTCTGTCGTGGGCCCACCGAGTCTTGGCATCAAACTCCACAAAACGAGGACGGCGACCTGGCCCGGATCATGACCCTGACACCTGAGACAGACATCCGCATTCCGTAACCTGAGAAGGATATAAGTCATGTCGATTAACAATGTCCGGTGGTCTCGGGTGACGCAGATGACTTTGAGAATTTTAGTGTAGGTTCAGCCCTTTGGCTGCATGGGGCCGTCGAGCTGCGGCCACCTGGTCTTGTCGACGGCGGCCTGCAACGGTCAAAGCCCTGCTTCTCCCATCTGCCGTCTGTTGTGGCCCTGTGGGACGACGAGGGCCCCAGTACATGGCAGCATGCTGCTAATGCAGGAACAACAGTCCATACTCCGTCCATGGGGTTGATGCCGCGAGAGCCGACGAAGTGCCTGGTTTGCGATGATCCAACGCGGGAGGCTTTGGTCGGCAAACGTTGAGCCTCATGATCGACGAAGACGACATTAGAAACATATTTTTCGGCGCTTCTCACCAGCGATTTCTGCCTTCATTGGAGGGCTACTCAATATCATGATGTCAGGCATCATGTGCTTCCGTGAGGTTTTCTCGGCGATGAATATCTTCTGCTCGTGGATGCTGTGGCCTCAGAGAAGGGCGCCGGTACGGAAAATATCGTGTCTTGGCCTTCTTTTTAATTACCGACCAGGTGATTCGCAAGAAGGGCTTGGAAGAGGTAACAGCCGGAACTGTCTCTTCCGAGGTCGACGGTCCGTTTATCCACGTTTCCTGATCGCGGCTGCCGCTCCTGCTCTGAGTACCACATTGAGGACTCAAAGAGAAGCTCTTTCCTTTCCGGATGCGACGTCATGCCTCGCCAAGTGCTGTTTCTCATTTCCCGCAGTCTGAACTCTCCCATGGTGCCTCCCGAACAATCGGCTAGACGGAGGCTATTGGGACAAGAACGCGCATGATGCCTTTCGGCCCTCGCCCCGTGAAGCCTTGAACGGATTAGAACCCCGGATGAGACATGGCCCATATAAGTCGCGAGGATCGGGTCTACATTCTGGATTTCTGAAGGTTTGTCGGCTTCTCGCAGCAGAGGAACCGCTTTGAACCATGTTGAACTTGTCGAGGCTGGCCATCTTAGGCCTTCACCTTCTTTCCCAGGCCTCTGCCACCATTATTCAAAATGGCCAAGTGAGAGAGACCAACTTTCCCGACACCCGGATCGACCCCTCGGCATACTCCTTCAAGACGTACTCCCCCGATGCCGCTGAGATCTCTTACAAGGGGCGATGGGACTCCAAGCATGTCTCTTGGTGGTCGTTAGTCTCCCCCTATCTAGACTTAAGTTACTTAACTAATTCTTCTAAGTGCGCCGGGCATCAAATTTGGCTATACAGGAAAGACTGTAGCCATCTCCTTCGGCAACTTGACGAGCAATGACGTTCTCGTCGGCTACCGCATTGGTGGGCTGGACTGGTAGGCAATGATTTCCGCAGTTTTTGCCCCTTTCTGGTTGTTTCAGTAGTTGTTTTGCTCTTGAGACAGCCACTTCGCTTCCTAACGCCTCTCAAACCGCCCGGATAGGGGATGAAATAACTGATACTGCTTGTAGGATGTTCACCAATATCACCGCTGGCGCAACCCACCTCCTCGTCAACCCGGATACACCAGGTTCCGGTGAGACAGGGCCAATCAATCCATGGACCTTCGAACTGCGCGTGACGAACTGGGGGTACGGCGTGCAGATCGACGCTGTTCACGTGGCTAAGGGCGAGAAGTTGGTTAAACTGCCCGACTACCGTCGCCGCATTGAGGTCATCGGGGATAGTCTTGCCTCTGGCATGTACGCCACTTACGAAGGACTGTCGAGCTTTGCTTAGTATGGCACTTCTGCCCCATCATCTGGACAGCCGCTAACTGCGTGCTCCAAGCGGCCTTTGTGCCGGCCTCGGCGACACCGAGTACTCTATCACCGCTGTTCCTGGCATCTGCGCCGCAGACCAAGACTGCTGGGGCAACCCCCGAGGTCAAGTTCATCAGTGGTTTTACACCTCAGACACCACCTGGCGTGCCCGGGTGGCATACGGTGGTCAGTTACCCTCTTTGTTCCTCTGAAATTCTGCCTCAGACCGCCGAGCTGACGCAGGCGCAGAAAAACCGGAGCCCTGGGATTTCAGCAAGCGCCCAGCTGCCGACCTGGTCGTCATCAACATCGGAACCAACGACAACAACCCGGCGATCAACGTATCCGCCGAGGTCTACATCGATGCTTTGACAAAGATTATCCAGGGCGTTCATGGAAAGTGGCCCAAAGCCCAAGTCATTGTCATGGTGGGCTTTTACAAAATCCTATCTGCCCTTGAATCTAGCTAACGCGACCTCAATGCAGTCACTTTGGCTGGGTTTTTACCAATCCGGCAACACCTACCTCCCAAACGCCCCTGGCGGCTACGTCAAGGAGATCTACCAGATGGTCAAGTGGTGAGTGTACTTCTGCCGGGGCAAGAGAATCTCAACTTAGACCATAACCAGGTTTAACTCGGACGCCTACCTCCGCAACCCCATTGTCTATGACGGTGTCACCGCGAAGACATCCAGGACAGGGAGGAGGGCGAAGCCTTTCGTTCATTATTTTAACACAACTGGCATCATGCAGCATAATGATATCGGCCCACAATGGCATCCCACCGACGTTGGTGCTATCAAGGTTGCGAGTCACCTCCAACAGTACATCAGGATGAAGTTTGACTGGGACTTCTACGCCACAGGTCCGGAGTAAGTTTTTCTCATCCTGTTTGTTTTATTCTTAGCAGACACTGACTGTTCGTTTTTTAGGGTCCTCCACGAGACGCTTTACTGGAACGATGAGCCCGCGTACTAGAATGGAGATATTCAGAGGTGCTCCTCCCTTTCTTACGTCTGCCTACCGCTTCACAAAACCAGTCACTTCCGCCATTCTTCGATATCCTCTTGAGAGGACAGTGCAGTTTAAAAGCCCACGAGGTGTGGTAGATAGAAATACCACTCAGGTCATAACACATTATGCCGTGTCTTTTATCTTTCACTGGTCAGATCTGCCAATCTACGGTCCAGTACTCACCATGTCTTTGGAATCCCAACCATATCCAACACGCTTCGAACACTGTCTTTTGGCTGTCCGCCAAACGGCCGCTGCCTGATCCATGACCGCATCTCTCCTCGTTCACCCTCATCTCTGCCCCTGAGGCTAAACACCCCAGCCGGCAGGAAGAAACACTATTCTTCAACATCCCGATGGCCCAGACCCATCAATGCTCTCAAAGGCCTAGATTCACCACTCCCTAGAGCATTAACCATCCAGGCAGCCCACTGCGGCTGAACAACCGTCCCAACCGCCATCCGTACAGCATCAAATCTTCCAGAATCCAGACCTCATCCAAGTTTTCAATGTCCCATACCCGCCTTCCACCCTGGGAAACCGATACATTCTTCCCGTTCTAGGACACCGACCAACCCTCAGCAGCAACGGAAACATGTTCTGGAATCTAGCCCACCCCTCTCCTTCTCTCCACATCCCAGTCCAGTCCAGGACTGCCACGTGCCCCGCCTGTCAGATCGACGGCCGCTCAACAATTCTTTCTCCGCCAGCCGCAGTCGCGGGGATACACCCCCAGCCTGCGCATGTTTCGAAGCTCAATAGTATGGGCGAAATTTTCTCGACCATCCCATCCCTAGCAAATCTCCGAGGGGCCGGGCCCCGGGCCAGTCAGTGTTCTCTGCTTCTCGATCGGGCTGGGGAGAAGGGAAGAGGCCTGGAAGTGTGAACGTGGAAGTGGGACGCGGATGGTGTGGATGTTCAGGGGAGGGCTGCCCTGCGTTCCGGGCGATCCCGATTTGGGATGTGATCCAGATCTTTGGGAGGGGAGTGGGTGGAATAGGGGAAGGGGGAGGATGGGATGGAAGGAAGGGGAAGGATGGGATGGAACGGGAGAGAGGGGAAAGATCTGCCGGCTGGCAGGGAAGGGAGAGACGGGGGTTTCTTGGTGGTTGAAGGGCGGTCAAGAGAGAGGGAGGCGGCGATGCCGGTGGTCAATAGTAGGAGTACATCCTTCTCGACGATACCAGGAGTCCCAAGCCTCCCGACTGCGCGGCAGTTGCTGGTGATCGTCCCGGCACGATTTGGATGGGTTAGGGGATGGGATACCCAGGGCGGGAATATTGGAAGGGGCAGCGGGGTGTAGGTAAAGTATTGGCTTGTGGTTCCAGTCCAGAACGTGGTTTTGCCCCTGACTTTATTTTTTCGAGGCGAGCGTGTTCATTGGTCCGGTGAGAGGGTGATTCTGTTGAGTATCGGGTACAAGACGGCGAGAAGGGGGCGTGGATGGGGAGGAGAATCTTGAGACGGTCCGGGAGGTTCCTGGGGCGCGGTGAAAATCGTGATCTTGGCTCTGCTCGTTGAAGGGAGGGGCAGGAGTCAGAAGGGTAGGGAAGGGTGGGCGAGGGAAGTCGATGGATGATGATCCGGTGACGGGCGGAAGCATGGGACCAGGGAGGGGCAAGGTTTGAGGTTTGGGAAAAACCTGGGCTGCGATGAAGATCGTGATTTTCGTCTGTTCCGGCGCCGGGAGGCGGCGAGGGGCATGGAGGGCAGCGAGGGCAGTTCGGTTCATCGCGGATGCATGGAAGATCAGGGGAGGAGCCTTGGGTGAAGGCGGGAACCTTGCTTCCAGCTCAGTCGTGAGTTTATTGGCTCCCAGAGTCGCATCTTCTCGACATGGCACTCCAGTCTGTCAGGTACAGAAGCCATGTTCAAGGAGTCAGTCAGTACTTGGTATTATGGGTAAGTCAAACCTCCCTAGCTGGTACCGACAGGGCTCTTCAGCCACTCGCCACGGTTGTTGACGAGGGTCTGGTGAGTGAAGTTCCTCGCTGGTGTGGGTCCAGATTGCCCCTGGTCGGGTACGTGGGAGGGAGGTTTACCTTTTGCTCGCAACCACAGTATCTTCAGATGATCACCATAACGCCCCTGATGGCCCGGATGATTGCCCAAGTTGTTGTGATTATGGCGTCGATTCCCCTGACACTGCAAGAGCACCTGCACTGCAAAACATGCGTTCAGTACGTCACTCATTCATTGCCCCTGAGGAATGTTCGGGATGAAAAGAGGTCACATATCTACTCGGGGATCAATCTCGTGATGCTGACTCATGGGGGGCAAACAGTTTGCCCCTCGGGGACCTAATGATACTGTTTACTATACGGCTATCTACTGACATTTCTAGCAGAGATCTGGGTTTCGCGACACGTTCAAGCGTAATAGTACTCAGTAATGTGAAGAAACGAGGGGAGGGTGGCCAGAATCGAAGGCGAAACCGCTCCAACCGTGGCGCGCTCCCTACCCGACCGGCGAACCAAATAGAATCTCAAAACAGGGAGAGAGGACAACGAGCATGCTCTTGTTGGTGACGTGACGTTTCCTAACCGCCAAAGCCTGGTTTCATCCGTCTGTGATGGATGGAGAGATTTTACACCCTCAACCCTGACCAGGGTTATGTATGGCAAACCCCTGTTGTTTACTTTGCCCCTTGCCTCGGCAGGTCGCCGAACTGCGTGTCAAGAGCGGCCAGCACCCCCATCTGAAACGCCACCCCGACACTGTCACCAGCTGTCGCACATCCATGGCCGAAGTCACAGGAAAGCAGGCTTCCCCTGCCGCGGAGTTGCACGTTCTCATACGCAAGGCCACGCAGCCTCGCCGGAACCGTCCCGACGATGACGAATGGCAGCGAGATCCGAGGGACCCCATTCCCATCCGATCGGCGAGGCAAGACAAGGCCCAGCAGTCCAAAAGATTGGGTGTCTCCATTCCCGGTGTGGGCTGTGGCCTCATTCTTCGGGCGCTAGGGCTTCCGTTCCGACGCCGGCCGCCACACACAAAAAACGATTGTTGCGTATGCGAGTGTCTCGGGAAGCCCTGCGCGCGCACTTCTTTGCCGTTTCCTGCCAGACCCTGGGCTGGCTGGGGGAGGGTTCCAATTCGGGATCCGGGGAACGCAGGCACAAGATGCAGGTCTGAGACATGCAGAGCCGAGATTTGTGGCGGTGGTGGTTGTGGTGGTGCAAGGACACTGTGGCGGCTCGTGTCCCGTCAAAATCCCCAAACCTCAGCCATCTCATTCTCCCTTTGCTCCCGGTGCGCGCCTCCATCTCCATCCTTGACGCTGACTCGTGGTTTCGGCAATTTAGAATCGGGTTAGGACGAGGGTAGCGAGGGCCCAGCGACATGGGTCTGGCGCCGGATGTTGTTCTTGGGGCACTGGCTCGTCTCAGTTAGCGTCGTGATCTCCCACGGGGACCTCCTCGGCGCCGCGCAGAGCGCCATTGTTTCAGAGCCATGCTCGTGATTTCCCAGGCGGCTGCGGCAAGGGAGGCGGAGATCGCGATGATCTGATCTTCCGGGGAAGCGCGCGAAGGATGCGTGTTCCAGCCAGGGGTGGTTCTGCTCAGCTCCGACTCGATCTGGGAGGTGCTGAAAGTGCGGCTGTCATCAAAAGGCCGTCACGGGCTGGATGAGGGAATCTCAGCGTTACTGAGGGGCCACCGCCGCGGTTTTGATTCCGTTCTCCTCCTTTGGCGTTAGGTGAAGTTGGTGAAGAGAAAACCGGAACGCACTCGTCAAAGAAGCAGCAGAATGGAGCACCAGCTTGGCTTTTGTGGACTCGATCTCGTCGCCCACGATCCTTCGCAGATCCTTGCATATTACCGGCGGCAGTTGGGCCGGGACGGGCGAATGACGAATGCGGTCTTCCGAGATGCAGGTTCTCTGCTCGTGTCGACCGAACTGCTGTGCGGCGGATGAGGGCGCATCAGTCGATTGTGACGATATCCAATCTCAACGCGGAGAGACGGAGGGCGATCTCGAGAATTCGACTGGTGCGAAAGGCGTCGGCACGGCGGCTGCGTGGGGGCAGTGGATGTGGTCCCAACCCCCCCTTGCTTTTCCAGACCCCCGATTTCCATGTGCTCATCGCGTGCCATTGATGAATGCCATGCCATGCATGCAGGACGCAAATGCCAGGTTGTGGCACATCCAGCTCATCGACATGCGAACATCGGCCCAGCCACGAGATGAATCGGAGAGCGTGCGTGGTGGTGGCTTGCTGGCTGCTGTGTGCCGTAAATATCACGACGGTGGCGTCGAGTCGCGCAACCTGGAAGGTGGAAGAACACAAACAACTCATGTTCATCCACCCAGCAGCTTCCGGCTCCAGCAGCAGCTGGACATTTCCCGAATCCCGCTCGCGTGGTCTCGAACTGTCATGGAGTTGTGAGCAGCGGTGATCCCAGCGGTGCGGGCGGGAAACCACGCGATCAATGACGTCCATCCTTGGGAAACCTCACGAAAGACTTGCCCTTTTCTGCCAACGACCCCATCCCTGATTTGCCAGCATCGCACCAGCAGTCCCACCCAACCAGTGACATCGCAGCCTCGTCGGTCGCCAGTCGGGTGTGGCCCGCACACCCCTGGGTAGAGAGGGGGCGCCGAATTGAATGGATGGATCGGATCCATGACATCAGCCACCCATGCGCCACGCTGAAAAAGAACCACGGCCAACCACAGGGCAAGGCGACAGGAAAAGCGTGGCTCGCACGAGGGAAACAGGAGGGCGGAACGCTGATCCCTGATGATCATCATCAGCAAGCCCCCTCGTCAAACGGCGCCCCCCATTTGATCGAAATCAGCCCATTTTCGAGATGCGTGCAGTAAACTGGTTCTTGGCGGGACCGGGGCCCCCTGGTAGCTGATCGCCGGTCAATCATGTCGATCCGCGCTGCAGCAACGACAGATTGGGAAAGGCAGCCGAGGGAAAAAAGCACACCAGAGAGGCCGAACCCTGGAAACCCGAACACGGGAAGGAACTGGGCCAAGAGGGGGAGGACGGTGGGGTGTGGAGTCCCATGCTTGCCGAGTAAAATCCCAAGACTTGAGACACACGCCAGAAGCGCGCTAGAACGTGTGTCCTTCCTTTTTGCGGAAAGAGGGCAAGGGAATTTCCCGAGCTGGCCAACCACTACCTCGAAATTATCACCATTACACCAACCCAAACGGGCCGCCAGGTCGTGATGGAGGGAGGTGAGGGAGTGTTGATAGCATCCCCCCCTCCAGCAGCGCATCCTTCCCAAAAACCTCATGCATGGCATGCTGCACGCGGCATGCCCCTTCGACCCACCACAACGGACATTGGGATGGTTTCTGGCAGTCGATTGTCGATCTCGACGAGGCTGTCGTCACCGCGGGCTTGGGATGGGACAGCTGCCCTTGCCAAATGGTGTGCACGGTGCAACGGTTTCTTTGGCCTCGTTGAAATGTTTGGTGATGGAAGATGGCAGCTGGATTCGGCAACTCCTTGCGATCTGTCATAGGCAGCAAAAACTGCTACACAAACACGAAAAGCGGCTTACACATACATGCCTCGGCAACATACAACCCGTCTCCATCACCTTCCCCTCGTCTGTTATCGAATTTGACCTCGAACGAATTCTCTCACTTTTCATTTGTTTATTTCTCTCATCTCTCTCTCTCTCTCTCTCTCTCTCTCTCTCTCTCCTCTTTCGCGTCCTTGATGACAGAGACAACTTGGTCCCCACCCGCCTCCGGGTCGGTCCCCAGAAAATCTACGATCATCCCTGTTCCGTGGGGTACCCAGCCAGGGGGAGCCCAGATTCGCTCCAGCCGGCGGCGCCGGACTAACTCTGACGTCCACGAGGGACGCTCCGAAAAGGCGGTCTGCGTTGCATGTTGATTTTGGAGTGTCTGTGTCGGTGATTGTGGTGCTGGGTCTGCTGTTGAGAAGAGAGAGGCAAAAAGTTGGTGAGATTCTAGCATGTTCTAGTTATTGTGAAATGAGAGGCGACGACGGCAAAAAGCGTTCGTCGGTGGTGAGCGTTCGGTCCCAATTCGGCATGGGACATTTCAAAGTTCGGATTCGGGATGACAAGATTTCGATGTTCGCGACCGGGGTCTGCCTGTCTCGAACCCGCGCGAGCCAGCAAGTCCGAACCGTTCGCCTGGGAGACCCAGGTGAGACATCGAATGGTTCCGTGATTCTGGAACAATTGCGTTGTTTTAATCTCGGCATGTCGCAAACACCCCGGTGTAAGCGCTGTGCTGATGATGTTCAGGAGAACGCAGCTCCAAAGACTCATGTTCGCAGATCCTATTGTGATGTGCGCTTTTCTGTGTCAGTTGTAACGTGCTTTCTCCTCGGGACAGTTTCTGGAATCCATTCCCCTTGGTGTTTCAAAACACCCAGGAGTCACAAGACATGCGAACACTGTCAGCGAGATTATCAAATGTTTTAAATCTTTTGTAGTCATTCCACTCTGGCGGCTCTCTCCAAGCCGCCTCCGTCTGTCGTACCTCCGACAGGTTTGGTACAAGGCGCCCACACAGGCTGCCGATATAACCCCCAAGTCTATACACATTACGTTACTCCCACTATGAAGAACGTCTGGTCGGATACATCGTGTCAAACAAAAGAAATGCCTCCCCTCCCCGCCGTAAACAAAGGGAATAAGCCAACCACATAAAACGCCCCGGTAATGCTTCCTCAGACCAGACCGCCTGCCCGTCCGTAAGAAAAGGGAAAACCCGCCCCCGTAAAGGTCCCCTGCTCGCCGCACCGCCGCCCCAAGACCGACCATGACACCCTTTGTTGCCACCATACCCCATACCCGCGTGATCTGTTTCTCAAACAACACTACCCCGTCTCTCCCTTTGCGCCAGGCCAATGCCAGGTAATGGTTCATCCTTGAACTCCGTTCCGATATATCATGGTTGTTGCCCGGAAGGAAAAGGGAAAAGGGAATCAGGAACTGTCATTTTGTTGTTGATCGTGGTGTGCGAAATTGTCGTTTCTATCCTGTTACCGCCAGGGCTTGGGATAAAAGGTCTTCTGGAGCGTTGTTGAGTGTGGCCAGGTCCTGTTGCTTGTTGTTGTTACACATCCTCCTTCAACACCTGACCCCGTTGCTCGAACCGTTCGCGGTGCTGCTGCTGTCGTAGTTGTGGCAGCCGCGCTCGTGGCGCTTCATGTTGCTCCGGACGCTGAATGCCTTGCCGCAGCCGGGAAACGGGCACTTGAACGGCTTCTCGCCCGTGTGGGAGTGGCTGTGGATGCGCAGCGAGCTAGGCCGCGAGAACGCCTTGTTGCACGTCTGGCAGATGTACCGGTCCTGGCTCTGCGGGAACGACGCTGACGCCGAAGGGGCGATGTAGTGGTGGTGTTGCCAAGGGTTGCCTGCCGCGGGGGCCAGCGTGACCGAGACGGGCAGCGGTGGGGGAAAAGCCTGAACCCTGTGTTAGAGACGTGGTTGTTTCAGGCATCGTACCACTGCGAGTGGTGGCCTACCTGAGGAAGGGGACGCTGGTAGTAAAGACCAGGCATCTGCGGTTGCGGTGGCGCGGCGGCCTGAATCGGCGGGTAGTAGGACGTCATGGCGGGCTGGCCCATATAAGGGGCACCGGCGTACTGAGGCTGGTACGCCGAGGTCGGGACTCGAGGAACGACAGCGGGTGGCGGCATCTGCCGTGTGTCGGTCTCCATCTGGAGTGGCGGGTTGGTCTCGTAGTAGTAATTTGAGCTGTTTGGCGCCTGGCTCACGGACCTGGTCGACGGCGAGTTGTGTCCCTCAAAGGACGCATCCGAGGACATGGGCGGACTTGGCGGCAGTGTTGCCCTCATTAATGCCGGGTTGGCATAATGTGATGAGTTGGGCCGCGTCTCGGACTTGATTGCTGGTGCTGCGGTCGAGTTGTCAGTACCAAGAAGCTGTGTTTCGCAGCGTGGTAGGTTCGTACATTGCTGTCGAGATTGCAGCGAGGTTTCTGATGTCGGCGAGCCCTGGTCGGCGAGCCCAAGCAGATTCGAGATGGACGGCAGCGAGCACTTCGTTGTGTCGTCCATTGGCGGTGATGGTGGTGGCACGTAGCCGTAATGGAAGTTCTGCTGAGGCGCCTGGGTGTAGTGCGTTGTGCCTGCCATGATTGTTGTGGAAAGAGCCTGACTGGCGGTGGCAAGGCAAGTACGAGGAAGTGTGTTGAGTGTGTGTTGAGGAGGGGTCTAAAAACCGAAAGGAATTTAGGGTGGATTGGGTGTTGACTCGAGATTTCGAGTTGATGAAGGTTGTCCCGGGTTCCAAGTCGGTAGAGCAGCTGTTGAAGGTGTCGTTTGGACTAAGGGCGAGGCAGTTGCATCAAAAAGAAGCTTCTAATGTTAACCTTTGGGACGGGAAGGGGGAAGGGGGCCGGGCGTTTTGTACCACAGATCTCCCGAATGGGCATCCAGATGTGGATGATCAAGGGCAATCCACGACGAAATCCACACGCGTTGATCCCCGGAACAAGGCCGCCAGCAGGTTGCTGTCACAAATTGGGTGGTGGGTCTGACCGGCGACCCGGGGTGTGCTGTGCCAGGCCAGGGATCACGGCCAGGGTCGATGTTGATCAGAGGAGACGCCCCTCCACCCTCGATCCGTCATCATTCGGGCCCCTGCCATGTGAGCGGCAGTACGAAGTACTTGGTACATCGGTACATGCGTCCGAACTTCAAACATCTTTTTTGATTTGCTGTTCTCACTCCGGGTGCGTCGGGGACCGCCCTGAGTCGATGCGTGAGCCTGGTGTTGAGGCCATGGGACGGGTCCCTACAAATGTGATTGCCATTGATCTGCCGAGTCCAAACGTCTGAGACTCATGGTACGCCGAGACCGACAGCGAAGGTGAAGCTCTTGGTCCTCTCTTCGTGCCGAGTCCTGCAACGAGAGGCCATCGATCGAGACGACTGTCGAACCGAACCTCGCGGCATCCACGTTTCGGTGGCGCGACCTGCACGCCTTTCCCACGCTAGCTCGAAGGAGGTGACACATCTTCCTGCATTTTCCTGCTTGCCAGATTGCTGGGTCTCGTGCAGCCACACGGACCACTTACCAGAACAGGAGAAGCTGCCGGGCCCAGGGCTGGAGGGATCCGTGAGCGGGATGTGCGATTCGGTACGTACCCTTGCCCCCTGGCCTGTCGCGGGCGCTTGGGACTGCGACCCCCTGAGCCAAGCAGATGCACGGACATACAACGAGAATGGAACTTGAGACGAGCATCGACCCCAAGCTTTCGAGGTGCATCGCGGAGTCGCGGATGGTATGTATTGGCGTGTGCTGTGACCGGATCGTTGCGCTGATCTTATGCCGGCCACCCCAAGGTGAGCGAAATGCCATCTCGAAACGGGCATCTCGAGAACCTGCCACTTGATGCTGCACAACCCTTCAGGTCATCCGCTGAGACCCCGGCTCCTTGATGCTGGTGATCATCTCGCGTGTGTCTTCAATGCCGACGGATGGCACCACTGCGAATCCTCCGGTGCTCTTTCTCGCTCATCGAGACTTGTTTCGTGCATGGGTTGGATCAGACTTCTGGGCTTGTCAGAGCAAGGCAAATCTCGATCGAGGCAAGGCCCAGGGGCTGTCGAGATTGGCGTCGAGGCTCAGGGACTCGTGATCATCAGCGGTAGGGAGCATTGTTGCTGGCTGGGGTTGAGCCGGAAAGAGCGCAGCCTGTTTGGTGCTGTGTTTGATGTGCTGCAGGGGACAGCGGAAAGATGTTGAGAATCTGGTACGCCGCCCTGTGATGTAACAGGTTACTGTGTACTTGGTGGTCGATGGGGTGGTCATGATGGGAGAGGAGCGGGCACGCAGAAGGTCTCTTGTGCCACCTGTGCCACATCCGCAAGACCCGAGTCTCAAAGACAGAACGCCGGGATGAAATTCCCGAGCGCACTCTGGGCAGTAGGTACCGAGATGGTGAAGTGCGAAATCGGGGATGTTTGGAACTTTGGAAAAAGTTCAGTCGCATCAGGATTAAGCCTGATTTCTTACACTTTCAGTTGAAAGCTCTTTCCTTGGGCACATCAACTGTGGAAGTTTCTGCCTAAATCGTGCCTTCTGATAATGGATGGAAAACAAATCGTGAAATCTCTGCGGGAAAGAGCAGCCCTGACTTGTTTCTCATACCATCTGCCCCACTGACAACTTCATCAGTTCAACTCTAATAACCAATTTTTATTTTCTTTCTTTTTCCTTTTTTTGCCCAACCACGACGCGACCGAAAGATCTCCCTGAATTTGACCGACTCCGCTCCCCGATGCCGCCGCCGGGACTCCACAATCAGGATCAGGCCGGACCCGGTGCCCGCCCCGGCCTGCCCCGCAAAGACCGACACCTCCGCCGCTCGCTTGCCTCGTCTCCTCAGCACTCGTGGCCCTTGACCATTAGTTTCAAGCCAGGTTGCCGACCAAACCTGCGGTAGTTGCGGCACAACAATTCTCTCGCGATTCCCGCCATCGCCAACTACTCCATACCCAGGTTGACCCTGGGTCCGACTTGTGGCTTGCTTTTCGAGACCCAGTCACCAAGTGTGGCTTGACCATGTCGAGCCTCGGATCACATGCCACTCAACAGAATCGAGAGAAGCTCAGTCAACCACTCGCGACATCTTCTCCATTTCCCGTCGAGATGGCATGGAGCGGTTGTACCTCGGGCACTCTCTGATTGCCCGCCTATAAGACGGATGTTAATGGGGTTACAATGTCCCAAGTCTGCACTGCTTCCTCCCCAACCAGCGTTCCACGGTGCCCCTTCGGGAATGGCTCGTCAGGGTCAATGGCGATTCTCATCAGACTCTTTGGGTCCAGGACGCTGCGCCTCCATGGCCTTGTCCCAAGACTCCAACCGCCCTCAACCACCTTCCTGTTCTGGACATGCTTCCATTGATGGAGTCCGCCCTGCTCGGCACAATGTTACGGCATCGGAGCCGCTTTCCAGCGACCCGAGAGCTGAAGCGCAATGGTCCATCCCGTGCATCCGGCTGACGCCCACCGGCAATTTTTGGTCCCCGAGATTCCACTCACCGCCAGTCCCGGAGGCCCCAGCACCGGGCCGTGGGGGGGCACGAGGACGGATGAACCCGATCTATCATCGAGCACTTCTTCTACCGGCTTTCCACCAACCACTCTCTCCCGCGGCCTCGGAGACTTCCCAGCTATGGCTGGTGATTAGGGGCGATGATGTAACCACAGGCTGGTCCCGGTGACAGCTTTGTGTATCTGGGACGACAACTAAACTTTCTAATTGGCTGGACTAGAAGAACAGGGGGCTGCTTCCGGCCCACATTCCCGATGCAACCAAGACGATCTTCCAAGGGCCAGAATAGAGTTTGTGGAATCTGTCGATCACCGCATGAGCGATCTCCGATTGAAGACCTATTTGTTCCCTCAACGCCATCTCGAGTTCCGTGACAGACAGGACGCAAGAACTCAGCAGGTTCAAGTCGAGACCTTTACTTTTGTGTCAGGCGCCAACTTTCCGGGTCAGTCCCCCAGAATACCACAAAGCCAAATTTCAGATCCGGTCATTTGGGTCACATTTACCGTCCTGTCCAACGTGTTGGGAGGAGCAACCGAAACTCCTTTTCCTGAAATATCCTCCGAGATTCCCGGAGTCTGTGGTTGTGTGACATTGGAAAGAACTTGATGCTCCAGCTCTACTACCCTACCAGAACTAGGTCTGCCTTGGCTTTTGTCGAGGAAGAGTATGAGGGCGACACCATCAAGGCAAGAGTTCACACCGACGGCCTCTCACGCACCGGGCATCAGTCATGGCTCTTCACTTTCAAAGAATGGGCACCCTGGTGGAATTCCAACCCTTCGAGCTTCCTTCAACAGCTAAGTCTGGAACCATCGCTGGCTATGGTTCCGTGATTGAGAGCCTATCGCATCCCTACAACTGTTTTCATGCTGTTCAAGGGGATCATTGGCCACGTACCCAAAGCCCCTCAAATTCTGAATCGATGGGTTACACGTTCGACATCCCCTGCGAATGGGCAAGTCTCGAACTCAGCCGACAACCGAAGAGCTGGCCACCTGGCGGTGCGACCGGGAGCCTTTATGGCCGAAGGAAGGGGGGAGCGAAGCCCTGATCAGATCATTGGGTATTGGCATCTACGGCTGAACAGCCATTCTTGCCCTTTGTCTTAGGCAAGGACTTGTTAATACTCCAGCGATGGAAGTTGGCTGTCTTGGAAGCTCTCATTGCCATTTCCATGGGCTGAGCACTTATCTCACGCGGAGGAGGCCACTTTTAAATGGGGGCAAGCAGTTCATCAGTCTTTTTTTATTTCAGAAGAATCTCGTTGTCATCCCGACAGAGAGCAGGCAAACCTCTGTTCTAGGTCTGCTTTCAGGAAATGTCTATCGAGAGGCAGGGAATGCCATGCCTCGAGAAGCCCGAGAAGGTGCAGAGCCAGCTGGAGCCACCGCAGCGTCAGTTCTCAACCCCCTCAATCGGTTTCCTATGGGCAAGATGAGCGGCAGCCCCAGAGGCTGAAGGGGAACATTGCACGCACACCACCAAGCTGCAGAGGAATCCTGAAGGGGTGATATCTCCGGTTTCTCTCCTTCAGGGATGGCCCGTGGGGTTCCATCCGAGTCGATGGTGGTTCTGTACCACCGACATCAAGAGGTCGGCGATCTGCGTGAAGAGGTTCTTTCATCGAAACCCATGACTGTTCCACTTCTCTGCACTGGGCCAATGTTTCCAACCGTCACACACATCCAACTCCTCCTTACTGCAGGGTGATTAGTTCAGCTCGCTGTCTGATGTTGGAAGATCGGCAAGACTACCTAGCACCTGAGCAAGACTTGCGGGACTGTCGCCAATCAGGCCGATGAGCTCAAGAATGAAATCATCTTAGGAGGGTCGGTGCCTCGCGTGGGTGTTCAGGCGCGCTGTCGGTGCCGCCCCAGATCCATGATTCCCCCTCATCTCACCTCCTGGAAGGCCAATCAACCCTGGAACAGCACCCTGGAGCTTTCCACAAGCCGGGGAAGATCATCCTATGGGCTAGGTAGCAGCCAAAGGCCGATGCTGACGACGCTGATCGCCATGCCTCGGGGAGGCAAGACATGACAATCCCATCCTGCGCACATCCACACCACAAGCAGTAAGGGTTAGCCTCACACTTCAGCGAACACCTCCCCAGAGGCACCGTCTGGTTGGATTCCTTGATGTCGAGTCTCTGACACCGTCAAATCGTATCATTTGCAGGGACAAACTTGCGTCGGCGACGCAAGGGCTGGGGTTGACCTGCAGGAGTAGCCCGGCCAGTCAAGGAAGTACACCATCCTCAGTTGACAACTTCCTGAGAAAGTTCCGGCCCCATGCTCGCTTATCCCTTGAACGAACATCATTGACTCTGAGATGATTCATCGACTTCCTAGACGACGGCGGGCGAAGATGCGTTTCCGAGCTGTGTCAGGGTTCCGGTAGACACAGTCGAGCGAGACCCAGAGAAAGTGTGTTCAGTGCTGGATGAATCCGGAGCAAAGCTTCAAGTTCTCTGAGCCCTGTTGTGACAAAACTGGGAGCCCACATCCGTCATGGTGGGCCGCAGGGCTCTCTGTCTGGAACTTACACCGGAATATGGTCGAGAAGCAGCAGAGCGGGTCCTTGGTGTTCTCTCAACAACACATCTTAAGACTCAAGCCGGGTTTGCCAGCAGCGGTTGCCCAAACAACAACTCGTGGCTTCGTTTGCACGGAACCGAGCGACTCCCGAATATTCTTCTGACACACAACCGCGAACCGTTGAAGCGGATGTTGTTTGGGGCTTGAAACCATGAGCCTCACGCCTTGCTTTTTGCTGCGGCTGAATGCCTATTGGCTAGCTCCCGACGCCGTTTCTTGACCGTTGCAACAAATGTCTCACCTTTAAATTCCAACGGCTTCCCTGCTCCTCGTGGGATCGCGGCGCCAGTGCGGGCCCCCTGCCCCTTTAGCCCCTGGCGAGCCAAGATGCCTGGACTCTCCGCTTTGAACATCATCAGGAAGACAAACAAGCCTCTTTCCATGGACGACGACTTGCAAGTTCGCCACAGGAAGATTAAATGTTTCCGTTCCAAGGCAAGAAGTCCCAATCTCACCACATCGCGATTGCTGATCGCCCTCTAACCCTACCTGTCCCTAGCGCCGAAAAGGAAAAGAGAAAATCGTTCGATGTCTGCAGCACCGCCGGGGTATTCCCCGCGCTCCTGGGAATGAGCAAGGACCACATCACTGCAGCCGTCCCAGCCACACGTCACACACACAACCCTTGGCGTCTTCGTCTTCCAGGAGGTCTTGTGTGTTGGGTGACACCAGAGCCAAACAGCAGGACGCGGCCGCTGCCACTGGGTCGCCGGCCTGGTTGGCCTCCCAGCACCTGGGAACTCTCCGGTCTCCCCAGGTTGCACCGCTCATGACTGCCCTCATGGCAGGACATGGACGTACTGCACGATATATTGCACCTCCAAGGCTGGCTGCATGCCACGGCGGACCGAGTCGATCATGGGACGGCGGGAGACACTGCCGACCTGGCACTGACAAGCAACCGGAGCGAGTCAGGGCCCGGAGAGAGACTTCGTCCCTGGTCCTTTCCCTCTTTCCCTGCCTGTGGCTTGCTGAAAATGCCATCACTGCAGAGCGGACCAAGGCAGCCTGCAGCCCTCAAAAACCCTGCTTCGTTGTGTGTGTCCACGCATGCGGTCACTCATCTCACTCACAGCAGAGCAGCATGGGCGGTCTCCTCCGCCGTTCCATCTCCCCCCTTTCGCCATCCGACACCCGCTCGCTTGCCGGAATCACCTCCGCCCCTTGCTCCCGCACTGTCCTGATCTAGGACTCGGTCAAGGCACAACGAACCCTCCCGCCCACACCTCCCGCCCCTCATGACACTGACACATCCAAGAGAGAAAAGGCCCAGACGCCAACCAGTCCCGACTGGGTGACATGTCCGACCCGGCCCCTGATCGAGGAACCAACCAGGCGGGTACGGAGAAGCGGGGCGGAGAGGGACGGCAGATCACCGGCACGGGCTTGGTTCTGGGTTCTGGGTCTGGTTGGATGGATGGGTGATGATGACCAAGCCCTTGGCAGGCCTTCCCGAAAGCAGCTCCCCGCGCCTCGCCTCGTCCATCCAGTCGAACGACACTCCCCCCCTCTTCGGTCTCGCTCCTTCTCACTGGCCGAGCAGGGAAAAAGTGAGGGAGGTGGCTGACGATTTGGATGGGGATGGGTGGGTGGCTTGCCGATCAGACAACACGCCCCCTCGTGGCCGGTTAGCTTTTTCTTTCTGCCTTTTGCCTTGGCTTGCTCCCGCTTGCTCCCTCCCGCGGGGAGGTTGTTCGTGTTCCGGTCCCGGGGGGAGGAAGGGGAAGGCCTTTGTTAAGGACACACCACCTCCATCAACAACCTCCCCTTCACTCCCTCGCCTCGACCACGCAGGAAACTTGCAGGTTTGGGAAGTGACCAGTCGATCTTTGCGTCGAGGGGTGTGTGTTACACAGCAGCAGGAGAAAGAGAAAAGAGAAATGCGGTTTGCTTGATGACTTTTGGGAATAACTGACAGAGAGTGCTCTTTGAGGTGGTTTCGGGCAGACAGCGTGTTGTTGTTGCCGACAGCTGCTGCTTGCTGTGGCAAACTGAGATGTGAGATGCCCCCAACGGCCGCAGGGATGGGGTTGGTGACAAGTCAGTTCTCGAGGACATTATCCTGTTTGGGGAGACAAAGCCCCTTTTCCCATTTTGCAAAGAAATGCATGCCAGAACATATCCTATTCTGCAAAAACTGTTGTCCTACATGACACCCAGACGTTGCCGACATAACGTAAATGACCGTCAGATACCCTCAAGTGAGAATTTCACGTCTCACACTGCTCTGGGTTGCTGTTTTGAGTCTCTCAAGGATCGCGGAATCAAACAGTAGACTCAACAACTGGATGATCTCTCCACAAAGCACCACGAAACAGACAGAGAGACAATGAAGATATTCATTCAGGCAAAAAACTCACACATCAATGAGCGGCGTAGCACGAGTATACTCGAGTTAATCTAAATCAAGAGAGTATAACAAGACAATAAGAGAGAGCATAACCCAAACGACAAAGCTAACAAACAGACCAACACGCCCGAAACATCGGGAGCCAAAAGTCATTCATCATCCAGACATGACCATCGCCAAACGCCCTCTTCCCCATCCATCTGCCCCACCGTGTGTGTGTGTGTGTATACCAACAAAGGAAACAGTAAACTGTGTGTGTGCATGTGCGACAGGGAGTCCAATGCTTCCTCCTTCTCGACCCCAACATCCAACAACCTTCACTATCATCCATCCAACCTCTTGAGTAGTAGTGAACTGACAAAAGAAATACAAAAGCCTGTACAATAAACAAAACGAACGGCGCCCAAATCCAACAATGGGTATCATCATCTCCCCCCCTCCATACTCCCACTCCATAAACCACCCTCACCCCCCCATTACCACCCCACCTCACTCAAGCTCCCAAGCAATCACCTCAAATAAACCCACCCCTCCCAGTAACAACCGGCTTCCTCCTGACCAAAAACGGACTCGGCATCTCATCCCTCTCGGGATCCCACACCGCCACAGGCGCCGGCTCCGATGACACACCACCACCGCCCCTGTTCGCCGCCGCCGCATGCTCTCTGAACGCGCGCACGGGACTAGCAGGCGCATGCGAGTGAATTACCAGATTGTTCATCTCGCTAGCGAGCACCGCACTCAACGGCCTGCCTCCGGCGCGCGCCTGCTGCAGCTCGACGAGGGTGCGGCCGCGGATGTTGTTCTTCCCGGGTGAGGAAGAGACGCGAGTGGGGACTTGGGGTTGTTGGGCCATGGAGTTGATTGGTTGTTGGTCGGTCATCTTTTTGTCCGAAGAGGGTTTGCGGTTGAGCGGGAGGGAGGAGCCGTCGCTCACGACGGGGGTGTGGTTGCTGTGGTTGCTCTTGAGGCTCGCGGTGGAGGGGATCTTGGTCAGCCCCCTGCGGCTGGGGCTGTTGCTGCGGTCTTGCAGAGCACCGGCGCTGCCGATGGCGCGGACGGCGGTTTGGAGGTCTGGGGTTGACGCTGCCACGGGAATGGTACGGCCCTGGAGGGCCTGCGATTGCTTAGATTGCAGGCGGTGGACGGGCATGGACTTTTGGGCGTGGAGCTGGGGGCGACCCTTGGCTTGGAAAGGGTTTTTGCTTGATTTGATCATGCGGGTCGGTGAGGGGAGGTTGATCTCGTCGTCCGAGTCGGATTCGAAGGCGGCTGGGTCCTGGGGGTGTTCCCAGCGGGCCTCGTTGGCCATTTGGTTGGCGGCGAAGATGTTGGCTGGGTTAAGCGTCGGTGGCTTGCTTGCCACATGGCGGCGCGGAGAGAGGGACAGGGACGCGATGGTCATGGGTGATGGCGAGGCCATCTCGACGTCCATGGGGGTGCCAGCAGGTGCCATGGCAAACATTGTCTGGGCCCGGCCGAAGGGGGTGCGGATGCCTTTCTTGAGCGCATGCATCGATGCATCAGGCGACCCCGCCGAAACTTCTGACATATCGGTTGTTGAAGGGAACTCGCTCTCGGGTGTCGTGCAGCCGATTGACGAGTAGGGGTCCGAATTGGTGCCGGAGGACGACAGCTCATGGCGCTCCTCCTCCCTCTGTGTTGTTGCCTTCCTGTTCTGCAGCTCCATTTCCACGCGCATCTGCACTTCGTGCTCAAATTTTCGCTGGAGCTGCTCCATCTCGACGCCCACCAGACGATCAATCTCAAGGCGCGCCTTGACCTCCCATTCCCTCCGGAGGGACGAGTCAATTTCCTGACGCATTGCCAGCTTGTCCCGGTCAATGGACTGCATCTTGGCGTCGAGATCCCGGATCCGCCTGTTAAGCGAGTCTTCCTTCGCCTTCAACGTCTTGCTGAAATCAACAACCTCCTTCTCCTTGCGCATTAGCCGTACCACCGGCAGATTGAGCAGCGTTGCGGTATCAGGTCTCCGGTCGGGGTTAATCCGCAAGCAGTCCTTGATGACGGCATAGAGCTCTGATGAGTAGACAGCCGGTAGAGGGGCAATCTTGCCCTCCTTGATCTTCTGGACCAATTGAAAGTGTGTCTTAGCGTTGAACGGGGGTTCTCGTGTGCAGAGCTCGTAGATGATGCAGCCAAGTGACCAGATATCGGACTTGAGTGTGTACTTCTCTGCGGCGCAGATCTCCGGCGACATGTAAAAGGGCGTTCCTACGTAGGTCGAGGCAAAATCATGGGATTGCATCACCTTGGACAGACCGAAGTCACCAAGCTTTACCGAGTTGTCCTCGCCGAGAAACACTGCAACAGTTAGAACCGGCGCCTGACATTGTGCTTAAAAAGAGGGACATACCATTTTCAGGCTTGAGGTCGCGGTGCAAAGTGGTCATGCCCCCTGTCGGCGGCTTTGGCCGTGCGGTTGTCCCCAACCCGAGCACAGTCTTGCCGACTTCTGGAGGGTCGATGCCATAGTGACACCGGTAGAGTGCCGTCACGAGCTGGGAAAAGATGCTCCAAACAAATGATTCCTCTGCATACTGGTTCTTGTCGGACAGGCTTCGAATGACACGGCCGAGATCTCCGTTTCCGCAGTATTCCATGTAGAGGTGCAGGTCCTGGGTGGCCTTGAGGTGTTCGCGGTGGTAGTAGCCGACAATGTTTGGGTGTCGCAGGGTTGATAGAATCTGGAACTCGGCATGGAGCTGCTCGCGCTCCTTCTGTGACATCTTCAGGTAGCTGATTTCCTTGCGGCAGAGGATCATGCCGTCGGCCTTGCGGCGGACCTTTCGGATGACGCCAAAGGAGCCATGGCCTGGAGAGATGGTGTTAGCAGAGAGTGCCTGTGTCAATTGAAGCTCGTCCAATGCTCACCGATTTTCTCCAGCACATCGTACTTGTCGCTTTCCGGCATGGTAGTGTGTCGATTTCGATTTCCCGGGTCGATTAGGGGTATTGCTCCATATGCAAGCGGCGAGATAATGGAATGGCAAGTGGCGTCTCTGCTACGGTTAGTATCGTCGGTATCCGCTGCGCGGGTGGTTGCGTGGTGTTGCGAGTGCTGAAACAGAAAGCATGCGGTCTTGCAGAGGACGGTTCCAGGCACGAGAATCGAGAATCGACGAAGACAGAACAGAGAGTCAACAGACCCGCCCGCTGCCTAGGCAACGGCTTCCGCTTTGGGAGGAGCGGGTGCAGAGACCCACAGAATGCAGGGGTCATGTCTCAGCGAAAACGGTGACAGGGTCGCCTTGCGGCTCCACCCGCTGTCCCGGAAATGGCCTTATCGATAAGCTGACGAAAGCTTTGGCTCTTCTCTCTCTCAACCCCAACCCCAGAAATCGTCAACGACGGGCCCTTGCTGTGGGGAATGCAGCATCATTTGTCGTTGGATGGAGGAATAGATGGGTCTGATGCTATCTCCGGAACGCCACCTGCTCTAGGTTGAGGGTTGCGGCATCTTAATTCGAGTTTCTGTAGACAACCAACTTGCAATTCTCTTTTTCCATTCATTTTACATTTTCTTCATTAGATTTCCTTCTCAATAGACAACACAGACCATGGTCCTCCGCAAATTCGAACTGGAAGCCAAGCTCAAGGACGACAACCAACTCATCCGCACCGGAGTCCTTCGGAACGAGCATCCCCTCAACCTATCCGAAGAGTTCAATGAGTTCTTGCAAGCCTGCCGTCGTGGCGACTTAAAGAGGTGTCAGGAACTCATCTCGGCTGGAGTCAACATCAACGCAAAGGACAAATACGACTACACCCCGCTTGTCGTTGTGAGTTGCCATTGTGACCTCAAGCTTCATGAACCGTTGCTGACGGGACTAGGCTAGTCTATGCGGTCACTATGAACTAGTTGAGTTGCTCCTAGAATCAGGTGCGTCAAGTGATCACTGCACCCAGAGCCTGAGACTAACACCATCCAGGGGCTCTGGCGGACCCCGACTCCTTTGAGCGGGAACGAGCCGTCTACAACGCACTCAACAACAAGATCCGGAACCTTCTTCTTTCCTACGACTACTCCAAGACAACAGACCCCCTCCAGCCATGGTCTTCCCACATCACGTCGCTTCTGGTCCGCGACACTCCCGCGACATCCGACATCACTCTCTCCGCCGCAGTAGAGGACTTCCGTCTGCACAAATTCCTCCTCTCAGCCAGGTCTCCGTATTTCATGCGCAAGTTTGCGGATGCACCCGAGACAGTTACTTGGAAGTTGTCCCATGCGGTTCCCGATGAAGCCTTCCAGATCGTACTCCGCTATCTCTACCTTGGCGATCTGCCCCGCGAATTCGTTGGCCCGAGGAGCACCGTCACTGAGGAGGAGGTGTTCAAGGGCATTGATAAGCTGTGTAAACAGCTCGAGATTGAGAAACTATGGGAGGCGGTCTTGTCCAACGACCGGCGACTAGCGAGGCAGCGCCAGCAGGATGAAGTCCAGCGTGCCCAGGTCCAAGTGGAAGCATTCTTCCATGACACGGTGCTGAAACACAAAGTGGAAGTTGACACGCGCAAAGCCGGCGATGTCAAGTGGCCCCACCACAATGCCATATTTGCGGACTGCCTTCTAAGAGCAGACGATCAACCAGAGGATGAAGCCGACGACGAAGCGGACACCGAACCCGACCCCAACGGCACCGCCATCCCCATCGGCCCAGCAGGAGCCACCCCTCCCCAGAACGGCACCCCCCCCAAGCCTCCGCGCCGCTCTGTCCTCTTCCCAGTACACAAACCCTTCCTCATCCGCAGCCCGTACTTCGAAACCATGTTCTCGTCCGACTTCCTCGAAGCCCACGACACGGAGCACCTGCACATCATCAAAACCGACTGCTCCCCAGCCGTCCTCGAAATCATCCTCCGCTTCCTCTACACCGAAAAGACCGATTGCCCCCTCGAACACGCCCTTGACCTCCTCTACGCCGCCGACATGCTCCTTCTCGAAAAGCTTAAGACTAAAGCCGCCGCCACAATATCCACCCTTGGCTCGGGCACCAGCAACGCCCTCGTTGACCGAACACACAACGCCCGCCCCGACATGCCTTCCTCCCCTTCGTCCTCCCCTTCGTCCTCCCCTTCGTCCTCCCCTTCGTCCTCCCCTTCGTCCTCCCCCTCACCACACAACCAACCCCAAACCCCCTCCGACCAACAACAATTCCCCGCCGAGCCCGAGCCCGAACCCATAAACGTCTACGATGTCCTCCACGCAGCCTGGGACCTCAAAGTCCAGCGCCTCGAAGAGTTCTGCGCGCGCTACCTGGCCAGCCGTCTGGAAGACTACATTGATGACCCGGAATTTGCCGAGCTCATCCAAGAGTCTGCGTTACGCCTGAAAGAGCGGCAGGAGACAGACACGATCGAGTTGTTGGACGATATCCGGTATTATCTGTCGGAGCGATTTAGGCTGCGGTTTGAGGGCGAGGGGTTGGAGGAGATGTTGGATGAGGGGGTGGATACTGTTGGGGGGGGGTTGGATGGGGATGAGGAGGGGGAGGAGGGGGAGGATGGGGAGGAGCAAGGGGGAGGAAGGGTTGAGGAGGAGAGAGGGGTGCATCATGGGGTGAGGACGTTGAACGGGGATGTGGTGGAGGATGAGTTTGCGTCGGATGCGGTGAATTATCAGATTTTGTTGGAGAAGATTGAGAGGATGTTGGAGAGGTTGAATTTGGGGGCATGAAGGATTGGGGAATGTATAGATGAGATTGAATAATGAATCGATCATGAATTTATCAACGAATGAGACGCATTTTCTGGTTGATGAAGGAATAAAAAAACTTCATTGGAGTCGAGATTTTTCTTCAGATCGTCTTCTGGAGAGAAACCTCCTCTTGTTCCCCAAGCCCTCGGCCATGAGAGTATACCAGAGATCAAATTCAAGCAGATTACATGACCCTACAGAGTACCTCCTGCCCTTGCGCCTGCCAGACAGTCAAGATCACCACCCATCTTCTCCCACTGTAATCTCATCATCATCTCCGCATGTCAAACTCTGCCACTCCCCGAGCTCACCAAACCACTAAGCCGGCATAACCGGGTTCTGGCTCCCCGTCACGCGGAACCCACCCCCCCACGCCAACTCACGCTCAAATCCAACCTCCTCCAGCGCGAGCTTCTTGGCCTCCCCCGCCGCTGCCTCACCCAGCAGATTCCTCCGATGCCACGGACCAACAAACATGCCCTCCGGGTCCACCTCGTTCCGCACCTTGCAGAACTTCCTCCAGTCCTCGCCGTACCACGTTGCGAACTCGCTGGGGGTAACAGTAAACGTCTTGGCCCAATGCGGCTTGCCGCCCAGGTCGCGCATCAGCCACTCAAACGCGCGGTAGTACCGCTCCGTGGCCTCGCGGGTCGGGTCGCGGTAGTAGGGGCGGTACATGGTAGCGTTGAGGTACAGCGCTGGGCCATCGTCGGGGGTGATATCCAGATAGGGTCGGTTGCCGGCGGCAGCGCTCGCGTTCACCGTGGTGTCGCTCACGCGCACCTCGACGGGCGAGTGCACCCACAGGCCCTCGGCGCTGAAGGGGATGCGGTGGTCGACGTAGCCCGGGTCGCCGGGCTGCAGGCGGTTGAGCCAGGCGGCGAGGCGTTGCAGGGCCTCGGGGCCCTTGTGCAAGGGGATGGCCCACTCGTTGACGAACTGCGAGTAGAGGCAGTTGAGGAGGAAGGCCTGGGTGGAGGGCTGCACGCCGCTGACGCGGGTGACTTCGCCGTTGCCGAAGCCATAGTTGAGGCCGAAGACGAAGCGCTCGATCCAGGGGGTGATGCGCGGGAACCAGCGGGCGAGGGCGAGGAGGTTTTGATAGAGGATGTAGCCGAGCTTGCTGTCTTGGAAGCTGGTGGGCGGTTGGTGGTGGGTGACCTTGCCCGAGTCAATGTCTTCCTTGGGAACCTTGTCGGCGTGCCAGACTACGGCGCGGCGCATGTAGGGGAACCACCACACGCGCACGAACTCGGCTTGCTTCCAGAGGGAGGTGTCCCAGGTGTCGAAGAGCTTGGAGTCGGCGTCGATAGCCTGGCTCCAGGACAGCGAGAAAGCCGGGACCGCCTTCAGGGTCACCTCGGTGATGACACCCAGGGCGCCCACTGAGAGGAGTGCGGCGCGGAATAGCTCAGGGTTCTCCTCAGCCGAGCACGCCCTCGTCTTCCCGTCGGCCATAGTCACCTTCATGGCAACAATGCTCTCACTCACCAGCCCATGCTTCAGACTGCTGCCGTGGGTGCCCGTGCTGATAGCACCCGCGATGCTCTGGTCATTGATGCTGCCCAGACTGGGCATTGCCAGACCGGCGGCATCGAGAGCTGAGCTGAGCTGGTACAGTCTGATACCCGCCTCGACGGTACACAAGCCTGTGGCCGGGTCGATGGAGAGGACGCGGTTGAAGTTGTCCAGGTTGAGCATCCAGGAGGAGGTGCAGGTCAAGTCAGAGGGCGAATGGCCTGAACCGACCGTGGTAAGACGGCGGCGGCATTGGCGGGCGAGGGTGATGGCCTTCTCAATCTCGGCAAGGGTCTCGGGCTGGATGAAGAGCTCTGGGAGCGAGCTGAAAGTGCGCGCCCAGGTGCGGTGGGTGTAAGCGGTGTGGGCGCGGAAGGGGGTGCCATCGGAAGAATTGGCCGTGATGGCGGTGCGGACCTCAATGGGAAGGGTAGTGAGACTGGTGGATGCCATGTTGGCGGTGATGTCGCGACGCGACAGGGTCTTAGTCGTGCTTGTGGTTGGTAAGACCTCACTTAGAGCCGTGAGGTCGGTTGGTGCAAAACAAGAAGTGTAGATTTTTTGAGTCGAGCTTCAAGCATACTCAGAGAACCGACACCCTCATCCTAGACCCGGCCTTCTGTCTCTCAACGGAAAAAAAATCCCGAGCCCTGTAAGTCCTTCAAGAAAGGTCTCGCTGAAGGGTCGAAGGCGTGATGGCGGGTATAAATCCTGTCCGAGTTCTGGACCCTGTCAAGTGGGGAGGTCTGGTGGGGCAGCCCGACAAACGCGATCGATAAGATTGATTTGTGTACTCTGGTTGGCTGGAGGCGCGGTTCGCGCTGCCGAGATTCCGCTCCTTCCAGAACCTTGTCAACGTCTTTCATCACTTCTCTCTGTCTCAACCTCGACTTCTTGTCTAAGTTAATAGAATGGAAGACAATCACCACAAAAAGTATTAATCGTTCTCGGCCCATCAATTTGCCTTGCCCGAATATTCACCCAGAGCCTTCGCCCTCCATTTCTCCCACTCTTTCTCACCAAAACCAAAAGCCTGACGAACACCAGTAAGCAAGCCCTTGATCGCATCCTGATCATCCATCAAAGGCCCCAAACCGAAGAAGAATCTCTGTACCTTCCTCCCTCGAACGACATACTCCGCGAGATCATCGCGCCCGCGCTCGCGGAACATCTCGGCAAACCTGACCTCTTCGTCCGACAGCTCGTTGGACCCGTCGTAGAACAGCCCAACCGGCCACAGCATGCACGGGGAGCAGAAAGCGTCTTCCTTTGATGCCGTCTGGGCCCATTCCCAGTCGATGATCCCCACAATGTTGAATGACTTGTCGACGAGGATATGGTCCCCTTTGTCATCCGTGTGTCTGAGGTAGAACTTTTCCCCTCCCGGCTGTTGTCCGTTTTCAGGCCAGACGTCGTCTATGAGGTCGAAACGGAAGCGATGTGCGACGAGGATGTCTTCAACGTTGTTGACGCCGATCTCGCCGCTCTCGATCTTGTCCGTGTAGGACTTGACAATGGCACGGGCTGCCTTCGCGGAGGAAGTGAACGGACCCAGCGGGCGTCCTTCGACGAACATGGGAGGGAAGGCAATTCCCTGAACTTTGTAGGGTCTCTCTCCTCCTTCTGTCGGCATAAGAGACCCCAACCTGTCGAACGGATGCCTTTCAATCTCCAGATAGACATCTGCCAGCTGCTGCATCACTTTCTCCTTCTCTGGTGCTGACAGTTGCGGCCAATGCACCGGTTTCCCCTCCAACTTTTCCATGAGGATATACCCAACCCCGACGTCGTTGTCTGGGTCAGTCGCACCCGCCCAGCCAAATACCTGCGGAACTGGGACCCGTGTTTGTGATCGGAGAAACAGGATGGTTGCCGCCTCGCTGCGGATGTCGTAGTCGCCGATGGCCTTCGGAGGGGACGAGGGGCCCTCGCGCCGGAACCTCGCTATCCACGTGACGCCGTCGTCGAAGACGATATCAGCATGGCAGTTTTGGCCGCCCATCGCGGAGGACAGCCGCCGTCCCGATACGTCCACGGTGCACGGAATGCCGCTGCGGAGTTGCGAAGCACGGCGGCAGAGAGCGGCGGCGTTAATTTTGGCGCAGAGAGCGGCCATGCAGCGGGCCTCTGCTCTCACATACATGGGGCGCCAGGCATCCCAGTTGTTCTGAGAAGGAGGAGGTAAAGTCAGTTGTTTCCTTTGGCCAACTCTTATTGCAAGAACACCTACCTCAAAACATGGGCACTGGTGGAACTGCCCCTGGAGATGTGTTCGACAGAGACGTCTGTGGCAGAGCACGCAATCACCAGCTCGCAGTACGGCGGGCTGCGAGCAGCCCTCCCAGTCGCATGGCCACAGGGCCATTTTCGTAATGATATCGGTGTGGACGGATGCGCAAGATGGTGATGGAAAAGATGAGAGAGCCTGGGGACTGTTTGCTTTCACTGGTGGGAGTGGGGATGAGAGAGCCTGGGACCGTTTGCTCTCGCTGGTGGGGGGGCATGCAGGCACCCAGCCCCTGGGCGTCACCTCAGCTTGGCAAGTGCAGATTTGATTGGGTTTCGTGAAGAAGGCGGGCTAGTTGAGCAGAGAAGTTGTCGTCATGGAAACTACTCTAACAAGATACTCCGTAAGATAGCGGGTGAGATAGATACTCCGTAACCATAAGATGGAGAGAATTAAAAAAAAACAGAGATAGAAAGAGAAGGGTAAATGTTTTGGATATAGACAAGTTCCCACAACACCACTGATTCTAGCAAGCACCCTTAATTTAAAGTGATATCAGACGTCATTATCGTTCTAAACCCAAAGCGCCATCGCTATGCATGTAAGCCCATTTGCTGACCCATATCCGCCATAACCTAAGTAGTACATCGCTTCATCATATCATATCCAATACACCTTCCTTTAATCCAAGGAATCTGTGGTTTCACTTAAAAGCCCTCCTGATCTGGCTCTTCCTCACCCTCCTCTTCTCCGTAAACCTCCTCACCCTCCTGACCCCAAGCTCGCCGTCCTCACCCCCATTACCCCCCTCCCCAAACCCAAACGCCCACAGACTCCCTCCCCCGCGCGGCATCCCCTTCCCAACCCCCAACTTCACGTCCATCTCCCCCCTCGTCGCACACCCCTTAAAAGCGGGCTCCTCCCTCATCTCAGCCGTAACCAAATACCCCACAATCTCCGCCAAACACGTCACCGCATGCGGCATGCGCAGCCTATTTCTCCCCGGCACCAACAACACCACCCCGAGGACAAAAAGCCCCAACAGCACCAACAGCGCATAAAACGCCTCCATATTCGCAAACATCCTCACCTCCCCCACCCCCTCCGCATTAACCCCCGTCAACGCCATAAAACACCCCCCTCCCAACACCGGCACCAACACCAACCCCACCGCCAACCCCTCCACCACCGCCAACCTCCACTCCCCACCCCTCATCGCATGCACCACCCCCTGCAGCGGCGCACAAGCCGCATAATCCGCCAGCACCGACGTCCCCACATCCACCCCGCCATTCCCACTCCCATTGTTATGCTCATCCGCCATCCTCCCCCACGGCACCAGCACCCTCACCGCGCCCACCACCGCCTGGAACACCAGAAAGGGCAACATCCCCAGCAGGGCCGGGACGAAGGAGTACAGGAAATCGGCGGCGGAAAAGGCGCCCGGTTGCGGGTCTGCTTTGAGGCCCGCGCCGGGGAGGAAGCCGGCTGAGATCTTTGTGGCGGGGAGGAAGGAGAGGACGAGGATCGTGGTGAGCAGGGCGAGGGAGGTGAGGAGGAGGAGGAGGAGCGGGACAGTGCGCAGGGAGGGGGGGAGGTAGCGCGCACGGGGGAGGCGGGGGGATTCGGGGTCGTGAGTGTGATCGAGGTCGGGGTTTTCTTGGTTGTGGTGGGGGGGAAAGGGGTTGAAGGGGGAGGGTTTGTGGTCACCAGGGTGGCGCTGCATTTTATGGCCTGCTGTGCCGGGGCCCGCGATGGGGAAGAGGTTTGGTTCGTCCATGGGGCTGCCGAGGGTGTGCCAGAAGCCCGGGCGGGTGCCGTCCTTCCAGGTCCAGTAGCAGAGGCGGTCGGCGGCGCGGCGGCGCAGGGCGAAGCGGATGCCGTCGCGGGTGCGGGCGAGCTGCGTGCCGCGGTAGTCCGAGGCGGTGTTTGTGTGGGCGACGAGCGTGGCGAGGTCCGCGAGCGACCGCGGGTCCCAGAGGAGGCCCGTGGTGGGGAGCGTGGCCCAGTAGCGCCAGACGATGATGGTGGAGGTGAACAAGGCGAGGTAGAGTGCCACGAGGGTCCAGGCGACGCCTTGGACGGTTGCCCAGGTCCAAGTTTGTTCAACCAGGATGACGGTGAAGAGCGAGCTTTGGAGGGGGATCGTGAAGTTCATCAGCCAGGTGACCAGCATTGGGATCCAGACGTTCCATGGCCCGACCAGCTTGGGCCACAGGAAGGACGAGTACAGCTCCTGAAACAGGGCGCCGTCTCTCACTTGCTCAGACTCAGAAGCTAGTCGGGCAAAGGGCAGCGTGCGCAGCATGGTCGTGGCGATGAACTGCGCGTAGAGCAACATGCCAGCACCGAGTAACTGCGGGAGGATGCGGAAGACGAAATAACGTCCTCCGTGGATGGTAGCCCACTCCAACAGCCCTTGGTGGAGATGTGAGTAGACAGCGCTCAAAATGAGTGCCGCAATCATCAAGAGACACACGGCCATAAAGCCAAACAGGGCGGGTGCCCGAAGCGGCCATGGCCTGAAGGTGAGCGGTGGGAGCTCAATTCCCCTGGAAAGAAGCTCCTCTCTTTCGACAGGTCTCCATTCGTGGGGTTGAGGTGGGCGCGACCCCTTCTTGAGCAGGCTTTCGGCGAGAGATTGAGCCGATTCTCGTGGCCCGGGGATAAACGGGCGTGGCACCTGTTGGCGAAGCGGGTCTGGCTGAGGGGGTTCAACCGGAGCATGAGTCGTCGGAGGCCGGTTCTGGAAGGGAGCGGTCCTGGGAAGATATTGTTGTGAGGGGCTGCGTTGAGAGCTCTGCTCCAATGGCGCTGGTTGGTAGCCATGAGGAAATGATCCAGGGGCAAGCCGGATCCCATCGGAAGAGGTCCCGCTGCCAGAGACTGTTGTTGTCGAGTAACCAGTATCGCGATCACGGGTGAGGGCCTCAATGGCATATTGGACAAAAGGGGTATTATCAATTCCTGGTGTGATGACGCCGTCGAGCCGGGCGAGCTCATCCCTGAATTCGGTTGCCATGGCAGCGTTTTGAGAAGCGTCCCAGGGCTGCTGGTAAGGACCTAGCCCCGGGAGATCAGGTACGCGGCGGTATGGCCCGTCAACAATAACAGGAGTGCCGTAAGATCGGACGATGACGGGAGGATCAAAGATGTTGTCGGTGCCGTCGGGCTCGGGTTCCGAGAGGGGAGATGGAGGTGACACAGGCCGCGGCGGGGTTGTTGAGGATGGAGGGGATGGAGTGAAAGGGACGGCAGATGCGTGTGTCGTTTGGATAAGACGGCGTCGAGACGAATCAGACTCTGGCCGAAGTCTCACCTCGGCAGGCTGCTGCAAGAGTCCAGACTGGTCCACATGTTCGGTGCTGAAGGTGTGGGTGTTCTGCGGGATCATGCTGGGACCCTTTTACAAGACGGGCAAAGCTTGGAAGCGGGCCTACAGGTAAGCAGCAAGCAGCAGCCAGCGCAGGAACAAGTTGGCCAATTGTCCATACAGGATTCAGGGCGGAGAATGATGATGCATTGATGATGCAGGCGGGCAATGCGCCATATTAACAGACTGAAATATGGTTGGAGGCTGGCTTCAGCCTGGTTTGAGATGTGAGAGGTTGGGCAGGGCGAGGGAGGGAGAGGCGGTGGTTGGGCGACCAGCCACCACACTTTTGCAACAATTGCGGCCAAACAACCACAAATTCACCACTTGCCGGCCGAGAACACACGGGAGAGGCCAGAAAATGAGGCTGGCCATGGCAGAGTTTCAGCCAAGCGCCGTGACTGTCTCGCGCGGGCGGAGATGGCAGGATCTCCAGACCGCTGGTTTGTTTCAACCGGTTGTCATGGTTGGCAAGCCTGGAAATGCTGGATTTGAAGTGGGAGAAATGGCAGACGTCAAATCAAAACACAGGAAGTGAGCCAAGTGCCAAGAAGTGTGTGGTGGGGCGCAGAAGCACCCCTGTGGATCCACCACGAACTGCACCCAGCCCCGCTTTGCAGTTGCCCCACCACCACTCCCCTTGCAGGGCTGAATCTGAGCATGTGTTGTCGCAGGGTCGAGACCGTCCGAGGACCCGGCCAGTTGGGACAGAAATGAGGGCGATTATGGGGTGCGGGAAGACAGCTGCATACTCCGTACATGCTGATGCGGCTTGGGTTTTAAGGGAAGAAAACTCGTTACCGAGTGAAGCACGGAAGATGTTTACAGCGGGATCTGGCGTGTCAGGACTCGGGAAGAAACGATGTTATTCAGAGGGCACTTTGAGTCCCTCACCCCTAATGAATGATGCTTGAGAGACTCGGATACTCCGTACCTCCATACATATTTTGCTTTTCAAAGTAAGTATACTTTTTAATGCCCGTCCTTTTATCTTCCAGAGACCCATCCGTACACCTTGATCCCCTTTTTACCCATCCTCTCCCCAGACATCATCTGCCTCCCGTCACCAAAGAACAAATTTTGTTTTCCGTTCAAACCATCCCATAAAATCTGACCAGCCACGCCCAACTCACGACTTCGCCGACCCAAATCCGACACAACCAACCAACCCAGTCCCAACGTAAACATGATACCTTATACCATAACCATAACCGTGCGTGTCATACCAATAGTCATACCATCATAACACTACTCCAACCCAATCCGTCCCATAACTCCATGACCCAGTCCGTCAGCATCAAGACAAAGGAGATTTTTTCCGTCGCGGTGACTCCTTCCTCGCCAAACCCCGAACCAGTCCACCCCAACCCAAGATAAAAAAGAAACAACGAAGACCAATCAAAGTGCGTCGACCCAACTCCAAAAAAACAACCAAAAAAAAACCCAGGCAGGGAAACAAAATCACCCCTTCCTCCTCAAAATCCCCTTCAACTTCTTCCCGAACCCCCCCTCTCTCTCCCCACCACCATCACCACCCTCCCTACCCATCCCCTGCTCTCGCCGGTACTCCCGATACCCCCTCGGCAACTCCATACTCGCCGCCCCCCTGCCTCCCAACCCCTCCACACCCCCCACCACACTCGCCATCCTCCTATGCCTCTTATCCACCCCCCACAAAACCCCATCACCATCCCCAGACCCCGACGTCGGCCCCTCATCACTCCTCCCCCTCCTATGATCCATCACGCCCTGCGGATGCGAGTGGCTCTTCTGTCTCCGGCCGGTGGCACTGCTGCTGCTGCCATTGTTGTTGCCGCTGCCGCCCCCACTGTTGCTGCTACCGCCATTGCCACTGCTGTGACGGTGTGGATGGGGCAGGGGGTGCACCAGCCCGGCCATGAAGCGGCGCGCGAGGCGCTTGGCGTCCCCGCCGATATTGGTGGTGTCGTCGTTGTCGGAGTCGTCGTCGGTGTCGGATTCGAAGACGGAGATGCGCGGTGGGGAGGGGGAGCGTGGCGGGGAGGAAGGGCGCTCGGGGTGTGAGGGGGAGGGATTGTTGGGTTCTGTGGGGAGGGGGGGGAGGGGGGGGAGGGGGCGGTCGAGGAGGTCTGAGGAAGGGGTGGGGGTTTGGTGATGTGAAAGGGGAGGAGGAGAAGGGGGGGAGGATTGTTGGCGGTGGGTTTTGGCGAGGTTTGCAAGTGATGGGGAGGAGCGGGTTGTGAGTTTGGATAGGGCGAAGTTGCGGAGGTTGGAGACGGAAGGGGTGCGTTTTCTCTTTCCCTGGGGGCCCTGATCTTGGGGCCCAGGGGAAGAGACCGCATCGGAAGGAGAAACGGGGCTCTTGTGGAAGTGAGGATAGAGGAATGATGATGCTGAATCCGACGAGCTTGCCACGATGGAATCGCGGTGTACGGAGCAGGGTGTCGTGAGCCTTGACGAGCTCGGGCGGGATGTTGTCGATGTTGTAGGCAGCGAGCTGTATTTGCTGGAACCCTGCGAGGCTGGAGATGGGAACGTCGGAGACAGCGGTGAGAGTTTCTGACCCAGTTGACGGGGCCGTGTATCCAGCCGTAGTGGCGCGGGAACTCGCTTCTTGGGAACTGTCGCACGCGGGAAGAGAGAATAGGACGGTGTCGGCAGCGGCTTGGACGTACGGCCTGAACCAGCAGGCCGTGTTCCAGTGCCGCCTGCGCTTCCTGAGCTCAACCTCGGGCCATATCTCATCGGTTGTTTCCCTTTGGCCGTTGCAGGTTGATGAGGTGCAGCTTTTGGGGCTTCATCGCCAGAAGCCGTGATGAGGTCCAAATACTCTGGCCTCCAATCCCACAAGGCCGGCCCCGCAACACAATACTGTCCATCTTCATCTAAGAGGCTCGGCCCAATGACCCCGGCCTTGGCTGGCGAGGAAGCCTCGGCGTCCTGGGAGTTTCGATCAACCAGCGAGTCCCCTTTGTAAAAGTGGGTGAAGTCAGTCCGAGGATATGAAAAGTTGGCGACGTGTGGTTTTGGTGGAGATGGACTCCGAGTCTCCGAGAGCCGGGAATCTTTGGAAAGACGGTCCTTGGTGGCCCGTTTCGTCAACGACATTGTCGTAATATGGGAGAGCTAAGGAGAGGAGAGAAGAGAAGAGTGCCGTGCTCGGGGGAAGAGTCAACGATTGGAATGGTAGCAAAGTGGCAAGGAAAAAGAAGTCAGAACAGAAGAGAACCGAAATAGAATGAGCATGCGTATGCAGCCCGGTCAACGTGATTGTGGAGAAGTAGATCGGAGGTTATATAATTCATGCATCCCGTTGTCCAGCCCCAATATGCCGCCCTCGGGAGGCGAACCCGCAGGGCTTGAACTCGGCGCCACTTGATGATCGGCGGTCCCAAGGCAGGAAGACGTAAACAAAAACGAGAGATGAGAGAAGGGAATCCAGGGATGTCTTGATGGAAAAGCCTGCATCAAAAAATGCCAGTGCCTGTAGGGAGCAAGGGGGTGGCTGCCTCAACACTGTCCTTCTGGTACGCAGCGGCACGAGCACCTTTTGACAGGTTGACGGTGTCGGGTACGGGTTTTCCATTTCAAGGCCTTGTTGATAATGGAGGGGTCGGAGTGCACATTGGGCGTCAGTGTCATGCAACTGCTTCCCACCAGAGTTCATCCTGCGCTCGGACTTTGACGCCTACGGGGTCCACGGCTGATGGCATATGACGTATCGAAGACAACCGGCAGACCAGTAACGGCAAAAGCAATGACCACAGGATCACCGGAATCTACCGGAAGTGTTGCTCCATAGAGCCTGAATGTTTTGTTGTCAGCGAGAACGAGATCAGACGACGAAATGGCTAGACGAACCGAAGAGAAGACCAACAGGCGGAGTCAGCGGGCATGGTCTGCGTGTCCATTGCCGCGCTCTCAGCTCGCCGTTGCAACAGACAAATGGCCAGGATCCCAAGACTAGGACATGGAGAGATGGTCATCCTTGTATGGACGCAAGAGACCTTGTTTCTTCGCAGGCAAACGTCCCGTCCCTGCCCCAGGCAGACACTGAGATGAGGGAGTGCCTGTCAGCCCCTGAGGTCCATGTTTGTTAGGTAAGCGAAGGCATTGTCGCCACAGTCAGGTTTGAGGGAGAACAAGGAGGGGAGAAGAGGAGAGCCAATGCCACCGACAGGCCGAGACATTGCGCCGCGCACCCAGAGAAGTGACACCAGGCCCTAGCGAAAGGTTGTTGAACCCTCGCCTCCGCATTCGCCGATCTCCCGGGCACAACTTAAGCTCAGCCTCAAGAGACGGAACCTCAATCACCAATCGGAACCCGCAGCCATCGTGAAACAGCCACAGCAGGGCGATTGGAGCTAGCAGTTCGTGGTTGTTGGATCGAGGTGAAGCTAGAAAGCCGTTGAGCTGGTGAGCTAGAGGCTCTCTTTCGTGTGATGGGTCAGATAAACGCAGTAAACAGGGGAGTTGGTGAGGTGGAGATTTAAATCAGGTCCAATGTTTGTTGAAGTCGAACCTGGAAGTTTCCTGAAGCTTCTTCCTGGGCAAACGCTCGAATTGTTGAGACTTTGTTCGGAGAAAGTTTAATTTCCATTGCGAGGAAGGGACAAGAAGCAACTACGACCCTGGTCCTTGTCCAGCTGGAGGGCGAGCTTTGACCTCTTAGCGGTCAGTGCTTGTGAGACCAACCCTCTCCGTCGGAAGCTGAGGTGATTCTCCACTGGGCCTCCTGATCAGGCTGACTTCAGCCTCCCAGTCCCAAGTTCCAACTGCCGGAGCTTGAGTGCGTCTCCTTGTCTCTGGATTGATCCGCGCCGGTGAGTGTCTGGTCTCAATTCGGGTAATGGTCTAGTGTCCGTTTCCCAAACGAGCGAACTGCTATCCGCGCGGCTCTTCTTTGGGACAGGGAGTTTGAGACAACACCTCAGGGGGAGTTATATCTTCCCTGCCCCCCTCCCTCTCCTTACTTCCTAGCTATTTAGGACCGGGTGTGATTTCCACTGGTTCTCGAAGACAGAGCACAGCCAAACTTCATAAGAGGGAACTGGCAGCCAAGACGAAATCAGGCGTCCAAAAACCTCCTGGACACAGACTGCCCAAGGCGCCACAGTGTCGGCTACGACACCTCCCGGATTCTTACCATTCAGATCCCTGCGATAAAGCGAATTGCAGCCCTATCAGTGGGTGATGTCTCATGTGCTGTCCCCACGATCCGCACGGCAAGATTGGGGGAAGGGAGCCGTCCCTGGTTCAGGCCCAGCTCCTGAAGACCCTAAAGCTGGAAGAGCCGCCCCCATAGCCTGGCCCGGAGAGTTCGTTTCGAAACCCCAACCCTGAACCCTGCCCTGGGTTACCTACCTTACCCAGATGGAGCCCTCTTGCACGACATCGTGTTACTCGCAGGAGGAGGGGGACCATTTGCTCGGATCGGATATTACCCGCGTGCTTGGGAAGTGTATCACCCCCAGAGTTGGACAGTGTCGGGGTTGGTCGTGACTGAAACCTTCCTCAACTCCGACACCTAGCATTGAGACTCGATCCGCAGCTTCACTTCCGGGAAACGTTTCGATCAACCACCGAGATTTTGTCTTCGTCGTGTTTGGGATTCATTTCCACTCGCGTTCTCGTGCCAAAGTCTCAATGAATCACACCTCTTTTCCCGTGCTCCCGCGATGGGGGCCCTGAGGCCGGCAGGTGTCGTTCACATCGCCTGTTTGCTTCGGATGTCCGTGAGACCGACACTCGAGCCGCCACCTGCCGCTGTTGCCGGACAGAACTTCGTCGGTGGTGGGACGGGTGTAATGAGAAGAGAGGCAATCGCGGCGAGGGAAAACATGGTGCTTCGGAGCGCGGTGGTGGTCTGTCACGCCGTGGGCGCCGCCCGAGTGACCGGCGCGTGATGAGACTGAAGGAAGGCAATCAAGCCAGTTCCCCATGCGAGATAGGGCCGATTGACCCCATCGATCCAAGTATCGAGACATCACAAGTAAGTGGCCAGAGCGGCGGAACTGTTGCTCCGACGATGGCGAGTCGACCTCGACTGTACGATGATGTTCGTTGTGTAGCCCGGGAGTAGTGAAAAGTCAAAGTTGGAGCCCGAAACCTCTGGGGAAGTACAGACGTGACAGGTTCTCGTAGCACTGCGGAACTACTGAGCGTTGACGAGGGTATTGGCGCACCTATTGGGGTATTTCAGGTCGAAGCTCACAAGCGCTCGGGGCCTTCGCGAAACACGCCGCGTTAACGCCCAAGAGATGTCCCCAAAGTTGGCAGGAAGAGAGGTCGCCGATGTGGTCTTCAAGCCAGCTCTCGTGAGTCCCGGGAAAATCAGGGACCACTCCAAACGGCCAAGTTTCTCGAGGTCTGTTGAACAAGAAATGATAGAGTGAGCAAATCATGCCTCGCCGTGTCAATCCATCGAGGATCTCGGACATGTCCGCATCTCCCAAACTGACCAGCAAAGATTGAAGGGAGAGCGACTCTGAGCAGAAGCTACCGGCGAAGCTCTTGAAACCGTAAGTGGTAAGATATGCTCTTGGGATTCCGTGCCAGAGCGGCTGGGTAAACCGATGCAGGTACACATGACTTGCTCTGGTGACATTTCCCCCTGCAACACCCATGCTGCTGATCATCGATACTTGGAAAGTCCCTGGGTTGGGTAAGGGTTGAAGGGGCGCATTGTAACCCTACGCGGGGATCACCCGTTGATCTGGGAAGGGGTTGGTATTGCCAGATGCCGGAGACAAGTCCTGTCACTGAGACGGGGGGCTCTTTTGCCCGCTGGGTGTTCCTGTCCTGCTTCTGCCTGGCTGCTTCTTCAGACTCCGTTGCTGCGTTCTAAAGATGCTCTCTCGCAAACAACAAGCTCAGTTCAGGGCCCAGGCAAGGAGGACAGAGTCTCGGAGGGTCCCAACCTCAACATCTGGAGTTCTTTGGCAAGACTCCCCCAACATCGAGTTGCAAGGTGTTCTTGAACTTTCTCGTCCTTGTCCACTTCTGGCTTCATCGTGTGTGTGATGGTTTAATCCCGCAGTCAACGCCGTCATCGAAACCGAGGAGGAATAACGTTAGCGACACTCGCCAACGCCTTCGTCCGGTCTCCCCGACCTTCAATGATGAGACGTCGGGGATCGCGGCCGGAGTCGTATGACGTCGCAACCGAAAGGGGTCGAGGTGTGGGGAGACTGAGCTTATTTTTATCACAGGCGTTCCCGCGTCGATGATTGGCTGGGCGTGTCATCCCCGTCCTCATCTTCGATCGGGGCCGAGCCGCCATGCCGTGCTCCCGATTCGGATCGTGGGCTCGGCAAAGAAGGGGGCAATCGGAGTTTTGCTTCGGGGCGCCTTCGCTTGTTTAGCTTGCCGCAAGACAACAAGCAATAGGCGCATCGGATCGTAATCACGAGATTTTAGAGGCCAAGAGTGGTCTTTGACCGAGGTGACATCGCCGGTTGCTGCCCTAAATTGGGAGAGAAAACCTCAAGAGAGCAAATCGACCGTGAGCTCGAGGAAGGTGGTGTGGGTCCCTGCCTGAACCGCCGTTCTGGGATCTCTGGCCCCAAAACCCTGACTTGCGATTGGCGGGATTTGGACCCGCTGTTTCGTCATTTCTGGACTGCCAGCGCACTGTCGCGGCCAGTCACCCAACCACCTTGTTTTCCCCGAGTCTCAAGAAGGGTTGGGCGGCCATGGGCATCATTGATGAGGCGCAAGGGATGGAGGGAGCCAGCGTGTCTTTGTTCGCACTCGTCGCTCCGGGGTTAGGGACTTCATATCAACCGAGAGCTTGGCATGAGATGGGGGCTGAGGTTCGGCGACCCACCACTCCTAGAGACGTTGATAACGGCGATCTCTCGTTCTGAGCTTGAGTCTATCTTGAGGTGGTCTTTAGGTAGATAGGGACAGAGCACGGATAAGGTAACTGAGGCAATATGTTCAGTTGTTGAGGCATCCAAGAAACCTGAAGCCATGGCAGCTGCAGCTTGGGTCGGCAGTGACTTGCAGACGGAGCCCGATGTCTCCCTTTGATTGAGTGAGACCTGTTCGAGGAGGCCCGACCAGCTTCTCGACCTACACCATCCACACCCAGTACCACGAGCTCTTTGCAACATATTCCGATTGATACTTCGGGTCATCTCGCCGTTTTGAAGTCCCGCGCTCGATGTTGACTAAAACAGAAATCGCTCTTCCCCTGACAGCAGCAGCACCAAGCGATTCGGCTAAGGCCCGTGCACTCGCTAGCGTCTTCCCCTGGCCAGCTGCAGTCTCGCTGTCAGCGCTGCTGAACTCTCCGACCAGCTCTCCTGTCTCCAAACTCGCCAGTCACTCAAAAATCAACAGCTCCAGCAACCTGTTGGTCTTCGGCGGATTGCACCCTCGTTTGATGCCATTGGAACCCGAGAATGCCCTGCGCCAGCAACCGGGCTCTCGTCTTCCACCGTCCCTCGTTTTTCGCAACACGGCGGAACCCTTTGACGTGTTGACGTAGCGGTGAGTGTAGCAGCAGCTTGAGTTTGGAGCTTGGCCGCGACATGTGGTCGGGCACCAGCCAGAGTCGCGATCCGACAACAATGGATGCATGCTAATTGTGGCCACCACCGGGCAGCCTCGCTCGTTTTGTTTTGTCGCAGGACCCGACAAAGCCAGGCGCTTGATGCCCTGCGAACGCGCGACCAGTCATTCCTTTTTTGCTTTTAGTTCGACGGCAAACCCGACCTCCCCTCCTTCTGCTGCACGCCTTGATCCGACCGAAGCGATTTTTGGCCCTTCGCCAGCCACACACTTTTTGAGTCCCGCCTCCCGCATTTCCAGCTCAGCAGCCCAACCACGGCCCTTCCAAGCTTCCAACCCGGGTCGGATGCCCCTTGCGTAGTGCTCGAGAGCAGGCTCTACCCTTCGTTCTTCCATTCCTTCCGGAGACCTTCTTTTCCTTGCTCTGAGGCAATACAGAGCTTCCCCTCCTTCATCCACCTACCCCAGCTCTCTCCAGGGTGAGTCGTCTTTAGCTACTCCGCACACAGGCTACATCCCCGCGCCCACCTGTTCGCAACAGCCTCTGACCCTGCACCCAGCGCCGGGCTCTAGCAGCAAATCCCCGTCACCACTGCGCGTGGTGACCGTTCGCCTTGTCGACCACACCAGCGTCCGCTGGTGCTCTGGGAGACCTTGCTGCTGGCAGTCAAGAAGCGTCGTTCCCTCGCATCTCCAGCGAGTTCCACGCCCACCCCATAACCCCCGTACAACAGCGCCAGCAACCGACGTTTCCTCACCGAAAAGACGCCGTAACACCCCGACAAGACGAAAGATCTCTCACTCCGTCCTCCCACCGGACTCTCCGTCGAACCCCTCGCTTCTCCGCCAGTCCTAGCCCCCATCCGCCCGAGACACCGCGCCGGATACACCTTGAAGCAGTCACCGTTGGCATCAGCCCGCGGCCCCTCTTCTCGACCTTCCCAGGAACTGGACGAGCCCAACAAGACTTCGACCCCCTCCGACGAGAGCTCTCAGGGGAGCTGAGCGACGATCCTGAAGAAGTGTCACCTGTTCTGCCGGCATCGTTCAAGCAACGCCTCTCTTCGACTGCCCTCTCACCACACCCGGCCGTTCGGCTCTCCAGGCATACCAAGAGCGCTATCCTTTGGGCCCTCGAGGAAGCGCTTCGGCAACCGCACCTTTTTTCGCCGGACGTTGTGGAGGAGAACGCCTCAATGGCGGACCTCATTGCCGGCAGCGGCCCTGCCGTGACCAATGGCCATGCCACATCCTCCCACCGACCGACTGCCCCCCCCACACAGACCGGATCTCCGCAGCAAGTAATTCGCGGCCCTCGCATGATTATGCGCGAGCGGGCGGAACGCGAGGCACGGCAACGAGCAGAGCGGGAGCAGATGGAGCGTGCCCGAGCCGAAGAAGAAGCTCGTTTGATCGAAGAGACACACCGCAGGGCAGCTGAGCACAGACAGCCCGTTGCTGGCGCTGTTTCAAGCAGCGATCTCCACTCCGACCCGGCCACCCAACGCCGGCAACAACGTGCGCAGGAAGCTCACGCATCCTCGCGCATCCCAACAACCATGCCTTCCGCTCCCACGCACCAACCAGGTGCCGTGCCACCGCTCCGCCCAACTCGGGTGCCCGCGACAGGACAAACGCCTCAAAACTTCACGTCTGCCCAACAACCTAGTATCAGCGCTCCAGCGCCTGCGCAATCCGGAGAAGCGCCGTCGCAGGGCATAGTTGGTTCTCGACTTAAGAATTCGTTCCCCCATGCCTTCGAGCGGTGGGAAGCTCTCTCGGCGCATTGGGAAGGCATGACAAGCTTCTGGCTGAGGCGGCTGCAAGAAAATACCGAAGAAGCTGAGCGCAACCCAATAAGCACACAGCTCTCTCGGCAGGTTGCCGACCTGTCAGCTGCTGGCGCCAATCTCTTCCATGCCGTAGTCGAGCTGCAGCGGCTTCGCGCCAGTTCCGAGCGCAAGTTCCAGCGGTGGTTCTTCGAAACTCGGGCCGAGCTGGAGCGCCACCAGGAGGTCAACGCGATGCTGGAAGCTCAGATGGAGCAAGAGCGACAAGCGAGAGCTGACGCAGCCCGCGTCGCTGCGCAGAGCGAAGCCGAGAGCATGAAGTTGCAGAAGCTGGTAAACGAGATGCGGCGCGAACTGCTCATTTCCAAGGAGGAAGCGCGTCGCGCATGGGAAGAGCTTGGCCGCCGCGAGCAAGAAGAGCGCGACCGCACCGTCTCGCTCCAGCAGGGCCACCCCACGATCGTTGGCGGGGTGCAGGTCGTGCCCATGACGCAGGGCATGGCGCCAAGTCGTGCTGCCAGCCGGCATAATCGATCGCACAGCCACGCCGTCGACACCTCGGACTACTCGGCTGCCCAGGGCGGTCAGTACCCGACGTACACATCTCCTCCGCCGCCGGTTGTGCAACCGCCAACCTCTGGGAGTGACCCCATGGCCGGATACTTCCCGCACCCCGGGGCTGCCGGCCAAGAGCCGGGCGACTACGGCCCGGGCTCGGATACGGGGTACAGCGAAGGAGAATACATGATCGATGCGCGAGGCCAGTACCTGAGAGACGAGAACGGCAACAGGATCCCTTTCCACAGCCCGACGGGTTCACCAAGCCGAGCGAGGAGGCCTGACGCAGTCAGCCCGGAGGACTACCCGACGCCAGGATCCCAGCCAACGCCAACAAGTTACCCCCCGTCCAGCTCACAGTGGGCGGGGTACGCTGCCGGGGCGCCTGAGTACTCGGGACAGGGGTTTGCGCCGGCAGGCTGGGAGCAGATGCCACGCCATCATCATCCCACGAGGTTGAGCGATGTCATGGAGGAGGATGAGAGGAGTCGGACGTCTATTAGTCAAGTCAGTCGTGCTTGAGGCGGTTGCTTGCTGCTCTTGGTCCGGCTGACAGATGACGGACGACAAGACACCTTGTTGCTCATCTTCGATATCCCTCACCCCCTCGATAACTCTGTTTCTGTCTTCTCTCATCTTCGGCGCGGCGTTTCTCATTGCGATGAAAAGAGGCTTGCCTGGTTGGTTGGTTGGTTGGTTGGGGGTTGTTGGTCTTCTCTTGTTTTTGAGGGAACACATCCTTGCTTCGTTGTTTTTTCGTTTCTGCTTTCTTTTTCTCATCTCTCGTTGAATCCCGCCCCCCTCCCCGCCTGCTCTTCAATTCTTTTCTGATCGCGAGGTCTGTTGCTGGCATCAAGCTCCCCTTTGTACAAACTCTGTACTTGGGGTTAAGCTTCATGTGAGACCTGATCGGAGCTTGAACTCAGTGGGAGGGGGAGTGTGGTAGAAGTTGGATGTTGTTGGTGTATTGTTGGAGTGTTGTGGTGGAAGGTGGCCATGATGGAAAGAAAGAACGCACGCATCCCACGCATCGCACGCCCTGTTCATGAATCATCAAATCAATCATCAAATCAATCTAGCGCGAACGGAACGGATAGAGACGACGACAATTCGAGGCACGGCACGGCATGGCATGTCCTGGTTTTCTGTTTATACACAAGGTTGTTTGGACTTGACGAATCTTTTGGCGGACTCTGGTTCGCGGTTCGGGGCTTCGTTTTCTGGTTGCTGGCGGGTATGGGGCTCTGGTTGTTCCGTGGCGAGGCGCTGGGGTGTGATGTGGTGGTAATCGTAATGTATGGCGGGAGGTTGTGGAGGAGGTGGAAGCAGCGCTGAGTTACGGGACGAAGAGGGAGATCAGGCCTTTGGATGTCAGGCTAGGAGACGGAGTGTTGTCTGGGAACCGGAGGATGCTTGTTTTTGTATTTATAGGAAAGGATCTGAAGGAATGAATGGAAATGATTTGGTCATGCGGATGTGTTGGGGGGGCGGTTCAGCCTTGGAATGTCGGGTCTTGTGTCCCAGTCTTCCAGGCCCAAGAATCTAGTTTGGTGGTCAAGTGCCATGCTTAGTAGTTGTCCACCTGCTTAATTGGATAGGAAGCTGAGGGTTGAGCTTCATAATGTCCCGAGAATTCTGGTGGTATGGTTAGAGACAGGGAAGGAGGTCTCATGTTCTTCAAGTCGGGCGCTCCTTGTGAGAGGCCAAATCTCGGCATCTCAGAAACAAACGTGTTGTTCCAACTCGTTATTTCTTGTTTTCCTTCTTTGGTTCTCTGGGAAAAGACGATTCTTTTTGTTAGCTGTGTCCTTGGACATCAAATACCGGCAAGAGATCTCATCTGCTGTGACCTTCCTGTCTGTGGTGGTTGAATGGGCCTGGACGGGTGGGGCCGGCCCCTGCAGATCGCTGTTGCAGTTTCTCCACTGTGATCCGCACTGTTGGACCTTGGAACTTGACCCATCTCGACCATCTCCAACCTCATCCAACTCAGACTTTCTTGGATAAATAAGGACTATTTTTTTGTTTCTTGCTTGAAATTTGATATTTGTTTACTGCCACTTTGGTCAATTTGAGTCACCACGCCTGTTACTTTCAGCAAACCAGTTTAAGCCAGGCGTCAGTATCGGTCAGGAGTCAAGGAAGGACGGTAGTGGTTGAAGATGATTGTTTCATGCAGGTTTGTCTCCAGCTTCGAGCCATTAAGCCCCCCCGATCTTCCACATCTTCTTAAGTTATGTGTATTGTATTTTATTTGGCTGACCGTTTTTCGCAGTACTCCCCTGCGGGGCCTGGCATTCTCAGTCAGAGCGAGACCCGCGGCCGCGCTATCGTCAGCAGCAGCAGGCGGGTTCAGGAGATCATTTGCTTCGAGGGCTGGTGCAAGACCTCTCTGGGCCGCCAATGAGTTGGTGAGGACGAGGCATCAAGCTGGCTCGCCAAGGGGGTTGAAGAGCGACGTGCACCCGGAAGCGACGGGCAGGGAGCCACCTGCTTTTGCGTTTGCATTTGAGTGAGTCCCTCCTCTCAACGACTGTCCTTGGTTGGATGAGGGAAGTTGAGCGTTGTTACTGAGTTCTGAACAGCATTGATGGCGTTCTACTCCACGTGTCCAAGCCCATTCCCGGCGCTCCTGAAGTCTTGAAGTTTCTGAACGACTACAACATCCCCTTCATCCTGCTCACCAACGGTGGCGGCAAGCATGAGACGGAGCGTGTCAAAGACCTGACCAACAAGCTTGGGTTGCAGCTCTCAACAGACAACTTCATCCAGTCTCATACCCCCTTCCGCGATCTTCTCGAGGGCCCGGATAGCCTCCGCGAGAAGACCGTTCTGGTGACAGGGTCGGACTACGAAAAGTGCCGCGCCATCTTTAAGGAGTAAGCCAACCATCCCCCCTCCCTTCACGCCTGAAAAACCCCTAACTATCTCAGATACGGCTTCAAAAACGTCATCACCCCCGCTGACATCTACCACTCCGACCCCACCATCTTCCCCTTCCAATCCGTCGCCACCTCCACCATGACCGCCCAATCCCTCCCCCGCCCCCTCTTCTCCTCCCCAACCACCAGCACCTCCTCCCCACCCCCCACCACCAATCTCAAAATCGACGCCATGTTCGTCCTCAACGACCCGCGGGACTGGGCCCTCGACATCCAAATCCTCACCGACTTGCTCCTCTCCCACTCTGGCTACGCAGGCACCTATTCCCCACTCAACAACAACCCGTCCCTGCCCAACTGCGGCTGGCAGGCTGACGGGCAGCCCAGACTCTACTTCAGCAACGCTGACCTGCTTTGGAGTGCGGGTTATCACCTGCCGCGGCTGGGGCAGGGCGCGTTCCAGGCCGCGCTAGCGGGGGTGTGGAGGAGGATTACGGGCGGGCATGAGCTGCAGCGCACGAGCATTGGAAAGCCGTATGGGGAGACGTATCGGTTTGCGGAGCGGGTGTTGAGCAGCCATCGGCATGAGGTGTTGCGGGTGATGCATGAGGGTGAAGATGGTGGGGGCAGGCATGAAGGGACGGTGGGGGCGTTGAAGAGGGTGTATATGGTGGGGGACAATCCCGAGAGTGATATTGCGGGGGCGAATGGGTATGTCAGTGAGCATGGGACGGAGTGGGTGTCGGTTTTGGTGAAGACGGGGGTGTGGAGTGAGGAGAGGGATGGGGGGAAGTTGGAGGGGGAGTTTAAGCCCAAGGCGGTGGTGCAGGATGTAATGGGTGCGGTGAGGTGGGCGTTGAAGAGGGAGGGGTGGAAGCAGGGGGATGGGAAGCTTGAGTGAGGAGGGGTGGATGGGTGTAGATAGGTGCGAGGTGAATGTTGGATGTAATACTTAAAAGTTGCAGTATGTGTGTAAGAAAGAGTTACTGGTTGACACAAATCTCCGGGCCACCGAGTTGGTCAACTGGCAAGACATTGCTCACATACTTAGCAGAGCGTGGCACGCCCAACATTGTGAAGAGCATGGTCTTTCTTCATGAAGAATAGAGCTTTCGGCATAAGAAGGATTAGCAGACTGAGGTGGCTGTGGAATGAACGATTCTCCGGGTTGGACCCAAGGAGCACTCCCATTGCTTGGTAGAGTCCAAAATGTTGCATGTGTTCCAACAAGCTCATTGGCTCGGTGGTCTAGTGGTATGATTCTCGCTTAGGGTTCACCCTACAGCATCTGTTGCGAGAGGTCCCGGGTTCAATCCCCGGCCGAGCCCGTCTAAAGACTTTTATTTTGATATTTTCAGCTTCGAGTTTCTGGATTCTTTTTGGGTGTTTTCAGCGTCTGTTAGAAGTTTTGAGTCCTGACAAGGCAATAAGACCGAGCGGTGGGTTCTCAAGCTTCCAACAAACGTTTAAACTCCCGTGCTCAGGCCTTCAATATTCATCTCGATGTCGAACTACCCCCTTGCTCTTGAGACAATGGCCATTTATCTGAGACTTTGGACTTCTCAGTAGCGGCTCCAGGCGAGACATTGTGCAACAATGTCTCGGCGGCGATAGCTCGAGATCCAAGCGAGGGGTATGGCCTTTTATTGAAGCATATATTGCCAACCCACAGCTAATTGAACATCCGACGATGATGCCATGCTATCATGGGACCGAAAATTCCGGGAGTTTATGGACTGTGGCCAGACGGCTTAGCGCAAGCAAGAGAAGAAAGAAGTGTCACCAACTCTTGTATCCCACGCCTACCAGGCTCGTACCCCGGTGTTGGAGACGAAAGCATCAAGTACAGGAGAGTATCCCAGAAGCGTAAGACCGGAGCAACGTTCAGTCTTGAACTCTCAATGGTTTCACTGCATGTAGTAGCAGCGGGTAAGCCAATATAGTCCGAAAAGCCGGCGTAAGGTTACAATCTCTCCGCAGCAATCTTCGTGAGCCGTGTTCCCAGGATGCTTGGCGAGCCCGTGGCCGAGTCCCTGGAACGACCATCGTCTCAGAGCAATCCGATGTTGTTGGCGAGGGCAAAATGGAGGATTGGCATGGCATCGAAGTGCCGATTGCGAGATGTTGCCGCTGCTGAGCCATGTCCAGAGCTTGGTCCGTGTCTGCTGAAGGAGCCTGTTCCTTCGTACCAACCTGGAAACTCCATATCCGAACACGTCAAGGAACCAGCACGGAAGTCAAACTATTCCCAGATATCGACAGCCTTCGGGATTTTGAGACTATGCCCGTGACATGGCTTACAGTTTCAGACATGGTCACTTTCACCACGTTACCTAGGTTCCCTCGCCTCTTCCTCTCAACACTCAGCCCGGGAAGCCCGGAGACTGCCTTCGCCCAGACCAAGAAAGTCTGAGCGGCCGATTCAAGACGACAGCGGAATGGACTCCGGTCGGGTAGATGCGGTCTCGAATTGTGTGACGAAGGGGGATGGCAACCCATGGACCTGGCAGATCAACGCGTCCCTGGTGGCTCGGTAAGGTCCCGGGTCTTCAATTCGTCGAGTTGACCACCTGCGTTGCATTGTGTGTCTTGGCCGGCTCATGGGTGTCTCTGGCGGATTCGAATTTTGAGGGCTTCAACAGCGAGACTGGGCCTTGAAACCTAGGGAAGCCACGACCTGGGCATGATGAGGAGGGGCCAAGCCTCATGCAGGAATTGCGGCTTCCTCTTTCGTCCAGATGTCCCTCCCGTTCCTGACTCACCGCTTCTAGAATGCTGCAAGGAAGAACTGTAATTCTTGCGCAGCTCCGCAAAAAAATCTCCCTTGCAACATTCCTCATGCCTGGCCTCAACGCAACACTCAAGATGGCGACCCTCAACACCATGGCGATGGCTTGGCGATATTCAGCTCCGTTACGGAACGGTGGACCTCCAAACCAAACGATGCGCCAAGGCTCGGCATTTCTTTCGGGGCAGACAGCTCCGGAACCCCAGGCCTTGGCTTCAGCTAAAATGGAGATGGAGTTCAATTCGGTCGACGCGCTGCCCCGCAAGCCATCTCCCGAACCTTCGTGGTCTTGGCCTTGTCCAGGTCTGCTCACTTGCGGTCTCGGGCCGAGGGTCGACGCCTCCATACTTGTACAACGCGTGTCAACTCAAGACATCGAGCGGATGCCACAGCCTCCAGGTTATCTTTTTGGATATCGCCGACAACGAACCATGGAAGCAGATCGATAAGAAACCATCCAGCCAGGGTCCTGATACCGAGTGTGGGATAGGGCTGCCATTGGCCGAGACATTGGCATGCAGCCGTTCGGAGCCCAGGCATGCCCCGGTGGCGAGAATCGGTTAGTGCGAACCATGGACGCCGTTTCTGCGTGCTGGACAACATCCTAACTGAAATGTCTCTAGCTTCATGATAATGCCGCAAGGAGGCCCGGGATCTGTTCAGATCACTCCTGGCAGTGCGCCTTAAGTCTCCTCGGACAAAAGCCGCTGAGTTCTTCCCTGCTTCAGGGCCCTCGCATCAATGTTATCGCATCTTCGCGGGATCGCCAACGGGACAAAACGGTGGACCTGCTCCCCAGGTCTCTGGGCGGGCCAGCCCCCGCTTCGATCCCTGTCATCTCATCGGGGACTCGACCCATGGCCCAGCCATCAGACCAGTTTTGGCAGGTCAGCAATTAACGTTGCCGGGGGGCTGCGTCTCCCCGGCGCTGGCGGGTTGCGTGCTTCCAGAAGATGCCCCTCCCACGCTGCGTCGGCGAACAGAGTGGCCCAGGCACCCCAGTATCTGCTGAGCGCCCCCGGTCCTGACCCAAATGTCGCCCAGCGCCGCCGTCCGGTCGCCAAAACTGCAGCGCTGAAATCCCACCAGTTTCCCTCGCTCGACACTCACTCACTCCCCTTTCGGTGTCCTGCATTCCAACCCGTCAAACAACCGAAACCCCGCTCAGCGATCTGCGCCGGGCAGAAGACAGCCATGTCCACGCTCAACAGACATTAACCGCTCCCTGTCGTCAAGTTGCCCTGCGTCTGCCATCTGAACCCCCGTCGGCTCCATCACCTGCGCCCGAGCGCATCCGCACATCGGACGACTCAACCGAACACCGCTTTCCCGGCACCGTCGCGCCGACAACCACGGAGCGGGCCCAGCCTCGCACGGCTGGGAGACTGAGGTCGGAAAATGGCGATGGGATTCCTCAGGTCCCTGTGGCGGCGGAGGGAAGACGAAGTGGTGCCAGATATGGGCAGCTCGTTGGAGGGGGACTCGACTGGCTTTGCGTCGCTGAAGCACTTCGAGAAGATGCATCGCCTCGACCCGAATCTGCCCCTGGACGAATTGGAGGAGGTTGACGTCGCCCTGAACACGGCCAACCTCGAAAAGGGGGCCGAAATCGAGCAGATCTTGGCCGAGGATAACTCGCCATACCCAGAAGTGAGGGCCTCGGTTCGAAACTTCGATGTCGATATGCCCGTCAACACCATACGGGCTTGGTCTATTGGCATGTTTCTGTGCACGCTTGGATCTGCCGTCAACATGCTTCTGTCCCTCAGGAACCCGAGCATCTCACTCACCACTTTTGTCATCCAATTGATCGCCTACCCTCTGGGCTTGCTGTGGGACCTGATATTCCCCGATCGCGTGTTCAACATCTGGGGTCTCAAGTTCAACTTCAAGCCGGGGCCGTTCAACTTCAAGGAGCACGTTATTATCGTGGTCATGTCGAACGTAGGTGGATTTGGCTCGTGTTTGTGGTTGATTGCTAATTAGTTTCTAGGCCGCCTACGGTGGTGGCGCTCTCTACGCGACGGATGTTATCATCGCACAGCGCATGTGGTACAATCAGGACTTTGGGTGGTTGTGGCAGATCATGTTTGGCATCACGACGCTCTGCACCGGCTACGGGCTGGCTGGTCTGGCACGGAGGTTTCTCGTCTGGCCCGCCGCCATGATCTGGCCCACCGATCTAGTCAACTGCGCCCTCTTCTACACCCTTCACGACCACTCCCCGTCGGATCCGTCGAGGGCCAACGGATGGAGAATCAGTCGCTACAAGTGGTTCATGCTGGTTTTCGCTGGCTCCTTCTTGTGGTATTGGTTCCCCGGCTTTCTCTTCCAGGGTCTGTCGTGGTTCTGTTGGCTCACCTGGATCTGGCCAGACAACGTCGTCGTCAACCAGGTCTTTGGTGGTTACAGTGGTTACGGCCTGTTTCCGATGACTCTGGTAGGCAAAGATTCCGCTGCTCGCCAAACATGCTGCTAACTCCTTTTAGGACTGGAGTATCGTCACCGGCTACCTCATGTCTCCGCTCATCCCTCCCTTCCACGCCATCGCCAATGTAATGGGGGGCGTCACCTTCTTCTTCGTCATCGTCTCGATTGGAATTCACTACTCCGGCTTGTGGTACAACGCATACTTGCCCGTCCAACACTCGGCGGCCTACGATAACATGGGCAAGCTATACAACGTTTCCAGGATCCTCAGCAACAACATGCAGTTCGACGAGGCCAAGTACAACGCTTATTCGCCCCTATACCTTCCCACCCAGTTTGCACTTAGTTACGGTCTCTCTTTTGCCGCTGTCGCCGCTGTAATAACCCATGTCGCGGTCTACCACGGCCGGGAGATCTGGACGCAGTGGAAGCTGGCTCGGTCACAGGAAGATGATGTGCACATGCGGTTGATGAAGAAGTACCGCGATGCTGATGACTGGTGGTACACGGTTCTTTTCGTCATCATGGTTGGCCTCTCGTTTGCCGTCGTCTGCGCCTGGGACACCGGCTTCCCTTGGTGGGCCTACATCGTCTGCATCCTCATCCCGCTGATCTGGACAGTCCCGATCGGCATCGTGCAGGCCATCACCAATAACCAGCTCGGGCTCAACGTCCTCACCGAGTTTATTGTCGGCTACATGCTTCCTGGCCGCCCCCTCGCCATGATGATGTTCAAGAACTACGGCTATCTATGCATGGCGCAGGCCCTCTACTTCATCCAGGACCTCAAGCTTGGCCACTACATGAAGGTCCCGCCCCGCGTCATGTTCTGGTCGCAGCTCATCGCCTCCATCTGGTCTGCCATCGTCCAGATCGTCGTCATGAACTGGGCCCTCGCCATCATCCCCAACGTCTGCTCCGAGGACCAGGTCCACCAGTGGAACTGCCCCAGCGCCCGCGTCTTCTACACCGCATCCATCATCTGGGGCGCCATCGGCCCCGCCCGCATGTTTTCGGGCAAGGCCCTCTACAGCTCGCTGCAGTGGTTCTGGCTTGTTGGCGCCCTCACCCCCATCATCACCTGGTTCTTTGCCCGCCGCTCGCCACGCGGCATCTGGCGCTACGTCAACATGCCCCTCATCTTTGGCGGCAGCGGCATGATGCCGCCCGCGACTGTGTACATCTACTACTGCTGGGGCATCGTTGGCACAGCGTTCAACTACTTCATCAGGCGGCGCAAGACGGGCTGGTGGCTGCAGTACAATTATGTCACGTCCTCGGCGTTGGACTGCGGCCTGATTGTGTCGACGCTGGTCATCTTCTTTGCGCTGTACATGAGTAACACGGAGGCGCCGAAGTGGTTTGGGAATGAGGTTGCGACTCGGACGATGGATATGACAAATCGGGCGGTGCAGATTGCTGTTGCGCCCGGGGAGACGTTTGGACCGAGTTCGTGGCCTTGATGTCGGCTTCTGTAGGGGCTGGGTTGGATGGAGTCCGGGAGTTTTTGTTTATCTTTGGGATGGGATCTCTACTACCATTGTTTTTTCTGCGAGCGTTCATATGGCATGGGTATTTACTTGTTTGAATATTCCCTCTGAGATTATTGTTTTCTTGTCTATCCCCAAATGGTGGGCAACCACAGATGCCAAAGCGAAGGGGTGTGTTTTTATTTTCGTATCAGCCAGGGTGTTGGGAGTTCCATATCGAAGGATTTGTGACGGGCGCTACTAGGTATTCCCTATTTCCGGACATCGTGGTTGGTATTGGCTGTGGGCCATGGAAGCGATAAGGGTAGGAAAGAGAAGAAAGCCGGATGCGACGGGAAGAGTTAGATCTTGGTTATGATAAGGGGAAGAAGTGGTTTCTCCCATGATAGCTTCCCTGTTCGCTGCTTGGTATGAGATGATGTTTGGCTAGGGAATGGTCGGCTGTGGGAAAAGTGGCTAGGGGTTGTTGTGATGTTGTCAGTTATGGGCCTTGACAGGTCCCGTGGATCTCGGTGTTACTCTTTGTGTTAATGAACGAGTGTTCTTCCTAATTAAGTGCCCCCTTGAGTGTTCCGTCGCGGTTTTGGTACTTGTCGTTGAAGCTGCCGCCGAGATTGTCTGGTGCTCACTTTCAAGATTATCCGAAACAAAATCCAGAATGAGGTCAAGATTCGGGGCGGTGGGGGAAGCCAGCTTGTGTTCACTCCAGTCCTGTCAAAACGTATTTCCGACTCTCGATAATTCCATCCCTTTAAATACTCTCTAACATCGACAACTTGTTCTCATATAACGCTGTCAAAAATACCCGCTTAAACCGCATGACACATAACCACACCCAGATCATCCGTTCGTAACTCATACCAAACCAGTCCCGAACTCACCCAACCCTCTCCCCCCTCCCCCCATCCCTATTCGCCCTCCAAACCCCCTCCCCATCCTCAAACTCCTCCATCTTCCACACCTCCACCCTCTTCTTACACTCCTCCAGCGCCTCCTCCCCAGCCCGCCAGGCTGCCTGCCGGTGCGGGGACGACACGGCAATCAAAATACTCTCTTCTCCGATGGGCACGTCGCCTAGCCTGTGCACCATAGCAATTCCCTTGAGAGAGTGCTTGTCTTTGAGGGAGACACAGATCTCTAGCATGGTGCGGAGGGCTCGAGGGACGTAGGCGGTGTAGGAGAGTTGTTTGACGGATTTGGAGTCGAAGTTGTCGCGGGTTGTGCCTGGGGGGGAAGGTTAGGTTGCGAAAAGGAAGCAATGGGGAGGGAGGGGTGAAGTTTTACCGGCGAAGAGCACGATGGCGCCTGCTTGGGGAGAGCGGACGCGGTCGGTGACGGATTGGATATTGAGGTGGGAGTTGGTCAGGGCGACGTAGCAGCTTTCTTCGGAGAGGGAGTATCCTTCCAGGGAGGGGGCGTCGGTGGTCATGGTGAGGTTGTTAAGGGGAGGTGAGGTGGAAAGTAAACAAAGAGGTCTGGTCTCAGGGGTTCAGGGGCAAGGCGGGGTAGAGGTGATGGGAGTGGTGGGAAGATGGTTGCACAGTGTCTGCTGAGTGGGCTTAGTTGAGGTTGAGATCTGAAACATTGATATAGTTTACTCACTGGTTAGAGAGCCTGGACTGTAAAAGAGCCAGGTTGCGGGTGTGAAGCCGAAGTTGGTGACTTTGGAGTAAGGTCCTGGGGGTGAACTTGTGAAGGGAAGGAGAGATGGGTCTGGCGACTAAGCAGGAGTGCAATGTAGGCCTTGTCTCTTTTTCTCAGAATCTCACCACAAGAAACAAACCCTCACGAAGACTGCCCTGTTTTCTCAACACATTTGTGTATTGACTTTCCAATCCCGCAACTGAGACATAGGACTCAGAAGAGCTGCCCACAGCGACATCGCTGACACCCAAACACCGTTATCGTACACATTCCGCACTGTGATAGTTCAGTCCCCGATATCGGCAGAACTTCGGCAGTTCCCCCATTTGTTGGCGAGGTGAGCTTCCCCAATTCACTCCGCTCCATCCCTTTCTTGGCTTTCCTTGCAGCTTCTTGAAGTTGCTTGCGCCGCAACTTTTGCGACTGCTGGGAAGAAGGGGATTGCTTCTTTTCCAGATCGCCATTTTCTACATTTCCTCTATTTTTGCGATCGTTATTATGGACAACAGTGGGCCGCGCCTTCCGTCGCGCGACGGCGGCAGCTACCGCAGTCGCAGCCCGTATGCGCGACGCTCCGGCCGCGATGGCGACTATCACCGGTCGAGGAAGGGTATTGAAACCCACACGATGAACCTTGGCGATAGCATCCCTTGAGTGTTCTCGGTTGCCGGTCGAGCTGGAAATGGCTAACACTGGGTCTTGATTTCGACTTCAAAGATTCTCCGGGTCCACTCCGAGACTTGAACTACGACGACGAAGAACCCGCGGACGACTCCCACTCCGCCCGAGATGACCATATGCAACGGGACCGTTACCACTCCAACAGAAACACCGGCAACCATTGGGGCCATGGATCTGCTCGCGCTCCTGGGGGATATCCTGAACATAGCCGTGGCATACGGGGTGATCGTCGTGATCTTCCGGAAGCATCCTCTGAGGCCCTGGATGAGGGCTACCGGCACCACCATGGCCGCCGTGGCCCTGACGGCCCGGATGATACGGATGGAGATGACCGGTATTCCGGTGGAGCGCGCTTGGTTCGACACCCCGCTGGCTCAGGCGGTGGCGATCAGTATGGTCTTCGGGACTCTGGCGGACATCGGGCCTTGCACTCTCATTCTCGTGGGCGTCTTCCTCCTTCTGATCGACGTCCCGTGGGTGATCGAAGGCCTGATGGCTCGGGGCGAGCTATGATTCTCGACGGTCTTCCCGAAGATGCCACCGAGCGTGACATCCTCTACGGTCTCGACTACGTCACCGGAGACCGGCACTTCTCAAGCGACCAGGTGAGGATTGCTCAAGTTCGTCACGACAACAGCGGTGTGTTGTCCCCTCCGAATCCTTGAATATGACCAGCTTGCTGATTCAATCGCTCAGGTCGTGGTATTGCGTTTGTTGAATTCCATCGCCGATCGGAAGCCGAGCATTTTTATGACCAATTTTCCCCTGACATCTCCTTTCCGCTTGAACATTCTCGTGGCGTCGATTCTGAGCCCGTGACTGTGGGAGTCAGCTTACCCCAACATCGCGAAGACGACTCGCATCGTGACCGACGGAGAGACGATGACGGCTGGGATTGCATCAACGTAGGCATTCCTCTTTTACAATCTGTCTGCATGTGCTGACAGGTACAGTGCGGTTCCATGAACTACCCCCACCGAGCTGTCTGTTTCAAATGCAAAGCTGAGAAGCCTGGTAAGGACCGTTGCCTACTCGTTTCGCGGACTTGGCTAACCTGAGCAGAAGATGACTATCCTTCAGGCCCATTCTTGACAGGTGAGACGGATGAATGTCCTCAGCAAAACCCCTCCCAGTATGTCGTCATCCGCGATCTCGACAGATCCGTCACCGAGGAGGTTCTCGCCAAAGGCGTCATGAAGCTGTTCCTCGAGAACCGGGAGCCCGCAAAAGACGTCCCCACCACTTTCAACAAACTCAAATCGACCGCGCCAACTAATAGCACGGTTGGCCTCGGCGCGAAGCCTGGCTCCCTTCGTCGGGTCTTCCTCATGCGCGACCGCAAGACCAATGAGTCGTGGAGGTACGGGTTCGCCGAGTTCGCAACCGTCGAGGACGCCATGGGGGCTGTCGCGAAGTTCCGCGCGTCCACCAAGTTTACAATTGCCTCCAAACCCGTCGTTGTCGGCTTTATCCATACCGGCGTTTTCATCCCTGCTTTTGACACCAGCACGGCGGACAATGAGGAGCTCTCGTTCACTCCCATTTACAACCCTGCCGTGCGCCTCAAGTACTGGGATGACCGCACTTACCCAAGTGCCCATGCCGTCTCGACTGGCCCCATTCCTGGCGCCTCAACCACAGACACGCCAGGCGAAGATGACGCCAAGTCTGGAACAAAACCTGCAAAGAAGGTAAAAAAAGACAAGGAGTCCGTCCCGGCCACGAAAGTCGCCATGATGCCACAGGTGCAGCTCTGGGCGAAGGCATCCGCCCAGCTCCACGGTGCCAAGCCCACCGCGACGGACGTGAATGCCATCCCCGTCCAGGAAGTCGACGAGACCAAGGCATCTGCCACACGCGGTCTATCCCGCGAGGCCGATAACTCCCAGCCCGACGGCCCAGTCGCCCCTCGACAAGCCGACCAATACCTCTCCTACGCCGACTGGGACGCCCTGACCTGCCTCGCCTGCGGCTGGCAGCCACCCAGCCAAACCCAGATCTCAGAGCGCGGCTGGCCCCAGTCCCGCAGCGACCTTCTCATCGAGCATGAGGGCCGCGCCCACGGATTCTTCCTCAACGACGAAGCCAAAGCCGCCGCCGCCGCCGCCCTCTCCTCCCTCGGCCGCGAACCCTCCCCCATCGTCCGCCGCGTCCCGCGTTTCAAGTCAGAACACCTCCCCGTCTACAAATCCTACGCCGACCCGGTCCGCCTGCGCTGCGTCCTCTGTCGGCGCCAGTTCAAGAACGCCCGCCTGCTGCAGTTGCACGAGCAGCAAAGCGCCCTGCACAAGCGCATGTTCGCCGACGCGGCCAACCGCAAACGCGCCGCGGAGGAGTTACGGAAAGCAGGGCTGAAGATGCGCGTGCTGGAGCCTGAGGAAGGGTTCAAGCGTCGCTGGGAGGAGCAGAGGGTCAAGGTGGTTGAGGGGGCTGCCGCGGCGATGTACCGGGATAGAGCGCTCGAGAGGAGGAGGGCGTTTAGGCAGCCGAAACAGGCCGGCGCGGCGGCGGTGCCCGAGAAGCGCAAGGAACCGCCTGCGGCGGAGACGGGTGCGGAAAAGGAGGCTGCTGCTGGGCCGGCGGTGAAGAAGTCGAAGGGGGCGGGGATGTTGGCGAAGATGGGGTGGGCGGCGGGGTCGGGGCTGGGTGCGGAGGGTGGGGGCAGGAAGGAGGCGATTTCGACGGAGGTGTATGCACCTGGTGTGGGGTTGGGGGCGGAGGGCGGGAAGCTAGGGGATGCGGGTGAGGAGGGGGCGAGAAATACGAGGGGTGGGTTTGCAGCGTTTGTGGAGAAGACGAAGGAGAGGGCTAGGGAGAGGTTTGAGAGGATGTAATCTGCTCCCTCGTTGTTGATGGGTTTCGACTTGTGTCCGAGTAGATCCCGTGGTGGATGGGGTGATGTGTAAAAGTTGGGGCCGTGGCTTGAGGCTGGCGTTTTGGGGGGACGATCAGTTAAGCATATACCCAGGTTTAATTTATTACTTGTTTTGCGATACATCCCTTCTGGCAGACTATGCTTACTTGGCCGTGGTTAAAGGGCAAAACAACATCATCACTGGTGAGACACGCCGTTCGGAGAACTCGTCATATTAATTCCCGCTAAATATCTGTCTAGGGCATATCAGATGCTCTCTGTTGAAAGCAGACCAGTTTCCAAGCACCATGAAAGATAAAACCAACCTCCGCAAGATTCCCAGAGCCAGCATCCCGATCCGAGACCAAAGCCCTGCGCCAACTTTCCTCGATACGTCCACTGAAATATCATCCCCTCGACAAACAAGCCAAAGAGCAAAGCTAGTGATTGAAGAAGCAGCCAGCGAGCTCAAGTCCACTTGATTCCAGCCCTAGCGAAGAAATCACCCTCAGCAAGACCCCACTGGAGCGGGTTGCCGCCGTTGCCCGGGGCACCACCTCCTCCACCACCGCCACCCAGAACACTACCCTGTACAACAGAAGGCACAGGACCCTTAGCCTTAGTCCGTCGAGCCGCAGTCTCCTGTCCTCCGCCTCCAGTCCAGTTCCAAGCAGGTTCCTGCTCCTGAGCCTGGGCGGTCTCCTGGGCGGCCACGCCCGCATTCCAATCATCTCTAGCCGGCTTCTCCTCAGCAGGAGCAACCTGCTGAACCACATTCGCATTCCAACCGTTTCCACCAACAGACTGCTGTTGAACCTTGGCAGTCTCCTGGATCACACCCGCGCCCCAACCATTGCCAGCAAGCTGCGGGTGCTGAACCTTAGCCGTATCCTGAACCGCAGTGGTGCCCCAGCCATCTCCACCAACAGTCTGCTGCTCAAAGTTGGGAGCCTCCCGGACGACACCAGAATTCCTGCCAGGTTGCGGCTTCTGCGGCTTGCCCGTCTCCTGCATGACAAATGTGCCCCAAGGGTCATCAGCAGGCTGCTTCGAAACCTCCGCAGCCTCCTGAACCACGCCCGCGCCCCAACCGTTCCCAGCAGACTGCTGGCTCTGAACCTGAGCAGGCTTCTGGACCTCAGCGATGCCCCATCCATCTCCGCCAACAGGCTTCTGCTCAAACTTCGGAGTCTGCTGAACCACACCCGCACCCCAACCATTCCTACCAAGTTGCTCCTTCTGAGGCTTGCCGGTCTCCTGCATGACAAACGCACCCCAGGCATTGTTAGCCGGCTTCCTCTGAACCTTTTCAGCTTCCTGAACCACACCGGCGCCCCAACCATTTCTAGTAAACTGCTGCTGGTTCGGAACTTTAATAACCTCTTGGGTTTTAGGGATGCCCCACCCGTCTGCCACAGCAGGTTGCTCCTGGATCTTGGTGGCGTTGTGGACCACTGGCGTGTTCCAATTGTTTCCAGCAGGCTGCTGGTTCGGAACCTCAGCAATATCCTGGGTCTCGGGAATGCCCCAGCCGTCAGCAGCAGCAGGTTGCGCCTGGACCTTGGCGGTGTCGTGGACCGCCGGTTGCTGCTTCCGAGCCTTGCCAGTCTCCTGCATAACAAACGCACCCTAGGCGTTATCAGCAGGCTGCCGCTGTTTCTGAACCTTAGCAGTCTCATGGGTCTCAGTGATGCCCCAACCATCTCCAACAGGCGGTTTCGGCTTCGGGGCCTTACCCGTCTTTTGTTTGACAAACGCGCCCCAGTTGTCAACAAGTGCCTGCTTCTCCTTCACAGCTGGCGCGGCCAGCAAGTCACCTGCAGCCGGCGTGCACGGAGGAGTCGGGCCCTTCGGGTCGCGGGTAGTGATCCTGACACCCAGCGAGTTGATGTGGGTATTGTTGGCGGTAGCGGGGGCCCTGTTGGAGGCGATGGCATGAGGGGCCGTATTGGTTTTGACATGCTCGGGGGCAGCCTTCGCAACTCCGTTGGCCTCGGCAGGCTGGGTGGCGCGCCAGGTGGTGGCTGTCTCCCAGATTGGAGGGTCCATCTTCTCCGCAGGGGTCTTCGAGGGGTCGGTGGTCCTCACCCACTTGGGGACGGTGCTGGCCGGAGGGAGGTTGATGGCGGGAGTGAAATGCTCCGCGACTGAAGTCTCCTTGTTCGGGCCAGACAGGAGGATATCTGCGGCCTTGCGCAGAACCCCAGCAAGAAGCTCCTTGTCAACATTATGAGAGCTGCTTATGACTCCGGCCAAGATTGCCTCGGCCAGGTGCCTGGCCGGGTCGTTCAGGGCAGACTGGGTAACATGCGTGGTCTTAGGAGACGCGGCCTCCTCCTTGATTGCCATCTTTTCAATTGGCCGAGCGAGCTTATCGGACAATCCTTGGAACGTGTCTGGAGCCTGCTTCTTCGTCGCATTACCAAGAACGGCACTCTTTATGGCGGCTTTCTTCATCAGGTGCGGAACGTAAGAAGCGACAGGAGACATGCCCCTGTTGATGGGCTCTGGGCACGACTCGTCGTCGACGCCGCAGCGGTCCTCTCCCCCAATGGTGGTCGCAGACATCTTCCGGAGCATCGACTGGCCGTCGCTGTTCTCCTCGCTGTTCTCGTCGCTGACATTGTCCGGGACGTTGAGCCTGACGGTCTTCGAGGGACGAGGGCTGCCAGTGGCGAACCAGTCTTGTTTCTGGACGCCGCGAACTGTACCGCGAGGCTCAGGCACGTCCCACCCGGTGGTCCAGGCGTTCTTGTTGTCGACGACGTCGATTTGCTTTGTGTCATTCCACGCGGTGCTGTTCTCGGCCTCGGCGATGTTGTCAACCAGACGCTCAGGGGTCCAGCCAACCGCCTCGTCACCGGTGGTCTCGGCCTCTGTAGCTGGAGCTTCCGGGCGCTCGGGGGTCCAGCCAGTGGCGCTGTCGATAATCTCAAGCTCTTTGCCGTCGTCGGAGAGGAGATCAGTCTGCTTGGCAGGCCACAGCTCGTTCAAGACGGCAGTCGAGACGGGCGCGCCTAAGCCGAGCGCAGCAATCCAGTTCAGACCCGCAATCTTCACAGCTTGGTTCTTAAGCAGCATGGCCGTCTGTGTATCCCGAAACTTGGCGACAAGACGGGCCATGTCTCGGGTGATGAAGTTCCGGATGTCTTGATGGGTGCCGTTCTCGAACCGCAGGGCGACAGCCGCTGAGAGCCAGCGGGCAGGCCGCCAAAACACCAAGTCCTTGAAATCGTGCCGGTTCTCGCTAGGAAGCACTGCAGCCTTGTCAAAGAGGTCGCGGATCTCGCCAAAGGCAGCCTGGCGCTTTGAGTAGAACGCCTCATCAACGTCCTGTTTGTCGATCCAGTACCGACACTTCGCATTGTCGGGCGTCGGGAGGTTGAATGCTCTAGCCAGCATCTGAGCCAGGATCATGGAGGACGACCGATACTCAATGTTGTCAAAGATGCGCTTGACGTTGTCGTCCGCTGGGTTGCCCGTCTGCACGATGTTCTTGAACATGACACTGGTGGTTTTGCTGTACGGACGAGACCAGTCGCCTTCGATTGTCTCGAGCTCGATGGCTGCGAGATACTGGAGGTGGAATAATTGAGAGGCTTTGGTGCCGCCAAAGGCCTCTCCGAGAAACTCGAATCGATCAGCACCCTCAATGGCAGGCCATTCGGTCGTCCAGTGATTCGCCCAGAAATGCAGGAATCGACCCTGGCGGGGACCGTAGTCGTTCCAAGAGTCGGAAAAGGTGAAGGGGTCATTGGAGTCCTTCTGCTTCAGGATGAACGCATGGTTTCGGGCAATTGGCGAAAGCCGCTGCTCCAAAGTCTCGTGGATCTGACGCTGGAAATGGTACAGGCTGTCGGTCTGCTGCTGCGCCGGACGAAGAGGCATAGGGTCGTCGTATATGATCTGCAAACGCTGAGCGTCCGTCAAAAACGGTGAGCTTCGCTGGGTAAACAGGCGCATAAAGCGCTCTGCGAAGGCTCCGCCGCAAGACTTTGCGATCATGCGCATCATCTTGTCTGAAGCAGGTCCCGGTTGTCCGGCTCGAGCCATGAATGACGGGCGGCACAACCAGCCTCCGGTGAGAGGAGAGGGGGTTACCAGAATGACTGGAAGGTTAACGCCATTGACTGCGCGACCGATAGCCTCGCGAATGCGCTCGGTGGTGAGGAATTCCTTTTTCTTGCCAAAGTCGAAGTTGACGCACACGTCCTGCTCCGGAGTTACAGGCGCAAAGGCCAGAATGACCAACGTCGTGTTCCGCAAGACGGCATTGTTGGCGCTGCAAGCAACCTGATTCAGGAAGGCCTCAATGAAACCATCGTTGTTGTCCGGAATACCGGCGATGTGGTCCTGGTTGGTGCCGACAACCTTATCGATGGTAGATTTCTTCATGTCGACGCCATCGACGCCGGCAAGGAACTGGGTAAGGTCGAGCGAGCTAAGCCACGTCTAGCGACACACTTGTTAGCAAGATTGTAATGCAAAGTCAAGCGAAGTGTTGAGACTCACTTGGGCCGCCTTGTCGCCAACTCTGTTGAAAAGCATCTTCCAACGGAGGAGATCGGCGGCGATCCAGCCATATTTGTTCGGGTCGGAATGCTCCTTGGAGACACCGCAGACTCCGAGAATCTCAGCATTCGTGGGAAAGTCGGGCGGGCCATGGATGATGAGCGTCGCCTCGGTCGAAGCAGCCTGGAGCATGGTGTACTCCTTGAGAGTGCCCTCCCAATGGGCCGGGGCGGCCGCCATGGTCGCTGGAGTCGCGTTAAAATGTGGTTTCTGGAAAGAATCGTGGATACCTTGATTTTGCAGTGGGAAAAACAAACCTGAGAGGGGTGGATATTTCTGTCAGTTGCGGAGTTAAGGGTTGATGATGTTTTGGAATGCAGTCGGTGGGAGACCGCGGGTTGTTGAGACAAGAGAAGGTGAAAGGTGGAGGATGGAAGGAAAGAGAGGTTGCGAGAGTAAATATAAGCAGGCAAGGGCAAATGAACAAAAGCAGTGTGTTATGGGAGGAAGGAACGATGGCCGGGCAGGGTTGAATGACGCATGAGAAAGAAATGATTCATCACCAGCCTAGTTCGTGGTGCTAATTTGCACAATTGAGGTAGGTGATCGATGTGAGAGAATGGCCTGCGTCTTCTTTTTTTGTTGTCGAATGGAAGGGGAAACCTTGAGCAGGATTAGGTGAGAGTTCAGAGCCTTTGTGCTTCAGAAGCAATGGGCAGGTTTCGGCTCTGCTTGGGAAAGACAATCTTGGTATGTTGAGGGAGATTAAGTTTTGGAAATAGGAATAGTTACAAAAAGACTGGTGAGTCCCAGAGGTAGATGTGTCCTTGAGAATGCCCTCGGAGGATGTCACAATGGGCTCAAGCAATTCTCTTCGAATTAAGATCCGGAGCTGGCAAGCGAAGGGGCCCAGCCGGGTGAGCTTTTTGTATTTTTTCCTTCTCTGGTCGAGAGATAGAGATGTTCCTAGGTTGGATTTCTCCCCCAACAGAACCCTTTACCAAACTCGGAGCTCACGATGACAGAAGGTCCGAAGACGCCAACACGGCAGAAGGACGCGGATGATTGAGTTTTCAGTTTTGAACGAGTAGAAGAAAACGGAAAGAAGGTGAGGACAATAGCAGACGAAAGGTGATCAAGAAAACAGCTGCTGACTGGAAGAACTCTTTACATCACCCTCACCTGCAGCTTACTTGACGCACTTTAACCTACCCGTCAGCACAAACAGATCAACGTGACAGCGTAGACAGTGATATGGAGTTGTTCACGTCTGGTGTCATGTGTCAATTACATACATACAACCGAAAATTAAACAGGTATATCATCACCTGGATCAAGTGTTTACACACATCATTCTCTTCTCTGCTTATTTCAACTTCTTCATTAGACACCATCCCCTCATCCTCACGACATAACAACCCCCCCTCCCAGCAAAGCCACCAGCCCCGCCACCCCAACCACCCCAAGCAACCCCCTCCCGTTTACCCTCACCGCAGCATTCTCCTCCCTCTCATCCTCCACCCCATCCCCCTCCCCAAATTTACCCCCCTTCCCCAACCCCCCCACAATTCCCGTCGGAACAGGCGTATACGTAGTCTGCTGCGCCACCACACCCGTCAGGCTCGGCAGGCCCGTCGTGTTTGCATTCCGGCTGTCCCCGGCACGCTCACCACCACCACCGCCAGAACGGGTATTGCCGCTCCCGGTTCTGAGCTCGACGACTCGGGAGGTGGAGGAATTAAGGTTTGCTTGGGCGAGGCCGATTTGGTAGTGCGAGAGGTCGTAGACGACGTAGGCGGAGCGGAGAAAGGTGTCGCCGAGGAGGGCGAAGGTGGTGGATTGTTTTTGCTTTTTGGGGTTTTGGTGTTGGGTGTGGAGTTGGGAGTTGGGGTTGAGGTGGTTGAAGATGGGGGTGGTGGGGGGTCGTCGTCGTCGGTGAAGATGAAGGTGGACTGGATGCCGAAGACGCAGGCTTTGTTGGAGAGGGAGAAGTTGGGCGGGGCGGGGTAGGAGGCGGGGAGGATGTCGAGGATGAGGTCGATTATGGGGACGCGGATGGTTGCTGGGATGGTGCCTGGGGTGGGTGGGGAGGGGGATGGGGGGGCGAAGGAGAAGGTTAGGTGGAGGGAGGGTTCGGAGATGAGGTAGCCGCAGTCGATTAGGGTCATGCGCATGCTGGTGTCGTAAGCGGTGCTGAAGGAGGAGAATATTTGCTGGGCGATTTTGTCGGGGAGGTAGGAGAGTGTTGTGCCGGAGTCGAGGACAGCCGGGGTGTCATCGTTGAGGACGGAGGTCGGGATTGTGAGGGAGGTGCCGTTGGTATAGGTGAGTGCGATGGAGGTGAAGTTGACCTCGAAGGAGGAATAGTTGCCTCCAGGGGGTTTGTAGAGCGGGAGGATGTGGAGAGGGCCTATGAATTTGTCGGTGTCGATGCCACCAAAGAGGATGGAGCCGCCGTCATCTCGGCGGTCGTTGAGGTAGAGTGAGTATGCTTTAGAGCCTATTCGGCCCTGGTTGAAGAGCTCGTCGAGGAGGTTCGGGTATTTGACGTGGGCGCGCTCGTTGCTGCTGAAGCCCAGGCCGAGGATGCCAGTGCCCCTGACCGCTTTGTTGACGTAGGCCATCTGCAACGACTTGACCGTGGTCCCGGCGATGGTGAAGTCGTCCGAGATGTAGTCCCCAGAAGCTGTGCCCCCGTCGAGGTAGGTGACCTTGAAGCCGTCTGGGTCAATCATCTTGATGGTCGAGCTCTTGTCGGGGTTGTATGTGTCGGTACAGGAAACGCCGTAGAGATTCTGGAGCTCGACGCTCGTGCAGATGGAAGCATCGTGGGCCAGCAACCAAGCATCTGAGCTTCCAGTATCCAGTAGCATGTGCTGTTTCTGTCCCGGGGTCCCAACCTCGACCTGAACATAGTAACCCCCCCCTGAGATGCTGTTGATGAGCTCCTGGGTGTAGGTCCCTCGGCGGGCCAGAGAGGGCATGGAGCCAACACGGATGCCGGGGACGCCTCTGCTGACGTTGAAGTGGACGACATTTTGGGATGAGGCGGGAGATGCCAAAACCAGCAGGATGGCGACTGAGGACTTCATTTTTAACTTGTCGAGAACCTCAAGATTAGGTTATGGCCGGGGAAGTCTCTGAAGTTGAGCAGGTCTCGACCGAGGCCCCCTTCGCCTGAGCCGCGATTTCCAATCCGGCCGTCCAGGCACAGGCTAACTCGGGCTATAAAATGGAGTTTGAAGAACGTAGTGAATAGATGTCAAGACATGGCGATGAGCGGTGGGCAGCCTGGCTGTGATGAGAGAGAACTTCGTTGTTGTCCTCAACTCCTCAACGGGCAGCGTCAGGAGCAGGATTGAGAGGAAGAATGAGAGAGATGATATGGCGGGCCGTCACCGCAAAGAGCACCTTTCCAGCTCCAAGACGGCAGACGGCATGGTGGAGGCGGAGATGTCGGCCATTTTATCGTTCGCCATTTTGTCCTCCCTTCCTTGGCAGCTATCGTTGGAGCAGTGTCAAAGTCTTGGTGTTCTGGGCGCTGGCTCTCGGCATAGTCTCAGACTCCAGATTGGCCTTGGCGCCGAGAGCGATCGGCACTGGCGGGTGACTGATCGTGACTGGGCGATGCCGGCTGTTGTGTTTTTCTGGTGTTGTCCGGTGGCTCTGGTCTGGGCAGCATCTTGGAACAACGGCGAGTGCTGTCTTCTCCTGCGTCTGTTTCCTGCTGTGCCGTGTTTGCGCCTGCTTGGCTCTGTCTTGCCCGCAAACGTCACAGGAGAGAAGCATTGCCCAGATGTTGCCAAGACCGAGCAATATTTGGGGAGCGAGCAAGGGGTTGGCCATTTGGGCCCAGTTGCAGGCGGCTCTGTCACAATCACGCATTCGTTTGCAAATGAGCTCTGATCGCTTCGGAAACCGGCAAATGGGCGGCAACTTCCGACACGAGTCCATCACTCCCAAAATCACATTTTCCTCCATCATCCAACAGTGTGTGAAATGATGGAGAACATGGACATGATGAAACTCGCATCATCCTCGGTCCTGACCTGGCGCCCAAGGCTCTGCCAAGTCCCAAGCCACTTGGCGAGGCTCGGCGCTCAATGGGCTGAGGGTTGGCGTCGAGTCCACTAGAGCGACTGTAGCTCCAATAGAGCGATTGTCCACGCCCTCCCCATCACCAGATACCAGCCACTACCTGGTTCAAGATCTACTTGACAGTCAAGTTGATAGTCTACTTGACGATCTTGTTGACAATTTACTTGATAATCTAGTTAATAATCCAATTAACGTTAGTAGCCTTGTTGACAATCTCGTTGACAGTCTAGTTGACTGTGGGATTAGTGTTGCACACAGTCAAATTTAACTGTAGCTGGCAGAAGGCTCAAAGGGAAGTGGTTGGGCCTACTTGGTACTGGAGGGGGCACACCACAGTCGCTCTATTGTGAGCGCAGTCGCTCTAATGGACTCGGTTGGCGTCAGCTCATGACCTCGTGGTCTTGCCGTTGGTTGTCTTCTGCATTTTCACTGTTGTGCCACGGCACTTCTGGGAAGATACATCTCATTGCAGTTCCTCGGGCTGCTGTGTCGGCGACCTGGTCCGCATGGCTCCATCTTCAATCTCTCGTTGCGGCTCTCTCTATCAGAACCTTTCCCTCGGAGCCGTCGTGACCAGTCGACCCAGTCAAAATTTGCTGAGCCCGGGACAGTGTGTTGTGTCTCTTCATTTGCGCCGTCAGAAGGGCGGGGGGTGGAGGGGCAAAAAAAGAAACAAGCCAAGCGAATCTTCCTGCCCAGTCCCGCCGTCACCGTGTACACCGTCTTCGCTCTGGCCAAAGGGCTTCGTTTCCGGAGCGGCAGATTCATGACGAGAGCGAGAAGAAGTGCAGAATTGGGCGGGGCTTGTTGGGGTGGAGAGTCCCCACATTTGCCTGCCACAATCAGTTGGTGCCCTAAAATCCCATCCAAGCTTCCGCCAGCAGATTGGACGAGGGGTCAGAGCCTACCCCACTCCCTGGACGACCCCACATCCGGTCTGGCCAGCCACTGACTGCCCGCGCCCGTCTCCCATCACGGATTCTCCCCAACATGGCCAAGATCGTCAACTCCAACCCGCTGAGAACGGTCGAGATTGGACTGGCATCCCACCGCCCACTTCATCCATCACTCACTCGCAGCATCGGAAACTGACACTTGCCAACAAACGAGGTCCTGCATCCGCCCTTGTCACGAGCGGGCGCTGCCCGAGATCACGTCTGCGTCTCTCCCTCTCCCTCAGCAACTGGAAATATTCTCGCCCTCGTCTGGCACCGACTCTCACCCGCCTTGTCAAGACCGTCGACGATGAGAGGACCCCGCGCCCGCCGATTCGTGCCTCAACCCGTTTCTCGAAGCTGATCCCCGATCTCGCCGGCCCAACATGCATCCGTCGATTCTCGACGCCAGCATCATCGACCTGCTCGAGGCCGACCCAAGACCGAGCTTCATCGTCGCCCTCGACCCCCAGTCGCCCACCGTCGTCTACACAAATCCCGCGTTCGCTGCCTACCCAGCCCTCCTAGAACTCATCACTGCCCACGGCGAGGAATGCGGGCCGCTGTGGAAATGGATTACCGGCGCCCCCGCACCCTGCGGCTTGCAGTCCGCGCCACAGGGCGGACGCCCGGCCTTCTCGTATTCTAATGTCTTCTGGACGCGATCAGTCGTTCACGAACAGATGGTGGTGGTAGGCGCAAATGAGCAGATCCCCTTGTCTGAGCCCCCTCGCAAGGTGCGTCTCGATATCGTCGCCTCTCAGCCCGGTGGCATCGCGCCTCCCAGACGTATCATGCCCACCATCGAGCCCGATGCGGCCGCTGGTACCGCCGAGAAAGGAAAGGAGAAGGCCACAGAGAACCCGACCATTTCTCTTGCCTTGCCCGAGACAGAGCAGCGTGCCAACTCGACACCGGTCGTCCTGCCGGTAAATGCAAAGGAGCGGCCACCGTCCCGAGCAGAGGCCGTGCAGTCTCTCGGCCGGTCGAAATCCGATCCTGGATGGATCCTGCCTGACACAATGCCAGGTACGTGCGTTTTCTCGCGCCCGACTCACAGCCGCTGACCCTGCATGTAGAGCAACGCCCGTTCCTCGAGGACATCAACAGCGTTGACTGGGCGGCCACCCCGCTCGGACCCATGTCTTCCTGGCATCACCGGTTGGACGAAACGGTCCAGCTGATTCTTGTCGACAGCCGCCCCATCGCCATTTACTGGGGCCCCTCCTACATCACCATCTACAATGAGGCCTTCAGCAAGCTCTGCGGCTCAAAACATCCCGCAATGTTGGGCATGTCTGTGCAGGACGCTTGGGCCGAGGCGGGCCAGCGTCTGAAGAAAACAATGAGCGGTATCTCTCCCAGTCACAGAGGCGCTGTCGAGGACGAGTGGAGGTTCTTCGTCGAGAGGGAGTCTGAGGAACAAGGGGGCCCACATTGGCTGGAGGAAACCTACCTCAAGTGGTCCATCATCCCCATCATTGAGAACAACGAGTGCCTTGGCTTCATGCACCCCGTTGCCGAGACAACAAGCTTGCGCCTGTGGGAGCGTCGCATGAAGATGCTCATCGATCTAGGGGAGGTTCTGGTGACAGCCAGGGATGTCGATAGTTATTGGGAGAGAGCCATTCAGCAGCTCGCCGCCGTCGAGCCGCGCTACGATATCCCCTTGGCGATTCTCTACACGGTTGAAGACGATCCGGAGGCGGCACATTCACCAGGCTTACACGGTCCGGCCAAAATATGCCGACTCGCGGGAACACTCGGCGTTCCCGAAAACCACCCCATTGCACCGGAGTTGCTCTGTTTACGAGTCAGCAACAGCGCATTAGCCGCCTCTTTCAGGGAGGCGTTGACCGCGCAGCATCCTACACTGCTGCAAACGAGTGATGGTACGCTGCCACCATCTCTCCTGGAAGGGCTTCAATGGAGAGGATTCGAAGGGGACCCTTGCCGAGCGGCCGTCATCTGCCCGATCCGGCCAACCAAGGACGAGACTGTTATGGGCTTTCTCCTCCTGGGCCTTAACCCCAGGCGTCCGTATGACAACGACTACCGGCAGTACATTTCACTGTTGAGCCAGAAGCTGGCCACGTCCTTGGCTTCCATCGTGCTGCTTGAGGAGGAGACTCGGAGGGGCAGGAACGCGGCTGAGCAGGCTGCCTTCGACCAGGCCATGCTTAAGGAGAAGCTGGAGGTGCAGACCAAAGAGGCCACCGAGTCGATGCAGATGTTCGAAGCCGTCGCCGAGTTTGTCCCCGTTGGAATGTGCTTCGGCGACCCGGAGGGCAACATTACCTACGCCAACGATGCCTGGTGCAAGATCACCGGTTATCCAGGGACAGGGCCAATCTCCAGCCAAGGTTTCTTGTCTTGCATCAAAGAGGAAGACCGTCATATCATCATTGCCGAATATGACAGGGTGAAGACAGCCCGCAACGTCGAATTCGAGTTCCGCGTGATGCGACACGCCAAGAGCCCTGGCCTGACGCCGCCTCTGGCCAGAACATCGCCGAGCTTTGAAAAGGCAGGCCTCGACCTCGTCTCGCTCGAGGACCTGAAAGAGCGTCACGTCTTAGCCTGCGCCAAGGCAGAATGCGACGCGAGTGGCACCGTCATCCGCGTCCTCACCTGCCTGACGGACGTCACCATGCACAAGCGGGCTGCGTCTGAGGCCGTCCGCAGGGCTCAGCAGGCCGAGAACCTCAAGCGCATGGCCGAGTTTGCGACTGTCGGCATGTACGATATGGACCTCGATGGCCAGCTGATTGGGGCCAACAAGGTCTTTTTTGAGATGTGCGGCCTGCAAAAGGTCGACCCGGCCGAGGTCACCGTCAGGCCCTGGGAGATGTGTGTTTTCAAAGAAGACCTTCCGCTTCTCGAAGAGAAGCTTGAGAAGATGGTCGTCGAGGACAAGGTACAGAATGTCGAGGTCCGCCTCAACACCACCTGGACAGCCGATGACGGCGCGGGTCATAAGGTTGTCGTGCCGAGGTGGGTCCAGGCGACGTTGATGCCGGTTCGGACGACAGAGGGCGCCATTCAGAGTTTCACTGGGTGTATCAGTGATGTGTCGCTACAAAAGTGGCAGCTCGATTGGGAGAAGGAGCGGAAAGAAGAGGCCCTTGAGTCCAAACGGCAGCAAGAGAATTTCATCGACATGGTGTCCCACGAGATGCGCAACCCGCTGAGCGCCATCATCCACTGCGCCGACGCCATCACTGCTACACTCACTCGCTGTCAGGAGCTTCTCGCAAACGATGCCTTCGCGACAGCTGAGGCGGCCAGCAAGGAAACGCCGGAGGGTGCGGGCACTCCAACCAACGACTTGCGGGCCGCGGCGCGTGAACTCATCGAGAGTAGCATCGACAACGCTGAGACAATCGTCGGCTGTGCTCAGCACCAGAAGCGGATAGTGGACGACATTCTGACCATGTCGAAGCTGGACTCAAGCTTGCTATCCATCACACGGGTTACTGTTGACCCAATCAAGATGGTTCAGGAGGCTCTGAAGATGTTCGAGGTCGAGGCCCGCCGGGTGGACATCAACTTGAGCATGATCGTTGATCCGTCTTACCGCGACCTCGTCATCAAGTATCTCGACTTTGACCCTTCCAGATTGAAGCAGGTTTTAATCAACTTGCTCACGAACGCGCTCAAGTTCACCAAGACGGGTCCGACACGCAACGTTACTGTTGCCATCAGCGCAAGCCTCTCGCGTCCGACAGAGGCAACCAGCAAGGTTCAGTTTATCCCCCGGTCGCCCGAGTCGCTCGACGAGGTGTTTCACCAGCCGCCCCATCTCAACTGCGACAACCCGGTCTTCCTAACCTTCGAGGTCGAAGACACCGGCGAGGGTTTGACAGAGGAAGAGAAAAAGAGCCTGTTCCAGCGCTTCGTCCAGGCGTCTAGCCGCACCCACGTCAAGTACGGCGGTTCCGGTCTCGGCCTTTTCATCAGCCGTCGCCTTACCGAGCTGCAGAACGGCTCCATTGGCGTGGCGAGCCAGCCGGGCGTTGGCAGCACGTTTGCCTTCTATATCGAGGCCTACCGGCCCACCGAGACCTCCATCCGCGAGGCCCAAGCCAGCGAAGCCGCTGCCCAAGGATCGCCACTCTCGGTGCTGCGCGCGCAGGCCAGCCTGAGCCGGCGCGGCAGCAATAACAAGCGGGCCGTTAGCACCAGCACGCTAAGCAGCGAGGTAACGAATGCCACCTCCAGCGGCGGCAGTGGGAGCGCCTTCGTGCTCAGCTCGCCGACACCCACCGCCATCACGCCCCTCAGCGAGATCAGCATCAGCCCGTCGATGGCGGCGTCCGGCCCGCATATTAACGGCATCCTCGTCGTCGAAGACAACCTCATCAACCAGCAGATCACGCGCCGCGGCCTAATAGGCATGGGCTTCACCGTCGACGTCGCCAACCACGGCGTGGAATGTCTCGACAAGCTGCGCAAAACAGACCGCTACATCCACCCCGCCCCAACCTCCTTCCCCTTCGACACCACCCCCACAACCACCACCTCCCCTTCTTCATCCCCCCCTTCACCCTTAACATCCCCCCCTTCACCCTTAACAACCCCCCCACCCATCACCTCCCCCGCCTCCTTCACCTCCACATCCTCCACAACACTCTCCGCAATAAACACCCCGCAACAAACCCTCCCTGACCCCTTCCCCCTCTCCATGATCCTCATGGACATTGAGATGCCCATCCAGGACGGGCTTACATGCACGCGCAACATCCGCGAGCTGGAGCGCCAGGGCAAGATCAGTGGCGGGCGGATCCCGATCATTGCGGTGAGCGCGAATGCGAGGATGGAGCAGATCCTCGAGGCGAGGCAGGCCGGGTGTGATGATGTGCTTGTGAAGCCGTATCGCATGCCGGAACTGTTGGAGAGGATGAGGATTGTTATGGCGACTTTGGCGGCTGGGGAGCTTGTTGGTGTTGGTGGTGGTGGTGGGTAGGGTTGGGGTTGATGATAAATCTGAAAAAAAGGAGGGAATAAAAAGGGGACGAGGAGGAGATATGCCCGAGGTGGCAAGGTCAGTTGCAGGTGCAGATATGGAGAGGAGGACGGAACGGGATTGCTTTTGTTATCAGGAAGGGGTTCGTTTGTTGGGTCTTCTGGTCGGAAGGAAAGGAAAGGAGGGGGTAAGGGAGGGCAAACAAAACCAGACGGATATGGCACGGGCATGGGCAAACGGCTTTGCATCGGATGGGGGGGTGGCGGATACTGCATTGCATTTATTTCTCTTGATCTCTTTGCTTGCATGCCGGATATATGCGGATCGCGGATACCCCTTTGCTTTTTGGAAGCTGCTTAGGAAGCTAGGTAGCTCAGTAACGAATGTTTCTTAATGATGGATGGCTTAGGTGATTGTATTGTCTTCGCGGTGATGTTCTCGAGCTGTGGTGCGCAAGATACGAGTCTGCTCGAAGAAGATCTCCTGTCTTGCTACTTGTCTCTCCCAAAATTAGACGTCCAAGCCCATCCACGCCTCCCGGTCCAGACCATGCCCACATACCATCTCCACTGCGCAACAGGCTGACACTACGAGTGTCCAAAGAAACCGGACGATCAGCGGCGTGAGTCCGAGCAATCCTCATGTTCGTCACCCCGCCATTCTTGCATGCGGTGCGACCTGACTTGGGGCAGAGAAGAGATGCTCGTAATCCCAACGTCGCCGATTTGGTCCCAACGAGAGGGTCAATGCTCCAATCACTTGCTTTAGGTCGCTCATGCTTTAGTGTCGATCTGGATTACACGGCATGTGGAAGGGGGAGATAAGACGCAGGGAGGAGGCGTGGTCTGGGCTTTGGGTGGTGGTGGCCGCTGGGTCATGTCGTGGGGTTTGTGTAAGGTTGGAGGGCACGAGGGGAGGTTGTTGGTGGGATATGGGGTTGGGGATGGGGAAGTCCTTGGCTTTGTGCGCGGGTAGGCGCGTGGTGGAGGTGGTTGAGATGGGGGAAACGGTGGTGGCTGTTGGGAAGGGAGATCTTAAGGGGGAGGGAGCGCCCAGTGGGAGGGCGCTTCCTGCGATGTGTTGTGCGTCCTGTGCTTCTCCTGCCACTTCAACAACAAACATGGATCTGTGGACAAGACTGGAAGGAGTGGTTGAACATGTTCGACTTCTTATGGGCTCAAAGGCCCGTTCCGCAGGGGATCTCTTTTCAACTTCTTCGACCACGCACAATCATCGCCGCAACCGTCAATTGAGAACTGAAAAGCGAACTGCCAAGATGTCGCCTTCAGCAACCCAGTTCGACGAAGAGGGGAAGACGACAGAGGTGGCGACCAAGGCTGTGGACCCCAAGGTCATTGCCATTCAGCGCACGACGTTGTTCAAGGTTCCCAAGAAGGAAGACCAGGAAAAGTTGGTCGCTGCCTACGAGCGACTGGCAATATCAGAGACCAAGGTATGTTTTGTTTTCGTTCGTGTCTCATCGATCTGAGAGGCTGCCTGGGACTGACTCCGCCGTCCTCCTCTAGACCCCCAAGCCCTGTTTCGTCCAGTACGTCCCGGCCTGTACCTCTTGGCCGCTCTTCCTAAACCTTGCTCTCCCCGGAACGACGCTATCAGATCTGTAAGCTGACAAGCGAACAGTGTTTGCGCCGGAAGCATCATGAAAGACCAGCGCTCCGGCGGGTACACGGTGATGGCCACAGCGGCGTTCGCCAACGAGGAGGACATGGAATACTACGACAGCTTGTGCCTGGTTCATCTGGAGCTCAAGAGAATTGCACAACCGCTCTGCGATGGGCCCCCACTGGTGGTAAATGTGCAGGCCCAAGTCCTGGGCCTCGGCGGCAGCAAGGTCCCTGTGTAGGAGTTTGAGGACATTTTTTCGGGGTTATTAGTTAGCGATATCAGCGATTCGTACCGCCCATTGCTTTAGTTCTCTTAGGTAGTTAAGAATACACACCTATTATTATTCTCACTTCTCCTCTCCCCGTGCCCAACATCACATCACATCACCCCCTCAAACCCTCAAACCCCCCTTGCCTCCCCCTTCCCTCTCCCCTCAACAACCCCCTTCAACCCCTCCGTCCACGCCTCAAACCCCCTCTCCACTTTCCCTGACACCGCGATCCTGACAACAGGCGCCAACACCCCATAAAACGTCTCGTAGCACTCATACTCCGTCCCGCCCTCCCCATCCTCCACAAATTCCTGCACCCTCTCGGACCGGAGCATCCACCCCGGCTGGAACATGCTCGTAGCGCGCTGCTTCCAGGCGATGCGCCACCCCTTACGCCCGTCGTTGTCGTCGGGGGTAATGGGCTCGAGCACGCTCACTTCTAGCGCGATGGCCTGCCCTGGCGGGGCGGTGGAGGGCTCAGAGGGGTTGAGGTGGACGTCAAAGGTGAATTGGGTGCCGAGTTGGAGGTTGGAGGGGTCGTTGTTGGTGTTGGTGTTGGGGGGTTGGGAGTTGATGGTGCAAAGGCGACAGAAGCGGTTCCAGGTGGGGTCTGGAGGAGGGTGTAAGTCAGGGGGATCTGGATTATGGGGATGATGATGGGGGTGGTGATGGGGTTAATATTAGGGTGGGAGAGGGGGAGGACAAGGAGGGTAAGGGGGTGATATACAATCTGATGCAGCCACAACAACGTCGAGGCAGGCTTTTGGTGTGGCGGCGATGTGAGATGCGCAGCGGATGGTGAAAGAGCCTCCTGGGCCGTAGGTAGGTGTTGAGATGGGGGGGCCGGTGGTGCCACGGCAGGGCTCCATGATGGGCAATGGATTAGATAATTTGTTTGTTCTTTCAAGGCTTTACTACAATGAGTATGTGAGGTTGAATTAAGGTCTGCCGGTAATTCACTGATTCACGATCCAGGCGAGACGTGTGGTGGTGTCGTGACGTTGCAGTGGTGACGGGGCGGACCGGGGAAGTCCGCTAAGGGCTCCCGCACGGCTCTACGCACTGTGTCTATACACAACCCTGAAATGCAGGGGATCAGACCCTGACCACGCATCTTAGCATTGTTCTCGACAAGAACAATGGGATTCAGGTCTGTGCCATTCCCCCACCTTCATCAGCACGCACGATGTCCCAAGTGTCTGTTAATACCCAGAAGCTTGGCAGCACCAGCTGGGAGGCGAGACTGGTGGGCAAGATGAAGGAAGACAACGGCTTGTGGGCATCACCACATCGCCCCTCCCACTCTCCGTAAAATAAATAAACGAGCCGGAGGCATCCAGGCGAGTCTCGAGGACCCTGCCGGCACCGACCGAACCACGCCAGAGAGCACACTCAGAGCATGGAAGTAGCGCCACCATTGGGTCTCTCGCCCTTTGCTTTTTACTCCGGTAGCGACCTGCCAGCCCAGGGTCAAGGTCATCAAAAGACCCGGGCATCTATTTGGTCAACACCAAAAACTTCCCACTTCATCACGTTCAGGAGACAGAAGTGTGTCCCGTCTCTTCGTGGCATCCAGTATCCCTTGACCATTGCCTCCTCACAGCATCCCGTCCCACCCACCGGACCCACGGTACCATCCAACTCCATCACAGACCCAGCACACGACAGCTTTTAGGCTGGAGAACAGAACTGGTCCGAGGGGCCACATGGAGATCTTCCTATTGATCCCATGCTATCAGACATCAACCCAAATCCAGACTGCTTGCCCGCTATTGGGCCACAACCAGCCCCTGATCAACTATCACAGGCACCAGGTGAGGACCGTTCCACCTGATAGGACATATTGCAGGCTACAGAGACAAGTGTTGACTACTCTCAGATCCTGCTGCTCAAACTCCCAACACTGGTCCCGTAGAGGAGCTTACCAGCCGCCTCGCGAGCAAATACTGGTTCAGTTTTGTCGCCGCCGACCCTGTGTACAAGAGCCCCTATGCCAAACGCACTCCTGCCAAAAAGGAAGTGTCCATCACTCCTCCGCCACCTCAAGATACGCCGCCTCTGGATGTCGAATCTCAAGACGTGCCGACACAAGATGTTGCGCCAACCGGCCGTCTGAACTGCGGTCAGTCCCGTTCCCGCCGGAAACTCCTCCCCGTTGCTGGTTAGCTGACTTGAAGCAGTGGTCACTTGCTGGGGCTTTTGCAAAGCCAACAGCTGGATGGCTTATCGGTGAAATATTGAGATTGGCGACTGGTCAGACACCCTTAGGTCCCCTCCCGACTACGATGAGGTTTCCCGTCACTATAACCTGGTAGTTGATCCATCCTGTCCATACTATGCAGGTTGGCTAGCGCACCATCAAAACCAGGAACCCGCGTAGATGGTCACTCCTTTGCCTCTTCTGCTGCCCTCCCTGAAACGGGTTGTTAAAATGACGGTCAAAAAGTGGGCCACTTTTGGTTTCCATACTTTGTATGAGAATTATGAGGGAGCCGAGGTGTGTCATCTTCGAACAGCTACCGTTTCCTAAAAACATAAGAAAAAGGCAACACGACTAGATCCAAACCAATCTTCTTCTTCCAAAACATTTTGTCTTTTTTTCTACTTGTTTTCCAAAAATAGTCTGAGCTGGAAAATGTGCAGTGGATTAGGGGTGTTTTGGTGTAAGTTCGGCGAAGAGACCCAACTTTTCGACCGTCACTATACTCTCGGCATGTCATTTTCCTCCGCTCTCACATCCTACTCTATCCGTGACTCTTGACTCCCAGTTACGGGGGCAGCCCACGCCTGTTTGGCGGTAGTGTAAGTCTTGTGGTATCACAGTGAGGGACGTCTTATGTTGTTGTGTTGACGCAGGAGACCTGTCTCGGAGCGCAGCAGACGGCTACGGTTCCTGGTATCAAGTTGTGTCTTATAGGGGAGCGCAGACTGGTCGAAGCTGGGGCAACGGCCCAATGCTGTGGTTTGTCTGACTTGCGGATGTGGTGGCATGCAAACGCGGGCAAACGGCCGGATCTCAATCCCCGGCGGAATGCTTGGGCCGAGATGGCTAGCCGGTTCCCACTCTCCATCTCGATCTCGATCTCACACATACCCAGCCAAAGCCAGCCGTTTTAGGCTACGAAGAATACGCACAATGCCAAGTATTTCCGTTGAAGAAACACACATTAGCCCCATCACTCCCCTCTCAGCTCCCTTTTTTCCCTTCTCCTGCCCCTCCACTACCGCCAAGTCAACGGCCGCAAACGTGCTTCATCTTAATGCCGTGTCACTCTCTTGTCCGACAACAACACTCGTCATGGTCTGCACGATATGACCCCAACCCGAGGGAACGGGAAGTGGCGTTGACTGTCTCGACCCGCGATGTGCTAAGGCACTCAAGACTCAGGCGTGCAGAATGGGCATGATAGCATGGATGAGCTTGAGGTCAGAAATGACGTCTCGAGAGCATGGTCAAGCAGATTCAGGACATACCTGGCAATGGAAGGGTCACTCTGATCTTGCCAGACACAACTTGAGGTACCTACCATAGAGTCATAAGAGATGGGATATTCTGCCCCAACGCCGATTAAACGCCAGTAAAAGTAACGAACAAACTATGCCAGATGTAGAAGAAAGAACAACAAGGATGGAGATAAACATCACATATCCAACCTCGCAAGTAAAGTGAAAACTTGTAGCAGCCAAACTTGCATACTTAGAGACCGCCTCCTTTTACCCCTGATTCCACCCAAACTCCAACCTACCACAATCTCTACCGCACCAGCGACCTCACACTACTCACACTCGACAATTCCACCTCCCCTCTCCCCCTCCCTTTCATCCTCCTGCCCTCCTTATGCCCGACCATCACCCCAACAACATCCTCCTCATGCCCACTCCCCCCTTCTCCACCACCCCTCCCCCAAGTACACATCCCCAAACTCAACACCAACCCCACCCCCACCACAACAGTCATTACCAACATCTGACACCTAAACGCCTCCGCATACACCCCCACCACCGCCTCCCTCGCCCCTCCCTCCGGCAAGCCCAACGCAGCCATCATCAAACCCCTCTCCACCTCCCCCCCTTCCCCCCCCTCCATCCCAACCCCAGCAACTGCCGCCTTCACAACCCCCCCAAAAACAATCGTACACCCCGCCAACCCCAGCGCGCCCCCAAACACCCTCGCCTGCGCCACCGCCCCTTGTGCGGCCGCCAAATCCTCACTACTCGCCCTAATCGCCGCCACCATCGTGCACGCCGCGAACGCCAGCCCAACACCCAGTCCATACACCGCCGTGCACCCCAACAGCTTCGCCATGCCCACCACCCCTTCACCATTACCCCCTTTCTCAGCCCATGCAAACCCCAACAACAACCCCATCCCAAAAAGCTGCAGCGCCGAGCCAGCAGCGAGGGTTTGCGAAGTGAAGTTGCGGCCGCCCTTGGAGAGGGCACCGCCGAGGAAGGAACCGAGGGCACAGGTGCTGAGGAGGGGGAGGAGGTGGAGGCCGGCAGAAAGGGCGGTGTCGGAGTGGAGGAGTTGGAGGTGCTCTGGGAGCTTGATAAGGAGGGAGATGTAGGTTAGGCCGTGGAGGAGGGTTACTCTGGGGGTTATGTTAGTGTATGGGGTACAAAGTGGGGTGGGGGTGAGGAGGGATGAGGAGGTGGTAAAAGGGGTAGCAAAAGGGAAGTGAGTTGGGGGGACATACAAGAGGCAGAGGATGTAGGTCCTGTCGGTGAAAAGACGCATTGGAAAGATGGGTTGAATGCCGTTGCTGTTGCTGCCGCGGCGGAAGAGGTGGTGCTCCCAGATGGCGAGAAGAAGCCAGCAGGCGCCTGCAGTAACGAGAGAGCCGATGATAATGGGGCTAGACCAGGCCCAAACGAAGGAGCCGGCTTGTTGCAGGGCAAAGACCAGCAGGATGGAGGCAGTTGCGAGCAGCGTGTTGCCGAGGAAGTCAATCCTAGAAATCGCGGCCGCGGTGCCGTAGCGCTCGCGCCGTTCGACGGGCCAGAGGGCATATATTCCGAGGACGGCTAGGGCGCCGAAGGGAATGCTGGGGGAGGTTAGTGTCTGAGGCGTTTGGGGTATGAGGGAGGGACGGACTTGAACCAAAAGATTGCTCGCCAGTTCCATTCTGCTAGGGCACCTCCGAGGATTGGTCCGAGAACGAACGAGATTGAGAGGGTGATCCCAACCAGGGCACCGACAACTTCGGGCTTGCTGGGCCCTTGTTCAAGAAGACATACCTGGGCCAGGCTGTACAGACCGGAACCTCCCATTCCCTGGACTGCACGGCCGGCAATACTGAAGGTAGACCAGGTTAGCAAGCGTGAGGTTCGAGGAATTTAGGGGGTTGTAAACATACAGCTCGCCCATGCGCCTTGCAGTGCCGCACCACACCGACCCCAGAGTAAACAGCAGCCAAGCAATGGCCAGAATGTTCTTACGACCATAAACATCACTCAGTTTGGAGAAGCCGACCGCAAAGCCTGCCACATCATCAGCAGGGGCAAGTTAGGGGTCACTCTTTTCATCTCCACTCACTCATGTATGTGAGAAGGTAGCCCAACACGGTCCACGGAATGTCCTGGTAGTTCTGGAACTCGATGGATACGGATACGAGGGCGGTCGAGACGATGGAGGTGTCGAGGCAGGAGAACATCAGGCCCATGCAGATGCTGTGGTGTGATATGTTAGCCCCAAATCGTGTTTTCCAAGAAAGGGAACTCCGTACATGATCGTAAGGAGAACCTGCCGCACGGCTCTCTTCCTCGAAACAGGTTCGTTCTTCGCCGAGTGCCGCTGAGACTCGCTGCTGAGAGACGGATTCCGGAGTTCCACCTCGGCCATATCAGATAGAGAAGGATTGGGGTACGAAAGCGTCATGATGGGGTTGTGATTCGGCATGTCGAAGGAACTGGAGTTCTTCGCTAGCCTCTGTCCGTCAGATGAGGCGAGATAGACAGCGGCCTGGCTGTCGTTTTGGTCGTCGTTCTGGAGCAGCCGAGTTGGCTCTTGTTTCTTGTGTCGTGCAAAGGGAGGAGTGTCAAAGGAGGGTTGAGTTGCTACTGCTCGAAGCAACTCAGCGTGCCTGGTAATCGTACTCGCGGTTACTGGGAGGAAGCTCTCTGGCAGGGTGTAACCCAGGTGCAATACTGCTGGCAACAAAGTTCTCTCACACCTCATAGACAAGCACCAAGGTAGGTCACGCTGGGCCTGATACTCGAGCGTCGTGGGGGCAATTGCTCAAGTTTGCTTGAGATCTCGAAGGGGCCGGGTTACATTTGTACACACTTCGCTGCCTGACCGAAGAAGGGTAATGCCTACCCTGTTGACATGAGCTGTTCCAAAGTCTGCAAGGTGTGAGACAGGACTGAGGATGACTCTTTACGGATCAAGCTACATCACTATCGAGGAAGAGGGGGGAGGTCTCACACGATTCTCCCAACCGACATGCCGTCCCAAGCCGTCCGTCACCAGCGGGTGGCTCTCAGGACCACTGTCTCTCCTCATGGAGATGCCGGATATTGTCCAGGCATTTTGGCCCTGGTGCTGTACTTGAGGCTGCATGTTTCCTTGTGAAGTAGCACAGGTGGTACGGTTGCGGTGACAGAGCTATATTGGTTGTGTTGGGTCTGAAGAAGAACCGGGGTCGTCAAACTTGGCGGGTGAACACAGCTGAGATGTCTGAAGTCCTTGATGGTGTCAATCGGTAGGTTTCCCTCTGTTGCCAAAGAGTTCGCACATTGCTTTGGCTCAAGAACTGTGAAGTAGCCACACCATTGGTACCGCAAGGCTTCTTATCCTGCCCGTCAACTCGGCCGCAAGGAGGCAAACAACCAAACGGCAACTTCAAGCGCGTAATAACGCCTAACGCCGAGTATCCGTCACGTCGCCACCAGCTAGCCGGCGGAAAGTTGGACTTGCTGTCGTGAGATGGATCAGTCTCAGACACTGAGACGTCGGCGACAGACGGGAGGCCGTCCGAGTCGATTCGGGGTGCACGGGGGCGGCTGTCCGACGGGCAGAGGTGACACATGTGCCAACTGTCAAGCACAGCAAGGGCGTTGCCTGGGGAGCGTCGTCTGGCGGCATTTGTGCAGCATCCGCGCTACATGCTCTCTCCTGGCAGGCGGATCTGTGAAGGCAGCAGGATCTGATGTCGTGCTCTGGAACGGCAGAGGGATCGGGCCCGATCTTCTAGCGGCAACGATGGCTTTGATGGATGCTCAATGTGGCGCCCAAGACGCATTCAACCCGCATGATATGTAGTCGGGTAGAGTTTAACTCGCTGCAGAGGGCAGTTATGGAGTAGTCCCCAACATTCCATAGCATGCCTGGGCCCTCGTTCTCATATTTCCCCTCTATCCCGAGAGATGTATGCCGACCCGGGCGGTATGAACGAGAGAATCCGGTCTTAACCTAGATATTTTCTTGGTCCAAAAGATTACCATATCTAAAGATGGCTAAATGACGGGTCCATTGTCAAAAAGAAAATCGAGATGCCTCATCCACGAGAGTGCTCAGAGCGCTTGAGGCTGTACTCGTTCTGTTCATTGGCCATTTCCCAGACCAATGCCGCCATCCACGGAAAAGGAAAACGCAGATTCTGCGGCAAGTCCAGCAGGGTGAATGGTGAAGTGATGAAGTCGGTTGCCGCTTCCAGAGCTGCAACTGGCCGTGTCAGTCCAGATCATTTGATCTAGGAGTTGCTTCCCGTGGCTTCCCGTTCCCTTTTGGGAGAAAACAAGCGGCACCGTTTTGCTCAATCATTGGCCGTACTTTATTATTTTTGAGGAGCACCAGGCCGTAGATGGCTGCAACACTGTGCAAAACAATGCAGTGGGAAGAGTTGAAATTTGTTGTTTCTGCCCTCGAGATTTTCGTTCGGTTCCTGGCAGGAGAAAATTGGCTCGAAGAAACCGTCTCGGCGGGCCTCCTGCCTAATCAACGTAGAGGTCCGTCAATTTTGTGCCTTCTCTCTTCTCTCTTTCTTTTTTCCAGCTTCGAGAAATCGAAGTCATTCTTTATGGTTGTACGTTGAAGCTTTTCTTGAGCACTTACTGGCGAACTTTACCGTTCAACGTTGGACAAGGTCGTCTTTTGGTCAACCAGTATAGCAGTACGCGGACCAGATGCTACGGTAAAACAGCTACTCTAAAATATTCTCGATGAGCTGCTTCATTTTGTTTGCGTTGGACGATGGGAATGAGGGTTGTGTCGCTTGGAGGGAGGGGAAGTAACGTACCTTAATGAAGTGACGAGAACCGTCGTCGACACGTCTTCTACACTCTGACAGTTCTGTCATGGTCCATCTTCACAAAGTTTTGAACCCACCCGGGAACATATCCCAAAGCTGGGGGGTAAAGAACATGGCAAGCTTGCCAACAAATCCACCCCTGGGAGGCTCAGGGGTACCTCTTCCCTCCAACTCCACGATATGCGTTTGCCTAGCAACAACAACATGCATTACAAAGCCGACGACATCTATTCGCTCTTCCAATATCTGCCCGCGCTCATGTCTCTTAACGCCACACCCCCATACCACTACCGTGACCGTCACGAAGACGCCCGCCTCGCTCCAGCAGGCATCCTCAGGACCACCGACATCTGTGTCCCAAGGTGCAAAATGGCCAACCATCCGCGACCTCGTCGGCGTTTCCATTGCGGTTGCAGCCGTTTCTCTCATTGTTGGAGCACTAGTAATGCTATTCTTCATCAAAAGGAGGACGAGAAAATGTGCTTCAACCCGTACCTTCGACGAGACTGTTTCCGCTACCCCAGAGTCAACACAACTTCTGAGTACTGCCGCACCGAGGAGTTTAATTTTGAAGAAGCTTCCGGAGCTGCCGCGGGATGCCAACTCCGCCGATGAGCTGCTCTCAGAACTGGAAAAGTTGGGAGAGCAAATACAACATTACGTGGAAGAGAACTACGTCCTAGATGGGAAAGCAGGTGACAAGACGAGCCTTGTCCAGGCTATTGCCGGCCTGCCATCCCTGAAACACGACGCTCAATTCCTGGCGCACCTCTGCTCAAAGCCGGCCACTCACCACATTGCTCTCCGCCATCTCGTGGCGGCCACCATAATCTCGGCTGTCGACTTTGGGACGTTCAACAAGCATGCTTTGCTACCATCGTCTCTGGTCACCTTTTGGGAAAGTTTGCCCAACACCCAAATGAACAAAAAGCGCACACAGGGTAAGAATGTGGTTTCAATTCTCCTCTTCAAACTTGCAATTTAAGTAGCTAATACAAGAAATGTAGCTTTATGGAGATGGCAAAATCTCTCTATCCAGCTCCTTCAAGACGACTTCACCTCTGAAAAGACCTTAGTGCCTCCAGCGGACATACGCCCGCAAGTGGTTGACCTAAGAGAGCAACTCGAGCTCGTCCTTGGCCACTTTGCCTCGGAGGGGCACGATGACAGATACAGACAAAGCGAGCAGCTTCAAGAGCTAGTCTGGGCCGGGGCAAGACTGGGATACAAATTGCTCTCGGAACCGTGTCGATGGGCGTTTAACTGGACTGTCGGCGCGCATGAGATGGTTTTGGTGCCTGGCTTGTTGAAGGTCAGCAACGCGAAGGGGGAGGTACTCGACAAGCCGATACCGGTTGGGCCGGTCGTTACTGTCACTGTCCGACGAAGTTTGGAGAAGTAAGGCTGGAGATTGCTCGTTGAGGTGAGATTTAGGTCGGCTTAAACGTCTGAGTGTAATAAGCCCCCCCCCCACCCCTTTTTTTTTTACCCGGCCCCCTTGTATTTCCTTCCTGAAATGCTGATTTTCAGGACCAAGATCATGTCTCCTTTCTGAGTTTTTTTTGAGCCTCCGAACTGTACGCTAGACTTCCCAAGTATTGTATTTTCTTGATCCACTTCATTGACGAGACAGCACCCGCAAGTGCTATTCAAGAGCTTTGGCCCTGCCACAAAACCACCTATGAGGACAGCTAATATACACATCACCCTCTGATCTCAAGTGTGGCCTGGCACTTTTCTTTCATAAAAATTCCTCGGTCTAACCCTCATATTGCCGCCAGGGGTAAGCAAAGCGCGACTAAACCGAGGGAAACCAGTCCCTGCTCTCCATGAGGACATCAATAATCCCAAGCTTTACGACCTGAGACCCAGAGATTGAAGGACTGGTCTGCATGGCATGAAAGTAGTATACAACTAATTAACGACTTAAGTATCTTTAGCTCCAACATCAACAACAAGCATCTGAGATGCGAATCTCTGACTCCTCTGAGCGTCAAACAAAATATCTGGTCGCCAACAATAATCCGCAGCAGGGGTATCGAACTGAATGGCCTAAAGCCGCTTCGAATACATGGCACACAGTGCCCGCCTCCTCAACAGCTCTAGCCCCACCTCTCAATTCTCAGACCAAAAGAGGTGGTGCCCCTGAAGTAAACAAGTCCGAAGCACTCAAACCTCTGGGTTTGTTTACTTCGTCTCCTCAGTTTTGGTATCCTCAACCGTAGCCGTAGAAGCACCGTTCTCGGCCACAGCAGATCCATTAGCGACCTTTGTAACAGGCGCTTCAAATTCAGCAGCAACGGAGGCAGATGCAACGACAGTCTCAGACTCAGCAGCAGCAGATGCCTCGGCCTTTTCAACCTTTTCCGGCTGCCAAACCGCCTCGACAATGCTCATCCTGCAACCTTCCGGTCTCTGGACGCCCTGTTCCACCTTTGTCAGCTCCAAAACTCCAGCAACAACAACACATCCAGACAAGGGGTAGAACAAGAGAGACACACCTTGAACACAAACCCATCTCCCGCCTCCTTGAACAGGTCTCTAAACTCCTGCTCCGTCCGCTCCTGGGCGTTCAGCAGCGCCAACATGACAACATCCATGCGCCGCATCACCTTCTCGTCCCACGGGTTCTCCTGGCCCGGCTCGCGCAGGCAGTGGTCGTTGATAATGATGCGGGCGCCCGGCTTGAGGGCGGGAATTAGGTTCCTGAGAATGCGCACGGCATACGGCGTCGAGTAGTTGTGCATGATCCAGCGGAAGTAGTACACTTTCGTCATCCGTCAGCGTACAACATCCATCACCACAACACGAAAAGAACTCACCATCCGCCCCCTTAACCACCTGCTCCGTAAAGAAATCGTGCGCCCTCAACTCAATCCTCCCCGCCACCTGCTCCTCCTCACACACGGGCCGCGGTGCCGTCTCCACCGTCCTCGGCAGATCCTGCACCACAAACCTCATCCTCCTCCACCTCCTCCCCAACTCAACACACATAAACCCATGACTCCCGCCCACATCCACAAACACCCCCCCTTTCTCATCCACCTCCCGCAAATCACACCCCTCCACAAACCACCCCGTCTCATACCCCTCCCCGCCCGTCAAACTAACCATCGCCTTGCCCATCCGTCTCGCCCGCTCGGGATCCTTTCCGAACGTGGCGAACATAGGCTCTTTATCCACCGTGTTGAACGCAAATTGAAACCCAGACCTGACCAAACTCGTCGCTTCGGGATGGGTTTTCAAGGCCTGGACTACATGCCCGGACGCGCGGAAGATGTCTTCCCCGTTAAAGCCCACCCAGGCTTGCATGTCGGCGTCGGAGGCGAGGAGGCGGGAGGCGGCGGTGTGCGCGATGAGGCCCGGCGAGGGCTCGTGGAAGATGTGGTTGGTGATGCAGAGGCGGAGGAGGCGGGCGAGGTTGGTCGGGTCGAGGGGGGTGAGGGTTTGGAGGGTTGTTAGGGGGATGGGGGCGGTGAGGGGGACGAGTTTGGCTATAGGAGGGAGGGTGATTAGTATGGGTGGGGAAAGTTGGGGGACGGGTGAGGGGGTTACCGATGCCGTAGTGGTTGAGGGTTGTGAGGGCGAGGACGTCGAGAAACTACATGGTGGTCAAGGTAAGCTAAGATCAACCGAGTGAGTAAAAAGTGGGAAGGGGCTCACCTCCCACACACCCCATCTCACCGACTCCCTCGGACCATGAGCCAACAGCCCCAGCTCCTTAGTGGCAAAGACAATCTCCTGCCTGCTCTTGAGCACATCCTCGGGTAGTTTGGGCCAGTCGGCGGGGGCGTCGACATCAAAGCTGGGCATGGGGAGATTGTTGGCCTTCATGTACGCCTCGAGCTTCTCGGTTTCCCTGGCGATCTTCTGCGCCAACGCAACCATCCGAGACGGGGACTGCTCCGGCGCTGCTGCTGTCTCAGGCTGGGCAACGTTGGGCTGCTGCTGCTCCGGGGCGGCGGCGCCGCCGTTTGTCTCGGCCTCCTTGTGCCGGAGCGAGGCGGCCAGCGAGAAGGAGCGACGGTTCTGCATCTTGGCCTCGGCGTCCGCACCCACGGGGGACGGCGGGCTGGAGTGGAACAGCGAGCTTAACCTGAACTTCATTTTGGTGAAATTTCTGGGTCTCTTGAGGGGGGACGGTCTGAGAAACCTGGTGTGACTCGAACACCAAAGAGCTAATCTCAGCTGTACTTGAGGCATCGAGTGGTCAGCATCTGCTCTCTTGAAGAGGATGTATTAAAGAAGCAAAGTAAAGGCATCAGGAGAATGCTGGTGTAACCGGTGGCATGAGGAGTCGGCTTAAAGGTAGATTTAATCGGGCAAAGGATCCCAAGCCGAATGGTTTCACCTTGATCGAGCCAAGGTTACAAGGAGACGATATATACAAAGCGAACATACCTAAGAATCAAGTGATATGTTTGTTCTGCCGTGTGAAATTAGTCCCCATCATCATTCAGCCCTTCTCTTCGGAGACCAGCAGCAAGGCTTACCGGGCTCGGCGATCTGGTAACGAATGGATTGCGATTTGCAGTTGCACAACAACGCCTCCGTTGATGCTCACAAATGGGGACGGACGGCGATGTCTGAGAAGCCGCACGGCTGGTTCGAGCAAAAGACAAGGCGCCCATGATCAGCCGGGATCGACGCGGGGAAGATGGGAGCACGGGAAGGGGAGGGAAGTCAGGGGTTACCTCGTCAAGGGTTGACCCACGGGTTCGTTACTGAGAAAAGGGGTCCTGCTTGCCCTCGGAGTGAAGCGATTCCTGGCCTTGTTGATGAAGGGAAGACCCGCGAACACGAACTCCTTTGAAGGGCAGCGAACTCCTGGAATGAACAGCCGGGCGTACCCCAGCGGGACGAACCCACCCAAGAACCCCCAAGACCCCCAAGACTTGACCCGATCAATCCATTGACGGTGGGCCATGTCCCTGTATCTGCAGCAATCCATCGGATGCCCAGGCCATCGATGCTCCTCCATGATCCCACGTCGGTTATCCGGTATGTGGGCTAACGCACAGCGCTGCCACCCATGGATTAGCGTGCGATTAATGTGATTAACGTGCTCTGAGCCGGGTTCTCGGAATGCTGCAGTGGGGACAAAGTCAATGCGGACTCGTGGCAACGTGGAATGAACGCAGGGGCCGTTTGTCGGACCCGACAGTCAGGTTCTTGGGTCCCGATGCGCACATATCCATCACCGTGCTAATTGCGTTTTGTTACACTTCAATGCGAAATTAAAGTTTCGCCTGCAGAACGAGAGCAAAAGCCACGCGGCGCGCTCGCAGCAGGAATCAATCCAAGCCGCCAAACAGACGCGAAGTGTTGGAGCGAGAAAAAGACAGGCCAGGGGAAGAAGTTCCGGGCCCAATCACGGCACTGCTTGGCGTCATCAGGTGGGACCACGGTTCCCCCTGAGACCTGGACGCCCACGTTCGGAACAGACGCCGAGACCGTCAAAGTCACAAGCACCCGACACCACAAAGCACACTCTCCCGCCGAAAATGGCTCGTCTGGAGCTGCCCTCGCTCTGATCTTTTCCAGAGTCGTGTGATCAACAACTATTTCAAGCCATAAACGAGGCGACGGGCAAGTGCAGAAAACACATCAGAAAACCAGGTTTTGATGGCCACCCTCTTGCTTCTTCTCGGGAGACTTCCCGGATCTCATGTCTCGCATGCATCCAACCAAGACGCCGGGCCACGCCATGCCGTCTGATTGGCCCCCTGACTGCCGTTACTTCCAGAAACGGAGCGGAACCAACGTCCATGAGCGCCACGCATTGCCCGTTTTCCTCAACACCACGAACAGGCCCGTCCTGTGCAAGAAAACGCAGTAGACATTCAAACCTCTCACCCAACACCAGATGGTATCATCCCTTCATAACGCACAGCAAACAGAACCTCGCACCCAACCCATCCATCCAACCCCTTCCCCCACCCACTAACCCCACCTTTCTCCCCCATCTAATACCCCTCCGGCTTCTGCCCATAAACCAAATGCAGCTCCATATACACACACAAACTATTATCCCTATACGCCTTCCTCACCTCCACCAAAAACAACTCCACCTGCTCCCTACTCCACCCACACCCCCTCGTCAACGGGCCCAGCGCGATCGCCTGGATCCCATCCGTCAAAATTGTCCGCCAATACAGCCCCACCGTCTTCAGCACCCTATTCCTGGCCCACGTGCCGATGGGGATCTGCAGCACGCGCTCCGAGACGTTGACGAACCCGCAGTCGCGCATCATGGCGGCCAGGCGGCCGCCCGAGGCCGCGTGGAAGTTGATGCCGAGGTTGGAGAGGCCGTCGTTGATGAGGGACCAGTATTGGGTGATGGGGTTGGTGGGGGGCATGGTTTTGTTGGCCGAGTAGGGGTAGTGGTGGACTTCTTGCATTTCGAACCAGCCGCCAGGGCGGAGGTGTCTATCAGAAGAGGGGGGGTTAGTGGTGATGGTTGAGGAAAGGTGGGGGGGAAGTGTACTCCAAGGCTCGGCGCATGAGGCGAGGCCAGTCTTTGATGGCCATGACGGTGTGGCGAGAGTGGATGTAGTCGAAGTAGTTTCGCGGGTGAAGCCAGCTAGAACTCGAGGGTTAGTATTTAAGGGGGGTGAGGCAGCAGTTTGGAACGTACGGGCTCCTGGAACAGGTCAGTAATGCTCAAATCAGAGTGAGGGGAGAACGTACTCTACGTCGTCCACCATGAACCGCACGTTTGGTGGCACCCAGTCGGGCTGGATTGGGCTGAGGTCGACTCCAAGAATGTTGGCGCTCGGAAACAAGTCTCCCACTACACAGCGTCAGCCCGGTTCATCGCAAGCACGCCGGACCCAACATACTCTCGATCGCCCAAACCCCGGTCCCCGTGCCGATGTCGAGAATTTCATGCGGATGCTGCCCAATGGGCGCAAAGTAAAGCCGGCCGCAGAGCATCTTGACCATGGTGTGCTTCATGTCTTCTCGTTGCTGCCTGGCCACATCGTCAGCATATCATCCAAAGATCAATCAATCCTGAAGAGAGCACATACTCAACGTCGTCATTCGGAAAGTTATACCGCCCCTCGCGGAAGCGATGGTACCTCCTCCCGTTCTCGAAGATGAAATCGCGCATGCTCTCCGCCAGCGACGTCGACCCTGTGCTGCCTGTGTCGGTCCCGTACCCCCCATCGCTGCTCAAGTCGTCGCTGTCGACAATGATGCTGCCCTCCTCGGCCTGCGCCACGGCAGCTTGTTCCTCCAGATCCGTCTCGTACTCTCCATCGTCATCCGTGGCCTCGGCTAGCGAATCCGGGTGTCCAGACATGCTGGAGAAGACGTGCGCTGGCGAGATACTGCGGTGCGCCCCGGTTGACAGGCTGGGGAGGGACTCAGAATGATACGCGGTGTCGGTTTCAGAAGAGGAGAGGGTGGTCGTACTCTCGTTGCCGGTGACAGAGGGTGGTCCTGTCGTCGAGTTTGAAGGTTCGAGCGAGGGGGCGCGGGAACTGTTGGCGCCCCTTGTCAGTTGTTGCTGGTGTACTCTCTCCGGGCTAAGGCGTGGCTCTGTCGAGAGAATCTCCCTGATGGGCGGAAGTGTAAATGGCACCGCCAGATCCTCGGGTTCAGGAGCATCTGTCTCGGCCCGGCCCCGTTTTTTCGACTGCATCTGGGTGACGACCGGTGTCGTCGAGCCGTTCTGTGGTGGCTCCATGATGCGCGGGTCGTCGTTGAGGTCCAGGAAAACGTCCAGGAAGAGCTGGCGCTTAGAAGTAAGAGATATATGGCGCTGTATGCCTCGAACCGAGGATACGGAACTTGATTCCGATCGTTACACCGGGATGGTACAGCAACACCGCTTGCACAGCCGTGACGTTCGGGTTGTTCTCGAAATAAGACGGCTGGCAGCAGCACGCACGTCAGGGTGGGACAGCGTCGGCAAAGTTGAAAGTGAAGTTCCCAGGCGGCCTGTCCGCCGTCGCCGGGATCTAAGGCCGGAGTAAGCCCACCCAACAGAGGCCGATCGTAACGGTTCGAAGATTCGAGATGCGAGATTTGATGAGGCCGGACCGGGGTGGGTAAAGTCCGCTTGCCGGGGATTCCGAGGTATTTCTGTTGGCGGTTTGTGTGGCGGTTATTGTGAGGTCCAATGGTCACGACGCCATCCACATGGGCTCGTCACGTTTTATATCGTGAACGTAGAAAACAGGAAGCTGGCTGAAAACTTTCGAAACACAACAGGCACCAGGATGGAAGATTCGACGGAGCAGCCCGCCAGACGCAAATCATCCGGCCCCCGGATTTCAATAGTCAGCCGATCAATGAAGCGGACGCGATGACCATCCCAGGTGGACCTGGACAGCTTGCGGCCTTGGCTGATTGCGAACGGATGGTGGGAGGGCTAGCGAGTGGTTCTCATCAAACCGTTTCTCATCAAGGCCCCTCTGGACCCAGAAGTGGGGGACGGGAGGGCAGCCCGTCCAGGGATGGCCCCTCTCGAGAGCAAGGTGAGGCTGCTGAGGCGAGGTGAGGCGAGTCTGCGATGCCCACCCTTCTTTGGCAGGGTCGCCGGTGTGTGACTGGTTGAGATGGAAAGTGTAAGAAGGACAGCAGCACTGGCTGCTCCTTTCCGCTCGGGGGAAAATGCACCTTGAAATATGGAGCGAGAGCATTCCTGGGCCAAAGAGAATGGACCATCGTGAAGACTGGAGGACTGCTATCGGTAACCAGTCGGGGCTGATTCTGTGAAACGGAGAGGGCCGCTGCCCTTCCATTGACTAAGGTAGGTAGCCAATGTGTTGATTGGGCGTTTCGCTTGGTATCAATACACCAGGATAAAAGTGACGGTAGGCAAGAAAGGGAAGACGGAATCAAGGGAAGAAGTGGGAACGAGCGTCTCGGATGAAAGACGAGGACGTCGATGTGATCCAATGTCTAAATTGATTAAGTCGAGAGCCATGCATCTCGCTTCTTATCCATCCGGCCTCAGAATGTTTGCCCATCACGCTTGTGATCCGGGCTTGTGAGCGAGGGAGCGGAAGGGTTCCTCCAACCTCCAAGAGCCGACGAGACATGTCAATTTTACCCTGGCAGGCTGCACAATCGGGTGGGGTATTAACCACCCGCCACAGTGTGGCTGACTAGCTCTGAAAAGGGCAGGTGGGTCCCGGCAGTAGCTTCATCAGCCTCACCCAGCTTGCAGCCCAGCCAGCGGAGCCAGCCTTGTGCAGGCAGACCCAAACTGACGTGGGCCTTGGCTTGGCTGCTCGTTCAGTGCTCTCCAGAAGCAGCGAACCAACAAACATCCACCACCACCACAACCACATCCACCACCATCACCACCTTTGGAGCTTGCGCCTAACTACGGATTGCCCCCCAACATCAACTTGTCAACAAGCGACGAGCACCCGCCAGCACAACACAGCTATTCCTCACAATGGCCGACGCGGCGTTCAAGCCCGAGAGGGACTTCTCCAAGGAGACCGACAAGCAGATTCCCGAGGCCGAGGCGCTCGCAAAGGTACAGCACTTGTTCCCTTTGCCAGGCGCATTGGTCTGACACCCAAATAGACAGACATCCACGCCGCCATCGAAAAGCTCGCGGCTCTCGAGAAGCAAACGCGCCAGGTAGGAACCCCGGCCCCCCACCAGCCTCCCCCCTCTAATAAGCATTTCGCGACAGGCGTCCGACCTCGCCTCCACATCGCGAATCCTCGTCACCATCGTCACCATTTGCAAGAATGCCAGTGATTGGAGCCTCCTCAACGATCAGACTCTCGTGCTCTCTAAGAAGCATGGCCAGCTTAAGCAGGCCATCACCAAGATGGTCCAGGTCGTTATGAGCTTCCTCGACCAGACCCCGAACCTGGAGACAAAGCTCTCCGTTATCGAGACCCTTCGGACCGTCACCGAGGGCAAGATCTTCGTTGAAGTGGAGCGCGCGCGCGTGACCAAGATCCTTTCCGACATCAAGAAGCAACAAGGCGACCTCAAGGGCGCCACCGAGACCCTCTGCGAGCTCCAAGTCGAGACGTTCGGGTCGATGGACCGGCGGGAAAAGGTCGAGTTTATTCTACAGCAGGTGCAGCTCTGCATCGAGAACGGCGACTGGACACAGGCCGGCATCCTCAGCCGCAAGATCAGCACCAGGTACCTGGCGCGGAAACCCAAGAAGACTCCAGAGCAGCTCGCCAAGGAGAAGAAGGAGCGCGAGAAGAAGGGCAAGGTTGAGGAGGAGCCCGTGAAGGAGGACGATGTCACAGATCTCAAGCTGCGTTACTACAAGCAGCAGATCCAGCTGGCGCAACACGACGCCAAGTACCTTGACGCGTGCAAGCACTACAGACAGGTCCTGGACACCGAGGCTATTGAGGAAGACCCAGAACAGCTCCGCGTCGTATGTGTCCCGCTCTGTTGCTCAACCCTGCGTTGCTAACCCCGCCCCAGGTGCTCCAAAGAATCATCTACTTCATCATCCTCTCGCCGCACGACAACGAGCAGCACGATCTCCTCCACAGAATTCACAAGGACACACGAAACTCGATGGTGCCGCAGGACGCCGAGCTGCTGAAGCTGTTCACCGTCCACGAGCTCATGCGGTGGCCCGAGGTGTCGCGCGTCTTCGGCCCGCACCTGTGCAGCACCGACGTGTTCGACTCTGCGCCGGGCCAGTCGGCCGACGACAAGGCGTACTCGCGCTGGCAGGACCTGCGTAAGCGCGTCATTGAGCACAACGTGCGCGTCGTGGCCAAGTACTACACGCGCATCCAGATGGGCCGCCTCACGCAGCTGCTGGACCTGACCGAGGACGAGACGGAGAAGTACATCAGCGAGCTGGTGACGGCCAAGACGGTCTACGCCAAGATCGACCGCCCCGCCCGCGTCGTCAGCTTCGCCAAACCCCGCGACGCCGACGACATCCTCAACGAGTGGAGCTTCAACATGAAGAGCCTGCTGGGCCTGCTCGAGCGCATCGACCACCTTATCACCAAGGAGGAGATGATGGCCCGCATCCAGCCTGGTGTCAAGCCCAAGAAGGGCGGCAAGGAGGGCAAGCGGGCTGCGCGTTAGGTTGCGGACCTGCCCGTTGGCGTTGGCAAGCGGCCCTGGTATGATGAGGCTTGCTTATATGGTCACACAGACAGATGACTGTACGAATAGACATGATTCGGGCGGGACTGGGTGGAATCGGAATCGGATATCGACCACACATTATTAGCTCGTGGGGTAACTAGCACAATGAATGGCAAGCGGCGTACAGCATGTCGCTTCGGAAAGAATCCTCCGAATGGTTGCATGGTGATATATCTCTCATCCAATGGACTAATTTTGTGTCACCTTTTCTTCAGAACTGAAGACCTCAGATCATCGAATTGCCGTCTCTCTCGCGGATCATGGCATCGAGAGGCGCGGATGCATGTCTTGCCGTTCGGGTGGCTGCATCCGTCGTTTTGACTCAATCCAAGACACGGGGTGGAACATGGCTGGCCGTTCTTGTTGACGGGCAAAGTCGTGCGTTCTAATCACAGACTGTTTTACCCTAAGGATGACCAGATGAGAAGAACCTCTAGCCATGAAAATGGGACTGAATAGGATTGACGACATGAGAGGGCACGGAGCTCGGAGTGACAACTAAAACACCATGCTTGAGTGTTGCTGCTGGGAAAGCGATGCCGGTTCATTGCAACTTCGATGCTCCGCTTTCGCTCCCAAACAGATGTTCCTGTTGGCCCTCTGACATCAACTCCGACCACTCCTTTCTACCCAGGCTATTGTGACCGATACTCCATAGTTCTATGCAGCTATCTCGGGATATCAAATACGCCGTAGATCGTGGTCTCTGGAGCTGTACGGATGTCGGTGCCAAAAGAATCCGCTCACCGCCTTTGGTGCCAAGATTCGTCCCACTATAAGCCACTATAGGCGAACCCCGCCGGGGGGGGGGGGGGGTCCTGCCAATCATCCTCACGCAGACTTCCATCAGCATGTTACAGTAATTTGGGAAAAGTGAGACTACTCAACACGAGGCCCCGGGGCTATAACAACACGTGCAGTACAATTACGTGCCCTCCCCTCCTGATATTCGTTCCCCCCTCAAGCCGAATCACCTCCTGGATATGATGTGGGATCCTCTCAATCCACCGTTGTATCCTATCTTGTTCCAAGTCCTCCTACGCGTTCCTCCATCCTATCTCAGCCTCCTTCTTGCTCTTCGGAGCTCCCTTCTTGGTTGTCATCCGCTTCAGGTGCGGCCAACACGCCTGAATCATATTAAGATCAGGAGAATGGGGGCACCAGAGCAGTCTCGCAACGCCAGCCGTATCGTAGATCATAGCTTGCGCGCGGTGGGCGTGAGAGGGAGCCAGATCTTCTTGAACAAGAGTATCCGGACTACATTGCCGGGCAAATAGAATAAGCTTCTTGACCAAGATCTCCTTCTGGTAGCGAAACCAATCAACGCCGGAGCCCTCCCGTCGTATAAGCTTGCCGTGTTTCGCATCCCACTTCCATTGAGGAGCTCTCCCCCTCTGGTTGCGCAGTTTCAACCGCCTCATCCCAGTCTCTAGCTCCCACTGCTCTCGTAAAATCGGCTCTACTTCTTGTTTAGCTCTTCGAGGTCCTTCTCTGCAGCCTTCTTCTCTTGTGTGGTCTCTGGATGCCAGATATGGCAGGGTCCTTTCGAATCGTATGTGAAACAGCCCCAGAACTGGAACTCGGTATATCCTTTCCATCGCTCTTGAATGACGGATTTGACGAACTTCTCCTCGGGAGTCCTCCATACGCGGTAACCACCAAGGCGATGATTGAGAACAACAGCCGTCTCGTCAGACCAGATGACTCTCTTCCAATCTTCGAGGGTTCAGTCCTTATGGAGGAGGCAGAACTCAAAGCGATTTCTCTTTATCTTGTCTGTAAGGCCAGGCTTGCGTGTGGGTTTTGTCTTCTTTAGCCCAGCCGCACGTGGGATCCTCCAGACCGTCATTGGTGAGATGGTGTTTCCTAGTTCAGCCGATATATAAGCGCATGTCATCTCGCAGCCAAAGCGATTATTGCGGACCTTGTCGAGAATCGTATCCTTGTGGTCCCTCTGTTTAGAGGGACGGCCAGCCTTTGGAGCATCACGAACATGTTCATCAAGGATCACGGGAGGCGAGCGCGTTGGATCAAAGCCGCGTTCCAGAGCCCTGTTGGCGAGATTGTTGACGGTCCGGGGCTTCAATCCAGTCAAGGCTTCAATCTGCTTATTGTCAAGCTGAACAATCAGCTTGAGAGTAAGCGCTTGAGCACGCGTGGCAATATCGTGGTAGACCATAGTAAAACGAGCTTGCAAAAGGATGTCAGATCTGATGTTGGGGTTACAGTGCGCTGCAGGCTGAATGCGGGATTCTGCCAGGCAGAAAAGAGGAAGGCGGTGAGCGGATTCTTTTGATACCGACTTTCGTATGTTATGAAGTATGTACGTCCTAGAAATTCTAGATCGTCCTCGCTAATGGACGCCATCTTTTTCGGCAGAGCAGCAAATGGTTCCAGCAGCAACTCTCCCCCCACTCACACATTTACTTCTTCTTCCCCCCCTTCCCCTTCTGCCCACCACCACCACCCTTCCCACCACTCCCCCCCTTCCCTCCCTTCCCTCCCGACCCCCCACCACCCCCACCCAACGTGCCCCCAGACATCATAACCGTAACCTTCCCCACCGGCACGGCATTAAACGCTTCCTCCACCTTCAACCCCTTAATCAGCTCCACCTCCCTCGGCCACATCTTCTCCCCATCTTCCCCCTTCTCATCCACCACCCCCTTCTTCCCACTCGCCATCCTCCACCGCTCCACAATCTCCTTGACCGCCTTCCCCTTCTTCATCTGCCCCGGCTGCATCTTCGCCTTGTACTTGACCTTTCCCAGCGCGCTCCACGGCGCGCAAACCGGCACAACCTCCACAATCTCGTCCCCCGGCAGCGGCGTCCCCACCAGCGCGTCCAGCGGCCCCAGCTCCATCATCCCCCCCTCGGCATCATCATCCCCGCCATCCTCAAGCATCATAACCCTCCGCACCTCCTCATGCTCAGCGATCTGCTTCTTCGCCCGCTCCTGCGCCTGCCTGCGCCGTGCGAGCGCGGCAGCAGCGTCCGCTTCGCGCTGGGCTTTGGCGGCGGCTTCGGCCTCGGCTTTTTGCCGCGCGGCGGCCACGCCGAGGAGTTCTTCCATGAGGGCGCGGTCTTCGTCGTCTTGGTGCTTGTACTTGGCGGCGATCTTTTTGGCTTTGCCGCGCTGGCCGCGCTTGGGTTGGAGCTTTTGTGATTGGGACTGGGAGGGGGTGTCTGGGCGGGTGGAGGGGTGGGAGGCTTCTGGTGTGGAGGGTTCGTCGGCGGTGGGTTGGGGTTCTTCTGTTGGTTTTTCAGAGTTCGGTTCGCTGACCGTGAGGTCGGCTAGCTCCTCTGTGGGGGGTTCGACGTTTTCTTCCGGAGCGGGCTCGGGAACATCCTCCCGATCTTCTGCCTTGACCTGCAGCGGATTCGCCCTCTCGTCATCATCCTCATCGCCCTCATCATCGCTGCTATCCGAGAAAGGCTCACTCGGCGCTGCCATGCCCTCACCAGCCTCTGTAGCTGCAGACACCGAGGCAGCGCCAGTGGTGCTGATGTCTACAGAGTCATACAGCCTGTGCTTGACATGCCTGGCCTTGCTATCCTCAGAGATCTTGAACATCAACCCAAAGCCGAGCATCAGCAGCGCTGGCGGCAGGTAATTCTTCTTGCCCCGGACCATGAACGAGCCAACAGGTAGGTATTCACCTGCCGGCGCTGACTTGGACACCTGGTCGGCGTTCACCCACCAGGCGCCCATCGCAGCCTTCGAGTCCCAGGCGTTGGAACAGCACACGGAGAGGTTGCCTGCTTGTGCGAGGGTTGATGGTGGGATGGGGGCATCGGGCGTCTTAGGGTTATTCTTGATGATGACGGACGCGGCGCCGTGCATGTCGGCGTGGACGTAAACGTCGCCTTTTCTCAGATACCGCTTGTAGAGCATCTCGTTCTGTTGGGCATCCCGGCCGCCCAGCACGAGATAGCCGTCCGAGGAGATGAACCAGGTGAACTTCTCAAACCACATCTGCTTGCGGATGGGCTGCAGGACAGGCTTCTCCTGCTTTAGCCCCTTTCTGAGGTCCTCGGCAATCTTCTGCTCGGCATTTTTGAGGGCAATCTCGGACTGCTGGACGGTCTTCTCTTGCTTGTCGGCTGCGGTGCGCTTCTGGTCATAGTACTCGCGGGCATTGTTCCAGGGGGTGAGCTTGAGGTTGATGTCGATGACGAGGCGCTTATCAGGCCCCTTGGCCTTGTCTGCCGTGGGTTCGTCTTCAGCTTCTTCGTCGCTGTCGTAGTCGAAGTCGAGCTTTTCCTCGGCCTCGGCTTCTTCCTCCTCTTCACCGAGCAATAAGGTAATGGTGCTCTCCTCGAGCCTCATGGGAAGTTTGATGATCTCGGCCACAGGGTTATGCTGCTTCTGCTCCCGCTCGACCAGCTTGTTAACGTCAACCCAGTCCATGCCCTGCGTGAGCAACCCGTTGACGGCACCCATAGCCTCCTGGACCCGCTCAATGTTCGCCTCGATGGCTGCTGCCTTGCGCAAGTTCAAGACTTGAGCTTCCTGGAGGCCATCAATTCGCTGCGCCTGATCCCGCCTCGCGGCGTCGAGTTTCCGCTTGGCAGTGGCCTCGCGCTCTTGCAAGCGCGATTCGAGCTTCTGCCCCTCGAGCGATGAGAAGAACTCGTCGACTGTCTTGTTGTAGCCATCGAATGTCAATACCTGGCAGCCAGGGTCGTCTTCGAACTGCTTGGGCAGGAACGGCTGGAAGTCTTCGTAGAGCAGGCTCCGCGGCTTATCTTTCTGGGTTCCTTCGTCATCCGCAGGCTTTTCCGCAGCTCGGGGGTTGGGTTTCGCGATAATGTAGCCCTTGGAGGTAGGTGAGCTTGTGACTCCATCCAAGATCGAACGGGCCTGTTCCAGGGCATGGAAGAGGGCGTCGAAGAGCGTAGTGTTCTCCAAAATATCCGGCAGTTTCGTGGCCGGATCAAAATTCGTGAGACGGAAAACGTGCTCTATGAGAACTGGGGGCAGTTCGGTGATTGTTGTGGCCAGCCCTCTCCTCAACCTATCCGAGCCCTTCTTGTTCTTGGCCTTTACAGCCGCCGCCTGGTCTGATGCCTTCTGGAGAGCATTTCGCAGCCGCTCCTTGGTCAGATCCGGCACTCCTCCCACATTTTGCCTGTTTTCTAGTGTGTATGTCAAGCCCACACGTTGTGGCTCCTGCCCCTCTCCCTCGGGCACGTTCCGCAAAAGAGCAATGATTTTGAGGTCCGCATCGGTCAAAATAATGTTGCCGCCAGCGAAGAACTCTAGGTATAGCCGGTACGCGCCATCCCTAAACTGAAACTCGATGATGCGGTCTGTGCCAACTTGCGAGACGGAGGTGAGGCGGCGGGTCTTGAGGAACTTGCGTAGTCGAGAGACGAACTGACTGGGCGCAGGGGCGGCGGCACGAGCAAAGTCGGTCAGGTGGCAACGGAATCCTGACTCGATGAGGAGCTGCTGTCGGCTATCCGGTTTGGCAAACTTGAGAAGGAGAATCTTGGAGTTGAGGTCGTAGATGTTCGACAGACGGAGAGAGACGAGAGCTTCGGAGAGCTCGTGCGCGATGACCTGGGAACAGAGGGGCTTCGTCAGTGTTGTCTGGGGCTGGAGGGTGAGCAACATGTACCTTGACGTCCAGGGATGAGAATCTCTGCTTCATCTTGAAAGTGCCCTCTTCTCGTGTTGTGATCCTTAAGGAATGCGGGACTCTTGTGTCGAGATTGTGATTTGGAGGAGGGAGCTGCAGAATCGTTGATGTTGCGATGTCATGGCGGGGCAGCTTCGGCGTCCCGAAAGGAGCAGGTGGGGTTCCTGGCAGCAGCTGCGGCCCCACCAAAAATGCTGCAGATCTGTCCGCTGCAATTGGTCGCCGTCAGGTCGGTTGCAGACGCGGGCAGGAACTCCCAGTTCAAGGCAGCGTCTGCCGTTGTCTGTTTCTGTTTCGAAGTCCTTTTCGGATGGTCGTGAACAGATGGTATGTCACAGCGAAGGCGAGACCTCCGAAGCCGACGCCAATGGCGATTGAGTAGAGTATTTTCAGAGACTCCATTGTTACCGGTTGATGTTGTTCTGTGCCCAAAAGCAGGTGTTGAGAGAAGTTATGTCCAGTGACGAAAAAGGAGAAAAGTCGTCTCCTAACTTTCTTGAGCCCCACCTGCCATTTCGTTGAGCTGAGCCTGCTGAGGATAGCACAACACCATCCACTGTGAAGCTTCAAGCAGGAAACCATGGATGGAAGGCCTAGACTCTCGTTAGATCCAAACCCACGGCATGGCAATTTTAATTGATGACTCGGGCGCGATCCTGCGTTCCTCTCGGCCCGGTTTATCAAGGGACCGAAAAAGTAGTCGACATCTTCCATCTGCCTTTTCTTCTCTCTTGTTTTTTTTTTTTCTTGTGACAACTTGCCAACCAGAGAAGGATGACAATGGACACTGCTCCAGAGCATCTCCAATGTCTCACCCGGTCATGTCAACCCCAGCTCTCGACCGATTCAGCATTTTCAAAGCCAACTCCAACTGACCACACGTGGTCGAGGGAGAATTGAGGAAAGCTGGCCATGCTGAAGCCACTCGGCGCCGTCCGCGATTCCAAGAACACGAGAGGGGCCTCAACTTAACACTGAAGACGGCCATCAGCACCGGCTTGCGACCGAATCCCAGAGAAAACTGAAGCGAGGTTGAAAGGGTCAAAGAGAGTCATGCGAGGGACTCTTTTGTTCCAAAAATACCCAGCAAAAAAATGGCTCGGTCTTCCCCCTCGGCGGCATTTCGAGGGTTGACCTCCGAACAGCTCGCGGGACGGGCTCGACTTTCTGACCATCCATCATCACCCGGTGTCGCTGTCGCCCGAAGATGACTGGCTTTCGATGAGACACCTCCGCCTGCCCGCTGGTCCGCCATGAGACCCTCACGGCATCGGAAATCCGCAGCCGGTGGCGACATCAGGCATGTGAAGACCGGCTCCGGGGACGCCGGCTCGGCGGATGCCCGGACTCTTCCAGTCAAAACCCAAACACGAAGGAATGCTGTTGCCATGACAACAGTCAATGGCGTGCTGCACAAGGGTGGAGAGCAAGAGAGACCTCGGCAGCGTCGATGGAGGATCTTGAGCTGCTTTTCACATTCTGGTGTTGGCGGCAGGGCCGAGAGCCTGCCTCGTGCGACCCAAGCCGCCCTGGGTGCCATTGATCGACCGGACGAGCGAGGTTCTGGGTGGGTTATCGACAAGCGCTGACACGGCGGCTGGGGTTTCGAACCTGTTGCTTCTCCAGCCCTCATATCACCGCTCACTCCACACGTCGGCTGCAGAAAGGCCTCCCCGAACAACCCAATCGCAACCGCCCACGAAATCTGAGGCCACGCAAAGGACGAGAGGCTGGGATAGGCGTCGGAAAGCTGCGGTTGGCGACCAATTGAGGCTCCAAGCTGGCGCTGATCAGCCATGATGGCTTTCCAGCTTGCAGATTCTCATGCCGGAGCAAGGGTCTGACCGGCCACCCCAGCCACCCGGCTGCATGCTTGGCCCCGAGATCTCTGGCTCCCAGCTGTCTTGGCTGCGACCCCATCAGCCAGCGCGCGGCTGGCAGAAATTACGAGGAGCTTCACAGCTCTCTCTGCGCTTCAAAGTGCACCATTTTCCGCCAGCAAACTCGACCAATTCGCCTCAGGAACAAACCTGCCAGTCGATCATGCCACCCCGCACCGAGGGAGGTTGGAGAAACGAGCATTTTGACTGGCACACCCCGGCAATGGACAGCCACCAAGACCCTGGCGGTGGATGGTGGAGGTGCTTTTCAGCTCCCAACGAGACACCTCCAAGCTCGATGTGGTCGGACGCGTCCCCCAGCCGAGAGCTGGGGACAGGGGGTTGGGGAGACCCCCGCGGGAAGGGCAATCAGGGGTTGCCTTGGGGGCAGGGAAGGGCCACGCTAAGCCAGTCCCGACACCAATAAACAAGGGACGACCCACCGCATGTCAACAAACGCCCGGGAGCTCCAGCCAGAGATGCCCTCTGTGTGCTCTCCTGTCTGACCTCTGCCACTTGACCCCGGTCCTCCTGTCACAGAGGGAGGCCGGCGATCCCATTGGGTTCCTCCCACAGTGTCACTCTCCCCGCCAACCAGCAACTGGCCCGGAACCGCTCCGCCCCGATGCGTATTTGAAGCCGTCTCTCTCGTGCTGTTCGTCCGTGATCTTCTCCTCCTCTTCTGCACCCGCAACAGCCACTCAGCTTCAACCACAACTCCCCCAGCTCCAATTCTTTCCCTTGTTGGAAATCGATTGAAAAAAAGAAGACGGGTCCATCCACAGACCGCCTTCTCCCGTTTCACTCGACTTCTTTCTAGGAAAAGAAGCAAGAGAATCTTCTTATCCACCTTTCGTCTGTCGGAAGGTCGAGGAGAAGACTTCTCTGCGCTGTAAAGGTCGCCAATCTGGACTTTGAAGCCCGCGTCCCGGTCCCCTTCAGCGTCTTCCCGTCTTCGTACAGGGAGTCCGAGACCGCTACCCAAACCCACACCCACGAAGAGGTGAAGATCCAGCTGCCGCAGCCCGCCGGACAGGAAGGTCAACACTCTTCTTTCCAGGCCCAAGCACATCTTCCTCCGCGCGAAGAGGCTCGCTTCAAAGAAGAGGTCCGCATCACTCGTAAAGAGGAAAAGTACCCCCGTCCCGGCACCAACCAGGAGTTCGTCGTCCGTGAGGAGTACCGCCGGTGAGTCCCAGCTTTCTCATTTGTTTTGTTTTGATTTTCCCACAGAGGCTGGTGGCTTGTTGTTTCCCCGCCTTTTCTTTTCTGCTCCATCCCAGCCCCATCCCCCCTGCCCTCCCCCTGCCTAGCGCCCCGGCCAGGGCGGTCTGGAGCTGGGGGGGTTGGGTTGGCCAAGGGACGAGAGCTGAAGAGAAAAACACGAGGCTGTCGTCCTTCACAAGGAAGACCCTTTTTCCTTTTTCTTCCCTCTTGCTAACTCATCCTTCCTTCCCTCAGACCTCAGTCAACCTACTCCGAGTCTCACATCCAGTTCGATAACTCTCGCCGCACTCACAACTCCGTCATTGACGTTGCTGAGTCCGAGTATCGTTCCCGTGTCCAGCCCAACTACCGCAAGGAGATCACCGTAACCGGTACCACTGTCGACGCTCCCCGCTTCGGCCCCAGCTACCAGCCCACTCACATCGACGTTTCCACCGTCGATCCTCCTTCCCGCCTGCCCGTCTACAAGGCTAGCACACACGTCGACCAGTACACCGTCGACACCCCCAGCCCTCGTCCCATCTACAAGGAGTCGGTTCACGTCACCGGTACCACCGTTGACACCCCTGCTCCCCGCTCTACCTACCACGAGAAGGTAGACATTGTCGAAGAGACCGTTGAGGCTCCCCGCTACCCTACCAAGAAATCCAAGATGGGCTACTACGACGAGGACGGTAAGCATACTTCCCCTTTCCTGCCCCCGGCCAACCTCCTGTGTCGACCACACACCAGTGTGCTCACGCCCAATGCCAGGCCACTACCACTCCTTCCGTCAGGGATTGCACAAGTTGGCTGACCGTATTGTGCACCCTGAAGGCCACGACCGCGTCGAGGTCAGCGAGGTCCGCGAGACCCGCCGCCCCCGTGCCACCTCGACTGAGGGCTCCTACTCCCCCAACACGGTGACCATCCCCTGCCACCACATCCGCCTCGGCGACATCCTCATCCTCCAGGGCCGCCCGTGCCAGGTCATCCGCATCTCGACCTCGGCCGCCACCGGCCAGCACCGCTACCTTGGTGTCGACCTCTTCACCAAGCAGCTCCATGAGGAGTCGTCGTTCGTCTCGAACCCGGCCCCCAGCGTCGTCGTCCAGACCATGCTTGGCCCCGTGTTCAAGCAGTACCGCGTCCTCGACATGCAGGAGGGCAGCATCGTCGCCATGACCGAGACCGGTGACGTCAAGCAGAACCTGTCCGTCATCGACCAGAGCAACCTCTGGAGCCGCCTCCAGAAGGCCTTTGAGTCGGGCCGCGGCTCCGTCCGCGTCCTGGTTGTCACCGACCACGGCCGCGAGATGGCCGTCGACATGAAGGTCGTCCATGGCTCCCGCCTCTAAGCGGCGCGCCTCCGGCCGCCTCGGGCTAACTCTCTCGAGCTCTCTTCCAAGCCTTGCATGTATTTGACGAGCAATTGCTGCATTCTGGGCGTGAGCGTGTATGTCTTTTTTTTTTTAAGATTGGACAAAGTTCAGCTTGGGTGTTGTAGCCCGGCGTTGGATATGGTTGCCATGATCGCAGGGATATGAGGGCTTCATGTTGGTAGTTTACGTGTACATGATGACTGTAATGGATGGATGTTTATGGCTTACTTGAGTTGTGAGAAATGTGACCGCCGGATCTGTGAACTTTGTAATCATTGTTTGTTGTTGACCTGTGACGCGTTCGGCTGAGCCAACTCCCCGGATGACCCGATCCAGCCCCTCTTTTACACTCACCTTCTCTTCTTGGTAACGGCCAACCCCCTCACTTACACATTTCCATAACCCTCTCACGAGACCTTGAACACCCAGGTTGCGTTTAACTCACCCTCTAACACCCAACACTTCAATTAGAACCCTCCGTCATTTGTGACAAATATTCTCACCATTCACAATCACATTCCCTGACCCTTCGTGATAGCACTGCCCCAGCAATGGGTGCCAATCAGTCGAGGCCGGCAGACCTGCTTGCTGAGAAGAGCGGACCAGAGCGTCTTTGCAACTCGAAAAACGAGTCTTTAGAGGACGGCTATGTGTACATCAATGTCGAGAAGAAGACCAACAAGCCCGCCCAGGAGACCCAAGCCATCCTCGACTCTCGCGAGCCAGAGACGGTCCCTGTCTCGCGGATGACCGAGTGGCAGGACACCCTGCTGAAGGATCCCAAAAACAGGTGTGGTTCAATTCCAAATCACATCCTTAAGCCCGTTCACTGACACCCCCAGACTCGCTATCTCCGCTCTCAACGCCGCCAGTCCCAAGACTGTCCTGCTGTCTCCCGCAGCCGCCATCGCCGACCAGCATGTCTTCAACGTCAAGATACCCTTTGAGGGCGGGCCCATTACCAACCAGCGGCAGAGTGGGCGCTGCTGGCTGTTTGCGAGCACCAACGTGTTCCGCATCGCGCTGATGCACAAGTACGGGCTGGAGTCCTTCGAGCTGTCCCAGGCGTACCTCTTTTTCTGGGACAAGCTGGAGAAGAGCAACTGGTTCCTAGAGCAAATCATTGCAACCAAGGATATGGATCTAGATTCAAGGCTGCTGCAGACCATGTTGTCTGAGCCCTTGAGCGATGGCGGGCAGGTATGACTACTCCCTTCCCTATCTCTTTTCTTAACAACATCCTAACCCCCACCAGTGGGACATGGTCTACAACCTCGTCATCAAATACGGCCTCGTCCCCCAGACCCTCTACCCCGACTCCTTCTCCGCCTCCTCCAGCAGCGCCCTCAACAGCCTCCTCTTCACCAAACTCCGCGAACACGCCCTCACTTTACGCACTCTCCTCACCTCCCCCACCCCCATAACCCCCTCCCACCTCTCCACCACAAAAGCCATCATGCTCCACGAAATCCACACCCTCCTCACCCTCACCCTCGGCCCCCCACCCTCCCCCACCAACCCCTTCACCTGGCTCTTTAACGACGCCAAAGGCCACGCCCGGACCGTGCGCACCACGCCCCTTGCCTTTGCGCAGGACATCTACACCCCACAATTCCGCGTCTCCTCTACCACGATCGCGGATATGGTCTCCCTCGTCCACGACCCGCGCCACCCGCCCTTGACCCTCCTCACCGTCGACAGGCTGGGGAACGTCATCGGCGGGCGCGGGGTATCCTACATCAACGTGGACATGGCGACCCTCAAGAAAGCGTGTGTGGCGATGTTAAAGAGGGGATTGCCGGTCTTTTTTGGGAGCGATGTGGGTAAGTTCAGTGATGCGAAGAAAGGGGTGATGGATCTGGGGGTGTTGGATTATGAGGTGGGGTTTGGCGAGGGGATGGGGATGTTGGGGATGGGGAAGAAGGAGAGGTTGGGGACGGGGGAGAGTCAGATGACGCATGCGATGGTGTTGACGGGGGTGGAGGTTGATGAGGTGAGGAGGGAGGGAGGAGGGAGGGGGAAGACGGTTAGGTGTAAGTTTTCCCTTCTTGAATTACTTCATTTGTTGAGGTTTGGATTGAAAAGTGGTGGAATGAGATGACTGACGTTGACTTCGAACAGGGAGAGTGCAAAACTCATGGGGAGAGGGGTTGGGAGACAAAGGATGGTATGTTAAAGTTCTTCTTCTTTTGTTCTCACCTTATATCTTTCCCTTTCTAGCCTTCTTTCTACCCACTCTTTCTATTTTTGTTTTTAACTTGCCAATTCTATTTCCCCCAACCTCCACTCCCATTCCTTGCTCTATCTGCTTTGTTTATAAAACTACACAACCCCTTTCTCTGTGACCACTGGAGCAGGAACCTACTCTCGTGTCCCCAAGGGCCAATGACTCCACTAACATGGTCGCAGGTTTGTCATGGGAGACTCGTGGATGGATGAGTTTGTTTACCAGGCAGTCGTGGACCCGGCAGTGTTGAGCGACGAGGTAAGGAAGGTTCTGGAGAAGGAACCAGTTGTGCTGCCTCTGTGGGATCCCATGGGGAGCCTGGCGTAGGAGGGACACAGGATCAACGTAGAGAGATTTGCCTCTCTCGAATCAGGATGTTGAGAATTATCAGAGTACAAGGAGTCGATGTATTTCAGTTCGCTTTTTGTTGTGGAGATACTCATCACAAACTGCGGTGGTTCCCACTGGCCTTTGTGGCCATTTGCAAGCCCATCCTCCCTTTCTTGGCTTGGGGGGCTTATTTACCCACCTTCGCCGATCTCATCCTCAGATAGCTCAGAATATCACTATCTTCTTCCGGTGCCTCTCTTCGCCTTGCCTCCCTGAGACAAACACACTTCATCAAGTTGTCAATTCTCAACTCATGTTATCCTGTCCTCAACCTCCCCAATATTCTTCCCACCACAGCAACCGTACCATGTCTGGGACTCAAACCGCCACCAGTTTTCCCCAAAAAGTTGTCGTGACACCCGGAGCATCCGCTTACCGAGACAGACAAGAGAGGCAACCCGGGCGTCCGGGTAACGCGACGCGCCTGAAACCAACTACCGACATAAACGTCATGTTGTGTCTGTCCTTGTAGGAGCTGAAGGCGAAGCACGGCAGCTGTGGTGTAACGGGTTAAACAACTGATGTAACTTTCCGCCTGTATTTGGAGGCTCTCTGGGCAATACGTAAAATGACTGCTTCTAACTGTTCACTGGGGTTGGGTTGATGTGGGAGGTTCGCGAGGCAGGTTTAATAGTTTCTGGCTGCCGATGAGTCAGGAGAAGTACTGAACATCGGATGTCTACGAAGTTGAGGGTTATCTTCATCAGAAGGATACTCGACTCTCTGAAGTGCGGGAAGCGCGCTGGGATGATGTGACTCCTCATGCAAATGTTTACCCTCAGTGTAACATTGAGGATGTTGAAACTCCAACTTTGTTTCTCGTCATGCTTCTCTGCCCGATCAAGCTGGGCGATGACTAACCTAAAGACACCGCGATGAGAGCGCAAAAACTAAGTTGATAAAAATGACAACACTTCATGTTAAACAACGGGAGGAGAGCTCGACGATGTGAACTTGGGAAGATGAACCCACCACAGTGAGTGAGGCAAACCGGCCATCCATCATCGAACCCGCCCATCCATCGGGGCACAGTGCCGGGCCTGCGGGTTGTCTGGGGTAAGTGGAGGGGACGACGGAGCCAATTCTCTGAAGGAAGTGAGGACGCTTGTCCGGATAGGGGACTCGGGCAACACCTCACCAGGCTGAGGGTGTGGTGGACGAGGCCATGACCAATCGGACAAGCGGGCTCAACTCCATCCCAAAACGTGAGGGAGGAAGTAGAGCTGAAGGTGACCACGACAGACCAGTCAGATCAAGGCGGGAGAGACATGATGTGGGTTGGGTATCTGGCCGTCGATGCCCAATCCCAAGCTGCCACCCCCCTTGAGAGCTGCGGGCTGCAGTTGAGTCCGAGGACGGCCGGTTCGGGAAATAGAAAAACAATAGACAGATCTCGACAGACTGTCACCAGACCGTCAGCCTGCTCCCGGCAGTGGTCCCGTGGCCCGGTGCAACGAGGATTACATTCAGGGCCGAAAGGCGAGAAGGCAAGCGGACGTTGCTAAACTGGGCGGTGCTGGTGATCAATCGCGACACAGGGCAGGCGTCCGTTTTGCCACTGGCGTCCGAAGGGGCCGTCGCCGGCAAAAGGCGACGATGGCATCAGCCCTGGAAACAGGACCCCGTCGTGCCCGTCTTTGAGGAGCTAGATCAGGGCGAGCTTGTGGTGCTGATCGCTGGACCCCTTGCCTATGTAAGTGTGCGCGTCACGGAGATCGTCAGTCCGGAGGGCGGCAAAGTGCACGACGAGGACAGAAGCAGGGCTTTGGTTTCTTCTTGGCCGTGGATGAGGCCTTGAAAAGGCTCGAGAGATGCTGTCGGTGATGTGCTGGCATAATCCTCTGGCAGGGTTGGCCTGTTCCCCAAGACCAGAAGTAGAAGCAGTGGACGGAAGTCTTGAACGGTTGAAGCTGTCGGCAGGGCCGCCGTTGTGATTTGCGAAAGCGAATCTTCAACTGGGGCCGACGTCATCTCTCACCTTGGCGGTGGCACTGCAACGGGGCGTTCACCTGTCCTCGTGTCCGTCCGTCTCACTGCCAGCCAGCTGGGCCAGATGTCCCACTTCGCCGACAAGCCAACGATTACTCCGTGTCTCTAACGTTGCTTGTGTGCCTCGCGCCTGAGAGGGATCACTGCTGGCCTTGGCACCTCGACACCCATTGCCGCGTCTCTCGCCAAAGCCAACTCCATGTCCAGCACATCATCTGGGATGAAATGATTGGGGAAATTACTGTAGCTGTCCGCGCTCTTCGGGTCGGCGGCCAGCAGTGTCAATGGTATCTCGAAGGCGGCAAAGGTCGAGGCGCCGTCGTGGTTGGGCGCCGGCTCTACCACTACCTGTACCTCCAGGAGGCCAGGAAACCCAGGACTTTGCGTGACGCCTTAAGCACGGGCTTGCCTTGGGCGATGCATTCGAGATACTCTTCCCCTTGTTTGCGCCGCGGCGAGCTATTCGTCCGATGGGCGTTCGTTCACTCTACCGAGCCGGTCGCAGATATGGTACATCTTGGGCGCAGTCAAGTTTTGTGTACGGCACGGAGTCTTCGTTCGCCTGGGAAATTTATACAAGGCAAAAGGCAGCGGGATGTGGTAGGTAAAAGGCACAATAACCTCACTGTGTACAACCAACAAGGAGCTGCTGCAGCTTGGGTGCCGTCGCAGCCTTGCGTTCTCGCTCTGGTGTGTGGAATGGAGGTGAGATGGGAGGTGAGGTTGGGCTGTGACGTTGCTGACTGAGGTGACCTCAGTCAGGGTCCGTCGGAAAGTGGGGCGGGTTGTCTTATCACCGTTGCCCTGGGATAAAAAGGGAAAGCAGTGATGAGATGATTCCCTCGGGTACACACGACGTCTCCACCCTCGTCTGTTCCTTGGAAGCAGGGACGAACCCCTCCAACGCACAGGGCTGTTGGCCTGGTCCCTGCGACCCCGCGGCACTTACAGAGACCACCAAAGTCCAAAATTGACATATCCTCTTCGCCGTCTTCGCGCACAAATCCAATCGCTCCCACATTTTTATTAGACCCTCCGCCCGGCACGCTTCCCGAGGCTTCCATCAGTGCTCGCTCACCAAATCAAAGGGACCGACCGGCTTGTTGGGTGCAGCGGCAGGGCTGACATCCGGTCTGCCCCGCCAACACAAAGCAACCCCGCCTGGGCACACCACCGAGTCCCGACTCCCGATACAGCTCTTCCCTCCCTCTTTCGCTGCGCCTCTGGACTGTTATCTGCCGCCTTTCCCCTCCGAAAAAAAAATCTCGCCTCCACCTGGACACGCTGCCGCTCTTCTTCCGCTGCTTCCAGTATTCCGTCGACAGCAGCGGCGAGACAACACCTGCGCGCCTTTGTCGATCACCCGCATCCCCTCGCCAGCCATAAAGTCGTCGAGTCGTCGAGTCGTCGAGTCACCGTTCCGCTAGCCTTGCGAAAACAAACTGGCAGGAATGGCCGACCCTGCCCGATACAGATACGCCGACACCACGGGGAGGCGCTCGCCTCCCCTCTACAACCCCGCCCGCTCCTCCATGCCCGTCAGTGGCAGTGGCTACACCTCTCTCTACAGCGGAGATGTCAATACCATGTCGGCATCTCACCACGAGGGCCTCTCTCGACACCCCGAAGAGTACCGCACCAGCGCTGTCCCGGTCAGCTCCAACACCTATGCCGTCAGGAAGGAGCCTCTCTCGCGAAGCACGAGCGTCAACGACAGCACTCGGGTCCACCGCATTGTTGACTCGAAGCGCCCCGTCATCGTCACCACGAAGCACCATGCTCCCGGTCCGCGGGCCGGGAGCCCGTCCCGTGACCCTTACCGATCGAGCGACGAGGGCCAATACTACACCCAGCCCGCCTCCTCCGTACCAAGAGGCCGAACTGCTGCCATAGACGATGAGGAATACCAGCGCCTGAAGGACAGAACCCACCATGATAGATTGCACCGCGGCAACGAGTCGTACCGAACACCACGCCAAGGGCCGCTCTACGCCGGTCCCAACCATCGTAGCAACTTCGACGACGAAGGATACGAGTACACAAAGCCCAGCGATCTCGCAAGGTACGACCTCGACCACGGCCAACCCCGCAAGACCCGCCGGGAGAGCGTCGATCGGTACTACCGCCCAACTGTCAGCATCAGTACCGACTTGGCCAGGCCGTACGAACAGAATGACAGGCGAGCCCGGGGGCCGCCGCCTACAACCTGGGGCTTAGACAAGATCAACCGAGCGGTAGCGGGTGGCATTTACGATGGCGCCGGCTCCCGCATGCCTCCCCTGCCCCCAGCCGCCCCTCTGGCCCCAGACGCTCGCCGCTCCGGCGCGCTTGAGGCTCCCGGCAGCCCTAGGGAAGATCCCCGGGGTGGCCCACGCCCTCTATCGATGATCCACGACAACGACAACTACTACTACGATGGCCGGGATATCCGTGAATCCGACTATGAATATTTCCAGGACGACAGTATTCCTGCTCGTGGATTTGGCGTCAGGGTTTCCTCGGACGACTTCGAAGAGCGTCAGCGGCCTGCCGAGAAGGTTTACCATGACCGGGGCCATCACAGACGTTACCATGATCGTGAGCCGAGGAGGCGGTCGGACGACGATCTGGACGTTGTCCGCCAGGAATATGACCCCAGAGACCGTAGGAGGCACCCTGACGGAGATTATCACCGTGTCTCCGCCCCTGAGAGGCATCGTGATCGGGAGGACTACGATGATGCCAGATATGAGAACTACGGGCGTACGAGGAAAGAAAGGAGGCTGTCTGACGACGAACCTGACTCCAGAAAACACCCAGTTCGCGAAATCGTCAGCAAGGCTCTTGGCCTTGCTGTAACCTCCGCAGGTCTTGCAGCCGCCACAAAGGGCAAGGACAGTCAGGATCGAGACCCGTCTCCTCGGAAAAGGCACCCCGATGACGAGCCTGACCGTCGGAGGCTCGACGAGGCCGACAGGGGATCCAGGCCAAGCCGCAAGGAACCTCTCCTCGACGATGAGGACTTTGAAATCGTCGAGCACCCAAGAGATCGGGAGAAGCCCCGGAAAGCGTCTGAAACCGAGGCCCGTGTGTCCAAAAAGGAAGCCGAAGCCGCCGCTTCCTCCTCTCGTGACGATTCGTCGGCCGCAGAAGACGGAAAAACCAGCACCCGCCGTCGTCCACGCGCTTCCTCCTTCAACCCCAACGACACCGCCTCCCTGGCGGAGATGAAAGCCCGCCTGGCCGACATCGAAGCCAAGACCGCCGCGCGAGACGCCGAGCGCAGCGCCGAAGGCAAGGACAGGCCTTCCCGGAGAGAGTCCTCCCCCATGAAGGAGCCCTCCTCGGACGACCGCAGACCCTCCGACCACGACTCCGACCCAGACAACAACACCTCCACCGCCATCGTCCGCAAGGGCAGCGGCGACGACTCCGACCTGGAGCGCCAAGTGCGCGTCGTGCCTCCGCCCAAGGACGCCGTCGCCGCCGGCGCCCTGGCCGAGAAGAAGCCCATCAAGGGCATCCTCAAGCAGCCGCGCGCGCAGTTCCCCGAGGAGCCGAACCCCGTAAGGGAAGGCGTCGCGCCGCACAAGGATGACAAGACCAAGGCGAATGTGCCGCAGGGCGCGCGGTGGACGAAGATCAGCCGCAAGATGGTCAACCCGGAGGCGCTCAAGATTGGGAAGGAGAGGTTTGAAGTAAGGGATGACTTTGTGATTGTTTTGAGGGTATTGAGCAAGGAGGAGATTCAGGCGTATGCGGCTGCGACGGCGACTTTGAGGGGTGAGTACCGTTCTTTTCCTGTAGATGATAAGCTATAAACTGTTTGCTGACCACTGCACAGAGCGCCGCAAGAAGGAGTATGAGCGCGAGGCCAAGATTGAAGCTCCTGAGTATGAGGACGACCGGGAGCGTGAGCGTGAGCGCGATGGCGAGCGTGATGATGAGGATGAGAAGAAGAGACGCCACCGTCACCATCGGAAGGAGAGGGAGGCCGATGAGCGTGAGAGGCGGGAGAGGGAGAGACCGCGCCGTCATAGGCATGAGTCGGACGAGGAGGCGGATGTGGGTGAGAAGTATATTAGAGATGTGTCCAAGTCTCATCATCGGTCGCATCGGGATTGAGGGGGTGAAGTCAATCATGACAGTGGGGAGGTGATATGAGATATGATTTTGATGAATTTGGGGGTTTCTTGGTTACTACTTATCGGAGCGATCTGGTTTTGGTCTGGGTCTTTCGAGTGGGGTGTTGGAAAAGCAAGCGATGTTGTATGACGGTTATGTATCAGAGATTGTGTGGAGGGTTGATGACTGGGTGTTTTTGGTGTTCTGAGGTTTGGGATTGGAAAGAAATGGGTTTTATCTCAGGATAGGTCATGATGGAATATGAGAATAATGAAAAGTCTTTTGGATCTTGTCTGTTTGTAGTGTTCTTCTTGCCAACGAGTACTGACACAGCTAGTGCTCGCTGTTTCTGTGGTTGTCCGGTTCGTTTGCTGCGGTCTTTTGGTTGAGTCTGTTGGCTGCCGTTTTGATGACGATGCTGTCCTCGGGAGCTTACATGTTGGATGCTCTGTTGTCTGGTACACGGAACCAGGCATTGAATGATGCTGTCATTAGGTTGGGATGTGCCTCAACCCCCAGGAAAACTCCATAACCCTTATCATGTCCCCTTTCTGAGGCGAGCAACTCTGTTGCTCTACAAAAGCTCTCGTGAGTGATCAGGCGAGCTTCAAGTGCTGCAGATGTTTGATGGTTCAGGACGTGGCATAGATTACGAGTAACTTCTGTTGGTTCTTCAATCTCATCACTGCCGTTGTCTCTCTCTTGTGTATTTCAAGAGAGTGAAAGTAGCGTCTTTAGTGACAAAACCACGCTACTTAAGTACCCTACATTAGCAACAGACACGATAACGCGTTCATCAGGGTCGAGAGTACGGCTCTATCATCCACACATCGTATCTTTTCCATCTCTTATACTCTTCGCCTATCAGATACTAGTTTGACATAAAATTTACTTCTTCGACACTGGGGACAGCCTTCGACTTTGCTAGTTCCTGACGCGGTTCATATTCCCTCAGGCGACGTTGCAAGGGAGAACGCGCCCTCCAATAACGGATTTTTTTTTTTAAATCAAACAAATACCAGCAGCGCGGGCTGCCTCTCGAGAATTATGCTGGGGAAAATAACCCAGTTGCCAAAAAAATTCAAGGACATGAAGTTCCAAACCACCGATTGGCAAGTATTATTTAAGAGAGACGAGATGTTGTTGGATTGCGGCCCTGGCGAGCCGGAACCATAAGAACACCACCGTATCAGTAATGTTTACCCTTGGCGTCGATGAGACACAACGACGGACTGGATATCAGATCATCTTCCACCGGTCTTCTTCCAGATGAGGACCAAACAGGGAGCATTCCTTGTTTCCTGACCGAGGTGAACAAACAAGCATCAGCCAGCTTCAGGCTTCCTGAGGAATGACTGCCCCCTGAGAGTTGCATGGCCCTGACAAGCACCCATGTTGCATTCCCCGGGCCCTCCCCTTTCCGTTCCGTGGTTTCGGATGGCCCTTGTTCCATGGGTCGTGGCACCTTCAGATGGTTGTTCAACAGAAAACTTCAGATGGGCGACTGGGTCATGAAGGAGATCTTCATGAACAGGAAGCAGGAACATGCAAAACCCCCTCTCGCCTCCCAAGGGAAACCCTTGGAACTTTGCCAACAGCCTCTTGCCCAGTGACCAGCAGGCTCCCCTTCAACGTCCCACCACAGCCCTCCCATAACTTCAACCCTCTCACGACAGCCCGCCAGCCAGCCCGCGCTTCCGACCCGGAAGCATGCCGCAGGGCAACACAAACTCAAGATATGCAAGTCACAAGACAAGGCCAGGGCCCGTCGGGTACTTGCCTCGCAAGGACAGCGATGCCACGGAAGGAAAAAAAGCAAAGAATGCGCTGGCATAACTACATGCATGCCGTATCTCGATCGTGCGACGTGCCACTGCCTTTCCGATTCCCCTCCTCCGTTGCCCCCGAGCCTTGAGAAAGGAGCAGTAGGGTGATGACACGTAAATACAGTTGGTTTTCGTTTGGGGATACGCTACGTGCTGTGGTGGTATACATGAGCATGTGTTGTGTTATGGATGTGGTGTTGAGATGTTGTGAAAGGAATGGGATGCTGGGAGGGAGCAACTCGGTTGATTGTCTTCCCGGATCTCTCTGCCGTTCATTAAAACCTTCTTATACATGAGAACTAGCACTAGGGCGATGAGGTTGATGGCATCAAAATGTAAGATCACGGAATACACATCGCAGATGTGTGCTGTATTACGATCATGTCCTGCGCAGAGGAGCGTGCTGAAATGCATGTTCAGCCTCGTTTTCACTCTCGTCCGTAACCGGTGATTATCAGTTCCAGAAATAGCCTATCTTCAGCCTGTTGTATTCCACGGCTAGTTAGTGACCGAGATTGCTCTCTGAGCTGGACCGAGAGCGAGGCCAAGCAATGGTGTTGTGTTGTTCGCCGGAGAGTCTTGAAAAGCAGGTTCGGTTCCGGACCGCGACCACCAACGCCCAACAAAAAAAAAACACCAACCTGTCACTTAACAGAGCCCATCACCGACTGCTCACAACAAAAATCCCACAGCCGACACCGGCACTCAAGCACCGAAACCTGATCCAGCCACCAACCGCCCAGCCCGATCCCTCGGTGTCACCGATGACGACAAACCCGTCCAGCGCAAAGGTGTGGCTGGCGCTGCTCATTTAACCCAAACCTGAGACATTCATGTTTCTGGATTCTGGCTGGGAAACGCCACCCACCCACCACCGGCAGCAACCACACGGACTGGATGTGAGGAGAGGAGAGGAAAGCAGTTGAACGGACACCACGAGGTTGCCGATCTGCATGTCTCATGGCGGAAGAGAGAATGAGAAAGCATGGTTGGTGCGTGTGGTGGTTCGGCAGTGGAAATTGGAACCCTGTTCCCCCCCTCCCCCACCCACACACACACCCACCACACTCACACCCACCACACAGCTCACTTGAGCTGGACGACAGTATTATGTAGTTTATGCACGACTTGTCTCGGTTGAGGGACCTGTCGTCTAACGACAGATCACCCGCAGAGGGAGAGTATCACAAGTTGGGATTCTGGTCGTACGAGAAGCTGAGGCAGGCGGCTGCTGTCCATTCAGCATCCAGCCACGCTTGGTCTCACTCGCGGAAGGTGGACAAGATGCGGATGCGAGGGGAGGTCTCGACGATCGAGAGGTCCGCCGCCGGCGAGTCGTCCCGGACCCAAGGGGCTGATGCTCGATGGCTTATGACAGGGTGGGTTCTTTCATCCGCATGGTTCACTGACTCAGCCAGGGTGATCGATGATCACCAAAGCTGCCCACGGGATCAGAACGAGATGGACCTTGGGTAGCCGAATCCGCCACGCCGTTTCTCCTTCCCCTCTCGTGCAAGTCGATCAGGATGACGCTGGATCAGTCGATTGGTAGACCGGAGGATGGATGGATTGTTCTTGAAGTGTGGTTGCTCAGCAAAAGCTGTCTGCATCCCGCTGCTCAGGAGAGTGCTTCCCCAGTCCAGGCCCAGCAGCTGTGATCCCGAGGCGGTGGCAAGCGGTGGTTAAATTTGATGAGCTCGTGTCGGCTCCTCCACGATGACAGAGGCCGAGATTAACTCCGTCGTAAGCTTGCCGCGAGCTTTGTCATACGCAGTCCGCCTCTGCGAAGCATGTGGCGGTTCGACGCGACGTCGTCGACACGATGTCTTGGCAACCTCGATCAAACCTCCTTCTGGCGTCGCGTCTGCTCGCAACCCCTTGGCCATTCACCGCCCCCTGACAATCTGGCTTGCATTCCGCACCCCTGAGCTTCCCCAATTTCGGCAAGGGTGCCTGGTGGGCCCGCGATGCAGCCAGCAGGGGGAACTGCGAGTTGTGCAACACCACCACCACACCAGTTCCCCACGCCGCCCATCCTTGAACAAGCAGCCGGCAGCGACCAGGCCTATCGGGCACGCCCTGGCCTCTCCATAAGGCTGGAGAGCCTGGGGAATCCATGATGTTGGGTTCATCGCGGACGACACGTCAACTTCGAGATGAACAGTTCGTGGATGGTTGCGCAGTCGATCGATCATCGGCTGGGGAGCTGCAGTGCCCAGTTCCCTTGGGTGAACATCAGGGGAACAGTCGAAATGATCGGCTCGGGAGCCGCGGAGTGAAACAACGCTGCCTCAGCATCCAGTCCTCCTATTTGTTAGGGAATGAGGACGTCCAGCTTTTCGATCCGTGCAGAGCTTTTCCAGAGAAATGAAGCAGCATCTCCTACCAACACCAGCAGAGAAGAACTGCTTATCTCAGGCGAGTCCTTGGTTTGGTGTCCCGTCCCAGAGTTACGCACTGACGTGGTGATGATGTCGGTGAGGCGGGACCCACCCCCTGAGATGAAGAAAATTCCAACGTTTCGTGACTTGATAGCAGGCTTGGGTACCGAGGCGGTGATTCCGAATTTCGCCTCGCTGTGACATTGCATTGAACGAGCCAATTGCACCTCTCTCTCCGTCCTGCAAAGAGCAGCTTTCTCTGGTCATTCTCCGGGTTTCAACGCTTGCGATGTCCCGGGAGTTCCTCCGGTGGAAAGGATCCATCCATCCAAGCTGCCAGGGGGAATTGCAATGCAGGCCCCCTTGTCCTCCCCCGGCTGCTGCAAGATTCCTGGTGCTGGGACCATGCCATTCGAGGCTCTCGGCAAACAACGCGCTTCGAAGTCTGTGCACAAGCGTGTGCTGGCTGTTGAACTCTAATGTCAAGCGCAAAAGCGCAAGGTCTTCCCACAGATGTCAAAAAACAGGATATGAGGAACAACATGTGTATCCCCCGCTTGGACACGGGACATGTTTGAGGGGCATTTGGCCGAACAGCTCAGGTCGCTGCCGCTTTGAAATTCCAGAGAAGACCGTTGAGCGGGAGAAGCTTCCGGAAGTTGAACCCGCGCCTCAACAATCCTCGACATTGCGAGACCGGGCAGGTGCTCGGGGAATCATCCCACGGCCCTCCCAGATCGCGGGTCGATGATGGCCCCGGTTTGACGAGAACTGGGGTCACCGCGCCCCCTTGCTGCATGCGAAGCGCAAGCCGCCCAGCTTCCGATTGACGGACGCGATGCATGGAGGTGGGGCAGGCTAGTGGATCACCAGCTCATTGGATCTCAGCTCGGAGGTTGGGGGCTGAAGGCGAGAGAGCAGACTGGTAGTGAGTGATGCTGATTTTTTGTTGCTTCCGTATCCGTATTTCTTGCGGCGTCTGGAGCCGGCGAGAAGTCTCGTTGTGGGAAGGGAGGGGACAGCTGCTGGCCGTGGACGGTTCGTGCCAAGATGGGCGGCAGCAGCATCATCATCATCCAGGGTGGCTGTCCCCGTCGATGAACCAGATCCCCGGGGTGACACCTCAATCCAACTCGACTCCACAAGATGATGGCTGCCCTGGACGTTCCTGGCAGACGGCTCCTGTTGATGTTGCGAGGGTCGTCTGGCGAAGCGATCCCATCCCCGACCAGGATGTCTGGAAATATCCCGACGCTCCCGCCAGGGTGAAGGACGACAGGGATCCCAATAGCCTCCTTTCGCAGAGGTTGTCACGGTGCAGAGCAGGGCGAGATCTGCATTGCAAGTTGTCTGCCATGGAGCCACGCACTCCACGCGAGGCGAGCACAGTGCCAACGGTGACAACAGTCCTGTATGCGTGGTTTCCGGATGTAGGAAACCGGCCGATCGGCCAGTGGCGTTGCATGGAACAGAATTCAAGACAGAGAAGGTCTGGGCATGCGTTCCGAGTTGGCCGCAGTGGTGTTGCGGTGAGCGATTCGAGAGGCTGCCACAAGCTGAAAGGCTGCCGAGGTCTGCATGCCCCGCCGTTGCCCACCAAACCCCTTCATGATTGGTCCGGAAGCTACTCGCCAGTAGTAGCGCCGATAGGCAGGCAGCAACTCGACCAACAATAAGAGTTGGGGCTGCGGAGGATTTGTTGTGTTGGGACTGTGTGTCAGGAATCGGCTTGAAGCAGAAAACAGAAATGCGAGCAAAGGCGTGATTATTTGCCTAAGAGCAATTGTTGGTGCGAATTCATTGGCTGTGATGGGCCCGTTTTCTTTTGCCTTGCCCGACAAGTGCGTCCTGCAGGAAGGTCAGATGGAGTTGCCCTGCGTTGAAATAGCCAATCGCCACGATTCAGGCAGCGCCGGAGATGATTCCCATTTTTCGATGGTCGAGCCTGCGTCATCCAGCTTGCATGAGGTGCCACCCAGTTGCGGTGAGCAAAGTGCGACTCGAACTGCCTGATGAAGCAGTGAAAACACGGGCCGTTTATGCAAAACTCCTTTCAGACGTCCGGCTCCCACCAGGGGTTGCATTGTGGACGAGTTCCTCGTTTCTGGACTTTCTTCTGCCGTCTTGGTTATCCCTCGCCGGGGAAAGAATCCGGGCGATGCCTAGCGCCATGGCCGTCAGCCATCACTCAACGCTGTCTGTTACTGTCGCTTGCTGGGAGGGGAGGGAAAAGCGCGATTTTCAGTTTTTCATTCATTGAGTCTTGGCCAGGCGTCAACCTTCTCCCGTCTCTCCCGAGTTCTGCGATGTCTGGATGTTCATCGAGCCCCTCATCAACAACCTTGTGCCTGACAACCAGTCTGTCGGTTCCGTCCCAAGCCCCCTGTCCTGTCGAGGTCGAAGCAGCCACCACAAGAACCTGGAAGCCTTCTCGACACCCGGTCAAACCCCCACCTCGCCGCTGCGGGGTAGAAGGCTTGTTCCTGGCGGTTGACCACGACCCCGGCCCATCTGCAGCCGGCGAGATCCTCGCAGCCTGTCATCAACCATCTCAACGACACAAGATCTGCAGTTGAGAAGAGAAGAGTATGTGTTGGTGATATCATGCCAGCCTCACTATTGTTACAATCTCAAGAACACACAAGATTGAGGCCGACATTGGGGCTGCCCCCTTGAGCCGGGTGGTTGGATGGGGCGTTGCAATGGGCACTCTCGGCCCGCAACGTCAGCGGCTGGGAAGCATCTCTTCCTTAAAGTCTTCGGTCTTCACATTTAAGGCCCTCTTTTGCGGGACTTGGAAAGGTTTCGTGATGCTCTGGTCTGTGTTCTTGTGGATGGGTTCTTCCTGTCGTTAGTCTCGGGCGCCGGGACTCTGGAACGCCCCTGCTCATGAGCCCTTGTCGGCGCCAGGAACCCCCTCACCGCGAAGTCTTGACCACCAAAGTTGACCGGGTTGCTTCACGTGTCCCCATGCAGCAGCGTGTCTTACAGCCCCACATCAATCCCTGCTAGGTCATTCCAACGCAAGGGGGAGAAAAAGTTCGAGGGAACAATCGTCGGTGATGGGAGCCCCGAGAACACGGCTCTGCCCGCTTGAGAAGCTTGCTGCCCAGAGGCAAACCCTCAACTCACAAGAAGCAAACAATCATTTCCCAATGGAGAGCTTCCCAGCGTGCCTCCCACGCTGCCAATCGCATCGCCAGGGAGCTCGCCGATCCGCTGCGCTTGCCTGCTGTGCCGACCCGACCAAGGCCCAAGGCCACATTCCAACTGGACCGCCGCGCTGGTCGTGTCACCGCCGGCTTTGCGCAAATAAATTGGTCGGCGTTGGGGAGGGCCGAGGGAGGGCCAACGGATCTGTGAGAATGCAGAGAGATTATGTTGCCGTTGTCGTTGATGTTGCCGTCTCCCACCCGCATGCTGCTTCATCCGAGGCACCCATGTCACAAACCTGGAAGCGTTGAGGACCGTTGCAACCTGCGTGCCTGCCAAAACTCTTGGCTAGCCTTATCTCCAAGACCCTAGACCCCGGAATGGCGTGCCGCGCGAACTGGTGGCTCCCGTCTGGTGGGAACCATCCCTGCCATCTTGGAAGCTGCAGCAGAAGGCGCCAAATAAAATGTCCCTCGCGCTCTGCAGGGCCTTGCTGGCACTCTTCCTTTTCCCTCTCCCTGCCTGTTCCTGGAGCTGCGGCCGTTGATCTGAGACCTCCATGTTCTGTTCTTCCACTGCCGTGTAACTCTCAGTCGCCTCCCGCGCCTTCCCCCTCCCAGCACCCCTGCTCGAGTCCCTCCCACCAGCACACGGCCCATCCAACCGAACCGGTCAACAACCTGGAAGAGACATCGTCAAAAATCAGAACACCTCGACAGCTGTCGTATTAGCCTCGCCGCCTGCCATTTATTTCGAGTTGGACGTGCATTGTGCCGGAACCACGCGTTTATTCGGCATTTTTACGCTCTTGGAAGCTACAGGTGAGCACTCGCGACCCGTGACCAAGCATTTTGTCACGAGCATTCCGCTAACCTCATTGTTCAACCAGCGGTCGAGTTCTACGAGGCAAAATACTCCGAGGCAAGTTGGCACCTCTCAGCCGTTCGTTCGCCCGACATCGCGTCGCCCGTCCTCAAATCACCAATCATCTGCCCACCAACCTGCAACTCGCAACTTGCGTGCAGTTGCCGCATCCTTGGACACGTCGGACAGCCCCCCACCGCCTTTTCTTCACCAAGCCATATCTGCATGCGGCACAGTGCCCTTCGTGTTCGCGAAACAGAACATGCGCTTTCGTTTTTTGGCACAAAAAAAAAAGACCGGAGAGCTGATTGTGGAGGGAACAGATTCTCAGCGAGGCCGACATTACATTTCCGGTGGACGTTGGCGCTTTGTTTTTGACATCAAGCCGCTCTTACAAAAGGTACGCCCTGCTTGCGTCCCTTCTTCAGGGTTCCTTCCTTCATCCGCACGTGGGCTACCAACGGCAAGGCCCGATCCTCCTTGTCATTTCATCATCGGTCCCTGATTTTCTCCACGTCTGGACCCCTTTGCCTGACCTTGCGCGACGCGTCGTTCTAGTTAGACGCGTTTTTGAAGTGAAGCTATTTTCGGCTCATCTTCAACGAGGGAAAATTACCCCAAGGTACGTTGTGCTCATCTTCCCGCGCCCCATCACTGCGCCCCTGTCACAGTGCATCGCGGCGGCAAATCAGCTGGTCTCGGCGACCGCAACCCTTCGAAAAATCGTCCCAGGGTCTGGTGCCACGGCCGGCGCGATCCCGTTTCAATCTCGGCAATGTTCCACCCTAGTCCCCCTTCTGGCGGCGCATGAGATGGCTGCAATTTTCAGCATGCAACCTCAGGCCCTTGCTGACGCGGTACCTCCCTGTCGTCGTCTTTTCTTCCTTCGAAATTCGTTTTGTTGTTTTTGTTCAAGACTGACAATTTGCGACTTCGGTTTCTCCAGACCAGCATTTTCACAGCGACTTTTCTGCCAGCCCAGCACACCGCGTTCGGCATCGCGAAATTTTGACTTGAGCACGGTTTGCGCGAGCCATCACCTTCATCCAAGTCAACGCGTCGACCCGAGGTGGGCTCAAGGAAAGATCGTCCCGTCCGAGTTTCAGAGGGACTTCAACGGTGAGTTGTCTCTTGTTATCACCATCTCATCGTTCGATTCTTGCGCCGGAGCGCGTCGCATCGAAACAAAGCGGCCCTGGCGCGTCCTGCAACACCCGGCCCTGTACCGCACCGCACGGGTCTTGGGTGGAAACCTGGGTTGCCCGGCTACCCTCGCGACAGCAGCCGGCATCGAGGACGATCTGCGAAGTGCAGCCTGATGTTCCACGGTTCGCAGTCCACAATCGAGAACCCAAGCGGCCCCGGCCACCGTCCCAGTTCTTTGACAACCTTTCCTTGCACCTCCGAGCTCTCTTGCTGACCTGCGCAACGCGTCAAACAGGAGCACCGCACTCGACCCCCTTCGTTCTCTATGGGATTGATGACCATGGCCCAACACCGGCAGGCGCCCCGGCAGTTCAAGGAAGAGCCCGGTCATGACTCGGTGAGTGCCACTTTTTCTTTTTCTCGATGCCATGCGACACTCCACCCATCACCGACTCTTCCGCGTCACCTCTGGCCACCGCGAGGTCACTTGTCAAGCGACCCCTCCATGCGGTAGTACCGCGGCGATGCCAAACTCGAACAAACCTTGCTGGTTACGCGCTCGTACCGCCAGCTTGGGATAAGTTTATCTCGAGGTGTGCGACGGCGCAGCCAGATATCAAAATCGAAAAAGAACCCATGCTCCCGCTCTCACCATTTTCCCTGCTCAGCGACCCCCGGCCGGGCTTCGCAATTGTTCCAGAAAACTGCACACCTGCCGCAACCCTGGATTGGGGAGGGATGGGCGCCATGGGAATTGCAGGGGCCGACCTGTTTCACCAGCAGCCAGGGCTCTGGTAACATGCGACAGGGGGCGATGCCGGGGTGGTGCAGCGCGCTTCCGCTCTCTGGAAGGAGATGCGCTGCACCACCCAGGATCAAGCATAACGTTTCGCTTCGCTCTCCCGCTCACCCTGCCCCATGCTCGTGTTGTCGAAGAGCATCCCCACGACAAGCCCGTCGCGAAAACATGATCTTCAGGCCAAGTTGGCCGGGACGGCTACAGAACACCACCATCGTCCATCGGAGCAGTTCCCGCGTCGTCGCGCTCGAATTGCGCCATCGCAGGCCAGGCCCTCCATGTGGCGGGCCCGGACAGGCATGGCCCTCCAAGCAACGGAAGTGGAAGAAAGCTGGTCTCAACGGCGGAGTGGCTGGGGGACCTTGCCTCCACCCCACGCGCGTCTCTCCCACCACCCGAAAATCTTGGCCACAACCTCCTTGAAGGACGGGGAGCCATGCTCAAGCGATCCGCTCCCTTGCTTCCCGCCCGCGTACATTGTCTCCGCACAGAGTCAGTGTTGGGCGCGCTGACGACACCCGTGCGACGGTCGGCCATGTCCAATGTATCTCGAGCGCAGCGCTGCTTGGCATACAAAGAGTCTGGTTGGGAGTCAGTTGCACCGTCAGCGAGTGGAGCCTTGGAGGCGATACCAGCGCGCTGTGGAGAAGCGCAAGCATGGTGGAGCCGCTAGCGAATACCGCGCTGGCCAACCATGCTCTCTTTCACCAGCGCTCCGATCAGGGGGGCCCCAAGGTCACAGTTTTGTCAGAGACATGACACTGTCCGTCTCATCTGGGCCTGCGGCAAGTTGCCGCAACACGCTCTCCCAAGCGCGATTGCGTGGGCCCAGATGGGGACGTTCGCTTGGAGTGTTGCTAAGCAACAGTCGCTCCGCAACACCGTACACATGAGCCCCGACCTGGCAACAAACCGAACAGCTGCTTTCAACAAGTGATGCGGCAGCAAAGGTGCGATCAAGGGAATCGGGGGCATGACACGGGAGTTAGGAGCTGTTTTCGGGAAGGTCTGCCAAGAGCAAGGATTGGTTTGTTGGAGCCGATTGGGTCCACCATCTCACCGCCCCTTGTCCTTGCTTGCGACGATGAAGGAGCGAGCAAGATGAGTGGCAGATGACTGAGCGGTCCTGCCTGGAAACTATCCAGAGGCTTGCCTATTCAGTGGCTAGCCCCGGATGGCCATTCCTTGTTGGGTAATTGTCGTGCTACCTGGCTCGTCAGACGGCTCGCCATTGGCCACTTCATCTAAATCTCGGTGCCCTCCTGCTTCTCGTTTTTCTTTCACCCCTGCCACCCTCCCTCACCGTTGTCCCACTCTCATCCCCCGTCATCCTTGGCGCATTTACCCACACCTTCGACAATTTTCTTCATCTTGCCGGGGCTCGGGCTCTGCTTTCTCTCGGTGTTCTCACTTGGCCATTTTGGGCAGCACGAGAGAGGCGTTGCGCGAAACCCACCTCAAAAAGCGCCTCATATCCCTCCCCCCGGCTTGGGTATATCAGAGACAGTGCCAGACCTGCCCCCCTGCCCGGGCGTTGCAAGCATTCATCTCTGTCCCCATCCCGCCTTTTGTCTTTCCCTTGTCAAAACAACCCCCGTCTTCCCTACAATTTCGCGCTCCCCCACCAGACCGATTATTCTCCCACCTTCATCCATCTCGGGTCAAGGTCAGGATTAATCTTGTCAGTCCCGCTTCCTTCGCCGCGGCACTGCATTCTCGGTTAGTAGCCCTGCCTTTCCTCACCCCAGCGCGCTGTCCGGGGTAGAGTTACTACCGGCAGCACCGCGCAATTTTCCAGTGGTTACCACGCGACTGCCGAGCAGAGAGAGCAACCCAAGTGGGAATCCAAGTGGGAATCTTGAAGCCCCGGGAGACGATTCCGGGGTGGGTAGCATTACCTCCCCTGGCTCTCGCAGGCGGCCTGGATGCCGCGTGGAAAAGAGCCTTGTCCTACAAAAATCACACCCCAAATTCCCGAGGCTAGCCCGCTTCGCCCGTGGATCCCTCGTCTTTTTCCAGGGGGCCGAACAAGTTCCCGGCGACCCAGTCCTTGCAACGCGCTCCATCGCAGGAAAAAAAACCACAACATTCCCAGACGCGTCCAGGGCGCTCCAGAACACACATGGTTTTTGCTTCGAACAGAACCCTGTAACAGCGAGGACTAATGGTTGTCTCTATGCAGCACCACACCCACCACCAACAGCAGGGTCCTGTCCCTCCCCATCTGCAGCATTCTCGACCCTCGAGCATTGTTCACCAGCAGCATCACAGCCAGACCCCGGCCCAGCAACCGCAGCAGCACTCGGGCGCGTACTCGTATCCGCAGCAGAACCAGGCAAGCAACGCGCAAGACCACGCTCTGCCTTACTACGCGCACCCGAGCCCATACAGCACGCCGGGCGCGACCAGTGGCTACACGTCGGCGGGTGAGTTTTTTTCTCTCTTGAAACCTTTTCGCGTCTTGGAATCTTGGCCATCTTACTAACTCGACGCGTTCAGATACTGGTGATATGATGGCTGCCACCATGCCGAGACCTTACCCGCCTATTTCGTACCATACCCCCCAGTCGAACTCGCCCGCGTCGGTCGCGTCGCCCTCGGGTCACGACCAGCAGCGAAGCATGTACGCGCAGCCTCCCTCGCAATTACACCAGCAGTCGATGTATTATGGCGCGCCTCAGCAGCAGTACTCGTCGATGCCGGCTCAGGCCGCACAGTCGCCGTATGCCCAACATGCGCAGCAGCCGCACCAGTCCATGGGCTCTCAGCCGAGCATGATGATGTCGCACACTCCGCCCCAGCACCCGATCAGCCAGCATGCCCAGCAGCACTCGCAGCAGGGCATGACTGTCAGCCCGCGTCCGGATAAGATCGAGACTCACAGCCTCAACCATCGGATATCGGGCACTTCGGCCCCGGTTGCCATGGGCAGCGCCGCGTCCACCAGCCCGCAGAGCGGTGCGCCGCTCTCGGCGCCTGCTAGCGCCGCTGCTGGTGTGAACCCGAACGCTGCCCCTGGCCCGATCCCAGCGACCACCCCGCTCGTGGTGAGGCAAGATACGAACGGTGTCCAGTGGATCGCTTTCGAGTACTCCCGGGACCGCGTCAAGATGGAGTACACCATCCGCTGCGATGTCGAGTCGGTCAACCAGGAGGAGCTTTCGGCCGAGTTCAAGTCGGAGAACTGCGTCTACCCCCGCGCGTGCTGCCCCAAGGAGCAGTACCGCGGCAACCGCCTGCAGTACGAGACCGAGTGCAACACGGTCGGCTGGGCGCTGGCTCAGCTTAACCCGCCGCTCCGGGGCAAGAGGGGTCTGATTCAGCGTGCCGTCGACAGCTGGCGCAACAGCAACCGGGATCCCCGCCTGAGGAGCCGTCGCGTCCGCCGCATGGCCAAGATGAACTACCGCAATAACAAGGCGGGTTCGACTACCCCGCACGCCGCTCACATGCCCGCGCCCGGCGCCCCTGGCTCGACCGGCATGACAACGCCGACGGGTATGGGCCCCGGCGGCAACCCCGCTATGGGCAAGCCGATCAGCAACATGGGCCAGCAGCTCCACCACCACCACAGTCAGCAGGACGGAGGCGCCCAGGGAGGAGACGAAGTCGGTATGTTTCACCAGATGGCCTAAAGCGCGCGCGCGTTGTTGTTGTGATTAAGTGTGATACCTCTTCGAGCCACCTGTTTTTACATGCGCCTGCTTTTTTTTTCTGTTTTGGTTGTGTTTGGAATTTCTGGGAAATACTCGCTCGCGTCCCCTTTCAACCTGTCTATATACCGGCTCGCGACCATTCGATTTTCGAGCACCGTTTACCTGGGGCGACTACAGGAACCTGGTACAAAAGAAAGATCTGTACATTACATTTAGTCGCGTTTGCTGTTAGTTCGTTTTGCTGGTTTTCGGTCGTCGTCGTTCAGTCGTCTGGCTGGCTGCTGGCAGAACGCTGTTTGCGCGTTGCATTCTTGCAATTCGCAGGCGGGCACACTCATCAGCATCGCTCATCACATATCAACCGGCACCTTACACACACACACCCTGCCGAGTGTCTTTGACAGGTGGCCTGATTGAGATGATGGCGCCTCGAGATGCTCGCTGTATTTGTATCCTTTGCTGCGTTTTGCGAGTTGCTGCTCTTGCTTGCGCTGTTTCGGTGGCTTGAACGTATCACACTTGACATGACCCGGCGCGCGCGTATTGACAATGGCCTGATCTTTACATGAAACCCTAAACCTTAGACCAGTAGAACGCCGATCGGCTGACACTTTCATCCTAGGCGAAGGAGATTATGCGGACGATGGCCAGCACCACCATCACCACCACCAGCCCCCTGCCGGCGCCGGCTCCGAGGAGCGCCCTGCCCAGGTCTTCACCGGCTATGGCTCCTACAACGGTGCCCCGCACGGCGGCTCGGCCATGCCCTCGATACATGACACCCTCAACGAAGGCAGTGGTGGCCCCGTCGCCGCCCGCCGCCCCAGCCCTGCCCGCGGCTCGACCCACGACACCCCCGAGGATCTCTTCCCTGACATCCCCGAGGCCAAGAAGCGCAAGTTCATCCTCGTAGAGGACAGCGACCGCCAGAGCCGTCTGCGCGTGCGCGTCACCCTCGACGGCGTCGACACCCGCGAGATCCCGGACAGCTTCCGCAAGAGCAGCAGCGTCTACCCGCGCTCGTACTTCCCGCGCGAGATGCAGTCGCCCCCGCCCAGCGCCACCGGCAGCAAGTTCTTCCAGGACGACGCGAGTGACGCTGAGGATGATGGGGCCGTTGAGACGGAGGGCCGCAGGGCTGGTAGGGGTAGTGTTTCCCGTCGTGGCAGGTCCATGGTCAAGGTGCCTATGGCTGAGGGCCAGGAGGGCGAGGTCGCTATCCCCCGCACGCGGAGGGTTTTCCGCGGAAAGGAGGTGCGTCTGAATGATCTGGGCTATCGCATGGCGTGGTTGCAGAGCAGGGTGTTTGCGGGGAGGACGGTTTTTTTGCAGCGGGCTCGTAAGTCTTCACTATTGTTATCATTGTATAATTGGAATGCTAATGTGACACAGTTGACTGCTACCGCAACAAGACGCGTAGCGCCATGGAGTCCATCATGCAGGACGTCAAGACGGCCGCGCCGCACTACGAGACGCGCGTCGGCAAGCGCAAGTGGAACGAGCGCATGCGCGGCGGCGAGAAGGATGAGGACTAAGACGTTTTGATGATGTGAAATGGTCATGAGACGAGGTGACGAGGACGATTTTGGAGTGGTTGAGTCGATAAAAATGTCGGCTCTGTTTGGTTGGGTCGACTTGCCGGCGTGGGAGGCTACTACCTGTCTACCTGCGTTGGCGAGATGACTTGGCTGGCTTGGGGCTTTTGTTCCCCGGAAGGAACGGGAGTAACGAGCTTTTTTGCTTCGTATTGCTGCCATCTTGAGAATGTAGGTATAGAAAAGCTTGCTTTGCAGGCTAATTTGGCATCGCTGCCGACATGGAATGTGGTTCTGTTTTTCAGATAACAAATGTACTCTAGTCTGGTTGTTACATATGGCATATGGGTTGGGAGGGGAGATTGTGGAATAAAAGTTGTGAATTGTCAATCTTGAGAGCGGATGTGGTGATCTTGAGTGTGAGGGCTTAGGGTGGTGAAATGAGATGATCATGGCTCATCCCAAACTAGGTATGTGATACTGGAACGTCTTCCCATGACCACCTCATTCGACTTAGTGCCTTGAAATCTCTACAGTACCATGACATCCAACACTTTGCTGCAAATGCCCACAAGGGATCTGTGTATTCTGCAGTTCGCTTTCTCTCAACTCGATGCCTTAGAGACTCGGCCTCCCTTCTTTCTCTGACACGATGAGCTTCATCCCTCTTCAACACAACAACATTATCGTCCTCATTGCCTTATCTCCATCCTCGTCCCACCCTTACTCACCTCGTAGCCACTTTGCCAGTCCCGCAGGATCAGCTGCATTTTCCCCTGTGAAGAATATCGATCAGCTCATGCTGGATCGGGGTCCAAATTCCGGGAGTCAAGTGGTTGTCTCCAGAGGAAAACAAACTCAAAGACAGCCGGATAGAGGCAAAAACAACAAAGATTGTCACTCACAGTGCTCAACCGCCCACCCCTCCTCACCAAACCTCCACACACCACAAAACGCCGTCTCAAACCTTTCCCTCTCCTTCCCCTTTCCATCCTCCTGTCTCGCTGTCGGTATTTGACTCCCATAACCACCCCTTTCCGTTCCCCTCCCGTCATCATCCTTCTCATACCCAACCCCCTCCTGCCCCCTTCCCTCTCCACCCCTTCCTCCATTTACCTCACAACCCCCCGCTGCCGATCCAAAGCCCGCACTACTCGAAGGCAACGGCCCAACCCTCAAAACCCCCATAACACACCCAAACACCCCCTCACCATCAACCTGCAAACTCTCAACCTCCATAACCAATGTCCCACCCGACGCAGCCATCAGATCCTCCTCGTGCTTTTGCGCGGCTGCCAGGCCGATTAAAGGGGGGCGGGGAGGGGAGGTGAGGGCGCGGTCGGCAGGGTGCAGGATTATGGTGGGGGAGGCGATGTCGCGGAGGTTGGTAGGGTTTTGGTAGAGGTGGGTGAGGGAGGTTTGGGGGGTGGGGAAGGGGTTTTTGGGGAGGGAAGTGATGCCAGTAGTGGTGGTGGTGGTGGTGGTGCCGGCGGCGGTTGGTTCGGGGAGAGTTGTCATCTTGTTGGGGGTTGGTGTTTGGTGAGGGCTTGGTTTTGGGCTTGAGGCTGGTGTTTGAGATGGAGGGGTGCTGGAGAAACACTGAATGGGTGAAGAATGTTTTGAGGAGGTTGAGCTTGGGGGTCGGCTTCTAAGTTGAAATCCCTCGTTTGGAATTAGGTTGTAGTTAATGGCGAATGCTAGACTAACGCCGGAGTCTCGGACGTCCGATGGGTAAGAGAGGGAAGGTAGGAGGAATCGGCTGACTGGGAAAGAGCATTTTCTACATGGGATAGTCCGAATGTCTCGTTGAGAGTACGTGCTTCGTCCTGTTGTAACAGATAAGTTTACTGAATCTCAAGGTTAAGCTCCCGTTTCTTGCCTGGAGGTTGACGTGTGGTCCCCGATGAAGACGAACAGGGTTCTGGCGGTTCAGTAATCACAACGAGGATAATATAATGAGAAATCCCTTTTGTTTACCCACATCAAGGTTTGAACATCTGTCCTTTCAAGAGTCCCGGGGGTAACTCATCAGTAGAACTTGCTTGAAGATCTCAGCTGAGTTGGTGAGGGAGGTCAAGAGCCGACAAGTAAGCATATAATCAGAGGAACTACAGTCTCTTATTACCTAGACACGAAACGGAGGTAGTATTCTTAGATCAGAGTGATCTCTGTACGCTCGCTAGCGCATAAGCCAAATGTGTCCCAATCTCAGATACCGTGTCACAGGTGTTGATGGATTTTCAAAAAAAAAAAAAAAAAAAAAAAAAAAAAAAAAAAAAGAAAAGCTGAAGGACGTAGATACGGGCCTCATGTTACCTTTATCCACCTAATATGCTGTTCTTTGATAAAAGCATTCTCATAGATCAGAACAACTATATCACCCTGCAGACTTTTGATGAAATATATGGCCATCCGTTGTCTCGGGTTGAGACTCTTGCAAGCTGTTCTGCTTCCTCAAGGGTGGTGATTTCACTCGTCACCACCCTCGCCACTCCCCTGACCGAGTATCACCACGCAAATGAAAGAAAGTCACTTTTCGCTGTAGAGAAACCTTGACTTTTTATCATCTGGACCTTACCTCTCTTCCACTCAACTCAAAAGCAATCACAGAGCCGTTCTCCCCTTCAACCACCCAAGCCTTGACGTCAACCCCTTTCCAGAACACAGCTCACTTCATGAATGGTTAAGAGCGAGCGAGTGATAGGCCCATTTTGCATCCTCAGTCTTCATCAGGTCATGAGAACCACCGCCTTCGGCACCTTGAAGAAACGAACCGCCCGACACATGCCTCCTCCAACTCCCCCAAAACCACCTTCCCTGCCCCAATCCCCACCCCTCCTTTCCCGCCCTCAACTCCCGTCTGTCGTCTTGTACCGCGACGCTCAGACCCCTTCCGTCACTCGCCCCCCCGTTTCACACCACCCCCGCTACCCCTTCAACCCTCAGTTTCACAAACCCTTCCCTTCTCCACACCCGTTCTCGGCGCGAACACTTCCCGGAAGCGAGCAGCAAGCGCAGATACATACCTCGGTTTGTAGGTGGGTGGTCAATGACAAATCCAAATCTTGAAACATCCTATCCAAAAAGTTTAACTTAGTTGTTGGCGAGCTTCGTGGAAGGCGGAGGTACAGAGTGCAGAAAAGTTGGGAGTTTGAGACAGAACCGCTCAGCTCTGTCCGGGCCGTAGGGTATCCGGCTGAAGTGCTGCTTCCACCCGAGACTCTGATGCTGTGTGATGTCTCGGTTCAGCCGTTCGATGTGTGTAAGTCGGGCGTCAGGACCTGTTGTTGACTTGTCCGGCAACCGAATAACTGCAATGTTAGCAGTCCCACTCAGAGACCGATGACATACGTCGTGAGGGTGCGTCTCTGTGTAGGACCAAGAACCATCATAATCCCACAAAGCAGATAGTCACCGAAGAAAATGTAATAGAGAGAGGGCGTCTTCCAGTTCATTCCTTTCTAGCAAAAAATGGGGTACTCAGTATGTAATAATAAAAAGAAAGTGAGAGAGAGAGACGACTCAACGCCCGCCTGCAGCAAGAAACTCATACACCCACCCACTCAACTTCTCCAACAGAGAAAAACCCCAGATTAAGAACCCAACTACCATCCATCTTCCCACCCTCGCCCCAAAGAAATCAGCTGCATCTAAGCAGCCGCCTGCCGACAAGCCGCCTCCTGCGCGTTACACTGCGCCACGCTCCCGCCCTGCACCTTGCCCGCGTTCACCGCATTGGCGCACTCATTGTTCTGAATGGCGCACGCGCGCTGGACGGCGGCCGCCTTGCTGGCGAAGGTGTTCCCGTTGACGGCGAAGGGGCGGGCCCGGTCGCGGGTCTCTTGAACGGCGGGGGCGGCGATGCCGCCGATGGGGCCGGCAGCGGCGGTGTTGGGGTCGGCTGCTGCGGCGTTGACGCCGCCGGGGCCGTTGTTGTTGCCACGGCCGCCACCGCGCCCGCCACCGCGCCCGCCACCGCGCCCACCACCGCCGGCGGTCTGGGTGTTGGTGTTGGCGGTCTGGGTGTTGGTGCCAGCGGCCTGGGTGTTTGCGCCGGCGGTTTGGGTGCCTTGGTTGGTGGTGCCTTGGCCGGCGGTGCCTTGTTGGTTGGTGTTGGTGTTGGCGGCGTTGGTGCTGAAAGAGTTGGCGTTGCTGTTACCGCCGTTGTTGTTGCCGTTGTTGTTGCCACCGTTGTTGCCGCCGTTGTTGTTGTTCCCACCATTGTCGTTGTTCCCACCGTTGTTGTTGCCGCCGTCGTTACCGCCGTTGTTGTTGTTCCCACCATTGTCGTTGTTCCCACCGTTGTTGTTGTTCCCACCGTTGTTGTTGTTGTTCCCACCATTATTGTTGTTGTTTCCGCCGTTATTATTGTTGTTGCCACCGTTGTTGTTGTTATTACCATTGCCGTTGTTGTTGTTCCCGTTGCCGTTCCCGCAGGCACCGCCAACGCTGAAGTAGCGGCAGTCGTCTTGCGCACCACGCTGAGCCACCGGCATCAGAACCGGCTGATGGTTGGAGGCGCTGTTCATGGTGCAGACGCGGTAGCAGCCCTCGGGAAGGCCGCCAGTCACCTCTGCGGTGAGTCTACCGTTGCCGTTACCGTCGTCGTTGATGCCCTTGAAGAAGGCAAACTGCTTGGGATCGAGCGGCTTGGTGGGATTCAGGGTGTTGCCGGTGTCCTGGACCGTGACGTGGCAGTGACCGATGATGCGGCCATCGTTGACAAGGTCTTGAGGGGCGGAATAGTAGGTGCTCTGGGCGTTGGTGAAGGCGCCGAGCTGCATGTTACCAATGTTGACCTCGATGTTGAAGGTCTGCAGCGGCTCGAGGTCGTCGTTATTCTGGGGGTTCAGAATGACGGCCGACACCATCCTGTTGACCGACGGAATTTTCCCCATTGCTGCTCAGAATTAGCGAGGATCAAAGCGGTCTTCGCGGGTGAAGGTTACGTACGGATACCATTACAGGAGCCATCTCGATTCTGCTCACCGTTGGTGAGGGTTTCACCCGAGCAGAAGTTGATGAAGTTGGCCTCGTCACTGAGAGGGAGTTAGCGGTGACAAGATAATATGCCTGAAAGGGCAAACGTACGTAGCCGAGTCGACCTGGCCGTCGACGGCGCCGCCGTCGTCTTGGCCGGTGGAGGCGGAGCCCGTCTGGACGGCGTTGGATGACAGGCAAGTGGCCGAGCCGCCATTATTGTTGTTATTATTGTTACCACCGTTATTACCACCCTTGTTGCCCCCGTTGCGGTTCCCCCTATTCTGTCGTCGTTCCAGCCCCCCAGATGACTTGTGCTGATGGATGGTGGCGGCGTCGGCAACCATGGCCAGACCCAAAAAGGCCGTCACGGCGGTCTTCACCAACATGTTGGGTGGTTGAGTAGAATAATTCGGTGAGTCGTCGAGAAGAAACTAGGCTCCGCGGGAGCTGCGAATCGAATCGGATCGAGTGGGATGATGAGATGGTTCCAGACCGTCAAGAAGAAAGATGGGCTTGAAAAGGAGCGGTAGGCGACACCTGGTGCCGAAAATAGAGCCCGCGTCCAAAGAAAGAACGAATGGAAGAGAGGGTAAGAAAAGAAGAAGACCGGACGACACTCTACCAACACATGAAGCGAGAGGGAGACATGGTGAAGAAGAAGGGTCCGGACGGACGGTGAGACAGGCACGGGATATAAGAGGGCGTGGCGGGTGGAATATTGAGCAGGGAGTGGGCTGCGACGGCGATCCGACAAGAACGCCAAGTCAGTGTTTCTCCTGTCCCCGGGAGCCCAGCGGTTTCGAGGCCTTCCGGACCCCTCGAGCAGGGGCAGGGCCAAGCTTTCTGTGGCCAGGAACATGGGCTGGAGCATCGTGGACGGGGCGGCAGGAGGCCCGGAGGAGGGAACAAGCAGCGTGCGGCTCCACGATTCCAAAACGCGCCGCAGGGAAGGGGGATGGAGGGCGGGAGGGTGGAGGGGATGGAGGGGGGATGTCGGAGCCGTCTGACATAGGTTGGGACAAAGGGGACGGGGATGGACCTGTGGGAGCTCAAACCCAAAGCTCAAAGTCTTCAAGGCTGGGTCCGCCGGATGGCAAAGACCCCTGGGGGGCTCGTCGATGAGACAGGGACGGCAGCCCGAAGAGGAAAGCGTACCTTGCAGATGAGATCAGACGCCGCAAGACATCGATGGTCAACTCTGATCCAACCGCTGGCTGCTTGAGTCTGGCCTGGTTGACGGCCAGCGAGGCGCCGGGGAGGTACCTCACCTTGCCGTATCCGTCCTGAGCATTCGAAGGCAAAGACTGAAAGTCAATAGTCCCAATATTCGAACCTATTTGCCGCCCGAATAGGAAGAAAAAACGCGCCGTATTGCCGTTGTGCAAAATCTCAGCGCCAACTCGATCAGAGCGCGTGCGACAGAGGTCGAGTGCTGGGATTGTTGGACTGAAGTTGATGCCGCTTCTGTCCCAGAAGTCAGAGCCCACCCCTGTCAGCCCCCAGCATGGCCAATCAAAGCCCCCAGATTTGGGCGATCGATCAGCTGGCGTCTCGGATGAAGCGCAAGCGAGCGAGCATCAACTCCCGCCCCTGCTGTGTCATTCTCCACTTGCCCCTCCAAGAGTCCACGGCGCTTCTCGACCCCACGCTCGACCACACATCCCTCTCACTCAACCACCGCCGCCAGGAACCTTAACCTTTACATCACTCATGTTCGAGGGAGCCGCACGGCGGTTCCCTGCCCACGGCTATCAGCAGCCTGGGCGAGGATCTTCATAGTCCCCTGCCCTCACCCTGTCACCCACTTGCGTCCCGTCTTCTGTCTCAGTTTAAATCTTGCGCTTCGGTGCTCGGGAATAACGGCTTCTTGCCTTGCCCATGGGCCCCTTACTCGCAGGAATTCTCTCGCAAGCCCCGCGATCGCCGGCCGGCCATGTGCTGTCCGGGTTGAGGCCACTCCGTCATGGTCTGGTGACTGAAGGCAACAGCCTGCCACTCAAGTATGGCTTCGCTATGGACGCAGATCTAGAGAGCCCACACCTCGTGGCAAACGCCGTTCTCTGAGGCCGTAAATGGAGATGCTTCACAATGTCTGACCTGGAAGCACCATACTTCATGCCAAGAACCGGACGAGGTCTTAGGAGTCCTCGAGTCCCACGCCCCCAGCATCTCTTGGATAGACAATATTCTGGCCTCAACAAATTAAAGTCTCTTCCCGGAATTGATTTCTACAGCCAAAAGACCGGCACACGACGTCACCGAAACGGCCGTCTCCCCAGGATTGCCTACCCAAGATAGCCTCCCCTGTTTCATTGAAGTTGAGTTCCCACCCACGAACCCGTTCTTGGGTTTTGGTAAGCGGTCATGTGGGTCTTCGAACCTCGCATGGCGACACCCTGGTTTTATGGCGGCCGGCTAGAGACCGCCGGATCAGCCTGATGTTTCGGCCGTCAACTCTAGCTTTTCTCGGGCCGTCTAAGCCCAGTGGCCGAATACTCGGCGTTGAGCGAAGCCACTCTCCAATGAGCCACGGCGGATAGAACGACAAAGGTCACCCAGATAAGAGCATACACCAAAACTTCCCACAGCTCGTCTTGGACGCGCTCAAAATCCCGCCAGACCTCGGGATACAAAATTCATTGACCCGGGACTCGGAAGTGTGTAAGCGCCCACAGCAAATGGTGAAGCGGACCCCTGCGCATTTGAGACAGAACCAGCATTTCTCCCTCACCCCTCACTGACTGAGGGAAGTGAACTCTAATGCGCCCTCTTGAAACATTACAAGTGTTCGTCTGAGCTAGTGCTCAGATTCTGTTCAGATGGGCATGTTGGAAATACGATGCTACATTCGTTGATTGTCGGTCCTTTCCGAGACAGAAGCAGCAGGTGCATCTGTTTCCCTTCCTCTTTCTTGTCGGCCAGCTAGGCAAACACTTAACCTTGCGTCCTACGATCCCATCACAAGCCCAGACGAAACCTCTAGAACGAAACAAGAGGCATCGCGGAAATGCTTAGTGCGAGCTCCCGGCGTCAAGCTTGGCATCGGATCATGATCGCTGGCCTTGACGGGATGATCATACGCTGAGCGTTTTCCACACCGGAAGAAGCGCGCCTTAGTTCCGCCGAGGTCGAAGTCTTATCGCCCGGGAAGTTTTCTGGAAGAGTCGTCTCTAGCCATGCCAAATGCTGCAATACGCCAAAGCCTAACTCATTGCTCTAATCCGCTCCGCTGGAATAACAAGAAACCATAACAGCATCTCTACAGATCCCCCTGCGACGGGTGGTGAGTCTTGATGCTCGTGACAATCATGTCCAGCCAGGCAGCCAACCGGTACCCAGCCCTCGCAACCTGCACCTCAATGACGGGCGCAGCCGCCTCGTAGTACTTGCCCCCAAGCTCCTGGCCTCTGATAGCATCCGGGCCCTCGGGAAGCACTGCAAAGTCAGTCAGCAATCAACCAACCAACCAAGCCACGCTCAACTCCCCTCCCTAAGGAAGTACTCACCATTCGTACACACGTACGCATTACACTCCCTCGCCCACGCCAACCCGGTCCCCACGGGGTCCGACAAATTCGCCGTCCTTAACCACGCAATCCTCTCCTCCTGATACTTCCCCTCATTAATCTCCCTCACCAACCCCTCCGTCCACTCCCTCGCCGCATCGTACGGCTTCCTATGCGCCTGTGGCACCATCTTCTCCACGATGCTCGAGTCCCACACATGGTGCAGGTTGAAGTTCCTACCGTCAAACTTGACCGGGATCCCGTTTCCCCCCCGAGCGACGTCCTCCGTGTGGAGCGGCTGGTGCATGTCGCCGACGAAGTGGATGACGAATTTGGCGGCCATGGCGCGTTCCGAGTCCGGGAGGGAGACGTCGAGCAGGCGGGTGGTGTAGTTGGCGAGCGCAGTGATGATGCAGCCGGCGGGTTCTTTTTTGCAGTCGCGTTCGAGGTCGATGCCGCAGTATGTGGGGGGTGAGTCTTTGGCGTCGATGAAGTGAAATTCGGAGGTGAAGCGGCCCCATTTGGTGTAGCGGATCGAGTCGGCCCAGGTGGCGACGCCGGCGAGGTAGTCGGCCGTGTTGTTGTTGAGGAGGGTTTGGAGGTAGGTCGTGGTGGCGGGCGAGACGAAATTGCTGGCGAGGTAGGCGACGCTGATGTGGCCAAAGCCTGGAGGAGTATTAGTTTGAGGCTTTGATACCTACATAGGGACTGGAAAGATGAGATGGGAGAGGGTTGATGGGGACGGACCTCCCCATGCAGCTGCGCCAGGCAGAGCTGCTGCGCTGAGGGTGAGCGTTGATACCCTCATCTTGGGCGTTGTATCTGGAGCGTAATGAGACTATCTCTGTTCAAGCAATGGAAATGCTATGTACACAGAATCAAAATCAACAACGTGCAATGAATCGCAAGAAGCCAAGCTTGTGGTGTTCCTTGATATGATCAGCTGGGCAGGGCTGAGAAGGGAAGGCAAGGCTCATGACCAACCTCAGCCCTTGTAAGTGGTTGCTGCAGAAACGTGCTGGCGAATCAGAAAGGCGGATTCCCCGTCCAGCCCCACATGCGCTGTCGCGGCAGGCAGCCATGTCTGGGTCGAGATGTGCTGCAGATGATCCTGTTGCCAATGTCTCAGATCAACTGCTTGAATTCCCTTTTTCTTATTTAACAATTACTGCTAATTGCTTGTGCTCTTTGAAGAGGCCTGGAGATGGATGAGCTTCCTCCGAATCTGTAATCAGCGGGTTGTAACTGGCTGACGCACCCCACGCTCCGGGCCCACTCACGAGAGCTCTCTGAATGCGGGGTGCCTTATCGGGGACGTCGATGTCACTGCTCCCGTGGTTCGACGGTTCAGCTTCTGCAGTCTTTCATGCAGGGCTTTCCGGATGATGCAAATGTGCATTTGGCATTTGTCCAACCAGAAAACACTTGAGATCCGCGTCCAAATCTCGGTCAGCTCCCAACTCCCGCCCTCGTGGAATGCCAGCCTTGCAGCTTCCCTTTCGGGGTGGTCCCTCTTATCTCCACCCAGGCCCCAACCCCTGCGATAAGGGTCCCTGCTCTGGTGACTTCACTGAATGACTCGATCTTGCCTGCAAACTTCAACACCACAAAGCACCTGAATTCCCCTGAGATCCCCGGCCCGTGACGCCATTGAATGGCTAGATCCCGACCTTGAGTCTTTCACACTCGGCTGTAGACGTCCATCACCAGCTCAAACGCGACTCCGTTATGCTTGGCCTTGCCGCCCTCCCTCAGCTGGCGGCGCACCACGCGCCCGACGTGGGCGAGGCGCTCTCGGGCGTCTTTGGCAGCGTCAGCTTGACAGCATGGATATGTCTCTTGGTATGACAGACTACCCATGGGGGAATAGGAGAGTCAATGGCTGACGTTGCCCACAGCTTCCCCAGCTCATCACCAACTACAAGGCCAAAAGCGCAGATGCCTTGTCGATGAAGTTCCTCCTGATCTGGCTGGCAGGCGATATCGCCAACCTCTCAGGTCCGCCAACTCCCATTCCTCCTTACTCTCTCTCGTACCACCAGCTTTGACGACTGCACATCTTGACCGTTAAACCCTGCGCCTGGGCGACCACACAAGAGTCACACAACTAACCCCCTTCTCCCCACAGGCGCCCTCTTCACAAGCCTCGCACCCTCAACAATAGCTCTCGCCTGCTACTTCTGCTTCAACGATCTAGTCCTCATAAGCCAATGCACCTACTACAACACCATCAACGCGCGCCGCCGCGCCCGCCGCGAGCAACACCTCCAACACAATCACCACCACCACCGCCACTCCCACCCCACCACCACCGATGACGACCTCGAAGCCACAACCTCCACCTCCGCCGTCCTCGACCCCGCCCCACCCTCCGAGTCCTCCCCGCTCCTCGATTCGCACCGCACCCGCCCGCGCAGCGACTCAGGCGGCCTGCCGGGCTCGCACCGCCGCCACGAGGTGCGCCGCCGCGAGAGCACGGGGCTGGTTGACCCGCTGACGCGGATTATCACGGGTGAGGATGACACCCCTGACAGTCACCCGTGGCTGCACAATGCCATGAGCCTGCTGGCTGTGTGGGTGCTGGGCGCGGCTGGGTGGTTTGTGAGCTACAAGATGGGCGCGTGGGATGTGGGTGATGCTACGCCGCCCGCTGGGCCCGGTGGGGATGGCGGGGAGGTGGTGATGGAGGAGCCGGTGAAGATGGTGGGGATGGTGTTGGGGTATGCGAGTGCCGTGTTGTATTTATGGTATGTTTCGCATCTCTCCCCTCGTTTCCCCATTTTCTACGAGAACTACAGGTATGCTAACACCGGGCCACAGCGCGCGCATCCCGCAAATCATCAAAAACTACCGCGAAAAGTCGTGCGAGGGTCTGGCCCTGCTCTTCTTCCTGCTCTCGCTGACTGGCAACTTTACCTACGGCGCGAGTGTCATCGCCTACTCCCAGAAGCGGGACTATGTGCTCCGCGCCCTGCCGTGGCTGCTCGGCTCGCTGGGGACCATGGTCGAGGACTGCATTATTTTCGTGCAGTTCCGGATATACGCGCCTGAGAAGGGGGTTAAGGTTGGGGGGACGGCTTGAGGGACTGCGGGTATGAAGTACGGAATGATGGGGGGTGGTTGGCAATTGGATATGTTGTGATGGTTATGGGATGGTCTGGGATTGAACGGATGGATGATGATGAATGAACAATGAACGTATGAACATGGTTAGATGTGGGAAGGGAGGGATGAGAGACGGGCTTGCATGCCTGCGTCGTTTGTGATTTGCATTCTGGGGCGTCATGGCTTCAGATTGATCATTGGTTGGGCGTTTTCTGCATTCTTGATGGTGGGACTCACTAGGCATGCTTTGCACTTTTTTCTTCCCTGCGTGAGATTTTTCTGGGGCTATCGGTTTGGATCTTCCTATTCTAACATCGTTGAGAGCGGGTTGAGGTGAATATGAACTGAATTAGTGGGCGACACTTGTGCTGAAGAATTCTTTCAGCAAGCGGTGATATATCACAATCTCTTTTTTTGAGTCTCACTTACCTTTACCATGACGAGGTCCGATCATATGCTTGCTGGTCGTGTACTTCAACAGTTCCGGCCACCAACCTCCGCCGGAGCTGAGTTCCGGTCAGATCCCGAGAATTGTGGAGACGTAGTCGGACCCGGCTCCGATTGTGGGTCTAGGATCCCGGTATTTCGGCATGAGAGTCCGAGAAACCAGCGAGGAAATTGTCAAGGCAGGGCTGGAGTAATCACTTTATGTATGGGTGTCAGCACGTTTATTAATGTTGGTTCAAAGTCTGAATTGCGAACTACCTGGTAGTTAAGCTGCTTTGTCCTTTCGACAATGGTCAGAGACGGCGTTGAACGTTAACATAACCCCAACCCTGGCGGTCAGACGTTACCTCTCACAAGAACCTTTTACCAGGAACCTTTTCTTGAGATCGCGCCTGGTTACGGAGGTATGGTGACAAAAAGGGATAATATTAACTCCCATCTCTCATCAATTGCAGAGAGCTGCCATCCTGCCAAGCGCTTGGCTGTCTGATGTGTGTTCGAGCCATGGCGCCCATGGTGGTCCAAGAGCTCACTGCACAGTCCTCCTAGGGCTCCTTGTTATGAAGTTGTTCTAAGCAGATGATGTCTCCCTTCTGAATCAACAACAGACTCTCGCTTCATACCTCTCAGCTTACAACCCGCGAACACCTCGCCGCGAGCTTCCAGAGTCTCTCCCGAGCTTTCAAGATCTCAACCAAGACAGATCGCTTCGACCGCCCAGACAGTTTCACCCATCAGTCTGAATTCTGAAACCCCTCCCCGGCCGGGGCCAAGACTCCCCGTGGCGGCCCCGCCCGTCCCGGCCACCAAAGTCCAGAGTCTCAGCGGCGAGTTTCAGATGCGAAGCGACTTTCGCCGCCCATTCGTTCACGACTCGGCGCTTGTCCTTTTCTCGTTGTCATCTCAGTCAGGCCAGGTCGCCGCCCGGCATTGTTTCTTGCCACCACCCGCCCAACCATCGAATCGATGGCTTTCCTTTCTTCTGTTTCTCTCCGTGTGTAATCTGAGGAGTAATCGCGGTGCGAGGCAGCTTTGCTGGGTCTATTCTTTTCATTTCTTTCTTCGCCGTTTTAATACAACACAGCTGGTCTGAATAGCTTCACCTTTTCCACTATTCATTTTTATTTATTTATTTTATTTATTTTTCCACGGCTCCGGCAGCCTGACATTATACCTCGCCCGCCTTACTCACCTCACCACCTTAATACCCGTTGCAGACTCAATCAGCAAATTAAAAAAGAAGAAAAAAAAGAGGAAGGAAAAAAAAGCCAGAAAAATGAAACCCTTCACCCTCGCCGCCACCCTCCTCTCGCTGTGCGTCTCCCTCGCCAGCGCCGGCGTGGTCATCACGCCCATCAAGCCAGACCAGGTGGTGCCCAAGAATTCGGGCGACTGCTATTTTGGGGTGACGACGCCGCAGGGCTGTGGGTAAGTCTTCTTCAGAGCAGTGTTGGAGTTTTTCATGGGTGGTTGCTGATTGGGTGACGTGTAGGCCTCTGAGGAGTAAATGAAAGTGTTGAATTGAGGGCTGGGTTGGGTGTCCTGGTATGGTGGGCTTCGGCATGGAGCTCGAAGGGGAAGTCGCGGTTGCGTTGGGAGGGTCTTCGAACGACGATCGGTCCTGGGATGACGACTTAAGCTCGGGCGAGCTGGCATCGAGATACTAAGCTTTTTGGATGATGGTGTGGGCGTGGTGGATTTGGCTTCTTTAATACCCAACTCTTACAATCTATTTCCTTGGTTCGTTTTCGGCCCATAACCCCTATTAACCACTCGTACTTGATCTTGTCTCTTTCTGCCAGTCATTCTGAGCCACCGCCATGGCTTAATCAACCCTACCCCCCCTGGTCCGACTTGTAGCTCGGGACAGCTGAGGCAATAAACCAAACGCTTCGTATTAGGTGTATTATGTTGGGTATAATCGTGCAGCTCGCAACAACAGTATGTCCGCCGTCATCGTGGCCCGCGCGCCAATCATTCGTATTCATCCGTTCGAGTGGTCTCACGTGGTTAGATCTACACGCTTCTATCCATCGAGTTCTCGTCCACAGCGTCACCTCGGCGTTCGTCTACGCCGGCGACGGGGCGGGGGCACCTGTCGCGCTCCCTGGGTGGCTACCAGCCTGGGGCGGGAGGAAAATTGGGAGGTATGTAACCATTAAGGACATCACTAGGCGATCCGAGTTAGCTGAGGGGGTTATGGGGTTCGAGTTTGAGAAGGGGTCGCGTACAGGACATGCCGACGTTGAAGTAGCCGGGGGTGCTGGTGCTCTTCTTGGTCTCCTCGCTCTCGCCGAGCCAGCTCTGCACGGCGAAGACAACGGACGCCCTGTGAATCTTTCTATCAGCCGGTCTGTTCGAGACGATAGATGGTGCAAGCAATATGTGTGGTCGAGGGAAGCTTCGATGTCCAGGGTCGACGTCATGAAAACTAGGGAGGGTTTCGTAAAGGCAAGCTTACCACCCAATGTACCGGTTGCGCATAAAGATAGCGGCCATGGGGAGGGTCGAGGCGATGGTCGACTGGAACTCGACATTGTCGCCCTTGCCGGCGGGCTCCTGATACCTGATAACTGCGGTCGCGATCGCGGTTAGCCCCTATCCCAGGTCTGGGTGCGCTCGGAGCTGCTGTCGCCGATCGCGGGCTGGCGCTGGAGACTCACTCAAGTCCGGCTGGCGCATATCTTTCTCCTTGGCGAACTCCATGGTGATCGGCTTCGGCTGGCGCAGCTGGTGACTTGATGGGGCCGGGTGCGAGACAGCGACGTGTGGTTTCGGTGTCCGGTTCCAGGTTCCATTCATGGCCAATTCAGGCGCATGGACCTGGAGCTTCCAGGCGCTGTGCCCCACACTCCAGGGTCCGGAGGCTCGGAAGAGCTTCCAGGAAACGGGACGCTAAGGCTACGCTAACCGGATTCGCTCGCTCCTGATTGCTCTGCAAATGCACCTCCAATGTCGACATCTCGGCGACGGAGCATCCAACCGGCGGAGTTTTTCGCATGCGCAAGCGACCGAGCAGTTGTTTATTATTGCCGATCGCGCCGGCGTTTGTCGCAGAATTCAATCATTTTTGAGGGTCGTAATCGTCAGATTTGCCAGGTTACAAACGACAGCTCATCGCCCCGACCTGGGTCAGTTATCGTGCTTGAGTTTTGAACCAAACACGACTGCTCAGAAAGACCCAGCCCAAAACTGTTTGTTGGGGGTCTGCCAGTGGACTCTTGGCAGAAGCATCGAGAGTACAGACATGCAGGTGCGGGACGGGAGCTCATAGTTATTGCAACTTGGACTCCTGCACATCCGTGGATGGAGTCGTTGTACGAAGATGCGAGATGCCCGTCTGTCCTGCCATATATGTATGAATATGCCATGTCTGCCATCTCCCCGGCCCCTGTCGACTGCCACATTCCCGATTGATAAGGCACTGCGTGCTTCGTCCCTGTCGGACATCCCGCGGCGTGTCCCCTCTCCGGTGGCAGCGGGACGGGCAGCTGAGAGGGACACGATGACCAACGGCATCAGCGAGGAGGGAGGGATGAGTGGGAGGGTCTCGCGGAACAGGCAGAGGGGCGCTGCCAAGACAAATCCCACGGTCATGGCCCGCCTCTGCACTGTGTGTCTCTTCATTGCATAGAAACGTGACAGAGGTACGCAACGTCGGCGGGCCGGGTACGAGGAGATGTGGAGAGTTCGAGTGCATCGACTCCAAGATCAGATAGTTGATATCCCCGTCATCTGGAGACATTTGGACCCGTCCCTCTGTTGTGCTGCCCATCTCATCGAGCGCTGCCACAGCTTCCCGGAAAGAGTCGATCTCCGGTGCAGCCAGCTGATCGCGCACTGTACTGCCACCCCTGCGGCCCCAAATTGGCAACAGCACGCTCGCCATCACGCCCTGGTCCCGCAACCCGCAGCTCGCAGCCCGACCTGGACCTAGGCCTCAGCGTAGGCATCCGGGGCTCCTGCCGACGACTTGCCTGACATATCCATTCCGCCCGTCATACGTTGCTTGGATTTGGACATCGTCCCTGATGTCCAATCTCCGTCTCCAGCACCGTCGACGCGAGAACCGGACTGTTCCGTCAGCCGTGGCTCCCGCCCGAAGATCGGGTTAATCCTTAACTTTTTAGTGTCTCCCCGAGTCCTCCGTCCCCTGACTTTCGGTACACACTACATCCCTTTACTGAGCAGGGGTCCTCTGTCCAGCCCAGCGCATGCTCCAGCCTCAGCCCATGGCCATCATCGCCATCCGATATCTTTGACTTCCTCCACCAGATACAAGGCCTCCATCACCATCGACGACATCTAGCGGCATGGCGCAGTCGCTCCCCCTCTTGCGATGACCTCCCGGCCCCCATTGGGCGTTCAACAGCGACCGCCCCAACACAAGCTGACCGCGCCGCCCCTGTCGCAGCCCCAGCACCAGCACCAGCACCAGCACCAGCACCAGCACCAGCGTGCTTTCTCCCAGCAACAGTACTCCCAGCAACAGTACTCGCTGCCGCCGTCCCCCGTACGCAAGGATGCCAGCCTCTACGACTTTCCCCCGCCCGATTTCAGCGATGGCACCCCGGGTCGCCTCGGCCTCCAGCGCCGACCCGGGTCGCGCCTCAAGCTGGAACTCTCTCACGACCCGGCCGATTCCTTCGCACACGTCGGTATGACCGAGTCGCCGGGCACTGCCGAATCCTCGAAACCCTTCACGCCCTCGCGCATCATGCCCCCCACCGACTCCTCCGATCTGGGAGATATGAGCCCCCATCTCTCCGCCCATCCGCTGAGCGTCGATATCGATATCCCCTTTCCGATGCCTCGACGCCCTCCACCTTTCAACTGGTCCGGGACGCCTCGCGAGATGCCTCTACCAACCCCCGCAAACCCGCCAAAGAAAGATACCCGACCGAAGCCGTTTTCCATCGAGCCGCCGGCTGCCGCCCCCCGGTACTTGATACACGCCGATGCGCAAGGGAAACCGGGCGATCTGGGTCCGCCGCCGACTACCGGATATGCCGACTTCTTTCCCTGGACGGGCAACCATCCGGAAGATCAGTTTTCTGATACCGTGATTCGGAATGGGTACTACGATAAGGGCGTGTTCTCCGCCGCCGAGACCCAGTCCGCGAGGGCGATACTGTTCCCAGCACTAAAGCATAAGACCGGGCTTAACGCGCTTTCTTCGGTCTTTACTGCAGTGCTTGGGCAGAGGAGACACATTGGCCAGATCACGGCGCCATCAACCTTCAAGCCGCCTCCGCGTGTGACCCTTACCGACACCAAGAGAGAGCTTTGGTTGAAGGATCTCGCCAACTCGACTATTTCGCTCCGGAGGCTCAGCCGGACGATACCCCACGGCATCCGCGGCAAGGTGCTTCTGGATCAGTGTTTGAACAAGAACGTGCCCACCGACCGTGCCGTTTGGCTGATCAGGTGTGTGGGCGCAAACGAGATTCGCGCGACCAAGCGGAAGGGGGCTAGTGCCCTTGCCATCGGCGGAGAGGCGAGATGGATCAAAGACTGGACTGTCGCGTTGGAGCAGTTTATCGAGAATGTGTTTTTCTCATTTGAAGATGAGGATTGGAAGGCAAAGGTTCATTATACGTGAGTGTAGACTTCGGCCCCTTGAAATTTCCCAGCTAACGCTCTGAAGCACCCGACTGGCAGCGCATCTGTACGCAGAACAACTGCTAGACCGCGAGCACTTCTCCGAGTGGCTCGTCTCGAACCTCGAAAACAGCTCCGAATCTCGGCTTCCCATGTGGATGCTGATTACCCAGGTGTATTGGAAGGATCTGCTTAAGCTCAGGAAATACGGCCGGCGGCTCGTCGCAGCCCTCATCAGCCATCACCACCGAGTAAGCATCTCTGGAATTCTCCCTTCTGAATCGTGGCATGCTGACCCACCACAGATATTTAATCATCCCGACAAAGACATCCTGCAGCCGCTGCTCCAGAACCTAACGCAGCGCCTCAACTCCTTATTACTTAACAGCCCCGAGAACTTTTTATCCCCCATTACATGGGCAAAGTACCGAGACGGCCTCAAAGAATGCCTACCAGCCGGCGACGACTCCCGCCTCGCCGTCTTTGCCGCCATCAACCTCCGAAACGAACAGCTCGCCGCCGCTGCAAACAGGTCGCAACCAGCCGCACGCCACATCCTGGTGCGAATGCTTGATTCGACCCTCCATACGCCCATGCCCACCGAGCTCCCCTCGCAGTGTTGGGGGGTCTCCAAGGACAAGGAGGCGTTGGCGCGGACCCTGCTCGAGTGGTGCACCTCGCTCTACCGCCCCGGACAGGCCAAGGTGTACGTCGCAAGCCGCATCTTGCAGCACTGGGCTACTTTGGGCGTGGATCCTACCATGGCCGTCTTGGACTTTGTCGATGCGGATGCCTGCCAAGAGCCGCCTCGCAAGGCTATGCTTTACCACCTGGTCTGTGAGCTTCTCCGGGCTAGCATCTTCTCCGTGTCGCGCTACGCCCAGTGGCTCATCGCTCGTGGCGGCATCAAGAATGCGGACGATGTGGTACCGGATGCGCCGGTGGTGACTCGTCTCCTTGCTGAGATGCCGACGCATGCTCTCGCCGCCTCCCAACGGACTCTCAGGAGCAACATGCTGCGGCGTGCTTCCTTCAGCGTGGTGGACGAGGCGGAGAACACGGGGTTGGCGATAAGGCATTTGAAGCATACGTTGGGGATGCCGTTGGACCCTACTGATCCATTACTACAGCGACGACCGATGGCCATCGACAAGTTGGCGAAAAGGGTTACGTGTGCGAGTCGGGCGCTCAAGGCTGAGGTTGGCTGCTGGCTTCGTGCGAGTTTCGCAGCGCATGCTGAAGAGAAGGAGAAGGAGGGAGGCCAGGCGCCGGATGTCACACCCGCCATCTTCTATGCTGTTCGGTCTGTGCTCGAGGCCGCACAGGACTTTTCCATGCTGGGCGAGATCTTGAAGACAATTGCGAAGCACGCAGGTGTTGACGTCCTGGCGCCTATTACTGACACCGTCAGTCGGCATTTCTTCGTCTTCTCGGCCCTAGGCGATTTGATACCCCTATTTCGCGCCCTCCATCAGCGGCTCAAGACGGCCATCCGAGAGCAGGGGATTGCAGCCCGACCGCTGCTCGCTTCCCTCGTCATGCTTGCGCCGAGGGTTCCCGGCATGGAAGAGCTGGCTTCGCAGCTGAGGAAAGACTTAGCACTGACGGACCGCCAGAATCCGGTCGATGCGTGCTCACCCGTGTCGGACAACATGGTTGCCCAGCTCCAGGACGACGACGGCCAGTTTCACGAGGAGATTGAGAAGCTGCTCGCCGGCGGGACAAGCCTCGACCGCGGCACCATGGAGCGCCTGTTTGGGACCGTCACGCAGAAGCTGCAAGAGTGCTGGGGCAAGGCGCAGGACAAGCAGCGCGCCTACAGCAGCTTGCTGGCTCGTCTGCGTGTGTTTGACGCCCAGCACTTTGATGGGCTGATGAAGAAGTGGCTGTCCTATCTGCGGATGCTGGGTACGCGTCCGTCGATCCTCAAGATCTTTCCGCTGCTGGTCTCGGTGGGGTGTTTGGATATGTGCGCCATTCTGGGTACAGCTTCCGACACCGGGCCGGCGAAAGGCACGGCCAGGACACCCGCTGTTGGCAACCAGGCGCCTCAGATCGTGCAGATGACATATAGAACGCGGTACATGCAGGAGGTGCTCCAGTTGCTCACGGCACCGGTTCCGCACGACGACCTCCTGACCACCGACGAGGCGTGCCGCTTCTCTATTCTCCAGGAACAGGCGATCCGCGAATGCCCGAAAGAGGTTCTCAGTCTCATATTCCTTGCATCGGCCGAGTACTCCTATGCAAGGGGACAGAACGACGTTGAGAGCCTGCCTCTGGAGTCAGACTCTGTCCAGGAAAAGCTGCTGGAGCTGCTCAAGCGTCTTGTCCTGCGGGACGCCACCGGGGTCGCCAGGGCGCTTAGTGTCAGAGGTCCGAATCCGCATGTTAGTGGCTGGATCGACACCGTGACAACCAAGCTCCTGATACCAACGGCCGATGCCCAGACACATGTTACCTTCGACCAGGTCCTGGAGCTCACCAACGAATTTACCTTGCCCTTCTGTCAAGTGAAGCTCGTCCTGAGCCTCAACTCCAACGACCAGCCAACCCAGGAAACCACCGACCGCCAGCAGTCGCACGTCGAGCTCTTCGCCAACGCCATGGACAAGGCCATCAGCGCGGGCAACATCTCGTGGGTCGGCATGCTCAGCTGTCTCAGCCCGGACATCACGCACCACCTCAAAATCCGCGCGCAGAACCGGTTTCTGGAACTGTTACCCTCGCTCCGCAACCCGCCGCCCACCGATTCGGCACTGCTCGTTCAAACCCTCCAGATGGCGGAGAACCTGTTGTCGGTGATAGATGCGACGATGCGCGGCACCCCACAGGGAGGGACTGCCCGCCAGCAGCAGTCTCAGCTCCCGCCGTCGGTGGTGGACAAGCTGATTGACCAGTGGGAGATCCTCGCCGCATCACCGCCGCCATCGCAGGAAGCCGTTTTCGACATCTCCAGCCCGATGATGATGACAACTTCACCCATCCACCCGCAGTTCCCAGTTCAATCCCAGTTCCAATTCCAACCCCTCCACCCCCAACACCTTCCTCAACCAATCCATCCAGTCTACCAACAACAAAACCCTTACCTCCAACAACAATCTTCTCCCCACTCCCATCTCCACCAAATCCACACCCAATACCCCCAACACCAATACCCTCAATACCCCCAACAACACTACCAACCCCCCCTCTCCCAATACCTCCTGTCCCAAGCAAAATCATCCGTCCTAACCCACTTCCTCCCGCTCACCCTCAACCTGGTCACACTCTACGCGCAGCAGGGGTTTGATACAGGCATGAGCACTGGCAGCAACAGCACGGGCGGCATGGGTGGTATGGGCGGCATGGGCGGCATGGGCAAGGGGAGTGTTGGTGTGGGAGGTAGCAGTGGTGTGGGCGGCATGGGCGGCATGGGCGGCATGGGCAAGGGGAGTGGTGGTGTGGGCGTCATGGGCGGCATGGGTAGCATGAGCGGCATGGGAGCCATGGGCGGCATGGGCATGGGCAAGGGCAGTGCTGGTGTGGGGGGTAGTGGTGGTGCTGGTGTGGGCGGCAGCACGACAGGGGATGTGAGGGCCAGGATACTGGTGGCGTGTGCGGGGTTGTTGCAGGAGTTGGATATTGTGCAGTCGCAGGGGCCTGGTGGTGGGCTTGAAGGGATGGGGATGGGGGCGGGGTTTGGAGGCTGGGCAGGAGTTGGGGTGGGAAAGGGAATAGGGATGGAGGGGATGACTGGAGCGGCAATGGACGATAACATCCAGCTTCTCAGCAGGCGCGTGTTTGACCTCAGCTGTCTTCTGGTTGACAACCTCCCCGAGGACGCGCGCGCGATGTGTGTCCGGGCAATGAAAGATGCAGCTGGCGGGGATGCGAGGCTGAGGTACATCTTCAGCTTTGGAACCGGGTCAGGGCCCGGGGATGGGCTTGACCCAGGAGGAGGCGGGTTCGTGCTCTCGCATCGCGAGAAGGTGAATCCGCCTGGGGTCGGTGGTGCGCGCGCGCAGCAGGGTGGGAGTGGGACGGCGCTGTTTGGGGGCCTACTGGGCACGCCGGCTGCGCTTTGGGGCGTGGATAGGGGCCAGGCCAGCGAGCGGCTGAGCGTGTTCCACTGTCGGCGGTGGGAGGCGTTGAGCGAGCCGACGCCGAATGTCGGGGAGAATGACACGGCGTTGAGTTTGGGGTTGTTTGAGGCGAGGACGGTGCGGTAGACAGGATGAGGAAGGGGGTGGACATTGGTTTTCTTTTGTTTAACATCATTTGTGTTGTGGGATTACGGAGGTGGATGGATACAGGATGGATACCCGGGTTTTGTTGTTGTGGTCGGCTTGTTCAACTCTAGCAATGGCGTGTGTGTGTATGTTCGGGTTTGGGTGGGTTTGGTTTCGCACAGGGTTTCCGTCGTATCATGATACCAGCCAGTCAGTCCTTCAGGGTCAGGGAGCATTTTCCATATGTCAGTTATCATGATTAGTTGGTTGGTCAGTCAGTTGCGGCAGTTCGGAGGGGCAGTGATACCCTTGGGATGTCCAAGAGCTCGATCATGAATGGAATGTGTGTATGAGATATGCATTTGCTGGGAGTTAGGTAGTGTGGCGTTTGGAGGGTGTGATTGACTTTGGTGTGGCATGTTGGTGTTGCTTGTTTGAGACATGGGTTTCGTGTCGGGGTGGGAGCTGTAGGACGAGGTACGGAACATACATTGCAGAATACGAAGCAGAAACCCATGAAGCCGTTAGAATTTAGACTTCTGGTCAACCCTTCATCTCCTCTTTCCTTTTTTTCTCATTCTTCCTTTTTCTCTTCTGCGGCGGGGATGAACTTGAGCTGGAAACGGCCGTTGCCTCAACAACCATTCAGGGGCTAACCCTAAACCCTTACTTAAGACGGGCTGGGCTGCTCTCTGTGGCTGACTGAGCCCAATTCATCTGGTGAATGAAGAGGTTCACTTCCTATTGGTACTCAAAGTTGAGGATTGACAACTACGTGAGTTCATCAGCTTTGTTCTTTCCAACTATTTATTTGCTAACAATCAGGTAAGAAGGGATCAAAGCAAGCAAGACTCTTACCTGCTGTCCTGCCCCGACAACAACCACGAGCGAGGATGGAGAGTTCCGAGGAAACGCTTTGCAGGCTCTGTTCAGAACTCGACATTTATGGCGCAATTGGGATCTTACTTTTTTCAAGTCCACCTGAATCTGCCGATTGCACCCCACTCCAGTCACCATGGCACACCACTCTAGGGGCCGTCGATGCCTCGTCGTTTTCCTGCGCTCTTTGTCGGATTATCATGAATGGCTGGCAACAGAGTCGCAAGGTGGTGGTTGAAACCGCAATTAGCGAGGGGGCTTTCGATCCCGAAAACCCTCCACAAGATCTGAATGACGCCGTGGAACAGATTCCGAAGTATCGAAACGAGGCTGAAATCACACTTCGGGTTGTGAGACGCGCCAGGACCGTGGATGATGGGCGGAAAAACAAGGCCAGTCTCTTTCTGGAGGTTCAGTGCGGACCACCGGTCAGAGCGTCCTATGAGGTTCTAGAGCCGGTGATAGCTGAGCTGCGGGTTGCGAGGGAAAACGGCTACCACCCAGACATGAAGGAGAGCATACAACCCGATTTTGATCTCCATATCGACCTCGCTATTTCAGGAGACCCTTTGGCGCATGAGAGCTTGAACATCGCTCAAGGCTGGCTGCGGACGTGTGTGGAGAAACATGGATCGGCCTGTTGTCCGCCCGGGGCCGTAGAAGGATGGATGCCCACGCGTCTTCTTGAGGTCATGCCTGGTTCAGGAAAGATCCATCTCCGAGAAGGAAAACTGCTCGAGTCATGTGAAGACACCCGCTTCGTCGCCCTCAGCCATTGTTGGGGCAAGGGCGGGACCCCTTTTACAACCACAACCGAGACCCTGCCTTTACGGATGGATGGCATCGAGGTTGGGATTCTCCCCCAAACTTTTCAGGATACTGTCCTCTTGATAGAAAGACTCGGGCTGCGGTATGTGTGGATTGACAGCTTGTGCATCGTCCAAAATGACGCCAAAGACTGGGCTCAAGAAGCCGCCCAGATGGCGAGCGTCTACCGCAACGCCCACTTTGTCGTCCACGCCGCAAATAGCGACGCAGACATGGCAGGCTTCCTTCGCCGAAGGATCACTCCGGATACAGTACGTATTCCTTCGTCTGATGCATTCAAACAACCACTCTACCTACAGCTGCTTCCTCCGAATGAACGACGCTGGTCTGAACCGTCGGGAATGGACAACCTAGCTGGAGAACCGATCAGTTCAAGGGCATGGTGTCTTCAGGAGCGATATCTGTCGGTACGAGCGTTAGAGTACGGAACATACCAAGCATTCTGGGAGTGCGAGGCTATGCGAGCTTGCGAAGATGGTGATGCTGTTCCCCAGGTGGGCAGCCATCTCAAGCGACTTTGTCGAACAGCAAACATCTCGCCCGCGGTCTTCGCTCGCCCGGGCCGTGACGCAGCCACTGAACAAGAGCAAAAGGTCAACTGGATTGACTGGTACCGGATGATTGAGAACTACACCGCGCGGAGCATCACCAAACACACGGATCGACTTCCGGCCCTGTCTGGTCTCGCCCAAGCCGTCGTCAGAGAAACGGGCGGTGAATACATTGCTGGACTGTGGAAGTCTGGCCTGCTCGAGGGCCTCCTCTGGTGCCGAGCCCGGTCTGCCCAGGTTCTCCACCCCACACCAGAGTATGTGGCTCCCTCTTGGTCCTGGGCGTCGCTCGCTGGTCCGATCCAGTTCCCCGTCTACAACTGGTACACCCAGCGGGCGCAGTGGAAGGTAAAGATGTCTGATCTGGAGCCGTTGGCGGAGTATCTGGGGCACTCAGTCATACTGCAGGATCAAGACTCTTACGGAAGGATGAAGAGAGGCCGTTTGGTGCTCAGTGCTCCTCTGTTGCCTGTCCTCGGCGTCCGATCACAGCTTTCGCAACCTCCTGTACTACACTCTTTGTTTGGGCAGGAGCCGGCTCGGTCCGAGGTTGCGGATGTCGTCTTTGAGGTCAAGACGGATGGCGGGAGCATCTGGATTGAGGGGGGATTTGACGACCCCAGGCATTCGATCGGTCCCTCGACATCGGGTCTGTTTATCGTCTTTCTCGCTCGCCTGCCGCATGTCCTGGAGCAAGGCTTTGTTGAGCAACGGTTTGGCCTGTTGCTCAAGAGCGATTTCAAAGACGGCTATGTGAGGGTCGGTTTTGTCGATGGGGTCGTCTTAAAAAAGCCCTCTTTTCTGGACACCCTCAAGGGCCGCTCCATGTTCTCAATTGTTGGATACCGTCGGCCATACAAAGAGGGTGACATCTACGAGGTTGACCGGCATAATGATCTTGCGAGGGATCCCCTCAATCTGGGAAAAATGAAGGTTATGATAGATTGAAGCCGGAGGCAGGGGAAGGGTGCCTCCCATTCACTGCTCAAGGGTCAGGCTCAAGAGAGATGGTTACTGTGTTGTCCCAAGGACCATAATTGTTCTATGGGTTTGACCCTACGAGCCCTAGTCAAACGGCCACTCCAAGAAAACTATTCGAAAAGCTTCTTCGCCAAACCTTTGTCGACCTCGGCCGTTTTCTTCTCCCTTGAATCGGACCAGTTTGGAGCTTCTGCATTCATTGGCCAATTAGCTAACAACAGAACCAACTGTAGAACCGGTTCAGCCCTAGCAAGACTTCAATATTACTACACTTCCCCGCGTTTTCCACAGTCGGGGTCTTGCAACTTGCTTTGCGGGGTGACATCGCCTCACCACCAAGTTACCCCTTGAGGATGACTTCCCGCCTTGGCACCCCCAGTCCTGCTCAAGAAGGCAGGGCAGCAAGAACCCAGCTGCCATTCACAGAAACTCGCATGGAAGATGGGGTGGCCCACCCTCGGGCCGCTGTGGTTTCCTCCTCCCGACTTACACGCGCCCCCTCATCTCACACATCACAATGTGACCGGTAATGGGCAAGCCCGGCATCACATGTGCTACCACGAGGCTTTGTTGTACGTGAGCCGCGGCTGCTATGACTGCCTGATATGACGCTGAGTGCTGTTTACATGGAGAGGTGTCAGAGGAGCTCTTCTCCGGGAAGGGTATATACAACTGGCCTCTGACCTCTAAATCTTGACATGCCCTCACCCCTTAAACCAACTTCCTCTCTACCTCCGTCAACAGCCACCTACCTATTGACTACTGACACCCCTCACAATGCCTCTCCTCCGCGGCCTCGCCGCCGCCGCCCTCCTCCTCCCTCTCCACGTCACCGCCTTCGAATACAACACCTTCGACGGCCCTGGCTTCCCCTCCTGCTACAACGTCACCGGCGTCCACGACGCCACCAGCATTGCCGACCTCCGCTCTGTCGTCAAATCCGCCATCTCCTCCAACACCCGTGTCCGCGCCGCAGGCAAAGGCCACATGTGGTACGACACGCAGTGCAGCGACGCGTCGACCATCATCATCCGCACCGAGCGGCTGGCGGGAATCAGTGATTTCTCGCTGCCCGCGGGGCAGGAGAAGGGGACGGTGTGGGTGGAGGCGGGGGTTACTTTTTTCCAGCTGGCGGAGTATTTGCATGAGAGGGGCGCGTCGGTTGGGTATACGTTGACGAATTGGAATATTAGCTTTGGGGGGAGCGTGGCGATGGGGGCGCATCGGAGCTCGATTAGGGAGGATAGTATGGTTGCGGCGGGGGTTTTGGAAATGGAGATTGTGGATGGGAAGGGGGAGGTGAGGGGGGTGAAGAGGAATGATAAAGATGATGAGTGGTACGTCTTTTTTTCTTTCTTCCCCTGTTGCACATACCCGGTTTTGGTGTTGGCTGGCGGGAGAGAGCAAGGGGAGGAGTTCGTGGCTAACATGAGTGTGACCAGGCTTGCTGCCTCGACTTCACTGGGTCTGCTGGGTATCATTACCAGGATGAAGCTGCAGATCTACCCTGACAGCAAGGTCTATGCGAAGCAAGCAACGTGAGTAACATATCCCAAGCACAACGTTGCCAAGCTGACTGGGCTAGGCTTGACGAGAATGATGTTCTCAATGGTGACATCTATGGCATGATTGCGCCGTATGCAACGGCCAACCTCTGGGTGAGCCGACCTTTGATGAGACACACAGCCACCAGACCAGCTGACTGATGCTTCCCAGTGGTGGCCCTACAAGCGCAAGTTCCACCACCGCTACTACGACGTCGTCCCCGCCAACTCTACCACCCAAGAAGGGTTCCAAAACACCTTCTCCGTCACCGCTCTCGAGGCCGGCGCCGCCAAAGCCATGCTCGACAGCGGCAAGTACCTTCCCACGTCCAACATGCTGGCCGAGGAGATCTTCTTCGGGCTGTGGTCCGAACCCAACTTCCGCGAGAAGACGACCAACGTGGAGATCAAAGAATGGCCCGTCTATGGCTGGAACTACGACGTCCTCATTGGCGGCTTGTATCCGGACCAGAAGGCCGAGTGGGAATACGGTCTGGCTGGATACACGCTGGAGCTGGCGTTCCCTGTGACGATGGCGAACAAGATGCTGAAGAGGGTGCGGCAGCTGTTTGATGACGAGATCAAAAAGGGTATTTTCATGACCTCGACCTATCGGAGTGGGATCAACATCAAGTGTGAGTTGTGACAGTGGTGCGATCTTGGGATATGCTAACGGAAGGGCAGTTGGCAAGGCGTACTTTGACTTCCTCGGTCAAGTTACTATCAACACCGCCGATGGCGCGGACTGGACCAAGGGGGCTATCATGTTCGACTTCCCCTCGTTCCGTCCCACGACTGGTGACCACAAGCGGTTTAACGAGCAGTTCTGTCAGTGTATCAACATGCCCCAAGGTCATGTGCCTTTGCTAACTAGATTCTAGACCACAAAGTTGCCAACACACTTATCGACGAGTTTCCCTGCCGCCCGCACTGGACTAAAAACACCCGGGATGTGTTTTCCAGGGCTGTGAAGAATCTGGATCCAACTGTAAGTTTTCCGGGTAGGAATTTAGGGGTAGAAGTTTGCTGACAGACGCAGTATCTCCGCCGATTCAAGGCTGTGAGGGAGAGGTTCGACCCTCAAGGCATCTACCGGAATGTCATCGGCGAAATCCTGGGAATGTACTGAGGGCAAGCTGTATATACCTTGAACATAAGGCCAGGAGGAATTGTTGTACAGATTGGACTACCAAAAGCTCATCGGTGATACTCTGATCTCGTCCCCCATTATCCGCAGTTTTTCTTCAGCTGGGCGATTGTGTCCGGGTTGGTCACTGACGGGCCGGCCTAGAGGCGTGGAACGGAGGACAAAACCTGGAGAAAGTGTCCGATGGCAGCAACGGTAGCAACGGTATTCAATTCTAGATACCTAAGTCTAAGCCGTCCGTAAATTGACAGGAGCCATTACTATCCACGGCCCAAGGAGGCACTTACACGCTCCCAACTCCTAACCACGCCCAATTCTCTTTGCGCCATGACCGTGCCAACGCCTGCAAGTGAGAGCTAACCCCAACCACGACCACCCAAAATACCAACCCAAACTGCTGAGTAGAGTCCAAGTTTTCCTCTCCATCACCCAATCCTCATCTCCGGGACCAAGGGACCCGACAGCATCTAGCCGTCAAACTCAACCCCCACCACCTTCCCCGTCCCCGTCCCACTCTTCCCCGCCCCACTACTACCACCACCAACCTGTCCCTCCTCAAGCGCGCTCGGCCCCATACCCAAAGCATCACTCGCCTCCGCATCAGCCCCGGTCAACAAATCCCTATCCTCGCTCCTCACACTTCTCCGCTCCGCATCCCCCCTGTACGCGGCACCCGCCCCACCCGCAGCGGCGGCCTCCTTTCCTGGCCTGGCACTCGCAAACCCGCTATAATCATCCTCCTCCTCTTCCTCCTCCTGCTGCCCCGGCGTAGCATTCTTCTCCAGCTCCCGCTGCGCCTCCTCCATGCGCCTCCTGACCTCAGCGGCAACGCGCATGCCGTCCGTGACAATGTTGTCCAGCACGCCGCGCAGGCCACGGCCTGCTCCGGGCGCGCCCGGAGCACCCGGGTGGGAAGGTGCGTTCCCGGCGCCGCGACCGGCTACGGGGTTGCCGCCGAAGCCGAGGCTGGAGAAGGTGGTGAGCGAGGCGGCGCCGGTGGGAGTGTGCGTGGAGGGGAGGCCTTCGATGAGATGGAAGGAGGCCGGGAAGGCGGACTCGAAGAACTGCTCGAGGAGTTCGTCGGCGAGGACGACCATGCGGAAGGTCGGGAGGGTGATATGGAGGGGGTTGTTTGGGTCGAGGGCGATGTTGGCCTTTTCGGACTGGGCCTTGGAGACGTGGCGGCGGGAGGCTTGGTCGCCAGTGTTGGGGGAGAGGGCATTCGAGTTGAGCTGGAGGGCGGGCGGTTGGGATGATGGCTTGATGGCTGCCGCCTTGGGGCTGCCGTCTGGCGAGTCCATGGCGAGGAGGTCCTCGTCCTCGTCCTCATCCTCATCATCGTCATCACCGATTGCGAAGGCGTCGGGGTTCGCAAGTTCTTCGCTCGCGGGCTCCTCATCTAAGCTCACCGACGCAGGCTTCTGTCCCACCTCGTGTAACGCGCTGTCTTGGTTTTGTGGATGGTCCGGGTCGGCGTACTCAAAGCATCTTCTTATGAAAGCGCTGACGCTGCCGAGGAACCGCTCGCTCGCCGACAGTCCGGGGACGTCGTTCTGAGCCCCGTTGGCGCCGTCTGCGCTCAGCGTCAGACTTGAGTTTGAGGGGCTCAATGTGCCCTCCAGTCCGCGGCGGGAAAGGAACAGCAAGGCCTCAGACATGCGCAGAATGCCTTCCCGGTCGACCTTGCCGTCGCCATCATCATCGTGCAACTCAAAAAAGTAGTTGATGGTGCCCATGATGTCACGCTTGCCCCTAATATGCGCCAGACCTGAGACCACCTTCTGAAGGGTGAGAGCCGAGGAGGAGTCGGTATCCCACTTCTGGAATAACCTCCGGAGAAACTCATGATCTGCGGGCTCGGGGCCCGCTCCCCAAGGTGAGGTCATAATATCAGCCTTCCTAAAGCTGCCGTAGATTCCCCTGTCCTTGTCCGAAGACGCGTCCCTGCGATGCATCGAGGGTGAGTCGGAGATGGCCCATTTGCACATGCCAGCAAGAAATTCGCGGAAAGCATCGTAGTCCATCAGGCTGGTGCTTGGGCCCAGACCAACGCGGCCCTTTTCGACGCCATGGCCGCCCTCGCTGGCCATCTCTGCGAGCCGTGACCGGCTGTTCTTGGCTCGCCTCGCCCGCTCCTGTTTGATGATGTGGTCCCGCTGCTGCCGCTCGTACAGCACGCCATAGAATCTGTCGTACAAGGCACCCACCTCATCAGTCCCGAGTAGTTTGCTATCCGGACCCAGGTTCCTGATGGCGGTGCGCTTTGCAAAGTTCTCAATGTTGCTCAGCACGGCGTCCTTGTTCTTCAAGCGCAGCTCGGTGATACTGCTGTGCGTGATGCCTGAGAACTCCTTAAATGCGACAACCATGAGCTCTTGGAATTTAGTAACCGCCCTCAGCTTGGGGTTCTCGGACTTGGGGTGGGCGGACTCGTCCAGACGGGCGAAGTAGGACTTGAGGACCGAGATGAAGGCGCCGTCGTCTGCCGCGTCCAGCAACTCCTCCCCGTTGATCCTAAGAATGGCCAAGCCAACCTGAAACAGCACCTTCGGGCCTTCGACGAAAAATACGTCGAGAACTCTGAACGCAAAAACCAGCGGCATAGAGTTGATGTAGAGTGATAAGAACCACGGCAACGATACAACCGACAACTGAACGTCGCTCTTGACGAGATGTTCCCAGAGGATTGGCATTGTTCTCTCAACCAGGGACTCAAAAACCTTCTGGTCCAGGAGAGTGCCGTACATGGTGGTCGAGTAGTAGCCAGGGACGAGGCGATCGCACAGGGCCGAGAGCAGAAAGAATGCCTGGGACTCAGACATGTAGATGAGCAGTGCCGCAACGACAATGTTCATGGCCTGGCAGTAGCCGACGTCGGCGTTCACCCAGCTGTAGGCGGTGAGAACTCGTCGCAGACGGCCAATGCCATCTTCGCTCTGGAAGCCTGGATATTCCGGTAAGCTGCGGTTAAGATCCTTCTCAATTTCGTCAATCGCCAGAGACTCCCTCCCAGAGAATTTGGATAGCGTGTCGGTGTACAGCGTTGGGTTTTCCAGACGCAGGTAGATCGAACCGGATGTCAACTCCCACGTCTCGCCCCTGAGGCGGTTCGGCAAGCCCACCCTGATGAGCTTGTGAAAGGTAGGCTGACGGATCAGGGTCACATTCCGGCCGTTGTCTCTCAGATATTCAGCCCATAACCTCATCTTGGCTCGGTCACGGAGCTTCTTGGGGTCGCCAGGGTATTTGAAAAGCATGCCGAGACCGGCATCAGGAGGAGAGTCGGTCTTCTTGTCCTCAGGGCGGAGAAGGTATTCGGAGTAGCACTCGGCCGTGACTTTCTTCATCTTGGCCACACTCCCGACATTGGCGCGCAGCCCCTTCTTGAGCCCATCGCAGAATCGCTCGCATGCTTGCCGGCTGCCAGCGAGCTGGAGGGTAAGACGCTGTTCCCTCAGATCTTTCCTGTCCTTCTCCTTTGCAGCTTCTTGGCTGATGCCGTTCCAGGTCGAGATAGAAAGGGCAAACTATTTGGACAGAATTGTCAGCCGGTGTTCACTGTCGCCTTTGGCCGACTAGTAGCGGGGCCCTTTACCTGGAAATTCTGACTGTGTAACCGCTCGACCCTTCGAATGGCGCTAAGAGGGAAGGTGAACCCATTGCCGCCGGGCCCTCCGCCATGGGTCTGGCCTGTGAATATGGTAGACGTTGATGTGCTGGCCGATTGCAGGAAGCTGGAGGGGGTGGTCGAGAAGCAGAGGTATGCTTCGGAGAGGTGGAGCTTGCCGGCATATTGGTAGCCACGTTCTCGATCTCGGTCGCCTTGGGTCGCATTCACGGGCGGGATGGTAAGTTCGGCGGTGATCTCATAGAGCGGATGCTGGGACGAAGGGAGGCGGAACTGGCTCTGGAACAGCGACGCCTTGGAGGGGTTCTTGTCGGACTCGGACAGGTTCAGACCCTGAGTCGGGTCCAGCAGCTGCTGGGCCTTCTGCATGAAGCTTGAAAAGTTCAGCATTGTGAAGGCTGTCGGTTCACGAAGGGCCCGTCTTGGGCGGGTGCCCTGGTGAAGCACACGTCGAGACTAGACTCGAATTTCAACACCGACAAGACCGGATGGCATTGTCCAGCGGAAACAGGTGGTCGGCAATCGGGGCCGAGATTGGAAGAGACTGGGAGGGGAGGATATCGGTGTTCGTGGTTCGTGGTTCGTGGTTCGGTTTGGTGATGGCGACCTCAGATGGGAGCTGAGGGTTGACGGCTGACGACCGACAGGATGGATTTGGTTGTCCCTGGCTCCCATCCTTTGGAGGCAGCAGCACAGCGCTGAGAGCTGCGCCCAGGCGCCAAAGGGGTGGAGTCCCGCCCTGCGGCGTTGAGACCCCTGCAACCACACAGGGCAGACATGGATGCCCCGCTCTCTCTCACTTTGCGCTGCAAGCTCCCGTCTCTTGTTCACTGGCCCGAGCTCAAAGTCAACTACACCAAACCAGAACGAACCGAAAGACGTCTCACCTCACAACCAACCCTCCATGCCAGGTTTTGGCTTAGCTCCAAGACTGTGTACGGACGCTCTTTTTTTGCAGTTCAACTCTTTGGGGATATTACACAGAGCTCAGTACTACGCAGATCGACTGCCCGACCATGGTCTGTGCGACCGTCTGGACTCCTCGTCTAGGGTTCAGGAGATGAGCCAACTCCCTTGTTGGTTTCCAATATCACTCTCTTCTGCCTCTTATGCCCATTTCCTACCTACTCTTCGGCAAGGCATTTTTACACGGCCCGGCTATGTTGTCTCGAGCCATATAACCCAAACTGCTTCGTCAATGCGGTGTACACAGTACCTAGGTAGGTATGTTACGACTGGCGTCTCGAAGGCTACATGTAGATTCCCATCTACCTAGGTAGTACCTTAAACTATGAAGTACCGCTAATATCATTCCAGGTTGTTCTGTAGGGCTGCCCTGCATATCTGGAGCATCCTCGTTGTGGTATTCCTCGCTATCCGTACCCTCCTTTCAGACAGCCCATCTTCAAATTGCCATCATCAAGCCTCTTCTGCATCTTGACCTCCTATATTTCCCGCGTTCCTTGTTCTCCCTCCCGAGCCTTCTGTTCCGGGAATTGGTGATGTAGGCTGTAGGATCCGCTCGTCCTGCACCGCCAACGTCATCGCCGCGTTCCCTCTGCCAAGACCCCTCCCAGCCGGATGGTGCTGGGGAAGGCCTGCGCTGTCTCTGATCAACCTTGCGCCCCCTGCTGTGCTTACCCCACGTTGTTAAACCCCGCGAGCCCCGAGACCGCGAACTTTGGACTCAATGGGAGGGACCAGACCCGGCCGCAGCGATCCGTCTTCCGTGCCAACCCGGCCCGTCCGTTCATCCATTCGTCCATTTGTCCATTTGTCCATTCTCGTCATTGCCTTTGCTTCCTCACTAAGCCGCTCCACTTGGCCTCGATGGCCTCGACCCCCGGTTTGTTCTTGTTGGATCCCTTGTTGATTCTGATCTCATCACACCCGACTTCTTCAACCCCTCACCTCACCTGCCCCTCTGCCTATCTGCTGCCCTACCTTTTTGCTGCTCTCTCTCCCCCCAAAGCGGCGCAACACCACCTCCCTCAGCCTCTCTTCCTGTGACCCGCGGGACAACCTACGCCTCCCATCTCACTGCAACCCTCCGATCGTGGTGGCCCCGCAATCACCTGCCAGGACCACAGCACCACGTGTAACTGGGTGACACAAAAGGACCCTCGGAACCCAGCAGTTGGGTATAACTCGATTTTCCCAGACACACCTCTAGCCTGCCCCTGCGGCCGCGAGACGACCAGTTACACCCGCTCCCTATCAGCGCGATGGCGGCCACGGTCGCCCCCTCACAACACATCCCTCCGGGGCTTCATCCCCTGCAAGCCGCAGCATTGCGCGCTGCCCAGGCTCAGCGTGCCCAGCAGCAGCAACCGCAGCAGCAAAGAAGCGTCGATAGCGAGCCCTTTGACCTGACCTCTAAGAAGCTGTCGCTGAGCGACTTCTGCAAAGTGCGAACGTTAGGAACCGGTATGCACCGTGATGACTCTGTGTGGTGCTCCAGCTGACATTGGAACCCAGGGACCTTTGCGCGAGTCTGTCTGGTCCGTCCATCACATGGCACCGACACCGACCGCAGCAAGGTGTATGCCCTGAAGATGCTCCGCAAGACCGAGGGTACGTCTTTTCAGAGGGGTTCGTCTCATGGCCTCAGTTGCTGACCCGAGACCAAACCAGTGATCAAGCTAAAGCAGATCGACCATGTGCGCCATGAGCGCCAGATCCTCGGGGACGTGCGAGGGCACCCCTTCATTACCAACCTTGTCGCATCCTTTTCCGACCATGACTTTCTCTACATCCTCCTCGACTACGTCCCCGGCGGCGAGCTCTTTACCTATTTGCGGAAGTACCGCCGCTTTGACGAGGACATCGCCCGCTTCTACGCCGCCGAGATCGTCTTGATCCTCGAGCACCTGCACGAGGACCTTGGAGGGATAGCCTACCGCGACCTGAAGCCCGAGAACCTGTTGCTGGATGGCGAGGGCCACATCAAGCTCGTCGACTTTGGCTTCGCAAAGCGGCTAGGAAATAACGAATCCGGCCACCCCGTCGAGACCTACACCCTCTGCGGTACTCCCGAGTACCTCGCACCCGAAGTGATTCATAACAAGGGCCACACTACCGCGGTTGACTGGTGGGCGCTGGGTATCCTCATCTACGAGTTCCTGACCGGCTATCCACCGTTCTGGCACCAAAATCCTATTGAGATTTACAAGCAGTACATCATTCCTGCAACCCTCTCTGCTCCCTTTCCTAGGCTAACACAACGCCTCCCCTCACAGGATCGTTGAAAAGCCCGTTGTCTTCCCCCAAGACCCACCCATCAGCGAAGCAGCAAAAGACATTATCCGCCAGTTCTGCACCGTCGACCGCTCGCGCCGCCTGGGTAACATCTCGGGCGGCGCCGCCAAGGTCAAGGCCCACCCCTTCTTCGCCTCCATCGACTGGGACGCACTGTACCAGCGCCGCCACCGCGGCCCCATCATCCCGCCTGTTAGGTTCATCGGCGATGCCCAGTGCTTCGACATCTACCCCGAGGAGGACGCCAACAAGGAGGAATATACCGATGAGTTGGTGGAGAGGTACGATCACTACTTCAAGGACTTTTAGGTGGTGGTGGGTCAGGACAGGGGGAATCAAGAGGGGGTAGTGGGCGTGAGGAAACAGGGAGTGGTCATGACGAGCACTGGATGCGCACCGTCTACGTTTGGCTTGGGGTTTGGGTCGTTGGTTTTGGCTTGGGCGCGGATACCCAATTTGGTGAGGCGCTTCTCGAGATGGCCGTGAGAAACAGCCACAGAGAGAATCCTTTTTTTCTCTTTATCTTCTTGTCTATAGCGCTACGGAGTAGCGGCTTACAGAACGGGTGGTACTCTGCTTTTCGTCGTTGGATGAGGCGTTCTTGGGTGCTGGGGAGCAGGTACACGGCACAGACAGTGCACTGGCCGCAAGCAACGAAGAAGGGGGGAGGGAAGGCGTTTTGGTGTGCATTATCTTGGCCGTTGAGGCAGGAGCGAGAATTACCTAGGAAGGACAACAACGAATATATTTATGAAGCAACGCTCTCTGTATGCCGGTCATATGGCTCGTACAGACCTGTCCGATTCCCAGCAAGAAGAGGAAGGTTTAGAATTTGCTACTCCGTACCTACTCTTTTGTTGGGCACCGTACATGTATCATGATACTCATGGTACCCGTATGGCAGAGCGGCAACAACTAGTGAACTCTACTGTTTGCATTCAGGATTCGTTGGATAAATAGTACGCGGCTCAGGGTATGAGACTCCGTCAGGTCCTAGCTTAATAAAGAAAACACAGAAAGCATGCATGTCCATCCATCAGTTGTATCCATCACACCCCCTCTACATCATCACCGCGTTGTATTCCTGCTGGTAAACACAAGCTCCCGCCAACGCCACGCTCCCAAGCTCACCAAACCCGCAACAACCACCAACTCCCCACACCCAACGCAAGCACCGTGGCAAGCAGTATCGCGCCCTCTCTCGTAGTCCAAAAGAACGTTGACCACCCCACCACCAACTCCCTCCTCCTCGCCGCCGCCCTCCTCTCCCACGCATGTACGTCCACCGGCACAGGCAACTTCAATCTTGGATCCGCCATCTCTCCGCCCTCCACACCCGCCATATCAGCAGCAGCAGTTACCACCGCCGGCGGCGGCGCCATCTCCTCCTCACTCAGCACCGGCACCGTCGCCCTGAAGAACACCGCCCGATGATCGCTCGTCGCCACCACCGGGAGCGCATCATACCGCGTCACCTCAACCCTCTTCTTCCCTCCCCCATCCTCCTCACCCTCCCTCTCCTCTCCCCCTTCTCCCCCCTCGCCAATATCATCACGACCAATATCACCACTGTTCACCCACCTCCCCACATCCGCAAACAAAACCCTATCACACCACCCCGGCCACCGATGCCCCGCCCACCTCCACGCCACCTCCCGCACCCCATCCCTCCTCCTGCCCCCCCTCACTTCCCTCTCGTTCACCGCCCCCGTCACATCCCCGCCCTCGGGCACAGCCTCAAACTTGTACGTCGGCGAAAATTTGATGTCAGCTTCGCTCAGCCCGTGCAAGGCCCGCCCACCAAGCCGCTCACGCGTAAGCTGGTCACGCGCGAGGAAGGTCGGATAGTAGTGCGGGGAGGAAGGGTCGAGAGAGGGGAAGGAGGAGTGGGGTGGGGGCGTGGTGGAGGATATGCGGTAGTTGAGGTCGCCTGCTATGAACAGGTGGGTGGTGGGGGAGTAGATGGAGAGGGAGTGGAGGGTGGCGAGGGTGGTGGAGGAGAGGGGGAGTTGGTGGGATGGGGGAGGGGTGGTGAGGAGGGGGTGGGTGTCGGAATCATCGTCTTCTTCTTCGCTGGGGTCAGGGCTGTCGCCGGTGGGGAGGCGGGGGAGGGTGTCGCCTGCGCCGGAGAGGTCTGGGGTTGGGGGGGCGGAGGTGGAGGGGAAGATGCCTGGGAGGACGTCGCGCGGATTGGCGAAGAGGAGGCCGGAGACGATGGCGTGCCAGTTGGCGTTGCGCTTTTTGAGGTTCCATTCCATGGCTGCGAGATGGGCGGCGACGAAGGTGAGGGTGGTGGTCTTGGGGGGGTCGCCGCCGACGGGCAGGCCGCCGCTGTAGGTGACGCGCAGCCCGACGGCGCCCTTGTTGCCCATGTCGGCGGCGCCGAAGCCACACTCGGCCTCTTCGATCTTGTGGATCGACGCCGGGTCACGGGCAAAGAGCAGGATGGCCGTCATGCCGACGTTCTTGGCCCGCACGAGAGTGTACGGCGCTTTGCGGGCCTGGGGCTCCCCCGCCACCTGCGGCGCCGGGAAGGACGTGTAGCCATCCTCGATGTCGGCCGCGGTCTCAAGCAGCTGGACTGCGGCGAGGTTGAGCGCCTCGACGAAGCGGGCGTAGTAGGGGGCCAGGAAGTAGTTGCCGATGAAGGCATACGACAGGGGGGCTACCTCTTGGAGCGAGCTGTGGGACTGGTAAGCAGATGTACGGAGATTAAGAGCGCGAAAAGAGATATCAGGATTACTTTGAACTTCTATGATCGCTTCATTCAAAATTGTGCAGGTGAGGAGGTGAAACTTACAAGACGATGACATCCGGCAGCCCGGTCGCATTCGATGACAGCGCTCCATGGAGATGCGCGGAGAAAACAGACGGGTTTATCAGGTTCTTGGCGCAGTTAAAAGTGAGGATGAACAGGTCGAGCGTTGATGGCGACATGGTTACGGTGGAGGTGGTCGGGGACTTCACCCGAGACCCTTCAAGAACGAGGAGAAGCAGTTTGAGGTTCTGGAACTCCAGACTTGGCAGGCAATGGTGACGGAGAGGAAGGCCCGGGGTACCTGGTACTTCGGCTGACCAAGGCACAGGAAGCGGGCTCGTCTTCCGGAGGACAGAGGTGGCTAGTCGTCAATATTGGCCGAAGAGATCGTGACGAATGCAAAGAAGCGGGAGGCATGCGTTTTTGGACCGATATTTACCTGCTTCTAGACCCATCTTGTTCAACGCCATTGAGTAGATTCACCAGACCCAGAGTTGTATGCAAAACGCTTGGCACACATCCAGCAACGTCCTGAGTTGTACAGCCTCCCAACACTGTCTCGAGGGAGCAGACGAGGCGGAGCACACGCTATCGATTCACCAGGCAAGAGAAAAGCACCCGAATTGCCCGACATCACAGTATTCCTAGTCGCTCGAGGTTAAAAGCAAAACGAGACTGTATTATGAGAACTATCTGGAATGCGTTCCTGGCGGCGCTTGGTGTCGGCAGGAGCGCGAGTTGAGGGTCGTACCCAAGGTCGGGCACGGCTCTCAACGGGCATCTCCCACCAGCATCCAAAAGCAGCACAGGAAGCAGCGAAGAAATCTGACGTCCAAAGCCATTGAATGCCGCTCCACGAACGCTTGCCTGTTGCTTGGACCCCGAAAAAACCTGGGCAGAAGGCATAGATCCTCCCATCCTGGTATCCCTTGAGTCCTTATCCAGCCCCAACATCACCAACTTCCTCCGTCGGGTGCTGTACAAGGTCGATACTATCGTTCGTGGGCGCCTCTCAAGTCGCCTCCTCGACCATCCGTATGGGGATTCGCGATCTCGATCTCGGAGCGATGTCAAGATTCGCATGACGATCGAGGGCCCAGGCTGTCCATCGTTCCCACCGCAACCAGGCCAGGAATCGCTTCGTCCCCTTTACCTCCCCACAAGCGATCCCCGGTGCGATAAATGTGAAGTGCTGTGGAAGGAAACTGTAAAACACAAAACAGGAAAATCAGGAAAGGTGATGGGTGGTGCGTGTTGCGAGTATGCTGTGAATAACGCGATTGGCCGAGTTACTACGACGGGAGACTGGGAAGCGGTGCTCCGAACAAACGCTTCTTCTCAAATCCCTTCCAGTGTCGATGGTGGTCTCCATCCCGCGGTATTGGACACGCTACCGGAAGCAGCAGCTGCCTCCCCAGACGACACTCCGAGAATGTCAGAGTGCCGGGCGTGCCGTTCGGTAGATCCCGGTCCGAAGAGCGTGCCAGGGGACGAGCCATGAGGCCGAGTCCACTTAACAACGCGCCGAACCGAGTGTCATCCGAGCCAGGTGAAGGGCATGAACTGATGAGATGTCGAAGGAAAATGGGGGGAGAAAATGCAATCCCGAAATGCTGGTGCTGAGGGGTGTGTATCCGTTATCGATGCTGATCCGGTGCCGGCGGAGCTCGCCTGCGTGTGCAGGCGACCCATACGCTCACGGCCGAGGCCAAGAGGCCGCGGCCAGCCAATCGACGAGAAACATACTCAAGCAGCCGGAAAAAGGCGCCAAATCTGAGTGCCGTTCAGTGCTTTCAGTCCGTGGGCCGGTACTTGGTGGAAGTGTAGCCAGCGCCCTGAGCTTTGGCAGCCGAGCGCAGCCTATTATCGCAAACTGATTGTCAGCATTCCACGTCAGCATTGTACCTCCGGGTAGCGTTGATGAGCACACCAAACTCGGAAATATGATTCCTTACTAGGAATGCTTTGGGCTAGGCTTGGTGGTCACTCACATCCTGTCACTTCCACCGACGGCGCGGTTGGTATCCGGGTTCTCGGCGACGACCTGCTTGCGGGTGCCGCGAGGAAGCGCCTGCTGGGCGTCCTTGCGAGCAGCCGCCTGCTGGGCATCCTTGGGATCCTGGCCACCCTGGCCGGCGGTGTTGCCAGCGGCCTGCTGAATGGCCTGGGCGTTCTTCTGATACTTGTAGACGGTCCAGTCAAAGACGTAGTCGTACTGGAACCCCTCGCGGACGAAGAGGTCGCGGAAGATCTTGCGCAGGTAGCTGTAGTCGGGCTTGTCGTCGAAGCGCAGCGAGCGGGTGTAGTTGAGGTAGATGGCGAACTCGTTGGGGAAGCCGCGGCAGAGCACGTCGGTCGGGGTGGTCATCTTCTTCTCCATGATGCGGTCGTACTTCTGCTTCTTGGTGGCAGCCTTCAGGCCCTGCCAGGGGAGCATACCGCGGCAGAAGTAGAGCATGACGTAACCGAGCGACTCCATATCGTCGCGACGGGACTGCTCAACGCCGAGATGGGTGTTGATGGAAGCATAACGAGCGGTGCCCGTCAGGTTCTTGTTCTCTCTGTAGGGAATGTGGAAATGCGTCTTGGGGTCGCGGTACTTCTTGGCGAGGCCAAAGTCAATAACGTTGACCTGATTGCCGCGCTTGCCAATCCCCATGAGGAAGTTGTCGGGCTTGATGTCGCGGTGGATGAACGACTTGGCGTGGATGTACTCGATGCGCGAAATCAGCTGATCGGCGAGGAGCAGCACCGTCTTGAGCGAGAACTTGCGGTTGCAGAAGTTGAACAAGTCCTCCAGGCTGGGTCCGAGGAGGTCCAGAACCATGGCGTTGTAGTCGCACTCAGTGCCGAACCAGCGAACGAAGGGGATGCCGACGCCGCCGGCGAGCGACTTGTAGACGCGGGCCTCATACTCAAGCTGGGGATGCTTGGCCTTGACGCTCTCGAGCTTGATGGCAATCTCCTCGCCAGAAATAATGTTGGTGCCCAGGTAGATATCGCCGAACGACCCAGAACCGATCTTGCGACCGATCCGGTACTTATTACCAACGCGAAGATCCTGCCACCTGTTAGCTGTCTGCCCGAGCCTGACGTCAACGAGACCCCAAAGTCTCGCCGCCACACCGCCTGTCACAGATCACGACGCCGGGTCGGGAAATCGTCGTCGCGCAGGCGGATGGCTGCGGGTCTAGGGTCGGTCGCAGGGTTTTTCGGGGTTTCGTACCATCGTCGTCATTTTGAGGGATGTGGAGTGCGCTACTTCTTGAGTGTGGTGGCGGGAATGGTGTCGAGGTCGGCCGTTTAAAGGCTGTCAGAGCGACGAGTTAGTCTCGCGAGGATTGATGAGAGCCGGTGAGAGAAAGAAAGGCAAAATATGGCTTCAACAGGGTCGTCGTTGGAGGCCGAATGACAGTGGAAGGTTCGCCAAGGGATGACAGCAGCGTTGCGTCGCCGCCGAGAACTCGGTCCGGCAACTGAGCACTTTACCGGCAATTCCCAAGATGATGGCTTCCGCGGCGGGCAGTACAAACGGCAGACGGAGGGCTGGGCTTACCTGTCAAACTGACCCCGAGATGTAGCACGCAGTCTGCGGTTGATGGAAGTGTCGATGGGGGATAGATGGAGGAGGAGGATTTGTGATGCCGACCAGAGTGGCAACGAAAATACCAAGAAACAAGCTTGCTTAAAAAAGAACCTGCAACTGGGAGATTAGGTTAGATGGAAATTGGAAAAAATGGGACGACCGAAAAATGAAGTTGCACGGCCGGAGGTGGTCTTACCCTCAAAACGAACCCGTGTCGCTCGTGTCGTGCTGAAGGGCGGAGAGCGGTGGGTTTTGGAGGAGGGAAAAGGCAGGAGAGGGAATGGATGGAGTGGAAGTGGTGGTGTGAAAGGGGGCCTGGCTTGGCTTCAGGCTGGGTCCACGGGTCGCCAACCTGACTTTGAGAGGTGCGTGCAATGGAGCTGGGCGCTGGGCGGAAATGCCTGCAGGGGCGAGAGCCCAGCCCAGTCACTGGTGTTGCCGCGGCCAAGCAATCCTCCACAGTGCGCCTGCGCCAAACAGACACCGCCAGTACAGTGCGAACAAAGAGCCTGGAACCAGGCGATCCGGCAGGCGTCCATCCAGCTGGAGGGGGAAATCCCTGCACACCATGTCAGGCAGAAGAAGGTGCCCAATCCGGCAGGATGAGGCCACTGGCGATGCTTGCATTCAGCCCCCTCACCTGCCGTCTCAGCAGTCTCGATCCGAGCCAGCCGTGCCAGCACACCAGCCTGGAACCTCCAGCGTCATGCTTGCAAGTTTCCAAACAATGCGAAACAATAATGGCTCGGACTCACCATTGGGAAAGAGATGCCCCCTTTCTGCGGACACGCATCCCGATCATGAGTTTTTGTCACAAGGACAGGATACAGCTTCAATCCAGGTTCTTTCCAAGTTCTGTCCGGCCTTCCTTCAAGCAAGACGTGGTCCATCGGAAACGCCTTTGGCTCCCAACACACAGCATGGCGGCCTGTTTCTCGACGCCTTCTTCCATTTCTCCAGGCCACTGGGTTGAGGGGGCTCAGCACTTCCACGATACTCTCAACGTTGACGGTTCCAACTCGAGTGAGAAACGCTTGCGACCCGACAGACCGGATCAGATTTCAGCGGTTGCATTTACAGAGGAGGAGCAGTCATTCGAGAGAAGGCCTGACTTCCTGAGAGGCGCCGGCGAAACGCTGCCGTTCGCAGTCAGCGCCTACCACGCGCCAGGACTCAAGGGGGGGGGGGGGGGTGGGAAGCTCGCACTGTGCCCTGCGGTCTTGCGGCCGGACTTGGGCGTCTCCACCGCAAGGCTCTCCCCCACCATTCGGCCGGTATAACCCGGAAGCAGATTGCTCCCTCTGCCAGGGCAACTTACCTGTCACCACGCATTCTGGATTGGATGATGGATCTACGGGAAGGGCGTTGGGCGGCAAGGCCGGGAGGGGTTCTAGATCTGATGATCTTCGTGTGCTTGTCGGAACCCCCCAACAGACCGCCACACGTCTAGATGGGGGCAGAAGGACCGTCTGCGCCCTTCGCCGATTCCATGTTCCTCACATTCCTCTCGGGCAGCGCCGACACCACAGCAATATTCAAGTTGGATCCAGATTCCCTGAGACCCTGAGACCTTGTTATTAAAAGGGCTGCGGCCAAGGGACGATGAGGCGGTCATCTGCCCTGCCACGGTCTTGGTCTTGGTCTTGGTCTTGGTCTTGGTCTTGGTCTTGGTGCTCCCAACCACACTCTCCGTCTCGGAGGTAACGGGGCGAGGGTTGGTTGGCCCGAAGTTTGCTTGACAGCACAGCAAAACACCACGTCCGAACTGGGTG